>OX388227.1:0-2400000 GCA_947578815.1 Epinotia ramella | reverse complement strand
GGGATATTCCGTTCGAGGTCGTACTACTGCCGTCAAAAACGACACGAATCTTTTCAGTATCACCGGTTTTAAAAACGCAGTGGTGGGGGATAAAATAATGTTCCATGGATTGTAAGTTCAAAGAAGACACCGACATATGATTTAAGTTGTAGTATTCACGCATAAACTCGATATATTGCGATTTTAGTCGGGGATACTTCTGTAGTCGCCGTTCCAAGTTAATGAATCTCTTTTCCGCTATAGATCGGGACTCACCAAGCGAGGGACGATCACATAAAAAGGGTAATTTTGTCACGAAAGTACCATCAAGGTTTCTCGTAGTAGACGATTTAAAGAATGTCTCACACTCAACATCCAACGGGTTTGTTTGGGGTGTATCTGGAAATTCTTCTATTTTCCAAAATCGCTCTACTATTTGGGATAAAGAAACACCCGTCATAGGTAGCTCGGAACTGGGTAGATCCTTGACTGGCCCGGACAAGACATAGCCAAAGACGGTTGATATAGCAGTCAACCCGCAGGGTTTCAGATTAATTAAATCTGGGCGTAGGAGTGAGCCTAGGACGTCGGCTCCCAAAAGCACTTCCACCAAATCAGGTTTGTAGAATAAGTCATCAGCCAGAGGTAAGGATTCCGCAACGGATCGAACAGACATGGGTAACTCTACGTCGGGATGAACACCGGCGATGTTATCTACCACTACAGCTGAGGTTGTAATAACCGGGTAAGGGCAATGCACAGGCTTGAAGGTAAGGGGGATACAACCGCGAGCTGGCAGAGAAGGAATGTTTCCAATGCCTCGGAGTAACACTGGGGACAAAGGGGGTGACAAACGCATATTTAATTTGGTTACCGCAAGATCACACGTAACTAGGCAACCTTGAGCACCAGTATCACACAAAGCCCGAGCTTCAACATAATATCCGCTAGATGTTTTCACCTGAATGACGGCGGTAGGGAGTAAAACCAAGTCTGAATTAATAACGGTTGGAGCACGGGTAGGGTCAGAAAGAGGGGGGCAGTCTAGTTATTGTGGGCTCTCATGATGAGAGCAACGCAAGGAATACGGTGACAGGTCTCGTTTATCTCTATTGGTGGTGGGAGTAGGGGGGCGCTCGTGGCGCTCACTGCGCCGAGGAGGCGGGGAAGTGTACCGATTGGGTGAGCGATTCGAAGCACGGTGCCATGTCCGAGATGAAGACGGCGGGGGGGATCCTCGGGGCGAGGCTGGCGGACTGGATCGAGGTGAGGACCGGTTCACGTTATAGTAGCGGGAGCGGGAACCCCCGCCCGTGCGAGAATGCGGGGAGGTCGGCCGAGCTGGTTCCGGAGAGCTTCGAAAAGACACTGATCGACTCTCTGGTTTAACACGAGAGGGGTAAACAGGGTTCCGCGGGTCATTGAAACATAGGAGGGTATGATGCGTCGGGCGCTTACAGGTTCCACAGCGATAATCGCGCATGCACGATGCAATGGTGTGTTTATCTAAACATCTATAACACAGGCCGTTCATTTTCACAAAGATTGAACGATCGCGTGGGGTCATATCTAGGAAATCTTTGCACTCGCGTAGATAATGGGACTGGCTAGAACACATAGGACATTTTTGTTCGCGCATGTCGGTCTCGGCAACTAAGAAATGACGTGGGGTTCTCACTACTGGTGGGGCCTTTGCATGAGAGGACAGTGCGTCTACTAAAGAGGTATTTCCAACATTGTCGTGATGACGACATTCTTCTTCGAGGAAATCAATCAGCTTATCAAAAGTAGGGAGGTCCCTAAGGCCATCGCCGTGACGACGCTCAAATCTTGATCGTAAATCCGTGGGAAGTTTCGCGAAACAAATATGTACAAGGATATATGACCAATGTTTGACCGGTAATTCAAGTCGCTCTAAACAACGATATGCAGTGAGGAGGGGGTTAAGAAAGGAAACTCTTAGACCAGTCAACCGGGGACTGATATCAGGCAGGGACATAATCTGTGCGATGTAGGTATCGGCAAGTACTCGCGTATTATGGTATCTCCGTTTGAGAAGGTCACGGGCTACACTATAATTGCCGGCTTCAACTTTTAAATGTTGTACTAAACGTTTCGGTTCATCAGACAACGCACTCATTAAATAGTGCATTTTATGGGTGGAAAGCAAGTCACTTCGGGCATCAACAACACTGTCAAATTGGTCTATAAAACTAATCCAAGCGTCCGGACGTCCGTTAAAGCGCGGAATCGGAAGATCTGGCAACCGTTGGGAACGAGGGAGGTCAAGGTCACCCACTGCTGAAGCGCGGTCGGGCACTGAACGCATTGGGGTACTGGCAGAGATAGGTGCGACTATCTCATTACGCTTAACTTTAATATCTAAGACCTGATCGCGCACAGACTTAATAATATCTTGTACGTAGGCATATTCCTCCACATCTATAGCCCGATCCAAGCCGCCCAAGAGAAGGGCACTAGCTTCACGGCATTCCTTATACTGATCCTCGACTTCGCTAAATAAAACCATCAGCCGGGCACGGTCTGTCGAGTTAAGCCGTTGATAGGCGTTAGAAATCCATTCACTGGTCAGTCTTAAAGTGCCGAGTGATTTTCTATACTCCGCCGTTTCCGTAAATAAGATTGCCCGCATATTATCATTATCTCCGTTGTCACTCATTTCAAACTCGTAAAGGCAACCGTTAGCAACAAGAAAAATATAAATGAACCTTACACTTAATTTGAATCTTATACGCTTACAAACAAGGCCCAATTTGGACGCGCGTTCGTTTAGTACACCACGAGGTGCAGAGGTACGCAGAACTATAGAGGGTTTAGGAAACACAATAAGAACGAATAAAATCCTTTCGTAAACTATTAATCAACTACAAAGTAATGATTAAGTATGTTATGTGATATTTAATACTTAATGCGTTATTCGGCCCTTCAAGCTAATTTAGACCGTCCATGTATATAGATAAAGCACAAATTACGATAAACCGGCTCGGATGTCTGTAACCTCGTAAACAACTTTAATTTGTAATGGTTAAAATCTTTAGGTAATAAAACTATGGGGGTTTAAAGTACGGCACAAATACAATTGGGGGATGCTTGAGTCTTGTTTACGAGAAGGTTAAATTTAAAATAGAAATTTCAACAGAGGCTATGAAACCACGCTATGCTACCAAATGTATAAAATGGGAATTAACATTGAGAATAGGTGTCTTTACGTCATTTGCTTACATACCATAGATAGATGCGCAGCCCAGGGTTCAGGAGTCACAGCCAGTCACAGGTACACACACGAATTCACACGCGGGATCGACTAGGTACGTGACGTCACAGGTGGAGCGACATACGCCTTATTTTAATGCAAGCAAAGGGTCATCTGTCTGTCATTGTCATCAGGTAAGCGCGGCGCGCCCGGGATATGGAGGGGATGCTAGATTGTTTATTGAACAATCACGTATCATTCCCTGAAGACGGGGTCCAGGACATAGTCGCTCCAGTCCTCTGAAAGTATTAGCTAACACCACAATAAGTCCAAACTCTCGTAAAAAATAATCTTAGAAATGATGTGCTGAATACTTCTACTGAATTATAAATTGAACTTTGACTATCAACTCACTGACGGTCGAGGGACCTTTTAATTGAACGATCGAGCGACAGTGACCCAAGCTCTCTATTCAGAGAATAATTCGGAGAATTCAGAAAATTCTTACTTATTGAACCACCCGACGTTTGTACAGTTAAGTGCAAAAATATGTATCGATTTAATCCTCTCATAAATATGTACCAAAATTTAGTTCGCTGACATAAGAGCCTCCTGAGAGCCATTGCTGATAATATCAACAGCACACTATGGAGGCACTGGAACTCCATTCACATGGACTCTAGAAATAATATCTATCGATTAATTAACTAAATTTCAATGTTTTATTTATTATTAATTTTAATTTCATTATTATCTGACATGTTTTTTATTGTTTTTATTTTATTCTTAATTAATGGATAAATGATATTGATTAAGTTATATTGTATTATGTTGTATGTTTGTGATGTGATATGGGCAATGCCTGAAATAAATAAATAATAATAATAATAATAAGAGGGATGGGAGCGATATTTATGAGTAAGTTGTATACGTATACCGGAACGTCGTACATTGGGCAAAATAACGAAACAAAAATAATTCTTAAGTTTAACCATGATCCAAACCAGTTAAGGTGGTTCGATTTCCATACAAAACGTTATTTGACATTCGCGGCGTGATTTTTTAAGAAACCCATGTATGTAACTTTCACAAATTGGCTTTCCATTTGCGCGAAATTCCCCCTTTCCTTGAATAAACTTGTATAAACTAGAATAATTTGAGAAAAACGGTTTTCCCAAAGTATGACGTCACAAACAACACAATACAAAAAAAAGGGATATATAGGGATTTCTATACTGTATAATTATGTACTATTGTGCAAGATTGAGTCTATGTGCATGAGTTTTGTGTAATGTGTGTTATGTGTGTCAATGTCGTAAGAAGGGAGAGTATATAAAGCTTACAGCGGACTGTTCATGCTTGCAAGGGCATAGTACCTAATTAACTACTTAAATACTAGTGTTATTACTTATTATTATTATTATCGTATTGACGAGACATCATTCTGATCTTGACACGTTTTATTGTTATTGACCCTGTACATCTCTGACAATATAACATAAACACAATACAACATAAACATATAACATTAATGTTCCTTTTTTGTTTTGACGCTTAGAGACCGTATACATCTCTTAGAATAATTATTAATTGTATTTGGACGCTCAGAGACCTTATACATCTCTGGAATACTGAATAATATCATTAACTTCTGTTAATGCTGATACAGATCTTATATCGAATGTAATGGTCATATTTTGCAATTTTGTTTTGTTTACATTAACTTAGTGACATTTAGTTTGTAAACTTTTTATATATAATTTTAAATTATTATTGTGTAAGATTACTATTTTATTGTAAATTACCGTTTGACATGTAAAAGTGCCCTTGTGGCCTATTTGCAGAATAAATAATTGATTTGATTTAATTGATTTGATTTGATTATTTTGTTTTTTTTTTCATAGGGCCCTAAATACAAAAAAAAATACAAAAATACAAAATTCTTTATTTCGTAATTAACACTGTACATTTATAATATAAGGGATGGAGCCGCCCGGTAATCAAACAATGCCTGTATTGGGAGGCCCCGCTCTTCCATAGATAATAATAGGTAAGTACTATTACTACTACTATTAAATGTCACTTTTTAATTGGGAAAATGACAATTGAATTGTCCTAACGTACGTTCGAAATGTTACGTGATCATCCCTCTGATCGTGTAATTTTCCGGCGCGGTAAATAGTAGAAATTTGATACCTACTACTAAGTACCTTTTTGGTGATAATAATATTCCACTTCCAGCACACCCGCAGCAGATGCAAACGGAAAGTAATTAAAATACCTTAGATGGGTAGCTACCAACCTGTAGCTGGAATTCTTCTGTGCAAAGTCAGTGGGACCCGCCGGCTCTTTGGTCCGTCCGAGAAGCTCCCGTCCGGCAGCACGCTCTGCTTGACGCAGTATAGCTCGCTGTCTCTGTCGGACTGCTCGAGGGTCTTGCTCAGGGAGAGCTCCATCCATTGCCCGTCCTCCGGAGCTGCCTTTTGGAGCTGAATCATTCTTAGCAATATATTATCTGATCGGCCTTTTCCTGAAAACAATGTTTTGTCGTTGACTATGCTCTTGTGTTTCAACGTTTTATTACCCGCTCTTATTTAACTTGACATGTTCGTTTGTTAGTTTGTTAGTGAGGGACAAATCATGGAACTAAATTTTGAACCTCAACCAGCCTCAGCCTCCTCAGCTGAAATTTTAATTGTAAGTATTGGTTGAACGACAATTCAATAGTATTTATGGTACCATCGAGCTGATCGGATGATGGAGACAGAAGGTGGCCATGGGAGTTCAGTACTTAACCGACACAAGTTGAGTTTGGGCCCGTTAGAATGGTCTCTAATGAGTAGTTGATGACGGTATACAGAAAAGTACTGTTGGCAATAAAAGCTTGTACCAAAAATCGATTTTTTGACAGAATCTTATGTATAGTGCAAATTGTCGGGAGAAAGATTTCCTATGGCATTCAAAAAAATAACTTTGAGGCACAGCTGCGCATAGAAGTTGATGATGAATGTTTTATGTAGAAGGTAAAGACAGTTGTTAGTTTATGAGTTTTGTCTGCATGATGTTTGGATGTTACCTTTGGACTGGTACCAAGACATCAACTCTCCCACTCGTAAAAATGCGTAGCAAGTAAACTGAGTAGATGATTTGAGGTCGTCAGTGAATTGTTCGGGGTAAATCTGGGGTTTGCCTGTAAGAAGTTGGATAAACAATACATTATTTTGTAACAAAAGTTAACTATATATTATATTTAAGTAAGTACACGAAACTACATCGAATGCGGAAGGTATGAACTTTGCAGAGTTGTGCGTGCTCATGCACTAAGCAGGTAGCTCTGAACTAGTGCAATCGCGCAAGTGTACTATAATTTGGTTTTCTAATTCACAACAGATTACATCTAAGCGTTGCACCTGTTCAGTTTCTTTTGTTCCGTACAATTCTGTTCTGTCCGACGCGACCGACCGTCTCGCGTCTTGCTGTTGGTGGATGCGGTGTAGTTCGGCCACAGACGAAATACAAGTGTTTGGTCGGCAGGTTTATCAATGTAATGTTCTAAATAAATGCACGGAGAGCAGAAACGAAACAGAAAAGTTCGTTCTAATAAACTGACTGCATTTTCTTAGTTTAGCTCGTGGTACATCTACTTCACATGTGCATGTCCCTAATACACAAGTAAGTTTTGTAACTTCAAAAAGGTAATACTCATGCTAACGCACTCAAGACTGGTGGGACTGGGGGTGCCCAGGACAGGGATATGTGAAAGAACAAGAGGGAGGGCTTTACTCACCAGTGGGACACTTAAGGCTCGTAATAATCATAATAATAATAATGTAAACATGTTACACCTATTGATTGTTTTATTTACTAACTAAGGTAAAATCATCCTGCTCAAATCATCTTTTTTTGCATCGTCTCCATCACCCAAAGGTTGTCTGAAAGAGATCGCTTTTTAGCGATAAGACCGCCTGTTGTCTACCACTGTTTATGTTTAATTTACCTCTATTTTTCTTTTATCTACTATGTGCGCTATAAAGAATATTTGTATTGTATTGTAAGGTATGAAAACAAAAAGAAATGAATCACTCCATTCAGACATAATAAGACTGGTCTTCAGAAGTCTTAAGTTGGTCTTTAGAATTTTAAGCTACGTATTCGTTGTTGATTTTGACGACGTACGATTTTAAACGAATTAAATGTTTTTAAGCGCTCGTGCAGAATGATAACTTCATTAACATACCATCTCTTACAAGTAGAATCAATGTGATCATATCTGATTTGGAGAGCTCGCCATAGAACTTGGTGCGCAGTGATCCATCCGTGTGTCGGATGTACGCGAGGGATCCTTGCGCGCAGTACAGCCGGTTGTGGTGATAGGTCTCGCCGAGAGACAGCTCTAAGACATTCAGGTTCGAGGATGCCTCGTACTTTTGGCCCTCCGGTATAATAACATTGAAATCAGAATCTGGAAATGAAGAAGCAAAAGTAAATTCTATCGCAGCTCTTTATTTAAATATCTAAATCGCTATATAAAGTGCCTACTCGTGTTTATATTACTAAGGGCCTGTTTCGAATTACAATCGAGTTATCTGCCAGTTAAAATTATTGCTATCCTTTTCTCCCGTCATATAAAAGAAAAGTGACAGCCAACATTTATCTGACGGATATGTTTTAACTGGAGATTGTGAAACAGGCCCTAAGTCACATGAACTATATAGTTGTTATCTAATGTGTATTGTGGTATTTTAATATATTGCGCGTTTTAATTGGTACTCCTTAAATAGGAAACAAACGGTCACATACAGAAAGAAAAGAAGTATATTGTAATATAACCCCGGGCTACTTTAGGGCAGAACCGGGAATAAAGCTAGGAGGATGATGGTGATACATGAACAAACCTAGAGTTCCATTAATTAGCAAAATAAAAATCACTTTAATAATAAGTTAAAACAGGGTGGTAAGCACCAGCATGCTTACCACGCACGCGTCCATCAGAAAGAAAGAAAAACATTTATTCGTGACACACGCAGAACGACAAACATTAAGGACAACATCTTTACAATGTATTCAACAACTGTAATTCAAAATCATAACTTTAAGTTTTCTGGCAATGTTTTTGTTTATACTATTAACTATTAACAATTACTATTAACATGCATCTCAACAACTCAATTTTTTTTTTAATGGTTTTAATGTTCAGGTTTAAATATTCTCATTAAGGAAACTGTAAGTCCATAATTTACTACTTTTTAATGTATCAATGTACCTATATGAGACTGTTTGTTTCTTAATAAATAAATAAATAAAAATAAAACATAAAGAGATTTATGTTAAGAGACAACATAATAAGGAAAAGAAAAATAATTATACACTGTAAATTATACAAAGTTCGGTTACTTCATCATAATGAGCGTTTACAATAAAAATTGTGCTTCATTAACCTAAGGGGGTGCATTGGAAATTATCGCGTGCTTTGAAACGCCGTTCTGACTAGATTAAGAAACAATAAGGTCTGATTTACAAATATATGATTCATGAATATACGAGACTATACTCGTATGATTGTTTATCTGATTTAATCGATACATGACTAGCTAAAATTTCCTCAGAAAAAAATTCCAAAGTTGGGTCTTTATTTTCCTTTTTTTACTCAGCTACTCAAACAATAATTATTTTACGACACAATCAAATTAATCATCTAAAATCTCACTCAATGAAATATAAATAAAACTTCAGTAAGCGCGGGAAGGAAAGAAATTCAAGATGGCGGACACTTTTTCGTGTGTGATGGCGGACACTGTGCCGTGACATCACCAAATGGTCGCAACGGAAGACCAGCGCTGGCTCCGCCAGCATTACGCTGAGTTGCGACCATTTCGTGGCAAATTACGTTATTGTTAATGTATGTAAATTGCCTTGTGTTTGTCACGAATAAATGTATCTTTCTTTCTTTCTTTCTTTTTCCAGTTCCGACCACGGATCCGTGGTGCGGGCCCTGGCGGACGCCTAGATATCGACTTTGGACGGGATCAGGCAGGAAAGAATTAAATTCAAGATGGCGGCCGCTTTTTGCGGTTCCAACCACGGATCCGTGCTGTGGGCCCCGGCGGACACCCAGATATCGATTTTGGACGGGATCGGGTGGGAAAGTAAGAAATTAAAGATGGCGGCCACTTTTTCCGGTTCCGGCCACGGATCCGTGCTGCAGGCCCCGGCGGACGCCTAAATATCGATTTTGGACGGGATCGGGCGGGAAGGAAAGAAATACAAGATGGCGGCCACTTTTTCCGGTTCCGATCACGGATCCGTACTGCGGGCCCCGGCGAACGCCCAGATATCGATTTTGGACGGGATCAGACAGGAAGGAAATAAATTCATGATGGCGGCCACTTTTTCCGGTCCCGGCCATGGATTCGTGCTGCGGGCCCCGGCTGCGGGCGTCCTGATATCAATTTTGGACGCGATCGGGCAGGAAGGAATGAAATTCAAGATGACGGCCACTTAGGGCCAAGCCTAGGGCCCTATTGTGCACACCGCAATGGCTGGCGGCGCCCTATGAGTGTGATGAGCCCTCGGCGCCTATTGTGCGCGCGCACGCATCGAGAGCGCAATAAATGTCGACCTTCGGCCGAGCCTACGGCGAAGCTCCGTGGGCGCCCTATCAGCGCGCAATGAGAGTCGGCCTTCGGCCAAAAATAGGGAGGGGGCGCCTATTACGCGCAATGAATATATTTTCAATCTTTGTACTATAGCCTGTTGAAGAAATATATAGTATGCAAAATACTATATTTTAGCGGTCCTTATGAAGTGCTTCAAATTATCCTGGTTTCAATAAAATTTTAGTTAGTAGCAACATTGGCCCGCCAATATTTATTTTATGGCCGCTCCACACGATGGGCCATCCTGACCCATCATACAGGACGCAACTATGCGTTAAAGGGAGTAAGACATATTTATGTCTCGTTCTACCGCATAGCCGCGTCCTGTATGATGGGTCAAGATGGCCCATCGTGTGGAGCGGCCATTACAGTTTACTATATTAGTTAGGGTTTTTTACTGGAAAATGCTATATCTCCCTCGAAAATAGTTGGCGACCCTACTCCTGAGGGGCGTTACTTTTCGAGCGTACGTTAGGACAATTCAGCTGTCATATTACTATACAAAAAGTGACATTTAGACCTACATACATGACGCGCGTACAATACGTTGCGTAATCGACTAGCTGGACCCCAAAACTGCTTAGAGAGAAATCTCTAAGGAGTTCTTAAGAGAGCTCCATTTTTCCCGCACTAGCCGTCTCTATTTTATTAGAAAACTTAGAAAGAGAGGTATAGTGCGAGAGCTCGCGCGCCGTCTTGTGATAGCCGTGCTGGTGACCGAAGAGCTGGTGGGATACTCGCGCAACGCATCAGCATTGCATTTCAGCGAGGAATTGCTGCTAGCATCCTCGGTACAATGCCTCGAGGGTCTTTTTTAGATTAATCTTCGTTTGAATTTAATTAAGTCAATTTTAATTATCATCTTGTATATTATGTATACTTAAGAAAATAAATGCTTATTCCCCATAGGTACTTACGCAAATTTATATAAAAAAATTTTGGACCATCATCCTCCTGCTTTTAGCTTTATTAGCAGGAGCCCGGGGTCCGCTTTGATACCTAATCCCAAGATTTGGCATAGGCACTAGTTTAACGAAAGCGACTGCCATCTGACCTTCCGACCCAGAAGGAAAACTAGACCTTATTGGGATTAGACCGGTTTCCTCACGATACCGCTGCTTGACAGCCGCATGCCTGAACCACTAAGCTACCGTAGCTTCATTTCTTTTTGGACCATGTTTGAATAAATAAAAATAAAAAATAGTATTTTTTTCAAAAAATAACAAAACGTACCAATAAAGGAAGTAACCTACATACTAAAACCCAACTTTAAAAAGAAAATACCATCCAAAATCCTGCGGCTGGCCCAATACCCGGGCCGTTACCTCTTTGTTCGGCGAGACATTAGAACAACTAAACCATTAAATAAATATAACTATAATATTTCCTTTAATCTATTTAATCTTTATTGCAGACGAAGTGCCTATACCGACTTGTACAAAAGCAGGACCTAATACCACAAAGCATCCGTCACTACACTTAGTACATAAAAATATTGGCTTAAAATTTGATAAAAATAACATTAGGCTGGCGTCCACAAAAGTTGTGTACCTACTAGTATTTTCTGTTATATCGTTATATCCATGCATTTGCGTTTGGAAAGAAATCTGTTTGGTCACAGATTAAAGAATACAAGTACAGATACCCAATCTCATAGAGCAAAAGCGTACCGTCCTAATGTAGGCAATTCTGTATACAATTTTGGTCCCGTAGCTACACCAGTAGATGCAGTATCCGAGCTACCACGGCTATGACGCTGTCAGCCTACCTGATAGTTTTAGTAATACATTGAGATATCACCAGATGGCATTGACTTCCCGGGCAACAAATAGAGTATTTTTGTTTTTTTTGATATAAAAGTAGTATTTTCGAGACAATATTACACATCACACAAAATTATACATAACCAAACGCTTGGAGACTGTGGTTCCATAGAACTTTCGCGACCACTGATGGCGCCATCTAGTGACAGTACCCAATAATACGTGTAGCAAACTTAGCAAACTTACTTAACTCACGTATAGTACGAGTTACATGGATTTAGTACCAATTTTATTGCATTTACTAAACTTATACAATTTACCTTTATTTTATGTACGGAAGGATGTTTGCGATATAATTAAAGTACGTTGAATTTATTAAGGTGTAAAAATCATTCTATCTTCATGATTACTGGTTCAAATGTTTCGCTCGGTACCTGTGTCGCCATCTATGAGTTCTTTTTTGTAATAATTATACGTTGTTCAAGTTGGGAGGCCATGGTTTGGTAAAGTAGACAGGGAAATGCACGTACGAGTATGAGGTACAGCATAAGAGGACAACGAAGTATTTAATTGATTTCGTTTTTAATTACAAGTTATCAATTAAATTGTGTGTGTCTGAATATAGTGGCAAGCCAAGCACTATCTTATTCTAAAAAAATCCAAATCCTTGTAGGGTCCATCTATGTACTGATTAGATTTTATGAATTTCCTGTGAATTACCATGGTTGCAACGAATACGAGTACATGAATAAATATAAGTCCCGTAAAACTTCGATACTTTTACGACAGTTTTCAGCTCTCTTTTAGCGTGGGGTATTTGACGTAGGTATCTATTAGTTCTGTTGCGACATAGATATAATTATGACTTATAATCTGAACATCAATTTATCTTTAGATAAACACATTTAAAAATAACTGCGGGTTACCTAGTACGTCGCTAAGGATTCTTTGGGAATGTTAAATTGAAAACCATAAGTTACGTAATTACAACTCCATCAAAAAAAAATATACTGACTCTTTAGGTTTTTGTTGCGTGATAATCTGTCATTTGCAGTAACGAAATTAATTATTCAAAGCCATGAAATGGCAATGAGTTTATAAATATAAAATTATTTACGCTATCAAGCGTTAGCTAGAACTTGGTTAAAAAAATATATCCCATCCATTTTCCATTTTGTTCAATAGAACAAAATGGAAAATGGATTATAGCAATAGCTATAATTTGCTATTAACGCATTTTTGCAAAGTATATTTTTGACAACCGTCATGTATCACGGGTGAAACCAGACTAAATGCAAATGAGCCGTCCGAGTCGATCAGGCGGTTCATTTTGGACGGCCATTATTTTTGGCTGATTGTGTATCTAGTTACATATACTAAATCAATGGTTATGACTTACCGCAAGTATCCGTCGAAGGAGGTGAGACACTAAAGAGTATGCACTTTCTCCCTTTTGGATGTCGATTGGGGTGAAACGTTTTAATTTCAGTATTTTGTGGCTCTGTGAGCTGTAGACATCGCGAGTCTGTCTATTTATTTAAAAGAACTGAATCGTCAAAAAACTCCGAGCCTGCTCACAAAAATTCACGAGAATCGATTGAGAAATGCGACCTGTAGAGAAGAACAGCCGGACAGACAGACATCCGGCCAGACATACGAAAGCATTTAATGGCCACGCTGGAACGGAGAACTCCTTTCGGTTTGCTCACCTGTTCAATAATAGCCATGCCAGCATGAAAGTGTATCTACAGAGCCAGTAATGAATATCAAACACTGAAGACTAAGGAGAACGTGACAGAGACAGTTCCTCACCTATCCTGAACCACGTGTACGCCCTGTCGTCTACAGGGAGGCTTCCGCCGCAGGTGAAGTGCAGCGTGGTGTCAACCACGTAGTGTACACTTGTGTTGGGCTCGACGTAGACGTGAGGGAGTTCTGTAAGAAGACCGAACAGTAATGTTCATCAAACTTCATAATATCAGACGAAAGACTGCTTAACAAATGCCTTCACCAATGAGTGCCACAATGACCGGTCGCTTGCAGCGGACCCCCACGAACTAGTCTGGCACTTTGTTATCAGATGATAAATAAAAATTTGTTACCTTTTAAGAACAATAGAGCAATTGTATAGTTCATGATAAAGGTACAAATACCATACCATACAATATACTTATATGACACGGCGCTCGTTAGAACGCGAAATGTAAGCGCAGAGGTAAATGATTAACGTAGTTATTAATATTCCGTAAGTAGTCTCTTATCTTAGTCTCTTACCCAGAGGCGGAATGTCTCTTGTGAACGTCAGAGCCACCCGCCGGCTCTCCAGTCCGTCCGAGAACCTCCCGTCTGGCAGCACGCTCTGCTTGACGCAGTATAGCTCGCTGTCTCTATCGGACTGCTCGAGAGTTTTTTTCAAGGTGAGCTCCACCCACCGTCCATGTTTAGAGTTTTGGAGAATTTTGAGCAGTATCTTCTCTGATCGGGGTGATCCTGAAAGTATCTTTCTTGATTGACTAACTTCTTTATAATACTAAAGACCACTGATAAACTGTATATATTTACAAAAATGAGACACGATAAGGATTAACGCTATTTATTTGTTCGTTATACTTGTACATCTTATATTCAGTTTGCAAGACCTGTATAGAGTGAGAATAAATCAGCGGCTTATCTAGTTTTACCTTTGGACTGGTACCAAGACAACAGCTCTCCCGCTTGCAAAAATGCGAAGCAACTAAACTGAATACATGATTTGTTTTTGTCTTCAAATTTTTCCGGTGATACCTGCGGCCTAGCTGTAAACAAACATTATTAACTATCACCAGCCACAGTAATAGTGGCACTGAAACGTGGTCGCTTGCTATGGGCCTCATAAGAAGACTCAAAGTCGCCCAAAGGGCAATGGTGGCTATGCTGGGAGTTTCTCTGCGTGATCGGATCAGAAATGAAGCTATTCGCAGCAGAACTAATTACACCGATATAGCCCTCCGAATAACTAAACTTAAGTGGCAGTGGGCGGACATTGCACGTAGAACCGATGCCGATGGACGCTTGGGCAGAAAGGTTCTCGAGTGGCGACCACGCAGGCAGGCGCAGGCTAGGAAGGCGCAGTGTGGATAAACCCCACCACAAGGTGGACCGATGACCTGGTAAAGGTCGCGGGAGTCCGCTGGATGTGGGTGGCGCATGATCGGTCATTGTGGCACTCTTTGGGGGAGGCCTATGTGCAGCAGTGGACGTCTCTCGACTGATATGATGATGATGCTGACTGTAATAGTGTGGTTAGAAAGTATGTACGCAAGATGGCTAGTCCAGAATACATATAAATACGTCAACATAGCGGTAGGGAAGTTGATCCTACCTTTTTCCGGCAACATTAAAGTAATCATATCGGATTTAGCCAGTTCGCCATAAATCTTGCTTCGCAATGAGCCGTCCGTATGATGGATGAACGAGAGGAATCCTTGCGCGCAGTACAGTTGGCTCTGGTGATAAGTCTCACTGACGGACAAATGTAACACATTGAGGTTCGTTGATGCGTCGTATTTTTGATCATCGGGTACTGTGAGTCTGGAGTCGGAATCTGAAAGGAAGAAACAAGAACGGTTTTAGCAAAACTGTGTTATTGATTATTTTGATCTAGATTGCAATCAAATAATCATCAGTCCTTTTATACCGACATAAATATTTACTATTGGCACCATAGTGTAAGTCTACATATTGGCAGCATACAATCAACAAAAGAGACAAACTTAAAGTAATGACAGTAAGTGTCTCACCCATCCTGATCCACGTGTATGTTCTGCCGTCTACAGGGACGCTGCCGCTGCAGGTGAAGCGCAGCGTGGTGTTGATGTCGAAGTAGACATTGTTAGTATTTGGCTTTATAAAGACGTGGGGGGGTACTGTAAAAAAAACGGCGATATGCAATGCCTATCTCGCGAAGCATTGTCCCGATTGTCCGTAAGTGGCATCGGCCGAACGACGCTTCTTAGCATCGTCTACAGCGCAAAACGAAGCACGCTTTTAGTATAGGTATTGTTTTTAAGTACCTACACTGATTATTAAATATAATAATTAAAAAACGGGGCAGTTGTATCCGGTGCATAATGTCATATTCATATTCATATTCATTTATTAATAATAATTCATATTACATGTCAGTGATGTTGGCACATCACAATTTCACAAACAATATTACTAAGAAATGTATTTAAAATACATGAGTAAACAATTATAAATTAATTAATGTCAAATGAAATATCTGAAAAATAATTAAGTATTTTTATAGTACTTAGTAAATTCATTAAAACTATAGAAAGTGTGCTCGATAAGCCATCGTTGTCCCAGGGTATCTCTTCCAATTTTTGCTCAAGATCTTGACAAACATAAATTAATACATATTTTTCTTTTGGGGACAATCAAGTCCAACAACAAAAGTCAAAAGTCAACAATAAAAGTATGCATCAAGCATTTGATGCATACTTTTATTGTTTTTTATTCAAATAAGATTGTGACCAAATACTCCTCACACTATATTAATTAACGCATTTACATACTTGGTAATTTCAACAAATCGGGACTCAATCTTGTATCAATATCATCATATCAGCCGAAAGACATCAACTGCTGAACATAGGCCTGCCCCAAAGAGAGTCAATCGCGTTAAATTCAATTAATTTATTACGTTGATGCTTCGAACTGGTTGTAACCGGTTGTCTAACTGAAATACCTTTAAGATCAAGGATCACCCGTCATCACTCACCCAAAAGTGGAATGTTCCTCTTGAACTTTAGACCAACCTCCTCGCTCTGCAGTTTCTCTGAGAAGCTCCCGTTCGACAGCACGCTCTGCTGCGCGCAGTAGATGGCGCTGCCTCTGTCAGACTGCTCGAGGGTTTTGTTCAGGGGGAGCGCGACCCACTGTCCTCCTTCATATTTAGGCTCCTCAAGCTGAACCATACGCAGTAATGTAATCTTTGACCCTGTCGAGAAGGTGACGGGAAGGTGACGCTCACTGGTAATGACAACGACCAACCTTGATTGCTGTTGTCCACGTTAATCCCCTAGCCTGATCCCCCAGGGGAAAAAAACGGTTAGGTTGTTAGTTGAACTGCGACCCTACAGCGCGCGAGCCGAGCGAGCCCAGCGAGCGTGACGCGGTAGCGTCCGGCGAAGCGCCATAACCGAACATTATCATTTTTTCCTAGTTGAATATAAAATAATTGCCGCTAATTCCCCTGGGGGATCAGGCTAGGGGATTAACGTGAATAACGTGACCTTGATTGGGATGTGTACAAAAAATACAATAATTATAAAATCCTCCCGATGCCGACGGGGGGTTGTGGTAGAATGCTAGCGATCGCATAATGCCCCTTTAAGGCAGTGAGGGTTGACTCTGCACGTGGTTCAGTGGATATTCCCTCATAAGGGCGAGCCCGACATACCCCCCGGGCCTTCCCTAGGCCGTAAGTAAGGGGTTGCTGGCCGAGTACATATAGACGGCCGAGCGTAACGAGACCGGATAGTTATGAGGCTGGCAACCCCTTTTTACGCCGAGGTACAGTAGAATTATTTGGGGTTTACCACTGACAGATAGTTTGCCTTCATTTAATTTTCAACTTTAACCTCATACAAATTAAGTAGTTAAGTCTAAATTGGTAGACGTACCCACGTTTATTATTTGGGGTTTGGTTTTGGGGTTTATTTGGGGTTTACCACTTACAGATAGTTTGCCTTCATTTAATTTTCAACTTGAATGTCATACAAATAAAGAACAGTATTCTGAATATTGCTTTATTTGTATGACATTCAAGTTGAAAATTAAATGAAGGCAAACTATCTGTCAGTGGTTAACTAACAGTAATCGTAGTGTGTGTATAGTGTTTTTCTGCAACATGCAATGAAATAAATAAAAATAACTCAAAGATATCAAACTTAAATTTTCATGGCTGAACGCCGTGATGTTGCTAAATTAAAAACCGGCCAAGAGCGAGTTGGACTCGCGCACGAAGGGTTCCGTACCATTACCTATAAAAACGGCAAAAAAATCACGTTTGTTGTATGGGAGCCCCCTTATAAACACTTATTTTATTCTGTTTTTCAGTATTTCAAAAAGCCAAAAGTCAAAAAGTCAAAAGTATTTATTTGCCAGAATACAGTACAGGAGGGTCTTACATAATTGAACATAACAGTGTTTTCAGCCTGCATGCAGGCGGGCGATTAATTTAGTAAAAATAAAAATTATCAATTGAAATAATAAACATTAAAACAAATTCAAAATAATAATATCAATTTATGTCACTTATACTCTAAATAACTCTTAACACTATCAAAACATCTGTCGAGAAGCCAATTCATCAACTTATTATTAAAACTGTTTCCCCGGAGGACCTTAATGTTCACAGGCAAGTTAGTATGTAATTTAATGCACATGTTGCCCACATTTTTACCATATATTGCCTTGCTAATGAGAGGTTTGTACAGCAGGTCCATCCTTTTTCTGGTCTGTCTGTGCAACATATCACCTCGTGTTCGGAAATCACTTAGACGTGTGTTAACAAAGATACATGCATCTCTGATGTACAAACAGGGCAGTGGCAATATACGCATACCTATTTCTAAACAAAGGTATGTACAACTGTCATCAAGCCGAGAGCTACAAATGACCCGGACACATTTTTTTTTAATTTTAAATGCTCTCTCTTCGTCCACAGAATTTCCCCATAAAATTAATCCATAACGTAGAACAAACGACACATATCCATGGTAAGCTATAAGTGATGCTTCAGCCGATACTGTATCCCTCAGTCTTCTGAGTGCAAAGACAAATCTGTTTAGTTTGTTGCAAACTTGTTCAGTATGGTATTTGTTGTTATAGCGGCAACAGACATACATCATCTGCGCAAATTTCAACTGTCTAACTATCACGGTTCATGAGATAGAGCCTGGTGACAGACGGACGGATGGACAGCGGTGCCTTAGTATTAATAGTTTTTACCCTTTCGGTACGGAACCCTATAAAGACCATCTTGCAGGCCTCCAACTTTGTATGCCATTACGGATCTCTCATCTCGCTGCGCCCGAAACGTGACTCTTCGACGCCTATTATGAAGAACACATTAACGTCACTATTTCATTGCATATTTCAGAAATTGTAACGTATTTCCTCTGCGACAAAAATTTAAATAATAGTACATTACTACAGAGGCCGGGAAGAAAGGGGTTGCCGGCCGAGTACATATAGACCGCCGAGCGTAGCGAGGTCGAATAGTTATGAGGCTGGCAACCCCTTTTCACGCCAAGGTATGTATAGTGCTCTTCTCAAACATGCAATTAAATAAATTAAAAAAACTCCAAGAAATCAAACGTTAATTTTCATGGCTGAACGCCATGATTCTGTGCCACAAATTGTGGAATGAAAATTAAAAAAGACCATCTTACAGGCCTAGGCCTCCAATTTTGTATGAAATGCCATTACGGGTCTCTCGTCTCGCTGCGCCCGAAACGTAACACTTCGAAGCCCATTATGAAGAACACAACGTCAATATTTCATTGCATGTTTAAGAAAAATAATTATGACGTAGCGGGGTGAAGCCTAAGCTACCGGTGTTTAGGGAGGCTGAGAGAGGAACTTCCTTATTATCGGCAGATGGTCGACGGATCAACATTCCAAATGGCAGTTATCTTGTGAGCCAAGACAGTATATTATGTATACCTTTCGACTGATACCAAGACAGCAGCTCTCCATTTTTCAAAAACGCGTAGCATGTAAACTCAATAAATGGTTTATTCTCCTCAATGAAGTTTCTTGGAGTCACCATAGGTTCGTCTGTAAAAAAGAATACGCAATTAGCAGAAAGTTCTTTAAGGAGAAATTTTGTCATCCATTTAATAAATATACAGTATACGTATTCCCAGGACGTGTAATTATTTTGCACATTTGAATAGAAAGCTTCTTAATTTAGATTTTCTTTTCTTTTATTTATCTCCATCGCGTAATTCCATCTCATTCCTAAATTCAAGTGTACACTACTTGTCAATTGTAATTTTTACAAGCTTTTATTTTAATTGCACTGGTCATTTGTATTATATAAGTTGTCCTTCAAATTATCAACCCATTTTTCAGCTATCCGGTCGCGATTCTAGGTATCCGATTGCTGAGATTTAGCAGACCTACTTATGTAAGTTTCGCGGCATTGCAATATAGCACAAGTGAGCTATTTTGTGATGGAGACAGAAGGTGGCCAAAAGTACTCCAAAATTGCAGTATATAAACACGTTTAGGCTTATTAGAACTATCTCAACTTACTACTTGATATCTGTGAAAAACAAAAAAAGCTTGAACTAAAATTATTTTCTTTTTCAGAAACTGTTTAATGATAGATAAGACCTATATAAGTACTACTTACTTACGCTAATTATGATATCTTTAGCAGACGGTTCTGCGTGGTACAGTTTACTCAAAACTAAAAATAATCTTTATTCAAGTACTAGTAACAAGCACTCAATCGTCAGTTAGAAACATAATGTTAAGCATTTTTTAGAACAATTTATTAATTCAATTATTATTCCTTAAATATTTTGAAATGCTATATACAGTAGGTGGCAAAATAATTATTAATAATTTTAAAAACAAAGTTTTAACCGACTTCAATTTAGTACTCCGCCAAGCCACGAGAACATTTCCACATTTATTTTCCAATTTACCACATGAACTGATTTCCGAGAGCAAATGCGTTGATTATTAGAAAAAAAGACCCAATCGCTGTATGTGGCCCGATAATATTTGAGGACTTCCGTCGATTCAACAAGGATTACCTTTGGTACTTCATTAGCTGCTATTTCAACGGAACCTTATCAGAATCTGTGACGTGCTTTTGTACTTTAAGTACATAATTGAGGAATTCCATAAGTCATCTGTGGTGTGGTCTTCATCATCAGTTCCACTCCACCAAATTTATGAATTCCGGATGTATACACGAGATATAATAGAAAATACCAAAATCACTACACGCGTGCCTAATATAATTGAGGAGTTCTCTCAATTCCTCATAGATCCCATCATCTAACTGATTTTTTTAAAAAATGGGACCTGGATGCATATACTTACAAACAAAAAAAAATGTTTCGAATCGGCTCATCAATGACGGAGTTCTGAGGTAACAAACATTGAAAAAAAAAATACAACCGAATTGAGAACCTCCTCCTTTTTTTTGAAGTCGGTTAATAATTTCGCAATAAGATCGTCACCACCACAGATTAAAGAATACAAGTACAGATACCCAATCTCATAGAGCAAAAGCGTCCTAATGTAGGCAATTCTGTATACAATTTTAGTCCCGTAGCTACACCAGTAGATGCAGTATCCGAGCTACCACGGCTATGACGCTGTCAGCCTTTAGTAATACATTGAGATATCACCAGATGGCGTTGACTTCCCGGGCAACAAATAGAGTATTTTTGATTTTTTCGATATAAAAGTAGTATTTTAGAGACAATATTACACATCACACAAAAATATACATAACCAAATGCTTAGAGCCTGTGGTTCCATAGAACTTTCGCGACCCGTGATGGCGCCATCTAGTGACAGTACCCAATAATACGTAGCAAGCTTGAAAGCTCACTCGTATAGCACGAGTTACATGGATTTAGTATCAATTTTATTGCATTTACTAAACTTATAAAATATACCTTTATTGTATGTGCGGAAGTATGTTTGTGATATAATTAAGGTACGTTGAATTTATTAAGGTGTAAAAATCATTCTATCTTCACGATTACTGGTTCAAATGTTTCGCTCGGTACCTGTGTCGCCATCTATGAGTTCTTTTTAGTATCAATTATACGTTGTTCTAGTTGGGAGGCCATGGTCACCACATAATTTACCTCCAGGATTGTCCTGATTTCGATGTAAAACTGTAATCATTCTCGATCTCGCCAGCTCGCCATAACTTGTTGTAATTTGTTCACCATAAACTGGAGAGGTTTTTAACGTAAAGTCTTGGGCACAATAAAATTTACTTCCATGATAGGGTCCCACCATACGCAGCTTCAGATGGTTTTGGTTCCTAATTTTGTCATATCTTTGTACAACAGGGAGGACTTGTCGCTGGTGAGGACCTAGAAAGAAAACTTAGTTACATTGATTGTATGTAAATAACTGCAGACGAGTAGGATATTGTTTAAGAGCGAGCACCAACCTCTTAATGATACTGACCTAGTTGCCACTTAACTTACTTGCTTGTCCGTAAAACCTCTTTTCCGAGCTCTTAAGCTGGACACTCACATGCGCCGCGCTGCACCTTTTGTCTCGGCACTAAATGGAAGCATCCAAGTGGATGGATATTGACGTTTATGTTTACTTCGATTTGACGACCGTTCCACCCGGTTGCGACGTTGGCGCTCCAGTTGGATGTACTGTGGGTGAGCGTGGGCAGACGCCCCACAAGGTGGACTGATGGGTATACCTTCGTTTGCCAGAATTTTATTTGCGATAATTTCAGTTGCCAAAGTATTAAATATGTATTACAGTGCGGAAAAGAGCACTTTTCGTGCATATGTCGAAACTTTAAAGAACCATATGTACAGTAAAACGTTGTACGATACACGTGCGAATAGGTAATTCGCAACTCGTGTCGATTTAAAATACTCCCTTCGGTCGTGTTTTAATTTATCACCACTCGTTGCGAATTTCCTATTTTTGGCACTTGTATCGTAAATAACTATTATAACATCCTCTCATAAATAAGTACCAAAACCGCTGACATAAGAGTTATGGGACAAAATGAGTAAGTTGTATGCACCCATATTTTTACACTTGATTGTACCTACACTGTAATAATTTAAAAACAAGTGAGCTGTTGCGCTTACCCACTTTTTAAATAATGTTACGTAACTTACTAAATGAAACCAAGTAGGCATTCAATAAAACATTTGGTAAGCATTATATCACGAAATGTACTACATATTACTCGAACTAAACCATTCTGCTACTCAAAAGGTGGCATTTTGAAAAAGAATTAAAAAAAAAAAAGACCAAGCATACAGTTGGTAACCGTGAGGTTGGGAAATAAGACGTAATCTTTTGATAATCTAATGACACGTGATAATTCAAAGCTATTAAATTATGCGAAAAATTGGTTGCGAACTGATAATCTGGAATACAATTTTCGGCAATCAATTAGAAAATCCATAACTGTTATTTACCATAATATACATAAGACCGAATTGTTGTTTTCCATATTATCATTTGTAATAATATCACTTGCCATAAACTTTAAAATCCATAACAGTCATATGCAATAAAATAATTTGCCACACCTTTCAAAAGCCATAATACATGTAAAATCACAAATTACTTTTGTATGGTCGGCTACGTAAAAATGTATTAGCTATTTCTTTCCCTTATTTCCATGTAATAAGGTGAAAAATGGCTTCATCTCTTTGTAGACTGTACATACTTACTAAAACATTTTGTATCTATAGTTGGATGTAGGTAAGGATAGGATTAAATATTCCGTCAAATAAAGTGTTGTGTATTGTATGGTAGCTCAATCCTTTGACTTGCAAACGTATTATATATATATGTATACTAGCTTCTGCCCGCGACTCTGTCCGCGTGGAAATCGTTTATATCGCAGCTCCATACAAAATTCAACCCCCCATTTCATCCCCTTAGGGGGTGATTTCCAGGATGAAAACTATCCTATGTCCTTCCCCGAGATTCAAACTATCTCCATACCAAATTTTCATCGCAATCGGTTCAGCGGTTTAAGCGTGAAGAGGTAACAGACAGACAGACAGACAGACAGACAGACACACTTTCGCATTTATAATATTAGTATATATATATATATATAGTATATATAGTATATGGATAGTATGGATATATATATAATTATATATACATATAACTTTTCTACTCCAGGGCAGGTCGGTGTAGGTACGACGACGAGCGTAGCGAGAAGAAGTGTTAGGAAGAACTGCGACCCTACAGCGCGCGTGCGAACGTACCGCGGCAGCGGCCGGCGAAGCGCCAGAACCGAACATTTTTAATAGTAGGTATCACTATACTTTCAGTAGATTTAATGTCCATTATAGATATACGAATAATTTATTGATAAAATACGAGTATTTAACATGTCAGTCTTAATGTTAGTAGTCAGAAGAAATGTATAAACACTGAACAAAAAATTTACAAAATTGACGTTATATATAGGTACAAGGCAGAAAAAGAAATTAAAATAAATTAAAACTACTCAAATAACCCACCCCGCGTTACTCCCGGTGCAAAGGTGCCCATCACGCTCGCCGCATTGCCGCGTTGGATTGCGATGGACAACCTTTGCAATAAGAATGACCCGGAGCGGGGGTCGAGGCCTTTTTCCCGCAGGCGGCGCCCCACTTCCCTAAGGAACGACTTTCCCTCGGAGCATCAGCATCCCGTGGTCTCTGCGGCAAGAGGGACAAATAAGTAGTGTGAGAGCACTGCGTATTTGTCCCTCTTACGTGTAGCCGCCCACTCAGCGGCAGCTCCTGCCACTCGCATCGTGCGGCCCAGGTGAGATGCTGCAAACGTGCTGACGCATGTTGCGTCCCACAATAGGCATTTACCTCTTTGCCAGGGTACTAAGGTAAGGCCGACAGGTCTCTTTCCGTCGGAGCGACTGAGGCCCGGTGGTTCCAGGACGCAGGGGATATTGGCAGATATCAGCGCCCTCCGGATGATGTCATTCAGGGCGTGGTGGCGAGGGAATCTGCCAGCACACCTGAAGCAGCTGAGAGCATGGTGGCCATTGCTCTCCACTGTGGCACCGCAGATGCATGTATGGGGTTCACAGACATCACAGCCAAGGCGGAGAGCAACAGCCACCCGAATGGAGTCGTTGTCAAGGAGGGTGCCCATATGTGGAGACGGGAGGGCGTGAAGCCACGCACCAGATTCTGGCCTTGACACCGCCTTGAGCCTGGCTTTCTCCACCCCCAACGCAGTTTCCAAGAGATTATCAAATACGCGCTTAACTCCTGCGCTGTCCCACATCCGTTGGCTACTAGGTTTTTCCGGTGCAGATGTACTCGGGTTGAGTAAAGACCAGGCCATCCAGGCATCGGAAGAGAAGGCAATGGTTGCCTTGTCACCATGTAAGGGGAGAATTTGAGTGACAAGGTCCACAACCCCGCTCGCCGATGCCAGGAAGGCCGGTAGGCAAACGTCTCTTGCGCGTCGAAAACCAGGCCGCCGCTCCGAATGGGAAGAGACGCAAGGTCCCACTGGCTCGAGCTGAGGGAGACGTTAAGCAGACATTCAAGGGTCTCCTTCAGTGCATTTTCGAACGAGTCAATGTGCGCAGGATATAACCAAGCGGGTACAGTGCGTAAAAAGTAAGTTAACTTAGGAATAGCAAAGCAACTCCGCAGCAGGGAAAGCGCAATGTGAGCTGGAAGATTTTTAAGCTTTTCTCCAATAGTTAGCAACAGTTGTTTTCTAACCTCAAAAGCTGCAGGAATAGCTTCTGTGAAGATTGGAGAACCCAAAAGATTAAAAGTTTGAGAAGAAAGTTCTTTAAGGCCAGGAAGTAAATGACTAAAAGTAGACAAGGAAGTTCGGGAAAAATCACTACACGGGAAGAATTCACACTTACTGGCGTTCACTTCTAGGCCCAGTTCCCGCAAGCGAGGAAGGAGCGTACGCAGATCTTGCTCAACTTCCTCCGGCTTACCTCCCAGAGTACCGTCATCTAAATACCAGATATTCAGAGGTGAAAGAAGTTCTGATAACGGTCTTTGAATGGCAAGACTAAAAACTAAAGGGCCCAGAGGATCCCCCTGCTGCGCTCCAACCTGTGAAAGTATGAGAGATTCGTTTAAAAATAAGTTGGACGGAGAGGAGTAAACCTGAAAGAGGAAAGGGTAGAGAGAAGGAATTTTCTGCCTTACTTCAGACAGCAGTACGTCACGCTCGACTGAATTAAAAGCATTTCTTAAGTCTACTTTAATGACAACACTATCCGCATTTTTTGGGTCAAGTAAAAATGCGCGCGTGGCATGGATGGCAGCTTCGCAGCCTTGGTGTGTTCCGAAACCTAGCTGAATTGGTTGTAAGTAAACGGCCATTTCTCCTCGAACAGCACGGCAGCCAAGTTTAGCTGTTAAGCGACGAAAAGTACTGCCGATAGCTATAGGTCTTAAGCCTCCGTCCTTCTTCAACAGTGCGCATAGGGACGCACCGTACATGAACGGGCAGACTGCGGGGTTCAAGCGACCACTGAGTAAAAAGTTACAAAGTTTGGTCAGACACTCGAGCAGCCGGGGCCCGTTATCGCCGGCAGAGCCAGATGTTAGTTCCTTGAGGTGCGCTGGACGGATGCCATCTAAGCCAGCAGCTGAACTGCTGTTAAACGAGCTTAGGGCCGTAGCTACATCTTGTGGTTTGACAGAGTAAGCAGGGATAGATGTATCGGGCTCCGGAGCAAATGTCAGTGGCCGAGATGGAGTTGGGTGCTTCGACTGTAAATTGGCGAGATTTTCAGGGCTCGAGGGTGCTACACCATCGTCTGACGTCAGCAAGCGCACTGCCCCTCTTAGATCACCCTCAAAAACTTTGTTTTCAACCGCTCTAATGGTAGAGGGTTTCCATGAGGTTGCTTCTGCCTCGACGAATAAGGAGTCAATAACGATAGCAGATTCAATATTGCGCTTAACTTTAGAAGTTAAGTTGCCCAAACCAGACGTTTCTGGCGCTTTTAAAGCGGAGTAGGCAAATGATAGTAAGGCAAACCAATCCGAACTATCGTTGCTATCTAAACATTTATCTATAAGATCGCTAATCTTACCTGCTGCCAAGTTCCGTGCTCCCTTGGGGATATGACGCAGCACTCGCACAGACTGTTTAAGTGTAGCCAGGTCGTCCAACCCTAGACTGCTGCGGTTGTCCGCATGAAGCGGCGCCGGTAGTGTGGGAGCAGAGGACGCACGGGGCACGCTTTTATGTATGCGTCCTATGTGCACTTTGAGCCCATGAGCAGAGAAAGTGCGTGAGGAATTTGGGCAGTGGGGGCACAACGTTTGGGTAGAGGCCTGCATACTAGTGAGCAGTGAACACTAAATAATTATCGAAACTGAGACTAGATACATAGGTATTTAAAAAGATAAATTAAATAAAACTAAATACAGAACTAAACATAAAACCCGACGTAGAATAGTCTTTTAGGGCCACTGACCATATCGGTAACGCACACACATAAGTAGCGAAGCAATAATAATGAACTTATTTACAATATTTACAGTAAATAAAGCACAGAAAACGAAATGACAGGAAATGACACGGGGACTGTCACAACAGTGGGCGCAGTCCCCGGACGCATGCAAAACTTCTTTCTTGTTTACTGCCGGGAGTGCAGCGCCGCCAAGGCCGGCGCGGCCGTCGCTGGCACCGGTCGTTTAGCGTTGCTTGCACGCCTCGTCAAAATGGACAAGACAGAATGGGAGGTACTGACTGAGAACGAAAATTTGGGCTTCCGGCAAATTGTTGCTTCCAGAAGTAGAAATATATTATTAAATTAGATGCGTATGTTCGTTATATCGCATTTAAATACATGTAATCGGCTAAGATAAATTTAAAAGTAATTTTGCAGAAGTGAACCAGGCATGACGTTGTATTGATAGATTGGTTACGGAATTGTAGGTTAGATAAGAAAGCTGCGACTTCAAAAGAACCTAACGGCTCGCAGAAATGTAATTTACACTGAGAGCTTTTGAGAATGTTATTTTTATGGCAATTGAATAATCTCTCAAGTAAGTTGTTGCATTTAAAACTATGGCTAGTAAAGTTTTTGGCACTTGAATGATCCTGGAATAAGTATAACAATATGGAAAATAATATTATGTCAAGAAATAGTATGGAAAATGAAACTTTATGGAATAAAAAAAGATGGGAAATTAAATTCTGGCAAGTCAAATTATATATGTATACTAGCTTCTGCCCGCGACTCCGTCCGCGTGGAACTCGTTTATATCGCAGCTCCATACTAACTTTCACCCCCCCCCCCCCCCCCCCATCACCCATTTAGGGGATGATTTCCGGGATAAAAACTATCTACTAGTCCTTCCCCGGGACTCAAACTATATCTATACGAAAATTCATCTATATCGGTTCAGCGGTTTAAGCTTGAAGAGGTAACAGACAGACAGACAGACACACTTTCGCATTTATAATATTAGTATGGATATGGATATATATGCGATTCTGGCAAACGATAGACCGTTAGTTAATTAATTGTGGCACTCTTTGGCCTATGTCCAGCAGTGGCCGTCTTTCGGCTGATATGATGATGATGAATATGATGAATATCGATAATCAGGGTCACAGGCGATCTCAGGGCGGGCTCATACTTCGCCCAAAGGCTGAGCCTGGCCATCCAAATGGGAAACGCGGCCAGCATCTTGGGCACGATGCCCCGGGCAACATTGGGGTGTGTTGATGGCGGGCGATTTTGTTTCTTATAAGTTGTGTTTTGTTTGTTTTAGTGTCAATATACCGATGATATTTATTAAAATATGTGGCTATATTATTATTCTCTTGGGAACTAAAAAAATCACGTTAAAATTACATACAATTATTACTCGTGGTGACTTTTCTATAGGTAGTTACTAATGTTTATGCTACCTTGTGATTAAAAGGTGAGGGCGCGGCTGTCGACCACAAACTCCAGCTCCTCATCATTTTCGACCAGCACGTCTCGCTCGGCGTCACGGCCACGTCGCGTACAACGTGAGCGTGACGCCGAGCGACTCGTGCTGTTGCACTGCTGTGGCACACTATGTGGCACGCGTAAGAACGACACCATATACAACAGTCACTATTGTTAATGCTACCTTCTGAGTACCAGGTGAGGCCGCGGCCGTCGACCGGCGCGCTGCCGCCGCAGATGAAATCCAGCTCCTCACCATCGTCGAACAGCACGACTTCAGCGATTGGTGTCACGGTCACGGACGGGGGCTCTGTACCAGGACGAAGGATTATACCATCAACAGTTACTAGCGCTCGAAACTTTTAAACCGGGCAAGAATGTCCCGCGGCTGGTTAATATATTGATTGGCGAAGCGCTTATAAAAGAAGAATACGTAAATATGGTGCTACATGAAGAATTTGATAAAAATGCTTTTGACACGGCCCGCGGGCCAGAACATATCAGGAACACAAAACCATATGCCTACAGAGCAAGTAGTGGTGCTATTATGGCTGCAGTCTTCTGGAAGGTGGATGTACTTCCCCAGTTGGGCCGCTCCAAACTTGAAAGTTTTCCGAAGCGCCCTGATGTATCCACCTACCTAAAGGTTCAATATGTCTGTCGAACTTAAGTGGAATCCGCTTGGTTTCTTTTTCTGCCTGATAAGTTCCGTCCAGAAGTACTTTTTCTTTGGCGCAGTATATTTCAGTATCCTTATCGGATAGTTTGAGGGTCTTGAGTAACTCGATCTTCGTATATCCATTTTTGGCTTCCTGTTGAACCATTGCTAATCTATCAGAATGATTTGAATCTGGAACCAACGTGAGAAGGTTTTTGAAAACTTATATTTCATAGAATATGAAGTCGAAAAACCTTTTTTATACCCTAAAAATTTACTTTATTTATCTGCAATTGCCCGCGACTTCGTCCGCGTGACCCTCTGTATCAGGTCCACTCCTTATTTCCCTTAAGGCACTAATCCTATCCCCAAGGGAATACTATTCCAGAAATCAAGAGTTCTGGAATAGTATTTGTTAGTCGGAGTGCGGGGCGGGGCAGGTAAATGATGAACGAGCGTCCCGTGCTGATGATTCATGTATTCGACTGATATACGGTCGCAGCCGCATTCCTTAATTACTAACAGTATTCTATGTCTCAATGCATAAATTTTAATCTGCGAGTTAAGCTGCATCTAAAATTTAGTTAACAATCATCCATTCATAAAAACTTCCGCAATTGGGTACCTATTAGGAAGTGAGCCGAGATATCGCACTTAACACACGCATCAGTATTTCTGGTTTTATCTAAGTAGGGTCATTTCGCTGGCTACGCGACCACCTTCGGTTAGCGACCACCTGAAAAAGAAGGTTTTTTCTATTGAAGATAACATCAATTCTACACACCCTATTGAGACAATTACTTGTACATGCATTTTTTTGTTGTTTTGGAATAGAAATCTACTGAAAAACCGAGAAAATATCCTTTCAGTTCACCAACTCAGCTTAAGTGGTCGCCCACCGGCACATGAAATTAGGTGGTCGCTAACCGGCGAAATGACCCTACTTGTTTTAGGTTTTGTTCTACGCCACGTAAACATCTAGTCTACTTTTCGTCTACACATCATTAAGGCGGTGCCACACCTCGGACACTGGCGATCAAATGTATGAAACCAATGCGTTCCTTCCTACGCACACAGTCTAAGCTCGTGTAGGTGAACGCGTACCATGCTTGGCTGAGTGCGATAAGACATGCTAGGGTTGCTGCCATTTTAGTGCGTTCGCGAATCGGGAACGCAATCGGCAATATGAGATGACCTTGTAATAGCGGCGTCGAATTATACAATAGTTTCCTATTTTGAATCAGTATAAACGAAGTAGGTAACAACATTTTTGTAAGGAAATTCAGGCCACCAAAATATTACGTAAATTGAAAACATGATTTCTTGTTCATACAGAATATTGTGTTGTTTTTAGTGTGATCTGATAGGTTTAGGTCTAAAACCGATAGGGTAAAACAAATACTAAACATAAGTACCTATTGTAAGTTAGTTTTCCACTAAAACTAGTTTTGTCGTTTATAGAGCTTAAACAACCGGACACAGCACAACAGACGCCCATTACAAAAGGATTTGTATATATTTGTTTGATATTTAAATATTTACGTGGCCTCCGCTCTGCGCACCGCGTCGTCGCGTCCTTGCCAGCCGGCAGTCCAATGGCCACTCCCTGCCTCCCGTTGAAAGTGCCGCCCACCCGCTCTCAGTTACCTCACAGTTACCGGCTGGCTATACTGTACGGTAGTACTCTTTATTATACTGTGGCGGTGCATTGGAAATTATCGCGTGCTTCGAAACGCCGTTCTGACTAGATTAAGAAACAATAGGGTCTGATATTCAGATATATGATTCTTGACTATATGATTATTTATCTGATTTGATCGATACATGAGCTTAAAATTTCCTCTATAGAAAAAAATTCCAAAATTGGGTCTGTATTTTCCTTTTTTTACTCAGCCTACTCAAACGATACATTATTTTACGACACAATCAAGTTCATACTATAGTATTTTATCTCATCAAAAATCTTACTTGATGAAATTTAAATAAAACTTCACTAAGTTAGGTATTTATCGATATTTCTCCAAAAAAGTAATTCCCGAAGAGTGTTACATCTCTTTTCTCGTGCGCGGAGGGCATAAGCGTATCTGTCTAGGGGGCGTTTTCGACTCAAATCAAGGCATCCCCTTAAAACTTATGTCCTGCAATGGTCTAGACGTATGTACTAAGTACATCAAATACACATGCTCGCCTTCGAGTAAAACGTTTCCTAGCGTGTAAACTCAAGATCCCTCGCACTACCCCAACTCTTTATACTAATAATATAAGTGCGAAAGTTTTTACGTTTGTATAGTTGTTACAACTCAGCCTCACAAAGACGGTAGAAACAGATTTAGGTACATCTAGATTAAATAGTTTATAATCTACATTAAGAAATAAAAATACTAAGTATTCCACAAATAATTTACCAAGGAGATAGGATAAGGGAACAGGTAGTGGAACATGATACAGAAGTCACGGTTACGAGCTGGTCAGAAATAAAGTCGCTTTTGAAGAAAATACTCGATAAACGATTTCGTAAAATAATTTCAGGTGCCTATATCACTATAACCATGCCAGCATTATACTGAGATAGAACCGTTTCGTTACAAACGTCTGACACTCTTTTTAGGGTTCCGTAGCCAAATGGCAAAAAACGGAACCCTTATAGATTCGTCATGTCTGTCTGTCTGTCTGTCTGTCCGTCCGTATGTCACAGGCATTTTACTCGAAAACTATAAGGTGTATTTGAATAAAATTATCAGGATAGGTGTATTTTGATAACCGCTACATAGTTTTGTAACTAAATTCCAAATAAAAAGCTGTTAGCCCACGAGTGGCACATCAATCGATAGGCCTTTTAAAATAAATATAAGGTTTCTAAGCAATTTTTTTGATTAAGTGAATAGAGTCGGAGAGGGATCCCCTTCATTGGCATAATTTTTTTTAGACTAATATAGTTTCGCATAATTGATTTGGCATAATTTCTATTGGCATAATAATACTGTCGCATAATAATACTTTGGCCTACTACTTTGTTTGGCATACTACGCTAATAGCATAATTTCAGTTGAACTAATCTGTATTGGCGGAATACATATTACGCATACTATTGTTTGGGCTAATAATTATTTGGTATATCTGTTTTGAAGCATAATTTCTGTTTTCTAAATACATTACATAGCATGCATTTACACTTTTCGTGAACGCGGATTATTGGGTCGTGCATTATCAGGGCGGATAAAAATGGCTTGTCATAAGCGAACTCTGTCTTAGGTCGGTTAGGTTAGGGTTCACTTGTGTTCCTCAGACCAGAAATAGACACCCCGCGCAGCGGGGTGGCGTCGACTCGCTGGAGATTATTAGTCCGCAAAGATGACCGTCCCAATGTACATGGATTATCAGGCTGTACATTATTGGGCCGTGCATTATGCTTTCATTGCTTTGTGTACTTATGCGTTTTGTAATGATGCCAAGTAATTATTATGTTTTTTTGTATTTCTGCTATCTGATGTTAGTCTTTGTGATGATTATGCTATTTTCGTTTATTATTTTTAATTTTATGCCTAAAAATTTATGCCATAACATGATTAGGCTTAACGCTAATTCGGCTATAAAAAATTATGCGTTATTATATTATTCCAAATGATTTTATGCGATCCAATAGAGAACCAGTCGGAGATAATCTCCTCGAGTCACTAAAATTGTGTCCCCCCCGCTCTAATTTTTGAACCGTGTATTTTAAAATTATGAAAAAAATCATGCTCGTAGGGCTTATTAAATTCTCTCAGCGAAAATTGTTTTGAACAAGATCGGTTCAAAAGTTTTTGAGATATATCTAAAAAACTGCCTTCCTTAAAGAAAAGGACGTAAGTGCCATAAGATTTCAGTAACGATACGACCTTTTTAATAGGCACGGAACCCTCGTTGTGCGTGGTCCGACACGCACTTGGCCGCTTTTTATTTGTTTAATTGTTTGTTTTGTCTCCAATAAATGGTTCTTTCTTTATTTCTTTATTTCTATCATATTTATACCTTTTATCTGCAACCAGGAGAGTGTCTGCCACTGCTGTAAGTATGCCCAGCAGGTGAACTCGATATACGGTTTGCCGTCGTCTACGTAATTTTGCGGCGTCATCTGAAGATCCAGCTTTTTTTCTAAAAATAAATGTGTGATCTTTAAAAGTAGAAAAAAAAAAAAACAAGTTCGTATGTCTGTCCGGCGTCCGGCTGATGTCCGTTCCTCCTCTATAGGTCGCATTTCTAATAAAACTTAGTGAGCGGGTTCGATATTAACTGAGTGAATAGCTTTTTTTAGCTGAATCGCAAAAGTCACAAGAAATTTAAAAAAATATGAATTTTTGAAAAAACGACGGGGCTCGAGGTCTACGAGTACCTACACAACAGCTCATAGAGCCACCAGTAATCATCACCTACGTCGGTACTTACCTGAAGGCACATTATTTCTTTGAAAATCGATCGTAATGATTTCACTCTTGTCAAGCTTATACATCTTTTTACCGTCGTCGTAGTATGGACTGTGTTGTCTGCCGCAGAATACTTTGGCTCCGTTAGTCGTTTTGTCTAGAGGAACCAGCAAATGTAGCGTTCTATATCCATTATAATTCCTGGATTGTTTTAAATATGTTAATTTAACTGAAAATATAGTGAAGGGTTTTATAACGATTTCATCTTTTGGATTGTGATTAAAGTACCTATGAACGTACGATGTGCAAAGAAAGTAAAGGTCATTTTGGATATACGACCAACCGTCGAACAGCGCAGCGGGGAGCGGGGAGCGGGGGCGGAGTGGTGTCGGTACGCAATGGACCAGAGGGGTAGTCACGTAAACTCGACGCCGTATATAGATTCCAAAAAAACTACCCATGGGTTGCCATTAAAATGAAATAGTTTTGCATCGGTAAGTTTTTACTTTTCTAGATACATAATCTAGAAAAGTAAAAACTTACCGATGCAAAACTATTTCATTTTAATGGCAACCCATGGGTAGTTTTTTATTTATACATCGTTGTAAAGTTAAAATTAAATGCAACCGCCTAAATAAATAATCTTATGTAAATATGAATTTCATAAATAGATATTTGATTAAAACTGTTTTGTAGAAGAAAAGTTCATATTACCATGGCCTCCCAACTAGAACAACGTATAATTGATACTAAAAAGAACTCCTAGATGGCGACACAGGTACCGAGCGAAACATTTGCACCAGTAATCGTGAAGATAGAATGATTTTTACACCTTAATAAATTCAACGTACCTTAATTATATCACAAACATACTTCCGCACATACAATAAAGGTATATTTTATAAGTTTAGTAAATGCAATAAAATTGATACTAAATCCATGTAACTCGTACTATACGAGTGAGCTTTCAAGCTTGCTACGTATTATTGGGTACTGTCACTAGATGGCGCCATCACGGGTCGCGAAAGTTCTATCACCACAGGCTCTAAGCATTTGGTTATGTATATTTTTGTGTGATGTGTAATAATATTGTCTCTAAAATACTACTTATATATCGAAAAAATGTAAAATACTCTATTTGTTGCCCGGGAAGTCAACGCCATCTGGTGATATCTCAATGTATTACTAAAGGCTGACAGCGTCATAGCCGTGGTAGCTCGGATACTCCATCTACTGATGTAGCTACGGGACTAAAATTGTATACAGAATTGCCTACATTAGGACGGTACGCTTTTGCTCTATGAGATTGGGTATCTGTACTTGTATTCTTTAATCTGTGATATTACTGTGGTAATACTTCAGGTTTTAACAACATTTGGTAACTATTAATATTCTCATAATGTGCGTAAGTCTTTTTGATATGGACATGGTAATATTGACAACAAATCACGTGTGGCAAAGTAGTGTGTATGAATGTCTGTATGTTTGTCAGTCAATCTCGTAAAAACGGCACAATTGACTGTGATGAATTTTGGCACATGGATAGTTTAAAACCAAACCATGAAACAGAATGTGTAAAATACTTTGTATATCTGAAGTCATTCCCAAAGGATTAACATGTCTGGTATTTAATAATGGCATTGTTATGATATGATAACCTTAACGCGGAAGAATTCGCTTGAAAAAGCTAGTAGGTACGAGTGCTTTGTACATAATTCGTTTAATGTACCAAGCCGAGATGTGTTAGGCCATGAATGCATAGAAAACATCAAAAACATAGGATCATTCACATTCACATCTAAGTAACAACGAAATAATATATTTTTATGCATGGGTTGGTTACATCTGGAACGTCACAATGACAATGCCATTTGTGACAGTGACATTCGGCCATCTTTGGTAGCTTTTTTGGAATCTAAATACGGCCACAGATTAAAGAATACAAGTACAGATACCCAATCTCATAGAGCAAAAGCGTACCGTCCTAATGTAGGCAATTCTGTATACAATTTTAGTCCCGTAGCTACATCAGTAGATCGTCGCTGCGCTTGTAAAATCCGACATGTGCTTATTTTTGAAACTCGGTTTTTGGCATAATTTTGAACTACTTCCGAAGGCGCATCTTCCTCTATAATCAATTTATCAAAATTGTAACTGCTTCCCGAAAAATAACAATCAGCTATGTGAAATAAGTATGAAAATGCCCTTCAAAATGCGCTATGTGTTACATCGCCACATAGCGCTTCTTGTGCCTAATAAACCTGTGATTAAATTTTGCGCCGTGCACTGGCACTTAGCGGATTTTACGACAAGTAGGTACCCGTATAATTGAAGTTTACAATTAATTACCGTCAAATCATTCGATGTTATTTACTTATCGTCATACAATTAAAGGAAGTTAATACGTGCTATTTAATGAAAGAACAGTAAAATCTGTTTAATGTGGCAAACTGTGCCTAAAAAAAAGGAAGTTTTACAATCATTATCATTAATTAACGCTAGTAAGTTGTAAATCAGTAAAATATTTGAGATTTTAAAATAATAACATCGATCGGTTTCAGTCGGTAGTATTCAAACTAACTAAAATCTAATTGATACCAAACAAAAAAAAAATTGATGCAACCATTGTTAAATGCACAATTTTAAATTGAATCACCGTAGTTCATAAGAAATATTTCTATTATTGTCAAAAACGCACACTTTTTAAGCGTAAATAACCATATTTACACAAAACACCAACTTTTTCATTCATTTCCATGCGTAATATAATCCGATTTGTGCTATATGAGACTGTTTGTAAAAGTATATCACAGGAGCAATAATCCGTTTAGTGTCACAAAATTACATAGAGGGTTAAAATGACACATTTAAAAACCGCCATGTGCCAAAAATACAAAAAAAAAATTGTATCTCCTAGAAACATGAGTATTTTTTTTTAAACATCATATTATACAACGCCTCAGTAATAAATTGAATTTTCGGCATACTTAATTCTAAAGTTTTGACCCTGGTTACAAAACAAACATGTTTTTTGTGTCTCCTGAAAAGTTAGGTTTTTTTACATGTCGGATTTTACAAGCGCAGCGACGAGATGGAGTATCTGAGCTACCACGGCTATGACGCTGTCAGCCTTTAGTAATACATTGAGATATCACCAGATGGAGTTGACTTCCCGGGCAACAAATAGAGTATTTTACATTTTTTCGATATATAAGTAGTATTTTAGAGACAATATTACACATCACACAAAAATATACATAACCAAATGCTTAGAGCCTGTGGTGATAGAACTTTCGCGACCCGTGATGGCGCCATCTAGTGACAGTACCCAATAATACGTAGCAAGCTTGAAAGCTCACTCGTATAGTACGAGTTACATGGATTTAGTATCAATTTTATTGCATTTACTAAACTTATAAAATATACCTTTATTGTATGTGCGGAAGTATGTTTGTGATATAATTAAGGTACGTTGAATTTATTAAGGTGTAAAAATCATTCTATCTTCACGATTACTGGTGCAAATGTTTCGCTCGGTACCTGTGTCGCCATCTAGGAGTTCTTTTTAGTATCAATTATACGTTGTTCTAGTTGGGAGGCCATGATACGGCGTTGAGTTTAACGTTTCCAACGAGCGTTAGGACAGTTTAACTGACGTTTTTACATATATAAAATTTGACATTTAGACCTACCTACGTTACATTATCTACCTACGTACCAAGTTCGATTCTGGGTCTGCTACGCCACTGCTCGGAAATGAGGTAAAAGATGGTCAGAATTCAGACTTCAAAACTGTGGTTAGCCGGCCGTAGCACGAACAGGCTTTCTATGAATTCAAACTGTCCAACAATGTTTTTAGCTCCCGACGTAAAAAGGGTGTTATAAGTTTGACGTATCATTGTATATGTGTATCTGTCTGTGGCATCGCAGCTCCTAACTAATGTATTGATTGTAATGTGGTTTTTTTATGTCCGGAAGCTGACGTGATCGAGATGGTTGTAGATACGGTTTTGATATATTCAACTTAGAAATGAAAATGTCGGGGGTATTTGGTATTTCTACTTTTCTTAGTTGGTCAATTATTTTAGTCCAGTCTGAAAAGCGATTCGACCAATCACAGCACTTTTGATGGTCTTAATTTTAAATTATTAACTATTTGCAGTTTCATCGCAGTAGGCGTGAAAAGCACCAAGTAGTGTTTTGGCCAAATGTGCAATGGATGGACTCGTCTCTTTCGAGTCGAACAAACTCGTCCAACTACTGCCTACTTTCTAGCCTCTACAACAATGTACTATTCTTTGCTTCTATGCTTTGATATTTATATCAATGTTATTTAAGAATAGCTACCTAAACATGACATAAAATCATGCCAAGTTTAAGTTCAGTTTTCCGGAAACCGCTTGTAAGTAGGGCACACCCGAAGATCAGCGCCAGCTCTTGAGCCGGCATTATGCTTATGCGAGGCCATTTCGTATATAAATATATACACAATACAATGTACAATGTATTACAATTTCGATCAAAGTGGAAAATCGAAAAATTATTCACCACGAGCGGGATTTGAACCCGCGTCCTCTTGAATCCGTCCATCGCTCTTGCCAACTGAGCTACCGTGGGTCCACTAGTGGCGACGAATCTTTCAATCCCTTCCATTCTTCTAATTACACCTTAAGGTTTTTTTAGTTTAGTCACGAATAAGTTGTTTTTCTTTGTTTCCTTTTTCTATTAAATAATTAAATTACCTTCCTCTGTTCCGTTAAACCAAGCTAAGTACTCGTCAATTCCTACATACGCTGCGCAGGTAAACTTGGCGAACGGTTTGCCGTCGTCTACGTATGTCACCGGCGTCACCCACGGCTCGTTTTTGGACCACTTGGTGGCTGGAAATAGGATGTATAACGTTCCACCACTTGTGACATTTGGAGCAAAATAGGGAAATTGCGTAATGTTTAAGTTGCAAGCTCAGATTTTTTTTCTAGTTCCTCTTATGGCCATACGTCCATCGTGCTGACTTTTGTCCTTTCCAAATGTTTACACATTATTAATTGAGGGTTACTCAGAAGGTATTATGACAACAGATGGCAACACTGTGGCAAGAGGTCTTATTGATAGCAGCTTTCAAAATGCCCCAATCAAAATGACGATGATTAAATATGATGACACAAAAGGGCAGGTTAGCTTTCCTAAAAACGTATAAATATACTGCAAATAAATTATTTGTACTTAAGTAACTTTACAAATATATTTTTACAGTACATATGGTCCTACTTTCCCGCACTAGTGCGGAAAAGAGCACTTTTCGTGCATATGTCGAAACTTTAAAGAGCCATATGTATCTACAGTAAAACGTTGTACGATACACGTGCGAATAGGTAATTCGCAACTCGTGTCGATTTAAAACACTCCCTTCGGTCGTGTTTTAATTTATCACCACTCGTTGCGAATTTCCCATTTTCGGCACTTGTATCGTAAATAACTATTTTCTATACTTACCTCCAGGTCTCACATGGTCTCGATGTAGAAGTGTGATCAACCTTGATCTCGCCAGTTCACGAAAACTCAGTGCAATGAGCTCACCATGAAACGGAGATGATTTTAATGTGTAGTCTTGAGCGCAATAGAGCTGGCTTCCGTGATAATATACTTCCATGCGCAAGTACAGGCGGCTTAAGTTCGAAAATTTATCATATCTTTGGCCAGGGGGTGCAAATGAATGCAGATTTGAACCTAAAATTAATGCTCCAATTATTAATTCCTCGTGCTTCCAGACCGGCATGTGAAATTATCTCCATTGCTGAACTGCTGGTAACAAGACCTCATTTAAACAGAGCTAAAGCTGATTTTCCACCGGAGGGGCGAGACGAGGCGAGGCGAAGCGAGAATTGAAATTCATATGGCAAATTTTAAATTCTCTCCTCGCGCGCGCTCGGTGGAAATAGGTATACAAATTGTTTTAAGCCATACAAATTTCAATTCTCACCTCGCCTCGTCTCGTCTCGCCCCTCCGGTGGAAAATCAGCTTTAATTAACTTAGAACAATCGTCGAAAGAAACAGTTTCGTCATCACCATTACCATCATCGTCAGCCTATAACTTTCTCTCAGATGAGATCAACTTTCCGATTCTTCTTTCAGAAGGAGCAGGAATGCTCATCGCATTTGTTGATTCAGAGTCAGGCACTGGGACATTGAGCCACCGTATGCTTATCAATGGTATTATAACCTTCCTTACCTAATATTTGACCTAATAAATGAATATGAATGAGCAGAGGGGACAGGCCAAGAAAGAGGTGGACGGAATGCGCCCGCGATAACATGAACACGAAGGATGTGAATGACGCGACGTATTACAGACGTATGAAAGGAAAACATTCTGCGCTGACCTCAAGTAAATACAGTACGGACAACCGAATGATGGAATGCATATCTATGATCACAAATTATCCAAAGGGCCCGTTTGTCTGGGCGTCACCTTGCAAGTGCCAGGTGTAGCCGCGGCCGTCGACGGGCGCGCCGCCACCGCACACGAACGCCAGCACCTCGTGCTCCTCGAACATAACCGTGTCCGTGTCCGGCTCAATGGACACGTGCGGCTTCTCTGCAAAACCCCCGACAGAGTAGTAAATATCTAAGTATTTAGGTTGTTCTTCAAATTTTGCAAACCATTTTTCAGCCACTTGCTGGTGGTGAGTCTGGTTTTAGTGAGCTTGTTTACTAAATGCGATGACTGTCAGTTGTTTTTAACCACATTTATGGCCCGAAATCTGACCCCAGTCATGTGTATTGTAGTCATATTGTAGTGGTGATATTACAATGCTTGTTCTATAGCGCTGATGTATTGCTACCCTATCCAAAGGCTTTGATTTCCGATTACGAAGACTTTTTTCTTTTTGTGGTGCGCAATTACAGTATTATTGCTTTGTTTGTGTGAGGTGTGCAATAATAGTAGATTACTGCAGAGGCCGTGAAGTAAGGGATTGCTGGACGAGATGGGGTAGACGGCCGAGTCGTAGACGAGGCCGAATACAACGAGTCCAGCAATCCCTGTTCCGGCCGAGGATTGTATAGTACTTTTCTCAAACGATGTGAGGAAATATTAAAATTAAAATAAATACAAGGTAATCAATTAAGTAATAGGTAATTTGCGCCTTTTTTATTTTTTAAACATGCCATTTCAACAAGCCGTTCGAGCACCATGTTTAACCGCACATAAAGTATAGTACCTACCATAGATTATTTTTATTTTTTCTATGAAGCAAGTATGCTTACAGTGTCTAGTGGTGGTTGGCAGTATGTAAATTTTCCTTTGTCAGTTTAATATTAGTAAGCAAATTTAAAAAGTTAGAGTAGCGGACAATAATGGTTTTACTTAGGGTTTTCATACATTACTTCTTGGCGTAAGGCCAAGAAGTAATGTAGGGAGCCATAAACAAGAAACTTCACGTCTTCATTTCGTGATATTAACGCGTACATTTCCGAGCATGTTTGAGAAAAGAGTATTTTCTCAGGGTATGAAAACCCTAAGTAAAACCATTATTGTCCGCTACTCTAACTTTTTAAATTTGCTTACTAATATTAAACTGACAAAGGAAAATTTACATACTGCCAACCACCACTAGACACTGTTAGCATACTTGCTTCATAAAAAAAAAAAAAAAAAATCTATGGTACTATACTTTATGTGCGGTTAAACATGGTGCTCGAACGGCTTGTTCAAATGGCATGTTTAAAAAATAAAAAAGGCGCAAATTACCTATTATTTAATTGATTACCAAGTATTTATTTTAATTTTAATATTTCCTCACATCGTTTGAGAAAAGTAACTATAAAATCCTCGGCCGGAACAGGGATTGCTGGACTCGTTGTATTCGGCCTCGTCTACGACTCGGCCGTCTACCCCAATCTCGTCCAGCAATCCCTTACTTCACGGCCTCTGCAGTAATCTACTATTGTATTGTTGTATTTGTATTGTATTATGTATCACCGATTTAATTTCACGGGTCACAGAGTCATAGCCCGATAGTTTTGAAGGCGTGCGTGGGGGAATAGAACCAATACGTAGAGGCCCTTTGGAGAGGAAATTTAACCCTCGCATGCTGAGACAAGAATCCGTGATCATTTAAACCTACTACTTTACATCTCAAATTCCTCATTTGATTGCACAGTTTGGTTTAGTCCCAGTTGAGAAAAATGTTAATAAATTGATATTTAATTCGTGTCCTTTTGCATAAATCAAAGTGATTTCAAATTATCCCAAGCTTCACATCCCTGTAAGGACAGTGCAGCATAATGTGCACTTAGATGCGTTTTTCTCCATGAAGGCATGTTTTGTTGTCGAACTTGTGTACTAGTAACAGCCTTTTGGAGAATGAATTAAGTCTGACGAAGTAGACTATATTTTGAACACCACTTACGCATTTTTTTTTTTAAGATGGCGCGCTTTCTACAAGGTCAACAGCAAGGGACAAGATGAAAACAGGACCTCCATTGAACATTCGTGCCAAATGTCATCTAACTCTCCGTGATTTCGAGTTTTGACTATATCGACTGTATTATCTATTAGTAAGCTGATAAGCTCTCGGTAAATTACATATGTACCTATACCGCATACGATTCCAGCCCATCAAACGGAATATAAGTAGTCGAATATCGACTTACTTAAAGGTTCTATGTGTCTGTCGAAGTTGAGCGGAATCCGCTTGGTTACGTTTTTCGTGATAAACCTTCCTCCCTCGATCATTATCTCCGAGGCGCAATATATTTCACTTCCCTTGTCGGATGCTTCAAGAGTTTTTCTTAAAGTGATTTTCTTGTAGTCATCAATATATGCGTCGTGTTTCATTATGGCTAACCTTTCTGTTACATTCGATTCTGAAAACAATACGGGACTCAAAATGTTTTATTACTCCAAAAGAAAGAAGGCAAAAATATGCCTAGTAACGAAAATCCCATTCAGTTATCTCAAAGAATTACGAAGCTACAACCGTTTTAATATTGCTTGTTAGAGAGCGAATACGCTCGTAGATCGTGACGTCACGATCTGCGAGCGTCACGTCACGTCAAGGGTCTTTCGTGCTACCTACTTGAACTAGAAGAGACACAAGTATTTTATTTACGGCCAGTATTTAAGCTAACTTATTAAATAAGGCCTGTTTTGTCTTTCTACACCGCACCTGCTTTGGATGTCATGCCATAGTCATGCTTTGGTAGTGTTGTATAAGCTGTTGGAAACGTGCCGTTGTATCTCATAATTAATGATGTCTGTAAAGAGTTTCAAATAAGATAAATACCTTTGACTTGGAACCAGGACAGCACCTGCCACTTGAGTGTACTGAATGACCAGCAGGTGAACTCGATATAAGGCTGGCCATCGTCGACGAACGCTGTAGGCATCACCTGGGGCCCTCTTGACCTTTCTGAAAATGGACGCTTTTGATAACTTTTCTGTTTTTTTTATTTTATCGTATGGCATACATTATTTTGGCCTTTTAAAGTTTGTCACTCTTTAGTACCACCCAGGGGACACGTGCAGGGTTGTGGTAGGTAGCTCCTGCGCACGCGAGTGACAGTTGTCCCGCCTTTGTCAAGTGAGTGGGCAACTCGACTGTTAGGAGTTCGTACGCCGGCCGAAGGCCTCTAACTCGGCTTTACGACTACTGTCGTAGACAGCAGCCGGGACCAACTGCTTAGCGTGCCTTCCAAAGCACGGAAGCGCTCATTTATATTAACCACTGAAACATCAGGCGGTCACCCATCCAAAGACTGACCGCTGCCATCTTTGCTTAACCTGCGTTATCGTTTCCAACTCGCAGGCGCCGCTAGGCTATGAGCGCTATGAAAACTTTTCTGTGATTCCTATACTGGATTCTGTGGAACCTTTATGGTGCGACGCTGTCCGTCGTCAGTCACAACGTTAAATATCTCAGGAACTAATGTATGCTATCAAATTGTAATTTTGAATACCTAGTTGTCTACGTGTCTACGTGCTAAAAAAAAAGGTCCCCCCCCCCTTCAACAGTACAGTAAAAATATTCTTTATTGCTCACCAGAAATAGTATAAAATAGAAAAAAACAGAGGTAAATCACTGCATAGTATAAAACAAAGTCGCTTCCCGCTGTCTGTCCCTATGTATGCTTAGGTATCTACCTAAGAAAAAGATCTCTTTAAAACTAAGCAACGGATTTTGATGCAGTTTTTTTAATAGATAGTGATTCAAATCAAATAATCGTCTTCAACACCCAAGGGATGGTTTTATGTTGTCTTATAAACAAGGATAGGACAAACGCCCGTTATTTTGAAAACTTAACCCTGTTCTGTACAGTAGAGACTTCCTAATGATATTTAAAATTAAAATTAAATAATTATTAGATAATTTTTATTTTAAAATGTGGAAAAAATTGTGGTCATTCTTTTCCATTGGCGAAAGTGATTTATCGCCTTAATCATCGTCATTTGAATAATTTTTCACTGGAAACATATAAATTATGGTACTTAAAATAAATTTATAAAACATTACTTTTGTCCTTTGTTTTGTATTGTCACGAATAAACTATTCTTATTCTTATTTAGTACCTAATTTTTTTTATTAATATAAGGAAGTCTCTACTGTACAGAACAGGGTTAAGTTTTCAAAATGACGGGCGTTTGTCCTATCCTTGCTTATAAACAATGGTTTATGTTTAGCTAGCGACCCACCCCGGCTTGGCACGGATACTATTATACATACAAACCTCTTGAATCACTATCTATTAAAAACGACGGTATTAACTTAGTAATTTGGAGAATCATTATGGAACTTGACATTTTACTACAATTCATATTCTATTTGACGATCATCATAATATAAATTCATATAGATTAAGCTAGCTTCCATTTATTTATTTATTTATTTATTCAACCAAATCTGGGGGCACGGGAGTGCCCCCGCCAAGACGAGCCAAGCGAAGCGCAAGGGCACTACCTACCTTTTCTCGAAGCGCTTCGTCGTATTTTTGAACCTTCGTAACTTGGGTTCGGATTATACCATTTAAACAAAATTTTCGGGATATGATGTCAGTGGTTGACTTATTAAAACTATAAAGTTTCAATTGCATAGCTCTTATACTTTAGATTTTATTGATATCTAAAATACCCCGATTTCGTCACTGACTCACTGATGATCATCAATATTCTTAAGGTTCTTCCTAAGTCCTAGAAAGCTGAAATTTGGTATGTAAGCTAGTAATAGTATACAAACAACGAAAAAATCTTAAAACTTGAAACTTTTACCCCCCAACCCCTTAAACTAGGGGGTGAAAGTTTGTATGAGACTTCCGCAAATTTTGATGCTAGAAGGTCCTTGTTATCCTTGTTATAAATAATAAGATATGTATTTCAGGATTTTTAGTAAATCACCCCCACTCTTTAAATGAGGGGATGGAAGTTTGTATGGATTTTCCCATTCACTTCTTTAGAAATTACCTTACAAAAAGGAATGAGATCCCACCAAAAACATTACATGTAAAGTGATGCCAAGACTCCATAGCTCATAAAGCTTTCAGCGTGAAAAAGATATCAGATCGCAATTAGCGCCAAGCTTCCACGCTCTACAAATTCTATATCTTGGCTAAAAAGTATAGACCCGTCACTTATTAATATCATCATAAATTCATTGGGCTTGAAAGTCTATGCGGCTACCGGGATGTGCCCAACAAAGCTATACTTTTTAGCCAAGATATAGAATTTGTAGAGCGTGGAAGCTTGGCGCTAATTGCGATCTGATATCTTTTTCACGCTGAAAGCTTTATGAGCTATGGAGTCTTGGCATCACTTTACATGTAATGTTTTTGGTGGGTTACATTTACAGCATATTGCCAATAATGAAAGTTATAGGTTATAGTATTAGTAACAATATTAAATGAAATTAAATTACCGTAATACAAATTAAAATGAACATTATCATCTTAGTGATTTATACATTTTAGCAAGCTTGTATACAGGACACATTTAGTACTGTATTGAAGTTGGAGTGTTGATTGACTCCAGATACCGAGTGGCTGTAGCCAGGAATGTCGGCTCCGACTGCGAGAACATGTCCAAGGTAGAGTCATAAAGGAGAATATTATTGATGTGGTTCAATGCTTTAATACAAGGGACTGGTGCTCAGCATTACCGTAGTGTTAGGAACCACAAATAGTGGCCGCTCGCTGTCGTGGACGAAGTGTACCTCTCATATTAGGTAGCGGTACTTTAAGAGTTACAAATTGTAGTAAGGATGGATTACTTATATTGCCGCGTATCAGTTTAAAGATATATTTTACCACAGCAAGTTGTCTACGCACTTCGAGGCTCTGGTACGAGACCATTCCCAACACAAACAAAGTAGGGTACAAGTAAGGGTAATAGCCATACACTTTAAAGTAAAGGTAACGTATATGTTGTGGGTAATTGTATATTGTGAAATAAAGAAATCTAAATCTATTTTACACTATTTGATTTAAATTACTCCTGAAATCGCGCATGATACATGAACAACGTTATTATCTCTTCTGCTTATTTATGAGCTAAGCTCTTGTCGGTGCAGCTCAAGGTAGGCCCGCCATTTACTGCGATCCCAGGCAACCTTTTTGACATATCGATACGACCTAACATCAACTCTTTTTCTTCTCTGTCTCTCTGTGGTGCGGTCGTCAAGCACGTGCTCTGCGTTATGAGCCTTCGATACCGACTTGAAGTCCATAAAGGCCACATGGCACAAATACCGCACCCGCTATTCGCGCTCCCACCCGCCCCAGCGCGCTTGCGTTCTCCGTTCGACCTAAGAACTTGACATTCTGGACGGCCATAGCTTTAACCCTTCGGATGCTTTAACGCTGACATTGCTGAAGGATAATACAATTTGCGCTTCTGTCATAGAGACAATTTTCAATAGCACTGATCAGTGCTAACACATACGAAGGGTTAATTGATACAGCCTACCCACTGCCTCTTCTTCTGCTTACTTAAGAGCTAAGTTTGTGCAGCTCAAAGTAGGGCCTCCATTTACCTACATTTACTTACGTTATTATAAGTAATCGCAATTTACTTACCCAAAGGCACATTATCTTTTTGGAAATCAATCGAAATGTACACGCTTGTTGTAAATTGATACTCTTTTTCTCCATTCTCGATAAAGGCATTGCTTTTTTTAACACAAAATATCTTGAGATCGACGTCTGTTTGGTCAAGTGGCCAAAATAATGTGGTTGTTACAAACCCACGGTAGTGGTGTCCATTTAGTTTTACACCTCCTAGTCCAGATTTTCCTGAAAAAAATATAACATTACTAGCTTCCGCCCGCGACTTCGTCTGCGTGGACCCGGGATAAAAACTATTCTATATTTTAATCTAGGCTATAAACTCTCTTCGTGCAAATTTTCATCCAAATCGGTTGAGCCGTTTAAGCGTGATTGAATAACAAACATCCAAACATACAAACATCCAAACTTTCGCATTTATAATATTAGTAAGATCGAAGGAAGACGATTTCTGTAGCCTAGTTGGTAGTGACCTTCGAAGCCGGTTCGAGTCCCAGTAAAGCGATTTATTTGTGTGATCCATCACATCCCGTTCACATCTATGTAAGTAGGTATCACGAGCGTAGCTTGTAGCTGTATAATAATACCAGGCGAACATTTAGTGTCACACACAACATAGGCTGCTAGTTATGGAAGTGATCATTATAAAATCCAGCCTCATAAGGAGTAAAATAGTGTGAAAATAAGTTTAAAGATAAAATGTGGTGGATAAAATGATAGAAATTAAGTATAGATTTGGAAGGATTAAATGCAAATGTAAATATGTTGGAAAGCGATGGCAAATTGTAAATAAATAAATATTGTGGACAATCTTAAAACAAATCGACCTAGTCCCAAACTAAGCAAAGCTTGTACTATGAGTACGAGACGACGATAAACATACTTATATACATAAATAAATACATAGAAAACATCCATGACCCAGGAACAAATATTCGTGCTCGTCACACAAATAAATGCCTTTACCGGGATTCGAACCCAGGACCTCTTGCTTCGTAGGCAGGGTACTACCAACTAGGCTTAAGCGGTCGTCAATTGTATAAGAAGAAATGCAAAAGATGTCTTAGGAGAACCGAAAGGGAAATGTGTGTTAGAAAAGGAAACGTGGTGATAGACTGATGAGGTGCAAGAAAGGTTAAAAAAAATTAACTAGCATTTAAAGAGTGGCAAGGTATTGAAAGTGGAAATGAAAGTGAGAAGGAAGGTAAGAGGAGTGATGAGTATAAAGAGTGTGGGAAGGTTGCTTAGCAAGCAGTTCTTATGGCCAGGTCAGCAGCGCAGGACCAATTATATGAGGCTTAAATGTGAGAAACAACTGTATCTCTTAGCAATAATAAGCAAAAGGAATGCTAGAGATACGAGTATATAGAAATAAGATATTTGAAAGGTGTTGACGGGGGACGAATGTATAAAATATCGCTACTCTAATAGGCTTATGAATAAAGATAATTCTTGGAGCAGCTAGAAAACCAACCGGTGAATATGGGTGTTGTGAGAGATATTAATATAAATGTCGTAAGGAAGGCTGAGAAAAGTATGAAAGAATGGCAAAGCTGTCGGGCCATTTGAAATACCAGATGAGATGTGGAAGTGGTTGAGTGAGGATGGATTTAGGTGGCTGACCTGGTTCTTCAATATATTGTTGCAGGAAGAGAGTATCCCCGACGAATGATGCGATAGTTTACTTGTGCTCGTTTTTAAAAACAAGGGGGATGTATAAGAATTTAACAGCTACAAACTGAGGAATAAAGCTTATGTCACATAGTATGAAAGTGTAAAGTAAGTAAGTAAAATTTTTATTCAATATAAATTCATGGCGAACACTTTTTGAATGTCATAATTTACATATACAGGGTGATTCAGGAGACGTGAGCAGGATCAACCCTACACATACAGTTAATGTTAATGGATCTTTTACCATCGTAATTAAGTTAAACGCCCACAGTTTTTTTTTTACATTTTGTGTAAAAGTTTCATTCACAATAAATCATGGTCACCCTACACAACTAAAAAAAAATTCACGTTAATCTTACCAATGCTGGTACGACTGAGTAGCTTATAAACTATTGAATCCGTAGGGTTGATCCTGCTCATGTCTCCTGAATCACCCTGTATACTTTAATACAAGAGGTAAGTAACTTAAGTAATGGCATTAACATTTGTCCATATATCCTTATCTGGTAAATATTCGTCCAATCTATAATAAGCTCTATTTTGCTATTTTGTAGGAGAAAGGGATAGAGAAACGAATAAATATAAATATAAATATTAAGGGACCATCTTACACAAATCGACCTAGTCCCACAGTAAGCTCAATAAGGCTTGTGTTATGGGTACTAGACGACGATATATACGAGGGGCGTCTGAAAAGTTCTAAGCCTAAGATAGAAAAAAACAATTTACAAAAATGAACTCGTGTTTATTTTTCAATATAGTCTCCTCCTAAATCAATGCATTTTTTAAATTTTTTATACAGTGCTTTTAGGCCATTAAAAAAATAATCTTTATTTTGCCCTTCAAAATGCTCCTGTACAGCCGCCTTCATCTCTTCGTCACTTCTAAATCGCTTTCCCCTCAACTCTTTCTTCAAATTATTGAATAGAAAATAATCGCTTGGGGCTAGATCTGGGCTGTAGGGTGGGTGGTCAATTTCCTCAAAACCAACTTCCTTCAGAGCACGCCTCGCAACATTAGCGGTGTGAACGGGTGCGTTGTCTTGCAAAAACAAAATGCCTTTCCTTAGTTTACCCCGCCTTTTCTCAACTATGGCTTGTCGCACCTGTCTTATTAGATTTGCATAATAAGTTCCGTTTATCGTAGAGCCTTTTTCTAAATAATCGATTAAAAGAATGCCATCACAGTCCCAAAATACCGTAGCCATTAACTTAGAGGCCGACTTTTGCACTTTAAATTTCTTCGGCGGCCTTTCACCCTTTTCAATCCACTGCATCGACTCAGACTTACACTCCGGATCATACTGTCTGATCCATGTTTCATCAACAGTTACTATTCGGGAACAAACTTCATCTAAATCATCTTCGCACAATTCTAAAAACGCCCGAGAAGTTTCCACACGACGTACTTTATCGAAGGCCGTTAGCATTTTCGGTACCCAACGAGCACTGACTTTACTCATGTACAAATGTTCATGTAAAATTTCTCCGACTCTTTCTTTACTAATACCTAAGACCTCAGCTATTTGCCAAACCTTCATTCTTCTATCTTCTAATACCAGCTTTTTGACTTTTGCTACGTTTTCTTCGGTCACTACCGATATTGGCCGCCCTGAGTGGGGGTCGTCTTCGATCGATTCCCGTCCGAGTTTAAATAAGCGACTCCACTTTTTGACTGTGGCATAAGAAGGCCCAGAATCACCGTAAATAATAGCCATTTCCTCAAAAATACACTGCGGTGATTTGTCACTTTTTGTAAGGAATTTAATTACAGCACGGTGCTCAATTTTCGTAATATTCGTTGGTAATTCACACATGATGTACTTTTCCGTTGAATATCTCGAAACAGAATAATAAAAACGTGACATGTTATTTTTTAATAATTTGTTTTTAAATGGCCTTTCTAGTGGCCAGTATCATAAACGCATATATAACCTCGAAATACCTTAGGCTTAGAACTTTTCAGACGCCCCTCGTATAATACATATAAATACTTAAATACGTAGAAAAACTTCCATGACTCAGAAACAAATATTCATGCTCATCACACAAATATTTGCCCTTACCGGGATTCGAACCCAGGACCTTCAGCTTCGTAGGCAGCGTCACTACCCACTAGGCTAACGGTCGACGAATGAAAGATGAGAGTGAAATAAAGCAAAACCAATTCAGATTTAAGCCGAGCTGGGGTACCACAGACGCCATATTCGTACGTACTTTGCGCAGGATGGATGAAATGGCGACATGTCACGGGAACAATCTGTGACGGCCGAAATGCCCCTTAGACTAAAAATTAATAGACCATTATGACCTGTCGTCATACAGGAATCCGAATGTTGGGCCGCAAAAGAAGAAAGAATCTTAAGATTGATGTGTGGCGTGACGAGGACGGATCGATATAAGGAATCTAAAATTATATAAAATCGAAAAAACAGAACGCCTTACAAAAAACACGATCTCCGGCGTCACGTATCTCAAACACAACGCAAGTAACACGAGAAATAAATTTTAGAATCAATTTTCTGGATATTACCTTACCCGGTTCTGTTGCGTATTTTTTCTATAATCACGTAATGAAATCTCGATAACATTGACAATTTGAGCCGTCGGCCTGTGTTCGGAAATATTCGGCTAACGTTCGGATCGTCTCGCTCTTAATACCTTACGTTTAAGTAGACGCTTAAGCCCTGCTTAGAATGGAAAACCACGGTTTGTGATTAAAGACATGAAATCGGTCTACTTCGCACAAGTGCAATACGGAGTTATAAGTTCCGATCTGCAGCACATGTCTGATATTGTCGTTTGGATTCCGGATCCGGTTTTCGAATTACAGCGCTCGAAGGCGATAATTATCGATCTGTGACGCATTTGGACTATTACTATTGAGCAGCGGGCTTAAGTCTACGTCATATTTGTGTTGCGGAATACGGTATTTGACCAAAGTCAAATCAGCTTCTTTTTGTGAAACGTCAAAAACGCTCCGTTGGTATGGAATTTGTAGGGATTACTTGCTTGTGACGTCACACTCAAATAGCGTCCTTATTGTTAGTTTTTACGAAAAAAAAAACATAAAACAGCGAACAGAAATTAAAGATAGATACTTTCCGAGTATTTTCGTTATGTTTATCTGTTCCTAATGAAAAAACAATTTATTTTCACTGTTGTCAAATACCCTATTGGTAATACATAAGTATTCAATCAATCAATCAATCAAGCGTTTATTGCACCATGGTAAAACAAATACAGTTCTTACATGTATATAGCACAAAAGTATCTCATTATCTCATTATCTCTATTTATAACTGTACTTTTGTTATGGCCCCATAGTAGTATTTCCCCGGCCAGTAAGTATGCCGTGCAGGTAAACTCGATGTACGGTTTGCCGTCGTCCACGTGCGTCGCCGGCGACACCCAGGGCTCGCTGTCGGTCCACATCGCAGCTGAAACAGACATGTTATTTATATAAGTTTCATTTAAAAGTTGGTAAAGTGCTATTCTGATTCGCGCACCGAGGGCTCTGTACAAACTTTCATGGACCATACCCACAGATATATAGATATACACTAGATCACACAAATGCATCTAGTTCGCGTGTCCGAACTCGGAGTAGGTCTCCGAGTTGGTCGTGGCTACTGACATTCCGCGCGCGTCTGTTGTGGTTGTCCGTGAAGGGGCTGACAATACCTAATTTCGTTGCAATTGATGTTTTTAAGCAGTTTTTTAAGAAAAACTACTTGTTTTAGCACATCAAAAAAAAAAATATGTGAATCTTCACCATATTTCAAAGAGCGTGGACGGGCTCGATACATAATTGGACGAAATCAGCTCGATAGAAAATAATTGCAAAGATTGGTCTTAAAAGGTTCTATGTCTTTATTTTTTTGACGTATGGGTCTGCAATTAAAAATATGAAGTCAACATATTCATACCTAAACCGCTAACGAGTCACATTTCTCAAATAATCCACACATTTTTATTTCAATATTTATGCACTATTATCTTCAAAAACCGGGCCGCCCAGTGACACTCGCTCTCGTTTACTCCGATACAAATAGACAGTGTGCGCGCTATCCCAAATCCTCAAGGCCATTTTGGTGTTGACAGCGCCTTAAGAAAATGCCTTATTGCATGGTACTAAAGTGCAATAGCTCAAACATTGTGAGCATCCAAACGCAAGGATGTTTCCTATCACACGTAAGTTATTTTCAAATTATATTATGCGTTAATTAATTTTAAATCTATTTTTTAACTATTCCGAGGTGTGATTCCAAGACTGTACCTAACTATAGATTATCATTATTAAATACAGAGAATTCATTTACATTGGTTTTACCATACAGAGCTATTTCAAATATGTAACATTGGCATCGAAAAGTTAATACCTATTTTAAATTAAATAAAGTAAGACTTGCAGGACTCAGTTGGTTTTAGCCCAAAAACAGAACGTAGACACTTTATTGGGCCATATGAGTGCGAGTATCTTACGGCCCACCTGATGGTAAGTGGTTACCGTAGGCTATGGACGCTGGCCACTCCAGGGGTGGCGCTGTTGTCTAGTGTGTTGCCGACCCTTTAAGGATGTATTAGTTACAAAAATATTTAAATAAACATTGCTGCCTGTGCTGTCTGCTTATTAGACAGAGTAAAATATAACCTGCGTGCCAAGTGTCCAAGACACGTTATTGCTACATTGTATTTTTCAGGGATCCATTCTATTAAATACTAGTGTAAGACTTATTGAAGACGGATACATAGTCTATTTATGGGTACTTACAATAAACCGTAGTAAAACAGAGACATAGTATTATCACTAAGAACTTGAAAGTCTTATTCAACATTATTTACTAAATCTATATACGTTTGAACGCTACAGATTTTGCCACACAATGTCCGCTCAAGATTCATGTGCAGTTACGATAAAGGAGGACTCACAATAGGCCGTGCCGGGCCCGGCACGAGCGCCGGCCGACGTGCGTTCACCGACACGCGCGCTGGCCGGTCGCGTCCGCGCGTCAACCCTCGCACAGACAAGTGCAACCTGCGGCGGCGGTCAGTAGTTAACTTGACTTGACAGTTATTGTCACACTAGCTTCCGCCCGCGACGACGCCCGCTTGGACCCGGGATAAAAACTATCCTATAATTTAATCCAGGCTTTATTTTACTTTATTCGTGCAAAAGCAGGCTGTGCCGGTGTGATCCAGGGCTTACTCGTAGCTACCAACGGCGACACTCCTCCAAATTGTGTAGTAATCCGAATCCCCATCACTAAGTGACGAAATATGTGACATCAACCCCGCCATTTGTAATTATTTTATTTGTACAACAAAGTTTAAATGAATAATGAAATATGTCATCATATCAGCCAAAAGACGTCCACTACTGAACATAGGCCTCGCCCAAAGAGTGCCACAATGACCGGTCCTGCGCCACCCGCATCCAGCGAACTCCCGCGACCTTTACCAGTCATCAGTCCACCCTGGGGGGTCTATCCGTGCTGCGCCATCCGGTATGTGGTGACCACTCGAGAACCTTTCCGCCCCAACGGCCAAGAAATATGTGACAGGTTCCAACTGATTACTTACTTGAACTTTAAGTTACCTGCAGCGGTAGGCCGGGTAATGTGTAGTGAGATGCTTTATGCGTTGATGGCATAAACGTATTAAACAACACCTATTGCTAGGGCGTGTTCACATTATCCGGTACGATATCGATGTAGGATCCGGCGACGATACCGAGGGCAAGTACAAAAAACGTCTACAAATTGCGTGGTACGATATCGTTCCAAGCTCCTACTCCGACACTTGGCCACCAAACGTATAATTGTCAGTACGGCGTGACGTACTTACTTATTACGCTTTACGTGGATTTATTATTAGTTAGTTTCTATGATTTAATTTAATCTTAAATGACTAGGTATAACTTCCAAATGTATTTAAATGAGAGAGCGCATCACTCGCCAACAAACTGTGAATACAGTTTGGCGAATTAAAATCTGTACCTGTAAGTATGGCCTACCCAATTGCACATATTAGGAGTCTCTCTATTTGATTTTAAATATTAGGGGCGACTGAGCTTTCGCGTGAAAATTAATAAAACACGGCGAAAAGGATTTTTTCCAGATATCAGACCTAGCTAGAATATTCTCGTAGTAAGGGTCTCGGAGCTAACCCGCGAACGGACAGACGGACATGGCGAAATTTTAAGGGCTCGTTTGCATAATAGAGCTGCTAATGCACGTTAAGGTATAAACAACCGAACGAAAGTAGAACCAAAATGGCGTTATTCACGCAGGTTCAGTAGTGTGCATGCTCAGGCAGCATGCGCGGTCCCGCTGGAATAGGGTGAGCAGATGTCAGGAATTTTCCTGACATGTCAGGAATTTTAGACATATGTCAGGAATGCCGCCGGAAAAGGGAAATGTCAGGAATTTTCGGCAAATAAATGAAAATAAAATTGTATACACTGTAAACTCTTATTTTTAATCACAATAACGGAAAAGGTAAAACCACAAGTACCTACTTTGGAGTTTTATAAATTGTAACTTATAAATAATCGTAATTATCTTTTTACAATATAAACATAAATCAATCAACATTGACAAAGCCCGCGCAAGTGCGTCAAGCTCGTGTCAGGAATTTTGGCCGAAAATCAGGAATTTTGTCAGGACTTGAAATTTGTATCTGGTAACCCTACGCTGGAAGCGCTGCTCCGTTGGATAATTAGCTAGGTATAGTACTAGTTGATAAGGATCTAATTATTGCATTTGTTCGATGGAAGCAGTTAATTGACATGGTCTTGGCCGACCAGCTCGTCAAGAATCGTAATTATTTTCTTGATCAAAGTAGGCTATGGCGTTTTTTCTTTAAGACAGACTGATACGTTTCAATACTGTTTCCATTTCGGGCCGATATTACTTAATTAAAAATATCAGTGAAAATTTCATTAAAGAAGATAAGGAACCAATTATGCATGGTCAATAGTTGGTAATAGTTAGTTGTGGTTGGTTGGTTTGGTGGACCTTCGAAATTTTGTAAACTCTATACGTATTTAACCAGAATTGTGCTGATATCCGATGCTTTTGAAAGTTGTGTGACAATGCAATATCAAGCTGCGGGCGTAGCAAGTTGCTATTTTAACCGACTTCAAAAAAAGGCGGAGGTTCTCAATTCGGTTGTTTTTTTTTTTTCAATGTTTGTTACCTCAGATCTCCGTCATTTATGAGCCGATTCGTAGAAACATATTTACACCCAGAAGTCATAAATTTGGTGGAGTGCAATTGATGTTGAAGACCACAGATGACTTATGGAATTCCTCAATTATGTACTTAAAAGTACAAAAGCACGTCACAGGTTCTGATAAGATTCCGTTGAAATAGCAACTAATCCTCCAAAAGTTGATCCTTTTGGAATCGACGGAAGTAAGTACTCAAATATTATCGGCCCACATACAGCGATTTGCTCTTGGAAATCAGTTCATGTGGTAAATGGGAAAAGAAAAGGGGAAATGTTCTCGTGGCTTGGCAGAGTACCAAAATGAAGTCGGTTAAAACATTGTTGTTAAAGTAAATTATATCACTTATTCGTTGTGGATAGGACATCCGTCGCATACTCGGCATACTTGTCAGCACGTGACGGATGCCCAGACCCTGTATCACGGTCGGCCTTTATCACACGATAAGTGACAAGATAGAGCGTCCGTCTCGTTCTATTGAACGGTGTCAGCCAGTGACGGACACTCTATCTTGTTACTTATCGTGTGATAAGGCCGACCATGCTTCGGGGTCAGATCGGATCCACAGGGATAAGTGATTAAATGACAACCATGCTCTGCCCCCTGCACGGCTACCACATTCTCTATCGCGCGGTACGTGATTATAATCTATAACTTAATTTTTAAGATTGTTTTGAGGTGCGTAAATCTCCATAATATTTGGTGTTGCCTATATACTGTTCACCAGTTGTTAACGGCAATAAATACCTACTGTATTTACTTCTGACTGACAAGTTATGGGGTTTTTACCAGGAATTCTTATAAAACAGCGTCGTCAGCGAATAGAAGGACCTTGTTATGAGTAATATTATGAAGGTCGTTAATATAAACTAAAAACAATAACGGGCCTAGGATGCTACCTTGCGGTACGCCTGATATGATTCCATTGAAATAGCAACTAATGAAGTGCCAAAGGTCTCAGAATCACTTTTCTTATGAATCGACGGAACTCTCAAATATTATCGGCCGACATACAGCGACTTGTTTTTTTTTCTGTAATAATCTTTTTTCTGTAATAATCAATGTTCATGTGGTAAAGTGGAAAGGAAATCTGGAAATGTTCATGGGGCGTGGCTGAGTACTGAATTTAAGTCGGTTAAAACTTTGTTTTTAAAGTAAATTATTATTTATTGTATTATTTGCTTTAATGAGTTTGTGTTCTTCTTTATTTATATTTTTTTTTGTAAATTGTCCTTGTGTGTGATCGTGGCGTCATTGTTCCGTGCTTTACCTAATGGCCATACACAACGGAAGGCCAGCGCTGGCCCATTACGCTAGTTTTTTTAAACAATTTCTGGGAGTGATGAATAAAAGTTTGCCATACCAAGCCATTCGGGACTGTCTGTAACGCCGCTGGGGATCTTCAAGATACAAAGTATATTCGCTGTTTCTCTGCGTTTTGTTTATGGAATAAGGGATTGTTTTTTGCATATGCTAATGTATTAGAACAACTATAGCGATGGTTAAGTACGAGCGTTACACGTTGTTATGTTTTTATCTCGAATAAATTAATCATATTCTTATTCAAAACTTTATTAAGTAGGTAACTTGCTTTCACAAATGATCGTACCGACATAGACTATTTTACATGTAAGTACAGGATATAAACTAAGAAAAATAAGGCCGTTACATTACATGCATAGGACATAATAGGAAATATCGACCGTTTTTAAAAACAAAAATTCAAACCATCTACCACTTCTGACTAATACATACAATTAACAATTTAGTATACAGTTTTTAATATAATTAACGTATACTGCCTTTTTTACATAACTACTTCTTCTTTTTAAAAATGGCTTCCATATAAATTAAGATGATTTCGCCAATGTCAAGTTTGCTTATAAAGCGACGTTATTCATTAGTTTGGTCAGTCGTCAGTACCAATTGCAATCAGCGTCAGGAGCTCAAGAATCTGAATTTTGTTACTTGGCTTTCGCCACAGATATAGATAAACATAGATCACGCAAATGCATTCGGACTCCGAGTTGGCACTCCGACTTACATTTCGCGCGCGTCTGTTGTGGTAGCCGGTTGTCCGTGAATATTAAGAAAATATCTTATTGCAGAGTCGATTTTCAGCGGACAACGGGGAATTCAGATCGCTAATTCGCCCGCGTGACATCGAAGTAGGTAGAAAAAAGTGACACGGCCGGTTTTCATACAGATTGAGGTGTTTAAGTTATCTAGTGTATATCTATATCTGTGGCTTTCGCTGTAGATAGCTATTGCGTCGCTATTGCACACTATTCACAATCTGAAGTCATGTTCCAAAATATAAAATCCTAATATGAAATCATTCATTAGCTATGATCTATTTATTTTCGAAAGTATATACAAGATGATTATAAATAACATTAACGAAATTAAATGAAAACTAAGTTAAATCTAACAAAGGCCCTCGAGGCATTGTACCGAGGATGCTGGCGACATTTCCTCGCTGAATGAATGAATTAATGATCATCATTAGCTATTAAAGTGACATTATCTCTGGGATGTAATTTAATTTAGTAATTTAATTTAATGTGATTTGATATGATTTAATTTAAAGCGGTAATGTATGATAGTTGAGTTAAACGTAACTTTGCATGTCGGATGTTCGACTGAATACTAGCTGAGACGCGTTTATGTAGCACGTAAGATCCTTGTTAACGTATTCTCGCAAATAAACTATTCGTATTCTTATTCTGAAAAATACAGATAAAAAATATACGTACCGTAAAATGGGGTGAGTTGGGTTATGAATGGGGAGAGAAAGGATGAAAGGGGGGTGAGATGGGATTTTAAGGTTACTGCTACAAAAATAATGTATTTCAATTTAAAATGGAGTTATAGTAATACTCATAATAATAAAAAATCGATCCAACAATCTTCCAAAATCACCTTTGTTTGAAATCCCATCTCACCCCAATTACGAGGGACTACGGGGTGAGGTCGGATTTCCTGTTTATCGTCAAAGTTATGAAATGGAACTACCCAAAATAAAATAAAAACTAAAATACAAACGTTTGGAACACTTATTATATATATACACCATTCAGTTTGCGTATGTAAAAATAAAATGTTATCGAGGTTTGAATGTCGGTTTTGACCCTAATCACCCCGTTTTACGGTATATATATTTACAACTAACACTTGACTGATATAAAAGAATATTCAAAACATAATCGTCGTTAGAATACTTCAGACGGTCGTGGTTTATACTTATACTAACACTTAAGCCGATGGCCGTTGAGGCGAAAAGTTTCTCGAGTGGCGACCACGCACGCCCAACGTGTCAGAGCGAGAGCGCGAAACACATTGAAATATTTGTTCAATAGAGAAGTAGGGCACAGCAGAATGTAGTCTCTATTATTTTTAAAGTACTGTCTTGCCATTGAAATGAAACATTCCTTGTCGAAAAAATGCATGTAAGCAACTAATTTATATATCTAAATACATAACCTAAATACTCTGTGTTAATAAGCATACCTCTATAAAAACTTATATACATATTTGATTTAAAAAGTTTTGTGGTAGAAATATTCGTATTACAATGGTGACACTTCGGGTGTCAAGAACATATGGTATCAGTTAAAAATAGTCTGAAGACGTTTGTATATTAGTATACAGTGTAAACTTTTTATAACGTAACTTAAGGGACCGAGCATTTTTTATCGTTATAGAGAGTTAGCATTATATAGGAGACGCTACACGGGCCGATATCTAGATTTTTCTGCCGTCCTGCCGATATCGGACCGTGGAGCGTCTCCTTATGAAGTGAAGAAAGAAAAACAAAAAACCACAATATTTTTTAATTTAACAGTTTCCAAGTTAAAAAATAAACGATAGGTGTGTTTAGTTCGAGATCATCATCATTGCAAGCAAGCATTTGTAAGCTGATAAGATAACACAAACAACAATAGCGATAATATTTACTGTGTCTTTTGAACACATTTCTTCGTAATAGAGAATGGCTGTTGCGCTATAAAGCGTTTATCAATGTGTGGGTTTTAAAGTAAACTAACGAAATTGTGCTTCTTTTGCGTTATAGAGAGTTTATCGTTATAAAGAGCTTACACTTTATATTATCTTTCGTATTTCAATGAAAAAATACAACAACTAGTCTAAGGTATGATGAAATGGTGGTAGCCATGACATTTTAATTCATCAGTTCATTTCGGTATCCGTCTTGAGGGGACGAATGTTTTCTTTAGAATTATTTAGTATTTTTTTTTATTCAACATTTGATAAATAAATAAAATATATAATATATGTATTTCCGAACAGTCTTACATCGATCCTGCTGACGATCATATTTCGTATTATCATAATAAGGTTGCCAAGGTTGGTTATGGGACGCCATACTGACAATGGTAGGTTTACTGTCACACTGTGACATTTCTTGGTAGATTTGATGGATTTTAATTATGGTTCTGGGTATATTCCTTAAGTATCCAATAAGCACAAACACGTCGGGTTTAAATATATCTTGTGTAGTTGAGAAGTTGCTATGGCCATCTTACATGAGTTACAAAATTCACCAAACTTACACAAATACCTACGCAAATTTGGAATAAAAACTCAATCGATTGATGACACCTTTCTAATTGCTTTGAAATTAAATTGCTTGATTTGACCCGAAAACGCAAAGGAACTAACTGGCAAGTTTATAATAACCATGCGAAAGAAATGCGCAACGGAATAAAAGACTGCCGCTATTGCTTTCGCTTGCAGACGCGGGCGACCTCGGCGTAGAGGCTCGGCTCCAGCGCAGGCGGCGCGGCCTTCGGTGGCTCCAGGGTGGCGTACGTCACCTGCGGAGATAGCTGCAACAGAAATCGGTCACTGCCATTAGGGTGCCACACAAGCTGAATTCAGCCGGGCTCAGTCGGCCCGCAGCCCGCAGCTGCTCCATATATAATGTATCGCGTTCCCACAGACAAAACATCCAAGACTCAGACACAAATATTCATGCTCATCACACTAATATTTGCCCTTACCGGGATGTGTTTTGAAAAGGTTACTGGGCGGCTAGGGATTATAATTACATCGACATACCCTGGCGATCTCCGCGTAGAGGGTTTGGTCCGGCGCGGGCGGCGCACGCGCAGCGGAGCCTCTCCTCGGCAAGTCCAGGACGGCGTACGTCACCTGCGGAGATGCCTGCCACAGAAAATATTCAACGGTCAAAGAAAAATCCCAAGTTTTTGGAAAAGTGACCTATGTATGTATTTTATCTGACCTTTCAACGACAAAATAATGGTAAGTATACATATTAGCCACTACAAACATGCCTAGTGGCGTAACTGGCACAACTTTTCGATGTCGTAATATGCGGACTGACGGCGAAAGCATTTAATGGTAATATCAAGTAACGTGAATTAAGTGTCGGATTTTTCGTTTATCGTACTTACGGGCTATCGTGGCGACTCAATCAAATCAAATCAATTATTTATTCTGCAAATAGCCCACAAGGGCACTTTTACATGTCAAACGGTAATTTACAATAAAATAATAATAATCTTACACAATAATAATTTCAAATTATAGACATATAAAAGGTTAACAAACTAAATAAGTAAATGTAAACAAAACAAAATTGCAAAATATGACCATTACATTCGATATAAGATCTGTATCAGCATTAACAGAAGTTAATGATATTAATTCAGTATTCCAGAGATGCATAAGGTCTCTGAGCGTCCAAATGCAATTCATAATTATTCTAATATTCTAAGAGATGTCTAGAGTCTGAGAGAGATACGGTCTCTAAGCGTCAAAACAACAAAAGAAACATTAATGTAATATTGTCAGAGATGTACAGGGTCAATAACAATAAAACGTGTCAAGATCAGAATGATGTCTCTCGTCAATACGATGATAATAATAATAATAACACTATTATTTAAGTAGTTAATTAGGTACTATGCCCTTGCAAGCATAAACAGTCCGGACTCCACAAACAGCACCCGATCAGGAGTATGACGCATATCTCAGCCATCGCCTCCCTCAACCATATTTTAGGGAAGGTGGCGACCCGATCAACGACGCCGCCGTAAGCAAAGCCCTTTAAGCGAGCATGACATATTCAAGCCACCGGACATTGATAATAGCAAAGATTAAGCGACTTGTTCGGCGAGAAACAGCATTACGTGCTCTCTTCTTACATAAAACGGAACAGTTATTTCAGGTAGGTACTTATAATGATTACATATATTTAGGTATATTCCTAATAGAATCAGACTACTACTGGCTTAAAGGCATTTTTGTCGTTTAAGAAATCGTTGACAGTATAATACGCCTTGCTTAGCAAATTACTTTTAACATGAGACTTAAATTTACTGTACGGTAAATTAACAATTTCGGTGGGTATTTTATTGTAAAAACGTATGCAGTTCCCCACGAACGACGTGCTAACCTTGCGGAGAAGACTGGCCTTCACTGCGATCTTGTTTTTACTTCTGGTGTTGTAGTCGTGGATATCACTGTTGAGTTTGAACTCATGAAGGTTTTTCCGCACATACGAGTACATGATACTTATTCTCAAGAATGTATTGGCATGCTACAGTAAGAATGTTTGCCTCCTTAAATTTGTCCCTGATAAAATCTCAAGCTTTTAGTTCGTATATGGAGCGTACAGCTCGTTTCTGTAGCACGAATATGGTCTGGATATCAGCCGCTTTCCCCCAAAACAGGATTCCGTAGGACATAACACTGTGGAAGTAACTGTAGTACAACAGCCTGGCCGTCTCAACGTTTGTTAACTGTCTTATGCGTCTTACTGCATAGGCTGCCGAACTAAGTTTTCCGGCTAGGGCGGCGATCTGCGCATGCTATTGTAGTTTTGAGTCCAATGTGATACCTAAAAACACTGTTCTATCTTCAAATTCCAGTTCCTCGCCCTTTAATTTGATCTTGGTATTGTTTACGTGCTTGACATTAGGTAAAGTGAATCTGATACACTTTGTTTTCTTGGAATTAAGCAGTAAATTATATGCTGTAAACCATTTCACAACAGTGTTGAGCGCATCATTAATACCATCGAAGCTTTTCTCTTTCCTGTCTACCTTAAAGATAAGCGATCTGCGAATAACACTATATCATGTTTATCTTGCAACACATTTGGTAGGTCATTGATGTAAATCAGAAACAGAAACGGACCTAGAATCGAGCCTAGAGGAACACCAAGAGCAACAGTTGTCCCTGCTGATTGAGTCCCATTGATGACTACTCGTTGTGTTCTCTCCGAGAGATACTATGAAACAAGATCAAGAGCACCGTTTTTAATCACATAATGTCTCAACTTTCTGATTAAATTCTCGTGATCAACGCAATCAAATGCCTTTGATAAATCACAGAACACTCCAATAGCATCTTGAGCCTCTTCCCAGGCATCAAAAATATGTTTAATTAGAACCACACCGGCATCAGTGTTAGAGCGGCCCCTAGTGAATCCGAACTGATTGGTATTGAGCAGTTTATTGCGACTAAAGTGGGACATAAGCTGATGAAGAATAAGCTTCTCAATAACTTTGCTTTGTGCCGGTAGTATTCATATTGGCCTGAAATTGGTAGGGTCAGTTTTCGTTCCTGATTTAAACAACGGGATATTTTACCGTGTTTCATTAGGTCAGGAAATACTCCAGTATCAATACATTTATTGAAAATATCAATATCTTCGTGGTCTCAACGGGTACGTTAGAAAAGACCCGCTCAAAATGATCCGCTACTTCATGGTCAGAACTTACTAAGGTACTATTGCCTGTTACCACTCATCCATCTGTCAGAAGTGGGACGTATGGACATACATACGCTGATGATAACGGATCGTGCTTACCATTCTGGAAATATTAACGTAATCCCCGTAGTTATCGTCAGTATTGTCTCGGGGCGCGGGCGCGGGCGGCGCGGGGGGCGCGGGGGGCGCGGCGCGGCGCCGGCGCAGCGCCCAGCACGCCGCCGCCGCGGCCGCCAGCGAGAACAAGCCCAGCGGCGTCGCAACTAATAATAGTAGGCGGGTGGCTCCTGTAAACCGAGAGAGTATGTATGCAGTGGAACGTCATCTCACTCTTATTTGGAGCAGCCCAACTTACGAAGGACCTCCGCTTTCACACCAATAAAGGGTCAGCAACGCGGTTCTGATTCTTCTGGCGTTGCAATCGTCCAAACGCTACAGTGTCTGCTTACCATTAGGCAGGCCGTAAACTGGTTTCTCATCGTCGTAGCATAGATAAAACATTATTTATTTATCAGTTGGCACCAGCCACCCCTTCATGCGAAGTGCTTGTTGAAATCGCCTTAGGCTATGACTGCTGGCCACATGTTGCCGGACAAATGCAGGCTCCACGCTTTGGAATTTCTACATTAAATCGCGCGCTTTTATTGCCCTTGAGTAAATAAATAAATAAATAAAAAAAAACCAATATATCAAAATCTGTCTTTGAATTATATACTTATTTATTTGTCAGCGACTAGCATCTGAAACTCTCAGCACGGATAGCACAAGACGGCGCGCGAGCTGTCTTGTGGCGAGATAGACTATATGTCTCTTTCTAATTAGAACACTTAGAACGAGACGGATAGTCTATCTCGGCCCCGGTAACCGCGCTGATGGCCGTTACATCAATATCCTAGCATTCCGATCACGTGAAAATATTTCAGGGGACCAATTTTGTTCATGGTCATGTCATCATCATCATCGTATCAGCCGAAAGACGTCCACTGCTGGACATAGGCCTCCCCAAAAAAGTTCCAAAGTGACCGGTCCTGCGCCACTTTCTGCGAGATTTATCTTTCAATGTATTACAAGAGAAAACCTTTATTGTTCCTGAATTTCCTCATCAGCACTTGCATTTAAACGGTTGCGGTACAATGAATGTATTTTAAACATACCATCTTTATCCTGTCGAATCAATGTTGTTATGTTGGATGCCACGAGCTCGCCATAACTCCTGACTTGCAGTGAACCGTCCGTGAGTCGGATGTACGAGAGGAACCCTTGCGCGCAAAACAGTTTGTTCAGGTGGTGGGTCTCATTCAGAGACAAATATAAAACGTTCAAGTTTATTGATGCGTCGTATATCTGATCCTTAAGCACTGTCAAACTGGATTTTGAGTCTGGAAGAAAGTGAACAGGACTACAATTCAAGATATAGGTAGGGTATAGTATAGGTTCCCCGTAGAACCGTGTTTAAGTATTACTTCACCGTCGCCCAATTAGGGAACAGGATACCTACTTGAAGTTTCCCAAAGTGGTTTCTGGCAAGATTGTCGCCTTCATATCCTTTTTAATTGTGGCTAGATAATAGTGAGAAACTCATTTCAATCTTATATTTCACTCATTTCAGTAATTAAGGGATTAAATATCGATGTGATTAGCATTAATATTTTTTAAGGTTTCTATGTCGTGAATGATTTTACGTAAACTCGTTGTCTAGTACCCGTTATACAAACTTTATTGAGCTTAGTATACTAGACTAGTTCGATTTGTATACGATTGCTCCCGTATATTTATACATAAGTATACTTTTCTTTTACTAGACAGAGGCCAGAAAATTACTCACCTTTCTTGAACCAAGTGTAAGTCCTGCCGTCGACCGGCTTGCTGCCGCGGCAGGTGAGCCGCAGTGTGGTGTTCACGTCGAAGGACACGCTGGCGTTGTTGGGCTCCACGCGGATGAAAGGCCGTTCTGTAAGGAAACCAAAGGTAAAAGTGGATGTTAATATAGTTTATATTATCATCACTACCAGAGCGAGCTTTCGCAGGAGACGGCAGTACCAGAACCCTCTTGTCTTGATACGAATTCAACGAAGTCTAGTTCTATCTTTAAGAATAACGCGAAGATACGGAGAAAACCTCTGTTTATCGAATAATTATGTAGACTGGAGACTAAAGTCTATCGAGAATTATTTGGGAATAAATATACGAGTATAGTCCTTCTGCAAGTTTTGGAAAAGTAGCATTGCTGCCACAGGCATTCAACACGTGAACCGTTTTCTGCACACACAGCGAATGTCGAGTTTCACTTACCCAATGACGGAATGTCTCTTTGGATTGTGAGTGGAATCCGCTCCGTCTGGTTTACGTCTGAGAGGCTCCCGTCAGCCCGCACGCTCTGCTGCGCGCAGTATATCTCACTGTGGTTGTCGGATGGCTCGAGGGTTTTGTTCAGGGTGAGCACTGTCCATTCTCCTTTCTTAGTTTCAAGGTCTTGGTGTTGAATCATTCTGAGCAATGAACCGGCTGATTTGTTTAATCCTGAAAACAACAGGTCACACGTTTACATTACATTTCTACGCTTACAACTAAAAATGGTGGCTGGGTTATAGGTACCTACTACTTATAGTTATTTATCCAGTCGGAAATGTACGAGTACCTACAGCAAAATGTCATAGTCAGGTACTATCCTTGTCTAATTGGCGAAATAGGGGTCTGTTTGGTAAAAATTGTACATTACGGTTAATGTAGTGTCGTGTCGTGTAGGTACGAGTATGATTTATAAGTATGAAGATTTTATTTCTCATTATATTACTCCTCTCTATGAGTAATCATAATCACGTCCAAATACTGATCCTTTTCAGGACTACACTAATACTGTATTTTCCGGTTTTGTTGGGACTTGGAAATAGTTATTTGTTATACAAGGGTGCAAAGTTGTATTTTACCCGCGAGTGTGGAATTGAAACACAAGCAAGCGAATGGATTCTATAGTTGAACCACGAGCGAAGCGAGTGGTTCTAAATTAGAATCCTGAGCGTAGCGGGTGTTTCAACACACGAGAAGTAAAATACATTTGCACCCGTGTGTAACACAAAACTTTTCACCTCACTGTAGCGAGGAAAGTGCAACATGCAAAACAACTTTATTTAATTTAAATAATAATATTTATATTTTATTAACAGTAATTAATAGTAATAATAACGTTAAGTAATTTCAAGTAGAATTTTGGTCAAGTGCGAGTCGGGTTTTAATTTTCCCATACATTGTGAGACCCAGCGCCTGAATGAAGTCAACAAGCAATTCTTTAAAAGTTCTTAAATATTTATTTTATTCTGTTTTTAAGTATTTGTTGTTATACTCGTAGCGGCAACAGAAATACATCATCTGTGAAAATGTTGTATTATGAGTGTTTTACGTTTTGTTATCTGTCAAAAGTCTCAAAAGCTACTTAAACACGCTCCAAGGTCAAATTACTTTCCCCACTAGTGGATAAAATGCGTTTTTGCTCACTGGTTTTAAAGGATAAAAGACGGCTTTCCGAGACAGTGAGGGGAAAATAAAGTTTTAATAGGTTCATGCCTAGCTGTAGGTACTCATATACCTAGAACTGATATATTCTTGTCATTTATAACTATACAAGCTTCCACCCGCGACTTCGTCTGCGTAGACCCGGGATAAAAACTATCCTATATTTTAATCCAGGCTATAACCTACCTTCGTGCAAAATTTAATTCAAATCGGTTGAGCTGTTTAACGCTTATGTACGCGCTTGAGTAACAAACATCCAAAAATACTTAAATACATAGAAAATAGCCAAGACTCAGAAACAAATATTCATGCTCATCACACAAATATTTGCCCTTACCGGGAATCGAACCCAGGACCTTCAGCTTCGTAGGCAGAGTCACTTCCCACCAGGCTAACCTGACCGGTCGTCTTATAACCTGCGTTTGTTTTAGTTTTACCTGTCGACTGATACCACGACAACAGCTGCCCCGGTTTTAAATACGCGTAGCAGTTGATCTGAATGCATGGCTTATGATTATCGACAAATGTAGCCGGGACCGCCTGAGGCCGGTCTGAAAAAATTAAGAACACCTACATTAAGCATTATAAATATACTTAGCAGATTTTAGTTAGGTACAATTACCTGAATTAGAAGCTCTTAACTTCGTTAAAAATACAAAAAGCACCATGCACCGCGTACTTAATGGCTTATAAAGTACATGGTGCCAAAATCAATTATATATGTGCACACTGTCACAACCATGAGTGTGAGGAAAATTCTAAAATTGTAGCTCTGTTTTGAAAAAAATACACTTCTTATTTCAGATGCTAAATAACGTCTTCATCAGCGTTTTATAATTGTTTAAACGGTATTGTGACATCCACTAAAATGACAATGGCCTGTCTATTTTATCAAACTTATATCACAGATATAGGATTTGACATAGGACTGCAACGGCACTGGTTCCTCACAAGCGGGACACATCTCTGGCTATCCCGCCCTTCTACGAACGGGGACTAACTCGCTCTTTGGTTGCAAGAGACATCATTTACCAGTAGGTATACAGGATGTATCAAACATGGGGTGTGAATCGATCAATCGCATATTCGGTAGCGTATTGCGATACCAAAAATGCATTTGTTTTTTTTTGTTTGTGTACATTGAAATGTTTGTATTTGTTTATATTACAGTCTTTGTTTTTGTTGACATTGCTTGTGTATGACATCAAAAACGTAAAAGCTGTCAAAAAGCACATACACAAAACTTTTGTTTTCATAACACAGCTGTGCACGCAGCGGTTGAAAAGTAATAAACCCTCCGAACCCTTCACCTTAACGGGGGAATGTTGTCAAACACATGCAATGTCAACAGAAACAAAGACTGTAATGTAAAGAAAAACAAAAATATCAAAGTAAACAAAAATAATGATAAAATAAAAAAAACATAAACCAATGCATATTTGGTATCGCAATGCGCTACCGAATATGCCCTTCCTCGGTTCATACCCCATTTTTGACACATCCTGTATGTCAAAGCAATAACAACTATTACGAGTAATCGAATTTAAACTTTCGATAGGTACTATTTGGGATACCTATTATGGATCAAAAGAACAGACTGAATGACGGATAGGTTAGATAGCGGTGCCAATGTTGCCTCAGCAATTAGTGTACCACTGTCGAACCGAGGCAAAAAAGATATCAAAGACCTTACTTAGCTCAATAAGTTAATGCACAATAGGCATGATGCCTCATGTTCAAATTGATAGCATAGTAATGCTAAATGGATAGTAAACCATCAAATTATCGTAATAAAGTATAAATTATAAAATATAATTAAAATCATAAAAAGGTATGAACCTTGAAAGTTTAGAAAAAATATGCATTTATTTTTATTGTCAAAGAGTAAATTAAATGCTACCAATAGAATCCTTACGCTTTTCTAGAAACAAAATTGTATGACAACTATGTACTTAAACGCAGTATTTCGCGACCGAAACAACAATTTACCTGATTTTCCATACTACGATGAGTACAAATATACAAATGTGACGTCACAATTGTATAGACACACAGTATGAAGCGTTTCGCGCTGCCGCCAGCGAGGTCAATCTTTATCTCAATTTTTTAGGTATTTATGTTCTATAATTGTAGTTGCTCCCATACAAACATTTGTTCCTGTCCAAAAACTGGTTCGAATGACGTCACAAAAAATCTTAGTCATCATCCCTATTAAGTCCCGTTTCGTAGAAATAATGTGAGATGTATAAAAGGCTTTCTTACCTCTTGTGTCGCATTGAGCTCGATGTAACAACGTGATCGTTCTAGATCTCACCAGCTCTCTAGGCCTCGTTACTGTTCCGTTAGGTAATTCTAATCTAAGTTCTTGAGCGCAGTAAAGTAGTTTTTTATGATCGAATACGTCCATACGTAAACTCAGGCGGTTTTCGTTCGTAGATTTATAAAAATATTGGTCGGGAGGACGTGAAACTGGAGCTGGAAATGAAATAAATAAATTTGTTAAATAAGTATACAATATAGTTGATTATTTGAAGTTGTTGTTTACGATGCCCGCAGTAACTGGTACGAGTAGGTTGACCATTAACCCTTAATCACCTTCGGAGACTCTTGTACACAGTGGTCACGTTAGTAGGTCATAGGGCTCGAATGGTAATGATTGAGCTTAGCCATGATATTTTTCTCAGTTACTCACTATTTGTTGCAATGTATTGTTTGCAACATTCTTTTTTCGGCATCTGAAGTGAATACAACTAATGAGTCACTGACCGTGTTATTACCAATTGCTAATTAGCCCAAGACGCAACGCTGTCACCTGTTTTTTTTTGTAAGTGACCTGTTATTTTGCAATGGAAATTCAAGTTAAAGGTATGTATTATTCATTTACTTTACTATTTTGCATTTTCAATCTACATTTTTTTCTAAAACAGAGTGCTACGCCCCAGCATTTTTTACGTATTTATTTCTGTTTTGTTTTTTAAGTTGAAGCTGTTACTTATGTTTGTATCTACTTGTGCCATTAAATTTGGTATAAAATGTAGCTTAAAATCTCTACTACAAGGTTTCAAAAAAAATGTTTTACGGCATGCTGCAACTGTGAGGTGCAGCCAGGGTCTACGCCCGCGCGCCTGGGCGCGTAGCATTTGCTACGAAATATGCATTGTATTTTGATCCGCATTTAACAGTTTTATGTTTTGTTGTAGGTACTAGTATTGAGTGTTCTATTAAAAGAGTGCTTGTACTAGACACTTGGCTGTCTATTAAAGACAGCAAATCCGAAGTGGAACGGTGGCGTCGAGTTTTTCTGATACAGTTGTTGCGTTGATGTAGAAATTTTAATTTTTGTTGGCTTGGAATAAAGAGTTATTAAACTTTATACCTACAAGATAAGTACGTAGCGTATTTGGAAGCAAGTATCTCGCAATCATTCTCGCATGGTCTCTAAGTACGGAGACTGGCTGAACGATATTGAGGTTTGCGTTCTGCCAACTTGTGCAGCAGCAGGGAGCCACGACAATCAACAGCGAGCTGCAGGCTTCGACGAGCACTCAAAAGCATCAGCACAGGAAGGACTTCGAGGAGCAAAACGGCGGTGTCTTTCGTCGGGATACAAAATGAATAACGCGGCTTTTAAAGAGTATTCTCTGGACACAGCACGCTTGCTTGTTGCTACCTATAACTGGTACAACTTGCCCCCGTCTGTCTGTACATAGGATCCTCATTCATGGGTCGGAAGTAATTGACCACTCATTACTGTCAATAGGTGAGCTTTCGGAAGAGGCCGCCGAATCTTGTAAGAAATTAATTAAACAGTTTATGCGTCAGGAAAATATCCCGGATTCTCACAAACACCGACTTGGTACATATACTTCTTCTTAATTCGGATCCTTATATTTCTAGTTTAAGAAAGTAACCGCGGAAGAAGAAGTCTATTCTTTCTAAAAAGGTAGTGAATTTGTGGTCGTTATAGAATAAAATGTGTATAATTATGCAATAAAAACTAAATTTACATTATTTTAGATAAAGATCCTAATACGTAACTATTAACCCGTCGTATGCTTAGACACGGATCCGTGCCAAGCATTTGAACCTACAGTTTTCAATCTCAAGGTCATATTTTGATCAGCAATTTTTGACATCCGCATACGAGGGGTTAATATGTAAATATTATATTTTTTGTCCATTTTCTGTGTTTGTAGTTCGGTAATAGTTAGGTATTTACTTTGTTTTTAATATAAAAATGTAAATATTTAAGTTTAGTAGTTATTAAGTTACAATTCTTTTATTGTATTTTAGTATTCATTTTATCAAGTACAATAAATGCATAGTTGTTTCGAATAATTTTTTTTTTTCAACATTAATTTGCTTTGTTTGCATTTTATTACAACGTACAGTATTCCATAAAAGCATAATATCCATAATTAGAATTGATAACGCCAGTCATTACCTTCGCGAAACCCTATGGCCGCCAGTCTTAGGGCGCGGAACCACTGTGTTGTGGGACTAAAAATAGTGGACGCTGAATCAAAGAATTCATCATCCTCGTAGCGTGTCCCGGTTGTATCCTAAAGGCCCCGGGGTCCACTTTGGCACCTAATTGCAAGATTTGGTGTAGGCAATAATTTACGAAAGGGACCGCCTGACCATCAAACCCAGTGGAAAAACTAGACCACGTTGTTCCTCCTCGCGATGTTTTCATTGGAAAAGCCACTGTTAAATATAAATTGATTTTAAGTATAAACATGAGTTTTTTTATCAACCCAGTGGAACGAGTCGGGGTGTGATTTGAATCTACAACCTCCATTGAGCATTGAGGGACTGATTAGATTGGAGAAGAATAATGACACATTTTGTGCATTGGATATATACTTATGTCTACACGTTGGGCTTTATTCTTTTGTAATACTCTATATCTCTCTCCGTAAATCCTGTGAAACAATGTAGCTCTCAAATCTTTTGGCTGAACTTAAACTCAAGTCTAGACCTATCTATACTTGAGGTTAAGGTTAGCCAAGGTACAAAAGAAGGTACATACCTACACCTTGTTTTTCTCGTGCTACATCGTATATACTTTTGGTGTCGGAAATTTTGTCGGATTCTGTCGCTGGGTTACTTACTATTCAATTTATAATTTTACTCGTATATCCGTTACACAGAAAAAATAAGCTATTATAAATTATTTTCAAAATTAAACGATATGATACAGAGAATGAATATAATGGAAAAATAAACCATCTTCGTCTGTAGCCCCCGACAGACCCCGACTTCCTCGTTAAAAATAACACGAAACAAAAATATTTAATTAAATAATTTGTTTCGTGAAAAGGGTATTTTCAAAATTGTCATTTTTTCCATACAAGTTATCAGTTCATTGACTGGACTAATATAAATGTTTGTGTATTTAATGGAAACTTTAAGTTTAGAGTTAAGAGAAAAAAATGTAACAATGCTTTGTGTATGACCAAACTATTCACATAAATAAATTAAAAAAAAATATACGGCGAACAATTTATATTTACGAGTATATTAAAGTCAGCTGTACTCATTTCTATTTACTTTGTAAGTACCACGTGAGAAGGCGGAAATCGTCTGTTTCGCTCTCGCTCCCGCCGCAGACGAACTCCAAGGCATCACTTTCATCGAAGAAAACTACGTCAGAGCTCGGCTCCACATAGGGCTCTGTAAAAAGGTGAGAAAACCTGACTTGAGTTTTAGAAAATAAGAGTAATTGTATAGAACAATACAATAACATTTGAAAAAGTAGTAGATTGTATGATGACAAGGGGCTAAAATAAGCCATTTTACCACGAGATGGTTATTTTCCCGAGCGAAGTGAGGGAAAATTGTTCGAGTGGTAATATGGCTTTTAGACCAAAGTTATACACTCTACTTTTCACGCCACTGCTCGGAAATGTGGCAAAAGATGGTTAGAATTCAGGCTTCAAAGCTGGGGTTAGTTGGACGTCGCACGAACAGGCCATCTATGAGTTCAAACTGTCCAACAATGTTTTTGTAGTCCAGTTTGAACAGCGATTCGAACAATCATAGCTCCCCCGGCCCCCGCCTGCGCCCGCGACCCCGCGCGTGTGGAGGGCAGCGCGCGGCCGGCCCGGCGCGCTGCTGCTGCTGCTGGCGGGTGTTTCATATTGTGATCTTTAATTAGGTACTACATTTTGACTTATAATTATAATTATTTGCAATTTCCTCGCAGTAGGCGTGAAAAGCACTATGTAATGTGTCGGCCAAAGGTGCAATAGATGGACTCGTCTCCTTCGAGGTCCTCACCTGCGGCTCGGACCTCGAACACACTCGTCCATCTATTGCCTACTTTCTAGCCTTTACAACAATGTACTATAGACTGCGAGAAAAAAGTGAAAACAAAGATTAATCCATCCACAATCAATATTATTATTCCACAGCGAAAAGATTGTTCAATTTGGCGGCATGATTTATTTAATAAACTGTTTGACACAGATACAAAATATTGACACCACGAATAAACGCAACTGATGAACATGAATGTAAAATCAAAAATACCTTAGAAACTGTAATTAAATGGTTAGAAAGACATAATTTATGTATCAATATTAGTAAAACACACTATGTACAATTTAATTCAAAAAGAGACAAAAATCTTAATCTTAACTTGCAATACGACAATAAGCAAATACAGCAGATGAATAATGTTCTCTTTTTGGATTTGATTTTAGACAAGCATTTGGATTGGCAGGTGCATATAGAAAGGATCCGTAGCAAATTAAATAGGTTTGTTTATGTATTGTGGAAATTAAGACGCACATCAGGCTTGGCATGCCACCATGGCCGCCTACCACGGATATGTTGGTTCGACATTAAGATATGGTCTCATTTTATGGGGCAATAGCTCTCATTCTAAAATAGCATTCTTAGGACAAAAAGATGTATACGACGTACATATCTCCCCCACGGGACAGGCAGTGCCTAGTGTGGGGGTCAGTATAATCATAAAGTTTACTTTATTTATGGTATTATACTTTATGGTAATAGATTAAATATGTTTTGAGAAATAAACTATTTGTAATTTTTTCGCTCTCATATGTTTGCAGTGCCCTTGCAGGGCGTCACATGTATACCTTTATTGTTTTCACCATCTGTAACCTGTAACGTGACACGCAATAAACATTTATATTTCTATTTCTAAAATAACACGCCGTTAGCCTGCGAATGTCAAATGACGTTTTGTTTGGAAGCCGAACCACGTTAAGACAAATTTAATGGCTAAAAACAATTTAAGAAAAATCCTTCTAAAGGCTATTTAAGGAGTGATAGGAGACGTCCAACGTTGGATTAATTGGAGCTGAAATGAACTTACATATTTGACACGCGATCAAAATGCGAGAACAACTGGAAACATTTTAATTATCTAGTGTGAGGTTTATGTAGGAGCCTAATACATACATACATACATCCATATAATCACGCTTCTTTCCCAGAGGGGTAGGCAGAGATCACGGATCTCCATTTGCTACGATCTGACAAACCCCTTTCGCTTCACTAACTTTCATAACATTTCTCATACATGCTCGTCGGTTTAGGGTACTCTTGACCTGGCCTTTTATTAAGATTTCACCAATTTGATCGGAGAAAGTTCGCCTAGGTCTTCCCCTTCCAACTTGCCCTTCCACTCTTTTTATATACACTTTCTTCGTTAATCTTCTTTCATCCATCCTCTCTACATGCCCAAACCACCTTAACATACCCTTCTCAATTTTCGTGACTATATCTCCATCCATTCCACACTTATCTCTTATAACACTGTTTCTGACTCTATCACTCAATTCCACACATACTTCTCAACGCTCTCATTTCTACCGCATTCACTCGACTTTCATGTCTTTTCTGCCACACCCAACTTTCACTACCATACATAAGTGTAGGCTCCAACACTCCCCTATGCACAGCCACGCGTGCTTTTTGTGATATTCTCTGGCTGCCCATAAAGGCGTGCAGTGCCCCATTCACTCGGTTCCCTGCATTCACTCTCCTCTCAATATCTTTCTCATGCTTTCCGTCTCCAGTAAATAACGTCCCCAAATACACAAACTCTTTTACTTGTTCCAGTCTTTCTTCACCAATCATTATTTCGCAGTCTGTCATAATTTCATCTTTTTCAAATACCATAACTTTCGTCTTACTTACTCGTACATTCATCTTCATCCCTTTCCGTTCAAAAGATTCATTAATCTTCGTTACCAACCATCATTTGTAACTAATTTAGATTAGGAGCCTAATTTGTGTGATCAAACATAAAGGGTGAGTATCCACCAGAGGCTGTGCGAGGAAGAGGTGATGATATGAATTGGTGGATGTTTTCTTCGCGCGCTCCGCACAGCTATGGTGGATACCTTACACTAAGGATGCATTGGCAACTTACCCAAAGCTTCAATTTGTCTTTCGAATTTAACCTGAATATGAGTGGAACTGGCTGTTCCCCATTTTTGGTCTTGCATGGAGCAGTAGATTACAGAGCCGTTGTCGGATGGTTCAAGAGTCTTCTGTAACGTGATCTTCACATAGCTGTACTCATTTTCTTGTTGAATCATCCCAAGCTTAAATACACCTTTGTCTGAAACAACTACACATTGAAGTGATTTATTACAGCGGTAGTGGTAAACAAACATTTGATCTGCATGATTCACTGTAGCTTATAGATGCAACTCCACGAGTTACTTGCAGACTTTTTGTTGATTTAAGGAGGAGGAGTTAAGAATAACGAGGAGAAAAGTAACTTCGTGCATTGCAGCGGCTAGGAACTTCAACTTGAGTGTGGTGTGCGTGCCGCGGCCATGCGGGAAATCACCACACGCGCTGACTCCTGACTGTGACTGAGGATGTCACGTAACTATCGGCAGCTCTGAGGATGTCACGTAGCTATCGACACAATAGCATCACTACGTTATCAATGTGAACATGAGGCATCATGCCTATTCTATAATGAAAATAGATGAAACTGTAGATTTTAGGAGATTGTCTAGTCTAGTTTCGCCAAAAGGTTGGGATACTTTCAAAGGTTCAGCAACGGAAGACATACGTGAATTTAGGAACAAATAAACAGAATTTTAATATTGTATATATATGCCATATGAGGGTTAGTTTTAAGTAAACGGTCCGAATAGTTACTAAAATGTTGATGTCGTTCGTTTATGTACCCTGGGAGAGCCAGGGAAAATCCAGGATAGGTGATTCTAGAAGGACAAGGGAAATTTCATCTACTACCTTAATATCCGGACCTAGAGTTTGGAATTTTGTTAAAATAGCATCTTTTTGCAAGTTTTATATGAAAAAAAATTACACTTAAAAATTAAAATGTAACCCTAATTGTATGAACTTTTCTGTGAGGACTCGTAGATCTTCAAATACTTCATCCTCCTTGCCTCCCAGGGTACCATCATCTCCGAATAATTAAAAGTAAAGTAAAAAGTAAAGTAAAAGTAATTTATTTTGCGTAAAACGTGGTACAGAAGATGGTATACATAATATCACAGAGAAACACACATTTCACCAGCACGTGACATGCAAAAATTTGAATATACCTAATAAAATATAAATTAATCATTAAGGATGTACACAATAAATACGAGTATAATGTCAATTAAAAATCATATTCCATTAATTACGTCTAAATACAAATTTCAAGTTTTATAATAATCAAAGTAATCATTCACAGAATAAAATGATTCCTGTATTAAAAATTTTCTTAATCTTGATTTAAATATGTTAAATGGTAATTCTTTAATGGCATCATGTAACCTATTATAAATACTAATTGCCATACAATATGCGTTCTTGCCATATAATTGAGTATTTTTAGGCGGAATAGCAAGACGATTTGGATACCTCGTATTAAATTTGCATGTCACTTTTTTTGTTGAAAAATTCTGGATGAAGTTTAACAAATACACAAATTTCATATACATACATACTTGGCTTTTTTAATATTTTTAATTCTCTAAATAACGGCTTACAGGATGTGAGAATATCCAAGTTGTAGATAGCTCTGATGCATTGTTTTTGCGATATTAGCACTCGTTTTGCATGACTTGAATTACCCCAAAGAAGGATGGCATATCTCAGAAGGGAACCAACATACCCGTGATATGCCTGTATTGCAGTTTCTTTTGAGCTAATTGAAATATATATTTTTTTACCTTTTTCCTGATAGCAGGTTAGATTTCCCAACTTGGATAAATATGCATAGCTAGTGAACTTCATTCGTTTCCCGTCGTCCAACATCGTATGCAACAGCCATGGGCCCGATTTCTCGCCTGTAACTGAAATATGAGAAAATATCTTAATCTAAATATTTTACAATTTTGTAGTGACTTATTATCTACTACCAATTTTTAACTTAAGGTTCCGTTCAAAGAAGGAATGGTAAGATATTTAAGGTAGTGAATATAAACTAAATCCTACTAATCCTAAGTATTAACCACTACATAGTATAAAACAAAGTCGCTTTTCCCGCTGTCTGTCCCTATGTAAGCTTCGATCTTTCAAACTGCGCAACGGATTTTGATGCGGTTTTTTTTAATAGATAGAGTGATTCAAGAGGAAGGTTTATATGTATAATATAGTACCCGTGCGAAGCCGGGGAGGGTCGCTAGTTATATTATAAATGCGAAAGTTTGTATGTTTGTTACTAAATCACGCAACAGCTGAACGGATTACGATGAATGTTAGTAGGTATACATATAAAGTATAGCCGGGATAAACATATAGAATACTTCCTATCCACTGGGATAGGACGTATTCTATATGTTTATCCCGGCTATACTTTTTTAGGAAGTATTCTATATTTTTATCCCGGTTATTCTTTTACTGAAAAGTAAAAAAAAAAGAAAGTCAACGCGAACGCAGTCGCGGGCAAAGCTTGTATAATTTATCAATCTTCTTCTTCTATACATATTATGCTCTGAGTGGGCTCTGTGAACTGTAGAACTCACGAGCCTTTTTATATTTGGATTTGGAAATAGTGGTGCGGCTAAAAAAACACACTTGTCACACTTGTGATATTAGAAACTAGCTTCTGCCCGCGACCTCTTACGCGTATAAATTATTTTTTAGTTGTTCTAAAGATGAACAAGGATAAGGCGAATATCATGCCAAATGCTCATGCACTACCAACTTCCATTACAATTTGACACTTTATGCTCGAAGTTGACGATTATATACCAAGAACAGACCAACGATCGATCGTTGCCAAATCTACTTGGCTGGTCAACGATCGGGAAGCTACGGCACATCTTTTAGTCCAATATTCCGCGGTGTCTCAAAACGAGACTCGTGGCATCACGTCGATTAGATACTAACTATGTGCCTCAGAAAAAGGCGCAACGTTACCCAAAGAGCAATGGCAAGGGTCATTCTCGGAGTTTCTCTGCTTGATCGCATCAGAAATAAGGCTGTTAGCAACAAAACCAAGGTAACCAATATATCGCTGAACTTAGTGGCGGTGGGCGGGGCACATTACAAGTAGAATTAATTGCCGTTGGGCGGATAATTTCTCGAGTGGCAACCACGTACCGGAAGACGCAGTGTGGGTAGACCGACCACAACACAATGGACTGATAGCCTGGTAAAAGTCGCGGAAGTGGCGCAGGACCGGTCATTATGGCAATCTTGGGGGAGGCCTAGAACCAGCGGTGTATTTCTTTCGGCTGACGTGATGATTAGGATAATGATGATTAACATGTCATAATTATCAATTTTTGGCTGACATGGCATTGAGATGATGGCATAGCGTCCAAGCCACCAGTCTGGTTTGAAGATCGCGCGATACTGTCCTCCGGCCACGAAGAGATGAATAAAGTAAACTATTATATTCTGAGGCGACAGGTTATACAGAAGACTGAGGAGTATGCCTGCCCCTCTGCTTAGCGTTCGTGGACTTCGAGAAAGCCTTCGAATCGATTGAAACCTAGGCTGTACTACAGTCTCTCCAGCGGTGCCAAGTTGACTATCGCTATATCGAAGTGCTGAAGTGTTTGAACGAGAACGCCACTATGTCAGTCCGACTCCAGGACCGGAACTCGAAACCTATTCCGCTGCAGCGGGGAGATGGCAAAGAGATGTTATTTCTCCAAAACAGTTCACCGCTGCACTGGAGGACGTTTTCAAGACTCTGGACTGGAGAAGGCTAGGCATCAACATCAACGGCGAGTACATCACTCACCTTCGGTTTGCTGACGATATAGTAGTCTTGGCTGAGACTATGGAGGACTTAAGTACGATGCTCGATGACCTCAGTAAAGCTTCCGAGAGATAAGACGAAGATCTTGTCAAATGCACATGTAGTACCAACTCCCATTACAATCGCAAGGCGCGGCGTGGGTAGGCCCCCCACAAGGTGGAATGATGACCTGGTAAAGGTCGCGGGAGTAAGCTGGATGCGGGTGGCGCAGGTCCGGTCACTTTGGCACTCTTTGGGGGATGATGATTATATTCTGAGCAAGTTTCAAAGTCCAAGTGAGGAATATCTTTCTGTGGACACCGGAGTAGATGCTGACGAAATCATTAATTAGTATTACCCATTAGAATTTATAGGTACATTCGTTGACTCACTCTAGAACTCAGCCGCAAACATTGGCTTTAAAGCAAAGCGTAGCATTACCAAGTATGGTTGAGATTATTAATGTGGCCGATTATTTATGAAACTGTTATGGGAAATGGAATCTTCTACCTTGGACGTTAGAGTTGTTTTTAAAATGGACTATTTCTATGCAATTCTGCCAACTCAAATAATCTCAAGTAGGTATATCAAGGTTATTCTCCGACTAAAAATAAATTTGCCGAGACTTTAACGGCGCTTAGTTGCATTTAATTATGATACGCACAGAAATGCCCTTCGATATTCAATGACTACAATTTCCACTCAAAGTATCTACAAGTAATTTCGCCATTGTCGTCAATAAACCAACTAAAGTAACTGTACTGACTCAGCGACCCAATGCAAGTCTTGGCCTCCTAACTACACGAGTTGTTGCCATGTAGCTGGTCATATGTCACATGATTTTATCAGATGTTTTTACTCGGTCTGGTCCGATTTTTAAGTTGTTAAATACAGGCAAATGATTTTTATGCGCGCTGTAAATCATCACATATTTTTACCGCCTGTGTATCGACATATAATTATACCTTCAATTGATGATCAGATATTTTTGCAGCGTTGCCCATAGTCATATATTTATGCTGGTGACTGTACATCTAAATGTCAATTTTAATTTAGAAAAATTAAGGTTAAATTGTCCTAACGCGCGTTGTGAACGTTACGTGATTATTACCGCTCTGAGGTAGGTACTAGCAGAAAATCAGTGCTTGCTCACGCGAGCAAAGCAAAACTGAGCTAGTACTTTTTTGGCGTTCTTGCAACGCAGTGGGTTTTACAGTAAAACCCACTGCGTTGCAAGAACGCCAAAAATTTACTTGTTCCTTTATTTTTATTTTCTTTCTTTCTTATTTAATTTTTTGAAGTGAAAATGGAATGGTTTGACGGAGGGGGGTTTCACTTCTGCCGGCACTCCCGGAGTGCAAGCCGGTCTTTTTTTTGTGTACTTTTTATTTGTTGTTTGCTTTATGTTGCAAAATGCCGAATTAACTGTTTTATCTATCTGCTATGGTGGTAATTTTACGGTAAGTTTTGACTTTTTAATAGCCCCTCTAGGGGCTGTCCATATATTACGTCATTTAAAAACAGGGGGGCGGGGGGGGGGTCTGGCCACTGGATAACGATAGTCATTTTATTGGTGGGTTATTCCTTGAAATGAACCCTCTATGACGTAATTTATGGACAAGCCCCTATACCTCAACGTTCACCCACAAATATTTCTTGACACCGCGATGCGTATAGTAACTAAGAGCCACATTAGCACGTAGCGAAAAACAGCCCAGTTTTCAGTTTAAGGCAAGTTTCCATTAACGGGACATCCTCTGTAGAAAATAATCTAATATCAGGGCGTAAGAAATTTTCGAGCCTAACGCGCAAATTTCACATGCAAGAAATTGCAGGCAAGTTTAACTAAACATTGCGGGGTTTGATAGATAAAACGCAGTATAAATACCTCGGTAACCCGCAATATCTTAAGCGCTTAAGGTTTTTTTAGCCCATTTCTTGTTATTTTAGCCACTGGGCTCAAGCACTGGCTGGGCTGGGGTCAAGTACTGACTTGAGATATTAGCGGCCTTTACACATAAGTTCGGACCGCGGGAAACGCCTCGCGCCATTCCAACCCTCGTTCCGAAGAGTACGTGTAAATGCACGCGACGCATGGCGTGTCGTCAACGCGTAGGTACGCATATCACAAAAGTTTTACGCGCGCATCTCGTATAAACACAAAAAGCAATGGCGGTGTGGAGCGTGGAAGCTATTACTAATTTTAATGATTTTACTCTGAGTTAGTTTTCGGTTGAAACCAACTATAAATCCAGCAAATGCAACGACTAAACAGGGACCCATCTATGTTAAATCTGAGCCGAGGAAAAAACTTTTGTAAATGATCACATTCCACGCGCCAGTCCAAAACCGCGATCCAAACTCCAAAAATCGTTTACACGCACAGTTCGGACTGCGGGCAGGCAGAAATCACAGATTTAACCGCCATCTAACTGAAAAAAAGATGGTAGTCGCAATTTCACTGGATATCCAAGGCGCTTTCGACCATGCATGGTGGCCTGCATTATTCAGCAGGCTGCAACATATTCAATGCCCCGTGAATATATACCACGTTCTCCAAAGCTACGTACAAGACCGTAAAATACAATTAAACTACGCCGATGCCACTGCCACCAAAACACAAAATCGAGGCTGTGTACAGGGCTCAGTACTGGGACCAATTATATGGAACCTAATTATGGATAGCCTCCTAGATATGGAACTTCCGGACGGCAATTTCATGCAAGCTTATGCACCGCTAAAAACAATAATGATCTACAATCTAACGCAAACCGCATTCTACAGAGCATCTCCAACTGGGGCATCGATAATTACCTAAAATTTGGACCACAGAAGACAGATGATGACCTGCACTCCAAAAGCCAAAACCTGTGTCATTATAATGGACAACACCCCGCTCATACTCTCAAACAACCTCAAACTTCTTGGTGTAGTAATCGATCAAAATTTCAATTTTATCAATCATTGCGATTATATCATCAAAAAGGCACATAAAACCTATGGGAAACTCTGCAAAATCATCCGGCCCACTTGGGGAATACACTCTGAAAATAAAAATTGTGCGAGGCTTCCGTACGCTACCTACCATTGCCTCCATCGCATTAGCTGACCTAACACCACTCCACCTTAAAGTTATTGAAGTTGCTGAAATCGAAAAAACCAAACGTACCGGACTCAGCAAACACCTGGCTACACACTTCACGCTGGATACTCGGATATCTCCTGCCAAACTTCTACACCCGTCTAGTAGATTTTCTATTGTCATCAATAAAATACAAAATATTAGCGATCACGAGCAATATTTATATAGGCGAGCATCGAATTTATACAGACGGAAGTAAGCATGACAGTGCGGCGGGAGCAGCCTTCGTCGTATATCATCCGGATGGGAAAACAACAATAAAACGAAGAAAGCTTCACAAGTGCTGCTCCGTCTTCCAAGCCGAATGCGTAGCGATAGAAGCTGCTTGCGAGTGGTGCATCCAACTCGAAATAGCTAACGCCATAATCTTCTCCGACTCCATGTCAGCATTGCAAGAAATAACCAATAGGAGCAGCACCAACAATACTAACAACAATACTATTAACAATATTCATCACTCAATTCAAAACATTCAAATAAATGGAACCATAGAATTCTGCTCGATCAAAGCGCATGCTGGAATAACAGGAAACGAGGAGGCGGACAAAGAAGCGAACACTGCAGCCACCCTTCATAAAGCAACCCGACTTCAAACTATACCCCATATCCTATATAAAAAGACTTTGTAAAACTCACACCATGGAATCAAGCAGCAACTTCTACCAAACATCTACCACTGGATCACACCTAAAAAACTGGCTACCGACTTTGCAGCACATTCAAGATCTACGAAACAAGACCATTATCTCATTCCATCTTACCCAAATTCTCACAGGACACGGCTACCACAAATCCTATACCTATACCGCTTCAAGATAACCACTGTGGACGACAGCCAGCCACGACATAACACAGTTCCCGAACGTAATATCTTGGCGCGCGAGCGGCGAGCGCTGATTGGCTGATCCGCGGTCGCCATTGTTCTAGAACAACTTCGCGGCGCTTAAGCGGCGTGAGCGTTAGACAGACGCTACCGAAGATCCGCCGCGTAAACGTGTAAAATATTGTGAATAGACTGTTGATTTCAAACTCGCATTTTTCTTTGTTTTCCTTTATAGCTATCGTAGATGTTAGTGTTAGGCCGTCGTTAACATTTGCTGGTCCTTCTTGCGAGCCGGATAATAGTTTTAGTGCATCTAAAGTGCGCGAGAGACTAACTACGCAGGAAAAGTGCGAGTGATTTGACTATAAAGACTCAGTGCGGTATCGATTGTATGAACTCAACTCAATTGACAAGACAATGGTAGTGACACGATCTAATAGAGAAGAAGCGGAGGCTAGACAGTTTGAGCTGGATCGCGCTCAAGGCCGTATTTCCGCGGGAGGAGTACAACCGGCGCCCGTGACAAATGAGCCCGTCACGGCCGCTGAAGCACCCCGGCAACAGACCACAGAATTGACGGTGACGGACATACGTGTACGTGAGTGGCGTGAAAAGCTTAACACACAGTTACGTACAAATCAAGAACAGCGTACGCCTCGTGACACGGTGGGTGACCCGTCAATAATACCTAAGCGTGGTGGTGTGGCGTTTACTATCGACGATTTTCCCCGCAAAGCGCCAGTGCTCTACGAACCTGAGATACATAAATCGACTTCAGCTAGATCTATGTCGTCGCACGCTTCGAGCACGGAGGCTCGGCGACGGGAAGCAGAACATGAGGCTAAACGTAAGCTAATAGAAATAAAACGACTCTAGCTAGAGTTAGAAAAAGAGCTCGTACAGGAAGAGTTAGCGACGACTATTGAACGTCGATCGATCATTTTGAAGAAAAGGGTTGAAGATTGGGTTGACGAATCACAACACGGGTACCGCAGAGAACGAACACCGACCCCACCCCGCAGACCTTTCAGCGACATGCCGCGTGCGCCTGCGCCGCACCGGAGCCAGTCACCAACGGAACGCCATGTGCGCGCGCCGGCGCCCGTGCACGAGGACGCCCCGCGCAGGCCGCGCGGGGTGACGTCGACGCCGCGATGGGAGGACGAACGTGCGACTCGTCGGGAGCCGTCAGCGGTCATCGCGCCGCCGCAGGACTTCGGGCAGTTAATGTCGCAGTGGATGACGCTACAGAACAAGCCATCGCCGCCTAGTCAGGTTTATGATTTACCAATATTCAACGGAGAACCCGGTGAGTGGTTGAACTTTTATTCGGCTTATTCTGAGTCAACTCTGAAATATAAATTCAGTGCATGGGAGAACCTGGCTAGGCTCAGACAATGTTTAAAAGGCGATGCAAGAAACTGCGTCATGCATATGTTAGCCTCATCGGCGAACCCTGAACTTGTTATGAGGGTTCTGAAAAAGAACTTTGGCCGTACCGATTTAGTTATTGACCGCGCATTAGAAGAGTTAAGACGCATGCCAAATTTGGGGCCAACTGCCAATGACTTGAATAATTTTGCCATAAAAATCATGAATATTGTATCGACTCTCATGAATGTAGATCAACGGTCTTATGCTGACAATCCATTTTTAATGCGGGAAATTACTGAACGATTATCCCCACATATAAGATCCCAATGGTGTCAGTATGCTGAAGAAAAGCTAAAACATTCGAACAGTGAACTTGTTTTAATGGCTGAATTTTTATTAGATATTTCGGATAAGGAAATTGAATACTCGCATGCTCGAGCCCCTCCTCGTCGCAGTGCGCCAGTGCCGCCCGCTGAATCGCGCGGGCCGCGGCGCGCCTTTGAGCCGAAACGCGACTTGGCCTTTCCGTCGTCTAGTAGCGGAGCGATACGTAAACATACGAACCACGCTCAAACATATGCAACTGATACTGCTGATCCATGTTTGTGTTGCGGTGGTCCACATCGAACTACAAATTGTCGGCGGGTACTAAACATGAATGTTTCAGCTCGTTGGGATTGGGCTAAAAATAATAAAATTTGTTTTAAATGTCTTGACAGAAAGCATAGGAGAGACCACTGCAAAGCTAAGGGCTGCGAGGAGCCAGGCTGCCCGCACTCGCACCATCGATTACTTCACGAGCCGAACCAAGCATCGAAGCAGTACAATGATTCACCGCAACCATGGAGGGAGGCAGCACCGTCGCCCCACTACGAGACAACACGAGCGGTTACCGCGCGCGCGCCGGCTGCGAGCACGCCAGCGCCACGAGAACACACGATGACGGCGACTGAACGAGAGATGGCGCCATCGGCGCCCGAGTTTACGTCAACAACATCGCCGCCGGGACCTTCCAAGGTTTTACTTAAGGTGATCCCTATTATTATAACAGGTCCAAAAGGCGAGATTAAATGCTACGCTTTACTCGACGAAGGCAGTACTATTTCTCTTTGCGAGGAGTCCATAGCTGACGCCGTCGGAGCCGAGGGCGTAGACGCGCCACTTCAGGTCAGGGGCATCGGAGCGATCACTATAAGCGAACAGAGTCGTAAAGTACAGATGCAGATCCGCGGCTTGACTGGAGGGCCCGTACACGAGATCACAATGAGAACGGTACGTGACTTAGGACTCAGAGCACAATGTATACCCAAGGTGACCGTAGAACGATACGCACACCTGAGAGACCTATACTCAGCTACTTACGACACCGCAGTACCACGAGTATTGTTAGGTGCGGACAACTGGCACATGATGTTACCACTCGAGGCCCGGGTCGGGCTTAGGAGCGAGCCGGCGGCAGTCAGGACCGAGTTGGGTTGGTCGATATACGGATGCGCGCCACATATACAGAACCGAACCGATCAAGTGCTGCACATTCGAGAATCTAATAAAGACGGTGAGTTGAATATGTTACTTGAAAGATATTTTCACATAGACTCGCTGGGCGTGAAAACGATTGAAAAGGCACGCCCGCTGGAGGAGCGAGCAGTAAAATTATTTAATGATACGGTACGCAAGGTAAGCGGGCCCAAGTATGAGGTGGGCCAGCTATGGAAGGACGACAACCTACAACTGCCGCCGAGCTATGGAATGGCTCTAAATAGACTACGTAATATCGAACGAAAGATGGACAAAGATCCGAAATTTGCCGCTGATTATGCATCTCAAATTGATAATCTGTTACTGAAAGGCTATGCTCAGAAGATAAATGAACCTAAACTTGATTCACATGCCTGGTTTTTACCTCATTTTGCTGTCACGAATTTAAATAAACCAAACCGCATACGGTTAGTTTTCGATGCTGCTGCAGTTAGTCAAGGAAAATGCCTAAACAATTTTATTTTAGAAGGACCTGATTTGCTTCAGTCGCTACTCGGAATATTGTTTCGCTTCAGGGAAGGAGCCTTCGCGTTGACCTCTGACGTGCAAGAAATGTTCCTGAGAGTGCAGATTCGCGAGGAAGACCGCGCCTCGCAGATGTTCCTGTGGCGAGGGACCCGCAGAACCGGCGCCCCTGACACTTATGTAATGAAGTCTATGATCTTTGGGGCGGCCAGTTCTCCATTTTTAGCACACATGGTAAGAAATAAAAATGCCATTGATCACGAACAGCGTTACCCGAGAGCCACAGAAGATATTATAAAGAACCATTATATGGATGACTTCGTGGCAAGTTACTCTACCGAAGCAGAAGCCGTCGTCTGCGCAGAGCAGGTCTCCGCCTGCCAGAAGGAGGCAGGATTCCAATTAAGAGGATGGGCAAGTAATTCACAGCGACTCATTGAACGAATTCCGCAGGAGCTGCGAGCTGTTACACCTGCTCAACTAGGCGACAAAAATCAAAAGATATTAGGGCTCATGTGGGACGCAGACACCGATCAACTCGGATTTAATACTAAACTGATCAGAGTACCCGCCGAGGTAAAAGCTTTTGAAAGGAACCCTACGAAGAGAGAGACATTGAGCGCTGTAATGTCGATATATGATCCATTGGGCTTAATTTCATATTTCTCGATTTCAGTAAAAATACAACCAACGCTTATGGAGCTTACGCCTCGGCTGGGACGATCTGCTACCAGAGACCGAATGCCGAGAATTCCAGACATGGCTACGAGCACTCGAGCATATCGGCCGACTTCGCCTGCCCCGCTACTATGGACCTACGAACTCGGTGAGACGAACGTTGCATATTTTGGTAGACGCAAGCTCTCAAGCATACGCGACTGTCGCTTATTGGAGAATAGAGCATGCGGGAACGGTATACGTTAATCTCGTGGCAGCGAAAGCAAAAGTGGGACCGACGCGCCCTCTGTCGATACCACGCATGGAACTGCAATCTGCGTTGATCGGTGCGCGACTGTAAAACACAATTCTAGAACAACATAGATACGAGATTGCAGATGTGACACTTTGGAGTGACAGTAGGACGGTGTTACATTGGATACGAGATAACGCACGCCGCTACAGTACGTATGTTGCCCACCGCCTAGGCGAGATCGCCGAGCTTACAGAACCTGAACAATGGCGATGGGTCCCGACACGAGAAAACCCCGCAGATGACGCCACACCCGCCGATAGTGCGCGTGAGTTTGATGCAAATCATAGATGGTTTAAAGGACCGGGTTTCTTATGGCTACCGGTATCGGAGTGGCCATCAGAAGTAATAAACGAGCCCGAACCAGATCCACAAGACATTGAAATAAAGCAATGTTTCGCGACCCGTGAGGTTGCCGTATCATTGCCTGATGTCAATCGTTTTTCTAATTATGATAGACTTGTTGGAGCCACATCACGTATACTTCAATTTATCGAGATAATGAAAACGAAATCTAAAGTACAATTGCAAGTGAAACACATACTTGGTGCAGAATGTTTAATATTTCAGAGAGCTCAGCGGGAAGACTTCGCCGACGAATTGCGGAGCCTGAGCCGTGGCGAGCCGCTGAGTAAGAAAAGCGTGCTCTTCGATTTGGATCCCGAAATTGGCACAGATGGCGTGCTGCGCATGCGAGGACGGATCGACGCCACGCCGGCACCCGTCAACAAGAGACCCACCATTCTGCACGGACGAAACTGGTTATGTAAACTTTTGATTTTAAAAGCTCATAAAGATGCTGCACACGCAAACAACGAACGTGTTGTCAATGACCTGAGGCAACAGTTTTGGATCCTACGCCTAAGGCCGACGGTGCGGTCGGTGGCAATTCAATGTCAGTTGTGTCGTATTCGCCGAGCCAGTCCACGTGTGCCACCAATGGGAAACCTTCCAATAGCCCGAATTGAACCATATTTTAGAGCATTTACGAACACAGGCTTAGACTATTTTGGTCACGTTACAGTCACCATTGGACGGCGCCATGAGAAGAGATGGGTGGCTCTTTACACCTGTCTGACGACCCGAGCAGTTCACCTGGAGTTGGTGCATTCGCTAAGCACTGACTCCGCCATCATGTCGCTTCGTCGCATGGCCGCGCGACGAGGCTGGCCTCGCATGATCTGGTCGGATAATGCGACCAACTTCCGAGGCGCTACGGCAGAGTTGCGCGCAGCCTATGAAGAGTGGTTGCCAGCCCTGCAGGAATATGGACTTCAACGGCAGATGGACTGGCGCTTCATCCCGCCCGGGGCGCCGAACCAGGGAGGTGCCTGGGAGCGGATGGTGCGTTCGGTCAAGGCCGCGCTACAGGCAACACTTCACACACGGGCGCCGAAAGAAGAGGTACTTGTGACTCTGCTAGCCGAGGCTGAGGCTTGCGTTAACGCCCGGCCCTTGACCCACGTCTCAGTCGATCCCAGAGATCCTGAGGCCCTTACGCCTAACCACTTTCTTTTGGGCGGCCCCACGGGAACCCCTATAACTGGTCCTAGTGGTGAGGCCGACCGAAAAACCTGGCGAGTCAGCCAGGCCCTTGCTGACCATTTCTGGCGCCGCTGGGTGCGGGAATACTTACCTTCACTCGCCCCGCGTCGATCCTCAGCAGCGGGCGAGCGACCTCTGGCTGTCGGCGACTTGGTCGTAGTCGTTGACCCCAACTTACCACGTAACGTCTGGCCGCGTGGCGTGGTCGAACAAGTATACAAGGGACCAGACGGCGGCGTCCGTAGCGCAGAGGTGCGCACGAAAGGCGGCGTGTTCCGACGTCCAACAACGAGACTGGCTGTCTTGCCAGTCGAATCAGAGTCGACGCAGTGAGATATGCCATGAAGATTATACTGATGTAAACAACCTTCTTGTACGACGATACGTTTATTACTGGAACTTAGGACTAACACGCTACATGATATTATAGCTCTTACAACTATAGTACATATTCATACATATAGGTATATATCTCGCCACACCACCGGGGTTGCGAAAAAAGAAAAAATAAGATACATTTTTTTTTCTTTTCCTGTACCTAAGCAATGTAACGCAAAAGTATATCTTATTCAATAAAGTTTGTTTAACATATCAATTAGTTGTTTTTATTATAATGACATATTACTTAAGAACAGTTCTTATACTTATAATAGTACGAGTACTACAATAACATAACAGAACTACGAGTACTAGGGTTCTGCTACAACACATTAAGTTTCCTGAATAAACAACTTAGTTCTATTAATATGGATAGTTTCCTCTTTCCCGTTGATAGAGATTACAACATTAGGATTTTCTACTCTAATAACTTTATACGGTCCTTTGTATAACGCTTCGAGTTTGTTACCAGTTTCACTTTTTACTAACACAAGATCGTCTTTTTTATAGTTCACTGTGTGCACTTTTTCATCGTAAGTACACTTCCTAAGTTGTTTACACTTTATCAAGTTCTCACGCGCATCTTTGTGTGCCGTTTGCAACCGATACCTTAATTCTAATCCATAATCACTAGGGTTATACAATGGTTCAACTGTACTTCTTACTCTACAGGGTAGTTCACATGTTTTACCAAAGACGAGTTCGAACGGGGTGTACTTTGTTACTGTATGAACTGAGTTATTATATGTAAAACACCAATATGGAAGCCAATAACTCCACGTTTCTGAATATTTATTGCATTGCATTCTTAAATAAGCGCCTAAGCTCTTGTGAGTATTTTCGAGGGAACCTATCGTTTCATGGTAATATGATGTTGATTGGAGTTTATCAATTTTTAACAGCTTACATACCTCAGTCATCGTAGACGAAATAAACTCGGTGCCCCTGTCCGTAACTATCGCCTTGGGTGGTCCATATCTTAGTATAAAATTATTAACTAAACTACGTGCTACACTTACCGTATCCTTATGTCTAAGTGGATAAGCTTCTACGTACTTGCTCAGCTCACACTGAATAGTAAGTATATACTTATAATTTTCGTCGTCTTGATCGATTGGTCCCATTAAGTCTAGAAATACCTTATCAAATGCCGACGTCGCTGTAGTCGTCACTACCATCGGCTCCACCGTGTTTCGAGAGTGTTTGTGTTTTTTGACAAGACTCACACTTTCGAACGAATTATCTTACATCTTTTTCTATAGATGGCCAAAAGAATCTTCCTTTAATATTATTAACCATTCTACGTACCCCCGCGTGGCCACTTGTGGGCAGTAAATGGTAGTCACTAATTATGAATTGTTTTTCGTCATCATCGTATATTCTTGTTATTCCTCGTAATACACATACGTGTGGGCCGGACCACTGTTTACGAATATTTATCTCTTGTATTAACTGTTTGATAAAAAGCTCGTTTTCATCATTTTTAATAATACATATTTGTTTGACGTCAATATCTTTACAGTATTCGCTCAATTTTGTTACAAATTCGACTCGCGTAAAATGCAACCTAAAATCAAGATTTACATATATTACATTATCATTTTTATGAAAACTGAAACATCCATTCTTCTTTATTAATTCACCTTTCTTTTCTAACTTGCTTAATTCCTCTCCTTTAACTAACGCCATTTCTACCGCGTTTTCTGGTATTCTTAATATATCTACAACACGCGGTTGAACAGACCGCCTGCTCGTGTCGATAATAGGAATATCATTCTGCTCATTTTCCGTCTCGTTTCCTTGCATCCTCCTAGTCTGCGCTCTCGTCAAAACTGCAATAATTTGTCTATTCATATTCTTCAACTCGTCAGAAGTAATTACTATACGTGACAATGCGTCCGCAACAGCGTTTTCTTTCCCTTTTACGTAGCAAACATTAAAATCGTACTCTTCTAGGAACAAACGGAATTTTAATAATCTACTTGATGGATCTTTCATCCCAAAAAGGTAAATGAGTGGTTTATGGTCTGTCATTATGGTATTTTTTTTTTCCAAATAGATACGGCCTGAAATATTTTATTCCCCATACTGCAGCAAGTAACTCTATTGTCGGGTAATTTTTTTCAGCTTGATTTAAAGGCCGACTGGCGTAAGCTACTGGTCTCATATCGTTATTGCATAAAACTGCTCCTATAGCTATACCTGACGCGTCTGTTTGCAAAACAAATTGTTTTTCGTCACTAAAATCCGGATATTGCAATATAGGTGGTGAAATGAGTTTATTTTTCAGGTATTCAAAGCATTGTAGACATTCTTGGGTAAAATTAAAAGGAACGTTCTTTCTACACAAATAAGTTAATGGTGCCGTGATAGTAGCAAAATGTTTTATAAACTTTCTATAGTAGTTAAGTTACAGAACGCCACGAACCGTTTCACGTCATCAACATTAGTTGGAACTGGGTAATCTTTTACAACTTTAATTTTTTCAGGATCTGGCAAAACACCCTTTGCCGATACCACGTGACCTAGGTAAAGAAGTTCTGTCTTTAGAAATTGGCATTTAGTTGGATTTAGTTTTAAATTTACTTGTCTTAGCCGTTCAAAAATGTCTAGAAGGTTTTTGTTATGAATCTCTAAATTTCTTCCAAAGACTACAAGGTCGTCAAGATACACAAAACATTTTTCCAAATTTAAACCAGACATTGCTACTGTCATTACCCTAGAGAAAGTACTAGCGCTTGTCTTTAATCCCATCGGTAATCTTTTCATGGAATATTGTCCCGAATTAGTAGTGAAACTTGTATATTTACGACAATCTGGGGTATTTTTGACTTGATAATAAGATTGGCTTAAGTCTAAATGTGAAAAGTATATAGCGCCGGACAGAGAGTCCAAGATTTCTGTAATATTAGGTAAAGGGAACTTATCATCTTCTAACTTATCGTTTAACTTTCGGTAATCGATTACTAATCTCCACTCTTTTATTTTCTCCCTTTTTCGGAACTAACAAAATAGGACTAGACCATTCGCTACGCGTTTCCTCGATTATGTCGTCATCCAGCATTTTTTTAATTTGTTTTCGTATTTCATGCTGTTGACTTTTAGGTACTCTATAAGGTTTTACATAGACTGGACTACTATTCTCTTTAACCTTTATAGTATGTTCAGACACAGAAGTACTTGTTAGGTGGTCACCCGGTAAGTGGAATATGTCAGCATACTTGGAACAAATGCCTTCTATAGTCCCACGCTCATTTTGTTGCAAGTGATCAAGTTTCAGTAACAATAACAACTCTTTAGCTCGAACGGAATTCGAGTTGCACTTGCTAAATAAGCACATGTCGTAGTCGCTCAACAAATACAATGTAGGTTGGAAAGTAGGTATTGTTATGGTGTTATCACTAGTATTCAGAACCTTGATAGGTATTACATTTTTGTTTGGCTTTACTATTAATCCAGCTAGAAGCACGTTTTCTTGTAACTCTTGTGGGCATACGACACAGTCTTCCATGATTTTTTTATTTAGCTTTATACACGGTGTTTTTTTAACCGTCGTAAAGCCGAAGCCCACTGAATGTATCCATTATAAAGGACTTAGAGGTATTTTTATTTAATTTTTATCTCTTACTTTTTTAATCGTTAAAAATAATTAACAAATCATAATTTTAATTTGAATCAGCCTGTTTAGTTTTAGTCAAGAGTAGGCCTAACGTCCGCGCGCGCTAATCGTAAGTAAACCAATTAAAATAAGTCCACGTGGACTAACGCCCAATGACGTGCAAGCGGTAGCCTTCATCCCGCCCCGCCCTTATCTATGCGCTTGCGCATCCTTTGCGAACGCCGCCTCAGTTGTTTTTGCATTTCCGCTAATGCACAAGTGCCGCTCTCGCAAGTGTCATTTCGCGTGTGACGATGAGTGACAGGAACTATGAATACTCCAACGTGGAGTATTTACAAATGGTTCGCCTGTACGCTGTGAGTGGTGATAATTTATCGGAGGCAAGGAGATTATACGCTGCACCCGAACATCTTGCAATGTTACGCAATCGAGGTGTAACCAATCCACAAGTGCCAGGGGTACAAGTGATTTTATCGGCAACACAACGTTTGATTGACCATGGCCAATTTCGCAACCCTTCGCATGCACGAGGTGGAGGCCGGCCACGTCGTTTGCCTGTTTTCGAAGAAAACATTTTAGATTATTTTGAGCGACATCCGCGACGTAGCACTAGGGCGGCTGCAAGACACTTTGGGATCGAGCATTCTTATGTCTGGAAGGTGTTACACGCGGATGGTCGTCATCCATATCATTACCGGTTTACTCAGGCCTTATACGGAGGAGATGACCTTGAGAAGCGGATAAGTTTTTGTCAGTGGCTCACCGAAAATCCCACTTTAAACATACTTTGGACCGATGAATCGACATTTACCCGCGCCGGAATGTTTAACATTCATAATGAACACTGGTGGGCAATCAATAATCCACATTTAATAAAAGAACATTCCCACCAAGTTAGATTTAGTCTGAATGTGTGGGCTGGAATAATAAATGACGAGATAATTGGACCCATATTCATCCAAGGTAATCTGAACGGCGGAACATACCTCAACATGTTACAAAATGTGATACCCCAGTTACTTGAAGACGTTCCTTTGGCCTATCTAACAGATTTGTACTACCAGCACGACGGATGCCCTTCGCACTATTCACGAGTTGTGCGAGAGTACTTAAACGGCGAGTTTGGTCAAAGGTGGATCGGGCGAGGCGGCCCCGTGGCTTGGCGCCCTCGTAGTCCGGACTTGACGCCTTTGGACTTTTTTTTGTGGTCTGAAATTAAGAGACTGGTTTACACTGAAGAAGCACGCAGTGTTGATCAATTAAAACAGTTCGTGATTTCAGCTTTTAATAAAGTGAAGAGTGAAAGACACATACTAATCAAACTGAAACAAAACATTCAAAAACGTGCCCGTTTATGTATCGAACAGAGTGGTAGGCAGTTCGAACAATTACTGCAATACAGGTGAGCTAGCCCATCCACGTCCAACGTCGATTTTAAATTTGTAAATACGTAGGTTAATGTGTAAAAGTTGATTACAATCTTTTAAATACGCCTGAAACCCCTTACTTAGTTAAATACCTAACTACGACCAATGTCGTCGTGTCGTGTCATATCGGAAGATGGTTTCAGACAGTCCTAAGCCTGTTAAGTATGAAGGAAAGATTGGAATTGGAAAATCATATCCGAAAGTGCACTTGATACGTACGCGCCGTGTGACCGCTAGCCACTATCTTTGTAGACTAGGTACCTACGAACTCTAACCGGGTGAATGAACTTCGCACCGCGCGCGATACAGGATGTTTCAAACTTAATTGTATGAATAATAAATTTGTAACTTTTTATTACTAAAAACTTAACCAATACATTTTTTTTTTTCGCGAATGATAGTACGTTATGGATACATTAAGTGGGCTTCGGCTTTACGACGGTTAAAAAAACACCGTGTATAATGAATAGACTCGCTTCGAGCGGGAATGATTAAATAATCACGACTGACTTTTGGAGATCCGTAAATCGGTATTGTCATTGATTCATCTTGAGTTTTTAATGTTAATTGAAAGGTATCTATGTAAGTCGATAATAGCTCTATGTTGCTTTAAAAAATCAAATCCAATTATTCCGTGTGACTGTACTGGTAAACTGTCAAAAACGTAAAATTTATGATCGATATCATACCCATCCGGAGTATGTAATGTAATGAGCGTATATCCATGGGAATGTAACGTACCGCCTACACCGCGTACCTCGTTGTTTTGCCTGTATATGATAGCATGTTCCGGTAACGCTTCGGACTTGATAGCTGATAATGAAGCTCCCGTGTCTACTAGCCAAGAACATTGTTTATCTGACGTATTAAAAAATACATATCCGACGTTTTCGTCGAAAGTTAATACATGTTGTTTAGGCACGAAAAAACTCACTTGTATTTGGTTGTATAGTTGTGGCTTCGCTGCTCGTCTGCGTTGCGGTAAACATTTGTCCCCTACCGCGAGAAACTCGACCGCGATTCGGCCGCGATCTCACATAGCTTCCGCGGGCTTGGAACCTGTTATATGTAGGCATGTTATAGTTACCTCGATACTGGTTCTGACCTCGATTCCAACTATTAAAATTACCTCTGTACTGCGGATGACCTCGACTCGAGAAGTTAGAATGACCTCTATATGGTCTATATCCCCGATATCCGTAGCCGGGGTGCTGATTCCTGTTGGAAAGCCTACCTCTGAAATTCAGCATTGTATTGGTCTCTGTTGGTGTAGACTCCTCATCTTGTGCAGCCCGCACGGCATTCTTGAAGTCTGTGTAGTCTCGGGCCGCTATGATTGTACTGAGACGTCTATTTCGCAATCCATCAGCAAACTTCTTTATAGCTAGCTGCTCATTTATCGGTTTGAGCACCTCACAGGCGTTTTGATTGGTATTGGCCTGTGAGATGGTCAAGTTCACGAAAAGATCCTCTATTTGGTTAGCATATTGCGAAATGGACATCTCACCCTGTGAAACACTGTTGAGCTTTATAAGTAAAGCGTTTGCTGATTTTTTTGTCAGCAAATATTTTTTCATGTCCGCGATCAAATCCTCACAAGTGCTATATTCCGATTTAAGTTTTAGTTTTGCTGATTTTGTCAATCTAGTGGCCAGAGTAAATTTAATTAATAACTGTTTACAGCTACTTTCTTTCAGACAACTTTCGTACATACTAATTGCATCTATTAGGCTATTCGTTACGTCCTCGGAGCCGTTCATCACGGGCAATAAAGTCGCCGCCGTTTTTAATTCGAACTTGTTCATGGTAGTGGTTGTCGTACAGATATTTTTTGAACTGATAGGTATTATATAACACTGATATGACAAAATCTTCTTATAGGTACATTCTATGTTGTCAATCAAATTATCTACTGTATATCCAGCATATTCTGCAGCTAAGTCAGTTTTATCTAAATTAACAAGAATCAATTGATATTGCTCGTACAATATCTTGGCATTTTTTACTTTTTCGCTTACATTTGACGGATATAAATGCCTCTTTTGACCTAGTTTTCTTAACGCTACTTGAATTTTCTTTAAGTTCTCAAATACAAAATCAAGGTCTTCCATAAAAATATACTATAAATTCTAATTATAGACGTGTTAAACTTACTTAACTAGGGTATCGTCGAGTCCTTATCCTTAGGGATGTCGCATCGCGACAGGCCATCTGGCGGGGAATAGTGGAACCAGTTAAGCTAATTGTAAACTCCTTATGTGTAGTCTGATACCTATTGGTTCCCGTTGTTTCCGCTAGATGGCGAGTCGAAAAACGCTTTACCGAATGAGTACGAACGACTCTCGTCGATAAGGCGGTTTCACTCGCTCTCTAACATATCTAGCGTCGAAAATGGTGGACGTCTAAAAACTTGTAATAATTTAATAAACCAGAAAAAAGGGATTATGTCTTTTACTTCATCTGCAAGTGGACATTTTTGGTGACCCCGACGCTGCACCACGGAAGATACTCCAAACATCGGTGTAGCACCATCCAAATTAATTGCGAATCGACACCGCCGCGCACGCGACACCGGCCGGCGAAAACCGCATGGTCGTCGAGAGTACGAAATTGCATCGATCGACCCCGAATATCATCCCGAAGCAAGATTATTAGAAAGAAAAAAGAAAAGCAGAAGCAAGATTAGCAGACGCCAACTAATTTCGAAGCGTTTTACGAAAACAAGAACGACAAATCGGAAGATTTATCAACCTACCTACTTTACCTCAACACGTGCAGCGTGGCTGCACATCGCGCACAACTTCTTCAACAAAGGAATTCGAGCAAAGTCAAGAAAGGGCGTAGGCTGTCGTCTACAAGAAGATAAAAGGCAAGTGGTCTGGCTTATTAGACAGGTTTTTGTAATAAATTAGTTGCGATTTCTCCTTTGTCTGACGTGTATTGGGCATTAGGCATGGGGTCATCTGGCGATGAATCCGACATAACCATAGTCGAACATGAAAAATTAAAACTACTTATTAAAAAAAGAGGTACCTATAAGAGCAAACTAACGTTATTTGCCAAATATATGAATAGTATTGTTCCGGATTCATTGTCGGCTGAACAAGTTTTAGAAATTGAATTAAGGTTGACGAGAATTGTAGATACCTACAAAGAGTATGATGCTATGCAGCACCAAATTGAAACCTGGTCTACAGACATTGATGAACAATTAAGAGAAAGGGAAATATTTGAAAATTCTTACTATAGCTTAGTAGCGAAGGCCTCACAGCTTATCAAGCCGACAGAGCCAGCGACTCCGCGTGCAACACCTCAGAGGAATGTCCCTCCCTCCACAACCAATGTAGTAAGTGAGTCAATTAAGTACCCAGAGATCCCGCTCCCATCCTTCAGCGGTGATATGACAGCATGGATCGAATTCCGAGATACTTTTGATACTTTAATTAACCAAAGTAATTTAAAGTCAATGCAAAAATTTAAATATCTCAGAGGATGTCTGAAGGATGGGGCATTGGAGGTCATCTCGGCTTTAGATTATTCCGAAGAAAGCTATGCCATTGCTTGGCAGTTGCTATGTGAGCGCTACAATAATCCAAGACTATTAGTTAATAATCATTTGAGAGCCCTACTGAATATAGACACCGTTCTAAATACCGCCTCCTCCCTTAGGAATTTATCCGACAGTATTTCAAAGCATCTCAGATCACTGCGTTCGCTGAAAGTTAGCACTGAGGGGTGGGATGTATTACTAATATTTTTGTTAGTGAACAAATTAGATAAAAATATTAAAAAGAAATGGGAAGAACGGATAATCTCGCGAGAACTCCCAACATTACAGGATTTCAAATTGTTCCTGAGGAAGCAGGCGGACATCCTAGAGGCGCTCGACCAGCCTGAGCCAGAGCAGCCCGCTGCCAGCTCGAGCTCTGCACCCATTAGGAAGGCTATGGTAATCACGTCCCCTCCGTCCCATCAAACCAAGGTAAAACCGTTTCATTCTCAGCGTAGTCAGTGCCCGAATTGTAAAGGGGGGCATTACATCAATCAATGTAAATCCTTCCTCGAACTGAACCCATCGTCACGGTTGCGAACTGTTAAGCGTTTAGGCCTGTGCTTAAATTGTCTAGGTTCCAATCACATCGTACCAAATTGCAGAGCGACTACCTGCAGAGTCTGTAAAGGTAAACATCACACTCTTTTGCACATATCACCACTGACACACGAGTCTAATTCTCAACCAAAAACTACTCTCCCTATTACTGAGCCGGTTACAAGTGCAAACCAATCCCTTAGTTTAATGGCTCAGCAGTCATGTACAGTAACCAATGTCGAAACAGTACAACAACCAAAACATGTGATTTTGTCAACGGCTCAAGTAAAGATATTTGACAAGTTTAATAAATCACACATTTTTAAGGCATTATTAGACAGTGGTTCACAATCTAATTTTCTTTCAGAACGAGCTGCACAATTGTTACAACTACCGACACAAAAAATAAATTTTGAAGTGTTAGGTTTTAATAATATTGCAACACCTGTAAACCAATTATGCCATATGTCCGTAATGTCAAAAGACGAGTCATACTCAACCAAAATGTCGTGTTTCGTTGTACCAAATATTTGTAGCATACCAACATATCCTATTGACATAAAATCGTTGAAGATTCCACAACGATTCCAATTAGCCGATGAAACCTTTGGTGAAGGTGGCCAAATAGATGTGATAGTAGGCGCCGAACACTTTTACAAACTTCTTTGTATAGGCCAACACCATTTAGGTGAAGGATTACCAACTCTCCAAAGAAGCCGGCTAGGCTGGATAATAACGGGGAGCATCAATTCAAAATATACTCCAAACAAGGCAAGTTGTAATTTTGTTTTGAACATATCAAATGATATGCGGGATTTTTGGGACGCAAACGCAACCGACCAGCAGCCACCCAAGTTACCATATGATGAGAACGTCATATGTGAAAATGCATTCCGTGAGCATACTCGCACCTCTGATGGTAGCTTTGTGGTGACTCTGCCCCTCAAAGAACCCGCATCAACCTTAGGTCATTCCCGGCACATAGCTTTTAAACGATTTAAAACTTTAGAATCGAAATTTCAACGTAACCCAACTTTCAAAAAACAGTATACAGAATTTATGAACGAGTTCAGCGAGGCTGGACATATGGTTGAGTGTACTCCAAGCAAGTTTAATAATTGGGTAGCTCATCACGCTGTAATAAATCCGCAAAAAACGGTCGGCGGACTCCTTTGCGAGTGGTGATAGACCCGTCATGTCCAACTAGCAGTGGCAAGTCGTTTAACGACATTCAGTGCAAAGGTACAGTAGTACAAGATGACTTGATGGATATATTACTAAGGTTTCGAGAATATAAGTTTGTAGTGACAGCGGATATAGCTAAAATGTATAGAATGATATATGTCAATCCAGCACAGCGTCACCTACAGTGCATACTTTGGCGTGACAATCCATCACAACCGCTGCGAACTTATATGCTCACCACTCTCAGTTTCGGATTAAAATGTGCGCCTCACGTGGCCACCCGATGCTTAGAACAACTGTCACATGAATCCGCACAACAGTTTCCAGAAGCAGCGGAAGCAATAGCCAACTCATTTTACATGGACGACTGGATTTATGCTGGTGACAATGAAGAGAAGGTGGCAGAGACAGCGGGGCAGGTGCAGAGCATCCTCAAGAGTGCCAATTTCTACCTAAGAAAATGGAACTCCAACTCAAGTAATATCCTACAAACCGTGAGTTTACCTAACACCACACACACAAACACAACATCAATAAACTTTAGTCAGGGAACCCAGAAAGTATTAGGGCTCGCTTGGGCCAGTGAACCAGATGAGCTAATGTACGAAATCAAAATAAAACCAATACAGAACCCATTAACCAAACGAAAGGTTCTGTCTCTAGCTTCGGCTATTTTTGACCCCCTAGGTCTTCTCGGACCAGTACTAATCAAAGCAAAATCATTTGTCCAACAACTATGGAAATTAAAAATTGGCTGGGACGAACTTCTCTCGACTAACCTAACAACTGAATGGGAGGTGTTTTATAACTCCCTACAGTTATTAAATTCATTGCGATTACCTAGGCATGTAATATTACCAGATAGTCACACGATAGAATTGTATGGATTCTCTGACAGTTCGCTGACTGCATTTGGTGCAGCAATATATATGCGTTCCATTAACAAAAACGGTAGAATTTTAACCCGCTTGCTATGTGCAAAAACACGAGTAGCTCGTGAGGAAACTATCCCAAGACTTGAATTAAGAGCAGCAAAATTACTTACAACATTATACAACAAAGTAATAAATGCTCTGAAGTGTACAGTGACAGCAAAATATTTTTACATAGACTCTAATGTAGCTCTTGCCTGGATACAGTCACAACAATTTCACAAGCTTAACTGCTTTGTAAAAAATCATGTCGCTAAAATAAGGGAGTTTACTGACCCCGCAGACTGGCGTTGGGTTTCCACCAATGACAACCCAGCCGATATTATCACCAGGGGACTTGATGCAAGAAAACTGGCTGACTGTACCAAGTGGTGGGAAGGACCGGCATGGCTGAGCCAACCGGTCACTACATGGCCTAACCAACAAGTAGACTGTAACATAATTCAATGTCACGTGTGCACAAATGATATACCTAACCAGTTCATACCTAATCTAATTGACAAGTGGTCTAGTTTTAATAAATTAATCAGATGTTTCGCATATGTACTGAGATTTATTCATAGTTGCAAACAAAAGAATCAACTTTCAGGCCCATTAACTGTCAGTGAGTTGTCGGAATCAACAAATAAACTAATTGAATTTGTACAGTTAGAATCTTACCCAAATGAGTATAAATTGCTTTCACAAAAAAAATCGTTACCAAACTCATCAAGTTTAACAAACTTAAACCCATTTATGGAAAATAAACTCATGAAGGTGGGAGGCCGATTACAGTTGTCACAATATGATCACGATAAAAAACATCCTACCATCCTACCTCACAAACATAAACTAACAAACCTCATCATGCTCGACGAGCATGTCAGGCTCAAACATGCCGGACCCCAACTTCTGCTGTCTTCGGTTCGTGAACGATATTGGCCAATAGCAGGTAAGACCATAGCTAGTAAAACAGTTCGCAACTGCTTGACATGCTTCAGGGTATCTCCTAAGTTCCCAGCCCCTATAATGGGACATTTACCTGCTAGCAGAGTGACACCAGCGCCCCCCTTCGCTTCATGCTCGACTGACTATGCTGGACCGTATGTCATAAGGGACAGAAGGGGACGTGGCTATAGAACTTCCAAATGTTACATTCTTATATTTGTGTGCTCGGCCACTAAGGCTGTTCATATTGAGCTGGTATCGAGTTTAGAGACCTCAGCCTTTCTGTCGGCTTTCAGGCGGTTTATTTCACGCAGGGGAAGGCCGACTGAAATTCTGAGTGACAACGGCTCAACATTCCACGGTGCAAATAATGATTTAAAAGAATTGTATGCATTTCTTAATGATAACAATAACATTAACCAATTGTCAAATTTCTGTGCAGGAGAGAGAATACAGTGGAAATTTTTTCCACCCTATACGCCACATATGGCTGGATTGCATGAACGGGCAATCGGGGCCTGTAAAGGACATTTAAAGAAAATCCTAGGTACAGCATTACTAACGTATGAAGATTTTTCCACTGTACTCACTCAAGTAGAAGGAATATTAAATTCCCGCCCTTTATGCCCAATACCCAGCTCAGATAATGACGAAATCACATGTCTGACGCCAGGCCACTTCCTAATATTCAGGGCACCTACCACTTTGCCGGATTACGACTACCGACCCCTCCCTCCAAACAAACTTACTGCCTAACAACATCTTCAACAGCTGCAGCAGCACTTCTGGCAGCGGTAGTCCAGGGACTACATCAGCCTACTCCAGGAGCGCCAGAGGTGGCGCAGTTGCAAGGGCCCTACACTCAAGCCTGGCATGATAGTGCTCGTGCGGGAGGAGCGGCTACCGCCACTGCTGTGGCGCCTGGGCCGCGTCGTTGGCTGCTGTCCAGGTCGGGACGGAATCACACGAGTCGTCGAAATCAAAACTACAAAGGGCATCATCAAATGCGCATTTAATAACATTTCCCCCTTACCAAGTAATTTGCAATAATTATATAAGTGTCATGTTATCCAATTAGGTATGTTTAAGTACTACTAAATATTCTTATTTTATTGTATCGAGTCAGATGGAAATAAAATCTGGTTGTGTTCCTAGTTTTATTTAAAATAATTATAGGTAGGTAAAATGGTTTAGGAAGAACAAGTGGTTCGATAGACCTTGCTATTATTACAATACCAAAATAAAAACCACGATAACCAACTTGAGCTTCCTTAACTATAGAAAATACTATACAGAAGGGCTAACAGTGCAGTTATCTAAATAGTATTTCAGTTAAACCCTATTTCATGTCCTTAAATAATCCAATAAATTAAATAAGCCTTGTGTTCTGTATAGTATAGAACTTATATAGAAATCAGCAGCTATAGCATCGTAGCTGATGGTTTTTAAGGGCCTTGTCACACGAGCGATTCCAATTCGCGGCGTGTTCGCTCCCACAAAATCAGATCGCAAGGTGTGGCAACGCTCTCAGACCACAGATGATATCTGTAGTGCTATGTAAATTTGCCTGTGGCAGCATGTCGCATCGCGACAGGCCATCTGGCGGGGAATAGTGGAACCAGTTAAGCTAATTGTAAACTCCTTATGTGTAGTCTGATACCTATTGGTTCCCGTTGTTTCCGCTAGATGGCGAGTCGAAAAACGCTTTACCGAATGAGTACGAACGACTCTCGTCGATAAGGCGGTTTCACTCGCTCTCTGACATATCTAGCGTCGAAAATGGTGGACGTCTAAAAACTTGTAATAATTTAATAAACCAGAAAAAAGGGATTATGTCTTTTACTTCATCTGCAAGTGGACAAGGGAACCTTATCGCTGCGCTGCGCTCATCCTTAAGTTGCCGGTACCTCGTGGTCCTCGACGTGGTCAGCACCGCTGGGACGATCACCGCGACTTGACAGCCTCAGACGTATCCTTCTGAACGTGTTCTCCCGCAGCTCATTTCTCACCAATTTCTTGTGGCATTTGTTATATTGCCTGTATATGATGTATAGGACGCCAGCTCCGCAAACCGCCAACATTACGGACAGCAAGATGTTCTTGATACTCGTGTGTGTCCTTATCTCAGCTCCGGCATCGTTGGAACCGCCGTGTTGATTCACAATCACTTCCTTATTGTCACAGATGCACTTTGAGCACTCCTTCCCCATTTTGAATTAGTTCATAATAACGCTCAGAAACGGGACGCGACACCGCTGCGCGATTGTAGAAATGTGATTCCGTCATCGCTCTCCGCGTGTACCAAAGCACCTCGTCAGCGGAAAGCTCTGGCAAGGTCTGCCATGAGATATGCCATGAAGATTATACTGATGTAAACAACCTTCTTGTACGACGATACGTTTATTACTGGAACTTAGGACTAACACGCTACATGATATTATAGCTCTTACAACTATAGTACATATTCATACATATAGGTATATATCTCGCCACAGCAGCATGTCGACGGGGGGAGTGTGGACGACAGCCAGCCACGACATAACACAGTTCCCGAACGTAATATCTTGGCGCGCGAGCGGCGAGCGGTGATTGGCTGATCCGCGGTCGCCATTGTTCTAGTACAACTTCGCGGTGCTTAAGCGGCGTGAGCGTTAGACACTACCGAAGATCCGCCGCGTAAACGTGTAAAATATTGGGAATAGACTGTTGATTTCAAACTCTCATTTTTCTTTGTTTTCCTTTATAGCTATCGTAGATGTTAGTGTTAGGCCGTCGTTATCAACCACCGATGACCTCTGCCCGTGCGATGGAAGCACCTCACAATACGTCGACCACCTTTTAAAAGACTGCCCGAAATTCACAAACCCGAGATTTAACCACGAAATCACCTGTCATAATCTCCATATAGAACCATAATAACCTGCAGGAAATCATTCGTAAAGAAAGTACAATAGCCTCTTTTTGCAAACTCGCCACCTCCATAGTTAATAACCTGAAAAAGGTCAAAAAAAAAATCACCATTTAAACTTCTAAACCGTGGCCACATTTGATCGTAATTAGCGCATGACAGTTTGATCCGTGGTAAGAAACAACCGACGAACGGAACGACGGTACTATCCACGGTTCGGAACGCAGTCCCAGATCCGCACTCCGAACTTTATGTGTAAAGGTCGCTAATGTTTTCGTGACCGAGTGAATGATCGGTGTAAGTAGTTAAGCTACTGTAGGTACTTACTATTAGGATAGTTGTTTTTCTTGAACGTAATGGGAATTGACTTGCTTTTTGTGACTGTTTCGTTTCCTTTGCGGCAATATACTGATTTATTTTTCAGTGACTCAAGTGGCCACAACACCTTGAGCTTTCTATATCCATCGCTTAGTTGCTGTATTATTGAGAGATCTTGATCTTTTTTAACATTTTTCTCTGAAACAATAAATAATTGAAATCCGTTAATTCAATTAGTTCGTCTTCTTTTCGTGTCGATGGTCTCCTTGGTTTTCTTATCTGGTAGGATTACTCAAGTTGCTGTCTAAAGCATAGAAGAACTTAATAAATGCCGACGTGATCGACGGACGACCGCTTTAATTAGCCTAGTTGGTAGTGAGCCTACCAACGAAGCAAGAGGTCCTGGGTTCGAATCCTGAGTCATGTATTTAAGTATTTATTTTATCTTTATAAGTAAGTATGTTTCAATTGAGTCTTTAAAGAATTTTCGCTTAAAATTAATGCCAGCAAAACCAAAATTCTGATAGCATCTAAAAAAGAAAATCCACCCTTCACACCAATCTCTTTAAACGGATCCACAGTCGAAAAAGTAAAATCTTTCAGATATTTAGGAGGCCTTATCACCGCAGACTACAGATGCACACCAGATATAAAGTCCAGAATAGCAATGGCAAAATTAGCTTTCCAAAGCAAGAAACATATATTAACTTTATAAAATATCAAAAAAAACGAAGATCTTCGTTTTTTTTGATATTTTATAAAGTTAATATATGTTTCTTGCTTTGGAAAGCTAATTATGTATGATTTAATCGATTTTATCTTCGTTTTTTTTGATATTTTATAAAGTTAATATATGTTTCTCATTGTACTGAAGTGAAACATGATGATATTAGAAGCGTTCGAGATGTGGTGTTAGAGCCGAATGGAGAAAATTAGCTAGAGAGAGAGGGTAACCAATGAAGAAGATCTGAAAAGAGTGAGGCAAACCGAGAGGAGGGATGATGTTAAGGCACCTCATACGACATGACAAGTTCGTTGACATGAGAAGATAGAGGGGAAGCGAGGAAGAGGAAGACCTATAATAAAATATATAATAAACCTATAATAAACTACATAGAGCAGCTCAAAAAAAGAATTGATGTTCGTATCGAGATATCAAAGAGGTTGCCTGGGATCAGAGTAGATAGCCTACTTTGAGCTACACCGACAAGAGCTTAGCTCTTAACCCATTCAGGGCCCATGACGACACATATGCGTCAGACTGTCGTAGTCGCTTTCCGCTACATACGAGGAAAACCACGGGATTATGCGTAGCGCGTAGCGATTCTGGGCAATGAATGTGTTAATAAGCAGAAGAGAGAAGAAGAAGTATGTTTATCGTCGTCTAGTACCCATAGTACAAGCTTTGCTTATTTTGGGAGTAGGTCGATATGTGATCTTCCGCAAATATTATCTATGTATATTATACCTTACTACATACTCGTATCTAACATCGTTCTTATTGTATTTACGAATACAGTTGTTACAGCAAAAAACGGTTGTTTTATGGGCACAAGAGGACGCACGAGGAGCACCAAAGCTCAAAATACCTACATTTCGAGAAAGTGCTTTACGAGCCTAACCCACCCAGATGAATTTTCCTTTTTCTGCCGCGACGGTAATCTTTTGGCACAAACTCTACAGTTGGCACGTTGAAGAGGAACTATACTAAAGTCATAATATCAATATCAAATCATTCTCTTAAATAACCACTCGTGAAAACAAAATAGGCATTTTGCCATTTAGGTGTTTTCAGTTATTTTAATATTTTTTCATTTCTATGATACGGTATTTGCAGGAATTGTGCATTTCAATTTTTAGGTACTTAGAGAATATGACGTTTTAGGTCAAAGTCATAATGAATTTCGTCCATTTTAAGAATGAGACAATTTGAAATTTTAGGTATTATGAGCCCATGGTAATTTGAAAATTAGAGGTATTAGTGAATAAGGTATTGAAACGAATCCAACTACGTTGTTCTCATTCATATTATGTATTTAGTATACTAGTTATCGTTATAAGAATATAAATATTTGTCTTACGCCAAGATTAGGGAGAATTACATCTAAGTAATACGATCAAAAAGAGACCTTATTATTAAGAGTATAGAGTTCAGAATCGATTGACAATGAGGAGGTTAATTCGATTGACAATGGGGATTATTGAATAGATGTGCAATTAAAGAAATGATTTAATATAGCAAGCTTGTTTTATTTACTAGAGATCTCACTTACATAATCTAATATTATGTATATAAAATAGAGCCATAGACATTATTTCATAATAAATGGGCAGTACCTAAAAAAAGGTCACTCGTTCGTTCGAGTATCTCCTTCTCCGTCCCGCATGCTTAGAGAGAGGGAGAAGAAGATATTGCGGAAAGCGATAATCGTGAGATGAATGGAATCATGGTACAAGGTTGCCATAGATATTATACGCGTAGGATAGAGTTTGGTTCAACGAACCCCATAAAACACATAAACATTATAATGACAGATGTCAAAAATGAAGTATTTTATGAGGACAAAAGGCGGGAGATTTGAGTGGATATAAATAGGTTGAAGCGCAGGGTTACGGGATCATTCAGTTTCGGATTTTTATTAGTGATAGGTCTAATCGCTGTCTGTCGAGGCAGTCAGTTTCGGGATTTCAATAATAATAGGTCGAATCGCTGTCGGTTTGGGGACCTCGCGAATTGCTTTGTGGGGTTCATATTCGGAGATATTTCTCAGTGTTAAAGGCGTGCGAACTCGGGATTCGTTTTGTTGTATTTAAGTGTATCATTGCCGGTTTTGTTTAGCTATACCAGTGTTGAGTCTGTGAGTGTTACGGAGAAGGATTGCTAGGAGATTGGAGCATCGGGAAGCCGCTGGAGGTGGAGGCTGAGGTCCAGATCTGATCCGGACGGCGCTAGAGCTTACGTCCCAGATCCGGTCTGTGAGAGGGACTCCTGAAGGCAAGTCAGCGCTTTGGTGAGTGTTTACAGTGTTATTATTGTGCTTTATAACTTAGGAAATAAGCGGGTTGCCTACGGTTAATGGTTTATGTGGTTTCCCGCGTATTTAAGGTGATATTTGTATATTGTTATTGCTTTTCAGGAACGGCTTAATAACAATGACAGTAATATACTAAGTTATACGGCCAAAAAGGGGATAATTCGGTTCATATTGAGTGTAGGCTTTGTGCTTAAATTCTGGGATTATTTGTTTATTCCTAAAACGCACCTGTCATTTTATTACAGGAACTTCATCCCATAATCTTCATATATTTTTCATCCACGCATAATTTGACGGATTTATTGATTACCATAGTTGAGTCAGAATTAAGCTTTCTCAATTTTCATTCTTGTTTTGAAGGATTTTATCTGCAAATTAGTGAAATTACACCCTGCTGTGTGGGTCAATGGTTTGATCTTTCCATCTATATAAATGTTACCTATAATTTATAATACTATGTATTTAATTTTTATAATATTTCGATTGCATAATAGAGATGGGAATTCTTATTGGATAGAGTTCAAACTACAAGGTAACTCTAGCCAAATTGGTTTGAAGTAGATGTTTCATAGATTGATATGTAGTGTTTGAATGTTCATATTCTATCTAAACTTACCTGTGATAATAATACCTAAGGGTGGGTTTTAATATTGTAGTATTTCAGAACTCATAAGTAGTATAATTCTAATGAATTATATAAAGAAGAGAGGCATAAATAATATATATTACAGTCTCTTACATATATGTGGTAATTAGAACCAAACTTAATAATGATATAGTTAATTATAAAGTTAGCTTATAAAGTTAAAAGTACCTTAATGAGCGTAGGCGATCAATTTCAGATCGTAGGATTGTGATCAGCCAGGTGGATTGTTATAGTATTATAAAATCATTTAAGATTAATTACTTTAGAATTGTATCCTCATCGGATGAGACAAGTCTTGCATTTAATCTTTAATATTATTTAGGGAAATTATTGTAATGACATTGTTTGCCTAAGGGTTCTATATTTAGCTAGCGGAACGCGACGCTAAGAGATAAATCTGTTATACTTGGAATGCAGATTATTTCACATATTCGAACGCTTGAGTAACAGTCTTATAACAGACATTGATATTCTGATGGCTCTTATGAAGAGTAATGAATAGTGATTAAGACAAGTCTCTAATGATGAGAGTAATAACTCTAAAGGAAAAAACATTTGATTGATAATGTCAAAAAGGCCATTAAAGGGGTCAATATTAAATAAAAGATGACCACAGAATGGTCCATTTACCATCTAATGATCACAATTAGGCGTTCATACCCTATCCTGACTAATGGAGGAACATGATGACTTGATGACCATAAAGGGCTGCTCCATATATCATAAAACAAAAGCGGACCCCTTTATATAATGTTATTAAATAGCATTATATAGATCCATTTTCTAAGAGTAAAATGTATGTTAAGCATCACCTGTGTATAGATACAGTTAAAAAACTTCCCTAGAATATACAAATTATAGTATATAAAGGATGGTATATAAGGAAATTATGTTCTTCTTGCTGTGAATGAACAAGAGAACTTTGTATTTGGATGTATACAGATACAGAGTTTTTGGGTCGGGGCCCTTCTTATACCAAAATAATTATAATATTTTGCTTATCTATACTATAAATATCTAGTTATTTTTCTTACAATTTATTTTGAGTAGTTGTTTAAACTCTAAACCATTTTTAGCCTTATAGACTTGATAGGAATTTCTTCATAACATAGGCTAGCTTTAACTTAGATAAACTCCAGCTGAATCCACATAATCTAAAAAGAAACTGGTTGCTATGGACATCGTGGGTTCCTAGCCATTTACTAGACGATCACATTATCTTCAAGGCCATTATAATAATAATTGAAAGATCATGTTAGGAAATTTTGGGGATTAGAGGTTAGTTAAAGTAGTACAGGGGGTTAAAGGGTAGAAATAGGCCGTCAGGGCTTTTTCTGGGTAAGGGGAGTTTTGTTAAGGGGGGGAAGCGTTTCAAGTGGTAGCCGGTAACCAGGATGTGTGGGTTTTGTGGAGTTGTTTTGGTTTTCTATGATCTTTAAGTGTGTGACGTCTTTGTCACCAAGTGCTGTCCGTGGAGATTGGATATGATTCATAAAATTCACTGGAGTTTATTCGGTCATTGAATGTTAGTGGAAAATAGGATTTACTTTAGATTTTTGTATGATATAATTAGGTTAATTAATTTTAAGCAGGGTTTTATTGAATTTTGGCTAAAATCGAACAAGTTAATCAGTCGAGGTGGTTATATAATAGTTATTTCGGGATTTTTATGTAAACAAGAGGTTTATATTCGAGAGGGTATCTTATATGATATGTCGTACCTGTTAATATGAAGACAGCATTCAAATCCAATTATATGAACACTTTCACAATCGAATTCGCTTTAAATTCAGGCTCACTTTAAACTCACTTGTTATCCAAAAATAAACACATTAATATTTTTAGGTTAGACCGAAATGTATGTCAACAAAACAAGAGTAAAACCAAACTTATTCCATAGTTAAAGACAATATCGTACAGAAAAGGGGCTACAAATTGAGTGTTTTGCCAAATTTTATTACAACGTGACAGTCAGTCAGATGTTGTATATGTAGAAATGTAAAAGTGTAGCAATCTGTTTATAGGTTCATGCCTCATAAGCATACGATTTCTCATTACAATTCATTTGACGGTCGGTTCAGCGGCGCGGCGTGCCTCTGGACCCATGACGTGTGTACACTCATTCATACAGAAAACTTAGCATGACAACAATGTAGCTAGTTTGTTCTGTCAGGCTGTAAGAGTTTACTAGACTTTAAAATAGTATGCATGGATGGATCCCTTGAAAGCGCCTTGGAATTCTTAGAGAATTTCAGTTTTGGCACTGCTAATAGGAAATCGTTATTTTTGCATTAGAATATCAAGTTCAGAAATTATTCATAACGTATGGAAATCACTTGTGAGAAGTTAAGTTACAAATGGGACATTTTTATAAGAGTTTGGGTAGAGCCACATGTCCCAAATTCACTTGATTGTCCATGGAAATTGTAGGTAATGATGTCAAATCCTAGTAGTAATGGATAATATATATATTATGATGAATGGTAATGTATGTATGTTGTAGTAATATGGGTCGGTATGAAATTGGACCTCATGTTAGACTGATTACCTATTAAATAATTATTAACGAAACTGATTAATTTTAACACCCAAATAGGTAACTTATTGCAAGGGATATTTTAGCAAGTTGTAATAGTGAGTTTGTATGGTTTTGGAATCTTGATTGTATCAAAGTTTGTAGTATGGCTAAGACTTTTATAATAGTGACATCTATGGAATTTTTAGGAAACTTAACAGCATTTAATCAAATTATCAATTATTCAAGTTTGAAGAAAACTATCTCTAGTTTTGAGATGGGCCTAGATTCCAGCATTAGAGTTTTATGTTTGACATTGAATCATCAAGTATGCAAGGCAGTATGTATGATGTAAATAAGCTTATTATAAGGGGAAGTAATTTGTTGGTTTTTAAGCTAAATTCAGGTGAAGGAAATAGAAGTTTAGGGGGTACGTGGGTGCTTATGTCATGCCGACATAGTTTGGTTCGAGTCCGGACAATAAGGAAGTAGCATACAGGAGCCAAGATGGACCACAGCTAGGGCAAGCTCACTCAGAAATAGACAATACAGTTCGGTTGAAACTAAGAAAGTTTATTAAAACATCTAATTCATTCAACATGCCAAGAGTAGGTTTTAAGATCCCATTTTATTGAAATCTAGAAATATAACATACCCATATCGAATTCACATCCAGCCCTACCATTCAAGCTACTTAGTCCACATGGTAGTGAGGCTAAAACCAATCATAATTTATTAAGTTAAGCCTACCTTTTTCCAAACGGTTAATTTCAGTAAGGGTAGAAAAATAAAACCACACAAGCATACAATAGGAGTTGTTTGGTAATTATGGAGACTGCTAAGGAGATAAATAACCAGAAAACCAAGTCTAAAATATTGAATAAATATGGTTACAAGTCTTAGGGAAAGTCACGGAAATAAAAGGACATAGTTCAGACAGCGGGAGTTGAAACAAGCACTGCCATATTCAGAGTAGAATAGTAGATGGGCTCAGCATAGACTTCATGTTGTGAGTGCACGGGTCATTAAGCAGTGTTTGGATCTCAGTTGGTTTGGGGTGTCTCTTGCAATGTTGTGTTCTCTTCTTGAGAACCATGTAATTTTCATCTCAATATATGCGTGGACATTTCTGAAAGATAAAATAAGGGATGTTATGAACATTCATGAATGGATTTTATTAGAAATTAGAAATACAATTGAGAGTAATTATGTAGGGCAGGCTTTCTCAAATTTCAAGGTGATTAGTCATGAAATAAAAATAAAACATCATCAAAATCCTAGGAGTGTCCAGTTGAAGTATGATGAGGAAACTGAGTTGCTGACCTGTCATAGCAAGTATTTGTCATTGGTGGTGCCACATTTTGTTGTCATTTTGTAACCACAGTTATATATATATATATATATATATGTTTAGAGACTTGGAAATATGAATGTATGTCTATTTACATAACAGTGCAGGCCCATGTAGGAATTTCACTCATATATAGGTTATATTTCTATTGTGGAATATACCATTTTTCTAAAATATTGTGTTTGTTAAACTTTTACAAAACACAAGTAGGATGCTATATAAATGGGCCTCAGGTACATTAGATGATGGAATAAGAAATTAGTTGACTTACTAGTTATTATAGAATTCCTGAAGAGATTGTATGCATATGGGATAATCAAGATAATGGCAGCACATGAATGTTACAGGAATTTCAGTTCTAACAGGAATAGGCATCATACCCTGGAAACAACAACATGTCAGGTCAAATATAAAAAAATATATGTGAGGAAGGGAATCTATCCAATGTAGAGTACCTATGTACTGGTATAAGGTGAGAGAGGGTAAAAGTAGGCTTATCTAATCATGTAGGTGATTACAAGCAAATAAAAGGGGTTTTCAATAATACCATTTCTAGTATAAGACAGTCTGGGTCTCGGATTACTAGAAAGAATTCTCAACGAGCATAGAATTGTATGAGTTAGGTAAATGGAGGGTAGAATCTTCTGACACTAATTAGTCTCATAGCCATGATTATTTCATTTAAAGTGACTTGAAGCATAAAAATAGATCTAGTCTTGCCGCTAGCAAAGTTTTAACTTTGCAAGTATTTTGACAACTGATAGCTACTATTATTTCTGGAAATTTACTTTATTTGCAATGAAAATTTTGTGGAATAACTGGAATGAACCTATTGAGGAATAGTGTTGTCAATTTGTACGTACTTCTTAAAAGAGGACATCTGTCAAAATCTCTCTTTCTCCAGTTAATCACTCTTGACGGTATGGTCGTGGTTTTGTGATGATGTATGGATGGAGCGGCCCTTGCAAAGCTCTTTCACTTGTTACGGCTATCCGAGTCATTGGAGCACTGATTTGTGGTGGGTCATGACGCGGTTTTTGTTGGGTCCGTCCAACGCACAGTAGAGCATCTGCATGTAGTTGTCAGGCCAGGAAGAATTTTATTGATTGTAGTCCCCATAGTGAAAGAATTTGAACCTGTAATTAGAAATACATCTCATAATTTAGATTTAACTGAATCAGGGAAGAGTATGATTATAGAGACAGAGGAATAGTTTACTTTATTTCTTTTTTTTTGTACAGTTATTCAAAGTAAAAAGGGAACGGATTTATTTAATTCTAACATAAAATAAGTAATGTATAATTTTCAATAAAATAAGTCTACATCAATCTCGTATAGGTAATGCATAGTGCTACAATGACATACAAATTAATTTTATTACAAAAAATAGGTAGGAAAAATCTTAGCCGAAACCATTATATACTTAACACCGGAATATAACTATGATGTTTTCCAAGGATAGAGCAATAATATGGCAGTTCTATATCTCTCATTATTTTCACGGTTGTTTGAGTGAAATTGAAGATATATTGTAAGTTTGTATGTTTTACGTAAATAATGTGGAGACATTTTTACACTTATTATCAACGGGTGAGTTGGTGGCTAAGTTTTGGATGTTTGTAAATTTAGTTATAAGCATAGGCATAGCTAAATAAGATATTAGGCAATATTATAGGTCACACAACTAGGTATCAATAAAAACTTGCCGTTAACAAGTTTCATCTTTGCATAATTTCAATTGTCACTTTATTCTTTTAATGTCAGAAAACTTACATTTTCTTATCCAGAACAGGTGATGCAAGATCTCTGAATTGTTCTTTTGTGAAGGGAAATGTTGTTGCAACAAATACACAATTACATGGTTGCAACAATTACACAACAAAGTGGATGTTTGCCACAGCTGCCTCTTAAATATCCAGGTTGTGATGTTAGGTTGTGACGAATTGTTCGTGGGCTCGGTAGCATATATGTTTGAACCTGAAATTAGAAGTGCAACACATAAATGGGACTCAGCAAATAACAGAGAAGAGTTTGGTTTTAGTGACAGCGGTGTAAGGCTGATTAGTTTTCGGTTTTGCAGCTGTCAGAGGACAGAAGGGATCGGATTTGTTTAGACACTAGCATAGAATAGGTGATGATTACCCTTAGGTCTGCGTCAGGCTCTTGTATAGAGTAAGGAGTGACGTTAGCTAACACTTCATACAGTGTGATTCGGTTAGTTACAGTTCTTTCAAGTAGATTGTTTAGTCTCCTGTTTATTTATATAAGATCCGTAGACATAGTTTTGCACCTTTCAACGGGGTTTAACATTAGCATTGTTAACCTGGAAAAATATTTACATACATACGTGAGATTATGACAACTATGAGTATTATAGTGCCGTAATTCGAGAACAATTTGGATGAATTGACAAATACTTACTTTTGGATGCTGGTTAGATAAACAACTGTTGCTTCGTAACAGCATAGGCTGTTTGGATCACTACATTTTAGTTTAATTCCACAAGTATCGTATCGATCTGATAACAACATCCCCCACAGAGTGTAGTGTAGCGTCACCATCTTGACATGAATTGAATGATGAATTCAATGTTGCCAATTACGCGGAAAAGAATCACCAAGGCGCGTTCAGAGATTTTGCAGCTTTGACACAGCCTTGTTATTTACATTCATTCATAGATTTCGAAGAAAATATTTCAATTGATTATGAAAATGAGGATGCTTCGAAAACACTAACGCAAGTGTGGAATAACAGAAGAAATGGCGTCGTCGCACTTTATTTTTTATTAAGCCGCATACAGACGTCCGAGCGCGACGAATTGCCGTGTAAGATTAAAAAGAAATATGTTTGGAACGATCACAGAATAAAAACAATTGAGTGTACGATCTTTGAATTTATACACACGGGACAAAGTTATAATGACAAACGCCTAGCAGTCCTGCAAACACCGATCGTCTAGACACACCTTTTGTCAAACTATTAGTCTTGGGTTTTTGATTGGGCGAACTAACTTGACAGCTGGAAATATTGTTAGACATAGAATAAAACAAATAATAATAGATTTATGTCGATACAAATATGTCGATATATCGTTTTACTCATGACATAATCATGTTTTTGGACATCTTGTATACACTGTTGAATCATAAATCTACCGTGTCAGTAGTAGAAAAGTCGAAAATCACTCACAACTATATGATTATACTGAAACTAACGTAAGAAAGAAATATATTTAGTCTCTCGGCTGCCTTCCAGTGACACGGATGGTGGATCAGCCTTTATACATCTTGTTCGTGTTAGCAAATAATGCAATAATAGCTCAAAGGACTTCAGATACCAAATTCTAACAGAATATTATTTACATGACTTTTACACAGATGACAGGAATGATAGTCGCACAGGTATACAAGCTGTTTTACTAAGCCTCTGGTATGAACTGGTTTGGTTTATATATCGATATTAGCAGCACCTGGCTAAGCTGTGGCAGCATTTGTGTGCAATGAACTGTCCGGTCGGGTAGGGTAGGTAATAGATGTCGCATTAATATTGATTAACTCGCACGCCATGTGTCGTCGACGGAATTTAGAAGCAACCACGAATATTGAGATTAGTAAAGCAAATCGTCGCTAGATGTCACTTTCCTTAATGAGGTTAACGAGAGATGAAAGTTTATTTACAACAATGACCACTAGATGTCGCTACCAGTAGCGAAAATTAGATAATGAAATAAGATTACGGAATTAAGATCCAATAGGAAAAATTGTGAAGCAGAATGGGATGGAAAGTTGGGAAGTGGAGTTTGGTGCGTTCCGGAAGAAAATTAAACATGAGATTTCTTAAAAAAAAAATATATATATATATTCTATTGCTATAAAAGGAAAAGAACAACTTGGAAATGAATGTCAAGAAATTACGTCGGAAGCTATACAGGAGGAGTTTAGTAAGCGGGATACACGAAATTCAGATTTAAAAATAAAATTGAAATTTAGGAAACACTGAAAATAGGAACGTCACTATTTAAAGCAAGGAACAAGTCTTTCTTTTATTCTCTTTCGCACCTGACGGCTATCACATGAGTGAAAAGGATGGATGCATTACGGACTTCAAGTGAACATGGAAACAAGATGTGTGTGTGTTGATGGCAGTCATCTTGTAAAGGAGAAAGTTACGTAGGGTTCGAGCTATAGAATGTTGCGTAGAGCTGGGTCGTTTCGACTTTTCCGTGAAACGAAACGTAACCGTTTTTTTCTGTCACAAAACTGTTTCGAAAAACAGTTTCAAAAATAACTAGTTTCTCCGTGCGTTGGCGCCGTCGCCGGTCGCCAAACGAAGTGAAACGAAAAAACGGATGAAACAGTTTACAGTGTTCGAGTTACGTTTTCACGTTTTGCATTGCAACCGTTGCGTGTGACCGTTCGTTCGTTTTTATAAAAACAGTTTGTGTTTCTAGCCACAAACTGTTATTCCGTTATTGTACGAGAAACCGTTTTTGAAAACGCTTACGGGAAAAAACGCCCAGCTCTAATGTTGCGGCAATTATAATGTAGAAGAAGAATTTTGCGGTCTCTTCTAGACAAATAATTGAATCAAGAAATCATTATTAAGAATTACGCAGACAACAGAAGGAACCATAAAGAGCTATTTGACTTCAAGTTATAGTATAACGAGTTGAGATGACTTTTCCTAAGCAAAAAGAGGATGGAATTTTGTAGCTGCATTTTTAAGAATTTAAACAAGCCGAATAATCTTGAATGCAACTCAATAGGAACGTCAACGCGTATGTCATCAACATGAGAAACGTCAGTTGTGATATGAGAGGAAGATTGTTTCGGAGGACTTTTGAATGATTCATGGGACATGGACATGGCGGATCGTGCTCCAGACATTTTTTTATTTTTTTTGCTTCCTACTGTTTAATGTATAATTTTGATAGCGTACCTACTATGCAGTGAATGGCAAACGTGACGGTTACAGTTAATGAAGAATTTTCCTGGAAATGCGAATAACCAATTCTTGGGCATCATTCAGCGGTTCGTGGTCACCATTATGCTTTGTACTGCTCCAGCTATCACCCAGTGCATCGTGAGGGCCTTCTACCGTACATCATGCTTATGATACTGTGTATTGTGAAATGTTTTTCTTATTTTGTACTTGTCCTTGGCAAGGGCCCTAGAGGCTGCCATTTCTCTAATAAATAAATAAATATAATAATAAGATTGTTTCGTTAGTAAATAATTATTGTAAGTTTTCCTCGTACCTAGAAAAGTCTGAAAAGAATAGGAGTGTGTTGCACCATAGGGGGTAAGCATACTATAAAAATTAAAAATGGGATCAATTGAACAAGGGTATGTTTGTATTTTACAACTGATTTAAAACGTGTAAATTTAACGAGTGTTCGTTTCCTGTGTTTTCAGCAGCGTAGAAAGAAGAAAATCCTTTAGGATTGTAGAGAAAGTGTTTTGATGATAACTTTGACGACATTAAAAAAATAAAGCATTTTACCATTTCGTTTTCTTATTTTTAAGATTGGTACAGTATTTTGGTGCAAGTAGTGTGGAATTTTATATACTAATTAGCGTAGAGATAGTAGTAGTAGTAGTAGTTGGCGTAGATTATTACAAATTAATAATATTGTTGTTAGATAACTTTAGCATTTGCATAATTGAGCATCAGGCGAAAATTGACTTTTAACGAACATTTTAATTGGCGTAAATAATCATGTAATAATTAACATTGCAGTAGACGTATTTGACATTTACTGTAATAAACATTTAGGCGTAACTGGTTCTAAGCATAGCGAGCATATGGCGTACAATTATGCATTAGCGTATATTTATCAATAAATTTATAGCATATAAGTGCATGAACAATATTTATTACATGGGAGACAGGATTCAGCGCTGATTATGGTTCTGCTTTTGGAAATCAATGCTTTTGTTTAAGGCATTGGAATTGAAAAGCATTGATCATTTTGACTTTGTATTAAAGAAAAATTCAAGGATCATATTGGAAAGGGTTTTGGGAATTTGAACGGAACCATTGAAAGACCAGCATAAGGTGGGCTGATTGAGATGGACAGTTGAGTTTTAATGAGAGATGTATGCAAGAAATGAAGCGAAAGAGATGTAAGAGTATGTTATATGTGTTGAGGAGTGGTTTTTGTTTGAATGGGTTCGGTTTAAAATCACATAATCCAGAATATGATCAAATCGTTATTGGTATTTGAAAAAAGGGGTTACAAATATGATGCCAAAGGGATTTAAGAGTTAGGTTAAAAATTATACCTTTTCAAGGTACATTTCTTTGACATCAAAATACTAAACAAGAAGCTACGCAACCGATCTAAGTACACACCCTGCATTCAGGTGAGACAAACCAAATCCAAAAGGTATGGTAAGGTATTGAAAAGGTAAAAAGGTAAAATGGAGGTATACGTTTGTTTTGTTTTAGTTGGATAAAGGACATTAAGCTAAGAAAGGAGGAGGTTGTTTTGTCAAGTCGTGGAACTTTACAGATGGAGATTGATTCATGGGAAATATTTGTCAGAGGTTATTCAGAAGGAAAGGTTTTCACATTTTAATGAAGGGAATTTTTGTCTTTTCACTACATCAGGGCAATGTTGGTGGCGGAATCATAAGGTCAAGGCCTAGATTCTAAGGGAAAGGACGAGGTTTGATGCTATTAGAGCGTTGTCTGATTCACAACCAGACACTTCAGACTGAGATGTGACTACTGGCTAATGGCGAATTTTGATTCATGGCATTAAGAACTATATCTGCGATTTTTCTATTGACTGAATGACTTCTTCTCAGTATTAGTCATACAATTCACCACACAAACACAAGGGGTGGGGCAAAATATCAATAACGGAGAAATTATAGAGATAGGAGTGTACAAAAGACTTAGGTTCCAGGTTAAAACCTTGCTTCTACAGTCTTTTGTAAGAGGGTAGCTGAAACGAATCCAACTACGTTGTTCTCATTCATATTATGTATTTAGTATACTAGTTATCGTTATAAGAATATAAATATTTGTCTTACGCCAAGATTAGGGAGAATTACATCTAAGTAATACGATCAAAAAGAGACCTTATTATTAAGAGTATAGAGTTCAGAATCGATTGACAATGAGGAGGTTAATTCGATTGACAATGGGGATTATTGAATAGATGTGCAATTAAAGAAATGATTTAATATAGCAAGCTTGTTTTATTTACTAGAGATCTCACTTACATAATCTAATATTATGTATATAAAATAGAGCCATAGACATTATTTCATAATAAATGGGCAGTACCTAAAAAAAGGTCACTCGTTCGTTCGAGTATCTCCTTCTCCGTCCCGCATGCTTAGAGAGAGGGAGAAGAAGATATTGCGGAAAGCGATAATCGTGAGATGAATGGAATCATGGTACAAGGTTGCCATAGATATTATACGCGTAGGATAGAGTTTGGTTCAACGAACCCCATAAAACACATAAACATTATAATGACAGATGTCAAAAATGAAGTATTTTATGAGGACAAAAGGCGGGAGATTTGAGTGGATATAAATAGGTTGAAGCGCAGGGTTACGGGATCATTCAGTTTCGGATTTTTATTAGTGATAGGTCTAATCGCTGTCTGTCGAGGCAGTCAGTTTCGGGATTTCAATAATAATAGGTCGAATCGCTGTCGGTTTGGGGACCTCGCGAATTGCTTTGTGGGGTTCATATTCGGAGATATTTCTCAGTGTTAAAGGCGTGCGAACTCGGGATTCGTTTTGTTGTATTTAAGTGTATCATTGCCGGTTTTGTTTAGCTATACCAGTGTTGAGTCTGTGAGTGTTACGGAGAAGGATTGCTAGGAGATTGGAGCATCGGGAAGCCGCTGGAGGTGGAGGCTGAGGTCCAGATCTGATCCGGACGGCGCTAGAGCTTACGTCCCAGATCCGGTCTGTGAGAGGGACTCCTGAAGGCAAGTCAGCGCTTTGGTGAGTGTTTACAGTGTTATTATTGTGCTTTATAACTTAGGAAATAAGCGGGTTGCCTACGGTTAATGGTTTATGTGGTTTCCCGCGTATTTAAGGTGATATTTGTATATTGTTATTGCTTTTCAGGAACGGCTTAATAACAATGACAGTAATATACTAAGTTATACGGCCAAAAAGGGGATAATTCGGTTCATATTGAGTGTAGGCTTTGTGCTTAAATTCTGGGATTATTTGTTTATTCCTAAAACGCACCTGTCATTTTATTACAGGAACTTCATCCCATAATCTTCATATATTTTTCATCCACGCATAATTTGACGGATTTATTGATTACCATAGTTGAGTCAGAATTAAGCTTTCTCAATTTTCATTCTTGTTTTGAAGGATTTTATCTGCAAATTAGTGAAATTACACCCTGCTGTGTGGGTCAATGGTTTGATCTTTCCATCTATATAAATGTTACCTATAATTTATAATACTATGTATTTAATTTTTATAATATTTCGATTGCATAATAGAGATGGGAATTCTTATTGGATAGAGTTCAAACTACAAGGTAACTCTAGCCAAATTGGTTTGAAGTAGATGTTTCATAGATTGATATGTAGTGTTTGAATGTTCATATTCTATCTAAACTTACCTGTGATAATAATACCTAAGGGTGGGTTTTAATATTGTAGTATTTCAGAACTCATAAGTAGTATAATTCTAATGAATTATATAAAGAAGAGAGGCATAAATAATATATATTACAGTCTCTTACATATATGTGGTAATTAGAACCAAACTTAATAATGATATAGTTAATTATAAAGTTAGCTTATAAAGTTAAAAGTACCTTAATGAGCGTAGGCGATCAATTTCAGATCGTAGGATTGTGATCAGCCAGGTGGATTGTTATAGTATTATAAAATCATTTAAGATTAATTACTTTAGAATTGTATCCTCATCGGATGAGACAAGTCTTGCATTTAATCTTTAATATTATTTAGGGAAATTATTGTAATGACATTGTTTGCCTAAGGGTTCCATATTTAGCTAGCGGAACGCGACGCTAAGAGATAAATCTGTTATACTTGGAATGCAGATTATTTCACATATTCGAACGCTTGAGTAACAGTCTTATAACAGACATTGATATTCTGATGGCTCTTATGAAGAGTAATGAATAGTGATTAAGACAAGTCTCTAATGATGAGAGTAATAACTCTAAAGGAAAAAACATTTGATTGATAATGTCAAAAAGGCCATTAAAGGGGTCAATATTAAATAAAAGATGACCACAGAATGGTCCATTTACCATCTAATGATCACAATTAGGCGTTCATACCCTATCCTGACTAATGGAGGAACATGATGACTTGATGACCATAAAGGGCTGCTCCATATATCATAAACCAAAAGCGGACCCCTTTATATAATGTTATTAAATAGCATTATATAGATCCATTTTCTAAGAGTAAAATGTATGTTAAGCATCACCTGTGTATAGATACAGTTAAAAAACTTCCCTAGAATATACAAATTATAGTATATAAAGGATGGTATATAAGGAAATTATGTTCTTCTTGCTGTGAATGAACAAGAGAACTTTGTATTTGGATGTATACAGATACAGAGTTTTTGGGTCGGGGCCCTTCTTATACCAAAATAATTATAATATTTTGCTTATCTATACTATAAATATCTAGTTATTTTTCTTACAATTTATTTTGAGTAGTTGTTTAAACTCTAAACCATTTTTAGCCTTATAGACTTGATAGGAATTTCTTCATAACATAGGCTAGCTTTAACTTAGATAAACTCCAGCTGAATCCACATAATCTAAAAAGAAACTGGTTGCTATGGACATCGTGGGTTCCTAGCCATTTACTAGACGATCACATTATCTTCAAGGCCATTATAATAATAATTGAAAGATCATGTTAGGAAATTTTGGGGATTAGAGGTTAGTTAAAGTAGTACAGGGGGTTAAAGGGTAGAAATAGGCCGTCAGGGCTTTTTCTGGGTAAGGGGAGTTTTGTTAAGGGGGGGAAGCGTTTCAGTATTATGAAGTTTAGAGATTTTAAGCCCAAAGCGACGTCGCGCTGTGTCCGCCGCCCGCGCGGCTCCTCCCGTGCGCATGTCGATCCAGTTTTCAACAGCAATGGACAGGGCTATGTTGGGAGTTTCTCTGCGCGATCGTATCAGAAATGAGGCTATCCGCAGCAGAATCAAGGTAACCGATATAGCCCTCCGCATCGCTAAACTTAAGATGAAAGATTGATAGCAGGAGAAATTCACACATCTGGTAGCAATCAAAATATGGAAGAACCGTCGCTGTACCCGCGACCCTAGAACCCGTGGATATAGCAAGTGACGATAGCACTTTGGTGCCGTGGAAGGAGTCAGAGTAGGTCTCTGGTGTGGGACGCTACGCTTGTCGCGACATTCGCTTAGTTTCAGATCCAGGCGACCCGCTCCCTTGCCGGTTGTGCAGCTGACTAGGCCTTGGTTCTCAGGCGCAGGAAATATTCGTATTTATTAAAAGACTACGAGTTTGCGGCGCCCGCAGTGGAGACACCTTAACCCTGGTAGGCTGACATGAAGAAATTTATCAGGGTTCTGTCGTCGCGGCTCAGCAGGGTACCTCGAGCAGAGAATTTCTCTGACCATACAAAGAGGTAACGCGGCCAGCGTATTGGGAACCCTAACCGCAGGCGGACCTTTTAGATGGTGTTTTCTCTTATAGTTTTAGTGTAGATTTTTCTCTTTATTTATTCGTTTTGTTGTTTTAATATTATTGTTGTTTCTTTGTATTTTAAATTATGTTCGTATTTCAATAATTACATACATGTATAATAATTTAAATAGAAGAACTGTTTGTACACTTGTGATTTATTTGATCTGCCAAGATAGCACTACGTACCTATATGCCAGCTTAGCATTTCTTGCGACTTTAAATACGCTCCGCAAGTAAACTCGACGAACGGCTTGTCGTCGTCTACGAACGTCTCCGGCCACACCCGTGGGTCCCACCGTGGGTCCACTGAGGTCCGTAGCTTGCCTGTGAAAGTAATAAAAAAATAATCGAAAATAATGCACACACCTCAAGGTTAGGCGAAGGAACTTTTTACAAAACATTTATATGAAATGCCTACGGGCCTATGAAGACTGCGTTTTTTAGGGTTCCGTACCCAGAGGATAAAACAGGGCCCTATTACAAAGACTCCGCTGTCCGTCTGTCAGTCTGTCCGTCTGTCACCAGGCTGTACCTCATGAACCATGATAGTTAGACAGTTGAAATCTCTACAGATGATGTACGTGTGTGATGGTCTCTATTGACGGACGGACTATTAAAACGATAAGTGACAAAATATACATATTAGGCCCGCAGAGCAGAGTCAAAAGCAAACAACGATCTCTGTGAAGTGAAGAATCCATTGAGTGTCTCACCAATGCGAATATCATCTAATTCAAGGGCGTTTTCGTGAGGAAACCGGTCTAATCTAATCTATTTTTTCGTAAAACTAGTGCCTATGCCAAATCTTGGGATTAGGTGTCAAAGCGGCCCTCGGGCTCCTTTAGGGCACAACCGGGAACAACGCTAGGAGGAGGATGATGATTCAATAGATTTATTTATTTATTTGTAAATACAATTTATCAACATAACAGATGAATTTTTAAAAGCTCGATCATTGATGGACCGTTTCTAGCCTAATAGTAATAATGCACATATCTTTATAACTAATTATCTTTTGTTCCGTTTCTAATGTAATTCTAAAGATATTCCTACTTGCGTACAAAATGAAATAAAATTTAAATATATTTAAGGTGAGTCGGGGCAAGAGTGACATCGGGGGAAGAGGGTCAAAAGCTTCTCCAGCTAATTCTATTGAATTGAGCGCCTTTTTGTACCGTCGGTAAAACAGACAGGCGTGTTCGTTCAATCATCATATCATAGATGTCTCTTTCACACGCCATATTGAAACAAAACGCGGTTTATTTTGACTGGCTACGACTTGTGATAAGTGGAAGTGCACGTGTATAATTCAAAAGTGGTTTTGTGTGATTTATGGCTGTTCATTCGGATTTGTTTGTTGGTGAGTCGAATATTTATAGTTTATTTCTTATGTTACATCGTTATTTTCTGTAATTCCTATCGATTATAAGTTTTTATCAAGCCAATAAAATTTTAAAAATTAATTTATTTTAGTGGGGCAAGAGTGCCAGTTCAGTCCGGGGGAAGAGAGTCATAAGCTACTCTTACCCCATGTCAGGGCGGTCAAACCTTTTATAAATTGACATTTTTATTACAAATTGGCACTGTTTAATTCAGGCATGTGCGTACTGCGTATGCGGTTTTTCGACATTTGAGGATGCGGATGTTGGGTTCAAGCACTCAAAAACATAAATAATCAACCATATCGTAACACAATTACAATTACGTACAAAACAAAAAAAAAAGCCTCAGTTCTTGTCACCTGATAAAATGCGGTAAATTGGTATATGTATAACAAAAACAAAATAAAGATTTTTATTGGTTAAAGACGAAAGTAATCACGAGTGGCACTAATACTAAATGCTACTGTAATATAATACCTATAGGTACTCGTAAATAGTATAGTTTTAAAAGTGAATTAAATAATTCAAAGCATTATTTTTTGTATTTGTTAGGTGGTTTGTCACCCCTGATAACACTTACTATGACACTCTTGCCCCAGAATATGTATAAACGCAGTTTCTCAGAATTTTGAAGAGTTTTTCAACTTATTAAGGTATTCATTATCTTGACAGCGTCTACCTACTGTGTTACTAAATACGTAAATCCACTGGAGCTAACCTAGTTCAAGTTAGGTACGTACGATACTCTTACCCCAGTCATGGGGCAAGAGGAACAGTCATGCCGATTTTTATTTTTTTACAAAAAAGTGCATGTTTTAAAAGGTTCTTTGCTTGATAAGGGTTTCAATTAAAAATATATAAAATTTACTTATATGTTATCGCTTTATTATACGAATTAATGCAATAATAAGATCACAAACACTATTTGAATCTAACTTTAAAAAAAGTATGACACTCTTGCCCCGACTCACCTTATTACGAATGTTAGGTAGTAATTGTATGGATGCATGTTACTCGTAAGCTATAAGATTAGGTATATTGCTGTACCCTAACATGGTTCATGTATTGGATTCTAATGTATTGATAAGACCTTTGTTAACAACATTATCCAATAATAAATGAAATGAAATGAAGGGCGTTTTCAATCAAATGTGTGGCACATTTGATTGAAAGCGCCTTGAAAAGAAACGTTGGGAGTATAAAATGGTTGCTGCGTAGATTCAAAGTATTTGTTAGGCCACAAGTGGTATATAAATGAACAACATTAGAGTAGGTATCACCAGCCAGGTAACATATTAACGGGAAATATGGCAATCAGCAAGGAATTATTACAAATTTTCCCTATCAGACGCATGTCCATGCGAGGAAACTATAAGCTAATAATTACGATATTTATTTTAGTTACATGACTCACTTTAATCTGTATCGTATAGTTAATATGATGGGTCACTATCAAATTGACCTTATCGTTAAATGACCATTTCAGCTAGATGACATAAAATTTAAATACACAGTCAGCATATTGTCAATTCAGCTGCGACGACATGAAAGTAGCTACTCAGTCGGCAAAAAGACAGTTTAGCTGGACGGCTAAGAATTAGAATGAATAAGTAGCCAAACGTCTGAAAATATAAATATTCCATAGGTATGATTAGAATATCTAATGAGCCGAAAGTAAAATTATTTGATTGACATGAACACAGAACGAGTTAGTAGCAAAAGTAGCAAAACGTCTGGAAATTTAATGTGTCATAATTTATAAATATGTAACAGTTTAAGCTAGGCTTATACGTTATATTATTAATATGGATATTCTGACATTTTTATTTGTTAGTAACGCATACCCCTAAAAACATTGGTTTATCCCATCACACTTAAAAATAAAATTTGAAGTAATTTCTTTACTGCCAACTTGTGTTAACTTGTATTTGGATTTTTCCATACAAATTGGAATTTATTTAATAATCGATTACATACTAATTATTCCAAATTTTATAATAATGCAAAATATTCGTAAGGGCACCCCAGTGTCAAGTGACATAAATAACATTTGAAATCCAGACGTTTTGCTAATGGGTCGTTTGGCCTTTATTCCATTTAGCAATAAAAACATTATACAATCCATACTTTTTGCTTCTTGACTGTTTAGGGTGTTGAGATATTTATATTGTATTGTCTGTGGTTCCACCGTTGCCATAGCTGCTGTTTTGTATTCACAATCGTATTCAAGTGTAATAATTATAAAATGTGCTCCCGAATAAATTAGATATTGATACAAGTTGAAGCTTTTCTATTCTCCCTACCAAGATACACTCAACATAGCGTTCATGTCTGTTAAGTAATTAAGACGTTCTAAGATACAAACGTGTTGCTACCGAACCATTTAGCATTTGTGTCTATTAAGAAATAAAGACATTCGAAGATAATGATGTTTTGCTACTAGATCATTTTAAATTGTTACGTTCTATGATCCAGACGTTTTGCCAAAGAGGCATTTAGCATTCATGTCTATGTAGTTACAAAGACTTAACACAATCCAGACATTTCAGCTATATTGTCCTTTAGCGATAAGGTAAATCTGATATGATTTTTTAATGTGAAACGGGTTAACTTAATAAGAACATAAATTAAGAATTAGAACACACACTGATCTTTGGGTTGCAATGTAGCCCTTTTCTAACTCCAATATCGAATAATTTTTCTAGGACTTCAATTTCTTCGGAAAAGATGGGAAGCCTATTGATGTCTAGATTTTTATTCTTTTGAATGTCAATGAAAAATTCGATTTTTTTATTGCATATCACATTACACTACATATCTGGTAGGTACATTAATAAAAGGTATACATGCGACCAATTATGTAATATAAACAAGTGAAGTTAAAAGGTTTTGATGAATTAGAACATTTTACTTTTATTTTTTAACACTAATCCATACTAATATTATAAATGCGAAAGTGTGTCTGTCTGTCTGTCTGTCTGTCTGTTACCTCTTCACGCTTAAACCGCTGAACCGATTTGGATGAAATTTGGTATAGAGATAGTTTGAGTCCTGGGGAAGGACATAGGATAGTTTTTATCCCGGAAATCATCTCCCAAGGGGATAAAAAGGGAGGTTATTATTTCTATAGAGATACTTAAAGCGCCGTACCGATTGAGATGAAATTTAGTGCAGAGATAGTATGAATCTTGGAAAAGGACATAAAATAGTTTTTTCTCGAAATTCATCCCCTAAGGGGGTGAAATGGGGGTTTAAAATTTCTACGGAGATACTTAAACCTCCGAACTGATTGAGATGAAATTTGGTGCAGAGATAGTTTGAATTCTGGGAAAGGACATAGGATAGTTTTTTTCCCAAAAGTCATCCCCTAAGGGGTGAAATGGGGGGTTACAATTTGTATGGAGCTACTTAAACCGCTAATCCGATTTAGGTGAAATTTGGTGCAGAGATAGTTTGAATTCTGGGAAAGGACACAGGATAGTTTTTTCCCGAAATTCATCCCCTAAGGGGGTGAAATGGGGGGTTACATTTTTTATGGAGATACTTAAACCGCTGAACCGATTGAGATGCAATTTGGTGCATATTTGGTGATGGTTTTTTCCCGAAAGTCATTCCCTAATTGGGTGAAATGGGGGGTTACAATTTCTATGGAGATACTTAAACCGCCGAACCGATTGAGATTAAATTTGGTGCATATATAGATTGAATTCTGGGAAAGGACATAGGGTTGTTTTTTTCCGAAATTCATCCCCTTACGGGGTGAAATGGGAGGTTCCAATTTGTATGGAGATACTTCAACTGCTGAACCGACTGAGATGAAATTTGGTGCAGAGATAGTTTGAATTCTGGGAAAGGACATAGGATAGTTTTTTTCCCGAAATTCATCCCCTAAGAGGGTGAAATGGGGGGTTAATTTTTTTATGGAGATACTTAAACCTCTGAACCGATTTATATAGATGAAATTTGGTGCAAAGATAGTTTGAATCCCGGGAAAGGATAAAGAATAGTTAAGGATAGTTTTTTTCCGATATTAATCCCCTAAGAAGTTGAAATGGAGGGTTAAAGTTTGCGTGGAGCTATTAAAACCGCTGAGCCGATTTAGATTAAATTTGATATGTGTGATTTATGTGTAGTTCCGAGGAGGGGCATACGATAATTTTTATCCCGAATATCATACTTACTGGTGAGTGATGGGTGTTGTTATTAATTTTTTGGTCTACTTCCGATTTACTTTCATGAAGTTTGTGGCCCATGGAAGATGATATCCGGGAAATCATCATACCCTATAAAATTCGAATAAAATTAGGTCTAGACATATTTTGAATCCTTAATGCCGTTTTCATCCCTTAAAGGAAGTTTTTAAGATTAAATCAACATTTGAAATATGTACCCCCCTTATTCATAAATGTCCATCAAATAACCTACGAGGGTAAAATTTATTCAAGCTGGCTACTACTACACAGAAGAGGATTTTTACTTATGTTTTTTTACCATATACTTTCGTTAAAGTGCTACTTAATTGTCAGCTTTTCGATTCCTAGAATGATCCCGATCTCATAATAATAATAAGTATTATATATGCGGAAGTAACTCTGTCTGTTTGCTACCATTTCACGCTCATACCACTGAACCGATTTCGACGAAATTTGGTATAGACGTAGTTCGAGTCCCGGGGAAGGACATAGGATAGTTTTTATGCCGGAAATCATCCCTTAAAAGAGTGAAATGGGGGGTGGACGTTTGTATGGAGGTACAATATAAAGGTGTTCCACGCGGACGGAGTCGCGGGCAAAAGCTAGTATTTTATAATTTGACTCTTGTGACATGTTACGTTTGACGACCGGTTAGCCTAGTGGGTAGTGACGCTGCCTACGAAGCTGAAGGTCCTGGGTTCGAATCCCGGTAAGGGCAAATATTTGTGTGATGGATGAGCATGAATATTTGTTTCTGAGTCATGGAAGTTTTCTATGTATTTAAGTATTTATATCCATTATACAGGGTGTTAACGGGGTCATGATCCGGAATGACAAAAAGCGAATAAGATGATCATACTGAACAACCTTTCCCATGGGACCAACCACGAAATCGCAAAAAAAAACCAGGTATTCCATACATTAACTCTCAATTAAATCGCAGTTAACTCACAGTTAACTCTTAATTGGCTCTTTTTTTTGCGATTTCGTGGTTGGTCCCATGGGAAAGGTTGTTCAGTATGATCATCTTATTCGCTTTTTGTCATTCCGGATCATGACCCCGTTAACACCCTGTATATATCGTCGTCTAGTACTCATAACACAAGCCTTACTGAGCTTACTATGGGATGGGACTAGGTCGATTTGTGTAAGATTGTCCCCTAATATTTATTTATTATTTATGTACAATGATTGACATTTTTGTAAATTAATCTTGTTCGTAAAAGCTTGAATTGTTTTTGTTTTATAGCATGTAAACTTCTTGGTGACCCGCACTGTAAGTTTATTAGGTGACTGAATAAATGAAATGAAATGAAATCAATGACGCGTAGTTTCAGTGTCCAAGAGGCAACCGGATGGCTCGCGGTATTTAAGCTTCCGAAGCTTGTGGATCCGCCCTATGCAACCCGAACTGAGCCAACTTGGACTGGGGCAAAAATAGAGAAAAAAATACGATTTTTTTTTTTTTGGTCGCTGTGCCGCTGATTGAAGCTACTGTTGCCTGACCCCGTATCATGGTCAGCCTTATCACACGATAAGTGACAGGATGGAGCGTCCGTCACTGGCTGAAACCGTTCGATAGACCGAGACGAAGACGCTCCTATCTTGTCACTTATCGCGTGATAAGGCCAACCATGATACGGGGTCTGATCTGATACCTGCCTCAATCGAATACCTGGCGACAATTTTTATTTTCACCTCCCCTCCATATTCCGTCTAGAAAAAAATAAAAAATAATAAAAAAATAAAATAAAATAAAAACATTATACATTGTAGGAGAGTGGGTACATTGTACTCTTTTCAAACGTTCGCCTCGAGTTGAGTGTTCCCCCCACGCCGCGCCAGTTAGTTGTCGCCACGCTGCACGCTCGCACGCCGGGAGGTCACGCGCCGGCAGCGTACCGCCAATGTAAGTAAACAAATGAAAATTTTACGTGTTTTTAAAAAGTGTGTGGTGTCATATTATTTGGGGGTTTTGTGTGTTTGTGGGTTATTTAGTGTTGTGCAGTGTTTCGGTTAGCCTAAGATGCTATTATTTTGCCCATAACAAGAGTGTATGTATTTATTGCGAATTTTTGATTTCGTAACGGTGGTTGGGTCACAATGGATAATTTTAACTTGGGTTACAGTGGATAAGTATCCACTGTGCCCCGTATATTTTATCTTTACATTTAGTTAATTACTTTGTATTTTCTCGTCTTTTAGGCTAGCTACAAAATGCCTCGAAATAGGACGAGGAAGACTAACATCGGACTGCATACGCAAAATGAGATTCAGGATGCAATTAACCTGGTGCATCAAGAAGAAAAATCTATCAATGTGGTATCTAAACTTAAAAATATCCCATATGCTACATTATATCGGTATTGTAAAAAGACTAGAGAGCTGGCGGACCCGTAAAGCACACTGGGCAAACGTTGGCGCGTGAGCAGAAGGCACCTATGCGTTAAGAGGGAGAGGGCTATAACTCGATCTCTTTCGTTTACATAGCTGCCTCCTGCTCACGCGCCAACGTTGGCCCAATGTGTACAGCCGGAATAAGATTAACACCAAACTACGCGGTTAATAGAATATTTTCTGATGATGAAGAAAAATCTTTAGTAAATTATGTACTTAATCCAATGTAACGTACATAGGGTGTTTGTATGTTTCCAGACTTTGATCTCCAAGTTAACATAATTATCATTGATTAGTTGTAGTTTCGGACACTCCGTTCTATTAATACTATTAGTAATTATGAGACTGGATTACCTTAATAAATACGTAATATTTTTGTATGAAACATTACGTAATTCTTGATCTCCAAGTTAATATAATGATCGTTGATTAGATGTAGTAGTAACCCCGTTCTACTGTTAATTACTAAAACAGATCCTAAGAAACAAAATGACTAATAAATAGTGTTTTTACTTAATAATCCTGCAAAAAATCACTGTGACCCATGGGGTTCACTGTACCCCATGGGCTTATCCAGTCTAACCCATGCATGGGTCACGGTGGATAATTTCCCATTAAAAAAAAAATACTTTTGACTAAAATCTATGGCTGTTGCAATGTTTGTCATCTGTTTTATGTGTACCCTGATAGTGTTACTAAACGATGGATTCAAATTCTAGGGCTAAATGTACTTAACTTCAGAAAGAATGGGCATCAAACGAAAGTGTATCCACTGTTACCCACTCTCCCCTACCTACAATCCAATACAATACCCTTTATTGCACTTCACATATACAAAACACACAGTTAAGTAGGTACAATTAAATAAAGTACTTAAGTTGAAGCCTGTGTAATACTTTAAATTTAAGTTAGCTACTGGTCACTAGATGGCGAAAGCTGTTTCGCGTTTCCTGCGTAATTTTTTTAGCGAACGTATCCGTTTGAATATACGACGCATTCAATAAATAATAAATAAGCGGATTCATATTGAAAATTGTACATTTATACAATACTAGCTTCCGCCCGCGACTTTGTTTCCGTGCACCCGGGATAAAGCTATCCTATATTTTAATCCAGGCTATAAACTACCTTCGTGTAAATTTTCATCCAATCGGTTGAGCCGTTTAAGCGTCATTGAGTAACAAACAAACATCTAAACATCCAACCATCCAAACTTTCGCATTTATAATATTGGTAGGATTATCCTTTACCAGGGGGGGGTCACTCCGCCGATCTGCGTGAAATTATAAGTACATGCCGGCGGCAGATCCGGATCTGCTTATTCAGTGGTTGCCTCGCCGTGGCCCGCGACACTCGCGCGCGTGTCTCCCGCATACCAACGTCGCAAGCGCGTAAATACGATGTACCTATAAAGTAAGGGCAACGGTATATTGCATTGCTGCGGGTTGCACAAATAATGACCAAAATTCGGATTGCACGTTTTTCTATGTTCCGACGCGTGAAAAGGATACCGAAAGGTGAGGTAGTAAGCACTAAATGCTCATTTATACCTATATTTTCATAGCAAATCGAACACAAGAATCAAGTAAAACAGCACAGTGTTATACTTGAATTAAATAGGTATCTGTCAACGGCATATCTACATATGTATACATATACATCAAACGAAAATCCCGAATTGTGATTAAATAAATCAGTACTTATTGGACTCATTTACACCTGGCGTGCGACCGCGAACCGTAACGGAGATCGTAAAGTCTATCTCCGTCTCTGTCACTCGAAGTGTGACAGAGACGGAGATAGACTTTACGATCTCCGTTACGGTTCGCAGTCACACGCCTGTTATGTTTTCGGTGTTACCTAAGTAGCTGCTAAGTGTAAAATGTATGCAGGTAGACCACGCGTGCTATCAAATATTTATAATTCGCGTATTCTGTGTGTGTATATTATTGGATCACGGATAGGTACAAGATGTCTAGGTGGTACATTTAAATATCTTATTGTCGTCGAGGCGCGCCACTTGCCACCTCCGCGGCGGCGACGCCGCGGCGGTGTCGGGTGCAAGTTCTAACTTCTAACACAGAATAGATAATAGTGCAAAGCTACCGTATCCGCTTACGATCAGGCGGACCGTACGCTCGTTTGCCACCGACGACGTTTAAAAAAGTGACAACCCTATCTTCGGCAAGGTGCGGAGTAATGTCGACCTTCGCGCCGGGCAATAGAACTCAATGACGCGCGGCTGGCGTGCGGTCCGTTGCTAATAATAATTAATAGGCACGTAAAAAGGCGGCATTCGTGAACATCAAAACAGAGGGTCTTCTGTACTTGTACTATTATTTATTCTGTGCTGTGCGTCATCGCCGGCGCTCGCCGCCCGATGTAGACTCCGCTGCCATGGTCCGGTGGCGAATCGGATCGTGTCGTCACAGGCCAATGACTACAACTTAGAAAAGTTGAAAAACCCCCGACATTTTCATTTCAAAAAGTCCAATATCTCAAAAACGGCTAAACAGATATTCATGAAACATGGCTAACGGGCGTACGGTCCGCCTGATCGTAAGCGGATACGGTAGCTTTGCACTATTATCTATTCTGTGTTAGAACTTGCACCCGACACCGCCGCGGCGTCGCCGCCGCGGAGGTGGCAAGTGGCGCGCCTGGACGACAATAAGATATTTAAATGTACCACCTAGACATCTTGTACCTATCCGTGATCCAATAATATACCTACACACACAGAATACGCGAATTATAAATATTTGATAGCACGCGTGGTCTACATGCATACATTTTACACTTAGCAGCTACTTAGGTAACACCGAAAACATAACAGGCGTGTGACCGCGAACCGTAACGGAGATCGTAAAGTCTATCTCCGTCTCTGTCACACTTACTATTCGAGTGACAGAGACGGAGATAGACTTTACGATCTCCGTTACGGTTCGCGGTCGCACGCCAGGTGTAAATGAGTCCAATAAGTACTGATTTATTTAATCACAATTCGGGATTTTCGTTTGATGTATATGTATACATATGTAGATATGCCGTTGACAGATACCTATTTAATTCAAGTATAACACTGTGCTGTTTTACTTGATTCTTGTGTTCGATTTACTATGAAAATATAGGTATAAATGAGCATTTAGTGCTTACTACCTCACCTTTCGGTATCCTTTTCACGCGTCGGAACATAGAAAAACGTGCAATCCGAATTTTGGTCATTATTTGTGCAACCCGCAGCAATGCAATATACCGTTGCCCTTACTTTATAGGTACATCTTATTTACGCGCTTGCGACGTTGGTATGCGGGAGACACGCGCGCGAGTGTCGCGGGCCACGGCGAGGCAACCACTGAATAAGCAGATCCGGATCTGCCGCCGGCATGTACTTATAATTTCACGCAGATCGGCGGAGTGACCCCCCCCTGCGCACAGTACCCGCCGCACTGCGCCGCGCCGCGCGCCTCTATATAAAGGCCCGCGCGCCGAAAATAAAAAGAAAAAAAAACTCTGTTAGCAGTCGCTCGCGCTCCGTACAGTGTGAACGTCTCCCCACCTAGTCAGTGCGGTGTGGGATACCGCGTACGCACTCTAGGTACCTTAGCTAGCTGGTTTTCTGGTAGCGGTGTGGGGATACCGCGCACGCTCCAGGAACCTAACTTCCTACCCCAGGGATAAGCGGAGTGGTATTTTCCACCGCCCTACGCTCACCTGGGTTCCACGTTCCACGGGGAACTTCCGCTCCATCATCCCTAGCCAGGATATACCGCGCGTTGCCCCTTCAGGGCTAGCTAACTAATCGCCGCGCCGTGGTCTCCGAGACCCTTTGTGCTACATAATCCGTAGTCAGTATTCACTAAGCTTGCCGCATCCGCATCTGTTTGTTATTTAGGTTTTAATAAAGGGCGTACACGACCCGCATACCTGTGTTTATGTTTCATTTCCTATTCGCATTCTCCCCACATCTGAGTTAGTCTGGAAACCTCCGCCCAAGGAGGATATGTGGTGGTAGGTTTCACCGCCCATCATCACAGGCCTTTAAAGTTTGTCACTCTTTAGTACCCACGCAGGGGACACGTGCAGAGTTGTGGTAGGTAGCTCCCGCGGACGCGAGGGACAATTGTGCCCCCTTTGTCAAGTGAGTGGGCAACTCGACTGTTAGGAGTTCTTAAGCCGCCCGAAGGCCTCTAACTCGGCTTAACGACTACGACATAGACAGCATCCGGGATCAACTGCTTAGCGTGCCTTCCATAGCACGGAAGCGCTCATTTATATTAACCACTCAAACATCACGCGGTCACCTATCCAAAGACTGACCGCTGCTATCTTTGCTTAACCTGCGTTATCGTTTCCGACTCGCAGCCGCCGCTAGGCTAAGAGCGCTTCGAAATTAAATAAATTCATTAAACTTAAAATGCCCGTTAGAGTCTGTCAAGCGAGTCGTGTCCCTGGAAATTTTGCAAATCCTACTTATATTATGAGTGCTAAAGTTTGGACCTCAATCACGCAAAAACGGCTTAACGGATTAAAATTAATTTTGGTATACACATAGTGTATAACCTGGATTACCATACGAGTATATAATACTTTTTATTCCGGGAATCATCGTCTAAGGGGGCGAAAGTTTATAAGGAGCTACGATATAAAAGAGTTCCACGCGGACGAAGTCGCGGGCAGAAGCTAGTAGACTTATATGCTTTCAGACAAAACATGATTCAAATATATAAGTAGAAGTAAGGGTGAGTATCTGGTATTTGAAAAAATAAGGTCTGCAGGATTCCATTGGATTTATATTATTATGCGCTTTTTCTGGGGAAAACAGATTTCTTGGATAACAACTATTTCCCCACAGAAAAATACAATACGATATTCTTGAGTCAATGATAGCTAAAAAAAATCGGTCAAATGCGTGTCGGGCCACGCGCAGTGTAGGGTTCCGTAGTTGCCTGTCTTTCTTAGTTAGGTAAATCGACACGCGCACGCCAACTAAATGGTTGCGTCGGCCGAATTTGTACGAAAGTTGGCCTTTCTGAGTACTTACATTTTAAGTTGGTCGAATTACTCGGTAACTAGTTATGGCTACTTAGCCGTGATAGTTTTCCTTTTAAATTCATTGTATTTACTACTGCCACGATTTTTTTCACATTCCCAGTAGCAGCCATTTAGCAGGGGGGGCACATCACCCAAAAAAAAATTTGGGCTTAGCCCAATATCTCGCAAACGAATCACTAATTTGAAAAATCGTTTTAAAAACCTTGAATAAGCTATCCAACGATACCCCACACGATGGGTTTAACGAGAAAAAAATGCATTGAAACAGAATGGGCATGCTCGCTAGCGGATTTCTGAATATTTATTATACAATTATTGATATAGAGAGAGAGGGGAAGCCAAACTATTGCTTCATACCTTTCAGTTTGGGAAATTGACGTAATAATTAAAGGGGAGAAGAAAATCAACGAAGCTAGCATACAACAGTGTGAACAACCAGTATCGGAAACTTATTCCAATTATGAATATTGTATGAATCATTTAAAATATGGATACCCAAATAATGTTTATACTATGGCAGTCCGTCATGGCTGGAAGCGTAGGGCGACATACGAATTTCAATCTTAATAGCTAGAGCATTAGAAGCTAAATGAAAAGGAACAATACGACCTTCTTGTCGTAAGACAAATAATATCACGTGTTTACGCTAGCGCGCTAATGCTACAATCGGATTACGATCTTATTGCTGAAGAGTTAAGGTGTATTAAAGAAATTGAAGATACAACTAATGTCTTTAACTTCGTGACTCGTGTCCTTCGCTTTCCTAGCCGCACGTCGTTCGCGTCCCTCACGTCCCTCGCGTCCCCAGGTCATGTCACTCGTGTCCCCGGTGTCCCCAGGTCATGTCACTCGTGTCCCTCGTGTCCCTAGATCATGTCACTCGTGTCCCCCATGTCCCCAGGTCATGTCACTCGTGTCCCTCGTGTCCCCCATGTCCCCAGGTCATGTCACTCGTGTCCCTCGTGTCCCCAGGTCATGTCACTCGTGTCCCCCGTGTCCCCAGGTCATGTCACTCGTGTCCCCCAGTCATGTCACTCATGTCCCTCGTGCTTGTTAGCTTCATGTCACTCTCGTCCCTCGCGTCCCCTAGCATCTGGACACTCGTGTCCCTAGCATCAGGTCACTCATGTCCCTCGCGCCTGTTAGCTTCATGTCACTCTCGTCCCTCGCGTCCCCTAGCATCGGGTCACTCGCGTCTCTAGCACCATGTCACTCGCGTCCCTAGCATCTTGTCTCTCGCGTCCCTAGCATCATATCACTCGTGTCTCTCGTATCCCCTAGCGTCCAGTCACTCGCGTCCCTCATGCCCCAGAATCATATCACTCGTGTCGCTCGCGTCCCCTAGCCTCATGTCACTCGCGTTCCTAGCATCATATCATTCGTGTCTCTCGCATCCCCTAGCGCCCTGTCACTCGTGTCCCTAGCATCATATCATTCGTGTCTCTCGCATCCCCTAGCGTCCTGTCACTCGCGTCCCTCATGCTCCAGGATCATATCACTCGTGTCGCTCGCGTCCCTTAACTTCATGTCACTCGCGTCCCTCGCCTCCCTAGCTTCACGTCGCTCGTAACGCTATCACTCGTGTCGCCGGCCATGGGTATAAAAGGACATGCCGGAGTAATATCGAGGATCATTCAAATCACATCGTTCGGACTGGCAGTGTCTCTGGTTGTGGGCTAGGAAATTATTGGTGCGTGTTACCTTTATTGTGGTGAATGGCTCGTCGTTATGGGGAAGCTCTCTCCGTAATTATGAGTCATTTGCTTTTCTTAATTTTATAGTCATTTGTATATTTAAAGGGGTATTAGGGCCTAAGCTATGTTTACCTTATCGGAAATATTCTGTGGGGTTTATATGGCTAAATCAAACATGTCTTATTCGCCAGGGCTACTCTTTGGAATTGGGCATGTTTGACAAGTAGTTTCGGAACTCAGTCGAAACTGTTATTTACCGTAACGGATCAAGTCCGGAGGTTCATATGGTTAATCAAATATAGCTAATGTGCCCGAGTACTCTCTGGGATTGGATATATTTGAGTGATTGCTTTCGAAACTTAGTTGGGGTTAATTCTCACTACCTAATCAACCGGAACACTGCCAAGAATCAGTATATCTGCGAAGTCAGTCCCGCCTAACGGTGCCAATGGGACTGAGTCCGTGTCCTTTGCAACCAGACTTGAGGTGTGGTCTGGCGTCTACCTTTTTACCGACACAGGAGACGAAACTCCTTAATTGGGGCCCTCACGTCGTTCAGAACATCTGACGACGGAGACGAGGCTTGGTCATTCATGTGATAAGCACAGCAGGATACTCCGCTCGTTGAAATCGATCGGATGCCTGAGGGGTCGTTCAGTATTATATATACGTAAATATAATAGACTTATTCCCAGATAGGTCGCTTTACCCGTCGTTTCCTAGCTTTCGAGCACGGCGGGGGGAAGCAAATACACAGGCTGCTAGGGGTTGCTATCTCAGTTTCGCCGACTGAACTACTTACAGTTTAACTAGGGATACATTCTTGCTTCTGAACTAAGGTATGGTTCTAGAAGTAAGCAGAATAGGGACTGTGGGGTAGACGTAGAAGTAGACTCACGCGATATGGGGTGTTAGGGTTTAAAAAACTATATCTACTGTAATTTAAGATATTCCAAGGGTTTGCTTGGATCACTAAAGGTAGAATCACTATTCCAATAAGATTTAATGAAGGTTTAAATTATTAATATGAGTAACTGATGTGATATTTGAGTAGCGTGGGCAAGTGGTGTTGGGTGGCCGTGAATTACATGTAAAATATTATGAAGGTGTGACAATTATTAAAGATCATCAAAAGGTTATAATGCTATTCGTGACATTGAGATATCAGGATTGTTTCAGAAAGATGAAATAATTCTGGATTTGATGACAGGCTGAGCAGTTCATCAAATCCTTATCAATATCTTATTATCATGAATGGATACTCTTCATTCACGGTATTTATTATCATGAGTGGATACTCTTCATTTAAGGTACGGTTTAGGTAGAATATTTCACATGTAATGAACGGATTACCTCGGCATTACCCACCATAGTTGTCCGTAGAGAATGGTCTTAGGTTATGGGCCATAAAAGCTATCAACACAAACATTTAATAATACTAAAAGAGGTCAGACGAGTTTATTTCGGCGTTTCTTCTCGAAACTGACCGCTAGGTTTGAGACGCTGGTAGATTCACTCTCTGGGTCATAAACCCATAGGATAGCTAGGTAAGTAACGTGTATAGGATGTCCAGACTCCATTCCAAACAAGAGAGTAGCAAGTGTGAGTAAAAGATTACTGCACGACCCGTCGATAGAACTTTGTTCCAAAATACAAGTATAGAGCAGTTTTTATCTCATTATAGGTATAAATAAATAATCTTGATCTTGATAAGAGCTACTCCTTCTTCAACCGGACATATAATAGGGGGTAGGAGATCTTCTACCAAAAACAAAATATATTTATAATCATAAAGTAACTTACAGAGAATAAATAATAAATTATAATTACAAGTTTTAGGACTTTGTTATATCAAGAAATAGGAAAATAGCAGTGGAAATTAGCGTATAGATAGGCTTATTTATATACAGATAGACTAGCTTTAGTTGTATTAAGAATGCGGAGTCCAAAACCTGTCAAGCTTTCATAAAAGTACCTAGGGTTATTACGGTTCACAACACTTCAGGGTTCTACCACTAGCGATCACAAATTTGGCCATATCTTCAGGTATTTGTAATGAAAGCACACAACGAAAGAAGGTTTAATAAGTAGGAAAATAGAGAGTGCGAATTACAGTAAAGTCTAGGGTTTTACATTACGTTAGAGTTTATTAAAATTATTCAGCGATCTCGGGCTTCGACGAGGGGCTTCTTCAGCGTGTTAGGTCTTTGATAGGTCGTTCGTACTGCGTGCGTCGTTGAGAGGGGGAGACTGTTACAGCATCCCCACTAGGTGTAGGGGGCTTGCCCCAATAAAATAAAAAAAGTTTTTTTATTCTTCTGTTTTGTCGGCGTGATTGATTTATATACCCATGCCGAATTACAGTTTCTAGTAGTAATGGTTACTGAGCTAAGCCGAAGACGGACGGACGGACGGACGGCCAGACGGACATGGCGAAACTATAAGGGTTTCTTGTTGACTACGGAACCCTAAAAACTACGGCGCCGAGGTTCCGGTGACCCCCGGTACCCTGGTAATGGCGGCCTGCAGGGTACCAGCGGGGTCAGGGGTGCTAAGAACCTCCGGCGAAGATCCGGCTCCACCACCGACCACCCCTGGCCCTGGCAATGTATTTATTACACGCACACACTGCGGACCGACGAAAGCTGCTTACTTACTTACTTATGCTGTTAACTTTATGTTACGATTCAATAACAAAAAACTGTGTTTTCTTTACAGGACGATTCCATGAAAATTATGAATAATTGTACAATTCGAATCATACCTGGTTCTAGGAACAACATAGTACAGTAGTAGTAATTATTTAGTTCCTAACTATTCGTGTAATAAATAAAAGACTGTATTTTTTTTAAACAAGTAAAAATACCATTTGCCAAATACTTTCAAGATCTTAAATTAACATACTTACAGTGAACTTCGGTAAAACACACCCATAATATAAGTAAAAAAAATGTTATAATTTGAACCATATTCGTTACGAGCTGACACGACCGAACAACTTAAATATTATGAATACATGTATAGTGCCACATTGTAATATTTTAAAAATAATATCTACAGGAAAATACCCATTATTCAGGAAAATACAAACAATAAAGTTTAGTAGGTAAACGTGAGTCAGCCTTCGCGTCACATAATTAACTAATAATGTACATATATGGTCGGTTAACGCCATTTTGAAATATCTAGACGATGGACGGATTGCTTGCAAAGTCGATATCTCGCTATCATCTTATGAGGCAAAAGTGATATCCTATCGGACAGCCTGAGGGTATCGCTTTTGCCTATCATTCTGACTGACGCCAGGCTCCTAGGTTCAATCTCCCAAGACATGTGTAGATAACATTAACCGACTCTGATGGCCACGGTCGCTGCACTCACTATAAACACCGTTGCGGATGGGCGGAATCCCCAACTTGCTCCCGCGGTGCCGAAGAACAAGTTATTTAATCGAGGATTGCCCCATAACGCGTTATGCCGTCAGACCTCCAGAGTCCAGACGACCTGACCCCGTATCATGGTCGGCCTTATCACGCGATAAGTGATTAGATAGGAGCGTCGTCTCGTTCTATCGAACGGTGTCAGCCAGTGACGGACGCTCTATCCTGTCATTTATCGTGTGATAAGGCCGACCAAAGTGCACCGATGGTCAGTTAGCTGAGTCGTCGATAGTACCTAACTAGTTACAGAATATCATGTTATTTTTGCCTCATAATACATTATTTTGTTGTTATTCTAAACATTAAATTAATTACGACGGAATACTAGGAGGCGATCCAAATTCTGTGTTATAAATTACTTCATTTCGATTAGCTCAAAATTTGATTTCATAGATTTACAACTCAACCCCAATAAATGCAAACTCTACATTGACCCAACAAACAATATGAACAAAAACAACACAAAAAACCGGTTATCTGTGTTCACATCCAATAATCAGTTGACACGTCTCTTTTCGAATTTGCTGGCTTCCTTCTAATCCTCCTTCTAAAGGCTTATTTATGCAGTAATAGGAGACGTCCAACGTCCATGTTATAATTGGAGCTGTAATTAACTTACATATTTGACACGCGAACAAAATGCGAGAACAACTGGAAACATTTTCATTATCTTGTGTGAGGTTTATGTAGGAGCCTAATTTGTGTGAACAAACATTAAGGGTTCACCAGAGGCTGTGCGAGGAATAGGTGATGATATGAATTGGTGGATGTTTTCCTCGCGCGCCCCGCACAGCTCTGGTGGATACCTTACACTAAGGATGCATCGGCAACTTACCCAAAGCTTCAATTTGTCTTTCGAATGTCATCTGAATATCAGTGGAACTGGCTGTTCCCCATTTTTGGTCTTGCTTGGTGCAGTACACTACGGAGCCGTTGTCGGATGGCTCAAGAGTCTTCTGTAACGTGATCTTCACATAGCTGTACTCATTTTCTTGCCGAATCATCCCGAGCTTAGATACACATTTGTCTGAAAACAACGTAACTACACATTGAAGTGATTTATTACAGCGGTAGTGTTAAACAAACATTTGATCTGCCTATGCACTGTAGCTTATGGATGCAATTCCAGGAGCTACTTGCGGACTCTTTGTTGATTTCAGGAGGAGTTAAGAGTAACGAGAAGAAAAGTAACTTCGTGCATTGCAGCGGCTAGGATCTTCAACTTGAGTGTGGTGTGAAAATGTTATGAAATCACCGCACGTGCTGACTCATGACTGAGGATTTCACGTAGCTATCGGCAGCTCTGAGGCCGAACATTTAATATGAGGAAGTGAAATAACACATTTTCGGTTTTGGCGCTTCGCCGGCCGCTGCCGCGGCAGGCTCGCGCTGTAGGGTCGCAGTACACCTAACACTCCTCCTCGCTTCGCTCGTCGTCGTACCAACACCGTTCTACTATTCGGTGTCGCACTACTGTCATAATCCATTACTAAATGTATGGTCGCTAGTTTGTTGTATATAATGATTTATGCCGAAAACGGAATGTGCCGAGACAAGAATATGCCGAAAACGGAATATGTCCATAAAGGAATGTGCCGAAAAAGGAATTTTAATTTAGGGCGCGATTTATATTTAGAGGTGTAACGTACAAATTCTACGTCTGTTATATTTAAACGCCTAGTTGCGAATGTGTGTTCCCTAGCCTATACATATATGTTCCGGGATATTTAGTAACATAATAAAATTACGTGTTATTGTGAGTGTTACTTTTATGTTATTATCACTGCAGTAAGTACTGTTTGTACGGGAAGATCCATTTCCTACTATAGGATATATACAGGGTGGAAAGTTAACTCGGGCCCTGGAGGGAAACTACCTTAAATCCTTGAGCTAGCTCATTTTACTTAAAGGAGACATTCCTTTATTTTGAAACAGAAACAAAACTGCATTCAAAGATTTTCTAAAACTCGCTTGCCTCGCCCGGGACTCGAAACAACTAACATAAAAAAACACACTATTTTATTATACTAATCGATAGTATTATTACTCAGGATAAAATTTCTCTAACAAACATTTGGTTACTGTTCACTTTTAACAAGTAAAAGACACGTAACAATTCTGTTATCTCTCTAACATTCAAAGACTTCGTATGAAGTACACGCTTGCTAATTTATCGCTAAGTATCTTGTTGAAATCTTCGATAAGAAAATCGTTTAATGGTGGTAATACCTCTGCACATTAGGGGCAATGTTTTAGGGGCATACACCACAACACTTTGATGAAGGCTACAAGAAATGAATTTCAACGGCGACTAATTTTGTGTAGACGGAACCACGGGGCTCATTTCGAACAATTTATCAGTTAAATAATTTAAGTGTAACAAATTGATAGTAAAATAAAGTTAATGTTAGATTTAACGATTGTTTTTATTTTTAAGACCAAATGTTTGTTAGAGAAATTTTATCCTGAATATTAATACAATCGATAAGTATAATAAAATATGGTGTGTTTGTTTTTTTTAATTTTAGTTGGTTCGAGTCCCGGGCGAGGCAAGCGAGTTTTAGAAAATCTTTGAATGCAGTTTAGTTTCTTTTTCAAAATAAAGGAATGTCTCCTTTAAGTAAAATGAGCTAGCTCAAGGATTTAAGGTAGTTTCTTTCCAGGGCCCGAGTTAACTTTCCACCCTGTATATAGGAATAAAACTATGAAATACGGCATTTTCTTTTGATCGTAGATACAAGGTTCCTTAGCAATATTGTTCCTTACATCCAGCACAATGTCATTTCGCCGGTTAGCGACCACCTAATTTAATGTGCCGGTGGGCGACCACTTAATAGAATGTGCCGGTGGGCGACCACTTGAGCCGAGTTGGTGAACTGAAAGGATATTTTCTCGGTTTTTTTAGTAGATTTCTATTCTAAAACAACAAAAAAATGTATGTACAAGTAATTGTCTCAATAGGGTGTGTAGAATTGATGTTATCTTCAATAGAAAAAAACCTTCTCCTTCAGGTGGTCGCTAACCGAAGGTGGTCGCGTAACCAGCGAAATGACACTACTTGACACAAAAAAATACTCCGATCTTTTGTCGATGAGGCTTTAAAAAAAAACTTTATAAATAATTTCGTGACTACCTACAGTACCTACAAATTCAAATACTACAAACAAATTTCCTTATATTTTGTAGTTTCAGATTTTCCATCACTGCCCCGTTTGAATAATACACCCTGTACAGTACACACATATACCGTGGTATAACCGCGGCCTAACATTATTCCTAAACTCGCCTTGTCTATGCGCCGTGTGCGCCGTTCTTCCTCTCTCTGTCGCTCTCTCACGCTCTCTCGCTCGCTGGCGAACGGCGGCCATAATGTCATTCGGACGGTACGCATTCGCGCGAGTGCAACGAATTATCTCTGTGTAACTCATTAACATCTTGTTTGTCAATTAAACATATTAAAAGGAAGAACCAAATCTATTACTTCATATCCTCCTACATTGGTTTATTTTACTAGCTACTATTATACAGTTATACGTTTATCTGGTCTTGATGTTTACTTCCTTACTCCGAATAATTGAAATAAGTATATATTTTTAACCTTTTTTCTGATAGCAGGTTAGACTTCCCCACTTGTCTAAATATGCATAGCTAGTGAACTTCATTCGTTTCCCGTCGTCCGACTTCGTCAGCAACAGCCATGGGCCAAATTTCTCGCCTGTAACTGAAATATGAGAAAATATCTTAGTCTAAATATTTTACAATTTTGTAGTGACTTACTACCAATTTTTGAACATGAGGTTCCGTTCAAAGAACACGGCAATCATAAGTTATTTAAGGCAGTGAATAAACACTAAATCCTACTAATCCTAAGTACTAGTCTATACATAATATAAAACTCTTGCGTTACTAATCTATAGACAGACAGCGCACAGCCTAAACCGCTAACGATATAAGCATGAAATTTGGACCTATTCTTTACAGTACGTGGACGTGTACTAAGAAAGGATTTTTCGTAATTCAACCCTTAAGGGGGTGAAATAGGGGTCGAACCGTTGTATGGAAATCGTTTATTTGGAAAGTTATAGACTTGAATTTTTGTATGAAGGTTTCTTACAAAAAGCAAAACAAATGATTTGAGGAAGCCACATTTGGTATACAGATGGATCTAAGAAAGGTGAAGATGTTGGATGTGGTATCTACGGTGAGAGACCGTACTAGAATCCCTATAGTCCTTACTCTAAATATGTATAATTGTGTGGTGTGTCCATTAGTGCCGATTTTTTTTTTTTTTTTTTTTAATTCTAATGTTTTGAATTTTTAATTGTAGATATTATTTTTTACTGACGTAAATTAATTTATATGCATTCTTATGGTTTATTGTAAGACTTATATGACTATCTGTACCTACATATTAGCATATTACTACCGTTCTCTATATTGACAATGTATAACCAATACTGAATAAATAATATGAATATGAATATGAATAAACTAGTCCAGAACTGTAAAAACAATTTAAACGCCCTGGCTAATACCAACAAAGTCATACTTAGATGGGTACCAGGACATTCTGACATAGTAGGAAATGAAAAAGCAGATGAACTTGCAAGGAAGGGCACAGACACAACCCTGGTCGGCCCAGAACCGTTCTGTGGTATCACAAAACGGAAAGCATATTCTCTTCTAAACAATACAGGAAAATCAGAGGCAATAAAGCTGTGGAAGTTCACCAAAGGACAAAAACAGGCTAAAGCCTTAATCAAAGGGTTCAATAATAAACTGTCTAAAGAGCTATTACAACTCAAAAGGCTCAAAACCTGCGCAGTGACGAGAATCCTGACAGGTCACTGCAAATTAAACAAACACCTGATTCAAATGGGTATGAAACAGGACGCAACTTGCAGGTTCTGCCAGGAGACAGAGGAAACAGCAATGCACATTCTCTGCTCCTGCGGAACACTCAAAAGATGTATCTACCTAGGGCGGCACATCGTGCACCCAGAAGAGGTACAACATATCACCGCCCAAAGAATCTGGAATTTCCTAGAGGCAACGGGTCTCAACGGTGAAATCTTTTTTTTTTTTTTTTTTTTTTTTTTTTTTTTTTTTTTTTTTTATATTGCGTTTCATGTTAGTTTAATAATAGGTCTTAAAGCTAGGTACAGTTAAACATGAGCTCTGTTGAGCATAGCAATTTCTTAAAACTACAAGTTTAAAATTCAAAATGTCAAAATTGTGAAAATGTACATCGAGTCCAATGCATATACATACAATTTCTTCCTAAAACCTAATATTATCGTTTTAATTTTAGGTAGTTCTGAATCATGCACATGCATTTTAATTCTCCTCTAATTACTAACTAGTTCACATAATAGCAAATTATTAACAATGTCCATACCTATATGTCTAAACATACTTATTAGCAACTATTAACTATAACATTATTTGATAATTATATATATATGTAATTCTATGTCAATTTATTATTTTGGGTAGTAAATAACTGTAGATTCTATTAAACTATTTAAGGGTGTCTGTGATAAATTCTTGACATGAGTAATATGTTTTACTTATGAGCCAATCTTTAAGTCTACTTCGGAAATTATTATATTTGTCCTCTTTTTTTATGAAGTCAGGGATTTTGTTGTAGACTCTAATTGATTGGTAGTGAGGTCCACTTTTATACATATTCAGCTTAGGTTCCGGGAGGGCTAATTGGTTATTTCGACGGGCGCTTTTAACAAATTTGTATTGGGTTAGATGTTTTTTAACAAACAGTGCTACTTCCAGTATATATATGCACGGTAGGGTCAGCAGCTTAAGTTTGAGAAAGTGGGGTCTGCAACTTTCCGGGCGGCGTATGTTAGCTATTATGCGTATACACTTTTTTTGGGCTACGAACAAGTCGTGGGCGTCTGTGCTATTTCCCCATAAGATAATACCATATCGCAGCCATGCATAAGCATACGCATAATATGCCGACAGTGCACATTCAATATGAGTATTTCGCTTAAGTACACTTAGTGCGTATATGAAACGAGATAACTTGTTGTTTGTAATCTCAATATGCTTTTTCCAATTTAGGTTTGTGTCAATTGTAAGACCCAATAATTGATGACTAAACAAAGGGCTGCCACAATAGATCGCTTGCTGGTCGAAGCGGCATATAGAGGCCCACAATACCACACAATAATAATAAAATAAAATAGGTAGGTCCAACTTCGACAAAGAGGTCAATCGTCGCATCCGACTCGGCTGGGCAGCGTTAAGGAAGCTACGGCACATCTTTTCGTCCAATATTCCGCAGTGTCTGAAGACGAGAGTCTTTGACCAGTGTGTGTTGCCAGTGATGACTGATGACATATGGCACTGAAACGTGGTCGCTTACTATGGGCCTCATAAGAAGGCACAAAGTCATCCAAAGGGCTAAGGAGAGGGCTATGTTTTGAGTTTGCGTGATCGCATCAGAAATGAGGCTATCCGCAGCAGAACCAAGGTAACCGATATAGCCCTCCGAATCGCTAAACTTAAGTGGCAGTGAGCGGGGCATATAGCACATAGAACCGATAAACGTTGGGGCGGAAAGGTTCTTGAGTGGCGACCACGTACCGGTAGGCGTGGCGTGGGTAGGGGCCCTACAAGGTGGATTGATGACCTGGTAAAGGTCGCGGGAGTCCGCTGGATGGTCACTTTGGCACTCTTTGGGGGATGATGAAGATGATGATTATATTCTGAGCAGGTTTCAAAGTCCAAATGAAGAATATCTTTCGGTGGACACCGGAGTAGATGCTGACAAAATCATTAATTACTATTACCCATTAGAATTTATACTTAGGTACATTCGTTGACTCACTCAAGAACTCAGCCGCAAACATTGGCTTTAAAGCAAAGCGTAGTATTACCAACTATGGTTGAGATTATTAATGTGGCCGATTATTTATGAAACTGTTATTGGAAATGGAATCTTCTACCTTAGACGTTAGAGTTATTTTTTAAATGGAGTAGTCCTTGATGCAATTCTGCCAACTCAAATAATACCAAGGTTATTCTCCGACTAAAAATAAATTTGCCGAGACTTTAACGGCGCTTAGTTGCAAATAATTATGATACGCACAGATATGCCCTTCGACATTCAATTACCATAATTTCCATTCAAAGAATCTTTTGCCATGACCATCAATAAACTAACTAAACTAACTGTACCTACTGGCTCAGCGACCCAAAGCGAGTCTGCACGAGTTGTCGCCATTTGTCCCGATCTTTTGCTGACCATCAAAAAGCTTAGGGCAAATATTGAACACGGTAGGCGTAAACCTTAGTTGACGACCGGTTAGTCTAGTGGGTAGTGACGCTGCCTACGAAGCTGAAGGTCCTGAGTTCGAATCCCGGTAAAGGCAAATATTTGTGTGATGAGCATGAATATTTGTTTCTGAGTCATGGATGTTTGCTATGTATTTAAGTATTTCTATCTATTAAATATAAGGTCGTCTAGTACCCATAACACAAGCCTTATTGAGCTTACTATGGGACTAGGTCGATTTGTGTAAGATTGTCCCCTAATATTTATTTATTATTTATTTATTTATTTAGTGTGCAACGGTTCTCTCACTGAAGTCCTGTGTCTGGATAAGGCACAGGTTATAAACCTCCCGCTGCGCAAAAAAGTGATATTGAATGAAAAGAGTTGGCACTGATAGGCATATATAACACAAATATAAAATATCCACTCACAACAACATACAAAACTTCATACTCTATATTGTAATTGAAGGAAAGATAAACATAAACATAAACATAATTTATTGATAAAACATAAAGTACATCAGTTTTACTATAGACTAGGACCTTACTATTAGTGGCAAATAACACGTGCCTGAGTTAGGATAGCCTGTGTTTCAGGCAAAAAAGAACTAACAATTGAAAATAAAGTTATTCATAATATAATACAATATCATTCTTATTGGCTAGTACAAAATAGTTAGGAAGTTATAACCTAGGCGCTAACTATGAAGATATAATAAAATAAAATTATTTTAAAACCATAAATAACTTCTCTGTATCGTCATAGGACATATTCTGTAGGGCTTCTCGTAGCGTTGATTTACAGTTCATGTAGTTTAGAGGATAATATAAACCTAGCCGCGCATTAAGTCTATTGTAAAGAAGTGGACCTAGGAAAATAAAAAATCTAGAAGAGAAAGCGTGTCATTTTTTGCGTATATTTTAGGACAAACGCAATCTTTACGCCTTTTACTGGCATGATCAGTGTTGTAAGGGGTTACAGCGTGCTGTTTTAGAACTGTGTGCAATATAAACAATTGGCGAACTGTTAAAACTTCAGATGATTTATACAGAAGGTTAGTGCGGAAAGTAGAAACCTTAAGGATTGCTCTCTGGGCTCTTTCTAGGTTTAGTAAAGTGGTTTTAGCCAAGCCATCCCACGTAGAGATGCAGTAAATTAATACAGATTGACATAACGCAAAGTAAACTTGTTTGATTATGTGCGAGTCTGCAATCGTACGTAATTTTTTGAAAATAAAAATTAACTTACGAACTCTAGTGCACAACGCTTCCACATGATGTCGAAACGAGAGGGACTCATCAATTATGATTCCTATATACTTTATTTTGCTTGTGGTAGCAATACCCGGACATGCACACTGGTTATTTGTGGGATGTTTACAATTGTGAGCATAGAGGTTAAGGTTAGTCAGAGCTAGTTTCGATTTGCGCATGGAGAACTTTATAATTGATTTTATCCGAATTCGAAGTTAGTAGGTGATGAGGAAGCCTGCAGCTACTTACGATATTAAAGCCGCGCTGTGCATATTCATAGACTTGCTCTACTGAGTTTGCAGAAAAAAGTAGGACAGTGTCATCAGCGTATGAAATTATTTTTCCACAGTCGATTTTAAGAGGGCAATTCTGTATACAATTTTAGTCCCGTAGCTACACCAGTAGATGCAGTATCCGAGCTACCACGGCTATGACGCTGTCAGCCTTTAGTAATACATTGAGATATCACCAGATGGCGTTGACTTCCCGGGCAACAAATTGAGTATTTTTGATTTTTTCGATATAAAAGTAGTATTTTAGAGACAATTTTACACATCACACAAAAATATACATAACCAAATGCTTAGAGCCTGTGGTTCCATAGAACTTTCGCGACCCGTGATGGCGCCATCTAGTGATAGTACCCAATAATACGTAGCAAGCTTGAAAGCTCACTCGTATAGTACGAGTTACATGGATTTAGTATCAATTTTATTGCATTTACTAAACTTATAAAATATACCTTTATTGTATGTGCGGAAGTATGTTTGCGACATAATTAAGGTACGTTGAATTTATTAAGGTGTAAAAATCATTCTATCTTCACGATTACTGGTTCAAATGTTTCGCTCGGTACCTGTGTCGCCATCTTTTTAGTATCAATTATACGTTCTTCTAGTTGGGAGGCCATGGTCGTATCGAGATGTCAAAGACGTTGCCTGTGATCGGAGTAGATGGGCTACTTTGAGCTACACCGACAAGAGCTTAATTTGCTCATAAATAAGAAGAAGAGAGAAAATATACCAGCTTTGTCGTATCTAATATGAATACAATAAAAAAGTTATCTTGCACCATCCGCGCGAAGCCGGAGCGAAGCTAGTATTTTATAAAACCCTTCTTAATTTAATAATGCCAAGACGAAAGTTGGATATTATTCTTTCTTATACTCGTCGACTGTAATCTTTAAATTAGAAGCTCGAAACTATAACGCGATTAAATAATTATTATTCAGTTGTACGCAGAACTAAAATGATTTTTGACCAATCGCGAGGCTCGATTTACAGAAAGGCATCAACGCCTTTAAAAAAAAAGCGGTTTGTGGCACTTCGTTTCAGCAGGGCGATTTTCAATAGATAGGTACCAAGGTTGTTTAATAAATTATTATTTCCGTTGACTCGTAGAAAAAGTATTGTATACAATAGTTATATAGTTAGCTTTTTAAGTCTCGTACCTTAATTAGGCCACTCGGCAAGCTTCGTGGCCTAAATGTGGTACTCGACTGAAAAAGCATACATTATAAAATGATTGCATAAAATACTTTTATATACTTCAGCTGCATCGTCACCAGCAGGTCGATCACGAAACGTATTGTACACGCGTCAGGTACATCTAAATGTAAATTTTTATATGGAAAAATTACGGTTAAATTGTCCTAACGCGCGTTGTGAACGTGATTACGCCTCTGAGGTAGGTACTAATAGAAAATCAGTGCTTGCTCACGCGAGCAATGCAAAACTGAGCTAGTACTTTTTTGGCATTGTTGCAACGCACAGTGTTGTATTACTTGTTCCTTTATTTTTAATTTCTTTCTTTCTTATTTCATTTTTTTTTTGCGTACTTTTTATTTTTTGTTTATTTTATGTTGCAAAATGGCGAAAACGGTAATTTTGGACTTTTTAATAGCCCCCTATATATCTTGACACCGCGATGCGTAATATCTAAGCGTATAGGTAAAGGTCTAGTTTCGTAACGGGTGACCGGCGGGGTGAGCCGCATTAGCGCGTAGCGAAAAACAGTCCAGTTTTCAGTTTAAGGCAAGTTTCCATTAACGGAAGATCCTTTGTAGAAAATAATCTACTTAATTTCAGGGCGCAAGAAATTTTCGAGCCTGAAGCGCAAATTACACATGCAAGAAATTGCAGGCAAGTTTAACTAACATTGCGGGGTTTGATAGATAAAACGCAGTATAAATACCTCGGTAACCCGAAATATTTTGCATGTGTAAATTGCGCTTACGGTTTTTTTAGCCCATTTCTTGTTATTTTAGCCCAGTACTTGAGATATTAGCGGCCTTTACACATAAGTTCGGACCGCGGGAAACGCCTCGCGCCATTCCAACCCTCGTTCCGAAGAGTACCTACGTGTAATGCACGCGACGCGTGGCGGTTGACAGTTCAACACGTGTCGTCAACGCGTACCTTACACGCATATCACTAAAGTTTTGCGCGCGCATCTTGTATAAACGCAAAAAGCAATGGCGGTGTGGAGCGTGGAAGCTATTACTGATTTTAATGATTTTACTCTGAGTTCGTTTTCGGTTGAAACCAACTATAAATCCAGCAAATGCAACGACTAAACTGGGATCCATCTTTGTTACTTCTGAGCCGAGGAAGAAACTTTTGTAAATGATCACATTCCACGCGCCAGTCCAAAACTGCGATCCAAACTCCAAAAATCGTTTACACGCACAGTTCGGACTGCGGGCAGGCAGAAATCACAGATTTAACCGCCATCTAACTGAAAAAAAGATGGTAGTCGCAATTTCACTGCGCTTTCGACCATGCATGGTGGCCTGCATTATTCAGCAGGCTGCAACATATTCAATGCCCCGTGAATATATACCACGTTCTCCAAAGCTACGTACAAGACCGTAAAATACAATTAAACTACGCCGATGCCACTGCCACCAAAACACAAAATCGAGGCTGTGTACAGGGCTCAGTACTGGGGCCAATTATATGGAACCTAATTATGGATAGCCTCCTAGATATGGAACTTCCGGACGGCAATTTCATGCAAGCTTATGCAGGCGACATTCTCCTCATTTGCACCGCTAAAAACAATAATGATCTACAATCTAACGCAAACCGCATTCTACAGAGCATCTCCAACTGGGGCATCAATAATTTAATTACCTAAAATTTGGACCACAGAAGACACAGATGATCACCTGCACTCCAAAAGCCAAAACCTGTGTCATTATAATGGACAACACCCCGCTCATACTCCCAAACAACCTCAAACTTCTTGGTGTAGTAATCGATCAAAATTTCAAGTTTATCGATCATTGCGATTATATCATCAAAAAGGCACAAAAAACCTATGGGAAACTCTGCAAAATCATCCGGCCCACTTGGGGAATACACTCTGAAAATGTCGCTATCATATATAAGCAGGTAATCGAACCAACGATAACGTATGCTGCAGAAGTTTCGAGTAGCGCCCTGAAATACAAAAAAGTTACTAACGCTCTACTAAGCCTTCTTGGAAGTACACATATAAGGCTAAACAAAAAATCGTTTCATGTCAGAGAGCCATGGAAAGAAATATATTAAACATAAAATTGTTTCAAAAAATACGACATGAAAACATACGCCAAAAAACAAAATGCATAGATGCCTTAGAGTATGCGTTAAAATCTAAATGGAAGTGGGCCGGACATGTGGCAAGAATGCACGAAGAAAAATGGACAAAGATCGTCACGCTGTGGACCGGGCCAAAAGGAAAGAGACGACTTGGCAGACCAAACGCAAGGTGGGCGGACGACATACAAAAACTAGCAAGAAACTGGCACCAAACTGCGCAGGATAGGGAAAAATGGCAAAAACTGGAGGAGGCCTTTACCCGAGAGGGGTCCAAACCTTTTAATTAGAGGAATATTATTCAATTTTTATATTAGTTAAGTTGGTTATGGAATAAATGGGCTTTTTATTTTATTTTATTTAAGCCTTCAAAGAAGATTTGCTATAAAAATTGTGCGAGGCTGCCGTACGCTACCTACCATTGCGTCCATCGCATTAGCTGACCTAACACCACTCCACCTTAAAGTTATTGAAGTTGCCGAAACGTACCGGACTCAGCAAACACCTGGCTACACACTTCACGCTGGATACTCGGATATCTCCTGCCAAACTTCTACACCCGTCTAGTAGAATTTCTATTGTCATCAATAAAATACAAAATATTAGCGATCACGAGCAATATTTATATAGGCAAGCATCGAATTTATACAGACGGAAGTAAGCATGACAGTGCGGTGGGAGCAGCCTTCGTCGTATATCATCCGGATGGGAAAACAACAATAAAACGGTGCGTGCTGTGAAGTTGTGGAATGGCTTGCCGTTGTCCTGTAGACAGTCCCAGTCTGTGGCATTACTCAAAGAAAAGTTGAAAAAGTTGTGGCTCTCCAACGACTTGTGATTTAATAGGATACTGTTTGTATATTGTGTAAAAATGTTTATTTGTATATATAGGTATATATATATTTATATATATATAGTTATAGTATGTGTATACTATTTATTTTTATTTGTACTTATATGTAGTATATATATGTATTAAGATTAATTTACTGTAGCGTCTAGGTAAATACGTCTGTACACGTGTTAGTTTGTCTATCTTGTTGTTCCTGATCTCAACTCAATTGCTCAAAGGTTAACTGGAAGAGATCCCTTACAGGGATAAGTTCGCCTTTGTACCGAATTAACTTTTTTTTGTCTGTATTTTTACCTGTGTCTTGTGTACAATAAAGTATTTACATACATACATAAAACGAAGAATGCTTCACAAGTGCTGCTCCGTCTTCCAAGCCGAATGCGTAGCGATAGAAGCTGCTTGCGAGTGGTGCATCCAACTCGAAATAACTAACGCCATAATCTTCTCCGACTCCATGTCAGCACTGCAAGAAATAACCAATAGGAGCAGCACCAACTATACTATTAACAATATTAATCACTCAATTCAAAACATTCAAATAAATGGAACCATAGAATTCTGCTCGATCAAAGCGCATGCTGGAATACCAGGAAACGAGGAGGCGGACAAAGAAGCGAACACTGCAGCCACCCTTCATAAAGCACCCGACTTCAAACTATACCCCATATCCTATATAAAAAAGACTTTGTAAAACTCACACCATGGAATCAAGCAGAAACTTCTACCAAACATCTACCACTGGATCACACCTAAAAAACTGGCTACCGACTTTGCAGCACATTCAAGATCTACGAAACAAGACCATTATCTCATTCCATCTTACCCAAATTCTCACAGGACACGGCTACCACAAATCCTAGGTATACCTATACTGCTTCAAGATAACCACCGATGACCTTTGCCCGTGCGATGGAAGCACCTCACAATCCGTCGACCACCTTTTAAAAGACTGCCCGAAATTCACAAACCCGAGATTTAACCACGAAATCACCTGTCATAATCTCCATATAGAACCATATAACCTGCAGGAAATCATTCGTAAAGAAAGTACAATAGCCTCTTTTTGCAAACTCGCCACCTCCATAGTTAATAACCTGAAAAAGTTCAAAAAAAAAAACCACCATCTAAACTTCTAAACCGTGGCCACATTTGATCGTAATTAGCGCATGACAGTTTGATCCGTGGTAAGAAACAACCGACGGACGGAACGACGGTACTATCCTCGGTTCGGAACGCAGTCCCAGCGGCGCTACCACGAACTTCGAAAGTCGAAGTTCGGGTATTTCCATCTCTATCGCACTCACTTACTCGAGTGACAGGGATGCATGTATTACGAACTTCGACTTTCGAACTTCGTGGTAGCGCCGCAGATCCGCACTCCGAACTTTATGTGTAAAGGTCGCTAATGTTTTCGTGACCGCGTGAATGATCGGTGTAAGTAGTTAAGCTCTGTAGGTACTTACTATTAGGATAGTTGTTTTTCTTGAACGTAATGGGAATTGACTTGCTTTTTGTGACTGTTTCGTTTCCTTTGCGGCAATATACTGATTTATTTTTCAGTGACTCAAGTGGCCACAACACCTTGAGCTTTCTATATCCATCGCTTAGTTGCTGTATTATTGAGAGATCTTGATCTTTTTTAACATTTTTCTCTGAAACAATAAAAAATTGAAATCCGTTAATTCAATTAGTTCGTCTTCTTTTCGTGTCGATGGTCTCCTTGGTTTTCTTATCTGGTAGGATTACTCAAGTTGCTTTCTAAAGTATAGAAGAACTTAATAAATGCCGACGTGATCGACGGACGACCGCTTTAGCCTAGTTGGTAGTGAGCCTACCTACGAAGCAAGAGGTCCTTGGTTCGAATCCCGGTAAGGGCATTTATTTGTGTGATGTGCACTAATATTTGTTCCTGAGTCATGGATGTTTTCTATGTATTTAAGTATTTATATTATCTATACGAGTATGTTTCGAAGGATACAGTATTTAAAGAATTTTCGCTTAAAATGCCAGCAAAACCAAAATTGTAATAGCACCTAAAACAGAAAATCCACCCTTTCCACCATTCTTTATATACGGATCCACAGTCGAAAATGTAAAATCTTTCAGATATTTAGGAGGCCTTATCAACGCAGACTCCAGATGCACACCAGTCCAGAATAGCAATGGCAAAATTAGCTTTCCAAAGCAAAAAACATATATTAACTTTATAAAATATCATAAGAAATAAAGATAAAATTTATTAAATCATACATAACAATATGAATCATAGCATTTTACGGAAGTGAAACATGGACCTTGACCTAGAAAGATGCGGAGATATTAGAAGCGTTCGAGATGTGGTGTTGGAGCCGAATGGAGAAAATTAGCTGGAGAGAGAGGGTAACCAATGAAGAAGACCTGAAAAGAATGAGGCAAACCAGGCATTTCATGAGAAACTTAGAAAATTGAAGAGGAAAGATGATAGGGCACTTCATACGACATGACAAGTTCATACTCAATATAATTGAAGGGAAGATAGATGGTGTCGTGAATAGTCATGATTCACGATAGTATTTACATTGATGTTAATAATCATGTCTCAAACAGCCGATTTATTTCATGTAGCAACACCCACAATCTTTTTATAACAATGTTGACGGGTAGGCGAGTTGTCACAGTTCTTAACGGCTATATTGCGTACGAACAGTTAAGTGCAGATTTGTAGTGTTAGATTTGGAGGAAAACCAGGGTGAGCTCTTTCCATAATCACTTTCAATGCATCCTATGACATTGTAACGATTTGGTTCATTTACACGTGGGTTCACGTGTTTACACAGCTCGGACGATGATTGTTCATGATGTGATGTATTTATGTGCGTCCACAGGTCTTATTCTATTTGGGAGGCGTGACGGTATATTATGTATATGAATAAGGTTTTCCTACATGTCACGTACATGCGATAACGCCGATAACACAGTTCTTAGTCGTGGAGTTCTTTAGTGTGAAAGGATTAGTAACAAGTGTAACAACAAGGGTCTCAGGTTCGGTAGTTTCAGCCTCAGACCATGTCGTCATCAATCAAGGGTGCACCCGGGTAATTATAACTGGAACAATATAGTGTGTGAATTGGTACAGTATCAGTCGTGTGGTAAGGGATGTCTGTAAGGGGAGGTGGAGGACATTCTCGGGGACGAAGGTCCCCACATCTCAGATGGAGCTGGTACGCATAAGGCGGCAGCTCATATGTCAGATATATAAAGGATTCCGGAAGCTGTATGTGTAGGTTCATAGTTGCATATATGCTAATACAGATACCTAAGCTAGAGTGCTATAGGTACTATTTCGCGGCCATGAGAGTGACCAGAAGTGGCTTCGCGACATGGTGGAGATGCTGGGATATAAATCAATTAAGATTCATTGGATACGTTGAAATATTGTAAAATGCTCTATTGACTATAATCAGTAGGTATTAATCATTCAAATTTTTCCCATCATAGTAGAAAGAAAAATTAAATCGTAAAATTACCAACATATGAATCATGAATATATACACGCGTGACCATAGCCGTAGCTATTTGGTAAATACAACAAGATCTACACCTAGAAACTGTAAAAACAATTTAAACACCCTGGCTAATACCAACAAAGTCATACTTAGATGGGTACCAGGACATTCCGACATAGTAGGAAATGAAAAAGCAGATGAACTTGCAAGGAAGGGCGCAGACACAACCCTGGTCGGCCCAGCAGAACCGTTCTGTGGTATCACAAAACGGAAAGCATATTCTCTGCTAAACAACACAGAAAAATCAGAGGCAATAAAGTTGTGGAAGTTCGCCAAAGGACAAAACATGCTAAAGCCTTAATCAAAGGGTACAATAATAAACTGTCTAAAGAGCTATTACAACTCAAAAGACACAAAACCTACGCAGTGACAAAAATTCTGACAGGACATTGCAAATTAAACAAGCACCTGTTTCAAATGGGTATGATACAGGACGCAACTTGCAGGTTCTGCCAGGAGACAGGAAACAGCAATGCACATTCTCTGCTCCTGCGGACCACTCATGCACAAAAGAAGTATCTACCTAGGGCGGCACATCGTGCACCCAGAAGAGATACAACATATCACCGCCCAAAGAATCTGGAATTTCTTAGAGGCAACGGGTCTTAACGGTGAAATCTAAAACAAAGGGCTGCCACAATAGATCACTTGCTGGTCGAAGCGACAGGATCTAAAAAAGGTGACGATGTTGGATGCGGTATCTACGGTGAGAGGCCAAAGCTCAAAGCTAGCGTCAGCATGGGGAAAGAGGCCTCAATCTATCAGGCTGAACTCTTCGCAATAAATAAATGCGTGGAGTTCAATCTTGAAAGAAACCTAAGAAACCAACACATCTACATCAACTCAGACAGCCAAGCTGCTCTGCTGGCACTAGAATCCCTAGAGTCCTACTCTAAACTAGTCCAGAACTGATTTAGAAAGTGCGTCAAGATGAGCTTATCAGACTTTACAGCTATCAGAAATGCAATCATCTACAAAGTCTGCATTGGCCAATCAAGGCGAAGGACAGGATCCAGAGCTTGTCAAAATTCACAATGGGAAAAGAACGGTTATTTCAAAGATCTGAGGAAGACTTAAATAAAGCTGTGAATGATGATTATATTAATACTCTACTGGAGATATGATCGCTAGTTTTCTGAGGGGCCGGGAGTGTCGTGAATAGTCATGATTCACGATAGTATTTACATTGATGTTAATAATCATGTCTCAAACAGCCGATTTATTTCATGTAGCAACACCCACAATCTTTTTATAACAATGTTGACGGGTAGGCGAGTTGTCACAGTTCTTAACGGCTATATTGCGTACGAACAGTTAAGTGCAGATTTGTAGTGTTAGATTTGGAGGAAAACCAGGGTGAGCTCTTTCCATAATCACTTTCAATGCATCCTATGACATTGTAACGATTTGGTTCATTTACACGTGGGTTCACGTGTTTACACAGCTCGGACGATGATTGTTCATGATGTGATGTATTTATGTGCGTCCACAGGTCTTATTCTATTTGGGAGGCGTGACGGTATATTATGTATATGAATAAGGTTTTCCTACATGTCACGTACATGCGATAACGCCGATAACACAGTTCTTAGTCGTGGAGTTCTTTAGTGTGAAAGGATTAGTAACAAGTGTAACAACAAGGGTCTCAGGTTCGGTAGTTTCAGCCTCAGACCATGTCGTCATCAATCAAGGGTGCACCCGGGTAATTATAACTGGAACAATATAGTGTGTGAATTGGTACAGTATCAGTCGTGTGGTAAGGGATGTCTGTAAGGGGAGGTGGAGGACATTCTCGGGGACGAAGGTCCCCACATCTCAGATGGAGCTGGTACGCATAAGGCGGCAGCTCATATGTCAGATATATAAAGGATTCCGGAAGCTGTATGTGTAGGTTCATAGTTGCATATATGCTAATACAGATACCTAAGCTAGAGTGCTATAGGTACTATTTCGCGGCCATGAGAGTGACCAGAAGTGGCTTCGCGACAGATGGGAAGCGAGGAAGAGGAAGACCTAGAATACATAGAGCAGCTCAAAAGAAGAGTTGATGTTACTTAGGTCGTGTCGAGATGTCAAAGAGGTTGCCTGGGATCGGAGTAGATAGCCAGCATACTTTGAGCTACACCGACAAGAGCTTAGCTCTTAAATAAGCAGAAGAGAGAAGAAGAAGTATGTTTATCGTCGTCTAGTACCTATAGTACAAGCTTTGCTTAGTTTGGGACTAGTGAAACAAATCCAACTACGTTGTTCTCATTCATATTATGTATTTAGTATACTAGTTATCGTTATAAGAATATAAATATTTATCTTACGCCAAGATTAGGGAGAATTACATCTAAGTAATACGATCAAAAAGAGACCTTATTATTAAGAGTATAGAGTTCAGAATCGATTGACAATGAGGAGGTTAATCCTTGCCGACCGGAGATTATTGAATAGATGTGCAATTAAAGAAATGATTTAATATAACAAGCTTGTTTTATTTACTAGAGATCTCACTTACATAATCTAATATTATGTATATAAAATAGAGCCATAGACATTATTTCATAATAAATGGGCAGTACCTAAAAAAAGGTCACTCGTTCGTTCGAGTATCTCCTTCTCCGTCCCGCATGCTTAGAGAGAGGGAGAAGAAGATATTGCGGAAAGCGATAATCGTGAGATGAAAGGGATCATGGTACAAGGATGCCATAGATATTATACGCGCAGGATAGAGTTAGGTTCAACGAACCCAATAAAACACATAAACATTATAATGACAGACGTCAAAAATGAAGTATTTTATGAGGACAAAAGGCGGGAGATTTGAGTGGCTATAAATAGGTTGAGACGCAGGGTTAGAGGATCATTCAGTTTCGGATTTTTATTAGTGATAGGTCTAATTGCTGTCTGTCGAGGCATTCAGTTTCAAGAATTAAAATAATTATAGGTCGAATCGCTGTCGGTTTGGGGACCTCGCGAGTTGTTTTTGGGGTTCATATTCGGTGATATTTCTGAGTGTTAAAGGCGTGCGAACTCGGGATTCGTTTGTTGCATTTAAGTGTATCATAGCCGGTTTTGTTTAGCTATATCAGTGTTGAGTCTGTGAGTGTTACGGAGAAGGGTTGCTAAGAGATTGGAGAATCGGGAAGCCGCTGGAGGCGGAGGCTGAGGTCCAGATCTGATCCGGACGGCGCTAGAGCTTACGACCCAAATCCGGTCTGTGAGAGGGACTCCTGAAGGCAAGTCAGCGCTTTGGTGAGTGTTTACAGTGTTATTATTGTGCTTTATAACTTAGGAAATAAGCGGGTTACCTACGGTTAATGGTTTATGTGTTTTCCCGCGTATTTTGGGTGATACATGTATTTTGTGATGGCTTTTCAGGAACGGCTTATGAACAATGACAGTAATATACTAAATTATACGGCCAAAAGAGAATTATTCGGTTCTTCTTGTGTGTAGGCTTTATGCTTAAATTCTGGGATTATTTGTTTATTCCTAAAACGCACCTGTCATTTTATTACAGGGACTTCATCCCATAATCTTCATATATTTTTCATCCACGCATAATTTGACCGATTTATTGATTACCATTGTTGAGTCAGAATTAAGCTCTCTCAATTTTCTTTCTTGTATTTGAAGGATTTTATCTGCAAATTAGTGAAATTACACCCTGCTGTGTGTGTCAATGGTTTGATCTTTCCATCTACATAAATGTTATCTATAATTTATAATACTATGTATTTAATTTTTATAATATTTCGATTGTATAATAGAGATGGGAATTCTTATTGGATAGAGTTCAAACTAAAAGATAACTCTAGCCAAATTGGTTTGAAATAGATGTTTCTTAGATTGATATGTAGTGGTGGAATGTTCATAGTCTATCTAAACTTACCTGTGATAATAATACCTAAGGGTGGGTTTTAATATTGTAGTATTTCAGAACTCATAAGTAGTATAATTCTAATGAATTATATAAAAAGAGAGGCATAAATAATTTATATTACAGTCTCCTACATATATGTGGAAATTAAAACCAAATTTAATAATGATATAGTTAATTATAAAGTTGACTTATAAAGTTAAAAGTACCTTAATGAGCGTAGGCGATCAATTTCAGATCGTAGGATTGTGATCAGCCAGGTGGATTCTTATAGTATTATAAAATCATTTAAGATTAATTAAACTTTAGAGTTGTATCCTTATCGGATGAGACAAGTCTTGCATTTAGTCTATACCTAATATTATTTAGGGACATTATGGTAATGACATTGTTTGCCTAAGGGTTCTATATTTTAGCTAGCGGAACGCGACGCTAAAATATAAATCTGTTATACTTGGAATACGGATTATTTCACATATTCGAACGCTTGAGTAACAGTCTTATAACAGACATAGACATTCTGATGGCTCTTATGAAGAGTAATGAATAGTGATTAGAGACAAGTCTCTAATGATGAGAGTAATAACTCTAAAGGAAAGAACATTTGATTGATATTGTCAAAAAGGCCATTAAAGGGGTCAATATTAAATAAAAGATGACCACAGAATGGTCCATTTACTATCTAATGATCACAATTAGGTCTGTCCTTACCCCACCCCAGCTAATGGAAAAACATGGAACCATAAAAGGATGCTCAACAGACCATAAAAATAGAGCGGACCTATTATTATAGTGTTATTATTTAGCATTATACTAGGCCATCCTGTAAAGAGTAAGATTAAAGTAAAGCATTATAGCTAATTACTGTATATAAATACAGCTATAGATAGGATCGTACTATTATTAGTATATAATATAAGGAATGGTATATAAGGAAACTATATTTTTCCTGCGGCAGATGGACAAGAGAACTTTGTATTTGGATGTATACTGATACAGAGGTTTTGGGTCGGGGCCCTTCTTATAACAAAATAATTATAATATTTTGTTTATCTATACTATAAATATCTAGTTATTTTTCTTACAATTTATTTTGAGTAGCTGTTTACACTAAACCATTTTTAGCCTTATAGATTTGTTAAGAATTTCTTCATAACATAGGCTAGCTTTAACTTAGATAAACTCCAGTTGAATCCACCTAATCTAAAAAGAAACTGGTTGCTATGGACATCGTGGGTTCCTAGCCACTTACTAGACGATCACATTATTCTTCAAGGCCATTATAATAATAATTGAAAGATCATGTTAGGAAATTTTGGGGTTTAGGGGTTAGTTAAGAGTAGTACGGGTGATTTAAAGGGTAGATAAATAGGCCAGCAGGCTTCTTTACTGGGGTTCGGGGATATATTTTAGGGGGGGGAAGCGTTTCACTAGGTCAATATGTGTAAGATTGTCCGCAAATATTACCTATATCTATAAAAGAAGTCCTGACTGACTGATTCATCAACGCACAGCCGAAACTACTATTGTTAGAGAATCCCGCTCGTGGCGAATAATTTTTCAATTTTCCACTATTATCGAAATATGAAATTTCGTTAGCGGACGTTTCTGCTTAATAAAACATTCAATGTTAAAAATGGGGTAGCGCATTGTTACTAACGATTCTCAATGTAACTTGAGACGTTGGTGCCGTTTCAGAAGTTGTAATAACTTCGCGGTAGATGTCGCTACTAGCCTCCGTAAGATGTCAATACAATAGTGGAAGGGATTGAAGGATTCGTCGCCATTAGCGGACCCACGGTAGCTCAATTGGCAGAGCGATGGACGGATTCCAGAGGTTGTGGGTTCAAATCCCGCTCGTGGCGAATAATTTTTAAATTTTCCACTATGCTCGAAATTTATTGTTAGAGAGTTGATTTTTGCACATGTAGGATACTTTTATAACGTGGGCTAGGAATGAGGAGGATTTTTTGGGAATACCTACCCTAAGGGGGTTAAAAGGGGGTGCAAAGTTAGTATATGGGAATATTTTTTTTTGGCTAGAGACTTGAAACTTTGTAGAAAGATTAATTATTAAACTAAAAAAAAAAACTGTCAGCGTTTTGTAAAATTCCACCCTTAAGGAGTTAAAAAGGGGTGCAGTGATTGTAGATATATTAAGACTGCATGTAAAATACTTGTATTTTATTTATATAAATGGATTGAATTGACTTGAATTGAATATGGGGTAACAATTTTTGAAGTGAAAACTTCTTTTAGCGGCGCTATGCTATGCTTTTTGTGATGGGGAAAAATTGTACAACTCGCCACAGGCGTAGGGAGCGTAGGACCGTAGGAGGTCACGTGACCGTAAGATTGAGATTCGAGACAGTCGTTGCTCGAGACGCGTAAGTGCATCAATTTGCGTGGCGCTTAGGACCTTTTTTTCACGGCCATTTACTGTGCGCGAGCTGCGACGGACAGCAACAGAGTTAAGAAACTGAACCTTAATTGTAGTGCGCTAGGTCAAAACATCCTTTGAACTATTTCGTGCACAAACATTAATATTGATTTTGTCGTTAAATTGTACAGAATGGATTGCATTGCATGTAAGACTCCTATAACTAGTGATATTGAGCTTAAAGGTTCTGTGTCTGAGTTTTCACTTCTGCTGGCGCTCCGGAGTGCAACCTGGTCTTTTTTTTTAGCTAGAGACTTCAAACCCTGTAGAAAGATTACTTATTAGAATACAAATAAAGAACTTGAGTTTTGGAAAATTCCACCCTTGAGGAGGTTAAAAAGGGGTGCAAAGTGTGTATTGGGGAAGCTTTTTTTTTTAGCTTGAATCTTTGTAGAAAGATTACTTATTCAATTACAAAAAAAGTACTTCTAGCGTTTTAGAAAATTGTACCCCTAAGGGGGTAGAAAAGGGGTGCGAGGTTTATATGAGGACCACTTTTCTTTGAGCTAGAGACTTGAAACTTTGTAGAAACATAACTTATTAAAATACAAAAACGTCTTTTCTGCGTTTACACTTAAGCTATATATGTAACGGATGGTATAATATTGTTTCAGACTATTTTAAAATGATCTAATGTTAAAATTTAAGGCTATAATTACAATTAGTATAAAATACATTTACTATATTTATAAAGAAGGCTTTGGCCAGATCTAGAAAAATAGCTATGGATTTTTGTTTGTTGTCTAGATTTGTCACTATATGATCCGTTAGTTCGTGTACCGCGTCAGAGGATGATTTGCCAGCCGGAAAATTGTGAGGGTGAAAGTAGGTTGTTGTTTTCAAGATATCTAACAAGACGAGAGTTCATAATACGTTCAAGGATTTCTTTAAGTAGTTGTTGTTTACATGTTGTTGTCGACATTTTAGTTTGAGCAGGGTGACATGTCGTTGTTGACATTTTTGTCAATTGCAGGTTGACATGCTACTGTCAACGTGAGCAGGTTGACATGCTAGTGGGACGCATCTAGCCTCTGTTAACGTCATACATGGTGCAGGTTAACAAGCGCTTGAGATGCCTTGTTGCACATGTATGTAGAAGGATAATTGCGTGGCTTTTCGAGCGAGCGTTGGGACGGATCAACTCTCATTTTCCTGTACGCCAGTGTTTTTCAATCTTTTTCATGCTGCGACCCCCTTAGTACAGAAAAAATATTTCGCGACCCCCCACCCTACGCTATTCGAAATACTTGCAGCACTAACTTAAAAAATATGACTAGCCGCGCGACCCCCTTTAGAAGGCTTAACGGCCCCCCTGGGGGTCGCGACCCACAGTTTGAAAAACACTGCTGTACGCGATCTAACTGGCGTGCGTGCGGGGTTTCACGTAGTTTACCAGCAGGTTAACAAGTGGGTGAGATCCTTGTTAACATTGGAGGAGGAGACTTATGTTCTCAGCTTCCTGGGTGATGAAGGGGAACGTTTCCAATCTCAATAGTGCACAATATGTGCATCCGATCCTACTTTGGCTGATGATGAGACGTCATAGTGAAGGTTTTTTTTTTTAAAAAGCTGATGAATGATTTCTGGTTTCGTATGATGAATTAACTATGATGATATGATGGTGACGTAAGGATGAATTAATGAGTTGTGGTAATGTGATAGTGATGAACATTACTTTCAGTGTACGAATTGCCATGTCTGGTGAATAAGAATGTTTGAGTGAAGATTGAAAAGAAAGTAATGTTGAATAAGGTATGAGTATGGAGACTAAAGTCATCATGTTTCAGATGGTCCTGATGCTGGTTCTCCAGAAGCCAGCGAGCAAGAAACATCGGGAGCCGAGCCACGAGTTGCCGACTTCGTGCAACAGTTGCCGACTCCGTACAACAGCTGTTGACTTCGTGCAACAGTTGCTGGCCTCGTGCAACAGTTGCCGACTCCGTGCAACGGTTGCCGTCTCCGTGCAACGGTTGCCGTCTCCGTGCAACAGTTGCCGACTCCGTGCAACAGCTGCTGACTCCGTGCAACAGCTGCCGACTCCGTGCAACAGCTGCTGCGGGTGTTGGTGATGAAGAGCGGAAGATGCAGTCGAGGACGATGCACGGTCAGGAGAGGCCGTGTCGGATTTTCGACGGTTTTAAAAACGACTTACACGGCCCTGTTGACATTAGCTGTCATTTTACGCGCGAATAGCCTAGATTGTCACTTTTTGATAGATTCTTGTACGGTTGGTTTGTTTAAAACGTTGCTCTTATGATGCTTATTGTAAAATAGTAGATTTGATGTAAATTCATTTAATATTTGTAGAAAAAGTGATGATACTCGTAGTTGTTATTTTTGATCCGTGTGACTTTTATTGCTAAAAGTATGTTAAACATAGTTATGTCATAAATGCGTTATACGAAAATAGAATTATGCCACTTGCAAATTATGTAATTTTGCGTATTATATTAATCGATAATTAGAGTAAAGCAAAATACAGCAAAAAACCGTTATATCAAACGTTACTTTATGCAAATTTAACGTATATCAAGTGTATGTTGGTTTTTCTGAAATTATATGAAACATTACGCACCCCTCTACAACTGCTGGAGCATTAGGAAGGATCCTGCCCAACCTTGGGGGGGGTGGGGACTGCATGTCGGTGTCTCTACATTGGCGTGGTGCTTCCCATGGCACTCTATGGGGCGCCTATATGGGCGGACACTCTGACTCAGGGCAGCAAGGGGTTACTGCACGGTGTCGTACGCTACGTCGTGTACGCGTACGTCGTAGTATTTCTCTCGCCATACAAAGAGGTAACGCGGCCAGCGTATTGGGAACCCTAACCGCAGGCGGACCTTTTAGATGGTGTTTTCTCATATATGTAGTCTTAGTATGTAGGTTTTTTCTTTATTTATTCGTTTTGTTGTAATTATATTATGTTTATTTGTATTTTAATATTATGTTTGTAATATTTCAAAAAGAAGAACTATTGTACACTTCTGGGGGCCTAGACAAGGTTACAATCGACAAGCGCTAACGCTAACGCTAACCAATAAAATGTATGGGAATGACAGATGTTAACGAAAAGTGTTTCTTCGGCATCTGTCATTCCCATACATTTTATTTGTTAGCGTTAGCGTTAGCGCTTGTCGATTGTAACCTTGTCAACGGCCCCTGATTTATTTGATCTGCCAAGTTAGCACTACGTACCCATTCGCCAGCTTAGCCATTCTTTCGCCTTTAAATACGCTCCGCAAGTAAACTCAACGAACGGCTTGTCGTCGTCTACGAACGTCTCCGGCCACACCCGTGGGTCCCACCGTGGGTCCCACCATGGGTCCACTGAGGTCCGTAGCTTGCCTGTGAAAGTAATAAGAAATAACATAAAATAATGCACACACCTCAAGGTTAGGCGAAGGAACTTTTTAAAAAACATTTTTATGAAATGCCTACGGGCCTATGAAGACGTTTTTTAGGGTTCCGTACCCAGAGGGTAAAACGGGACCCTATTACTAAGACTCCGCTGTCTGTCTGTCCGTCTGTCACCAGGCTCTCATGAACCGTGATAGTTAGACAGTTGAAATTTTCACAGATGATTTATTTCTGTTGCCGCTATAAAAACAAATACAAAAAAAAACGGCCAAGTGCGAGTCGGAGTGGGGCTACAACAGACATAATTTTTTTGCCGTTTTTATAGATACTTATAGCGTTTGCTGTTATAGCGGCAACAGAAATACATCATCTGTGAAAATTTCAACTGTCTAACTATCACGGTTCATGAGATACAGCCTGGTGATAGACGGTCAGACAGACAGATAGCAGAGCCTTAGTAGTAGGGTCCCGTTTTTACCCTTTGGGTACGGAACCCTAAATAACGCAGTCCGCATAGGCCATAAATGTCATCATTGACATTGAAGCATTTAATTTTGTGTACACAACAACACGTACTTATAGCAAATATGCAGTTCCAACTGTAGCTATTAAGGTCAGTTCGGGTTATGTGCGCCACCAGGGAAAGTGCGCTCCCAGGGTACCTAAGTGCTGATATTGATTTAAATGACTGAATGATGAATGAGGCGCACTTTCCCCGGTGGCGCACATACCCGAACTGACCTTAAGTATTAACTATTTTGTAGGTATTAAAATATATTGTGTAGAAGGTGAAGTTTATCGATCAGGGTTTTGGATCGAACTGAACTGTCAGAAAAAAAGCTGCGCACTGTCCGTGAAATTCGAATAGGGATTTCAAATTTGAAATTTTGAATAGTGATTAGCCAGTTTGTGTGTACAGTTCCGTTCCGGTACACGCATCGTTACATCCATAGTAGGTACGATCAGAATAATTTCTAGCGTTGCGAAGTGCACAGTGACAAATGATTTAGTGTAGGGTATGGCCACCAAAAACTGTACATTTGGAAAAAAGTCAATGCCCCTCTTAATTAAATAATTATAACTTTCATGTATTTCTGTTTTATAATAACTTGTAAAGACCTATCTGATCTGCAGAATGTTTTATACATATATAATAGTAGATTACTGCAGAGGCCGTGAAGTAAGGGATTGCTGGACGAGATTGGGGTAGACGGCCGAGTCGTAGACGAGGCCGAATACAACGAGTCCAGCAATTCCTGTTCCGGCCGAGGATTGTATAGTACTTTTCTCAAACGATGTGAGGAAATATTAAAATTAAAATAAATACTAGGTAATCAATTAAATAATAGGTCATTTGCGCCTTTTTTATTTTTTAAACATGCCATTTGAACAAGCCGTTCGAGCACCATGTTTAACCGCACATAAAGTATAGTACCATAGATTATTTTGATTTTTTCTATGAAGCAAGTATGCTTACAGTGTCTAGTGGTGGTTGGCAGTATGTAAATTTTCCTTTGTCAGTTTAATATTAGTAAGCAAATTTAAAAAGTTAGAGTAGCGGACAATAATGGTTTTACTTAGGGTTTTCATACATTACTTCTTGGCGTAAGGCCAAGAAGTAATGTAGGGAGCCATAAACAAGAAACTTCACGTCTTCATTTCGAGATATTAACGCGTACATTTCCGAGCATGTTTGAGAAATAGTAGATTACTGCAGAGGCCGTGAAGTAAGGGATTGCTGGACGAGATTGGGGTAGACGGCCGAGTCGTAGACGAGGCCGAATACAACGAGTCCAGCAATCCCTGTTCCGGCCGAGGATTGTATAGTACTTTTCTCAAACGATGTGAGGAAATATTAAAATTAAAATAAATACTAGGTAATCAATTAAATAATAGGTATTTTGCGCCTTTTTTATTTTTTAAACATGCCACTTGAACAAGCCGTTCGAGCACCATGTTTAACCGCACATAAAGTTTAGTACCATAGATTATTTTTATTTTTTCTATGAAGTAAGTATGCTTACAGTGTCTAGTGGTGGTTGGCAGTATGTAAATTTTCCTTTGTCAGTTTAATATTAGTAAGCAAATTTAAAAAGTTAGAGTAGCGGACAATAATGGTTTTACTTAGGGTTTTCATACATTACTTCTTGGCGTAAGGCCAAGAAGTAATGTAGGGAGCCATAAACAAGAAACTTCACGTCTTCATTTCGTGATATTAACGCGTACATTTCCGAGCATGTTTGAGAAAATTAAATTTAAGTAAGTTAACGTGTGCTGTGTTTTTTTTTTTTTTGAAAAGGTTAATTTTTGCGTTTATACAAAAATGATGTGTCCCACAGCGACATCTAGCAGTTTGAAGTCAGAAAAAATATAAAAATTGTTTATTTTCTCTATAGGTTCGGAATGGGTAACGTTGTTCACTAAATTTGCTGCTTTTCTATTGATTTATTTTAATAAAATAACGCAATAAAGTGTATCAAAAGTAATTTCAAACATGTGTCTCACTTTTCGTTCTTGAATGATACTTCACGTATGTTATGATGTTACTATTAAACTAATAAGAATCCTGGGCTGCAAAAACCTTTATTGAGTCATGGCAACACCACACTACAGGTTGTCTTACCTACGGAATTACATCCGCCATTTTCTTCACGACAGAATGTCAACAACACGTGGCCAGTGTGTTTGTCTCGTTAGTATTTTACGTTTTGTAAAGTGAATATCCAGGTACAGAATACAAGTTTATGCATAATTATACATTGTAGATGTAGGTAGACTATTCGTTTAACGAATAAATGTGTCCAGTGCTTTCTAACTTCAAAACTATCCGAATGTATAATTTTTAAGGTTATGTCCAAGTATAGGACAAACCCCCGTCCCCGCCGCCCGTCGGACGCCCGTCATTTTGAAAACTTAACCCTGTTCTGTACAGTAGAGACTTCCTTATATTAATAAAAAAAATTAGGTACTAAATAAGAATTATTATTTATTTATCGTATGGCATACTATTTCTCTACTTAATTAAATGTTTATGATGTTAGATTTAAGGTAAGCAACTGCATCCGTCGAGAGAGAGAATAAGAATAGTTTATTCGTGACAATACAAAACAAAGGACAAAAGTAATGTTTTATAAATTTATTTTAAGTACCATAATTTATATGTTTCCAGTGACAAATTATTCAAATGACGATGATTAAGGCGATAAATCACTTTCGCCAATGGAAAAGAATGACCACAATTTTTTCCAAATTTTAAAATAAAAATTAATTAATAATTATTTAATTTTAATTTTAAATATCATTAGGAAGTCTCTACTGTACAGAACAGGGTTAAGTTTTCAAAATGACGGGCGTTTGTCCTATCCTTGGTTATGTCTACAGCATTTTCGATTCACGAATGATACCGTGTGTTACTATATTTGTTACGTAACATTCGTGATCTGTTGTTAAGCTGAGTGTGCACTATAGACACGTAGAGATTCGCTACTAATTGATATTTCTTAAATCATTTCGGTTATTTCAAACTTTTTAGTTGATTATCAGTTTTTATTATTTACATTATCACTTATAAGGTTTCCACGGGCTATAATTAGCGACATCTTGTGAGTCTAAATGACACCGAAAAACATAACCCTCCTTTCCGCGGCAGTCGGGTAAAAATAGAAAAGTCCCTCATGTAGTCGCGGCTTTACATATTTCACGTGTGTTACCTTGATTCCGGTATGTTACCGTGCGTTACCAGTTCACGACCGTTATTGTACAATTTTTGGTGCCCATAGCCTGTAATACAACACTGGTGATTTTCGCTGACGACACTAACGCTATCATATCAGCGGAGATAGAGTGAACTTTGCTTTGGAGGATAATTAGACACATGACAGTGCATGCGTCAACGTTTTATAGTAAAACCTTTGCGGGCGTAGCATGGTTGAATTGATCACTTATCGCTGTCGATAAGACATCCGTCTCGTTCTGACAGTGCGAGAGTGACGTCTTATCCATAAAGATAAGTGATAAAATAGCAGCCATATTAGGCCCGCAGAGCAGACTCAAAAGCAAACAACGATCTCTGTGAAGTGAAGAACCCATTGCTTGTCTCACAAATGCGAATATCATCTAATTCAAGGGCGTTTTCGTGAGGAAACCGGTCTAATCCCAATAAGGTCTAGTCTCCCCTCTGGGTTGGAATGGAAGGTCAGATGGCAGTCGCTTTCGTAAAACTAGTGCCTTTGCCAAATCTTGGGATTAAGTGTCAAAGCGGACCCCGGGCTCCTTTAGGGCACAACTGGGAATAACGTTAGGAGGATGATGATGATGATGATTCAATAGATTAATTTTTAAAAGATCGATCATTGAAGGAATGTTTCTAGCCTAATAGTAATAAATAATACAGATATCTTTATAACTAACTAGCTGCCCGGCCCGGCTTCTCATGGATTACCCGTTTTCCCGTAGGAATGAAGCATTTTCCCGCGGTAAAAAGTAGCCTATGTTCATCAGGAATAATGTCGGCTTCTAATGGTAAAAGATTTTTCAAATCGGTCCAGTACTTTCGGAGCCTATTCAATACAAAGAAAGAAACAAACAGACAATCAAATCTTTCTTCTTTATAATATTAGTGTAGGTGTACTTAGATTATCTTTTGTTCCGTTTGTAATGTAATTCTAAAGATATTCCTATTTGTATACAAAATGAAATAAACTTTTAATATATTTATGATGACGAATGTTAGGTAGTAATTGTATGGATGCATGTTAGCTATAAGATTAGGTATATTGCTGTGCCCTAACATGGTTCATGTATTGGATTCTAATGTATTGATAAGACCTTTGTTAACAACATTATGCAAATAATAAATGAAATTAAATGAAGGGCGTTTTCGTTCAAATGTGCGACACATTTGATTGAAAGCGCCTTGAAAAGAAACGTTGGGAGTATAAAATGGTTGCTGCGTAGATTCTAAGGAGTCAGCCTTCAAATTATTTGTTAGGCCACAAGCGGTATATAAATTAACCACATTAGAGTAGGTATCACCAGCCAGGAAATATGGCAATCAGCAAGTAATTATTACAAAATTTCCCTATCAGACGCATGCCCAGGCGAGGAAACTATAAGCTAATAATAACAATATTTATTTTAGTTACATGACACATGACTCACTTTAATCTGTATCGTATCGTATAGTTAATATGATATTTTAATGTGAAACGGGTTAACTTATTCAGAACATACGAATACACGCATTCTAACTCCAATATCGAATCTGTTTCCTAGGACTTAAATTACTTCGGCAAAGATGCGAAGCCTATTGATGTCTAAATTTTAATTGTTTTGAATGTCAATGAAAAATTAGATTTATTTGTTGCATACCTATCACTTGCATATTCGACCAAACATATCAAGGGTCGGCAACGCCCATGTTACTCCTTTGGAGTTGCATGCGTCTATAGGCTGCGGTGTCCGCTTGCCATCAGGCGGGCCGTACGCTTATTTGCCACCGTCGATGTATATAAAAAAAAATAAAAAATATTTAATATAAAAAAGATTGGCGATCTCAGGGCGGGCTCATACTTCGCCCAAAGGCTGAGCCTGGCCATCCAACTGGGAAACGCGACGAGCGTGTTGGGCACGATGCCCCGGCCAACATTGGGGTGTGTCGAGGGCGGGCAGTTTTGTTTCTTATAAGTTTTGTTTTGTTTGTTTTATGAACAATTAATGTAATTCTTGGAATGAAATAAATAAAAAAGATTTCATGAAATTCATAAATAATTGTACAATTAAAATAATACCTGGTTTTTGGGACAACATAGTATCTACAGTGGTAGTTATTAGGTATTTAGTTCCTAACTATTCGTGTGATAAATAAATAAAAGCCTTTTTTATATGAAAGTACCATTCACAAAATACTTTCAAGATCATTAAATTACATACTTACAATGAACTTCGGTAAAACACGCCCATAATGTCAGTAAAAAAAATGATATAATTTGAACCATAGGTATTCGTTACGAGCTGACACGACCGAACCACTTAAATATTATCCCAGACTGTACAAGTGTATAGTGCCACATTGTAACATTTTAAAAATAATATCTACAGGAAAATACCCATTATTCAGGAAAATACAAACAATAAAGTTTAGTAGGTAAACGTGAGTCAGCCTTTGCGTCCCATAATCTATATATAAGTACATATCTTTCTATACAACGTGTTAATAAAATAACGCAAAACCTGAAAACAGTTAGTTCAGAATCGAGCATAGAATGCGAAAAAAATAAAAAAAACATTTTTTGACAAGATTTATTTTTTACATTTGTATGGAGTGTTGGCCGACTGGGGCGACCTGCTCCATACAAATGTAAAAAATAAATCGCGTCAAAAAATTTATTTTTTATTTTTTTCGCATTCTACTCTCGATTCTGAACAAACTGTTTTCAGGTTTTGCGTTATTTTATTAACACGTTGTATATATAAACGTGAAAGTCCTGACTGACTGACTGACTTAAATCAACGCCCAGCCCAAACCGTTGAACCTAGAAAGCTGTTTTTTTCACTATAGGTAGTTTATATAACGAAAGTACCCACTAAGAAGGGATTTTTAAAAATTCCACCCTCAAGGGGGTACAAAGAGGGTTGAAAGTTTGTATGGGGATGGAGTAAAATTTTAAGTGAGAGACTTGAAACTTTGTAGAAAGATTACTTATTAAGATACAATAAAAGTACTTTCAGAGTTTTAGAAAACTCCACCATAAATAGCGCTATTTCCGTATAGCGCTATCGTTTATAACGTTATTATTCCTAAAAGCGTTATACTCAAAAACGATATTTGACGCGCTTTATAGCGATTCCATTATAATTATAAATCTAAACCAATAATATAAAAGCGATACTTTCTTAAGCGATATAATAATGTTATAACGTTATAGGCTACCCCTCTCTCCCATTCAGTATCGCCTTCTCGTGCAATGTAAGCGATGTGATTACGTAACGTAGGTTGTTTGTTAGAGTGCACGACGTCATAGTAAAAAAACAGAATTTTTCGATTTGCTCGGCTTGTCGGCGCAGGTTGTAGCCTGATACGAATATCCCCTGACTAATCATTTTCAAATCAGATTGATTTTAGCTACTCTGTCCCTCATTAATCGGAAATACATCATCTGTGAAAATCTCAACTGTCTAACTGACAAGGTTCATGACATACAGCCTGGTGACTGACGGACAGACAGACAGACGGACGGACAGCGGAGTCTTAGTAATAGGGTCCCGTTTTACCCTTTGGGTATGGAACCCTAAAAATGAATGATGATGTATTCGAACAACTGGTATGTAAAAAAGTGTAATAAATAAAAATAAAGAGAATTGAATTGGACGAAAGGTATTCGTATTTTGAAAATACCTATTTTGCATTTAGTTTTTATAACACAAAACGCAAAAATATTTGGTATTTTGCATTTGAAAAAGTATTTGCATTTTGTATTTAAATACATTTCTTAAACTATTTTGTACATCTCTAGGGGGGACGGGGTTTATTCAATAATAATGGCATTATTATAACATGGTAAATTATTAATAATTTAAATGCCTGCACCAAATATAGAATGTCTTATGGCATTAAGTCCGCTATTTATACTTTTTAGTATTGTGTCATACAGTTTAAATTAATTCTCATGGCACCAGCACGCACATTACGGATGGATGGTCAGTTATGATGCTTAAAATGAGGTGGAGAGAACGAGAAAAAATATTTATCTATCCTTATCCTAACTAATATTATAAATGCGAAAGTGTGTGTGTGTGTTTGTATGTTTGTCCTTCTTTCACGTCGCAACGGAGCGTCGTGTTGATGTGATTTTTTGTATGGAGATAGTTTAGAAGCTGGAGAGTGACATAGGCTACTTTTTCCAGCGGGAAAACATCTAATTCCCACGGGAAAATTCAATATGTTACATTTTCCTATAACCACGCGGGCGAAGCCGCGGGCATCAGCTAGTCTATATATATATAAGTACCTATATAAAAGAAGAAGTGCTGACTGACTGACTCATCAACGCAAAGCCGAAATTACTGATGTTAGAGAGTTCATTTTTGCACTGTAGGTTACTTTCATAACGTGGGCTAGGGATAAGAAGGGATTTTTGGAAATTCCATCTCTAAGGGGGTTAAAAAGGGGTGCAAAGTTTGTAGAGGGGAAACTTTTTTTTTTAACCTACTACTACTAACTTTAGTTTTTGAGCTAGAGACTTCAAACTTTGTAGAAAGATTACTTATTAGAATACAAAAAGAGGACCCCTAAGGGGTTTAAAGAATAAGAATAAGAATATTTAAACATTACCAAACAGGTGTAACAGGTGTAACAGGTGTAACAGGTGTACCAAACAGGTAAAACGAAATTCAAGGGATGGAGACCAAGAAAATGTTATAGTAAGAGATTTGTAACTTCGCTCTTAGCCTGTATGTTAAAAGACTACAAAACAGATTTCAGAGTTTTATGAAATTCATCTCCTAAAGGGCGTTCAATGTTTGTATGGAGAGAAAGACAATTTAGACTGCTTGAAATTGATTCCATAAGGGAGTTAAAAACATTCATCCCCTAAATGAGCTAAAAGGAAGGATGTTTGTACGGGGAACAAGACATTTTTTAAGTAAAGGATCTGTTAAAAACTTCGGTTAAAGACTAGGAAACTAATTACAACGTTTCTTAAAATCCATCCTGTAAGGAGGTTAAAAAAGGTTGGAAGTATGTATACTCACATACATACACATTCATTAATAATTACATTCTTAGGTCATAAATATACTATATGGTAAGCGAAAATACATAATCCGACTGCTAGCAGAAGCAGCAGGTTACGTTAAGTTATAACCACGACCCTTACAGAACCGAACAGCTACCACAAATTAAGGTTAGGTTAGAACTGCGATGCTCTCAGAACCGAAAAGAAGGTAGTGTTTCATTCAACCTGCGGATTATTTTGTTAATTTAAAAAGTTTATTTTGGATTATCAAAATAATTTATTCTCTAACACCGTTAAATGGGGAAGGCGTATGGAGATGGAAAGTTCTACGTCTTTTAGCATTAGATAAGTTTGCTTTCAAAACTATACAGGTAGCCCGGACTAACGTGAGTAAAACTACTGCTTTCCTTAATACAGAAAAGTCTGTTGATGATTCTTAAAATATTTACATTTGTAAAAACGGAGTTTTCAATTTAAATTTAGCAATTGAAACTAATGAACTCATCGCACTGGTACCTTTTACGCTTAATCCCTGAACGGATTTAGATGAAATTTTCCGTACAGATAATTTGAGACCCTTGGAAGGATATAGGATAGTTTTTATCCCTGAAATCATCCCGTAAGATGGTAGAACTTTGTTTTGGGTCGGCGATTATTAAGGTTCCGCCTACAATAACTAATATAATAGCAATATTTTTTCTAAGACGATAACAAGTTCTACGCGGACGAAGTCGCGGGCAACAGCTAGTTAACTAATAATGTACATATATGCCATATATGGTCAGGTAGCTACAGGCATAATTGGACCCAAAAGCAGGCAGCATGATAATGCCATTTTGAAATATCTAGACGATGGACGGACTGCTTTCAAAGTCGATATCTCGCCATCATCCTATGAGGCAAAAGTGATATCCTCAGACAGCCTGAGGCGTTGCTTTTGCCTGTCATTCTGACTGACGCCAGGCTCCTGGGTACAATCTCCCAAGACATGTGTATAACATTAACCGACTCTGATGGCCACGGTCGCTGCGCTCACTATACTATGATACGGGGTCTGATCACCAGTGATCGGTTCTGACTGACGCCAGGCTCCTGGGTACAATCTCCCAAGACATGTGTATAACATTAACCGACTCTGATGGCCACGGTCGCTGCGCTCACTATACTATGATACGGGGTCTGATCACCAGTGATCGGTTCTGACTGACGCCAGGCTCCTGGGTACAATCTCCCAAGACATGTGTATAACATTAACCGACTCTGATGGCCACGGTCGCTGCGCTCACTATACTATGATACGGGGTCTGATCACCAGTGATCGGTTCTGACTGACGCCAGGCTCCTGGGTACAATCTCCCAAGACATGTGTATGACATTAACCGACTCTGATGGCCACGGTCGCTGCGCTCACTATACTATGATACGGGGTCTGATCACCAGTGATCGGTTCTGACTGACGCCAGGCTCCTGGGTACAATCTCCCAAGACATGTGTATAACATTAACCGACTCTGATGGCCACGGTCGCTGCGCTCACTATACTATGATACGGGGTCTGATCACCAGTGATCGGTTCTGACTGACGCCAGGCTCCTGGGTACAATCTCCCAAGACATGTGTATAACATTAACCGACTCTGATGGCCACGGTCGCTGCGCTCACTATACTATGATACGGGGTCTGATCACCAGTGATCGGTTTTTTGGATTCTCCCTCGCGGGATATCAAGTAGAAAAGTTAATATAGATACGACAGTTTTCCGCGATACCGAACAAACCATACAAAAATAAAACAATTTAAATTATCTCTAAGGATTTTTTTACTCTTATATGCCAACCAGTTGAGACATAAACTTCTATTCTCTACACTTTATTTTAAGCAAAATATATTATTAGCTTATATATCTATCATGATGGAAAAAATACTTCAAAATCTTGACATTGACATTTCATATTAGGCATTTGTATAATATTAGGTCACAGGTTATCGTATAAGTGCAAATACATAGATCTTATAGCTCAAAGGCGATCCAATAAATAAGTATCCACGTTAAGTTCGCGCACTATGATTTATGGTTCAATTTTCATTTCATCGACTTGTTTCTGAGATTATCTTTTACGACAACTGTGGCTTACTCTAATTGAACTTTTGATTCGCGTATGATTGGAATATTCTCGGGGAGTACTAGACCGTAAGGCAGTGTTACATACTAGTTGGCATGCCGCGAAAACCTAATTCTTTCCCTAAGGATGAAACTATTCTAAGTTGGATCGAGCCCCACGTTGACTTGATGTATGAAGCCCGGATTCCCGGGGCATATCCATACTAACATAATGATTGAGGTCGTTCACCCCATGTCGAATCCAAAAAACCGATCACTGCTGATCACCATACCCCGTTATCAGTGTTGCAGATCCATTGAAACTAAGGCATAGGGTTGTCGCACAGTATCTATTTTATGGTCAATGTGACATGTGACATTTTGGTGTACAGGCTTTTGCTTAAAGAGCCTTTTTGCAGGTAAAATAACAGATTTATATAAAGATAAAGATAGTTTATTTTTCAAGTAGGCATATTACAATGCACTTATGAACGTCATACGAAGGTAAAATCTTTTCAAAAACAATATACCTTATAACTAACAAACATTAAAGACATGCCTACCTATAAGTATACTTTCATTAGTTGTCTGAATAAATTATTAAGAGTTTTTCTAGGTTAGCTGGCGTTAAATTTTGTCGTCTATTACTGTTTATCCATTTTAAATATGAAAACGTTTGCTCCACTTCTACAGATGTAATTGGTAAATACTTCAGGCAATTATAATATTCTACGGTGTTTTTGTTAATGTATTTTGTAATTTCAGCTTCTTCATTATTAAGTAACTTGTAATCAATTTTGACAAATAAATGACTCAACCGCCTACTATGGAGTGAAAAAAAGAATAAAACCTTTTTTAATTACGGGTTGATAAGAGATTTTATTTTGTGAAAAACTTAATTTATATCGATTAAAAAAAGGTGCATTAATTTATATATACCTAGAGGCACATGAAAAAATAATAAACGTGCAGTGCCAACCTTAGCGTTTTCAATGATTCTGCAACACTGATAACGGGGTATGCTGATCACCCTTAGCGACAAGAGCAACAAGTGGTTGACGGATCTTAAAAGTAGTTGTATTTATCCTGTCTCAGTTTTCCATACATACCATACGATTAAATAAATCATTGTGATTTTGAAAGACGGATTTAGAAATGGTGATAAGATAACTGATAATAATAATCACGATGGCGTGCTTGTGACGTCTCGTTTTGTTATAATCTTATGTTAGCATTGAATTAGGACGCCTGTGACAGAGAGAAGATGGCTGGGTATCAGTTAAAGAGGGAAATGGTAGTTTTTACCCGACTGCCGAAGGAGAGGAGGGTTATGTTTTTCGAGCGTATTAATGTATGTGTGTATGACTAGTCTAGTCTAGTCTAGTGACTGTAGGAGTACCTCAAGGGTCGTCTCTAGGTAATACCCTATTCTCTTTATTTTTAAATGACATAACAAAACAAGACATAGATGGGGAAATTATTTTATACGCGGATGACACAACAATTATTGTAAGCGACGAATCTGATGAAGGACTAGTTAGTAAAATAAGGAAAATTCTCTCTATACTGGAAAACTGGTTTAAAATCAACGGACTAAAATTAAATTCTGATAAGACGCACATAATGAAATTCAATACTCGACACAGAGAATCAGAGAAAATGGAAATAATTTTGTCAAATGGCACATCGATTCAAAGTTCGCAGAATGTTATACTACTTGGATTCCATCTAGATCCTACCTTTTCATGGAAAAGACATATAGATTCGATCTGCAAAAAACTAGCAAAAGGGGCCTATGTGCTTAAACAATTAAGACCACCCATCTCTAGTGATCATCTAAAGGAAGCTTATTACGCATATGTTCACTCAATCATATCTTATGGAATTGTGCTATGGGGAAACTCAACTGACTTCGAACGCGTACTTAAAATGCAAAAACGAGCCATACGAATATTGGCTGTCACAAATTATAGAGAAAGTTGCAGAGAACATTTTAAAAATCTTGGTATATTAACATCGGTGTCGACATACATTTTGGAAGCCGTAATGTGTGTACGAAAAAATCCTAGCGATTTTGTCCGTGTGGGAGACGTCAGTAAACGTCCAACAAGATATCCAGATGATCTACGGCAAAATAAATGTAGACTAAACATGGCCAGAAAGTGTCCCAAGACAATGGCTCAAAAATTGTATAATAAAATAAGCTGCCTAAAGTTATTAAAGCACAGACTAACATCAACACTTTCCGTCACAAAGTCAAAATCCTGCTCCTTAGTAAAACGGTATACAACATCAAGGAATACTTAAATAATGAATACACTAATAAATAATTTGTAAACTTTAATACTGACTGGTAAATGTTCTTAAACCCAAATAGGTACTTTTTGAAATTTGATTATATCCGTGTAAAATTTATTGTATTCTTGACGATCTCAATATTGTGTGCATGTTTTTATTCTAATGTATGAAAATTATGTATTACTATTGAGAAATAAACCATCTGAATCTGAATCTATGTCTTATTCTTTGGTACGCCCTGCAGCCTAAGCCGTTTGACGGATTTCGATATAAATAGCGTTATGAATAGATTGAAGTAGGTAGTTCGATGATATTCCGGTGGTGCGTTTTGTATGCGGCCGTCACGACCACCACAAAAACAATAATTTAACTGGGGTAAAAATATAAGTACCTACTTACACAATATCATGTTATTTTTGCCTCATAATACATTATTTTGTTGTTATTCTAAACATTAAATTAATTACGACGGAACACTAGGAGGCGGTCTAAATTATAAAATTATGTAATTCTGTGTTAAATGACTTCAGTTCGATTTGCTCAAAATTTGATTCCATAGGTTTACAACTCAACCCCAATAAATGCGAACTCAACATTGCCCCAAACAACATCAACAAAAACGAAATAAAAAACAGGTTATCTGTGTTCACATCCAACAATCAGTTGACATGTTTCTTTTCGAATTTGCAGGCTTTTAATGTTTACATTTTTTTAGAAGGCCGTGGTCAGTTGCGAATCAAACGGTGTTTTTGATCTGTCAAAACTCCGCCGGTAAAACAGTCCCGATAAAATTTTGCAAGGTTTCAGTGGGCTCTTTTTGGAATAAGTACCTACAGCAAAAAGTGACTATATTAAACGGATGACCATATTACCCTCAGGTACTTATTATTTTTCTTAATGAATAAAAACAATGTTACTTTCGCGGGCCACGCAATCGCAACGTTTTATGGCGGTTGGTTTGGTGTCGATGTAAAAAAGGCAGATACGGGCAACTACGAAATCCTACACTGCTCGTGGCTCGACAGTCTCGCTCGACACGCACTTGGTCGTTTTTTAGGGAGGGATTTTCGTAGTCAACAAGGAACCCTTATCGTTTCAACATGTCCGTCTGTCCGTCGGCCCGTCCGTCCGTCTGCAGCTTACCTCAGAGACCCTTACTACTAGAAAGCTGAAATGGTATGGATATATATATTATTAAAAAAAAAATGCGTAACAGGAACCCCTCTCAGGTGAAGGCCTCTTCCAAAGCTTGCCATTTTTCTCTATCTAGAGCAGCGACTTGCCAATTTGGTCCTGCGATTTTTATGATGTTCCAACGAGAATATGGTCTTCCTTTTAGGCGTTTGCCCAGAGGGCCTTTCCACAGAGTGACGATTTTCGTCCATCTGCGGTCTTTGAGGCGCGCCACATGTCCGGCCCATCGCCATTTCAACTTTTGAGCTTGACTAAGAGCATCTATCGTTTTTATCTTTGTGTGTCTTATCTTGTGTATTTTTTTTAAGTTTAGCATGCTACGTTCCATTCCTCTTTGGCATGCGTTTATTTTATTTGTAAATTTCCACGTCTGGCATGCATATGTCAAACATGGGATGAGACAAGTATTCATAACTTTTTTTTTCAATTTTATTGGCATTTTACTTTTAAACACTTCCTTATAGCCCCAGTACTTGTTCCAAGTAATCTTGACTCTCCTCTCTATTTCGAGGTCACTGTTATTTCTGTTGAATCCAATTTGCTTCCCCAAATATATGTAATTTTCCACGTATTCTATCGGTTTATTACTTAATGTAATATTTGCGTGTTTATAATTTGACATGATTATTGTTTTACTGAATAAGAGATTGCAAGTATAATATGTTGTGACTCATACCATTATTATGTAGTGCTTCGCCTGCCATCTGTGTCCAGGTCTGCAGATCATGAGAACCGCATGGCTGTCTCACACCTGACTGCTTACACCACCTGTGGGTTAAATTAAATACCACATGATTCCTCCGACATGGATCACAAAGTGTCTCAGGTTTACCTGCATTGAAGGATTACATTGTACATTTAGTTTAGGTACTTCAGTTACTTGACCATGCATTTATTACTTTATTTGTTACTTGAGACCAACCTCTGTTGGTTGTGACCCGGGCGCGTGCTAGTGCACCACGATAGGTATCCGCAGATACAAACCGCGCCCATACGTGAGCCACCCACATCCACGGAGAATTCCATATCTTTGCACGGAATATACTTACTCTTAAGTTGGTAGCCTATGCCGTCACAGAAGACGGTTGGCTTGCATCTGTCGGCCGTCGCAACAGCTTCTTTTGACAGATCTCCAACTGAGCTTTGTGTGGTCAAGTATCAGTCTCCAGGAGACTATTTTATTTGTATCATTACTTCTAGGACTTTATTAAGTAAACCTTAGGCAATTAGCTTATGAATCCGGGCTCGCCTCTCGTGATGTCACTTCCAACAAACTCTTCACCATACTGTTCCAAAGATACTGTTCATGCAATGACCAGTAAATTCCAACATTAAAGATGGAAGTGACATTTTAGAGAGCGCGCCATAAACAAACTTTTGTCTTTGCTCTATGGCACATATAGAAGAAAGGTGGATATACTTTCCATAGAGATATAGTATTGCTATGTACAATATATACATTTCGCAGAAGTGTCGTGACAGAAGATATTTCGACTCATCTTGACAATGTCATCTCATGATGAGAGAAGGCCAGAGCAAGACCCCATAGTTGCCGGCCACAAATTTCCGGAAAAGTATATAGTCTAGAGGCCCCATGCCTCTATAGTAATAAGGTGGTTTTTGTAAACTAAACTCTTTCGGCATAGTAAAATAATAACTCTATGCCCTGAAACTGACGCTGTCTGATCAAAAGAAGAAAAGTCAACAGCATTGACAGTTTTATTTTAATTAGATGCATTGTGTTCTGAAATTTTACTGTTATAGAAATATCCTTGTCCGTTTTCATGTCTACTGTTAGCGTGTTAAGGGGTCAACTGTTAAAAAACAAATCTTCAGGGAACCTGTATGGAGCGCTTCGGAAATTGTCTACCACGCAAGGTAACTGTCAACCCTCAGGGTCGGGCCAAGACTTCTAACGGCGGCGGTAGAGGCAGCGGTGCAGTGCACCATACGCGTGAGCGAGAGGCCACGCTCCAATCTCTCAGATCTTCGAATGGCTGGCGCTCAGTCGCACATTGAGCCACTAGTGGCCGCCACAAGCTGCAGACGAGTTCTTTCATAGATTTTGTATCGCATCGACGCATTCCGGAGTTTAGGGGCCGCCTCCTAAGCCACAAGCGGCGGGAGTGGCTCGCTAGTGGCTTAATGTGCGACAGAGAGGCTCGCGCTCGCCACTAGTGGTTGTAGCGTTTGTCAAATTTAGCGTTTATCATATGACCAATTCGTGATAAATATGTATGTTTGTAGGTGTCTACAATTTGTTGTGATGTTTATTGTCACGAAAAAATATATCCTTCTTGAGCTTCAAACTATCCCTTGCAATTGTCACTGTTCATACTAATATTATAAATGCGAAAGTGTGTCTGTCTGTCTGTCTGCCTTGTTACCTCATCGAGCTTAAACCTGAACCGATTTAGATGAAATTTGGTATAGAGATAGTTTTTATCCCGGAACTCATCGCCTAAGGTGGTGAAATACCCCTGTTCCCTATAAGACAGGTTTACCTAGTTTAGGGCGCAGGACACCGTTCCTAGGCTTATCTAACATAAGTGCTGAGTGCACTTATGTTAGATAAGCCTGTATGTATGTAAGTATGTATGTACCATATCTATACCTGCTTATTAAAGCAGTGTGTAGTAAGCTGATGTACTGATTATACAATAAATATATTTTCATTTTCAAATGGGAAAATTGTATGGAAGTACTGTTAGGGCAAAAGTTAGTAGTCCATATGAGCGAGATGACGTTCCGATGTGCCCTTCTAACTCTCCAATTTGTTTGAAGGATGCTCCAGAAGGACGAGCATCCTGCTGTCGACCCTGGGCGCGCTGGGGGGCGGGGTGGGCGCGCTGCTCTACACCCTGGAGACGAGCACCGTGAAGGCCCACAAGGACCTGGCCCACGCGCACCAGCAGCCCTGGAGCCACAAAGGACCGCTGTCGTCGCTAGACCATGCCAGCATTCGGCGTGGCTACGAGGTCTACAAACAGGTAACATCATCATCATCGTCAGCCACAATGACCGGCCCTGCGCCACCCGCATCCAGCGGACTCCCGCGACCTTCAGTCTACCTTGTAGCCTGTAACTTGTAGCTGCGCCTGCCAGTACGTGGTCGCCACTCGAGAACCTTTCCTCCCAACGGCCAGTCGGCCATCCGTTCTACGTGAAATGTTGCCCGCCCACTGCCACTTAAGTTTAGCGATTTCGAATTAGGTAACGGTTTGCTACAATAGTAGCGGCGCTTAGTAGTCGGTATTCTGCGAACGCTCCACCTTATGAGACTCGCTAGATGGCTGTATCAAGGGGCCAGGAGGTACTTCTGAGCATGGCGAGGATAGTCAGGAGATTGCTCCCTCTGTCCGACTCTGTCGCCGGTACACGTACGAACAGTCCGCCGCGTGATTTCTGCTCGTGTGGATAAGTGCCGGAAGCACTACGTACTAGATTTACTGTGACCTTGCTTGACCGTCCGCCGATTTCGCTCGATTGGCGTCGCCTAAATGGCTACTAAGCCGTAAAACAAATGCGCACAGAAACGTGTCGATAGGTACAAACTTAAGTGCATGTCGGCTTGGTAGTAGTAGTAGTAGCGAGCCACCAAGTCCCTGACCTGGTTTTAAATGGAGTGCAAAAAGGTCTGACGCTATTTGAGATTCCGCTATATATGTTATGGGGCTTCTAAACGGGCAACACTTTTACGGCAATGTGTGGCCGGCAAGTATGTGCATCTTGCGTACAAAGTCAGCGTAAGACAGCAATAGTCGCCGGCCAGAAATTGCAAGAAAATGTTGCCCGTTTAGTCCCGTTAACCGTGTCTCTGGTGTGTACCTACTTAATCGACTTCAAAGGGCGGAGGTTCTCAATTCGTCGGAATCATTTATATTTTATGTACCCTACCTATGTTCCCCGATTACTCAAACGCCTGAACTGATTTGGGAAATTATTTTTTGTTTTTTTTTTTTTTATATACGACGGTGGCAAACAAGCGTACGGCCCGCCTGATGGTAAGCGGACACCGCAGCCTATAGACGCATGCCACTCCAAAGGAGTAACTTGGCGTTGCCGACCCTTGATATATTTGAGGATTCATCAACTGACGCCATTTTCAGAGGAAAACTAAAAAATATTTTATTGGACATGTCGTGTTACGCCATTGACGAATTTAATGATAAGGTATTATTGACCCACGCATAACTCAGTTAATAACCCTTAATTAGACTGACATCTACAATGACAATTAATATTCTTTTTTAGGAATATTGTATATCTATTTATAATTAAAACTACCTTGAAATGTATAAAACGTATGTGTAGGTACAGTCAAAGGAATTTAAATACCTACCCATTCCGTTGATATGTCGTTAGACATTCGCAATGCATTAAGGTCGAAACTTCTATTTCAGTAATACATACTACTGCTCAATTTGACATGTAAAATAATGTATTTTATGAATAAAAATCTGAATCTGAATCTGAATCTGATTCGCCGTGTTGACAGCTGAAGGAACAAATTCCCTCGCTCTCAACACAACGCATCCTCGGGAGCTCTGGCGACCTTGCTCACCTCGAGGAACACAACACTACTACAGAGCAAGTAGTAGTGTTATTATGGCTGTGGTCTTCTGCAAGGCGGAGGTACTTCCCCAGTTGGGCTGCTCCACATTCGAGCGGGATGACATTTCGCTGTGCCCTACCACACCAAGTTTGAAAGGGTATCCTTCCAGGCCCCTTGATAAACTTGACAATTGTCACCTGACACTGACCATACATTGCTTGTTCTAGAAGTTAAGGTGGTCGCTAGGTTACTTGTGGAACCAGCAATGTACGGAGAATTGTTGTTGTCAGGTGACAATTGTCGAGTTGGTGAAATAGTGGCCAGGTCGTGGTCTCATTAGCTCAGAATCTGATGATAGAATCCTGGAGAAGTCGAGGGAATGCTTCAAATAAGGTGCAGTACTGAACTGATGTCGGCTGAAACTTTGTTTTTAAATTTGACAGGTATGTAAGGCCTGCCACTCGTGCCAGTATCTCGCGTTCCGGAACCTGGTGGGCGTGTCGCACACCGAAGAGCAGGCCAAGGCGGAGGCCGCGGAGGTTATGGTGCGGGACGGGCCGGATGAGACTGGGGAGTTCTTCGAGAGGCCAGGTACTACTTGAGAGGACATTTTTAACAGAAACAGGAAAAAAAAAATTGCTGCAAGGAATCAAACAAAAGTCTGCTGCGACAACCATTTATTTGCTCACATAATTTCACAACTTTCCACTATTTCTCTCCCCGAGTCTTAAGAGGAAAGTATACCTACCTTTGGAATACCTCATACTCGTCCATACAAGAACACGTTTTTCCACTTCTAAATATTTTCCAATATCAATGATTTTTTAGTATGTTATTGACACAATGAAAGACTAGGTTTATAGGTTTTCCTTTTTTCAAAATTTGCTATAAATTTAAACTTAAAGGCACCTGTTGGCGCCGATGCCGATGATGGATGCAGCTCGATGACTTTTAAATAAAACTTCGATGAAAAGTTGACTGTAGTATAATTTCCCAAAAGGCTCTGGTTGTTACAAAAATAGTTTGACCGAAAGACAGATGTACAGAAGTGGTGTTATATGGTATCGTATATGAAAGGCATTTAAGTGACTAGCAAGATCTGATTTATTTGAGTTACCGAATTTAGGTAGGGATAAAACTTGGGTATGTGGAGCGCTTCTATTGGTGCTTTCAAAAGCCCCTCTCATGCTAACCGTGCCCGACGGGCGCGTTTTGCTACTGCATGTGAAGTATTATTTAAGTATACAATACTAAAAACGGTTGCGTTCGCAACAGCACCAAATTTTTTTTTTTAAAGCGTTACCTATTAAGTAAACCTAGATTATATTATGCTGAAGCGTTCGACATCATAATCAAAGTGATTTGTTAAGATTTAGTTAGTGGAAATGTTTTCTCCCGAAATGGAAATTTCATATAAAAAGTAGGTACCTATTGTCAGTCGCGAGATGCTAGTAGCTAGGTTTATATCCCTGTTAACACTAAACCATAATCTTACAGAGTGGGTGTCGTGTGCACAGTTGGCTCTATTTACCATAATCATGAGCATTTTGTGTAATTAATCTAAACATGGTGATAAAGAGAATATACCGAACACCTCTTCGCTGCGCAAAATATCTAAAGGAGACGCTACACGAGCCGATATCGGCCGGCCTGCATGCCGGCCGACGAGTGATTCATTCGGCCCGTGTGGATACGTTTCGGAAGCACGGCGGCCGGCCAAATCAAGGTCACTGCATACTAGATTTTCTGTGATCTCGCTTGGTCGTCCGCCGATATCGGCCCGTGTAGCGTCTCCTTAACTCGAACAGCCGCGTTTGACAGCTAACGTGGACACTGTCAATCAAAAATAAGTTCTGACACCCTAGCTTGTGCACGCTTGCGACTCCATAACCAGCAACACAACACCACATATCGTTTGTTTCATTTTAGATGACTAAAAGTAGGTACTGAAACCAGACCATTACCGACATCTATTGTTTAATTTTATTGTTATCTTCAATTGTGCTGTAAAACATTTACGCATAAACAACAGAACAAACATTAGCTACTCCAGTAAACGTGCCACACTTCGGCCAGTTATATACATTATTTTCTGGATCTCTCTCTCTCCTCTCTCTTTCTCTCTCCTCTCTCTTTCTCTCTCCACTCTGCAGAACTCTGACAAGAACAAGGCGATGTTTCACTCACCTCATTACGCCTCTACGCTCTTCTTATTACGCCTTAAGTATACCCCCTGGTCCATTACGAATGGTATTTACAAACAATTTTATCGCAAAGACTGATAGTTGGAATGAATACAGCTGATTTCTGTCAGTTGTTGTGATGAATTGCTACGTTGTTACGTTTCTAATTCGCGGAAGCAGGGCACGGAATGCAAAAGTCGCGGGTTTAAAATCCCTTCATAGCGAATAATTCTTAAAAATTTTCAGCTTCATTGATGTTTCATTGGTTTTGCTAAAGACCTGCCGTTTTTTTCACCAGGCCGGCTGTCGGACTACTTCCCAAGCCCGTATCCGAACGAGAACGCGGCCCGCTACGCGAACAACGGCGCCTACCCTCCCGACCTCTCCCTCATATCCAGCGGGAGGGAGGACGGCGACAACTACATCTTCTCGCTGCTCACAGGTAGGACCCGAGACAGGTAGCTACAGCAAGGACGAACAACGGCGCCTACCCTCCCGACCTCTCCCTCATATCCAGCGGGAGGGAGGACGGCGACAGCTACATCTTCTCGCTGCTCACAGGTAGGACCCGAGACAGGTAGCTACAGCAAGGACGAACAACGGCACCTACCCTCCCGACCTCTCCCTCATATCCAGCGGGAGGGAGGACGGCGACAACTACATCTTCTCGCTGCTCACAGGTAGGACCCGAGACAGGTAGCTACAGCAAGGACGAACAACGGCACCTACCCTCCCGACCTCTCCCTCATATCCAGCGGGAGGGAGGACGGTGACAACTACATCTTCTCGCTGCTCACATCAGGTAGGACCCGAGACAGGTAGCTACAGCAAGGACGAACAACGGCGCCTACCCTCCCGACCTCTCCCAAATATCCAGCGGGAGGGAGGACGGTGACAACTACATCTTCTCGCTGCTCACATCAGGTAGGACCCGAGACAGGTAGCTACAGCAAGGACGAACAACGGCGCCTACCCTCCCGGCCTCTCCCTCATATCCAGCGGGAGGGAGGACGGCGACAGCTACATCTTCTCGCTGCTCACAGGTAGGACCAGAGACAGCTAGGTATACGGCCTGACTTGGTAACCTAAGCAGGCACCGCCGCGTATCCTATTGCGAATCATTTTTAGAATTTTATATAGAAAACTCCCGTGAGAATCAGACATATTAACATATGCTGCACTGGTGCATATCTTTAATTTAGCACTAAGTACTGGGGAGTATCCACATCATTGAAAAGTCACACGAGAAAGACCCATTCCTAAAACCAATAAGACTTCCGCCGTTGTACTCCAGGCAAAATACGGTTTCGCCAAACATTAATTTATAATAGCCTGTGTTTTTTTTCTCCGTCATAAATACATATTTTAAGATACTCTATTTACGAATCTTACAAACTTTCGACCCGAAAGTAGGTATAAAAAAATACTGTCAAATATACGCCGATTTTATTAATTAAAATTAATAATAGTTGTCTATAATCGTCAACACAACAATATTATTGTCTTTAACCTGTAAACAATGAAATCCGACATTTTTTTTACATGTAAAATCAATATATTAACAAAATGCATGGCTTGGGTGACAGGTGACAGAAGTTGGTAGAAAAAAATTGTAATAAGTAGTACTTTGATTTGATTCTCATAAAAATAATTGATGAACCTATTTTGCTAAAAATCGTATAGATTTTTGTTTAGAATTGCATATAAATACATTTACTCCAATAAACTATCGGTAAATATATTTATAGGACCAAATTGTGTCCAAATTTAATTTAACTATATAGATTATTAAAGTAGTACACGAATCCTACAGAAAAAAGGTTTATGTAAAGCATAATACACATTTGAATAGTCCTGTTTAATTCTACAATTGAACTTGAGCTCTTTCCGCGTGTGTTAACGATCACATTCGCTCGCAACGGCGGCACGCAACGAGTCCTTTTCTGTGACGCGAAGTAGATAGATACCTACATTACCTACGCAGATTATTTGTAATCATTTATATCGTCTTCGACGATGTACTAGTAGGAGAATGCGACTATTCACGGTGTAATAATGGCGTAAGCGGGAAACGCGCTAACAATTAATGAAATTTATAAACATATTTTAGTGAAAACATGCCAAGAATTTAGTACATTTCTATGTTTGGTGTCTCAATGCTTCATAATTATTTACTGATAAATGTCATCATTATAAAACAGTGACGACAATTCTAACAGGTGATTTCCTACTTAAAGTAGTTAATTTCCCACTTAATCTGCGTAGGTAGTACAAGATCCATCTGCACATCATTGTAGTAACGGAAGTAGGTACTTAATTATTGGAATGGGTAAGAAAGAACACGCTGCTAAAATACTGCTTAGCTGCTATAGCTATACAGAGTGGAAAAACCTATGGGCCCTGAAAGAAAACCACCGTAAATCCATAACATCAGTGGCGTGCACCACGTAAAGGCAGAAAGACACTGCCTGCCCTACTCAAATCTGTGATATTGTTTTACCCAAAGGGTAAAAACGGGACCCTATTACTAAGGCTCCGCTGTCTGTCTGTCTGTCTGTCTGTCTGTCTGTCTGTCCGTCTATTGTAGGTAGTTTGGGCTAATTTGGTTTATTTTTACTAATCATATGTTTAATCTTGGTGAAAATTTAAAGTCAGGCATTAATATATGTACAAAAAAAGGGCATAAATATCTGTGTACGCCTCTATGTCAGTTTTTATCCTTACTCTGGTACAAATATTAATATCCCTGACTGGTAAATTCGATTTTCAGCTACGTTACGCGTGTATCGACTCGATAAAAATGCAATACTTGAGTACCATTTGGTTTTGGTATTCGATGGTTATTCTCGCCAGTTCCCACCAATTTGCTAACACTAGTAACGGCTGTGAATTGTTTCCTATGGAACTGGACTGAGAAAAGTAACCCTAAGTAAAACCATTATTGTCCGCTAATCTAACTTTTTAAATTTGCTTACTAATATTAAAGTGACAAAGGAAAAATTACATACTGCCAACCACCACTAGACTCTGTTCTGTAAGCAAACTTGTGACATAAAAAAAAACGATGGTACTATACCTATGTGCGGTTAAACATAGTGCTCGAACGGCTTGTTTAAATGGGATGTTTAAAAAATAAAAAGGCGGCAAATTACCTATTATTTAATTGATTACCTTGTATTTATTTTTATTTTAATATTTCCTCACATCGTTTGAGAAACGCACTATACAATCCTCGGCCGGAACATGGATTGCTGGACTCGTTGTATCCGGTTTACCCCAATCTCGTCTACTCCAGGCAAAATACGGTTTTGAAAAACATTAATTTAGCGTTTTTTATAATAGCGTTTTTTTTGTTGATTTCATTTGAAAATCTTATTCTAAGATGATTTGGTCAAGAATCCGACAAACTTTCCACTCGGAAGTAATTATGTAGATTTCAATGAAGCATGCATTATCTTTTTTTGTACGATTTATCTTGAATATTATAGAGCAAATGTAAATGAACCAAAATTAAGACAAAAACATTTATTAATATTTTTACTGACTTTTTAGAAGAACTTATCATTTTTTCGATGTCTGAAATTTTGTCGGATTTTGTCGCTGGGTAACTATTTAGTTGATAATATATCCGTTATACATAAAAAATAAGCTATTATAAATTATTTCCAAAATTGACATTTTTTCCATACAAGTTGTCAGTTCATTGCCTGGACTAGTCCAGCAATCCCTTACTTCACTGCCTCTGCAGTAATGTACTATTATTCAAAATAACACACGTATAGTCTGGCCAGGGAAAGATGAGCCTATATTGTTTGCATATTTAGCAAGTAACCAAGTAAGAAAATCTCAATGAGAACAACGTTTACGTTTACACATTCCTATATGACTATGACGTAAGAAGTTTCATTATATTTTGCAAAAATGCTTCACAAGACGACGTTTGGGATGAAATGAGTATTTACCCGTAGGTTTTAACTTTAACCCCCTACCCATCTCTAGGCAGGGTGTTCTTTAAATAAATCGATACTAAATAATTACAACATTTGGTTTATCAAGTCAAGTTCAATGCAGATTCGTCGCTGTTGCTTGCATACGCGCTAACTTGCTGATCATGCTGTGTGCACTTGCCTTGGATGTCATGCTAGTCTATAAGCTATTCATAAAGAACCATTGTATCTCATAATGTATGATATCTGTAAAGTGTACCTAATAAATAAATAAATAAATAAATAAGTTATTTCTTCCGACCTGACCCTTACTTATACAGTACATATGTAAATATTAGGTAGTAAAAAAGTGTTCGGTTCTGGCGCTTCGCCGGCCGCTGCCACGGCACGCTACGCTCGCTCGGCTCGCGCGATGTAGGGTCGCAAACTCGCAGTTCACCTAAAACTCCTCCTCGCTTCGCTCGTCGTCGTGCCTACACCGACCTGCCTTAATCTCTGTAAAACTACTTTGAATTTCATTCAAAATGAACATTTGACTAAACGTATGAAATGCGGAAAGTAATGCTGGATAAGTCAAAAATTGGCTATGAAACAAAAGTTGTAACAAAGCTCAAAAGACTGTAGTGGTAAAAGTTTTTCGGACAACTGACACATTTGGATAACATCAAATGGTAAATGAAAAAAGTAATGAATTGTATATTCGGAGAAGTCATAAAAATACGAAAAGTTTTCGGACAAAAGATATTCGGTCAATAAATTTTAGTGATTGCGATAGTAAATTGTAATTCAAATGTAATTCGGGCTAAAAGTAGGTAAATTAAATTTAAATAGTGTTTAATTCATGATAATGAGAGCGAGAGAATGAGCTGTTTTAAGGGTTTCCCTTCAGGTTCCATAGATTTTTTCACCCTGTATATTATCTAACGTGTAATATTGGGCATAATAAAAATCAAATAATAGGTAAGGGTATAAATCTCTCTAGTTTACTATTTTAACGAATTTTGCTCTATTACAATTACTACACGCCCACAATCTGCTTTGCTCAAAGGTTGACTGGTAGAGAATGCTTACGGCATTAAGTCCGCCTCTTGTACGATAAGTTGTCCTTAGTGCAATAAAGACTAAATATATAAATAAAACTGAACCAAAAAAGAAATTAATGTAAACAAAGCAAGCATCTTCCTCTAGTCTTAAAAAGTCCATCACAAACTACATAATATACACGTGTGCACAATCTTTGAAGTCCCTTTTTCCAACTTCCACTACCTACGTCAAAGTTCAAAGTTAAATTGCATAGGTATCTTCATCCCACGCTCGTCAGTGTCACTCATTGATAAATAAATAAAAATACTTAAATATTTTCATAATTCGTTTCACGAGTATATTAAAATTTAACTACTATCAACAACTAGATCTTAGACGCGTTAGATGGTTTCGCGAATCGCTGCGATTCGTGCGGTACCTACCTACCTACCTAGTATACGTACCTACCTACCTACGCGGCGAGCGGGCGACCGGCCAATCACGTTAGCTCTGCGGCTCGCGCGCGGCATTTTTAAACCTATTTTAACAGGTGTTTGTAATAACATTACTTGCAACCGATTTTATAAGGGGATTCGTACATTATTCGATGAAAAATAGCTTATAATGAAAATCCCAAAAGTAACTGATCAATTTGCATTTTTTTAAATAGTTAAACAGCATTTAACCCCTAAAATCCACCCTCCGTTGTTGTTTAGTGTGCGATTCGTTTCTAATGTTTGTGTCCACTACATTCATCAAAGAATGTAGGAACCTACAGCCAATTATTATTTTTGGACACGGAAATATGGTAAATGAATAAAATGTTAGGGATCTACTAAATAGAAATGTAATATTCGGAAACATTTTTTGCCTGATTTATCATCAAACTTATAGAGGAAATATTAATTTATCAAAACAAAGAATAAAAAATGAGTTAATTTTTTTTTCCGATTTTACAGGAATTTATAAATTTTCAATTATTTATTAAAATATCTAAATCACAAATATTTTGTCGGATTTAGTCTCGTCGTTATTAATACAATTATAATTTATCTGTTACGCAGAAAAAAAAAGCTATTATAAATTATTTCCATTTCGCCATACTAGCTGACCCTATTTTGCCTGGAGTATTGAAGATCACCGGCCTATAGGTATCATCGATAGCCAAGTTGTTTGAGTCCATCTTGAAAAAGCTTTTAGCCCCACAGATTAAACCTTTTCTCTGTGACTCCCAGCACGGTTTCAGGGCTCGGCGTTCGGTTGAAACGAATCTATTGACCCTGGTTGATTCCATTTCAGATCATTTAGGCAAAGGCATACAAGTTGACGTACTGTACTTTAACTTCAAGAAAGCACTTGACCGCGTGGACAATGATGTGCTCTTAGGCAAGTTATGTGACATCGGATTTTGCCCTCAGCTCCTCCGGTGATTTGCTAGCTATTTGCGTGGCAGGCAGTATGTTCGTCTCTAAAGCTTTTCAAACTCGATCCGGAGTCAGCCAGGGCTCAATTCTGGGACCGTTGCTCTTCGGTATTATGATAGACAATCTGGCGTCGGTCCTCAGCACTGCTAGATGTCTGCTTTATGCTGATGATCTAAAAATGTTTTACGGAGTGCAAGAAGTGTCCGACTGTGTATCTCTCCAGGAAAACGTAAGTAGAGTGCACCGGTGGAGTGTTAAAAATAGACTAACATTTAATGCCGCAAAGTGTGCCGTTATGTCTTTTAGTAGAGCCCGCAACCTCAACTTTGAATACCTCCTAGGTCCGGAAAAAATTGCCCGTGTAGACTCCATTCGGGATCTAGGCGTGAATTTGGACACCTACCTCAATTTCCATGATCATATAAACTCCTTGACACGTGATTGCTATAAGAGACTAGGGTTTGTTATTAGAAACGCAAGAGATTTTCAGGACATCGGCACCATAAAACTATTATGTAGTGCTCTAGTGAGAAGCAAGCTAGAGTTTGCTTCCGTTGTTTGGAACCCTTATGAAGCTACCTATGCCTTACTTCTTGAGAGGGTGCAAAAGGTGTTTCTACGGTTCCTGTACAAGAAACTGTACGGATACTACCCGTTTTTATACCCAACCAAATTTTTGCTGGGCGTCTTGGGTTATAACTCTCTTGAAGTAAGGCGTAATTTTTCGCTTCTCTCTACAACCTGCAGCATCTTGCGTGGCGAGTCTGACTGTGCTGAGTTGGTGCCGTTGGTGGCGCAATTAGTACGCCTATATACTCCTATGCTGGCCAAAATTTGTTTCCGCCCTCGTGAACGCTGTCTGCTGGCAGTGCCGACGACACGAACTGTGGCGCGTAGGAGTTCTCCGCTAGTTCACCCTTTGCAGCTTCTGAATGGGCTCCTTGCATCAGTTCCCGAGTGCGATTTGTTTGCAAGTAGATGGAATGTTGTGCGTGATGAATGTCTGAAGTTCTGCGAGAAGATGGATGTGCGTCGCTCCTCTGTTATTTATTAGAACTGTTAAATTCTTATTAATATTGTTTGGTGTAATATTTCTAATTTAAATTATGTTGTAAATATTCTTCTTTAGTCTCACAGTTGTTTAGTTATTTCTGTTATGCTGTGTAACTAGTTTAAATAAATAAACAAATAAAATAAAAAACTGAAAACGGGTCACTCACGTGTTTCAAATCGCTCGACATGTTTCAAATCCATTCGCGGTTCCTATTCATGAGCACACACGTTGCCGGCGCGTTTAGCACTGCGCGCCCGCGCCCTGCTCGCGCGGCTGGTGCATGCGCGGGCGCAGGCGGGGGCAGCGACGGAGGCGAGAACCTGCCCTCGTTTACCGCCGGCAAGGCGTGTGCTCATGAACAGGATTTTAGACATAAAACACGTGAGTCTGAGTTTTCATCACATTTTTAGAATGATCACTTTAATAAATATAATTTGTGTGTTGCATGTGACACAGGATACGTCCCCGCGCCCGCCGGGATCGTCCTGCGTGAGGGACAAAACTACAACCCGTACTTCGCGGGAGGCGCTATAGCTATGGGCCAGGTAAAGTGTTACAGTTTCTGAAAAAAATGACATTTTTGTGACAATTGTCATCATCACAGCATCCGAAAGACGTCCACTACCTGGCATAGCCAAAAAAAACCCGTCAAGTGCGAGTCGGACTCGCGCACGAAGCGTTCCGTACCATTATCTAAAAAAACGGCAAAAAATCATGTCTGTTGTATGGGAGCCCCACTGCGACTCGCACTTGGCCGTTTTTTTAGTATTCGTTGTTATAGCGGCAACAGAAATACATCATTTGTGAAATTTTCAACTGTCTAACTATCACAGTTCATGAGACAGACGGATAGACAGACAGACAGACAGCCAGACAGTGGAGTCTTAGTAATAGGGTCCCGTTTTTTTTTACCCTTTGGGTACGGAACCCTAAAAAGGTGTGCGACAATATTCATATGTATGTGTATGTATGTATTAATAGGTATATATTGTTATATTATATCGTATCGTATTTTACTATATTATCCATCCCATCTTTAGACGTGTTAAAGATTTTATATTTTAAATTAAGTTGCACTGCCCACATTTTATTCTGCTTTGCCTTAAGGCTGTGCATTGGAAATTATCGCGTGCTTTGAAACGCCGTTCTGACTAGATTAAGAAACAATAAGGTCTGATTTTCAGATATATGATTCTTGACTATATGATTGTTTATCTGATTTTATCGATACATGATTGCTTAAGATTTCCTCGATAGAAAAAAAAACCAAAGTTGGGTCTGTATTTTCCTTTTTTTACTCAGCCTACTCAAACGATACATTATTTTACGACACAATCAAGTAAATACTATAGTATTTTATCTCATCTAAAATCTCACTTTATGAAATATAAATGAAATGTCTCTAAGTTAGGTATTTATCGAAATTTGTCCAAAAAGCCATTCTCGAAGAGTGTTACATCTCTTTTCCTCGTGCGCGGAAGGCATCAGCGTGTCTCTGTGTATGGGGCGTGTTCGACTCAAATCAAGGCATAGGTTGACTGGCAGAGAATGCTTTATAGCATTAAGTCCGCCTTTTGTATCATAAGATAATATTCTTTTGTGTAATAAAGATTATTTATAAATAAATGACTAAATGGCCGGCACTGCGCCACCCGCATCCAGCACGGTTAGCACGAGACGGCACTAGTCCTTCTTTTCCTAAGTTTTCTAATCCCAACAAAAACATTACATGTAAAGTGATTGCCAAGACTCCCTAGCTCATATAGCTTTCAGCGTGAAAAAGATATCAGATCATAAGTAGCGCCAAGCTTCCTACTCCACACGGCATAACTCTATCTACCACTACCAGCCACGCTCTACAAATTCTACATCTTGGCTAAAAAGTATCGGTAGGAAGGGTCGGTAGGAAGGATACTTGATGGAATCCTGGAGAAATCGAGGGAACTCTTCTAATATTATACACACACAGACAGGCAGACTAGAAGCGGAGTATTGAATCGGACTCGTTTAAAACTTTGTTTTTAAAGTAAATTTTTAAAAAAAGACCGGGTTGCGCTCCGGGAGAGCCGGCAGAAGTGAAAACTCAATAACATTGTAACAGTTTTTCGATTAGGTCACGTGACATCTTACGGTGTCACCCTAAAAATGAATTTGACGCAAATTTATAAACAATTATCAATTATTTAGGCGGACGGGCCGCGGGCGCGTTGGGTGCGACGGGCCGCCGACGGGCGAGCACAATACCAATTTGTTTTTGCCATTGCCAAATATTTATCAAAGCTTTGTCTCTTTAGGAATAACGTCTAAATTCGAACTATTCGAATTTGCAAGAACAGCAGACGGCGGTGGCGACCAAAATATCAATTTGTTTTTGCCGTTGGTAAATATTTTTCTAAGCCTTATCTCTTTAGGAATAACGCCCAAATTCGAACTATTCGAATTTTCTCAATAGCAAAACGGTGAAGGACGCGTTGGTTAAAATTACAAATTTATTTGCAGAATATGCTACGTACGTGTATAATAAAAGCGACGTTTTATTTATTTTATTTATGTTAATCTATTATTATTATTTACTATTTGTAGGTACTGATGGACGATGCGTGCGAGTACACCGACGGGACGTGCGCGACGGCGTCGCAGATGGCGAAGGACGTGGCCACGTTCCTGCGGTGGGCCTCCGAGCCCGAGCTGGACGAACGCCGCTTGATGACCATCCGGTGGGTAAAGGCTCGCAGGCCATCACACACACAGCAATTTGTCACAACAACTGGGTGTAGAGCGAGCGAGGCAGACTGCATAAGCTTATGAAGATGGCAGGACGCCTTGCTTCCGGCATTCCACACGGGCCGAAATCACGTCTGCAGTCCACCGATTCGTACGTGTGGCTGCGGCTGATATACATTTCTTCAAGTGCAACGATGGCCGACTGTTCGATTTGTTTTTGTCTTCAATTGTTTGATTCGATTCGCGGCGCTTTAAGTTTAGTTTTTGTTGTAGATTGGTAAGGGTATTTTAAATTAAATACTTAATGGACCCGATTCTACGTGCACATGGCTTAACTAGCCTAAAACTAAATTGTCTAATTTTTATACATAATTTAGGCGGCAGATTAAAAATGACATATTTAGAATAGCATTTAGGCAGCTAAGTAAGTTGTATAGACCGCCTAAAATAAGACACGTCAGATTCAAATTAGCGCTGTCATTTGATTATGACAGCTGCTCATAGAATAGCAAAGTGTTTTGGCGACACCTAAATAAAATTAGGAAGTTTAGAGGCCACTGTAGAATCGGGTCCAGTAGCAGTTCAATTATTCTCATTTATTTTATTATGATTTTAATTTTATACTTGGAAGTTAGGACACGATTACAGTCTGGATCAAAGTGAGGCATGGCGCAGGAGTAACTAAAAGAACTGAACAGAGAATTACTTAAACTAACCATTCACTCAATCGATCGGTCTCATTCATTCCCTTAACTGGTCCTCTCCCGCTGACCCATATATGGGTCACAGGTCAACTCCTGGACTCCCGCTGACCCACATATGGGTCACTTTTTTCAAAATAATTTGGACTCAATTATTATTATTTATCAAAATTCTAATTTAAACAACAACATGGAAACGTCGGGACTTGAACACCTTTGACCTTTGAAGGTCACGGGATAGGAAGGGCAAAGTAGTCAAATCAGTTACCTTTTATTTACAGAATATGTTAATTTTTGTACAATAAAATCAACAGCTGATCAGGCCGCCGCGTGATTTCGAGCCGTCTGAATAAATGCATGCGGCGTCCGACTGTCTAAGGTCACTCCGTACCAAATTTTCTTTGGCGTTGCTCGACCGTCCGCCACGCTTGGGCGTCTGGCGTCGCCTTATGTCCTACCTCTCTACACGTGTCTAACTAATCCTCTATGTCCTCCGCAGAGTCGGCCTCTGGTTCACCGCAGCCACGGGCCTGTTTTGGTTCTTCTACCGCCACAAATGGATCAGCCTGAAGTCGCGGAAGCTAGCCTACAAGCCAGTCAGAAAGTGAAACACAAGTGAAAATACGCTCTCGGACTAGTTGGTGGCCAACATTTTGGCCATGTGTCACAACGGAAAATGTAACGCAAATTGCAATTAATTAAGGAAGGCTTACCGATCGCCTAACTGGTTTGTGACAAAATCTATTAGAATCGTTCGTTCATTTCAATTTAAAAAAAAAAGCTAAGTACAACCCTATCGGGTGATGTTAACTAGACTACAAGCAACGCAAATTTTTACACCAATTAGCATTGGTTTGAATGAAAAGTACTGCCGCATCTCCTCTGGTCAGCGCGGCGGACGGCTTGAGTGGCATTTAGCTATAAAGCCGGCTGTACACATTGGGCCAACGTTGGCGCGTGAGCAGGATGCAGCTGTGCGTTAGAAGGAGAACGCTATAATTCGATCTCACTAGTTTGCATAGCTGCATCCTGCTCACGCGCCAACGGTGGCCCAATGTGTACAGCGGCCTTGATTTCTCGCTCTATTTTATAGATTCGTACCGCTCATGTAGTCTGCCGCACTGGAGCATGGGGTACGACTTATACTGTACTAGCTTCCGCCCGCGACTTCGTCTGCGTGGACCTGGGATAAAAACTATACTATATTTTAACCCAGGCTATAAACTGTCTTCGTGCAAAATATCAGTCAAATCGGTTGAGCCGTTTAAGCGTGATTGAGTAACAAACATCCAAACTTTCGCATTTATAATATTAGTAGGATTGCCGCCTCATTCTAACTACAGTTGAATGTTGTGATAAATTGCATCGTTTGTAAAGAGCTTTAACGTTGTGACACTTCGATTGGGTTGTGACACGTCGCCAAAAAGTTTTCCAAGCTGGCCAAAACAATAGTCTGGCAAAAGCAAGTTGATGTCACTAGATTCAATAAGTTGCAACACTAAACGTTATGCGCACTAGGTATGTCAATGCCATAATACAGCACGGTTAGCACAAGACGGCGCGCGAGCTCTCGAGCTCTCTCGCATTATCCGTCTCTTTCTAAGTTGTCTTATAAGAGAGAGACTGGCGTACCTAACTTAACCTAAACGTGCAGGACGCAAAGAACTATGCGTTAGAGGGAGAAAGACACACTTCATCGCACTCTTACATATCGTTCTGCTTGTGTAGTGGAGCCTTTAGTGTTTTCGCGTAATTGAATCTAGTGGGCTGAGCGTACGTTTGCCAGACACGATAATTGTGTCATGCGATAATTGTGTAACGATAATTGGTATGGTTTTTATTGATTGTTGTAATTATTACGTAAATGTGTTGGTCCCTTTCTATAGGAACAGTTCTTATTACTTTATAATTAAATTAAATTTATTTTGTTATTTTATTTTTCATAAATTCTCTATATGCATCTTAAGATAGGTCAATAAAAGCCAAAGTAATTTTTAAATGCAGTTACTGCCTTAGCTTATTTAGGTATTATTTAATTTATTTATTACTTAGATAGAGCTGACGATAATTCTGTACACAACAAGAGAATGCAACTATCCCCATGGCGCCAAGACCTAAAGGTTTTAACTGCTTTAAACAAGGGTTCACAATCGGGGCTTCCCCCTGGGCGGCCCATAAGGCCCCCAGTGAGGTTATCCCGATCCATATTTGTAGCAGGCCGCTCCGCAGGCCTAACAAGAAAAAAAAAAAAAAGTTCACAATTGGGTCATACACAGATTTAGGTACGCGTCTTTCCTGTGGACATTATCAAAGTTAAGGGCTACGAAGCCTAATTTTTGGTTGGACTCTTAATCCGCATAAACGGCGTCTCCTCTTCTATATTACTATGCGATAAAAAAAACATTATTTATATGCACGTGAGCTCTTAATTATTGACCACAGGAGAGACGAATTTTGTTTTATACACTGTGTAATACCCAATCAGTATAAATCACATTCTTAGCATAATTGTGCCGTATTCTTACTGAAAAAAAAACCGGCCAAGAGCGTGTCGGGCCACGCTCAGTGTAGGGTTCCGTAGTTTTTGTAATTTTTTTCAAAAACTATTCAACCTATCAAATTCAAAATAATTTTCCTAGAAAGTTTTTATGTCTCTACTTTTGAGATTTTTTTCATATTTTTAAAACTTATGGTTCAAAAGTTAGAGGGGGGGGGACACATTCTTTTTTACTCCTGGAGCGTTTATCTCCGAAAATATTAACATTATAAAAAAATGATTTTAGCAAACCCCTATTCATTTTTAAATACCTATCCAACAATATATCACACGTTAGGGTTGAAATGAAAAAAAAACACTCTCCACGTTAAGTATAGGGGAGGTGGTACCCTAATAATAAAAAAAACACTTTTTATTTTTCCACTTTGTCGGCGTGATTGATATACATATTAGTACCAAAATTCAGCTTTCTAGTGCTAACGGTTACTGAGATTATCCGCGGACGGACGGACAGACAAAGCGAAACTATAAGGGTTCCTAGTCGACTATGGAACCCTAAAAATGGTGTGTAGGCCTCCCTTTCGTACGTCAGGTATGGCGTTCAAAAGGTTAAAGACTGCAGTGACGCCAGTGACACAGATTTTTTATTCGTTTGTTGGGACCTTGATTTTATTTCATTCGAATCCTTTTCTTTGACATAGTCTGTGGTCTTGCGATGACAGAGACAGACGAAGACGATAGACACTTGACAGATCGAATCGAATCGATTAACTTAACTTAACATTTATTCGTGTACTATTGAATATAGATTATTTTAAAAGAACATATGTTTCAACGCAAAATATTTAGTTTATCAATAAAGAACGACTTATTTCAGCTATATCTATAATCTAGCCTGTTTTTTCTTCTTGTTTTGTGTGAAAATTCGTGGTAAATTTGGATAGATGTAAGCCATGGCTGAATATGTTCCTGTAACTAGCGAGCCTCGTGATATGTGCGTTGTTTTCATGAAAGAAGAGTCTCCAGAGGAATCAGAAGTTCATGAGACTGTTGTAAAGATCGAGAGAGACTATTTCGAGGAAAATGAAGGCGTTTGCGCCGTGGGTCAGTCAAGTTTTCTCTTACTAGCTTTTATCATTATTACTTACTAAAAATCGCAATATTTTACACCTAGATGCACTAGTAGCTGTAGAACTCTCGAGCCTCTTGTTTCGATCTTTTGTTTTGGTTTCTAAACACGGAAATGACTACAAAAAAACCGAAGGTATATTTATCGAACCTGATCAAAACATTTCAACGGCTATTGTTATAATAAAGTTTGTATTTTATTGTTAACAACAATATTTGGGCTGCTTTTTTTCTACTGACTGACTAGCCTGTCCTTCATCTTATTATAGCATGTCATAGAGTAGGTATTGATATTTATGGTTTTATGTTTGTATAAACTAAAGTTAAGGGACAACCTTACACAAATCAACCTAGTCCCAAACTAAGCAAAGCTTGTACTATGGGTACTAGACTACGATAAACATGCATATATAGATAAATAAATACTTAAATACATAGAAAACATCTGACTCTGGAACAAATAATATTTGTGCACATCACAAACAATTGCCCTTACCGGGATTCGAACCCGGGACCTCTTGCTTCATAGATATTATTTAATCATTCACTTTCTCTAACCAGCGTTTTTATAGGTATGTTGGTTTTTCGTAGAATGCCGTGGCAGAGTGGTAAACCAGAATGTGGTCCCCACTGACCAAGTAACTTTAATAAACTATTGTATAACACGAATTCTGTGTTATGGATAACAAAAGTATCATAAAATTAAATAAATGACTTTACCCAATTATCAATAGTTTTAAAACTAAAAATGTTGGTTTTTGTCAGTAAAAAACCAGCCAACTGCGAGTCGGAAACGCGCACAAAGGGTTACGAATCATTATCTATAAAAACGGCAAAAAAATCACGTTTGTTGTATTGGAGCTCCCCTTGAATATTTAATTTATTGTTTTTTAGAATTCGTTGTTATAGTGGCAACAGAAATACATCATCTGTGAAAATTTCAACTGACTAACTATCACGGTCCATGAGATACAGCCTGGTGACACGGACAGGACAGACAGACAGACGGCGGAGCCTTAAATAAAACCCTACAAGGAAAAATTCACATAATCATGGTTACCATTAATATTTCTTAATTTTCTGCATGTCTAACTATTTTTTTTCTCTTTCTCATCAGATAATCCAGTTAGAACAGACTCTGGTTCATTCACCTGTGAAATCTGCACGAAGCAGTTCTCCCAGAAGCGCTACATGATCTCACACCAGCAGCGCCACCCTGAATACAAACACCTAGCCGTTAAACTCAAAGAAGAAAAGCTACGACTCGAACAAGCTAAGAAACAACAACATTTCACGTGTCTATACTGTAAAAAAGAATTCTGCAACCGTTCAACAGTGAACCGCCATATGAAGATACATACGGAACTGAAACCGGTAGCTAAAGACTTCATTTGCGACGTATGTGATAAAGCTTTTGCGTATAAGAGAGATCTCAGAGTGCATCTACGGGTGCATACCGGTGAGAAGCCATTTAAATGTGAAACTTGCGGTAAAAGATTCTCGCAGCTCGCCAGCTTGCAGTACCATGTGCAAGGGCATTCGGACCACAAACCATTTCCATGTGACTCGTGTGATAAGCAGTTTCTCAGGAGGATCAGCTTGGAACGGCACAAAAGGATCCACTCCGGAGTCAGGCCCTTCAAATGCCAGTTGTGTGAGAAAGCGTTTACACAGAACAGGCATCTTGTGGCGCATAATAAAATACATAATAAACATAAGAGAGGTCCAAGACGAGGCTATGTTAAGTCAGTAACTGCTTGAAGTCGCATTTTATATCAACAGAGATAATATAACACTTAGATGTTTGGACCTATAATATCCATACTAATATTATACATGCGAAAGTGTGTGTCTGTCTGTTTGTCTGTCTGTCTGTTACCTCTTCACGCTTAAACCGCTGAACCGATTTAGATGAATTTTTGTATAGAGATAGTTTGAGTCCCGGGGAAGGACTTAGGATAGTTTTTATCCCGGAAATCATCCCCTGAGGGGGTGAAATGGGGGGGTGAAAGTTTGTATGGAGCTGCGATATAAACGAGTTCCACGCGGACGGAGTCGCGCGCAGAAGCTAGTATACAATATAATAGCGTCTACCGCGTCTACCCGCCAAATTGCGAACTGAGCCATCTGACACATTCAAACGTTGACAATCTTTTTATTAGAACATCCATTATATTCTGTATGTGAGTATATGGACATATAATATATTCGACATATGTCCATAATAATGTTGTATTGTACAGTCGAGGTCAAAGATATCTTTACAAATGAGTGTTACAAAAATATCTGTACATTATTTATTTATTTTTTTTTTTCAATTATGGCTTTTACTCCTTGCTGTTTTAGCAAGGTGGATTTGCCAATAACAGTTTTATGACATATTTACACACGAGGAGAATGTTCGGTTTAATTTTGACTTTTTTGGGGGAAGGATCAGTCTGGAAACCTAAAACAAATAAAAACTATGGACATCACTGACAATCACATGACAGTTACAAACGTTATGAAAAAAGAGCGGGAAAGTGGATGACAGAGTATTAATCATGCCAACATGACGGATATAGTGGAAATGTTCGAAATATATTAAAATGAAATAGAAGAGAAATTAGAAATATATTGAATTAAAATGCACAGTGGGGAATGTTTTAAAGTCTAATGTTGTGTACTTGAATATATTTTAAAAGAATAGCAGTTATGGGAGAGTCCATTGAACAAAAACTTCACATTTAAATAAGTTTACACACTACATGACAAAAACATACTTACAACGCACATGACAGTTTCACATTTTTACTTAATGCACCAAAGTTCTGTTTATTATCTGTCTTCCATAGAAACATTTTCACACATTGTGACAATAGGTTTTTTGAATACGTGAGTTATTAGTAATTATTAGTATTATTTTAAGAACTGGTCTTAAAATGGCTGATGGTTTAGCTGATGGCATGCAGTCGCCGATTTGGTTCGTCTGGCGGATGTTTACGTATGCATGTTGTATTCATGGTGTCATTCAGTGAGCATTAAATACGAATAGAGAATCTATGTTGTTTTATTTACATCTCAAACTTGATACAGTACATTCTTTACAATTGAATATGTGTTAACATGATTAGCTTATATTACAAACAGATAATAGTTTCAAAATAAAACTTATAATGTGCATAAATTATTTAGTTTAAGGCGACATTTATGTCGTTTTCATATCCATAGCTAACCATTTAGTAATAGTCCAGGCAATGAACTGACAACTTGTATGGAAAAAAATTATAATAGTTTATTTTTTATGTATAACGGATATATTATCAATTAAATAGTTACCCAGCGACTAAATCCGACAAAATTTCAGACGTCGAAAAAATGATAAGTTAACTGGCTTCTAAAAAGTCAGTAAAAATATTAATAAATGTTTTTGTCTTTATTTTGGTTCATTTACTACTCTATAATATTCAAGATAAATCGTACAAAAAAAGATAATGCATGCTTCATTTAAATCTACATAATTACTTCCGGGTGGAAAGTTTGTCGGATTCTTGACTAAATCATCTTAGAATAACATTTTCAAATGAAATCATAAATCTAAACCGTATTTTGCCTGGAGTATAATAGTGCCGGTTGGTTAAAACTAGGTATCAAATTTGCTCAATTCCATTTTGCGATAAAATTCCAGAAATTGTCCCGTGCCTAGTGTACTAGTGTCTCTGCTGTAGAACAGACAGTGTTTTTGAAGTTTACAAACTCTGAATTGAAAAAAATCGAAAGTGCTCACAAAATTTCACGAGAATCGGTCGAGAAATGAGACCTGTAGAGAACAGCCGGACATACGAAGAATGGGTGCCATTGCCCTTATGCGGGGATGGGGGCGGGGTGTCAAAATGATGCCTGGCAGCTGTTTAGTTCCAATATGCGCATACCGGGGTGCACACGTGCCTAAAACCCGGTATGCGCATGGAAATTTGTAACTATCTTATTCTATGGTTTTTTTCGTTCGCTGGTCTAGGACAATCATAATTCTTGAGGGTGCAGAATAATCGAATTTGCACAATGTATAGGTTGTGGGTACTTTTGGGAGATTTAACAGAGTTGTATGAACCTGCTATAATTATTAATTTTAAATTGACCAGTCAATTAGTACAGTCGACAACACAGCTAAGTGACCATCGGAAATCTAATCTGACCTTAAGTGCATTGTAATAAGGTTCTAGGTTTTCACGGTATGGTTAGTTAGGTGTGTTGCTGTGTGTACAATGGAGACGTTCGCGTCATGACCTCATGACAGTACGTCACTGACTCATTCACTTTCAACAATCACATACACTTTGTTATAGTTTAGATGACGAAAAGTACTTGAAAGACAAGTAGGGAAAATGCCACGTACACGTGCCAAGCTTCGTCAGTTTTATCACGTGTCTTTGTTATCTTTTCCTTGCATATATTGCAACAAAAAAAGTTGTAAAATCCCACCTTAAATGCATTTTCGTCATTTTAACTGAAGCGAACTATACCTAGCGCTCCGCTCATAGCTTTCCCGCTAGAAAACCTGGCAATGAAAACGCTAAATTTCGGAACGTATCCCAAGCAGGTCCCATTTTAAAAACCCTAATTTTTGACAGTCACTTTCTTGATCTTCTCTTTCCTTACCTTCTTGGCATCTTTATGCATGTAACCCATATGCGTGTTCAAATTAGATCTAGACTTAAAGCTCTTATCACAATGCTGGCAAGCGTAAGGCCGTTCCCCAGTATGCGTTCTCATGTGCTTTTCTAGAAGATGCTTTATCAAAAACCCTTTACCACACTCACTGCATTTGTGTGGCTTCTCTTCAGAGTGCTGCATCATCGTATGATACTTCCACGTCTTTTTACTCTTAAACTGAACGTTGCAAGCCTCACAGGAGAACGGGGTCTCCGTACTGTGCATATTCACAAAGTGATTCTTCAACTGTGTCTTCAAAGCGAATGCAGATTCACAATCCAAACATTTAAAAGGTTTCGGCTTGTTCTTGTCATGAATCTTCCTGTGTGACGTCAGATCCGAGTTAGTGTAGAACGCCTTTTCACATAGATCACAGACAAAATTCTTCTGGCCCGTATGAAGCCGCATATGCACCTTTAAGTTGGAGTCTCTTGAGAAGCGCTTGTAGCAGACTTTGCATTCGTATGGTTTCTCTCCAGTATGCGACATGAGATGGTAATCGAGCTTGCTTTGCGATATAAACTGACGCTCGCAGAACGTGCACGGCAAGCTGTCTCCGGTGTGCAGTTTCATGTGTTCCTTCAACCTCCATTGCGCTGGGAACTTCTTTCCGCACTCCTCACAAGAGAAAGGCTGTACGCTTAAATGCTTAGCGCTCACATGGATTTTCAAGCTGTATTTCGTCTTAAGCTTCACACTACATATGTGACAGGGAAAGCCTTCGCTGTCCTTACTTGTATGCTCCTCCTTATGCGTGTCCAACAATTCCTGAGACGGGTATTTCTCTCCGCATTCGCAGGTGTATATTTCTGAAGCTTCAGTATGTATCAGTTGATGAGTGTCTAAGTCAGACTCGAAGTTGAAGATGCAGCTGCAGTGTGGGCATGGGAAGGTCCTCCGGACATGCTCGTTCAGGTGACGGGTCACTTGGTAGAGATAGTCAAACTCGGCACCGCATATGTGGCATGGGAAGTATCCTGGTGGCTCCAATGTAGTTTTCGGGGTTGCTGGAGAAAAAAAAAATTTTTGAGGTGAAAACTTATTTAGCGGCGCTGTGCACTTTTTGTGATGGGGAAAAATTTTTACTCTTTTTTTTTAGTTTGTCAGAAATATAAATATTTATACGGGGTGTATCAAAAATGGGGTGTGAACCGATCAAGGGCATGTCCGGTAGCGTATTGCGATTCCAATAATGAATTTATTTATTTTTTTATTTGTTTTTGTTTAAAGATTCAAAGATATTTATTTTGCTCGGAATGCAGTTACATAGTTCTTAAAAACTACAACATTGTAGTCCAGTGCATTCAGCCTGCGTGCAGGCGTGCAAAACATTTTTTTTGAGGTGTTAAATTCCATAATAATATTAAATCATAAAATTTAGTATTAACAAGTCAAAATTATAATAATATCAAATGCAAACAAGAATAACAATGTCAAATAATAATTAAATAAAAAAAAATGTCAATTACAATAATTAGGTGGTGGAGAGAAAATTAAAATAATAATTAGATAACATCTTATCAAACATGTCAAACTAAATCCAAAAATGTTTTTACAGTTTTTGTTTACATTACAGTCCTTGTTGTTGCTGTCATTGCTTGTGTATGACATCAAAAACGTAAAAGCTGTCAAAAAACCATACACAATTTCAACAACATTCATATCAGCTGTGTAGCTGTGCGCGCAGCGGTTGAAAAGGAATAAACCCTTCGAACCCTTCACCCTCACGGGGGAATGTTGTCAAACACAAGCAATGTCAACAGAAACAAAGGCTGTAATGTAAACAAAAAAAAATAAATCAATGTAAACAAAAATAATCAAATAATAAAAACATACTAATGCATATTTTGAATTTCAATACAGTACCTAATATGCCCTTGCTTGGTTCACACCCCATTTTTGATACACCCGTATAGATCAGTGGTTCCTAACCTTTTCAATATAATCAATACCTCCGTGATCTGTTCCCTAATTTTACCCCCAAATTTTACTCACATATATTCATCCATTTTGAGATACCAACTTGGTTACTCCCAAAAAAAAGCTGTTTAACCCCCAGAGTAACCCCAGGTTAGGAATCAATGATTTAGATCAATACAAACTTTCATTCCGGCTAGTGATAAGGGATAAATTTATCTAATAAAAATGTATTCTTTCATGTATGCTTAAAAATAACAACAGAAAAATGGTTTGACTGAAAAGCTAAAAAGCTAGCAAGGTGTTTGTATTCTACTTTTATTATTGGTGAGGTCAATGTACGGCCCAATAATCGGCGTCCACTATACCTCTGTTTCTTTTTAACTCATGCAAAAAGAGGGAGAGAAAGATAGATGGACGCGGATTATGAGGCCATACATTAACCGGCACCTTATTATTGTGTACAATAAAGATTTTTGAAATTGTTAGAATTGAGAACCATACAGCTTAGTGGGCGACCCTGCCTATGAAGGTAATGGCAATGGCCCTGGGTTTCAAATTCCAGTAGAACAAATACTTAAAATAAGATAAGATAATTATTTATTAACGCCACAATAAATGATTACACGAAACATATCAATATAAGAACATGCGACGCTAAAAGGCACTCAGCATATTGCCACGGCAAGACTTGTGTGATGAGTCCGGTGAGTGTGAATATTTTATTTGGATTCTTAGTTGTTTTAGTACTCAGAGCACAAGCCCAATGAGTTCACTATAGGCTAGTTCGATTTATGCAAGATTGTCCCCTAATATTTGTTCATTGACAAACTAAATTACTGTGCACTAACCTAAAAGGATCTAACACTATGTTTACAAGGTGGACTGATAACCTCGTGGTGGCGCAGGTCATTGTGGCAGGCTTACGTCCAGCAGTGGACGTCTTTCGGCTGATATGATGATGAACAGAGCCCATATTTCATTTGAGTTTGTCCATAAATCTAGTATAATAAACTTAGAAAATTACCAGTATCACACTTAGCGTTCGTGGCCTTTCCTCCAACAATGTCTTTTTCTTCCTTAATGGCAATATCGTTGCTATTATCATATCTTTCTTCTTTAATATCGACATTGCAGATACTCTCTTGAACTTCGTCGTATTGAACTTCTATCTTAACTTCAGGATGTTCGTATTCCGTTTTAATTGTCACCTCTTCAATTTCTGACATGATTCTAATTGGAATGAAAGTTTCAAACAATTTATTGTATTCAAAGAGAATATTATAACCACTGCTATATTTGATTGTAAATTGTATTCTCATTTATTGACAACTCGCGTCTGTTGTGCCGAGATAACCACAGATAAGATAAGTTACATACGGTACAGGGCGACAACGTCAAACCATACGGTTCTAATATGTAATTAATTCCAGGGTTGCCACCCAAAGAATAAAATATACACACAGCCGCCAGAGGAACGAAATCGTGATTTCAGCCCGTCATAGAGAAAGTGTGCAACAGTACGTCTAGCACAACTTGCTGACAAGTCGCTTTGCGCGCGACTGAGCGTATCCTTTCTCACTCGCACCGTGCAAATTAGAAAGAGGAGGGTAGATCGTTCTCGACTCACGTCGCGGCGCGGCGTCAGTTGTGCTAGCCCCGCTGGTGTCAGCTTCAAAAATTGGTCCTTTATGTAATCAAAATCATGAATCGTGATTCCGGCCCGTGTGGACAGTTGCAAGCTGCATGGTGTCCGGAAAAACCAAGGACACACCGTACTGGATCCGCTATGACCTACCTCGGTAGGACCGCCATGCTCGTTCGTTTATCTAGAAGAGATCGTTCTTTAGCGATAAGACTGCGAGTTGTTTACCTTTCCTTTTAAAATCTTCTGTATTGGTTTCATATATTGAGGTGTGAATTTAAAAGTATTTGTAGCTATTGTATAAATAAACATCAAAGGGCTGTGCTGGAAATGTATAGGCAACTGGTCCCTTTTTTTTTTGATGGCACACTAACGCCACCTTGTTAGATGTGTAGAGTACTTCCATACAAACAATAGTTACTATGCCAGCTCAGCTCTAAAGTACATCCGTCTTGATTTACGCGTCCTAGCCCTCCCATCTATAATACTATTCGACCATTAAAAGTAACTCATTATTTCCGTTTTCATAATTAGATACGCGTTATAGATTAGGACGCATAACACAAGACGAATGTACAGTCGACAACACAGCTAAGTGACCATCGGAAATCTAATCTGACCTTAAGTGCATTGTAATAAGGTTCTAGGTTTTCACGGTATGGTTAGTTAGGTGTGTTGCTGTGTGTACTTCAGAGCTGAGCTGCCATAGTAACTATTGTTTGTAAGGAAGTACTCTACACATCTAACAAGGTGGCGTTAGTGTGCCATAAAATAAAATGGCACCAATTTTTAGCAAAGCCCTTTGTATGGACTAGTCTGGGTACAAACTCTTCCTCTTTGGTCAATTTCTCATTGGAAGTACTAGGAAAAGGAGAAACATCAATTTAAAAGAATAGAGTTCAGTGTATTTTTTATTTACATCTTCTTACGCTTCTTAAAAATATAATAAAATTATTAAATAGTTATCATCATGAGTAACACATATACGTAAATATTCTACAGCGAATTTTTGTTAAATATCGGGAAGTCTACTTTACTTTAAAAAAAAACTGAAATCGCATAAGGCCTCCCACAGACCGGAGCGGCCTCAAGTCCCAGAAAATCTAGTATGGCCGGTTTGAATCCACACGGGCCGAAATCACGCGGTGCCGATTTCGTACCTGCGGCGCTACCACGAACTTCGAAAGTCGAAGTTCGGGTATTTCCATCTCTATCGCACTCGTTTACTCGAGTGACAGGGATGCATGTATTGCGAACTTCGACTTTCGAAGTTCGTGGTAGCGCCGCTGTTGTCTCCTTTTGCCTCTTTTGGAGCAGTCTGTGGGAGATACATGTCACGATTTGTCAGCCCCAATTTATCAGAAGCCGACTACTGCTATTATCTGGAGGCATGTTTCGCACCTAATCCAACTGTCAAACGGGTTGTACTGAGAAATTGGATGCACATGTGGTCGGGTTGTTACATCTGTACGGCTACATCCAATTATGACTTCGACACATTGTACTGACAAATTGTGGTAAAATCACGTAATCTGTACAACGCATGACTGGGGAAGTACCTTCCTCCTCCTCCTCACCTTACAATAGACCACAGGCATCATCACACCACTACTTGTTCTCTAGACATGTGGTGTTTCTGGTGGTGAGGAAGGTAGTGTCCACTGTGTTGAGAGCGATGGACCTCTAGCTGACAACACAACAAATCCTCAAAACAATAGAGGGTCGGCAACGCAATGATTTTCCTGGAGTCGCAAGCGTCCATAGGCTACGATGTCTGCTTACCATCAAACTGGCCGTACGCTTGTTTGCTACCATCGATTTAAAAATGGCGTTATTCAGTCTGAGAGCTCGCTTAATACCTACAATCCTTCTAGTAGAACTCTTTATTTAGAAGGAAATGAATGTCACCTAAGTAAGGATACGGCATGGCCTGATAATATGCAGACACCGTAGGTTAAGGACGCTTGCGAGTCTGAAGCGTGTTTCCGACCCTTTATCGATTTGAAAATTCGTTGTGTTGACAGTTGGAGACAAATGCATGTCACACTGAAGTACTCTGAAAACAGCACAAATAAAAAAGAGGGACCGCCAATCCATACTAATATTATAAATGCGAAAGTGTGTCTGTCTGTCTGTCTGTTACCTCTTCACGCTTAAACCGCTGAACCGATTGCGATGAAATTTGGTATGAAGATAGTTTGAAACCCGGGGAAGGACATAGGATAGTTTTCATCCTGGAAATCACCCCCTAAGGGGATGAAATGGGGGGTTGAAGTTTGTATGGAGCTGCGATATAAACGATTTCCACGCGGACGGAGTCGCGGGCAGAAGCTAGTTACTAGCTTCTGCCCGCGACTCCGTATATGTGGTACTAGTAGTACCACATATACTTGAGATCATAATGAGTTGGGCGAATTGCATCAAATTAGTCCATTCAAAAAGCAACTTAGGCACTAGTTTTACGAAAGCGACTGCCATCTGACCTTCCAACTCAGAGGGAAAACTAGACCTTATTGGGATTAGGCCGGTTTCCTCACGATGTTTATCTTCACCGAAAAGCTAACGGTAAATATTCCGTACATAAGTTCCGAAAAACTCATACTAGCATTATTTTATTATAAAAGAGTCCTTACGCCCACATAAGCAGAAGCGGAAGCGTATTTTGCAAAATGCTTCCTTTTTCATTCAAGATTACGATGTAACTATTAGTATTTAGTCAAAAACTGATAACGTAATTAAATAATCATTTCTTAACCTCTTAATATTTATTTTTTTAATAAAAATTTCGGCGCGCGGCGTCTGTGCAGCGTGATTTATACGTCTTTTAAAAAAATATACATTTACGGCATCGTAGGTCCTATAGTTATGATTATTTTTTTATGGGTTAACATAAAGTTATAATTTGCTATCATATTATTTTTAGGGTAAAATAAAAGTACAATTTGCGGTAAAAAAATATAACGTAATCCAGTTTTCACCAAAAAAAAATAAGAAAACTCGGAAGGTATTTTAACAACTTTTTAAAATGAATCTTTGATTTCCAATCATGTCAGCCCCTCGTAAAAGATTTGGTGATGTGAATTATAATAATTCATGTACCTAATGATTCTTGTTTACTGCAAAGTTGAGAACCGAAACAACACTTCTCACGGCAAAATTTGAAAAAGACTCCCAAGAAAACTCATTTATTTTAGGTTTAGAAACAGAAAATGAAAATTTGAACTATGTTAGCCCCTAGTTTAAGAAATAATTATTTATGTACGTTATCAGTTTTTGAATAAATACTTAAGGTGCGTACGAATTAGAGCGGCTCAGCCTGAGGCAGCTAGCGCGCTCGCGGCGAGCCGGACATTGTGCGTCGTTCAAAATGGCGTCGGTCACGATGACAGCCGCGGCTGCATTTATCGTAATTCACCGAATTCTTACCAAAAAGAAGAGAAAATCGCCTCGGTGGTGGATGAAACAATTATACAAAAATAGAAATTCATGTGGTGCAAATTTACTTGACCGAATTACATTCGAAAATCAGGCGCATGAAAAAGTGCATTTTCATCGAATGTCAAGTACTGACTTCGAGTATTTATTTAGAAAGAAAGAAAGAAAATAAGTTTATTTCGCAAAAATACAGAATACAACAATATTTTTAAGTACTTATACATTTTGTGAAATGCGAAAAAGGAGTCCACTCAGCACAATGCATAGCTACTATTTGGCTTAGTTGCACCAACTATTCAAAAAGAGGAGACAAGATTTAAAAACCCCATATCAGCAAAGGAAAGTTTTATGATTACTCTTCGATTTCTGGCTACTGGTGACTCGTATACAACCTTACAATGGATTAATAATATGCACTTGTTGTTCCACATTTTTAAACACTTAATGTACTTATATTTATGGAATTGTCACAGTTTTATTAATAAACAAAGCAAACAAATACGCACAGCTTAGCAACTTGCTCAAATTCGTACGCGCGCAGCACAGACAAGTAAGTAAGAACTTGTCATTCTGTCCGCGGCATGCTCGGTTACGCGTCAAATTTACGCGAGGCACGCACACTGAGGCGCCTTTGAGCACGGGCAAAAGACCGCCTCTAGGCGGCTCGCCGCGCGCCGCTCGCGTGATGCGCGCGCACAGCGCGTGAGCGCGTACGAATTAGAGCAAATTGGGTGAGCCGTGCGTGCCTCAACCCGAGGCTGCGCAAATTCGTACGCACCTTAATAGTTACGTCGTAATCTTGAATGAAAAAGGAAGCATTTTGCAAAATACGCTCATTTTAGGTGTGAGGACCCTTAAACCGTTTAGCCAACTTAGATAAAATTAGGTATGGGGATAGTCTGACACCCTGGGAAGTATAAAATATAGTTTCTATACCGGAAACAATCCCTCAAGGAGCGTAAAGGTCTAATAGTCCAATCAGTAGGGACAAAAGAGGCTTTGCCCTACAAAAGGTGGACATTCTTGTCATAAAGCCAACTGTTGAAGCATTATGTAAATAAGAACCAATTTTGGCCCCTTCAATTCAAGATGGCGGCTAACGCTGTGACCCCTCGAGGTCGAAAACTTACATTTTTCATGACTAGCCTATACTTAAGCAATACAAATTAAAACATTTTCTACACTACTTTTTGTAGGGCAAAAATACCTGCTGACTGACCTATAAAGCATAATTGCGATTAACGCGGAGGAAGTCGCGGGCACAAGCTAGTTTCAGATAATTTCAAAAGTACAACCACAGAATAATGGTAGTACAGAAGGTCCACCGCCTAAGTAAAACAATTACAGCTAACGTCATCCAGTTGTAATTTTTTTTACAATAGACAACCTTAGATTGAGATAGGGTTGCTAATGTACCACATAACTGAACATCCAAAATGATAACTATTTTAGTTCCTACGTTTGTTATCGAAATGATCATCAAAATTTAGAAAAAATTATAAGCCAGATTAGGTAAAATATACTTGAATACTGGTAAAGTTTTTACAAAACACCTAATATTTCGCAACGGGATTACTTCTTTCGTCATGTTAGGAAGATGTTGTAAAATTGAAATTTTTGTTCGTATTCGCATTGCGTGCAATCAATAAAAATATGTTGGTATTATTCTGGTAGTGGCTTCCAGACTGTGAGAGCCCTTATATCAATGCGACCATCGCTGATCTATTGTGATATGTTGTTATTACGTAAAACGGAACGTATATATGAAACGTCATTGTGTGCGATACGCTGTACGGCGCTTGTTTACACCTCCACAGCGGGTTACCAGCACGTCTAGCACACGACGGCCGCGACATACTCTCGACTTTTATCGCACTATACCTCTTGTTCTAAGTGGTCTAATAAGTGAGAGACGCATAGTGCGAGAAAAATCGAGAGAGCTCGCGCGCCGTCGCGTGCTAGCCGTGCAGGTACCATAGACAAACGTCGTTTCGCGCCGAATCGGCAGTGAGATAAGCCTGGTACAACTTACTAATATCACACAATTTCGTCATCGTTCTGTGCTTCCTTAACTATCTTGCCTTTATGAAAATAGCCCATATGAACCCTCAGATTCGACCAATACCTAAACCTTTTCTCACAATACTGACAAGGGTAAGGCCGCTCATCAGTATGAGATCTCATGTGCTTGCTTAGAATATACTTCATAGAAAAACTTTTACTGCATATGTTGCACTTATATGGTTTCTCCTCCGAATGTTGCATCATGTGAGATTTCCAGGTCTTTTTACTCTTAAACTTAACATTACAAGCTTCACAAGAAAACGGGGTTTCTGTACTATGCTTAGAAACGTAATGGCTTTTCAGTTGACCGTTTGAAACAAATGTTGATTCACACTCGGAACACTTAAACGGTTTCAGCTTGTCCTTATCGTGCACTCTGCTGTGAGACTTCAGCTCAAAGCTTGTACAGAACGTTTTTTGGCATGTAGTGCAGATGAAATTCTTCTGACCAGTATGCAGCTTCATATGAACTTTCAAGCCTTGCTCCCTTGAGAAACGTTTATGGCAAATCTTGCATTCCTGCTGTTTCTCACTGTGCGTGACTAGATGGCTCTTTAGCTTGCTTAGAGTAGGAAATTGCTTGCCACAGAAAGAACAAGGGAGAGTATCGCCAGTATGAAACTTCATGTGCTGCTTATAGCACCATTGGGATGGAAACTCTTTACCGCACTCCTCACAAGAATACGGCTCAGTGAAATGGTTAGCGACATGGCCCTTCAAAATAATCATAGTTTTAAGCTTCGAACCACAGATGTAGCAGGGGATGCCGGCTTTCTCTTTATGCTCGACTCGATGTGCTTCTAGCAGTTCCATTGTAGCATACTTTTCTCCGCAAACGTTGCAGTTGTGCAGAGACTCCGGGTCAGTACTGTGTACGAGTTGGTGGTTGTCATAGTCCGATTTGAAATTGAATAAGCAGCTGCAGTGCGGACATGGGAAAGTTTTCCGGACATGCTTGTTGAGGTGGAGGGTGACTTCGGATAAGCTATTGAAGTTGGCACCGCATATGTGGCACGGGAAATGGCTGGTTGCTTCTGAATGCTCTGCTGTAGGTGTATCTGTGGTTTCTGAAAAGTAAACGGACATATTGTATAATATTGCCTTTTTTTAACCTCCGACCCAACAAATGCTTTCTTTTTGAATTTCTGTAAAAGTTCATAGTTCATTATATAATTATATATTACTAGCTTCTGCCTGCGACTGCGTCCGCATGGAACTTGTTTATATCGTAGCTCCATACATTTTTTTTACCCCTTATTTCACCCCTAAAAGCAATGATTTTGAGGATAAAAACTATCCTATGACTCCTATGTCCTTCCCCGGGACTTAAACTATACCAAATTTCATCTGAATCGGTTCAGCGGTATAAGCGTAAAGAGGTAACAGACAGACAGACCAGACACACTTTCGCATTTATAATAAATACGTATAAAGAACGAATTACCGAATTAGGAAGTACATCTAGCACCATCTAGTGACTAATAGATATATTACATTTGGCAACGCTCATTTCACGCTGTTTGTTGGTCTCCATACAAAGTTTCATCCCCTTTTTCGTCCCTAAAAAGGATGAAAATTCACATAAATTATAGCCTATGTCCTATTTTGATAGATAAGGTACATAACTGGAAAGTTTCATAAAAATTCGTCCAGTAGTTTTTGAGATTAATTGGAACGTACATCCATCCATACATCCAAACTTTCGCATTTATAATATTAAGTAGGATTAGTGGGATAAATATGTGCAAAATTTTCTTAGGAGTTTTTCTTTAAACTCTATCAAGAAGGAGCATATTTATCATAATTTAATAATGACTGTTAGGCCACGGTCTCCTATAAATCACGCCGTACGCTGCGTCACAATGCTTACTATGGAGATGTACTGATGTGGTCGTCTGCCACATCAGTACATCTCCATAGTAAGCGTTGTGACGCAACGCTTACTATGGAGATGTAGACCGTGGCCTTATATTATCTTGACACATACGGGAAATATGATTGTCATAGTTCAAGACTTCACTAGTATGGTGTCCCGTTAAGCAAGTGGTTTCCAAGTGGTATCCACATCTATCTATACATTGATTACAAGGCATGTAATGTATATAATTATAATTAAATATGCTGTTTAAACTTAACTATTTTGCTCTAACAATAGTATGGTCCTGGACAAGTACGGGCAACTTGTTTTGGAGCCATTGAGATTTATTTAGTGGTATAGCAAAGGCTTGGATGAGCAAAGCACATGATCGCAAATTGTGGAAGTCCTATGCTGTAAAGCTAGTCCAAATAAACACAGACTAGAAAAAAAAACACATATTGTAAAATACATATTTTATTTAAGTTTGGTTGAATAAAGGCTATATTATATTATAGCCCAGGAATATATTAATCCAGTTTTTTCCACAAAGTAATTCGATAAATTACTTCAAAGTGCTACATTTTCTATATCAGTCAAGAGTAATCACTCACATTTCAATAAAGGCCCTTTATACTATCATCATTCTCAGGCTGTGATTACTCACTTTTGAGCATAGGGCTCTATTCTGCATGTTAAACCTTTACAATGCTATATCATGCCGTCTGGATGGTTATATATGTATAGAAGATTAATGAAGTCCAGGACAAGTGAAACACCTGTACCTGTCATGCAATGAAATTGACGTTGTGTTCTTCATAATGGGCTTTGAAGTGTCACGTTTCAGGAGATCCGTAATGGCACTTTATACAAAATTGGAGGCTAGCTAGGCCTGCAAGATGGTCTTTTTTAATTTCCATTCCACAATTTGTGGCACAGGGTTGCCAGTCTCATAACTATCCGACCTCGCTACGTTTGGCCGTCTATATGTACTCGGTCGGCAACCCCTTACTTCCCGGCCTCTGTAGTAATACTATTTTTAAAGTTAATTGTCTTTGTCACTCCACCACCATAGAGCTGTCGCCCTTTACAGTACTACACTTATTACAAAATAAATTCTTGTTTTGTTTTGGGACAAATAAATTGAGGTTGGAAGGGTGTAAAATTCATGACATAGCCTGGTTTAGAATTCTCGAATCGAACCAACGGGCACCAGCATGGCAACCATTGGCGAGCAAGTTTCACTAGCCAGACATAAGTTGTCTCTCCCCATTACACTGTTTTTATAGTCTAAACTAGCCTAGAACCAGATTTTTCAGTCTTTGATGATGTTTTATGGGGAGCAATAAGTAATATTATATTCTAGCCAACAAATGTAATGGCATAAAGGTTCTCGAGTGGCGACCACGTACCGGAAGGCGCAGCGTGGGTAACCCAAGGACTGATGACCTGGTAATGGTTGCGGGAGTAGTAGATAGGGTGGCGCAGGCCCGGTCATTATAGCGCTCTTTAGGGGAGGCCTTTGTCCAGCAGTGGACTTCTTTCGGCTGATACGATGATGATAACTTACCATTACCACAGTCGTTTTTTTCTCCATTTTCTTTCCCGTCAATTCGTATCTCTTCAGTTATTTCACTAATTTCACTTCGTTCCCTCTTAACATCGACGGCGACATCACGACTACTTTGATTCTGTCCTTCGTCGTAGTGAACCTGAAGTTCTACTTTAATTTCTGTTTTGATAAAAACTTGTTCAATTTTTGACATGGTTTTTTTCTTAAATAAACAATTATAACTAACTTGATTTAACTATTTTGACAGAAAAAATACCAGCGTCTATATAGGCCTGTCAATGTGAAGGCATATTAATTACGGAATACGGAATTACAAATTTAACAAAAAACCACGTAGACTCAGTCTAGACTGTGTAGTGTTTGACGTTTTCAATTTTTTTATACAATTTATATTTATTTACATTTCGTGTTAATTTTTTTTTATCTGTGGGGTCTACATCTGACAATAGGAGACGGTACACCGGCCGACATGGGGCCCGTTTCATGAAGCAACAAGTTACAAATTACAAGCGGAAGTCACTTTTCAATACCTTTTGATAGAAAGAGACTTCCGCTTGTAATTTGTAACTTGTTGCTTCATGAAACGGGCCCCAGCTGGGGCTGCATGCCGGCTGACGCATGATTCTGATTCGGCCCGTGTGGATAAGTACGTGTCGGAAGCACGGCGGCCGGCCAAATCAAGGTCACTCCATACTAGATTTCCTGTGACCTTGCTTGGCAGTCCTGCCGGTTTCACTCGTGTAGCGTCTCTTAATCCTGCCCAGCACGTCTAGCACACGACGGCCGCGACATACTCTCGATTTTTATCGCACTATACCTCTTGTTCTAAGTGTTCTAATAAGAGAGAGACGGATAGTGCGAGAAAATTCGAGAGAGCTGGCGCGCCGTCGCGTGCTAGCCGTGCGCACGGTTAGCACAAGACGGCGCTCGACTTCTCTCGCACTATCCGTCTCTTTCTAAGTTTTCTAATAATACATAGACGGATAGTGCGAGAAAGCACGAGAGAGCTCGCGCGCCGTCTTGTGCTAACCGTGCATCACAATAGGATTTATGGTCACGCAAACAAACATGGCCATAAAACCCAATCATGCTAGCTGCCCGGCATGCTATTAAATAGAGCGAACATACAGGTCTTTATCACCCTATCCTATAGCTTAAATTTCACCACGGATTGCAAGGCGGCCTGCCACGTTGGACCGTCCGTATACGCCTTTAGAAAATGTATTAACCACAGAGTATTGTCAAACTAGTACTAAATGTATGGGTTCAAAACGGTATCAATACGAGATTGCCAACCTAATGTATCACCAGATAACAGGGCGACAGACGGCCAAGGATGGTCAAAGATAATCTAGTACTGCACGTCTATGAGACGGCCGCGACATACTCTCGATTTTTCTCGCACTATACCTCTTGTTCTAAGTGTTCTAATAAGAGAAAGACGGATAGTGCGAGAAAAATCGAGAGCTCGCGCGGCGTCTTGTGATAGCCGTGCAGTGACCTCGGTTTTGCTGGTCACTGCGCTTCCGGCACGTATCCAGACTGGTCGGTATCACGTATCGGACTTCATTGCAGTCCGCCTATTGAGGAGACGGCATGACAGACGTGATGGACGATTAGGGGACGCTTTGGCCGATATCGGCGGACGGCCAAGCAAGGTCGCAGAAAATCTATGAAGTGACTTTGATTTGGTTGGCGGCCGTGCTTCCGACACGTATCCACACGGGCCGAATCACGCGTCGGCCGGCATGCAGTCCTGCCGATTACGCTCGTGTAGCATCTCCTTATCTCTCAATTGAAACGTTGATGCCATTGAAGAAGTTAATTCGTCCCGCTAGGAGTCACAATGAGCCCTCTGTCACGATCGATTGGGAGAGCAACTGTTCGAGGCAATTCTGTTTTCATTCCCAAAATAGTTAACGAAGGTTACAGTAGTACCTACGAAAAGAAGTCACCCTTGTAAGGTCACGCAAGAACTTATAGTTAAACTCATGGACCTATGATACTCAGGACAGGCTATGGTAATAATAATACCACGTTCGAGCGAGCTTGTAGCATAAAAATCTCGATAATTGTGACAGAAAGGGAATCATCATTCGTTGTCTTTCTCATAGTTCCACTTTTTTTTATTTGCCACAACTGATTTAGTATGAAGTTGTAGCACATAAACCATTACCCGTCCAAATTGAGTAGGTTGTTTATGGCAGGTCATCAGCCATTTTAAGACCAGTTCTTAATTTAGCTGCATAAAGGCTTTTCCGTCTCTCGTTGTGGCATCACGTACAGCCTGTCCTGAGTATCATAGGTCCATGGTTAAACCGTATGTTTTGTCCATGTATAATGTAAATTAAACAAAAATTAAGTCAAGTGTTTTTATTCCGTTTCTTGTGTCTACATTTTTTTACGATTTATTTACAAAGCCGTGCAATACAAATTTAGTAATATAAATGAAATGAATACACGCAAAATTTACCCGAATTCCTTTATTCCCTAACCGCCAGACACTTTTCAGGATTTTTATAAACTACACAATATTACAAGGTAGGTAAAAAAAAGACAATAAAAAAGCTGTCATCTAGGGTTAAATGAACACACTGTATACTCCTAGCAACTAGTCACGCTAGCTTTCTGAGACGCAGCTATAATTAGAATGAGATAGAAATCAATTTAAAGATCGTTATCAACGTGCTGTATTCGTGGCAAAGTATGGTTGACATAAAAAAACAAATTACGCAAGTATTTTAAACATTATATATTTCACAAATTATGAGATTTATATACATATTTATAACAACTTATCCAAATCATAGTGAATAAATTACTAAAATTTGTTCAACAGATTTGGCTGTCAGTCGTTCACGACGATTGGAAAAAATCCATCCACTCTAGATACGATGTGCATTGGATTATTTAGATTAGGTAAAATAAACATTACGCGTAATGTAGTTAGATTCTCAACTATACTTGTATTTTTATGACATTTTATGTCATTTGATGTACATTGTTTTAAAAATATATAAGGGCCGAAAAGGTTTTGTACCATAGACAGTTATATCTAGAGGTGTAATACTAAGAAGGTAAGTATTTATTTTATGGTTAAGAACAAAAGTGAATATTCAAATGTATTTGTTTTTTCCGCCAACCATACCCTTTGCCACCAATACAGCACGTTGATAACCATCTTTGGAAATCATTTACTTCCAACTGCCAAACAAGTTGTACCAATTCGGACCATCACACTGATGTATGATCTGCCAAGTTTGTTGGTCAATAAATTTCAAATTAAGACAAATTTAAAGAAAATCATTGTATAAATTAAGACACTTAGTTATTATTATTTTTTAAGTGTGATACTTTCATAAAAACTAATTTTGTAGTCGGATTGAGCCACGCGGTGTTTTTATATTTTCCTCGTCGTGACATTGCATCTCATAACAAGAAAATATTAAAAAAATGGATGAAATCACAACCATGAAAAACCGCCCAATGATGGAAACATTATTTTTAATAATTGGTATCTCTAAGTTGTGACGACCGACGCAAAACTGCAAACTTGAATACAACAAGTAATGTGATACATTTATGATAAATGGCATACTCTGTGGAACCCTTTAAAATATGTTCCGTTCCAAAAACCTTCTGTACGTAAGTATGTATTATTCTGTGGTGTCGTGTAACTTGAGATGGTGTTTGAGCGTGCCACTCCCTGTGAACCGTTTCTGGCAGATGTCGCAGCGATAGAGTTTCTCCCCAGTGTGCGTTGGGCGGTGGCGGTTCAGGTCACCACGGAGCGCGAACCTGGTGATGTATTATTCTGTGGTGTCGTGTAACTTGAGATGGTGTTTGAGCGTGCCGCTTCGGGTGAACCGTTTCTGGCAGATGTCGCAGCGATAGAGTTTCTCCCCAGTGTGCGTGCGGCGGTGGCGGTTCAGGTCGCCGCTGAGTGCGAACCTGTTGATATTAAAGGATATAAATTTAATAAATAAGATTAGATTATTGATTTCATGATAAGAAAATACAGTATAAATTCGCAGACATGCCTAAATTAGAAGAATTTATATCATGATCGCCAAAACAGAGAATATAATGATAATAGTATTAACACAATGTCCGTTAGAAAATGCATGTAATACTTTCTCTAAACAAGGTCTCTAAGTCTAAGAACAGCAGATTATTAATATTCTCGATCACACTCAAGCATACTTTAATTCCGATTTCCTTATACAAACTCATCATAGTTTGAAGTTAGAAAAAAAAATGCAAAATTTTCGTCACTATAAAGTCTAATTTGCATCATAAATTTCGCATCTTCCATTTTGAAATTAATTCAGTCACACATTGAACTACTAGAGAATTCTAAGATGCTGTTCCTGTTCCATTAGCTCTCGTGTCTATTATATAGCCCGCTACGTACTTCTTGTGGCAGTCTTCGCAGTCGAAGGGCTTTTCTCCGGAGTGCACGCGCGCATGCCGCTCGAGCAGGTAGCAGTTGCCGAAGCGCCGTCGACACACGCCGCAGACGAACTGCTTGCTGAGGTCTTCTTGGATATCTTCTATTTTGCACACCTGTTCAAAAATGGTTACTAATTTTATATATTTATAATTATTTGCGTCCGGCAACAAGGCCCATATTTACAAATACATTACAGACTAACATATAGAACATATAGACTATACATATCATAGGAGGAGTTCCCCATAGCAAGGAGTAACACCGCAAGTCTAGCCGTCCCCGCGCATAGACTACAAAAAACTGGCAAGTCACTCAAGATAATAGGCGCTAAAGTTCTTAACAAGATGCCCGAGGCAATTAGAAACGTGGACACGGAACGTCAATTTATAAACAAGCACAAAATGTATTGCTCGATGAAGGCTTATTAGACAGTAAACGAGTTCTTTGATAAATGAAAATACCTAAAAAAATATATATAGAATAGAATAGAATGTTTATTTGTAAAGTCATGTACATGAGATGTTCAGATTATACAAAAAGGCTTCCATGACACCCTGTTAGGGCACACAAATGTTCTTATAAGTATAACTCAATTATATATTCCGGGTCATGCTGTGTCGCGAAGCCACTTCTGGTCAATCTCATGGCCGCGAAATAGTACCTATAGCACTCTAGCTTAGGTATCTGTATTAGCATATATGCAACTATGAACCTACACATACAGCTTCCGGAATCCTTTATATATCTGACATATGAGCTGCCGCCTTATGCGTACCAGCTCCATCTGAGATGTGGGGACCTTCGTCCCCGAGAATGTCCTCCACCTCCCCTTACAGACATCCCTTACCACACGACTGATACTGTACCAATTCACACACTATATTGTTCCAGTTATAATTACCCGGGTGCACCCTTGATTGATGACGACATGGTCTGAGGCTGAAACTACCGAACCTGAGACCCTTGTTGTTACACTTGTTACTAATCCTATCACACTAAAGAACTCCACGACTAAGAACTGTGTTATCGCATGTACGTGACATGTAGGAAAACCTTATTCATATACATAATATACCGTCACGCCTCCCAAATAGAATAAGACCTGTGGACGCACATAAATACATCACATCATGAACAATCATCGTCCGAGCTGTGTAAACACGTGAACCCACGTGTAAATGAACCAAATCGTTACAATGTCATAGGATGCATTGAAAGTGATTATGGAAAGAGCTCACCCTGGTTTTCCTCCAAATCTAACACTACAAATCTGCACTTAACTGTTCGTACGCAATATAGCCGTTAAGAACTGTGACAACTCGCCTACCCGTCAACATTGTTATAAAAAGATTGTGGGTGTTGCTACATGAAATAAATCGGCTGTTTGAGACATGATTATTAACATCAATGTAAATACTATCGTGAATCATGACTATTCACGACACTCCCGGCCCCCCAGAAAACTAGCGATCATATCTCCAGTAGAGTATTAATATAATCATCATTCACAGCTTTATTTAAGTCTTCCTCAGATCTTTGAAATAACCGTTCTTTTCCCATTGTGAATTTTGACAAGCTCTGGATCCTGTCCTTCGCCTTGATTGGCCAATGCAGACTTTGTAGGTGATTGCAACATCGAATAAAATGGATTAGCTGGAATAATGATCTACATAATTTCTGATAGCTGTAAAGTCTGATAAGCTCATCTTGACGCACTTTCTAAATCAGTTCCAAACGTTTCGTGAGACCCGAGGTATACGTGCCAACTGCGAGGTCCTTTATCCTCTAGACCAACCAAGCTTCATCGTGTCGTGGCATTTCATTTTGTAATAAGCAATCAGTCGTATCCTATATACTATATCGTAAACAGTATGTTGGATTTGCTAGCGTATTTTTGCTGTTAACGTGAATTATCTATCCATGGTGGCAAACACATTACGACTTCTTCGAATCTACGTATGATCCACGTCGAACTGAGACACATGCATACCGAGTACATAATGCATCAACGTCTTTCACTCTCACGACACTGAAAGTTACGAAACGACAAAGAACTGAAAAAATTCACTATTCACGACATGCTGCTTATTATGTAAAAAGTAATATATGTATATAGTGAATAATTCAACATGTACCTAAGTTTTATCTTGAATAGTTTTTAATGTCAAAGGTTAAGTCTAGGTTATATAGTTTACTCAATTACAATTTACTTACTAAATGACCTACTTTTATGATGCGACAAGGATTCATCATTTAAGAACTCCTCCACTGAGTAATAACATGTATGAATGAGAAACGTTTTAATTTTTTTGTGGAACAGTTTATCATTTGGTTCAAATTTGATTTCGTCGGGTATTTTGTTTACTACTCGGATACATGCAAAATGAGGCCCCTTTCTATGGATAGCTATTCATATATAAGTTGAACTCTAAAGGTTTTTTTTGTCTAGGTTTAAATTGTATAATTTTGGTTTTTTTTATATTTATTTCAAGGGTGTGGTCTTCTAGCCATGTTCTAACTGCATTGAAGTTACAGATAAGTTGGGAGTTACATTCTGGACTATTTGTGGCGCTGAATATAAGGGAGACGTCGTCAGCAAACATTACACAACAAGAACAATTATATATCCCAACATAACTTGTGTAATGTTTGCTGACGACGTCTCCCTTTTATTCAGCGCCACAAATAGTCCAGAATGTAACTCCCAACTTATCTGTAACTTCAATGCAGTTAGAACATGGCTAGAAGACCACACCCTTGAAATAAATGTAAAGAAAACCAAAATTATACAATTTAAACCTAGACAAAAAAAACCTTTAGAGTTCAACTTATACAACGTGTCCCAAAACTCAACGATAAGCCGGCACCAGAGGATGGAGCTTCTTATGATTAGTCGAGAAAAAATAAGGAAAAAAATATATCTAAAAAAAAAAAAAAAAACAAAAAAAAAAAAAAATATAAGAACTGTGTTAGATAGCAGGGCTACTTAAGTTTCCAAAAACAAAAAAAAAAAACAGTAATATTTGAATATTTGTAGACATGGTCGTTAAAAATACCATTAGGGATGTCGATTTTCGATGAATTTCATTTTTTTAATTTCTAAAATAATTGAGATATATTTTTTTCCTTATTTTTTCTCGACTAATCATAAGCAGCTCCATCCTCTGGTGCCGGCTTATCGTTGAGTTTTGGGACACGTTGTATATGAATAGCACCCAAATAGAGGAAGTCTCGGAATTTAAACTACTAGGAGTGATTATTGACTCCGGAATAAACTGGAGAGGCCACATACAATAGACGAAGACAAAATTAACGAAGTTTATCTACGCGCTTAACATGATAAAGTTAAATGCAGATTTCGAGGCTGCGCTACCCGTCTACTACGCTTTTATTTATTCCAGTCTCCGATATGGTGCGGTCTTATGGGGAGCCAGCACTGACGCACATGATCTTTTTGTGTTACAAAAAAAATGCATACGAATTCTGGCAAATATACGGATTCCAAATAGCTGCCGACCGTTATTCAAACAGTTTGAGTTACTTACTCTTCCGGCAATATATATAATGGATGCCGTTATCTTTGCTAGGAAAAACCCCGATCTATTTGAAGCTAAACTAGATACATACAAAACCAGGAACCAGTATAGAAACAAACTGCAATTTATTGTAATTTTGAATTGCTGACTCGATAATTGTAAATTTGTATACCTATTTACTTTATTATAATTAATTTAGAGGATATTGACAGTATGATCAGTACTACCAATAAATAAATCTATCTATCTATCGATATACAAAACTTATAATATAACGCAATGACACGTTGCCGCTGCGACACGAATGTATTCTATGTATTTCTATGACGACGACGTGTCATAGCAATACATAGAAACCAGTCGACAATACTTCTGCTGCTGCTATACGATCGGGTTCCAATTTGTACCTTTGGAAGGTGCCGCGCAATTCAAATAATACAGTCCATAACATATCAATATCACAGTTCTTGGCATATACCGCTCTCCTTCTTTCACACAGATTAACAAATTCGTTCAATCTTTGGATGATTGTAATGTAGCTTTGGTAAATACAGTTATTTGTATCATAATCCATTTAATTTGCAATCAATACTTTATCTCAGAAACTGATACAACTTTTCAGGATTGATATATATTTATTTATTTACTCATACAAAATGTATACTGTTTGACAGTAAGAAACCAAAGCACTGTACATAATTCTTAACATGTAAAAACCGGATTTTTTTTTTATCTAAAACATCCATCGTCCCACGTTATAAGACAACATACAGGGCTCTATACAACGTTTATTGAACAAGCGAGCAAATCGACCGAAGTTTTCTGATTTAGCTTGGACCCAATTTTTTCCGTATACGATTCTCGTGAAATTTTGTGAGAACGTTCAATAATTATATAGATTATTTATGTCGATTCCGTTTTTGAAGATATTTTATTTTAAAGACAGGCTCGCTAGTTGTTCGAGTCACAGTGCCACTAGTACTACTATAAATTCACCTGAAATAGTTGCGGTTTCAGAGAAAATCACTTTTATGGCAAATGACGATAGTAAACACTCACTCTCTCGTTATGGCAAATGAAATTATGGACATCAAAGGTGTCTGAAGTAAAATGTCAAAACTACATACGTATTTTTGCATGCAATCTCGGTGAAAGAATTTTGGAAATTGAAAGTGGATCCTGGTTTAGGGTGGACATCCATCAAAGCGAGCTGCGAGATAAGTTTCTGTCAAAAATGTAATTTTTGGTACAAGCTTTTAGTACTTTTCTGTATACCGTCATCAACTACTCGTTAAGACGATTCTAACGAGCCCAAACTCAACGGAGTTACGTCTGTTAAGCACTGAATTCCCATGGCCACCTTCTGTCTCCATCATCAGATCAGTTTGATGGCACCATAATAGTGAAATTTCAACCAAGCTATGCATAAAATATACAAAATTTCAGCTCAATCGGTTTAGGTGAAGTGGTTCAAAGTTCAGCTGCAAGATTTGTCACTCACTAACAAACTGACAAACGAACAGAATAAAAGCTTGTAAGAACGAATCGCGTAGCCCACACAGCTCTGGTAGATACTCACCAGGGATCGGATAATCAGATAGATAAATACCTACACTTTGGCGGCGTTGATGTTGAGTTGAATGGAGGCGGACTCAATACAATATTATACTCAGAACTAATAATATTACTCTATTAATTCTTACTGTGGCTACTTAATGCATTAAGCACATATGTACAATAATGTACATCATTACATCTGAATAACTACTTGGTTGTATACAGATAATTTAAAAATAGCCATAACCTTAACATGTGTGCGAGGTATTACATTCTCGTGACGTTTCCTACAATCCCACATCCTACTATCCTACATCCCGGAACTAATATTATTAAACCATTATAATAAGAAGCCAAACTTAAGGCATTTGACTATCCGATTACATGGTCTTAAAAATAAACTCACCTTATTCTCGTGAACTCGTTTATGCTTTGTCAGACTGCTATTAGTGTAGAATTTCTTTTGACACACTTCACAAGTATGCCTCTTATCCCCTCTATGAATCCTCATGTGGCTATAAAAATTACTACTAGTAGTAAATTGTTTATTACAAATCTCACACAGAAACGCTTTGACGCCATTATGGATCTTGCTATGACTGGTCAAAGTACTGTTACTAGTAAATTGTTTATTGCAGATTTTACAGCTGAATGGTTTTTCTCCTGTGTGATTTCTTTCATGGATCATAAGAGCGCTGCGCTGAGTGAAAGCTTTCGGGCAATATTGACAGGAATACGGCTTGATTGTGCTATGAACTTTCTTATGGTTTAGCAGTGTGAAGCTACGAGCGAATTTTTTATTGCATACTTCGCAGCTATAGGGCATTTCTCCGGTGTGTATTCGTTCGTGCTTGACCAGGACGCTCTTCTGGGTGAAGCGTTTATTGCAGATTTTGCAGTGGAATGGTTTCTCACCAGAGTGGATCAGCATATGCCTGATGAGATTCCCGTTGGTGTTGAAATGCTTATTACATTTCTCGCAATAGCCTTTAGTGTCGTGAGATTTTAAATGCGTCTGGTATTGAGATTTCTTTTTATAAGTCTTTTTACAATGGCTGCACGACCATTTCTTGCATTCTTTTTTGTTTTTAACTATTGTTTTTACATCATTATCTATTAAAAAATCTGTGACAGTATTGCTGATTGAATTCTCTTTTATATCATCATTGCTTATTGGACTATTAATTTCATTTTCAAATTTAACTTCATCTATTTTATTAACTTCTATATGTTCTATTTCTTCTACTTTGACTTCAACAAATGGACTATAATTTCCATCATTACCTTCATTGTCACTATAATTAATTTCTGGTTCATTTTCCTCACAAACATCATCAAAGTTAAACTTCTCTCCTTTGTCACATTCATGTGCATAAAACTCTCGACTGTTGTACCAATTATCACATTTCTCACACCAAAACGGCTTCACATTCTCAGATCTGTTTTCAGATTTATCAAGCTTCTCAACTTTCTCTTTCCTATGAATTCGCTTCAAATGATTCTCCAGTGTGAAACTTCTAGAAAACTTCTTAAAACACAAATCACACTGATACGGCATTTCACCTGTGTGTATCCTCTCATGTTTAACCAGCACCGACTTCTGAGTGAACCTCTTACCACAATAACTACAAGGAAACCGTCTCTCCCCCGTGTGAACCAGCATATGCCTGACTAAATTCGCTTGAGTCTTCAACTCTTTACCACAAACACTGCACTTAGCCTGACTGTGAACCGTCAAATGCTTCATCAAACTCCCTTCACTAGAAAACTTTTTTTCACACACTTGGCACTGGAATTCCTTAGTCCGTGTATGTATCAGCATGTGCGCATGCCTGTAGGATTTGTTCTTAAAAGTCTTATCACACACTTCGCAGGTCCATTTCTCCGGTGGCGGGGGCTCCGGTCGGAGGCCTGGGGCTTCCTTGGCGTCTCCGTGCACGCGTCGGTGGCAGGCCAGGGTGAAGCTTCGGGAAAACTGCTTGTGGCAGATATTGCAGGCGTAGGGGGTCTCACCAGTGTGGATGCGGATGTGCTTGATTAGCACTGACTTTTGGGTGAATCTGGAAAGGAAATAGATTTTTATACATACAGACGGCCGTTAGCCTTGTGGGAGGTGACGGTCCTGTGTTCGAATCCCGGTAAGCGCCAATAGTTAATAGGTTCCCATCGGTCTAAACCTGGCGCCGCACAAGTGGGGGCACAAGTTGGGTTGTTTTAAAGTTAGATAAATTATGAATTTAGGATAGTTTTATAAGCTATGTTAGGTTAGGTTATGTGACATAAATTACAGCTGAATACAGAAAGTTTCGAGTGCAAGTATCTCGTAAATACCTCCTGCGAACGGCTTCTCTCCTCGCTTGTATATATATCAGATGTCATACTCTTAAACGCCTAGCCTGGATTAAAATATAGCATAGTTTTTATCCCGGGTCCACGCAGACGAAGTCGCGGGCGGAAGCTAGTAATATTATAAATGTGAAAGTTTGGATGTTTGGACGTTTGGATGTTTGGTTAATTGGATGAATAGATGTTTGTTACTTAATCATAATCACGCTTAAATGAATCAACCGATTTAGATGAAAATTTGCACGAAGATACCTTATAGCCTGGATCAAAATATAGCATAGTTTTTATCCCGGGTCCACGAAGACGAAGTCGCGGGCGGAACCTAGTATTAAAATAAAACAAATGAATCTATAGGTGGCCCATGAGGGGGTTACCTGGCCGTGTTGCCATGGGGTTCATAACAAACACGAATCCTTAATGTGGTCAGGTTAGGATGTTAAAATGAGCTACAGTACCTCCTGGTGCAATGCCGGCACGCGAACGGCTTCTCCCCGCGGTGCGCGCGCAGATGCCGCGCCAGGTTCCCGTCGGTGCGAAACCTGGCGCCGCACACGTGGCAGCACGCGGGCCGCTCGCCCGTGTGCACGCGCAGGTGGATGCGCAGGTGCGCCGGCGACCAGGACACCTTCCCGCATTCTGGACACGCCCATCTGCGCCACAGAATCATCATCAGACATCGGAATTTAAAGGGCAACATTTTATGACGTAGGGAGTTCCTATACCGATAAACTCTTATCGATACTTCTCCCATACACACACTCAAGTAGTTTCAAAGATTACCGCCTACATACAAACTAAAATAAATAAATTCTGTTACCTGCGGTGTGACCCTGGTGTTGCCACCCTAAGTGGCTCCTTCGGCTTCACTTCCGTTAGGTCTGAAACAAAGTTATGCTTTGTTAACTAGCAACATTGAATTTAGAACTGATACCAAAGCAATACGGGTGTATACAAGAAAATTATTATTACTCCAAAAGAAAGAAGGCAAAACAATATGCCTAGTGACGAAAATCCCATTCTGATATCTCAAAGAATTACGAAGCTACAACCGTTTTAACACTTTCGCAACCGGACTAAAAATGGAACAATTCACCAGAAGCCGACAGAATTTCCTAGGCGTGTAAGTTCATACTACTGCCCGCCTAGCGGGCTCAGCCGGCATCTGAGCAAACGTTACGAGTGCCCGCTAGGCGGGTTCTTGGTTGCGAACGTATTAATATTGCTAAGAAAACGCTCGCAGTTAGTGACGTCACAATCTGCGAGCGTCATGACATGACATAGTCATGACAATCGTTTCATATGAAGGTGCGTACTGCGGGAAAGGGGCAGAACATACTCCACCCCTACTTAAAACTTTGGACACATAACTTTGTGATTATTTAACCTCTTGCGTTTTTTTTTCTCCATTTGACAAAATTTTTAAACCTTTTTCGAGAAAATACAACATTATTGATCATTTTATATAGTGTCTACACCCCTCTTGAATTTTTAAGTATAAATATAGTAGGTTCATTTCACCGGTTAACAACCACCTAATTAGTGTGCCAGTTTGCGACCACTCAGGTGAATTGGTGAACTGAAAGAATATTTTCTCGTTTTCTCAGTGGATTCCTGTTATAACTACTTTTCAAAATGCATCACGGTTTGTTTAGAGTCTATTGAAATGTCTAATTAAAGAACCCCTTGCTTCAGTAGGCCGCTGACCGAAGTTGGTTGCGTAACCGGCGTGATGACCCGATAATATGTATGACACTAAAATATTTTAATTGTTGGGTCAATGAACTTTATCTTGATGATATTCTGTCCCAGTTAGCCACGAGAAAACCAGTTTCTTAGATAACTACAACTTAGAAAAGTTGAAAAACCCCTGACATTTTCATTTCAAAGTCCAATATTTCGAAAACGGCTGAACTAATTTTCATGAAACATGGCTAAGAACACTCGGGATACAATTATCTATGACACAAAAAAACTAAACGCAAATCGGTTCATCCGTTTGGGAGCTACGATCAGAGGCATCTCTAGCCCATGTCGCGCCCGGGTGCAATAATTACCGTAGCACCCCCCCCTAGCGCGCACTAGCACCCGAGTCGAGGCGAGTGGCGCCTTGTGAGTGGCGCTCGGCGCCTCCTAGGACCGTGCGCCCGGGTGCAACGCACCCCCTGCACTATAGGTAAAGCCGCCCCTGGCTACGATACCACAGACAGATACACAGACAGACACGTTCAACTTATAACAACCCTCTCTTAAAGGTGCGTCGGGGGTCAAAAAAATAGTATAAATTGGACTTGTATCATGCTAAGAAGATGCTCCACACTAGAATGGGTTTACCAATATAACAAAAACACGAGTTTAACGGCTTTAAACCCCACAAAATCATAGTTTAAAAGAGTGACCCAGGAGATGTTACCATAGCTCATCATCCTCCTAGCGTTATTCCCGGAAATGCCCCTAAAAGAGCCGGGGTCCGCTTTGACCCTAATCCCAAGATTTGGCATAATTTTACGAAAGCGACTGCCATCTGACCTTCCAACCCAGAGGGAAAACTAGACCTTATTGGGATTAGACCGGTTTCCCTTCACCGAAAAGCTAACGGTAAGTATTCCGTACATAAGTTCCGAAAAGGTCATTGGTACGAGCCGTGATTCGAGCCCATGACTGCTGCTTGACAGCCGCATGCCTGAACCACTAGGCTACCATAGCTACCAGCTACGAGCGAAAAAATGGATGATGTAACAAGTTGATTGGCCCAGTACTCAATTTAATAATTATTATTACAACTCCGAGAAATAATCTGGTGAACACAGGTCTGATTTAAGGACCCTAAACAAGGACCGTCTCCGTCGCCCTGATCAACGGCTTTGACACCTAATCCCAAGATTTGGCATAGGCACTAGTTTAACAAATAAAAAAGAGCGACCGCCAATACCACATATACTTGAGATCATATGAGTTGGGCGAATTGCATCAAATTAGTCCATTCAAAAAGCAACTTAGGCACTAGTTTTATGGAAGCGAATCCCATCTGACATTCCAACCCAGAGGAGAAACTAGACCTTATTGGGACTAGACTGGTTTTGTCAGTACCAACTGTATGTGAAAATAAATAACAAGTAACAACAACTCCCCAACATTTTCATTGCATAGTTCAATATCTCAAGACCAGCTAAAGCTATTTTGTTGAAACATAGCCAAGAACCATCTTGATTATGTCAGCTTTGGGACAAAAAAACCGCATCTCAATTAATTTAGGAGGTACCATGCCACAGACAGACACAGATAGATCAAACATATAACACCCCTCTTTTTGTCGGGTTAATAAACTGATAATGTTGACTGGGCAAACATTAAGTGCAGCAATTACTTCAATCTACATTTAACAGGTCATCAGTCCACCTTCTCTCGGGTCTACCCGCTCTGTGTCTTCCGGGAGTCCGCTGGATGCGGCTGGCGCAGGACCGGTCACTGGCACGCTGTCGAGGCCTATGTACACAGTGGACGTCTTCCGGCTGATATGATGATGATGATATACATTTTCGCACCTAATTATTGTTATTTACGTACCGTTTATACTCGATTCGCCGGCCGCTGGTTTCACATCAACGCCTGCGTTTTGACGCATTTCTTTTTTAATTTCGCTATCAGGGGCTTGACTGTGACCAACAATGAAGTTCTGACTTTCATCCTGATGCGTTTTATCACTGTTATTCGCAGCCGTAGCCCATTCTGGGTCTGGCTTTACCGATAAGTAATTGCAAGCCATGGTCAGTGACTTAGGGCGTCAGTTTTAACGAATTTTCGCCATGTATCTGTGTCGTACTCCGTTTTTCGTTGTAGTAAGGGATTCTATACGGTTCTGAAGGGGGTAAAGTGAGAAATCATATTTTTTCTTACGAAATTGTAACAATAGTTGAAACGTTGAATATTTTAATAATGGTGCACTAATATATACATATACATATACAAAAACATGACATTGACATGATTGACTGACACGACGTGGTACATTACGGTTTACGGTAGGAGCCGTGTCCGTGAAGATTTTTACATCGTATTTTAGCCAGATAATAACATCAAAGTATTTTTAATAATAGTAAAAAGCTTGTACTTGGTTTTATTTATATAAAAACGTCCATAATTGTTGATCTGAGAATTCTTTTAAACTACATTTGTTTTCATGAATGAATCAGAGCTGCGTAGTCTGAAACGCTAACCAAAAAAAGCCTACGCCAGACGTCCGACCGCCGCAGCCGCGGCGAAGCAGTATGAAGCTATAAGATAGAGCGAGACATAAATATACTGGAGAGTGTGATATACTGGAGCGAGATAGGGATATAATTTTGCAGAACACCGTGCACACGGCTGACACCTACCCACACGGGCTGAAATGCTGCATGCAGTCCGCGACGCTCGGATCGCCTATTATTGTGTAAGATACATTTTTAAACGCTTTCTTTGGTGTAATACATAAATGTACCCACACAACTTATGCAATAACTAAACGTACCAATCATTTTGACAGTTCTTGTCGCCGAGTCGCGTATGTGTTGTGCGTGCAAGTGTATCGAAACCTGCTATATCTTATCAAAAACTGGTCGTTTCCTGTTAAATTCATAATTTAATTGAAGCTCTGTGTTTCATGTTAATCTCCGGCAGCTCTTTCTTGCGTTTGTGGTCAAACTGGCAGGAAATGTCAAGATGTTTCCAACAAATTTCGATTTGAACATGGAAGGTATAGGTAAGTGCTTTATTGTATCTACGGCATTTAATTTAGTATCTGTTTTGTGATAGCGGTCTCAGTGTATTTATTTATTTGACGCACCACCTTTATAGTTGATTCGTTGTAGATTCCCGGTCAATTCAATGTGTTACTGAAATAATGTATTTTTATGGTTATGACAGCTATTCGTGGTCATAATAACCTAGTGCTCTTTATTTTGTAATTTACGTACTAGGTACCATATTCACTACTTTCAACATATTTTGCTGATAAACCAAGTTAGAAACCAACTGTAGCTATTGACAATAATATTAATTTGCGCACGTATACTTTTTTATGAGCTTGCATTTGCACCAGATTGCGATTTGATTGACGACAAATGGAATAAATTGTATCCAGTTCTGTTAGGGTTTTGCAAAGCTCATTTTTAACTGTTCATATTTTATTCTGTTATTTTTATGATTTGTTTTGTCTTTATTTGGTCAGTGCATTCACAGTTTTATCACTGTAATAATGCTGTTAACACTGTTGATTTTGATATTATGCTTAGTTTATTACATTCTCTTAACATATATCCTGTGGTGATTAATTGGTTTTATAGTTATTTACATGATCGGCAGCGCATAAGGGTAGATTCTTCCCATTTGTTGTGGTGCATCATGCTTGCCGGCGTCCCGCAGGGTGACATGTTGTCTCCTCTTCTTTTTAAATTTTCATTAATTCCATTACTAGTAACATTGTTTCATCATATCACCTTTATGCCGACGATATTCAAATTTTCTCTCATGGGGCTTTACTGATTTACCTCAGGTTATCCACTCCATGAATAAGGGCTTGGGGAGTATTTCTACCTGGAGTGAATGTTATGGGCTTAATAATAGTAATAATAATAATAGGTAATAATTTCAGGGTTCTCACCAGCGTGACTCATACTCAACTCAAACTAGAAGCCTGAATTTTCAGTAACCAAGCACGCATTGTATAAATACGGTATATTTCAAGTTTTATTCAATTTGAACTAGTAGTTTAAACGTTATAACTAGTCAAAGTTTCTTAATTTTGTCACTCACTCACTGACTGAATGATCATCAAAACTCTAAGGCACTTCTAGCAGACATAGAAGCTTCCAATTTAGGATACAATTAGGCTATTAATAGTAGTTCTTTTTTTATTATCTTCTGTGTTTAGATAGGTTTAAGTCATTGTCACTGTCTTATTTCATTTAGTGCATGTGCCATTGCTACTACCGTGCCTTCACCGAATGGACCCAGCGGAAGACCAGCGCTGGCTGCAAAGCTGGGTGAGCTGGGTCCATTTCGTTACAAAACTTAATGTGTTATTTAATTTTTTTTTTGTTTATTTTGTGTGTCACGAATAAATGTTTGAAATTGATTGTTTTTTGTTTTGCCATGGACCACTTATTTGGGTAGTTGTTTCGCCTCCTTGGCACTTATTTAGTATTTTTGATTGATGGCATCCCGGACCACTTCTTCCAGAGACCACCAGTGGTTTGCGGTCCACCGGTTAAGAACCACTGATCTAAACTAATAAAAGCATGTAGGAGTGTGTGAGCAGTTGTAAGTTGGCGCTCTGAGACGCCTTCATAGTCTATGGAGTTAATGCACCTTTTTTGGGTAGTTCTTGAGGGAGGCATTTTGTCAGTATCGGTATGGTACACTAATTTGGCGCGAAACGAAGTTTGTCTATGGTAACCTCCTGTGGAGGTCTAGCAAGGGCTGCACAGCGTATCGCACACAATGAAGTTTCATATATACATTCCGTTTTACGTATTAGCAACGTAATTTTATTGATTATTTTGTTATCATGACTTATAATTAAGCCAAAATTTGATGATCATTTCGCTAACAAACATAAATAAATAAATAATTTATTGATAAGACAATGTACATCAGTTTTACTATAGACTAGGAGTTTACTATTAGAGGCAAATAACACGTGCCTGAGCTAGGATACCCTGTGTTTCAGGCAAAAAAGAACTAATCATTGAAAAAGTTATTCATATGCAAAATATAATACAATATCACTCTTGACTAACAAATACAAATAATTAAGAAGATATAACTTAGGCGGTACCTATAAAAGATAGTTTAAAATTATTTTAAAACGATAAATAACTGTATGGTCAATGATGCATAAATCACGTTCAAGTTTGTTTACATTTAATTTAGAAATTAAGGGCGTGCGTGCTATATATGGGAATTTACGAAATAACATAGGAACTAAAATAGTTATCATTTTCGATGTTCAGTTATGTGGTACATTAGCAACCCTATCTCAATCTAAGGTTGTCTATTGTAAAAAAAAATATTAGACCTGGATATACCTCATGTCATTGTACATGCAAAGTTTCGTTACAATCCAACACGTAGTTTTAAAATGAGAGCGTAGCTACGTTTTTATGGAGAATCGAGCTTACTGCGAACTCTTAACAACCCTATCTCACTCTATGATTGTCTATTGCAAAAAAAAATACAGCTGACGTCATCACTTAGGCAGTAGACCTTCTGTACCTTCAGGTATTATTAGTTACTCTGTGATATTATACTGAATGTGTTTCTTGAACAGACGATGGAATGGCCGAGCATCCAACCAGTGACACCGAAATCAAGCTCAGCTGTAGGCACATCTGCATCGGATCATACTCTTACAAGCCCCGAAGCAAGGTAGTCTACACTAATATTATGAAGAGGAAAGATCTGATTGTTTGTTTGTATTGAATAGGCTCCGAAACTTCTGGACAGATTTGAAAAAATATTTTACCATTATTTAATCGTATGGCATGTATTATTTTTGGCCTTTAAAGTTTGTCACTCTTTAGTACCGCCCAGGGGACACGTGCATTTTACCATTAGAAGCCGACATTATCCCTGATGAACATAGGCTACTTTTTACCGCGGGAAAATGCTTCATTCCTACGGGAAAACGGGTAATCCGTGCGAAGCCGGGCCGGGCTGCTAGTGTGAAATAAATATATATTACAAGTAACCCAACATTCTCTGTACAGATGTATGTATGTATAAGCACTTTATTGTACACAATAACAGGTGAGAGAATATACATGTCACACAATAGATCAAAGTACAAAGGCGGACTTATCCCTAAGGGATCTCTTCCAGCTATTTATTTAATCGTATGGCATACATTATTTCGCCTTTAAAGTTTGTCACTCTTTACTAAAGAGTGACAAACTGCGCAATTGCTCAAAGGTTAGCTGGTGCTAAAGAGTCTTTAGCACCAGCTAACCTTTGAACAATTGAGAGGGAGGTAGGTAGGACGAGATAGGCAAACTTATACCCTGTACACTGTACAAAACACAAGCGAAACAAGTTTCTGTCAAAAAATTCTTTTTTGGTACAAGCTTTTATTGCCGACTGTACTTTTCTACCATCATCAACTACTCATTGAGACGATTCTAACGAGCCCAAACTCAACGGGGTTACGTCGGTTAAGTGCTGAATTCCCATGGCCACCTTCTGTCTCCATCATCAGATCAGCTCGATGGTACCAAAAAGCTTGTAAAAAAACAAAACCTAATAGGTATTCATTCTAGACAAATAATAACATGCCAATATATATACAATATAATACACACTATAATATGTAATATATACAATAGTAAAACCATATAGGCATACAGGTTCTAATATAACAGAAATCTAATACAAAGGAATCTATAGCCAAACTTAAACTAAGCGTACATTACGCACAGGATACATGCATTTATTTAATAAAACTCTGTCCCAGGTGCGAATATCCTCGGAAGGCGTCACGATCGTCGCGCCGAGCCTGCGCCGGCGCCCTGCCGATGACATCATCCTCCACATCCCGCTGAAGAGCGTGGTGCACGCGCTGGCGCGGGCCGAGGCGAGGCCCGCCATCTTGTTGTACACCGAGGCCAAGACTGGGGAGTACGTGCGCGCCGCTCTAGACATGCATATGGACTCAGGTGAGACGTCTAACCTGAATAGCAGCGGCGCCCCATGATATGTGCGCCGCTCTAGATATGCATGTACATTCTGCTGAAGAGCGTGGTGCACGCGCTGGCGCGGGCCGAGGCGAGGCCCGCCATCTTGTTGTACACCGAGGCCAAGACTGGGGAGTACGTGCGCGCCGCTCTAGACATGCATATGGACTCAGGTGAGACGTCTAACCTGAATAGCAGCGGCGCCCCATGATATGTGCGCCGCTCTAGATATGCATGTACATTCTGCTGAAGAGCGTGGTGCACGCGCTGGCGCGGGCCGAGGCGAGGCCCGCCATCTTGTTGTACACCGAGGCCAAGACTGGGGAGTACGTGCGCGCCGCTCTAGACATGCATATGGACTCAGGTGAGACGTCTAACCTGAATAGCAGCGGCGCCCCATGATATGTGCGCCGCTCTAGATATGCATGTACATTCTGCTGAAGAGCGTGGTGCACGCGCTGGCGCGGGCCGAGGCGAGGCCCGCCATCTTGTTGTACACCGAGGCCAAGACTGGGGAGTACGTGCGCGCCGCTCTAGACATGCATATGGACTCAGGTGAGACGTCTAACCTGAATAGCAGCGGCGCCCCATGATATGTGCGCCGCTCTAGATATGCATGTACATTCTGCTGAAGAGCGTGGTGCACGCGCTGGCGCGGGCCGAGGCGAGGCCCGCCATCTTGTTGTACACCGAGGCCAAGACTACGTGCGCGCGCTCTAGACATGCATGCAGGTGAGATGTCTAACGTTAATAGCAGCGGTCGATGTAAAGCGTGGGGCGCCGGGCGCTTCATGATACGTGCATTTAGGTTAGCAGCAGCAGGTTACAATTGCCCGCTAGATGGCGCTGTTACTGTTTCTAAATTCGTGATATTGAAGTTTAGTTGTAGATTGTACTCAAGTTCGAAGTGAGGTGCCCCGTGATATGTGTGTAGCTGTCGACATGCATGTAGACGCAGGTGATTGGAAAACTAAGCTTTTTAGCAGTTGCATGTGGTTTGGCATGGATTGAAAGCAATGTAGGGCGCCAATGTCGCCCTGTGACATGTGCGCAAGTCTCGACAGGCGATTAGAAATATAACCTTTTTTAGCAGCGTAATTATTGTGGTTGACCTGCGGCTAATAGCAGTGTGGGGCGCCGCGGCGCCCCTTTATCTATGGCACGTTCGATATGCATATATGTAGAGGTAAACTAAATTGAAATGCAGAGAAACATGTTCATTTCGTTTTCGTACAAACAGCTACGGTATAAATATTGTTACAGGCCCATACTTCGAGCCGTCATCGTCCGTAGACGAGCACAAGCGTATAACGCTGGTTCCGCGCGCGCTGCCGCGGCGCTCGGTGGCGGCGCTGCGCTCGCTGTTCGGCATGGTGATGGACGAGCTGGACGCGCACGACTCCAGGCGGCTCGCCGGGGGCAGTAGCACTGAGCGCGAAAGGTCAGTCACACTAAAATAATACTACCGGTGTGAACACGTGGAGCCTTCGCCACGCTCAAGATTCTATAAACCGCCCTCGCCGTATCATTATGCCCCCTTAATATATAACATACTAGCATCTGCCCGCGACTCCATCCGCGTAAATCAAACCAACTAAAAATAAAAAAAATATAAACGTCCTAATAAAATATTTGGAAACAGTCATACACTAATCGACCTAGTCCTAAACTAAGCAAAGCTTGTACAGTCGACAACACAGCTAACTGACCATCGGAAATCTAATCTGACCTTAAGTGCATTGAAATAAGGTTCTAGGTTTTCACGGTATGGTCAGTTAGCTGTGTTGTCGACTGTACTATGGGTACTAGACGACGATAAACATACTTATATAGATAAATAAATACTTAAATACATAGAAAACATCCATGACTCAGGAACAAATATTCGTGCTCATCACACAAAAAAATGCCCTTACCGGGATTCGAACCCGGCTTCGTAGGCAGGGTCACTAGTAACTAAGCTACAGAAGTCGTCGTATAAATACAGTCTTATAAAATCGTGTAAGTATACGAAATCGTCAGGTAAGCTTTTAATAAAGTCTGTATAAACCAATAATTACTGGGGATCATTGTGCCGGACTTCTCACAAAAGCGACTTGTTCCAGCCCACCGTCGGACACGGAACAGCCCTCGCCCGGGAGGGCGGCCGGCGCCGACAGATCCTCGCGACCAGGTACGATTGACACACATTATTGTTTTCAACACACTTGCTCGTAAATGGTGTTATTCCATGCCTGTATACAGAAGGACAATGTCCTAAATTGTTCCCGGGAGTTATGGTTTCCATAACTCTCTAGCGAGTTATGAGTTTGTCTGTGATCTGATTGGTTTAAGCAAATCTAGTTGGCCGCGCGCCACTATAATTCTGCTCTATGATTGGTTGAAAAAATCTAGTTGGCACGCGCCGCAAGAATACTACTGTACTGTTCTGTGATTGGTTGAAATAGGTATTGATGCTGCGCGCTCCACTCGCACTGAGCTGGAAGTGAAGTCGTCAATTTCGAACATTTTTGATTGGTGCTGTTGTATGAAACATAGATTTTTCTGTCTTTTGTAGTTATTATTTCCTCGCAAATGTAATTAAAAACATTGTGTATAACACGAGCGTAAGAATATTGCAAACTCGAGTCAACAATAGTTATTTACGATACAAGTGCCGAAAATAGGAAATTCGCACGTGTATCGTACAGTCGACAACACAGCTAAGTGACCATCGTAAATCTAATCTGACCTTAAGTGCATTGTAATAAGGTTCTAGGTTTTCACGGTATGGTTAGTTAGGTGTGTTGCTGTGTGTACAACGTTTTACTGTACATATGGCTCTTTAAAGTTTCGACATATGCACGAAGAGTGCTCTTTTCCGCACTAGTGCGGGAAAGTAGCACCATATGTACTGTAAAAGCAATTGTTCACAATATTCCACTTACGCCCCTCGTTAAACAATGTACTATTCGAGTCGATTCGTGAAGACACGCTCATGCCTTCCGTGCACGAGGAAAAGAGATGCAACAGTCTGCACGAATTTCCATTTTGGACAGATCCATAAATAGGTACCTAACTTTCATTCGTTTTATTCATGTTTCATTAAGTGAGATTTTAGATGAAGTAAAACACCATAGTATTAAACTTGATTGTGTCTCGGCTGTTCTCCTATAGAGGCGAACAGCCGGACATACGGACAGACAAACGATAGAATTGTATGCCCAGCCTGAAACGGAAAACTTCGCTCGCTTAGCTCGTTCGTTCAATAAAAAAGACCGGGTTGCACTCCATGAGTGCCGGCAGAAGTGAAAACTCAATGACATTGTAACAGTTTTTCGATCAGGTCACGTATTTGCTTTAATTATCACTATTATCAGCATACACCGGTTTGGCGGGGGCAAATTTGTACTGACGTTTAATAGTGCGAGGACACATTAAACTAATTATATTAGTTGATATCGATAAAAATGACGTACAACCGTTGGGTAATTTCAAGAATTTGAATGAAGAAGAAAACTACATACACAAAAATACACTTTTTGCGTTAGTTAACTTTTTTAATATTTAATATAATTTTCATAATATACAATCAAAATTTTCTCCACATTTTCAGACTTTAATCTTCGTCGCCTGGGTGACAATATCCATTTTAGCCAACTAAATGACCTTTCTAGGTCAACTGTAGTAATTGGAGCAAATTCAAACAATTTATAGTATTGATGAATTTCTGCTATATGACTCAGTTCTATTTCTTTTCCGGATACCAAATCATTTAATGTTTTTAAAGTTGAAATGACGACGTTCTTCTCTAACACGAATGATTTTAATGATGGTTAAAGATTTATTTTTATGGATGTCGATAAACTTAGTCGATTTTTAATTAATCACTAGCACTGGTACAATTTTGCCCCCGCGAAACCGGTGTATGATTATCACTTATCAGTATAAAAGTACTATCATTTATGTGGTAAAATACAATATTCATTTATTGCGCTATCAACTATCATACACAAACATGACAATTTATATTACATAAAAAATTTAACACTTCAGAACTATTACAATTATTTAACATTAAAAAGTTTATCCCTCAGAAAAATCAACTTCCATCCATACGTCTTACGTCTTACGAATCTCACGGTTGACCTGACGCAAGTTTAATATTTTTCCCCCATCCCAAAGAGTGCACAGCGCCGCTAAAGAAGTTTTCACTTCAATAATAATTTATTTATTTCCAGAAACGCCAATCAACGTGAAAGACAACGCGTCATCATCGTCCTCCATAATCTTCCCTCCCTCTCCCACCCCTATCTCCGTCTCCTCCCACTCCTCCTCCCTCCACAGCCCCAAATCCTCCCCCTGCTCCAAAAAGAGGAAAAACAGAAAAAAGAACAAGAGTAATAAAAAAATGAAGTATGTTTTAGTGAAAAACCCTGAACCGCACGCGGTGGACGCGTTCTTGGCAGGCGTGGCGCCAATTTTGAAGAGTTTGTCGCCGGTGTCATTGAATTTGGCGAAGAGCGAAATCATTTCCGCTGCGTTGAAGTATGAAAGGAAAATGCTGCTGGAGAACTGCAATGGTGTCAGTGAGAAATAGGGTTTTAATAGTTAGTGTGTAAATATGAATCAAATTAGGTTTTTATGAAAATTTTGAAGTTTATTTTGGAGTTACTGTGTCAATTAAGTCTAACTTTTATTTTTAGGGCTCCGTAGTCAACAAGGAACCCTTATAGTTTCGCCATGTCCGTCCGTCTGTCTGTCCGTCTTCGGCTTAGCTCAGTAACCTTTATACTACTAGAAAACTGTAATTCGTCATGGGTATATAAATCAATCACGCCGACAAAACAGTACAATATTCTTTTTATTTAGGGTACCTCCCCTACACCTAAAGTGGGGATGTTATTATTTTCTAATTACACCCACAGTTTGGTTATCATTGGATAGCTTGTTCAAAAATATTATGGGTTCCTTAAAACCGTTTTTCATTCCGGCTAAATGGCTACTACTAGGGATGTGAAAAAATTCGTGACAGTAGTACAGTCGAGTTCTCCAATATCTACATAGACAACCTTTCAAAAATATCTATACAGAGACTTTATTGTTCCTGACATAAGACACATGTGTACATATTTTTGAAAGGTTTTCTGGATAGATATTGGACAACTCGACTGTACGTAATAATAATGAATTTAAAAGGAAAACTATCAAGGCTAAGTAGGCATAATTAGTAACCGAGTAATAGTCGACCAACTTAAAATGAACTTAGAAAGGCCAACTTTCGTACAAATTTGGCCGACGCAACCGCACCATTTCGTTGGTAATTTTAGTTTTTTTTTTGTAGTTTCTAATTCAATGTAAAAAAACAAGATTTTATTCTACTGTTTTGTCGGCGTGATTGATTTATATACCCATGTCGAATTACAGTTTTCTAGTAGTAATGGTTACTGAGCTAAGCCGAAGACGGACGGACGGACATGGCGAAACTATAAGGGTTCCTTGTTGGTTCAATTTTAACAAAAGAGGAAGATTAAAAGTTTTTCTTAATTAACATACTCACTATGTATTAACTTTTCTAGTAATCCTGTTTTGCTTTTTATTGTACTAGGGTCATTTCGCCGGTTAGCGACTACCTAATTTAATGTGCCGGTGGGCGACCACTTAAGCTGAGTTGGTGAACTGAAAGGATATTTTCTCGGTTTTTTAGTAGATTTGCTATTCTAACACAACAAACAAATGCATGTACGAGTAATTGTCTCAATAGGGTGTGTAGAATTGATGTTATCTTCAGTAGAAAAAACGTTCTTCTTCAGGTGGTCGCTAACCGAAGGTGGTCGCGTAACCAGCGAAATGACCCTACTTGGTATTTATATTTTTGGGTCGGTACACATTTTTTCTGAAGTGACAACTTTAAATAGCCGTAATATACAGAATGTCATAAGTCATAGGGATTCAATTTTACAATTTATATTTTGGTGAATCAATTTTTTTCTGTCACTAGTTGCGTCTTCTGGGTCACTTTTTAGACCTGCGATTTTAGCGGTTTCAATTCACCAATTGTGGGGTGGTTCGACCCGTTTTTGTATGGACCATCTTCTAAGCGTGTTAGAAATCAGTATTGTATCAATTTTTCTATGAAACTGCCTAATTATCTCCTGGCTACAGTACTGGCGAACGAAAAAACCATAGAAGTCTAAGTAGCGCCGCAAAATGGTCGGACTAGGACCTAGTCTCCTAGCTCGCATTCCACGGTTTTTTTCATTCGCTGACTAGGCCAGTATAACAACAAGAATTAGTTGGTTGACCCATTTTTCTGACAAGTATATAACAGTGATTTATGATTAAATCATAAGGTTGTTCGCTAACTGTAAATACTTACGATGTAAACACACGTTGTGTGTTAATTTATGTACATGTGCGAAAAAACGATCGACTTTACCATTGCTGGTATGACAAAATCTAGTATTTATAATCTTGTAAATATAATATATAGAGTCACCAGCTCGCTCGACACAAATCGCCTCCCCATACAAACGCAGTTTGGCGAGTCCGCAGTAAGCTCGGCCGAATTTCACCTTCCCATACAAACGGACTAAAACTATGAAAAACTTCTGTCTCCGTTTTTTTCTGTTATAATTTCTAGCACCAGAAATTAGTTTCCCACCTAATTATAAGATACCATTGTGTATACAAAGTGCCATGTTATTCCAGCATGCTGTTTTAAAATGAGAACCGAATGTTTGTATGGAGAGTCGAGCGGCCGGGAAGCTTAGTTATAATGTATTAATTCTCCACGGTATCCTTAAAAAGGCTCATTTCAACGCTTGGGTTCATTTTAACGTAATTTCATTTTGTCTACCTACTTCTAGATCTCAAAATAACGTACAAAATGCCTGAATCCCAGAATGTCAGACCTTTTTTCTCAAACCCCCGATTCTTTTGAAAGTATTTCTATATCAAACCACCACATATTTGTATTGTAATTATTATCTTCTTTATTTTAATTTCGTCTTAGACTAGGTTTTTACAATAATTATATCTAAAAAGTAAAATATAAAACTATACATACAAAACATAAAATCATTATAAAAACCTAACCTAGGGTGCAGCCGGCAGCGAGGCGCGGCCTAAGCTACCGGCGGTCAGGGCGACAGAGACAGGAACCTCCTGACTATCCGCGCAGTATCCAGGAGTACCGCCTTCTGTATCTGACCCTTGATCCAGCCATCTAGCGAGAGTCTCTTGAGGTGATGGTCGAGACTCTTCGCTATTAAACCGTTCGCCGAAACGACTATCGGGACGATGATCGTCGAATCAACATCCCACATGGCGGTTACCTCGTGAGCCAGGTCTAGGTACTTGCTGGCTTAATTATTATTTGAGATTAGTTATTTTAATATATAGAAGTATAGGAGTATTGGACAAAATGAAATTACGCTGTAATGAACCCAACGCCTCAACACCAATAGTAATGCATGCCCAATAAACTTAGCATTTTTAAGGACAACCTAATGTGTTTTTATCTCAGAAAAGCAATTTTGATCATAACCTGTGTGCACTCAAATCGGTTCATTTATTTCGGAGCTGCAATGCAACAGGACTCACATATACACATGTTTAACTTATAATTGTAGAAAATATGATGTCACCCGCTTTTGTGACATAAACAGCTATTAGATATGTTTCTCCAAAGTTATGATAAAATTATGAGACGTAAGAAAGTATTTTTGTAAACTATTACAAGTAGTTTATTAGTAAAATCATAAAATGAGCAGCGTAAGGTCAGCTGTTTAAGTTAGAAGCCCTACCGCGAAACGAAGTTCGTCCGTGTATCTCCGTCTCTGTCGCACTAGCACATTCGAGTGACAGAGAGGGAGAGACGAACGAACTTCGTTGGGGTATGAAACGGGCCATAGGACATTAAACGATATCTTTGTTACAAGACACAAAAAGAAGTACTATTTAAGTATGTTATACTACCACTTAAGTGGTCGGAGTTAGCATTTAATGGGGTCTATACATGTCATCAGTCAGTCTCAGCCCCAATTTATCAGAAGCTGACTAATTGCTATTGTCTGGAGGCATGTTGCGCTGCTGATCCAATCCAACTGTCAAACGAGTTGTACTGAGAAATTGTAGGCACATGTGGTCGAATTGTTACATCTGCACGCCACTTATGACCCAATTATGACTTCGACATGTTGTACTGACAAATTGGGGTAAAATCACATAATCTGTATACCCCATAAGAGGTTAAAATCAAAATCAAATTAGCATCAAGACTTGTACATTAAATAACGATCTTGTTTTGTAATTATATTTTTACAACGTATAAAGTAAATGTTATTAGAAAGTTGTGTTTTATTTTGAAAATAGTTTCTGAAAGACCATTTGATTACGCCCTCTACTTGGGCTCGTGTGACATAACTGTGATACGTTGTTACAGCACCAGGAAATCGATGGAAGTGAAGTCATTTTTTTTGACCTTTGACACGTATACAATCTGGCCCATCATACAGGACATAACTATGAGTTCGAGGGAGAATTACCTACTTCCATCGCATTTCAGCGCATAATTGCGTCTCTGTCCCGCGCCATGTAGGCCCATTGTGTTGGTATAGGACCCTTAAGGCTTGAATTAGTGCTTAGGTACACTGACGCCGCCTGCGGTGGCAGTCAATAGTAAATTTAACAATAATTGTCAAGTTTAGGAACTGTTTTCCGATATTATGGTGTCCTAGCGGATACCCGAAAGGGCCGATGGTAAATTAACCCTTTCAACCGCCTACGAAACCAACGCTACGTAACCAGTTACGTGTGAAGAATCATTTTTCTTGCTACGAAACCAGTTACGTACAAAGAATTCTTCTTCCTTGTTGGAAACCTGTTATGGGATCTATACATATCATGATTTGTCATCCCCAATTTATCAGAAGCTGACTAATTGCTATTGTCTGGAGGCATGTTGCGCACCTGATCCAACTGTCAAACGAGGTGTTCTGAGAAATTGGATGCACATGTGGTCGGATTCTGTACGCTACACCCAATTATGACTTCGACATGTTGTACTGACAAATTGTGGTAAAATCACGTAATCTGTACCACCTATCGATCGCAAAACACTAGGTAGGTTAGGTTCGTTAGGTAGCTTCCATGTAGCTTCCGATGCCCGAAGGTCAAACACCAGAAATAGGAGCCCCGCGGAGCAAAGGAAAAAAATATTTTCACACCTTTCATTCGGAAAAGCAAGTTTTGCTCCACGACGACGGTAGTCTTGGTTTTGCTGGGCTAGACTATCGGGTCTATCAGAATAAAAAATGGAAGTGTGTTCTCCCTCTTATAGCAGACAGTGTGTACGCACTATAACATATTTTTATCTGTAGTATTACATAGTCTGTGCAGTCTCATCTGTCATTTCAGTGACGTCTGTCAGTAGGGCTAAAGCGAGTGCCAGAGCTGTCAGCCAAAATGGCTCAAGTAATGAATGTTTTGTTGCGAAAATCAACAAATTTAGGGCCTGCTAAGTCCCTATTTAAGACCACACCGGCGCTGCTTAATGCAAAGTAAGTATTGAAGTCATCACTAGGCCCATAAGTTCATTATTTTCTTTCATTTTGACGTTGGAAAATTATGTAACTTTAGGGTTAAGATTTTGATATTTTTTACCCAGTTTTAAGACATTTTAGTCAAAAACTATAAACTTACTGACCGGTAGTAGCTTACTTACCGATAGGAGTAAAATCTTCGTCTCTTTTAAACGTAAACGCTCAATACAATACGTAATATATATGTTTTCGTAGTATTTTTTTTGTGTAAGGGGTTTTCAACTTAATTTATTTCTATTCCGTTTTTTACTTGATTTCTGGTAGATACCGGAAATGCTAGCTTCAATATTGACCGAGATCTCTTCGCAAGTAGCTGGTCATCATTAGACCCCCATTCAGTACATGATATGGAAAATACTACTGAAACTAAACATATCACCAAAATTTTGAATTCTTAGCTTCAATATTGGCTGTAATGTCCTTGATTCTATCTCTAAGTCCAATGAAAGCTTGGACATGGCTGCTTTTGTTTCCACTAAACAGCTGATCATGATAGACAAGGCTTTGATTTAAAAAACCGCACTTAAATTGGTTTATCCATTTGGGAGCTATGATGCCACAGACAGACACAGATACACATGTTAAACTTATTACAACACCCATCTTTTTGCCTTGGGGGTTAAAAATTACATACATAGATTAACTTAAGCCGCGGTTGTTTTATGGGATAAATGCTGCTATTGCACAATGCACATATACCTGTGATTACCGTAGCGGTTACATAGAAGGTATCTTTGGAATCGCAGTGTTTAACGCATAAAATAACCGCGCGCTTTACACCTGTATCCCCAAACAGGGTAGACAGATCAAATGAAAATTGATATTTCAGTGTAATTTAGATAAACTCACAATAGGGCTGCAGATACTTGATAAAATAATCAATAATGATGTATCTTTAACCCCCGACGCAAAAGAGGGGTGTTATAAGTTCAACGTGTCTGTCTGTGGTATCATAGTTCCCAAACGGATGAACCGATTCGAATGCGGTTTTTTTTGTGTCATAGATAATTTTATCCCGAGTGTTCTTAGCCATGTTTCATGAAAATCTGTTCAACCGTTTTTGAGATATTGAACTTTGAAATGAAAATGTCAGGGGAATTTTCAACTTTTCTAAGTTGTAGTTATCTTGAAAAAGGATTGAGAATGTAGTCAAATGGATTAAAAAACTATGCAGAAGGTTATACAATCACAAAGTTATATTTATCCAAAGTTTTAAGAGGGGGGAATGTTCTGTCCCTTTTCCGCAAAACGCACCTTCATATACGAAACGATGCTATGACGCTCGAGGATCGTGACGTCTTGATCTGCTAGCGTTTTCTTTCTTTAACAAGCAACATTATCGTATGCCTTGTCTCGGATCCGTCCAGAACGGTTCGAACTTACAATTAACTTCCAAGTCATGATTTGATTGATTTTTTTTGACATCGGCATATGAGAGGTTAAAACGGTTGTAGCTTCGTAATTTGATGAGATATTTAAATGGCATTTTCATCAGTAGGCATATTTTGTTGCCTTCTTTCTTTTGAAGTAATAATAAATTTGAGTCTACACCCCTATTGGATCCCAGAAAGGGCAGATCACATGAAGTTCATTATTTCATTGCAATTGTAGGTTTAAAGGTATACAACATGTGGTAGTTAATGCAGTGATAGGTAGCTAGCTCCACAACACTGTTCCCAAATTCAATTTGTTCAATATGTTTATCAGCCAAAACCGAGCAGCTCACCGATGGTTCCCCGACTCGGAATATGTCAAGCAGTTCGATGGAGCGGTCATGTACCCTGATGAGGTCACATCGTTGCTGAAGCACCCACCCTACTCAGGTAACAAACCTTCTGCTGTGGCTTAAAGGACTGTATGCAGGGCATAATTACTAAATAAATTCATAATTAAATAAATAAATAAATAAATTAATTAATTAATAGATAGATAGATAGATAGATAAATCATTTATTTGGCATTTTGCAACAAAATAAATTTAAAAAAAATACAGAAAAAAAAGAAACAAAAAAAACAACGATAAAAGAACAAGTAAAACAATTGTGGTACGGAAACAGAATTATAAATTAAATTTAAGGCATACTTGTGCGTTGCAATAATGCCAAAAAAGTACTAGCTCAGTTTTGCTTTGCTCGTGTGAGCAAGCACTGATATTCTGCCAGTACCTCGGGTCACGATGCAGGTGAAATATTACAAGAAAAAATAATATTAAATAAATAAAGCTTGCAAATAATATCGAATAAATAAAATAGATCTGTTTGATAGGTGAGTAAAAATGACAAAATATAAGTTATAACTATGTGTCGACAAGGAGTGTATATATTATGAAAAAGCGTGTGGTGAGATGTGTGATGGATGTCCCTTAGAAGCACGCCTATATTACAAAATCTGCAACCAAATAGCCATAAGGAATTCCTGCCACTTGAATTTTAATTTAAAAGATTTCTTGGATGGTAATTGTCGAAGTGGCGGAGGAATGTTATTCCAGCATTTGGTTGCAAGATAACGAAAACTGCCAGTAAAGGCGACCGTCCTGTGGGGGTGTACTTCTAAGATACATCGCCGTGTTGACCTAGTGCCATGCTGTGAGTGATAAAATAAAAGAGCCTTTATTTTCAGACACTAAGTAATAGTTACAAGTTTATAGGTACCTACTAATAACTAATTTAACTGATCACTATTTTAACATATCATATCACCTATCTACTATTTCACACTTTTTAAATTTTGTGTCCGCCTGCCCTTCGGCAAAGGCCTCCTACCACCTTCTCCATTCTACCCGGTCTTGTGCCACTCTGCTCCAGGTGCATCCTGCCACCTGCCTGATATCATCATCCCATCTCTTTCGAGGTCTCCCTTTCTTTCGTTGGCCCTCTCTAGGGTACCATAGGGCATAATTATTACAGAAACAATATTCAGAACAGTGTTTGTGATCAGCACATCTCACCATGTTAAGGGCATGCAAAACATTTTTTTTAAACTAATAGCTAAATATATTTTGTAATTTTTTATTCAAAAATACAATTGTGAGAACATAATTAAGTCCCAAAATAATCTTGCACTGAATAAAACCTTTTTCTAGTTACTTGAACATGGAAAATTCAACGCATTTAGTGAGTTTTGGTGATCACCCGACTATATCACAAGTATAATGTGGATGTGGAAAATTGCAGGCAAACTTACGTACGAAATATCATGTGATATTCAACACTGGTAAAAGCCCCCCACAAGGTGGACTGATGACCTGGTAAAGGTTGCGGGAGTCCGCTGGATGCGGGTGGCGCAGGTCCGGTCACTTTGGCACTCTTAGGGGGAGGCCTATGTCCAGCAGTGGACGACTTTCGGCTGATATGATGATGATGATGATTCAACAATGGCTTTTTGGTGAAGGAAAACATCGTGAGGAAACCGTATTCCAATAAGGTCACGTCTAAGCAAGTACGTAAGGTCGTGGCTTTCCTCTGGGCTGGAAGGTCAGATGGCATTCGCTTTTGTAATGAGTGCCTTGGCACGCAAAAACGAACAGTGAAATTTGAAGTTTCTCTTAAATGGAATTAATTTGAATTTTCATCAACTGACACGGCCTTTTAAAAGGCGCGTGGGCGCCATGACGCTCTAGGGCACAACCGGGAATAACGGTAGGTTACGAGAGTGATGGTTGATTATCTCACGTTAAACATTGCAGGCGTGGTCGCGCCGGCGGAGAAGCAGGTCCGCAACATGGTGCTCAACTTCGGGCCGCAGCACCCTGCGGCTCACGGCGTGCTGCGTCTCGTCCTTGAACTCGACGGAGAGGTGAGCTCATTCTGTCTCTGCCACAGTTTATCTGTGGTCTCTGCTCACTTTGGCTAGATCTAGGCTTCGTTTTTCTAGGGTTAAAAATTTTGATAATTGGTTAAGAAACGATGAAGCTCGCTTCAATTTAAACGTAATCGGTTCATTGATTGACTAAAAAGTTCTAAATGGCGGCAATTTTTTGAAGTGAAAACTTTTTTAGCGGCGCTGAGCACTTTTTGGGATGGGGAAAAATTGTTAAATACGCGACAGAGTTTTGTGACGTCAGATGTGAAGTAGGTCACTTTTTGCTGCTAGCCGTTCAAAACTGAACGCTATTCGTAAAAGTATAAAGCCGTTAAACACTTTTTTCCTTCACCGTTTTGCTATTGAGAAAATTCGAATAGTTCGAATTTGGGCGTTATTCCTAAAGAGATAAAGCTTGGAAAAATATTTACCGACGGCAAAAACAAATCGATATTTTGGTCGCCACCGCCGTCTGCTGTTCTTGCAAATTCGAATAGTTAGAAATTAGACGTTATTCCTAAAGAGATAAAGCTTTGAAAAATATTTGGCAATGGCAAAAACAAATTGGTATTGTGTTTGCTCGTCCGTCCGTCGCTCCCAACGCGCCCGCGGCCCGTCCGCCTAAATAAATGATAATTGTTTATAAATTTGCGTCAAATTCATTTTTAGGGTACCGTAAGATGTCACGTGCCCTGATCGAAAAACTGTTACAATGTTATTGAGTTTTCACTTCTGCCGGCACTCCCGGAGTGTAACCCGGTCTTTAAAAGCTTCAATTAGTCCTAAAAGCCTTATATTTGCTTCAATCGAATTCCTCATAAGACGGGTGTAGACTCGAGAGTTATTATTACTCCAAAAGAAAGAAGGCAAAAAAATATGCCTAGTGACGAAAATCTCATTCAGATATATCAAAGAACTACGAAGCTACAACCGTTTTAATATTGCTTGTTAGAGAGGGAAAACGCAAACGGTGTGTGACGTCACATTACAGGATGCTGCCGGGGGGCCGCGTCGACGGCCGCGCCGACCGCGATGCGGCGCGGCACGTTGCCGCCTTCTGTGACGTCACATTCTTCCAGCGTCATATTTTCATATGAAGTTGCGTTTTGCGAAAACGGGACAGAACATACCCTTTCTTAAAACTTTGGACACTTATAACTTCGTGATTATTTAACATTTTGCGTTGATTTTTTGTCCATTTGACTACATTTTTTATCCCTTTTCGAGAAAATATAACATTATTGATTATTTTATTTAGTGTCTACGCCTGCCCCTATTGGAGCTATAGTATTTGTAAAAAGCAGTTGGGATTTCGAAATATCTATTGATTATTTATTAATTTCACGGTAACGTTACGAATACAACCTTCAGGCCAAAAAAAAAAAAGAATTCTTTTTTTTTTAATGATGTTTGTCTCCCCAGACTGTCCGCGCCGCGGACCCCCACATCGGGCTCCTCCACCGCGGCACGGAGAAGCTGATCGAATACAAGACGTACACCCAGGCGCTGCCCTACTTCGACCGGCTCGACTACGTCTCCATGATGTGCAACGAGCAGTGCTACTCGCTCGCCGTGGAAAAGCTCCTTAACATTGACATCCCGCTGCGCGCCAAGTATATCCGCAGTAAGTTTTTTTTAAATAATTATGGCTGCGGCCTTCTGTGAGGTGGAGGTACTTCTCCAGTTGGGCTGCTCCAAATATTCCGCTGTGCTCTAAACAAGCCTCTTGTTGCAGCCCTGTTCGCCGAGATCACCCGCATTCTCAACCACATAATGGCGGTGGGCACGCACGCCCTCGACGTTGGCGCCTTGACCCCCTTCTTCTGGCTGTTCGAGGAGCGAGAGAAGATGATGGAGTTCTACGAGCGAGCGAGCGGGGCGAGGATGCACGCCGCCTACATCCGGCCGGGAGGAGTCGCGCTTGTGAGTATCGTCATCACCATCAGGAGGCCACTAGCCCACTGCTGGGCCTGTGCCCACCTGTGAGGGAATGTGGAGCAGTCCCTACGCTGGTCCGGTGTGGGTTGGGGACTGACATACGCCAGATGAATGCAGGTTTCCTCACAATGTTTTCGCACACTCTTACAGTATAGCCATAAAAGAAAGAAAGAAAGAAAATGTTTATTGTCACACACAGATACATAAGCAAAATATATATAGAGGTAAAAAAATACAAGATTATTTGTGTGACAAAAGGAACGAACTCAGCGTGTGCTGTGACAGTCATGGCGCGTACAGCGCTTGTTTTCAGTTCGTCCCCTTTTCACTCATACCACATTAGACACAAAAAAAAACAAAAATACAACACAATACAATAAAGAACGGTCAAAAAGAACACTTATTATGTGTAGGGAAAATACACTTGTAACTTACTACTGAGTTTAGTACCTTCTTTTGGAACAGAGGTTAATTTATTGTTAATGCACGAATGTTAAATAATAATAAGAATAATAACGGGACACCAGATTTTAATAGTTATATTTTACCCTTCAGCTTGTAACTGTTTCGATATCTAAATATAGTTTAAAAGCTCATCTACAACCATATTTAGAGATAATACATCTTAATCGCATATTAGTCAGTTGTATCATTACGCCCATCCTTACATGGCGGATTCATTGTAAAATTGAGTTTGATTTGTGTCTATTTTTACAGGACATGCCCCTAGGCCTGATGGACGACATATATGAGTTCTCGTCCAAGTTCGCCGAGCGGATCGACGAGGTGGAGGACGTGCTCACCACCAACAGGATCTGGGTGCAGCGCACCAAGGACATCGGCATTGTGAGCGCCCAGGACGCGCTCAACTACGGATTCAGGTGACTAGATCGGTTACAATTGGTGCCGTGACCAGGATAGATGTTTTGGTTCCATTACAACTTTATTCCACTATGCTTAATACTCCAATACTTCTAGATCTCAAAATAGCTGACTGTCAAAATGCCTTAATCTTAGAATGCCATCACTCAGCTGTAGTAATATCCCATTTATGATGTTATTAATGGCAGCAAACGACCACGAAAGTCTTTATAGGTAACTCAATGATGTTAAAATTGGTACCACAACCAGGATTCATTTCTATGCTTGGCAGACACCTAAGTAAGCAATGTCGTCCTTAAAACTGCGGCTCGTCAAGGTATGTAATATAACGTTAGACAATAGATGATGAAGTATGTTTTATTACAGCGGTGTGATGCTCCGGGGCTCCGGCATCAAGTGGGACCTGCGCAAGTCGCAGCCCTATGACGCGTACCACCTGATGGACTTCGATGTGCCGCTCGGCACCAACGGAGATTGCTACGATCGGTGAGCACTAGTGTTGGGTTACTCACTCGTGAACCTCATTTGTCTTAATCATTTCATTAAATTGTCGCATCGCTTCACGCTTGAATAATGTACTACTTCATTCCTCACGAGGCACCGCCTCGTTCCTCACTCGCTCGGTCATCACCTCGCGTTTCATTTATCCCTCAAACCTCAAAGCCTCGCCCCTCGAGTCTGGAGACTCGCCACTCGCGCCTAACTTTCCCCTATCTACTATACAATATTGTATGAAGTGGAGGAAGGTACGTAAGAATATTGAACATGAAAGTAATTGGTGGTCTAATATGCTACACTTGAAAAAACCTTGTTTTTACTTCCGATAGATGTTAATTATTAGATGGCACCTCACCTCATTTGAAGTAGGACATGTACCACCTCATTTTTGGAAATGAGGTGCTCATACAAACTCATTTTAATTTCATGTCCTACCCAACACTAGTGAGCACTGTATTTGTTCATAAAACTTAAAATGCTTTTGCTAAATAATATGTGTCGTCCCTTTCTTTCCAACACAAATGTCAAAGTTACAGATAAGGACAAACTAATTTGAACGCCGTTTTAGTTAAAATAGGCTTGTAGAACGTTTATGAACACGGCCGTTACGTTACACACTGTGCAAAGGCTTGTGTAGTAAAACACCATATATACCATTATCCGACACATTTCGAGGCATAGCGTAGCGAGATTTTTCTTTGCAATCTGCTTGTTACATACATACATTCACGCCTTGATTCCCAAAAGGGGTAGGCAGACCACATGCAACTTATGTTCCAGCGCCACTTTTAGCTTAAATGTGGGTGTAAAAGATCGACAAAATGTGATATTGTAGTGTATGTTGCTAGCCCATCGCCCACAATACACTTCAACTCTGCTCCCGTAGTAGACTTACGACACCCACGGGAAGAAAGGGGGTGGTGAAATTCTAACCTGACACCACACGGGGTCTGTTTGTTAGATCTTTTTGGGTTCCGGACCCAAAGGGTAAAAACGGGACCCTATTACCAAGGCTCCGCTGTCCGTGCGTCCGTCCGTCACCAGGCTGTACCTAATGAACCGTGACAGTGAGACAGTTGAATTTTTCACATATGATGTATATCTATTGCCGCTATAACAACAAATACTAAAAAACAGAATATAATAAATATTTAAGGGGGCTCCCATACAACAAACGTGGTTTTTTTGCCGATAAATAATGGTACGTTACCCTTCGTGCGCGAGTCCGACTCGCACTTGGCCGGTTTTTTTATAAGGTTTACGACAGAGCCTGTTGCGGATTGCTCTATTGATGTGCGTTTGTGTGTGCCGATGCGCGTTGCTGAGTCACATGACGACTACGTTGTGAATTTTAATAAATCTGTTTTATGAATGGGTGACCATCCAGCGTCCAGCCTGAGCTCTCGACTTCACAACCACCACCTTCCCAGCCACTCGACCTATTTCAGAATAGCTTGTATCTTGTCATACTTGCGGAAGTCTCTTTCTAATGATGGGAGTTGAAAAGAGGCTTCCGCTAGAATAAATAGTTACAAGACTTTGTGTAGTGTGCCTTACAAGTCGACAAAATTGTCAAATTTTAGACAAACCAATTGTCAAATTATTTGAACGCGATTTTATTGCTGAAGATATTTTTGAAGATTGTTAAGATATATGAAATGAAATGATTTATTATGAAAAACATACACAGGTGTTATAAATGTACATGTCAGTAGAATTAATTTACATGAGGGCATGTTCCGCCATAGTTTGGCATGCAAAATATAAATTCTAATTTAAAACGTCATAATACTAATCCAATTACACCAATAATCTATTTATACAAATTATCAAAATATTCTTTCAAGTTATAAAACGGTCGAGTAATCAAGTAGGATTTTAATTTTCTAGAAAATTCACTAATATTATTGCATTGCTTTATGTCGTCATTTAACTTATTATAAACTTTTATACCATTATATTCAATACTTCTTTTAAAATGTACATAATTATTAGATTTTGGTAGCTGAATGTCAAAATTGTCTCTGCATAATCTACGTGGTCTAATGTTACTATTACATACAAAACTGGACTTGTTTTTGTAAACAAAAATGCATAGCAAATATATGTAAAGCGATATCACGGTCAGTATTCTATGTTTTATAAATAGTGGACGGCAGTGTTCGAGAGGCTTTGCTTTTTCGACATGCCTAAGAGCTTTTTTTTGTAGTATGAGAACACGGTTCACATGAACACTATTACCCCAAACCTCAAGGCCGTACCTTACTAAGCTTTCAAAGTATGCAAAATAAACTGTCGTAAGTACTGAAGAATTTAACATTTTAGAAAGATTCTCTAAGGTGTAACAGGCACTGGCCAGTCTTTTCCTTAGTAGACTTATATGGTTTGACCAGCGCAACTGTGTATCTAGTTCTACGCCTAGAAACTTGACATTAGTGACTTTTACTATGGGTAACGGCAAGTCGTACGTTATGCTGTTTGTATGTCTTAGAAAAGGAAAATACAGCGTTTTATCCATGTTAATCTTAAGACCATTGCATTCAAACCAGTATGTATACTAGTATATTTGAATGTTTAGATGACTTCACACTGACAATATAACTCATACAAATCAATATCTCCAGCTACCTCTGCCGCGTGGAAGAGATGCGGCAGTCCCTCCGCATCATCGACCAGTGCCTCAACCAGATGCCACCCGGCGAGGTCAAGACTGATGACGCGAAACTGACGCCCCCCTCCAGGGAGGAGATGAAGGTAACTTCCATACCTCTGCGTGAAGGCAATCCCTCTACACCGAGTACTCAACCAGATGCCAGCCGGGCGAGGTCAAGGCTGATGACGCGAAACTGACGCCCCCCTCCAGGGAGGAGATGAAGGTAACTTCCATACCTCTGCGTGAAGGCAATCCCTCTACACCGAGTACTCAACCAGATGCCAGCCGGCGAGGTCAAGACTGATGACGCGAAACTGACGCCCCCCTCCTGGGAGGAGATGAAGGTAACTTCCATACCTCTGCGTGAAGGCAATCCCTCTACACCGAGTACTCAACCAGATGCCACCCGGCGAGGTCAAGACTGAGGACGCGAAACTGACGCCCCCCTCCAGGGAGGAGATGAAGGTAACTTCCATACCTCTGTGTGAAGGCAATCCCTCTACACCGAGTACTCAACCAGATGCCACCCGGCGAGGTCAAGACTGATGACGCGAAACTGACGCCCCCCTCCAGGGAGGAGATGAAGGTAACTTCCATACCTCTGTGTGAAGGCAATCCCTCTACACCGAGTACTCAACCAGATGCCACCCGGCGAGGTCAAGACTGATGACGCGAAACTGACGCCCCCCTCCAGGGAGGAGATGAAGGTAACTTCCATACCTCTGCGTGAAGGCAATCCCTCTACACCGAGTACTCAACCATATGCCACCCGGCGAGGTCAAGACTGATGACGCGAAACTGACGCCCCCCTCCAGGGAGGAGATGAAGGTAACTTCCATACCTCTGTGTGAAGGCAATCCCTCTACACCGAGTACTCAACCAGATGCCAGCCGGCGAGGTCAAGACTGATGACGCGAAACTGACGCCCCCCTCCAGGGAGGAGATGAAGGTAACTTCCATACCTCTGTGTGAAGGCAATCCCTCTACACCGAGTACTCAACCAGATGCCACCCGGCGAGGTCAAGACTGATGACGCGAAACTGACGCCCCCCTCCAGGGAGGAGATGAAGGTAACTTCCATACCTCTGCGTGAAGGCAATCCCTCTACACCGAGTACTCAACCAGATGCCACCCGGCGAGGTCAAGACTGATGACGCGAAACTGACGCCCCCCTCCAGGGAGGAGATGAAGGTAACTTCCATACCTCTGCGTGAAGGCAATCCCTCTACACCGAGTACTCAACCAGTGCCGGCCGGCGAGGTTAAGACTGACGACGCCAAATTCACGCCCCACTCCAGGGAGGAGATGAAGGTAACTTCCATACCTCTGCGTTAAAGCAGTCCCTCTACACCGAGCAGTGTCTCATCCAGATGCCAGCCGGCGAGGTCAAGACTGATGACGCGAAACTCACGCCTCTCCAGGGAGATATATAGGAGAGATATATATCTCTCCAATATCTTCCTAACAAATCATAGTTGGCCATCTAATTGTCATTAACCTCTAATTTGTTTGCAGACTTCGATGGAGGCCCTCATCCATCACTTCAAGCTGTTCACGCAGGGCTACCAGGTGCCCCCGGGGGCCACCTACACCGCCATCGAAGCCCCCAAGGGCGAGTTCGGGGTCTACCTCATCTCTGATGGAGGGTCCAAACCTTACAGGTACGTGGTCTGAAGTACTAGGGTGCCATGGCATTATAGGTGTCTCGGGGAAGCATCGAAGACAACCTGTAATTAGGTTGTTTCAACTGAAAGTACCAGGGAGCTATGACATTGTAGGAGCTTCTTACAAGTCGTCTCAAGGTCGAGTTTACCTCGTCTCTGACAGAGGCTCCAAGTCTTAAGGCGGGATATGCTTGTGCCGGTGGAATCCCGCCTTTACAGGTACATTCAACAGCAAATAATTACCATTTTAGTACTTTGTCGCACTAACGTAACAATACTGCGACAGTTGGGATGCGTCAAAGAAGTGAAAGTTACAAGGTACTAAAATGATCATCTACTTTTGGTGTTGACTATACCTGCTACCTGCTGGTAGCGTGCGAGTACCAGGGAATTATAAGTGTATTAGGGGTATTGACGAAGCATCAAGGACAAGCGTTATTATGGTTGTTTTCGCATGAAAAACCAGGGATCCATGGTATTATAGGAGGCTCTATAAGGAGCTCTAACAGCGAGCTTGAAGTAATAGGAGTCTAAAGAAAACAGCACTTGAAGTACCAGGGAACCATGACAATATAGGAAGGTTTGTCGTTACCTTAATAGGGAATATGCATGTGATTTAGAAATGGACAAAAAAAATCACGTGTAATCTATATTGCTTAATAAATATACACACATGATTATTTTTTCAAATTATCATGTTTCTATTGATAAAATAAATTGTTTAAAAGTACTATTTTTCAAATTCCCTCGCAAATTTCCAAAACGCAACGCTATTGGCGGAGCGAAACGTGACGTCACCGTGCAGGTCGTTAGTATGATTATTGAAAGTTATTCGCATTGTTTGGCCGCTGTTTATGATAAATAATCAGTGTTTTTTGGTAATTATTAAGTGAAAAAAGACTCGCCACAATGACTGAAGGCGGTTTTGTCAAGGCACAGTCGGATAATCTGCCTAAAATTGATGTGTTCATGATGACTAAATTTAATACATACTTCGCAAATATTTGTGACTTTACGTCCGCTGAACTAAGAGGAGTAAAAGCTGCAAGGTAAATAAGTTACAGATATTCAATAAAATTTCATATTCCTTGTTTTTATACTCGTGAGATTGGTCAATTAAATAATTATAACCTATTTTGGCGATTCAAATAGCTAGACTTTTAAACTACTTCAAATAGGTGTCTTTGTTAAATAAGTGGAATAAAAAACTAGTAGATATTTATCCATACTATATACTATTTTACTATACTATAACTTTATATATTATATATACTAACTTCTGCCCGCGACTCCGTCCGCGTGGAACTCATTTATATCGTAGCTCCATACAAACTTTCACCCCCACTTCATCCCTTTGGGGGATATGGGGGGAGCTACGATATAAACGAGTTCCACGCGGACGGAGTCGCGGGCAGAAGCTAGTTATATTATACATTTTATATATACTTACTTAATAATAAATTATAAATGCGAAAGTGTGTCTGTCTGTCTGTTTGTTACCTCTTCACGCTTAAACTGCTGAACCGATTTGGATGAAATTTGGTATAGAGATAGTATAAACGAGTTCCACGCGGACGGAGTCGCGGGCAGAAGCTAGTATTATATAATCAAAGATATGTAGGTACCTATTAGGAATGTTAAATGTTGAGAACATCTTTATGAACTTTAACAAACTAGGTTGTTTTCGTCAAGGCTTATAAATAAAACAAATTTGTGTAGGTCACTCAGTAAAAAGGATTAAATTCTTTTAACTTTCTTCGATCAACAGTGCAAACAAAGAAACTTAGCTAAAAGGTTTCTTGATCAAAATCAACACTCGTAGTCAGCTGTTGATCAACAAAAATCATAATATTTGTAACATTAATAACTAAAAAAATTGGGAATCAGAATAGTTTTATGAATAAGTATATAATACAATTTTGAGGTTAGGTTATTGTTTACCTATATTGTTCGCGAGTCGTAATAAAAAAGATTTTAGGTACATACATATTTAATACTCACGTCGAAATGATCTTCACAACAATATAAACTACTCAAGCACGATACATGATCTCTCCTCATCGCCTTACACCACTTTATCCTTATATTTGCACCTTTGGGCATATGAAAATATTTGCAGTTTTAATGTGATTTTCACACATAGGGACAATACAATATTTATAATAAGCTTTTGTGTGCTCTTCCATTACAATAAGTTGATCTTATAAGCTTTAATCACTCACATTTATTAAAAGTGTGAATCAAACACTTTGTTGTTCATTTGTTTAAGAACCGCCGTGCACTACAGTATTTTCATTATAGCAAGGTGCGGGTGACACTTGATGCTACGTTTCGTTTTGCTCAAAAAGGTGTGGATGCGTTACTATATGGCAGCGAGCATTTCAGTTGCAACAAAATATAACTAATTTAGAATAGGTATTTGAATATAAAATTAACGATTATATTAGAATAACTGTAACTTACTAGGTTTTTATTTTCAATAATAAACCATGAATATTACTAACCAGAAATAAACGTCAAATGAATGAAACGTAACATGAGAGATTTGTTTAGGGATGGGACACAATGGAATCTTGAGTATGTCGATAAAAATAAAACGAGAAAATACTTCTCAAAAAAAAATTTATTCACTTAGTAGTTCACAATGTAGACTTATATCAGAGTCGTCTATATTTGTATCATCGCTGGATTCACTATCTGAAGTTGATAATGTTATAATCAATGACGAATCCAGGATGTTGTCAATGTGAATATCACGGTCCCAGTCACTCATGATGTCGTTTTTGGTTTTATTTACAACTTTTGACCAATCTTCGGGTTGAACGTTGACGATGGCTTCTTGTAATAATCCCAACATCTTGTTGGCTGTAAATGGTGGAGCGGTGTTTTTTCTTGCTGCGTAACCTAAAAAACAAATAATGACATTTAATATAGATTTTTACAATATTATTATAATATAAAAGTAAAGTACAAAAAAGAATATAATTATTATTCCCTTTATTTATTCATACCCTTGTACTATATTATTAATATTACTAAAATAATTAGTACAATAAACTTTACCTTTGATTTGAGCCCAAACAAGCTCAATGGCGTTGTACTGGCAATGGTAGGGTGGTAATCGCAGAACCTGGTGCCCTCTTTCTTTTGCCATTTCGTCCAGTGCATAAGTAGGCTTTGGCGGCTTATGACGCTAGACCAAACCAAAAAGTTCAGTCTTGAGCATCTTCATGTCTGCTGAAACTCCATTTTCATTCAGTCATTTCACCATTTCACTTTTATTCTTAGATTTTGCTGGGGGTTTATTTAATTGCACTGAGTGGTAAGGTGCATTGTCCATAATTATTACCGTAGGTTCCTGCAAATTATCTAGTAAGCCGATAAACCAATCTCGAAATTTTTCAAAATTCATCTCCTCATGATATTTGTTTGTTTTCTTTGATTTAAAAGCCAGCAGACAGTTTGGAACAAATCCACTTGCTGTACCAGCATGGCAAATTATCAGCCTCTCTCCTTTCCCTTCTGGCACCTTAGTGCTAGATTTTGCTGTGTTATCGGTCCAACATTTACCGACCGTATGGTTTGCATTAAGCCACGTCTCATCTAAGAATACGACTTTCTCCCAATTTGTTATCTCCTTAGCCTGTCTTAAAAATGTGCATCTTGCTAGGGCAATATCATGCCTTTCCATTATAATTTTTCTTTTATTAATTTTTGTGTATGTAAACCCAATACTTCTAATAATCTTCCGTAACGAAATAACTCCTCCTTTATACAAGTCAGCCTCATTTAACGATTTCGCTAACTTTTGCAGTGTTGGTATCTCTGTCCTTGTATAATAATTATAAATGTGATTTCTTATGGCATCTTTTGTGAAATCATCTATGTCGGTAATTGGCTTCGCCTTCGTCCGTTTTTTATTAGGGGTTGACACTTTATTTTCGGACATCCCATCTTGACCGTATTTCTCTCGTGTTATACGCGTAACAGTATTTCGTCCAATATCAAGAGCATCAGCTACTCGCTCCACAACTTGAGTAAATGGCAATAATGGTCCACCGTTTTGAAGTTCTCGTTCAAAATAATCTCGAAGTCGAACAACAAACTCCCTTGCTTGACTACCCAAAACAGTTTTTTTTGTTCGTTTGGGCATGGTAAAGTTATTATAACCACGTTTTTATAAAACAAAACAACAAATATCAACGACAATAACAAAAACAACAAAGAATAACAGCGATATTTAAAACTGGGTGGAACAGAATGAGAATACGTATCGCATACAAGGCACTAGCACTCGTACTGACGCTGACGTTGAGTTGACGGAATGTTGACAACATAAACAAAATGGCTGCCGGCGTCCAGTAAAAAAGTAATAATTATAAGTCATATTTCTATTGTCATTTCAACTATGTACCTAATACCGATCTTTTATCGACTCAAATTTCGACACGTACGCCTTACTAGTCTGTGATTTGGACAACTGTCACCCGCACCTTGCTATAATGAAAATACTGTAAGCTGCACGGTGACGTCACAAATGAGCGCGCCAAAATGGTGGCGTTTTGATCGTCCGAAAATGATAGTAATTTTAATTATTTTTTTTTAGCTTATTTAATAATATTGTGAAAGTGTTATATTTTTTTCCGGTTATATAATTACTTATAGAATAGATAAAAAAAATAAAAAAATGTCATGAATATTCCCTATTGTGCCGTGAAAGGCGGGGCTGATACAGCATTGCAAAATCTTATAATATGTGTGGTTATCGAAACCTCTGTCAAAATTAAAATCAAAATCAATTAATTATTCTGCAAATAGGCCGCAAGGGCACTTTTACACGTCAAACGGTAATTTAGAAAAAAAAATCGAATAATAATAATGTCTGTTGGAGGTTATCTGAGTTTTGTTACTCTAAATTGTAAAATCGCACCAAAAGTACTTAATCAGCACTAAATCTTTAGCACCATTTCTAGTTAATATTTCATCCAAATATTATACGTATCCCTTGCTATATTTCAGTAAATAATTCCGAATTCAATATTTTGAGCATTTCATTCAAATACGTAAAGTTAAACTCCAAAAATAGTAAGAAATTGAGCAACGTGCAAAGAGGCAGCGAAAAAGTCGGATAGGTTAGAACTGCCCCGACAGGAACCGCTATTATTAAGGTGGTTCGACGACCGTACAAAAAGTCTTTTGACATTCGCAGGCTAACGGCGTGATATATGTATAAGAAACTTATCAGTCTTTCCATTTGCGCGAAATTCCCCATTTCCTAGAATAAACTTGTATAAATCTGAATAATTTGAGAAAAATCGTTTTTCCAAAGTATCACGTGACAAACTGATCCTGCGAATGTCAAAAAAAAGTTTTACAGTACATATGGTAACAACTAATCAACACACTAGTGCGGAAAAGAGCACTTTTCGTGCATATGTCGAAACTTTAAAGAGCCATATGTACAGTAATACGTTGTACGATACACGTGCGAATAGGTAATTGGCAACTCGTGTCGATTTAAAACACTCCCTTCGGTCGTGTTTTAATTTATCACCACTCGTTACGAATTTCCTATTTTCGGCACTTGTATCGTAAATAACTATTGTTTGGTCGTCGAACCACCCTAACGATAATTCTTAGATTTGCTAACCGATTCAGAAAACGCAGGTTTATGCTAGTGGCCCGCTGGTACAGTAGTACCACAAATATAAGTTACAACGATGTACCTGCGCAGAAAGCATATTTTGAAAACATTTTAACCAATCATCACTCATCAGGCAGCGCGTTTGCGCGGGTAAAATCTTCAACGCCCATTGGCCAAAGTTCGTCGGCAGCGCGGCGCCCGCCATTTTGTCTGGCGCCGCGTCAGACGCCATGAGCGGGAAAGCACGATTTCACCTGTCATTGCATATTGTACCTTACGTGTAGTGCAACTAGGTCATACGTTCGATTTCATTCGGTACTTGTCAGCACTACTACTGTACTGGTTTTTAAAACGTATTATTCTCCTTCCAGATGCAAGATCAAGGCGCCCGGCTTCGCCCACCTCGCGGCGCTGGAGAAGGTCGGCCGGAACTCCATGCTGGCCGATATAGTGGCCATCATCGGCACACTCGACGTCGTGTTTGGAGAGATCGATCGGTAGAGGGCTTAGGAATCGGTCACGACTTGGAGCGCCCGCACCATGAACCTAGAATATTCAGGACAGGCTGTACGTGATGCCACAGCGAGGGACGGAAAGGCTCCTGGAAAGGAAGGAAAGAACTGGTCTTAAAATGGCTGATGACTTGCCATAAACAACCTACTTCATTTGGACGGGTAATGGTTTATGTGTCACTTCATACTAAATCAGTTGTGGCAAATAAAAAAAAGTGGAACTATGACAAGGACAATGAATGATATTTCCCTTTCTGTCACACTTATCGAGATTTGTTTGCTACCAGCTCGCTCGCACGTGGTATTATTATTACCATAGCCTGTCCAGAGTATTATAGATTCATGGCCCGCACATTAATCACTAGTCGCCGCGAATAGAGTGAGGCGTGTCAGACAAAGGCGACTTATTTCATAGATAAATTTGTTTCCGTATAAAGAATTGCAACTAGCTTTGCTATCTTTTATAGGGTTGTACCTTGTTTTACCGACAATTGTTCAATTGTATACACTATTACTATATTAGCGCCTATAGGTGGGAGCGAGAACTGATCTGATCTCTCGCTCACAATTGCCGCTCTAAGTCGTGACCTATCTCTGACGGTTATGCCTGTACGGTACTCAGTGTTTACCTTGGAGAAAAATAGAACCTATGTCACAGATAATATTTAAGTTATTTGTTAATGTAAGGTTATACAACGTGTTAATAAAATAACGCAAAACCTGAAAACAGTTTGTTCAGAATCGAGCATAGAATGCGAAAAAAATAAAAAATATTTTTTTTGACAAGATTTATTTTTTACATTTGTATGGAGTGTTGGCCGACTGGGGCGACCTGCTCCATACAAATGTAAAAAATAAATCGCGTCAAAAAATTTTTTTTTTATTTTTTTCGCATTCTACTCTCGATTCTGAACAAACTGTTTTCAGGTTTTGCGTTATTTTATTAACACGTTGTATACATACGGCGATGTATAAAGATACTGTAGCCTATGGAAGCGGCTGTTTACTTCAGAAGTTCTATGATTTCAGAGTTACCTAAGAAGGCACTGAATACTGCACAGTCATATTATGACATTAAAATAAGGGAGTAGTTAGTTACCCGTTAATATAAAAATAAAGCAAAATCAATGTAATCAAATTTGAATATTATAAACAATCCTTACATGAGATCATTGGGAATAAAAAAGAATGTATTGTCTGAATCCCATAGGAGTTTCTTATTTAAACTCGGATACATCTGAATAAAATAACTAACTAAACTTGAGATACTTGAGTTGCCTCAGAATAAAATAGAATCAAAATTGCAACACCGCTTTTTTGTGTAATTAAACTACATTTTGCGTCCTAGCTTTGCATAGTGCAACCAAGTTTCAACCTGATGCAAATATATGGAAGTTTATACTTTAATGGATATATGCGTCGTTGGCTTTGGCAGTGCGGATATATCCGTTGGCTTCTAAAAGGGTAAACTTGCTAATTGGGTCAGATTCCTTATTCCCTTATAGTTAAGAGAAGTCTTGAAATTATAGATCATTTTTACGTTTTAAGTAAATAAATTATTAGAAACTTTGTAACGTTTTCTTTATTGTAAATAAATATAGAGAGTATAATGTTTCCTTTTTGAATATATTATTTGGGTCGATCAACTCTTTGTTCTTGTTAATGTGGTGACTGATAGGCCGATTGTGATTAATTTTAACAGAAAAACGATTATAACGTCCTGTAGCTGTAATATATTTTCAACGTTGTCAATAAAAGTTAAACCTTATGTCAATGCAAGGTTCTTATCGCATTGTACTCCTTGGCGGATTAATCCCTCATTGGCGATGACCCAGTGGAGCGGAATTGTCCGTCTTTGGCGTTGAAAAGTTAATAGGTCTTTGGACGGCTATAAAATATGGACTGCCGTGCTTAGGAGAAACCCCGTTATAAAGTGGGTTTACGTTTAGTGATAGTAGAATTAGTGGATTTAAATCATAGTTGAGTATTCGAGAAGATCACCGTTGTAACGAGCTACAAAATAAAGTTGATTGGCGCATTTCCACCCAATTCCTTCTTTACCGCCTAATGCTGGGGCCACACTAACGAGAAATGCCATTAATTATCGCGATAATCGTAGTGTGGCCTTACGTTTAACGTCCATTATCGCGATAATTAATGGCATTTCTCGTTAGTGTGACCCCCAGCATAATAGCGACGCCGAATGATATAGAATTTTGCAGGACGCCGTGCAATCCGATCCGGTCAGATATCAAGAGGCACGAATTTCGCTCGTCTGGCGACTTAACATATTATTAAGCCGCGTCCACTGCACCATGTTTTCGTGGGGTTAGAACGTCAAAAATGTTTTGCCAAACAAAACAATATCCTATTTGTTTGCCGAAACTTTTAGTATAGTTATTGGTTGTCCGTCATTCTCGGACAGTTTATTTAGGAGGTCACAGAAAATCTAGTATGGAGTGACCTTGATTTGGCTGGCCGCCGTGCTTCCGACAAGTATCCACACGGGCCGAATCACGCGGCGGCCTGCATACAGTCCTGCCGATATCGGCCCGTGTAGCGTCTCCTATTGTGTGCGATAAGGTAGCGTCTCCTTATCGAATTGTACTGCATTCGCTAGGACAAAATAAGCTCTTCCGGCACATAATTGGTTTATCTATTATTAATTTAAAAACTGCCGTGTATATTGAGAGATAGGGATCAATTTTATTTGTCCATGGAGAGACATCAAATTAACAATAGGTTTTTAAATCGATTGTGTAATCGATTCTTTATTAGTCGAAATATGTTGTATTTGGGTCAGAGCATCAAATCCGTAATACCATCAGTAACCTCGAGACTTTGACTACCAGTAAGATTGCTATCATGGGCGAACCAATAGAGAGGGTGGTAGAAGCAACTAACCTTGGCCTCCTCATGGACGGCAAGCTGCGCTTTGAGAACCACGTACTGAAAGTTGTGAGTAACTGCTTCTACCGCCTTAAAGTTCTTTACAATGTTCGCGATTACTTAAGTGTTGATTTGCGTGTTAACCTTTGTGAATCGCTGATATTGTCAATATTAAACTATTGTGATGTTGTCTATGCTGGCTGCATTACTGGTCGTACAAAAAAGCTCATACAACGAGTGCAAAACGCATGCATTCGTTTCTGTTTCCGAGTCCCACCCCGCTCCCATATCACTCCCTACTTGAACGCCGCTGGTCTGCTGAACATGCCTGCACGCAGACGGCTTCACCTCGCCACTCTTCTCTTTGGCATAGTTCAATCTGGGGTCCCAGCATATTTGCTGAGTAGACTTGTATGGCCTAAGAGTGCGCGTAGGTGTAAGGCGATGATTCTGGTGCCAAAGCATCGGACCGCGGCGTTTCGAGGTAGCTTCAGGTTCGCGGCGTCCAAGTGTTGGAATGATCTCCCCCCACCTATCCAAGGAGCGTCTAGCAGGTATACCTTTAGGCGCCAGCTTAAGGGCTATTTGTTGACGCTCCAAAAATCCCAACCCTAACCCATCCAGCACTTTATTTAATTTGTATCCATTTTGTTTTATTAAACATCCCAACCGTTTCGCGTTTTTCACATGTCTCTCATCCCATTGTGCTTGTGTTACTTATTTTACTAGTATATTAATTATTTATGTATTTTGTGTATACGTTTGTATCGGCGGTATGTTGTGTTGCGTTCCGTGGGTCACGTACGGTGCTGTCTGAAAATCAGCGCTGTAGGTGTCTGTCTGACACCTCGGCATAATGCTGAGACAGCGACCGATTCACTGCCGCGAAGACACACACATTATGTGTAAATTGTATTGTATTTGTACTCCCTTTGTCTCTGTGTCTTTTGCGTAGTGAATAAGTGTCTTCTTTCTTTCTTTCTTTCTTTCTATTAGCGATTTAAATTAAAACTTTTAGTGTAAAGATAATAATAATTAATGCAAAACTACACATATGAAATAACATTTCATCTTTTTGTAACTGATGAAGTAGAACATTTTTTACACCCAAAGAAGCAGATAAATGTGTTTTTAAGGAATTTGTCACACGCCGAGACCAGCGTATTCATTATCGATTAATGGAGTAGGTAGTTTTTTTATAAAGTGTTTTTGCAAGATTTTTGTTCTATACTTGGACAGAGAGGAAAATTAAATTAAAAAGTCTTCTTGTCTTTAAATGCTCAAATTTTTCATTATTATTTTTTAATCGATTCTAATTTCGATTATTCGTCATGGATGTAAACGTCATCGCATCGCACACAGTCATTATTTATTTACATGGCAACAAGATGTAATGATGGCGAACTATTTTACCGCGCAGCTATTACTCGAGTAATCATTAAATCGATCGCCAAAAACTACATTTAGTATACGTAAAAATGCCTGAAACAATCATAGATAGCATACTCACTGGAAAATTGGATTCGAAGTTGGTAGTTAGGTGGCTAAACGGTGAATCGCTAGAGGTACTAACCTACGGTATTTCCAAACCTTATTTTTTGGTTGTATTCATTGTTTTTATTACATGTTTGTGTTATTCCAGGATGTGCCTCAAGATTGTGTGTTATTATGCAACAGCAGGAGTGAATTTGTGGCTTATTTTCTTAGTTATTTACGGAACCAAACTGACAGGTGAGTAGTAAACATTGATCGAAAATAATGTACACGCTTTTAGGGCGCGAGTCACGTCTAATTGTTTTTATAAATAATTTAATTCCTGATTTCTTAGTTCATTTAGACGCTTACTGAGTCTGGCAAAGGCCCTCGAGGCTGCCATTTCTCTTTTATGATAATAATACACGCTTTTCACAATGAATTCTCTTTCAGCATATTGCAATCGAACACCAGTGCCTTGCAAATACGTCAGCGGACGCCCGATAAGGTGCTCAGTACACGGCGTAAGCACCGAAGATCGATCAGTGACCCTACAAGTGATGATAGGACGGACTCGCTCAGTGTAAAGTCGGATCGGCGGAGCCATGAGAGTCCTAGTAAAGACCGGAAACGCGGGCGAAAAGTCAAAACTAAACTTTTCAATGAAGATAGGAAAGAGACTTCAATATCTTCAGACGAGTCGCGGTTGAGCCTGGGAATTGAACGCATGGTTGTCTCAAGCACACCTATGAAGAACGGTCTGAGAATGTCAGAGTCCCCTACAGTCAATGCTAGCCCGGTGACACCGCAGCGCTTTACATATGACCGCTGTGATACTCCCAGATTGGCTCACAGGAAAGACAAGACGGTCAGTTTAGGGGACTACATTACATCTGCTCAAAAGACAAAGAAAAGAAAAAGTCGGAATGCATCAGAAGAGAATGAGGGTAAAGGGGACTTAGACATAAGTAATACTGAAGTGTTCCCGGAAATTTCTAGGAAAGCTAGCTCATTACGATCTGAGAAGAGGAGGATTAAACCAACAAATTTAGATGGCACTATGTCTCACAAAAGCTTCTCGTTGAACAGTTTCAACTCGGAATGCTTCCAACAGCCGTCACCCCTGGAAGAAAATAATGTCTTTAAAAACCAGAAGCTGCAGCCTAGAGAGTTAGCCAATTCGTTCGAAGCAGAGCGGAATATACTTAAACTCGAAAGACAGAAGTTAATGGAAAAATTCAATCTGAATGCATCAACAACTTCTATCCCCGTAACGCCACAGATTAAAATAATACAGAAAGACTGCATAGAAAAGACTCTAAATTACGTAAAAGCAGAGTTCGCCAAGGTAGTTTTTAAGGAGAAAATCAACTTGCTAGCAGAACTGTACCATGTTCTACTAAAAAATAACTTAATTCTAAGTTTGAACTCGGAAATCTACTTCCTTATATCCATTGTACTATCGAAACAAATAGAAGAAGACTATTTGGAAATAGAAGCAAAATTAACGGAAAAAAACTTAACGAACTATTTACTTAAATCAATACACAATTGCACATACTTCGCCGTTAAATCTCTATGGAATATACGGTCTATACTTGAAGTTATACTAGACAAAAACTCGCTGAAAATCCTCGGAGAGAATAAGAAAGTTAGAGGTTACTCCGCAGACTTGGCAAAGTTTCTTCTGAACTGTTATGGACTTAAGTGTGAGGCGGAATGCCAGGAGAAGCCAAGACCCGTTGATAAGAGGATATCAAATGGAATTGTCTGCTTTAACTTTGAGACGGATAATGCGGAGAACTTTCCGTCTTTACTCAGCTTTCAGAACTTTAAGAAGCAGAGAGATATGTTCTATGAGATATTAAGGTGAGATGTTTTGAGCTTTGATTTTTTTTTCTTTGTATCCATATTCAGTTTCACTTATTTTAAGTAGGTTAAGTACTCATCGTAATAAGATTTTTCGGCAAAAAATTACTGACAGTTGAATTTGTTTCGGCGTTTCTGTTTGACAGTGGTCTTCTTTATCAGAAAAACTGGTAGAATTTTGAATTGTAAAAGTGCCATTGTGGCCTACTTGCAGAATAAAATTCATTTATTTTATGTATTAAGTTGGAAAAAAGAATTACGTCATTTTTTCATGATGATTAAAGTTGTTCTGTATAAAATAAACAAATATATATGTATATTTGGGGACAATCTTCCACATATCTAAGTAGACCCATAGGGTTAGTAAGCTCAATAGGGTTATGGGTTGGACAATGGTATATTTTAACAGATGTAAATACTTAAATAATTAATATTCAACTAAGACTCAGAATAAAATCTTCATGCTCACTAACATTTGCGCTTACCGGGATTCGAACCCAAGACGCTTACCCAAGTACTCCCAAGGCACAATGGAATATTTTTCCATGTATTTTACGCCATTTTAATTCTGTACTAATCAAAATGACGTATTGCAGATGGTACACAGATAGTGCAGCGACCGGCGTGCCTCGCTCGACGCTCCGGGCTCGCGTGAAGACTCTCGTGGGCGCCGGGCACTCGCCCACGAACCACGCGCACCTCGCCTCGCTCGTCGTCGCTCACATGCTCGCTGAGTGTCTGCACACGGACCAGGTGCGTTGTCTTAAGGCACCCCGGAGGTGCAAAGGGCTCGTTAGCTCACGCCACTCCTTTCTACAGCCATGTCTCTGGCCTCGCTCTGGCTCAGTCCAACAGCTCGCAGGTCACACGACCGTCCGCCTACCACCCAGCGACTACCGCTTAGTCCTGCGCGTCTATCATGGGACGGCCGCGACATACTCTCGATTTTTGTCGCACTATACCTCTTGTTCTAAGTGTTCTAAAAAGAGAGAGACGGATAGTGCGAGTAAAATCGAGAGAGTACGCGCGCCGTCGCGTGATAGCCGTGCAGGTACAAACAGGACATCAAACTGATCATTTGTAGAGATCACACCGTTGTAATAAAATCGACAGTTAGGTCGATCAGTCGATGACACTGTTAGTTTAGTGCGTAAGTGTTGCTCTATGGTCGCCCGAAGCAGAGTATATTGTATTATCAACGACTGGATCTGGCTAATCAGCAGTTTGAAGACTAGTGGGGGCCGGATACAGACCAGGTTGTTGTCCCAAGGCACCCCGGAGGTGCAAAGGGTCTTCGTTAGCCAGCGCCACGCGTTCCTGTCTACAGCCACGTTTCTGGCTTCGCTCAAGTTCAGTCCAACGGCTCACTCAAAAGTCACAAACATTTCACTGGTGATCTCTTGTAGGTTAGATCCATTTCACTAAACTACGTCTATTTGTGGACCTTATTTATAAGTAATAAGGTCGACCGATGCAGAGCATATGGCAGCGCCTAGCGTGCCCTGCCATTACTACAGTAGGGTTTCTCTGACCGAGTTGGATTTTTTTGAAATGAAAACTTCTTTAGCGGCGCTGTGTTCTTTTTGGGATGGGGAAAAATTGTTAAACTCTCCACAGGTTAGGTTTAGGAGCAAAAGGACCGCAAGATTTAGTGTTGCCAGATGCCGGAATACAAAAAGCGGGAGCTGCGCTTTCAAAAAGCGGATTTTAAAGATTTTTAAATAAAAAAAAAGGATTTGCGGAATACGTTTATAAAATGTATTTTATTCAAGTTTTTACTTCTGCCGGCACTCCCGGAGTGCAACCAGGTCTATTTTTTTTCTTTCAAAGTTTGTTTCTAAAGGGTATCCTTCCCCTATCAGGTCAGGGTGTAATGACGGGAGAAATCGAGGGAACTTTTGAAATATAGGCACACAGCACTTAAGCGATTCGGGTACTGATTTCAAGTCGGTTAACACTTTCTTTTTAAAGTAAAATATACCGACAGACACACAATGCTGCATTCCATCAGCCTACTATTGCGGTCCATATCTCCGATATCACCCCAAAGGGCCCATTTTACCTCGTAGTTGTAACAAAACCATTGTCACCAGGAATCGAAGCTGAGCAAGCTGCAACGCCGCCTGACCTGTCCCTCCGGAGACGCCCGACTACCACACTTCACCGACAAGGAGACATTTTACAAGTCAGTACCTATAGCACAGAATAAATAATAGTACAGTCGAGTTCTCCAATATCTATACAGACAACCTTTCAAAATTATCTATACATAGTCTTTATTGTTACTGACATAAGACGCATGTGTAGATATTCTTAAAAGGTTTTAAGTTATTGGAGAACCAAGCATCGCTAAGTACGGATTTTATGGAAATATGTCTATTTTCCTGATTTACCATCAGGTGATCCATCTGCTCGTTTGCCTCCTATACCATAAAAAAAAAAAAAAAAACAATTCAATATATTTATTTCAGACCAGGTCCATAATATATGTTAGTCAAAATACACTAATCCTTAGGTACTTAATATTATTCCCATTAGGGGTGTTGAGGCCGCATCATCTACAGGGGAAGCGGGGGCACGACGGGCCTAAACCTGTTGGTCGAGTAATGGGGGCCGAATCCGCCGGCCCGCGACCCCACGCCCCACTCTCTCTTACGTTGCCATACAAGCAACACACGCGCTATACTATCGCGCTCGTAGTTAAGATATCACATATTTTATTTTACATTGTGGAAACAAGATTATAGAAGTCTAGAAAATCTATGTCTTCAATTATTTCAACTAAGACCCCTAAGTCTTAAACATTGGTGACCCCGACGTGATCTACGAGAGCTACGCCGCCATTTCTGCGCCATACGAGAGTCGACACTTCGGGAAGGACGAACAGAGGTCAAGACATTGAAGCGCCACGTGCTTCGTTCCAAGCTGCCAACCACCCTTACTTCAAGCCCGCCGGTCATCATCAACGAGCCGCAGCCAAGGTTTAGCAAGGGAAGTGCACCGTTCCATTTTATTCCTTCTGTTCCAAACTTTGTCCCCCTCTATTTGACTATCAAGCTCTGCCATCTTTTCAAAGTTTTCTTACGCACAAGCTTTAGTCACATGCAACGCATTATTTTTCATTAGTATTTTATTTGCATTGCACCGCTTAGCTTTTCATTTTAGTGCCAATAAATACCTACTGGTCGCTCTTTTATTTGTCTACGCTGCATTGCCGCTTAACTTCCATTTAAGCAAACGCCAAAGCAATTTTGCAATTAATTAATAAGGCTTGTTTACTGCCTTTGAGAACATAATTCTCCCTAATAAGTGCAGCGCAACTGTCGCTTTAATTATCCGTTTTATCTCCGCATTTTAGAAACTATAGATTTTTAAAATTCCTGTTTAATTAAAGACAGTCCATAATCCTCGCAAAATATTCCATGAAATTACGTAACACAGTTGTTTTCGCCTAGCAGAGCCAACCAAACCGGTGCCCATTGTCCCGATCGGCCGGTCGCCGCCGCCTTATCTTTGCGCTTGCGCACGGTTGTTGCCAGGCGCGCTGTTACCACGTGCTGTTGCCGAGCGCCCGCATCTACCTTGCGCATCGTGCCGCCACGTTGACTGCGGACATAAGCCGGACGAATTTACGTAACCTTTTCTTTTATTTGAGTTTAGTACTTAGGTGTTCATCCTCTTGTTTCGAGTGCCTTCACGATGTCGAATTTGATAAATTCCAGGAGTTCAATTAAGGGTCGTATGACCAAATTTAGAAATTTTCTCGACATCTTGAAGAGAAGTGATAGTATTTCACCGAAAGAAGTGGATGAATGCTCCATGAGGTTGGATCGCTTACGTGGGCTACTCAACAAATTTGACGAGTTGCAGACTCAAATCGAGATTGCCGATCCCACCTCATTGGACTCGGAAATTGATGTGAGAGAAGAGATGGAGAAGGACTTTTATTCATTGATATCGGATGCCCAAAAATTTATTGATTCGGTAACCGATAAACCTGAGTTTGCAAGCGTAAAATCGGAAGTTCAAAGTCAATGTAATCATCGTGAAAATGAGTTGAACTTCCGATTACCTCAAATAAAGATCGCTAGTTTTGATGGTTCGTACTTTAAGTGGTTAGAGTTTCGTGAATCATTTGACGCGCTCATTAATAAGATTGAGAGAATCAGTCCCATTCATAAATTCCATTATTTGAATTCTTACTTAGAGGGCGAAGCCGCTCAGGTTATAAGTAATTTGGAGGTAACGCAGGCCAACTACACTGAAGCTTGGCGCCTCCTCTGCGAGAGATACGACAACAAAAAACAGTTGATTAGCAATCATTTAATTTCGCTTTTTAATCTGCAGCCCATAGGCCGCGAGTCGGCCAAGGCTTTGCGGTACTTGGTGGATCATGTGTCCAAAAATTTACGGGCCCTAAATACTTTGGGGTGCCCTACTTCCCAATGGGATATTTTAATTATCCACATGGTGTCGGCCAAACTCGACAACAACACTTCCTTAAAGTGGGAAGAATTTAAAAACGACGGTATCAATGATGATTTGCCATCCCTGGCCGATTTTAATCGGTTCTTGAAGGGTCGCGCCGATGTATTGGAATCGGTACAGCGAAATAGGTCTGAGAAACCAGTTTTTAATAATAAGCGTGAACCCCATTTCTCCCACAACAAGCAAGAGAAAGCTGTCGTGAAATCTTTCACAATTTCAGCCACTTCCGGTGCTTCAACTGTTGCTCCTGCGTCGTGCGTATTCTGCCAAGGCGGCCACCGCATCTACGACTGCTCGTCGTTCCTGTCGCTGTCGGTCGAGGAGCGCATATCCGGAGCGGCAAAGTTAAGGCTCTGTCTCAATTGTCTGCGTAAGGGACACACTTCACACCGCTGCAGAGCCATGCCTTGTCACACTTGTAAGAAGCGCCATAATACCTTGTTGCATAGGGAAGTTCCTCAGGTTGTAGACACGCCGGCCGCGGCCGAGCCCTCGCCTCCGCCGCACTCGTTGCCCGGGTTCGCATGCAACAACATGACCGTCGCGCATTCGAATAACGTGTTGTTGTCAACAGCCCTTATTGATGTTTACAATCCCGATACTAATGAGTATGTCACCGCGCGCGCGCTCTTAGACTCAGGTAGCATGACGTCACTTATAACGACCAGTTTAAAACAGAAATTGCATTTAATTCCGCAGCCGAACACAATTAGTGTGGTAGGAGTAGGTAATGTTCCATTGACCGGCACGCCCGAGCGCTGCGTTATACAAATACGTTCAAAATATAATAATAGAACGCAGGTAGATATGTCGTGTTTAGTTTTGCCCGCTATTTCGAGCGTTTTGCCGCAGAAACATATTGATGCATCGCGTTTAAGGCTGCCTAAGAATATTAAACTGGCCGATCCTACATTTAATAAGCCATCTTCTGTTGATGTTTTGATTGGCGCGGACCTGTTCTGGCATTTGATTGGGTCAGAGCAGATTACGTTAGGCGACAATATGCCAATTATGCGAAAGTCGAAGTTAGGTTGGGTACTGGCCGGACCTATGAGCGTTACGCCAAGGTCAAGCGGTATTTCTGTTAATACCGTAGTTCAATGCAATCACTTGTCAACTTGCGATGTTAGATTAGACGAGTCGTTGGCTAAGTTTTGGGAACTGGAACAGATTCCTCAGCCTACCAAGCCGTATACCGACATCGAAACTGAATGCGAGCAACATTTCGTGACTCATACCTATCGGGGCGAGGACGGCAGATTTTTTGTGCGCCTGCCACTAATTACGGAACCTGATTGTTTGGGGGATTCATTTAATTTAGCGAAAAAACGGTTTCTCGCGTTAGAAAGGCGTTTTAATAAGAACCCCGCGCTTAAGAAAATGTATCAGGAGTTTATCTCTGAATATTCCGAGTTAGGGCATCTATCCGTGTCTGCCACTGCTATTCCAGACCCCTCATTCTTTGTTTCGCACCATCCAGTACTAAAACCCACCAGTGAATCCACGAAAATTCGGGTAGTTTTTAATGGCAGTGCAGCTACCTCTTCAGGTTATTCAATGAATGACTTGCAGATGATAGGCCCCACCATACAGGACTCGCTCTTCAACATTTTATTGAGATTTCGCAGCTATAAATACGTCCTGACCGGCGACATCGAGAAAATGTATCGTCAGATTAGGGTACAGGAATGCGATCGCGATTTGCAATTGATTCTTTGGCGGGAAAATGAAAGCGAGCCGTTGCAAACTCTTCGTCTAAACACCGTAACTTACGGATATTCAGCCGCCAGTTTTTTGAGCACTCGGTGTTTATGGCAGTTGGGCGAAGAGTGTGATGATGTTAGAATTAAAAATATAATTCAAAGCGACTTTCTCGTCGACGATTTGTTGACAGGAGCAGACACGGAGGAAGAGCTAATTCAAATAAAAAAATCAGTCGAGAATGCCTTATCAGCCGGTTGCTTTCCTTTGCGCAAGTATCGCTCCAATTTACCATCTGTGTTACATGTTTTACAGAACCCTAATCCAGAAGGGAGCCTGATTATTAGTTCCTCTTCGCACACGCTAGGCGTAGGCTGGGATTCTGCCACAGATGTTATTAATTTTCCCACCGAGTATTCAGCCAAAAACGAAAGTCCCACTAAGCGATCTATTCTCTCAGATTCGTGTAAAATATTCGATCCGTTAGGAGTGCTTTCTTTGCTAACCATCATACCGAAAATATTGATCCAAAATTTATGGATTTCTCGAATCGGGTGGGACCATCCTGTACCAGAGCCGATTAAAGGTTCGTGGCAATATTTTGTCAATAGTTTGCATTACTTAACTTCGCTTCAATTACCACGGCATGTATTATGTGAGTTTCCTGTCAAAATTGAGATGCATTGTTTCTGCGACGCCAGCCAGGCGGCCTATGCCACTTGCATTTATTTAAAGTCAATTAACGACAAGGGTGATAACGTTGTTAGACTTTTGTGTGCCAAGGCCAGGGTATGCCCGGTCAAGGTCATTACGGTTCCCCGAGCCGAGTTATCCGCTTGTTTACTAGGCGCGCAGCTCGCATCAGCTGTTTCCAAGACGCTGCGTTGCCAGATCGCGCGCACTGTCTACTGGACGGACTCGTCTATATGTTTATCATGGTTAGGTACTAATTACAATAAACTAAAAACGTTCGTATCTAATCGTGTGGCTAGTATTTTGGAACTCACTGAAGGCAGTGAATGGCGTCACATCCCCACTTCTCTCAACCCAGCCGATTACGGGTCTCGCGGGGTTGATGCTTGCAAATTACCTAACTTAAATATGTGGTGGAACGGACCTTCTTTTTTGCGTGAGCCAGAACAAAACTGGCCGCAGTTTGCCGCGAATACTGGAATTGATTTGCCCGAATTAAAAGTAAATGTTAATTTATTAAATAACATAACAGACGAGCCTATCCTTATCGATTTCGATAGGTATTCGAAACTTAAAACTCTGCAACGCTCATTAGCGTATGTACTCAGGTTTTTATATAATTGTTTACATCCGACTGATAAGGTAACGGGTGGGTTACAACCTGAGGAACTTGAACGGTCATTTAAGAAGCTAGTTAGTTTGGCCCAACTAGACAGCTTCCCTCACGAACTAAAGATGCTTCGTGATAAACAAGTTCTTAACCCTAAAAATAAAATTATTTCTTTGAGCCCGTTTATTGATAAGGAAGGATTACTGCGTGTAGGCGGAAGGCTTGCTTCGTCGTTCTATGCGTTTGATAAACGCCATCCTCTTATTATGCATGCAAAACACAGGCTCACTAAATTGTTGTTTCGGCAGGAGCACGTGCGTCTTCTCCATGCTCCTCCACAGCTGCTTCATAGCTCCATTAGAGAATTTGTATGGACGATTCGAGGGCGCGACTTAGCTCGCACTGTGGCGCGTCAGTGCGTCACGTGTCGCCGTGCGGCTGGCAACACTTCTGCTCCGCTAATGGGTCTTTTGCCGCCAGAACGCACTACGCCCGACTTCCCGTACGTTGTCAGTGCTATTGACTTCGCTGGCCCTTTCTTAATAACCGACAGGCATGGTAGAGGATGCAAAATTACTAAATGTTACTTAGCTGTTTTCGTTTGCACCCGGTACAAATGTGTACACTTGGAGGCCGTGAGTCAGCTGTCTACAGACTCCTTTATTTGGTCGTTGCGCCGTTTTATCTCTCGCAGAGGAAAGCCGCGCGAACTTCTATGTGACAATGGTCGAAATTTTACAGGAGCGGCCAATGAACTCAGCGATTTTTTAAAGGTTTATTCGGGTCACTTCTCTAATTTCGCATCTGACGAGGGTATTAAATTCAAATTTTCTCCGGCTTATGCTCCTCATTTTAATGGTTTAGCTGAGGCTTGCGTTCGATCGGCAAAATACCACTTGAAGCGAATTTTAGGAAATGCACATTTAACTTTTGAGGAGTTGGCAACTTTGTTTAGTCAAGTAGAGGCTATCCTAAACAGCCGACCCTTATGTCCATTATCTTCATCCCCTAACGATTTCCAACCTCTATCTCCAGGGCACTTCATCATCGGCCGCTCGTTGACATCACTGCCATCACCCAGCTTGATGGATATAAACCAAAACCGCTTAGATAGGTTTCAGAGGCTTGAGGCATTGAGGCAGCATTTTTGGAAGCGGTGGCAGCTGGAATACATCTCCGAGCTCCAGCAGCGGACGAAATGGCGTGTTCCTGGCAGATCCGTTCAACTGGGCGACCTGGTGCTCATCAAGGAGCCGAATGCACCTCCTCTTCACTGGCGAATGGGACGAATCGCCAAACTGTTTCCCGGCACCGACGGAATTTCCCGAGTGGCTGATGTAGCCACCACTACGGGCACCTACCGGCGAGGTGTGGCCTACCTCTGCCCCTTGCTGGACGAGACGGAAGAAACATTGAAGACTGGAGCCTTCAAGGGCCCCCAGGATGTTGAGGCCGCATCATCTACAGGGGAAGCGGGGGCACGACGGGCCTAAACCTGTTGGTCGAGTAATGGGGGCCGAATCCGCCGGCCCGCGACCCCACGCCCCACTCTCTCTTACGTTGCCATACAAGCAACACACGCGCTATACTATCGCGCTCGTAGTTAAGATATCACATATTTTATTTTACATTGTGGAAACAAGATTATAGAAGTCTAGAAAATCTATGTCTTCAATTATTTCAACTAAGACCCCTAAGTCTCAAACAAGGGGAATTATAAAGCGATCGAATAAAACAAACTTAGCGACTGATGAATTGATGATGGATACTGTTTTAATAACTTGAACGGTATGAATTTGAGTAAGCGAAAAACTAACTAAACTAACGACGAATATTGTTAATAATAAAATCCAGAACTAGCTTACTAAAAGTGGGTTGCGATCCATTTCAGATATTAAAATTCTATCCGTGCGACTACATTACTAAGTGAGCAACTAGAAATAGCAATTTTTTTTTATATAAGCGCGAAAAAACTGCTCATTATGGTATTTTTCAATGTAGTTTTTGTATTCGAAACACTTCATTTAAGATAAAATGCCATTCAGTATTAAAAAAAAAATTGCCAAATATTGAAAAAAATGCAGGACGTAACGTTGACACTCAAACAAATATTAGGTCGCTCAAATATCATGAAGCTTCTCATTTTGTATTTTAAGTAACTCAAATTAATGTTTGTAAGTTGCTGTTCTGTTGACTTTTCGTCACTCGCAGTGAGTCGCTCACTTAGTAATACTATTTAAGTGTCAAAAATAATTAATTTACGTTATACCTAACGTAAATTAATTATTTTTGACACTTAAAACTTTCATTTACAGTCACTCGTTTAAATACTACCCTTATTTTATCTTGCCGCTATGTTTATGTCTATGGTAACCCTAAATGTCTCTGATTCCCACGATACAGGCTTAGCCTAGTGTGGGAGTCGCCCATAAAAACTGTTAAAAGTATATAAATTAATGTTTTGGTAAATCAATATTTTTTTACTTTTTTATTTTATTATTATTGATTATATTGAGTGTTATACTTTGGCAGGGAGTTATTGGTGAACGCGGGCAGCGAGTCATTCCGCGCGCACGTGCGCGACGCGCTCGCGGCTGAACTTATAGCGTTGGACAGCACGCCCCTACAACAAGGTATTATAAACACTTGCATTTCTAAAGGGCATCATCAACAGCCGAAAGACGTCCACTGCTGGACATAGGCCTCCCCCAAAGAGTGCCACAATGACCGGTCCTGCGCCGCTTTACCAGCTCATCAGTCCACCTTGTGGGGGGCCTACCCAGCCGCTACGCTTTGTGCTATTGAGTTTGGAACTTATTGACATTCAGTAAAAGTTCAGTCAATTTTGGAAATTGTACAAAATTTTGTACGCGGGGTCTTAGGAGGTTAATAATAATAATAATAAATGTTTTTATTTCGGACGCGGTTAAAGCGCCATTTTTAGCAAATTTGGATACAATAAAAAAATATTGGCAGATGTACGATTCTTGGCTGTATTGATTGTCTGATTTAAACATGACTGCTTAAAGTTTCCGAGATAGAGAAACGATCCAATTGGGTCTTTATTTTCCTTTTTAACCGACTTCAAAAAAGGCGGAGATTCTCAATTCGAGGAATCTTTTTTTTTATGTATGTTTCCCGATTACTCGAACACGCCTGGGCCGATTTAGAAAATTTTTTTTTTTGTTTGAAAGGGTATCCCTCCGAGATCCCATGGTCGTCACGTCAGGGTCTGATGATGGAATCCTGGACAAATCGAGGGAACTCTTCAAATAAGGCGAAGTACTGAATTGGAGTCAGTTAAAATGTTTCTTACGTCAGCCTACTCAAACAATACATTATTCATTGACACAAAGAATTTTAATACCTCATTTTTAGGGTTCCGTACCCAAAGGGTAAAAACGGGACCCTATTACTAAGACTTCGCTGTCCGTCTGTCTGTCTGTCACCAGGCTGTATCTGAAGAACCGCGATAGCTAGACAGTTGAAATTTTCACAGATGATGTATTTCTGTTGCCGCTAAAACAACAAATACTAAAAACAAAATAAAATATATATTTAAGGGGGCCTCCCATACAACAAACTTTTTTTTTTACTGTTTTTATAGATAATGGTACGGAACCCTTCGTGCGCGAGTCCTAATCGCACTTGGCCGTTTTTTTTTTACCTCATCTAACATCTCCCTTAAGAAAATATGAATACATTTTCATAAACTTAGGTAAGTAATTGTTCAAAGGAGCCATTACCGAAGAGTGTTGCCGCTCGTTTTCTCGCGCGCGGAAGACATACGAGTATCTCGTTCACGGGGGTTTACCCGCATCGATGCATCCCCTTAACGCTCTCAGTGCCAGGGAGCTGCTAGGTGGGCGCTCTTCCTCTACTTAGCGGTAAAACCTCGGCGTCAGCTACTAGCCGTAGCGTTACGAAATCGTTGGCAGTGAATGTGTTAATTTAATACTCGTACCATGACGGAAAGCATACGGTCTGACTGATGGTCAGGAGACACGCACCTATTTATTTATTTGATATATTGACAGCTAACAACAGCGACGTCTCAAGAGACTATCTCCTACTACAACGGAAGCTTTGTCTCCTGGCAAAGTTCCTCGGTTTCCTGGCGTCACTGCCATACGTGACTCTACCGGTGGACAGCAAGGCGACGGTCGGCCGCGGTGACAGGGAGGAGTTGAGCGTAGAGCCGAAGGAGAGGGTTCTGCAGAGCAGCTTGAAGGCCAGGAGTTATGTGAGTAGAGGACTCTTTCTAGGGCATACCTGAAAGTCAAAATTTAAGTAAACTAGCAAATGCCCGCGACTTCGCGTGAAGTAGAAGTTTTCCAAAAAAGTGTACTGTAGATATATTGTGTCTTTTGCGTAGTGAATAAATCTTCTTTCTTTCTTTCTATATTATTTTCCAAATCAGATTTTTTCGCGATTCTTGATAATCAGAATCGTTAATACTGGCGATCCTCATACGTGAAAGAAAGTGTCCCAAATACTCCATACCAGATCGTCATTTTCTATAACGTATTTTTTAATACTACTCTCATATTCCCTGTTTAATTTCGATTTTCCTCATGGGTGTGAAAACCAGTATGTGACTCCGTAGCAAAATTATTGCTGTCTTGAATCCCTCGTTACGCTCAAGATTCTATAGATATTGTAGAAACTTTCGGTTCACTCATGATAGAATAGAAGAGTGTAATTTATTGAAAACGTATTTACAGACATGACTATGTGAGACCCTCGCCGTTAATATATAACTTTTCTCCCTTGAGACACAATCTACTGTAACATTTCTGTTTCAGAGCCAGCCAGCCTTAGACGTACAAGGGCTGCTCCAAAACGCGATCACATCTGGCAGGCTGACAGTGACAGTCCCCTGGTTGGCCCACTACCTGTCCATGTTGGACTACGCGACCCTGCGACTTCCGTATTATAGGGAACTGCTGTCTGTGCTGGCGTCGGTGCGACGGCCGAGGCATCACAGGGTTACGGGGATCTTTTTGGACGCAGTTTTGGGTAAGTGCCAATTTTGGTCCTTAGTGGCAATTTGGCACTCGGTGGCATTTCTGGTACTTAGTGTAAACTTTGGCACTTGAGATCAACAGACACATCGATAAAATTTTGGTATTTGGTACCTGTATTGTTGCAAATCCGCGGCAACACAGGGGTTACGGGGATCTTTTTGGACGCAGTTTTTGGGTAAGTGCCAATTTTTAAAATACCGTCAATTGTAAATTTTCGCACCTAGTGGCAATTTTGGTCCTTAGTGGCACTTATGACAATTCTGGCACTTAGTGTAAACATTGGCACTTGAGATCAACAGACACATTGTTACCTTTTGGTATTTGGTGCCAGTATTGTTGCAAATTTTAGCAGTGTCATTGGCAATTTTCACTGCTTCAGCTGACATGTCCCAGGATAAATGTCATACTCAGACTAGTACCGGGTAAGTGTCCGAAACGATCCCCTGGTTGGCCCACTGTGGCCCATGTTGGACCACGCGTGCCTGCGACTGTACTGGCTTCAGGAGAGGCAACACAGGGTTACGGGGATATTTTTGGACGCTGTTTTGGGTGAGTGGCATTTAAAAAGATAGTGCCAATTAGCGCACACATTTGGCACTGAATTTCTATAGACGCATCGTACAATTTTTTGGAATTTGGTGCTAGTTTTAGCGCTTGGTGTCATTGTTGGCACTTGGTGACAATTTTGTCACTTGATGGAGATCCAGGTCTGTGTTGACTTAATTGCTAATTGTCCGAAAGTGCCGATTTTGTAAATATGTAGTGCCAAATTGACAATTTAGCGATAGTGCCAATTTGCTCACATTCAACCATCCTAACGAAAACAATGACCAAACGAAATATAACCTTTACACTCTTTTTCCAGGCTGGCTATTCGACCTGCCCCACTTCCCCGCGCCGGACCCGGCCGCCGAGCCGACCGTCGCCGCCGAGTCGGTCGACAACCTCGACGTGGTCGACGAGCCGACGCTGTTCGAGCTGTGTCCGTACCTGCGCGAGGTCAACGTGCTGCTGGCCACGTGCAGAGTGGGCCAGCAGGAGACCTACCGGCACATCACTCCAGTCAGCCTGAGCGTCAATAGCGAGGATCGGATGAGGACCAAGGAGAAGGAATTACAGGTAGGCATTTTTAATTTGTTTAGTGTCAATTTTGGCACTTAGTGAAAACTTTGGCACTTAAAAATAAAGTTGCACTTTTTGGCACTCGGTGACAATTTTGACACCAGGTGCCAACATTGTCCCGAAATGCTCAGTTTCACTAAGTGCCATAAGTGTCACTAGGTGCCAGAAGTGTCACTGGCAAATTTTGGCCCTCGGTGTAAATTTTTACCCTTAGTGTCAATTTTGACACTTAGTGACGATTTGTCAAATTTTGCTTGAATACGATGCGTGATAGTGTGTTGAGAGTCGACTATTCCTCCAGTTAATAAGGGGTCGGCAGCGCGCTTGTAATTCTTCTGGAGTCGCAAGCGTCCATAGGCTGCGGTGTCTGCTTACCATCAGGAAAGCCGTATAGTAGTTTGCCACCCCCGTAGTATAAAAAACATGCATTTTTGTTCCAGATTCGTTTAGAGGAGGAACTCATAAAGTCTCAACCCTCGTCCACGCGCAGGGTCCTCGAGCTGGTCATAGAGCGGGTGACCGCCGCGTGCGTGCGCGACCTGACCGCGTCCGTCAACCAGGCACGAGCGAAGGCGAGGGACATCGCGAGGAAGGCGGTGGCTGAGCGGGGGGAGGATTTGGTGAGTGCAAGGGAGGGGTGGACTGATGACCTGGTAAAGGTCGCGGGAGTCCGCTGGATGCGGACGCAGGACCGGTCATTGTGGCACTCTTTGGGGGAGGCCTATGTCCAGCAGTGGACGTCTTTCGGCTGATATGATGATGATGACGATTGCGAAATCGGGGACATGTATAGCCTACGTCAATTGTGTTTTTGATTGACTGTACTAAAATAGTGTTAACAGGCATATTTAATGAATAACCCACTTATTCATAAAACTTAAGATGCCTCTGCTAAATAAAATGTGCTTTGTCCCTTTCTTACGAACACAAATGTCACAGTGACAGATAAGGACAAACGACAACGCCCATGTTACTCGTTTGGAGTTGCATGCGTCTATAGGCTGCGGTGTCCGCTTACCATCAGGCGGGCCGTACGCTTGTTTGCTACCGAATTTTAACGCCATTTTAGTTAAGGCGCCGTAGGTTCATGGTCTTCTCTCCCTCTCACTGAGCATAAGCGTGAGCGAGATGGAAGTGCGTCCTCGGAAGCGTGGATATCTTGTTTTTGAATTTAAATTTTTTGGCCGTTTAGATAAATAAAAATCTATTCACTGATTTCTCTCGAACATGATATTGCCGATTTTTAGAAGCAATTTTAATACTTATAGCTTCTGTGCATAATTTGTTACGAATATTTTAAAGTGTATTTTTGTGTATTTTAGACCTATGTTCGTGATTTTTTTCTATAGAGCGAAATTTGCTTAATCATGAATCACTGATCTCGCTGCAAAAAAGCCTCAAGATTACTATTCGTATTTTTTTGAAACCATATTATCATAAACAGACGCATTATATTGTTTCAAAAACTCTGTTCGCTCAACTTCGCTGAACCTACGGCGCCTTAAAACAAGCTTGTAGGTCGTTTATGAAACCGGCCGTGTTTGCATAATGTAACAAATTCACTCGTAAAATGTTATACTTTTGCCGATAAAATATATGAATATACTTGTTTTCCCATTCATAATTTAAACTCAAATGTATCCTTTACCCACAGCAAGCGCTCCTCAAAGCCCTCCAATCAATCTACACATCCCACCTCACGCAACTGCGCGAGTCTGCACAAAACATCGACACTCTATCCAGGGTCAGTGGCGCTCTGTCTTCGCTGCTACCACTGGCGCCCAAGGCTCTACACTACGCGGCCGCTAGAGCGAGCAAAGCGGCCGTGCTGAGGTGGGCGAGGGACCATTGGACGAGTACCGGTGAGTGGGCAAAAGTGGGAATGATTGGTTGGACTAATTTTAAAAAGTGGGCATGTAGGGGTCATGTCGGATTGATTTTAGGAGCGCTTTTGGGGAGTGGGCAAAAGTGGGCATGGTTTAATTGGAGTTATTTTAAATAGTGGGCTTATTGGGGTCATGATGGTTAGATTTTAGAGGAGTTTTAGTGAGTGGGAAAAGGAATTATCTCATTGGGATGAAGGAAAAAAGTGGGCATATAAGCGCAACGCTGGTTAATATCTTAGAGTGTGATTACGGAGTGGGCAAAAGTGGGCAAACCTAGATACATTATTATCCGCGATTAAGTCCCGTTTAGTAAAAATAACAGTGTGACTTTAATTAAATCAGTACAGAAATGATGATTTCTGTCCCCAGCCGTCCTCTGCAAAGACATCGAAGCGGAGATGCACAACCTCATAACGCTGGGCGACGCGGTAAAGCCGGAGCAAAAAGCGGAAGTGAAGCCGAATGACGCTCTCGAGTGCACCGTCGCAGTCAGCGTGGCGTCCGCTATCATTCATCTTAAGGTGAGCAACGGCTTTACTTAACACCTGGTCGTAAAGTGGCGATTACCCGCTACGACTGGTAATTACACTTCCCCCGATGCAAAACGAGGGGTGATATAAGTTTGACGTGTCTGTGCGTCTGTCTGTGTCATCGTTTTAATGCGTTTTCTTCTGTTGGAAAGCTGACGTGATCGAGGTTCTTAGCTACATACATTCACGCCTTTATTCCCAAAAGGGGTAGGCAGAGCACATTGAACTTATGTTCAAGCGCCACTTAGCATAAATTTGGATGTAAAAGATCGACAAAATGTGATATTGCAGTGATATGTTGCTAGCCCATCCCCCACAACTTCAACCCTGCTCCCTTAGTCGACTTTTACGACACGACACCCTTCTTAGCTACGTTTCAACAAAATCGATCTTTGAACTGAAAATGTTTTCTAAGTTGTTAAGAGGCTGACAAGACCTGATTTGGTGAAATTGATGTTATTTAAGCAGTTTTGTAATAAAAACTATTTGTTCTAGCACATCAAATAAAATATATATTAATATTCAGCATATTTCAAAGACTGTAGACGGCTGGATACATAATTTAACGAAATCGGCTCGATAGAAAATAATTGCAAAGATTGGTCTTAGAATCACATTAAACGGTCCTATGTCTTTATTTTTTTGACGTATGGGTCTGCAATTAAAAACATGAAGTCAACATATTCATACCTAAACCGCTAGCGAGTCATTTTTCACAAATAATCCACCCTTTTTTTTATTTCAATATTTATCTTCAAAAACCGGGCCGCCCAGGAACACTCGCTCCCGTTTACTCCGATACAAATAGACAGTGTGCGCGCTATCCAAAATCCTCAAGGGCATTTTGGTGTTGACAGCGTCTTAATTGTTATCCAGGAACAAGTCTGCCTTCTACTGGACTATGAAGAGGCTACAGGGCTGAGCGCGGCGCTCGCGACATGCTCGCTAGCATGCTCGCCGAGCAATTTGTTCGGGCGCGGAGCCGCGCCGCGCACCATACTGCAGCTGAGTGTCGACTTGTGTGTAGTATACGGTACGTTGGGCTTTCAACTATACTTATAATATACTAGCTGCCCGGCCCGGCTTCGCACGGATTACCCGTTTTCCCGTAGGATGAAGCATTTTCCCGCGGTAAAAAGTGGCCTATGTTCATCAGGGATAATGTCGGCTTCTAATGGTAAAATATTTTTTCAAATCGGTCCAGTAGTTTCGGAGCCTATTCAATATACAAACACACAAATCTTTCCTCTTTATAATATTAGTGTAGAAATAGGAAAAGTCACCTTGGTATTTGTGTTCGTAAGAAAGACGAAACACATTGTATTTATAGAATAGAATAGATAACATTTATTCATGACAACAACACATACATGCACATAAATCAAAATACAAAATAGAAGACAACATTGCCACGAAACGGTTCCATCTCAGCGTTGTGCTGGCCTGGTAGCCAGCGCTGGTCTTCCGATGGAACCATCCGGTGATTTCACGGCGTAACACACATTTTACACTCGTTCAAAATAATATTAATAGTAATATAAAACAAAAACAATATTGTAAAGACAAATAATAAAATTTCCGAACGCAACATAACCGCGCCAACCGACCAACTAACTGGTTTAAACCAGTTTCTGCTACAAACATGAGTGTCTCTTGCGTTACTGCTAAAAAAAAAAATGAATTATTATCAACACGTGAAATAATAATAAAAACCGTATTTATAATATCTGTTTTATTTCAAAATACAACAAATTATTTTTGAAATATTGCTTATTTAACCATCAGGTTTTAAATTAATAATGTAATTAAAAGTAACACGATTTGATTCAAATAATAGTAGGTTTTAATTAGTCAGTCGGCTGTCTTTGTCATGCTGTTTTATACTCCAGGCAAAATACGGTTTTGAAAAACATTAATTTATAATAGCGTTTTTTTTGTTGATTTCATTTGAAAATGTTATTCTAAGATGATTTAGTCAAGAATCCGACAAACTTTCCACCCGGAAGTAATTATGTAGATTTATATGAAGCATGCATTATCTTTTTTTGTACGATTTATCTTGAATATTATAGAGCAAATGTAAATGAACCAAAATAAAGACAAAAACATTTATTAATATTTTTACTGACTTTTCAGAAGCCAGTTAACTTATCATTTTTTCGATGTCTGAAATTTTGCCGGATTTTGTCTCTGGGTAACTATTTAATTGATAATATATCCGTTACACATAAAAAATAAGCTATTATAAATTATTTCCAAAGTTGTCATTTTTTCCATACAAGTTGTCAGTTCATTGCCTGGACTATTATATCCAAATTCAATCTCGCGAGATCTCGTACGAATATTGTACGAGACTCAGTCTCGTAAAGTATGGACGAGACTCGCGAGATCGAGGTTGCATTCTGAAGACCGCTTTAGCCTAGTTGTTAGTGACCCTGCCTACGAAGCAAGAGGTCCTGGGTTCGAATCCCGGTAAGGGCATTTATTTGTGTGATGAGCACGAACATTTGTTCCTGAGTCATGGATGTTTTCTATGTATTTAAGTATTTATTTATCTATATAAGTATGTATACCGTCGTCTAGTACCCATAGTACAAGCTTTGCTTAGTTTGGGACTAGGTAGATTTGTGTAACATTTTCCCCTAATATTTATTTATTCTCTAGCCGTGTGTAACCGCTCTGAATCAAAGCACAGTGTAAATACAATCCTCAACAAAATGTCTCTATTTTCAGTAAGCCGCAAGCCAAAAGAAGTAACCGACACCTTCCTAAACCAACTCCACACCATATGGAACATCTGCTGCCCCGACAGAAAAAAAAACGAGCCTCTAGAAGACCTCCCCGAGAGACGAGACCTGTCTCCTGAGTTAAGGAACTTCGATGACAGAGCCCCGACACCGCCCACTAGTGACGAGGAAGACCCTAAACCGACCCGCAATGTCAAGAATCTCAGCATAAGCCCGAATGTGAGGATTCCAAGCCCGTCTCTCAGTCCAAGCTTCCGGAGTCCGCTGAGTCCGAAGCTCAGCCCAACAAGCCCGAATTGTCTGCACCCGATCAGCCCTGTGGTCAAGCGTCCTATAACCCCGACAAGCCCTAACTGTCTTCACCCGAGCCCTGCGGTGAAGCGGCCAGTCAGTCCGAAGCCAAGAGGTGCTAATTCATCGAAGACTTCTCTAAACAGTTCTGCTCTAAGCGTCTCGGAGCCAGAAAACACAGAATTATTGGAGTTTTTTGACCGGATTCTGTGCCCGAGGAATATAGTGTTGTTGAATACTTCAAGGTCGAAGAGCGGGGAGGTTTGGGAAGCGATGGGTTGTGTGCTCGTGTTCTTGCTGAAGTTTGACTATCTCAGTGAGGATTCGCTAACGGAGCAGTGCTTGGCTGTTTATAGGCAGGATTGGCCGCAGGTCAGTTATATTTAAGATAAGATAAGATAAGATAATTATTTATTAACGCCACAATAAAAGATTACACAAAACATATCAATATAACAATAAGCGACGCTAAAAAGACACTCGGCATATTGCCACGACAAGCCGACATATTTCTGTTACTAGCTTCCGCCCGCGACTTCGTCTGCGTAGATCCGGGATGAAGACTATCCTATAATTTAATCCAGGCTATAAACTATCTTCGTCCTAAATTTCATCCAAATCGGTTGAGACGTTTAAGAGTCCGCAGTAAGCTCGATTCTCCGTACAAAAGTAGTTACGCTCTCATTTTAAAACTACTTGTTGGATTGTAACGAAACTTTGCATGCACAATGACATGAGGTATATCCAGGTCTGTAATTAGTTTATGTAGCTTCAGATACCATAGTAAAAAAAATACAGTGAATTTAAGTTTTTCATACAAAACTTGTTTTTGCTGTATTTAGTTTGTTTTATAAACTGGAGCCATATAAACTAATTACAGACATAGATATACCTCATGTCATTGTACATGCAAAGTTTCGTCACAATCCAAACTAACGCGTAACTACGTTTGTATGGGAAGGTGAAATGCGGCCGAGCTTACTGCGGACGCTTAAGCGTGATTGAGTAACAAACATCCAAACATCTAAACATCCAAACTTTGGCATTTATTATATTAGTAGGATTATTTGGGTGGTTCAACTATTTTCTGTCACTACTTGCCATGGTTACGACTTCTGAGTTACTTTTTATCAATCAATCAATCAATCATTTATTTGTCAAACATAGGTAGAAAATACAGCTGGAGAAAATTACAATCTAGTATCACTATGTTTTGCCTGTTTGCATACAAATATCAATGTCACATTAAAAACGGGAATCATAATTTAAATAGTAACATGCGAATACTATTGTATTATAAACAAAAAAATAGACATCAATAAAAGATTAAATAATTAAATAAGTAGCAATTGTCATTTTGTATAATTTCAATAAATGCATGTCGAATGGCCAATATATTAATGATTAATAATTAGTAATGTTACATGTCAGAGTCATTTAAAAAGTCTTGCGTACTGTAATAGCATTTTCTGATTAATAATTTCGTCAAGTTTTTCTTAAAGAGTACACTACAACTGCGATTTATGGGTTTTAATTCACCACAAGTGGGGGGGTTGGTTTACTTGTCAAGTTCGACCCCTTTTTGTATGGACCATCTTCTAGGCACGTTAGAAGTCCGTGTTGTAGCAATTTTTCTAAGAAGCCCTCTAATTTTGTCGAATATCGAAATATAAAATAACTTTTTTTTTCTAGTTCTACAGCTCAGAGTCACCTATTTATTTAATCGTATGGCATACATTTTGGCCTTTAATTTTGTCACTCTTTAGTACCACCCAGGGGACACGTGCAGGGTTGTGGTAGATGGCTCCTGCGGACGCGAGTAACAGTTGTCCCCCCTTGGTCAAGTGAGTGGGCAACTCCACTGTTAGAAGTTTTTAAGCCGCCCGAAGGCCTCTAACTTTGCTTAACGACTACTGTCATAGACAGCAGCCGGGATCAACTGCTTAGCGTGCCTTCCAAAGCATGGAAGCGCTCATTTATATTAACCACTCAAACATCAGGCGGTCACCCATCCAAAGACTGACCGCTGCCATCTTTGCTTAACCTGCGTTATCGTTTCCGACTCACAGGCGCCGCGAGGCTATGAGCGCTTCAGAGTAAGAGTAAGAGGAGTAAGAGTAGTTCATAATTATATTTGTGCAATAAAGTTTTTTTTTTCAAGTTTAATTAATTAACTAAATATTTTTCTTCTGTCCCACAGAGTGTTCTAGAAAGCCTCTCAACATGCATGAAAACCGTATCGTCTCGCTGGACGCGATCCAGCGGCAAGTTCACGCTGTTCCTCGACTTCCTGGCCGAATACTGCGGGGACTTGGAGCTCGAGCCGATCGAGTAAGGGGGAGGTACCATTCCCCTTTTGCAATTTTTGTAGTGGCCCGAAATCGACTTAAAATGTATGTAAATCGCAGCAGTTTTTAGTTGTAACCAATAAAGATGTTATGGGTTACACCCCCCCTTTTCAGATTGGTATACAGTCGACCCAGAAAGTGGTCTACCACTTTACAACTTTAATACGCAAATAATAGAGTCGAAAACTGGTAAACGACTTTCTTGGCATAACTGTACCTATTGCTTAATGTCAAATTTCTAATTGTAAGTGACAGAGTAAAAGGGAAGCGGGGGAAGTATTTCCCCCGTTATGAGCTTAGTTATACCATCTATACATAAACGTATAATGATTAATGATTTCGTAGCGCTACGCTCGTAGCGGATAACGTGCGAAAAACGTATGTAAAGGAAAGCGTCCACGGGCAGAGCACCCTAGCGGGTTCCTGGCACTGGGTTTACTTTCCTAACAAATCTTATTATAGTTAATGCATAATGGGTGCCTTTGAGCTTAAGACTTTAAATGCAAATATTATGCTCCTAAAACGGAACTGCTTTAAAAAGAATATGTCCTTTGTACATTTTCATTATTTCATACAAATGTAATAATTATTTTCAATACATGATTCATTTTTAACCCCCGACGCAAACAGAGGGGTGTTATAAGTTTAACGCGTCTCTCTGTGTATCTGTCTGTCGTATCGTAGCTCCCAAACGGATGAACCGATTTGAATGCGGTTTTTTTGTGTCATAGATAATTTTATCCCAAGTGTTCTTAGCCATGTTTCATGAAAATCTGTTCAGCCGTTTTTGAGATATTGAACTTTGAAATGAAAATTTCGGGGGTTTCTCAACTTTTCTAAGTTGTAGTTATTTTATTATCATACTGTCAGTGTCATGGATGTCAAATAATGAGGCCGTGTTGAATACATTGATGGTACAGTTAAAGTTCAAGCACTAATAAATGATAGATATAATAGTTATTTTATAAAGTTGCAGAACAACACTGGTTCAGTTTGACGAGCAGAATCTAATCTTGAATTTAAATCCCCCAGGTCATAGGCACACTGTATATCCATATAAAATATTATTAGTAGAAACAAATGTGGTATACTATTTACGGGGCTTCGCCCCCAATATTCTCTCATAACAAATAAAGAACTCATCACCATCATCATCATATCAGCCGAAAAACGTCCACTGCTGGACATAGGCCTCCCCCAAAGAGTGCCAAAGTGACCGGTCCTGCGCCACCCGCATCCAGCGGACTCCGGAAATAAGGAACTAAAGAAAAATATTTGATTAATAATAGATTCTAACTTATCTGAGAGGCACCCAGGCCCAAAATTAGTTCATTTATACAGGAATAGCCAAAAATGTAATCTATGACATAGCAAAAACACCTTCACATGTCCATGTTTTAATACTAATTTTTATAGTAAACTAATATAATTTGATTTAAAACTCGTCCCACCAGCATAAGGCATGATTAAAAATACGATCACGTGACATCTTACGGTCACGTGACCTGTTGCGAGTATCTCTCGAATCTCACGGTCACGTGACATATTACGATCACGTGACATATTACACAAAAAGTGCACAGCGCCGCTAAAGAAGTTTTCACTTCGTAAAGGTGAGAGGCTAAATAAATAAAATAATAGGAGAAAATATTACGTACAAAAAAAAATTGCCCCATACTAAGCTCAATAAAGCTTGTGTTATAAGTACTAGGCGAAAAAAAACAACAAATGTCTATAAAACAAAATTAAAATATAAAAAGTAAAAACTTTAGCTAAAATTTACATGTGATAGATAAATTATAAATGTTAGGCGAAATTATGACAAATAAATATTTAATGTGACACCAAAATTATATGTCTTATCTACTTATGCTACGTAATATGTTACATAATTAGAATAGCCCAAAAGGATGATGAAATGGAGAAATGTGAACTTAAGGGTCGCCTCCGCTGGACTCTCCATACAAACGTTCGGTTCTTATTTTACAACGACTTACACACAACAACATGAAATTTTGTATACAAAGCATTGTGTAAAAAAACGACCGGGTCGCACTCCGGGAGTGCCGGCAGAAGTGAAAACTCAATGACATTTTAACAGTTATTCGATCAGGTCACGTGTCTGCCGAATCTTACGGTCACGTGATCTGTTGCGAGTATCTCTCTAATCTCACGGTCACGTGACATCTCACGGTCACGTGATCTGGGCTATAACCACGAACTTCGAAATTCGAAGTTCGGATATCTCCATCTCTATCGCGCTTACATTGCTCGATACCCGAGTGACAGGGATGCATGTATACGAACTTCAAGTTTCGATTGTCGTGGTAGCGCCGCTGTGGCATCACAAAAAGTGCACAGCGCCGCTAAAGAAGTTTTCACTTCAAAAAGCTCCATGTTATTCCAGTTTGCCGTTTTGTTTGTATGAAGAGGACGTGATTCGACCGTGTTGGGGGCTCTTAATAATGATAATGATAACTGAATTTGGCGTACAAACCCTGAGAATTGTCTGTGTCTATGATTATATTAAATGTACTTAATATAATAATTACCGCTCAAATATTGGGATAATATTGTCGCTGTTGTCATTGTCACCCTAATCGTGTCCTAGGAGACAGAAAAAAAATGTATGTTTATATTCAATACTAGTAAACTACTTTTTTATTTGCAATTACAATTTTTTCTGGAGTTTTTCGAGCCAGGAGACATCACTAAGGCTATCAACAAATCCATAAAGGTTATTCTATGAAAAAAAATGTGTATAAATTACAGTTAAAGCCATTTGTGAAGAATTATGCGAGGGTCGCCATATTTCGGAATTTCAATGGATCTACGAATTTGGTTTGATTAATTGTCAGTTACTACGAGTATCTCGTCATCGTCAGCCGAAAGACGTCCACTGCTGGACATAGGCCCCCCCAAAGAGTGCCACGATGAACTTCATCTTAGGCTCTGTCGTCGCTTACCATCAGGTGAGACGGGTCAATAACTAGACAGTGTTTTATAAAAAAAAATGTATTGATTTAAACTTTCACGATCGAGTGAAGGGTCGGCAACGCGCTTCTGAAGTCACAGACGGCCATAGGCTACGATGTCTGCTTACCATTAAGTGCTTGTTAGCCACTGGAATCGAAAAATGACAACAGTAATTTTTTAAGCAAGATTTTTACTTTGATGAGCATAATTATTACTGCAGTCCGATCAGCGGGTGTCACAAACATTTTTTTAGTTCTGGAAGCATTTTACCTATTAAATAAAGCTTTTAATTAAAATTACCTTTTCGTTTTACCAGATTTTTTTTCAAACCTCCCCTTTTTTAAATCTACGACGAAAACGGAGGGATGTTAAGACTTGCGTTTAACATATGTATCTGTGTGTCTTTCTGTGGCATCATAGGTCCCAAACCGATGAAAAGATTTGAATGTTTTTTTTACTTATCGAAATGGTTCTTAGCTATGTTGTTATATACTAGCTTCTGCCCGCGACTCCGTCCGCGTGGAACTCTTTTATATTGCAGCTCCATAGAAACTTTCACCCCTTTAGGGAATGATTTCCGGGATAAAAACTATCCTATGTCTTCGCGGGACTTAAGCTATCTCTATACCAAATTTCATCTAAATCGGTTCAGCGGTTTAAGCGTGAAGAGGTAACAGACAGACAGACAGATACAATTTCGAATTATAATATTGGTATGGCTATATGTTGTTGCGGTGTTTTATTTTCTGATACAAATTGCTGATCAGACTACTATGAAAACTTATCGATGCATTTCTTATGTAAAAACTGCCATTTTATACTAGATTTTGAATGTAATAGATGTGAAACTGACTTATGAGGCTTAGATTGAGTAATTTTATCGAAAAAACACCCTAAATGTGAATGTAATCCCTATAAGTACACTTTTCTAAGATGCTGCATAAAAAATACGGGTACCATTTATATGGCAATTAAATACAAAATGTACCCGTTTTTTTCTTTCGCATTTTCCTTTAAATTCTATAAAGGGTGAATCCTAAGTCGTGAACAGAAGTACTGTTTAACTTTAGTATAAACATGCGGACGTGACATCAGGCGAAAATATGTATACGTTTGTTAATTCGTTAATGAAAAAAAATGTTTTAAATTTACTGAGTCTCATGGTCACCCTAATTGCTACGTTAAACTGTCACTTTAAGCTTCGGACCAAGTCTTGTCAAATAGGGTGACCATAAGGTTGGTGTTTTTGCTATTTAAAATTATTATCTTATCAATAAAGTTTAATTGTTTGCTTCTAGAGTCAATGCAATGAGTTTGCCTTTAAATACTGCGATAGAAACAAAAAAATCAGTTTACGACTTAGGTTTCACCCTGTATAATCAGTGGATGAAAGTGACTCGGTGGACTAGAAATGTTTACGGCACGAGCGGAAGCGAGTGCTATAGTCCCAAGGCACATAATTTGCTAATCTGTTTTTATTTAAAATCTAAGGAAACTTATATGTTGGTTAGTACATGGAAAAGTGTACAAATTTTTGATGTTTTTGAAACGAATGTCATGTTGCTTATTGCGAAATACGTTTGTTAAAATAGACTCGTACACTAGCTAGCTAGCTGAGACACGCAGCTGTAAATATAGGTACAGTCGAGTTCCCCAATATCTATACCGACAACCTTTCAAAAATATCTACACATGTGTCTTATGTCAGTAACAATAAAGTCTCTGTATAGATATTTTTGAAAGGTTGTCTGTGTATATATTGGAGAACTCGACTAATTACTCGGTGGGCATTAAAAAAGGTATCTCTGCCTGTTTAAAAAAAACTGTTTAAAATAATGTAGGTAGTGTAAAACGAAGTATTTTTTAATTACTAATTGGGTCAACCAACTATTTCTTGTTGTTATTTTTGTTAGCCAGGAGACAATATGAAAGTGTATTTAAAATAAAAATATTATAACATGGACTACTACCAAGCTTCAGAGACGAAAATGACAAGGAGATTCCATCTTTCTGCACCCTTCAAATTGCAGTGTTACAAAGTGAGCCAAGAGACAACCATAGCAACTAGTGACTGGAAAAAGTTGATTATACTTCTAAATGTAATCAGAAACGGAATTTCTCACTAATTCGCCGCCACAAAACAAATTGAGGTGGCACTCCCACGCCACGCAAGTCTAAAGTCTATTGTTTTTGGCAACAGTTACGAACTGGAGTTCAAGTCAGTGGCGGCGAATGGGTTAAAGCAGGGGTCGGCAACCTTTCAGTAACCAAGGGCCATATACTTGGTATTTCGGGATCATGATCCGGAATTACCGAAAGTGAATAAGATGATCATATTGAACAACTTTTCCCATGGGACCAACCAGGAAATCGCAAAAAAAAACAGCCAATTAAGAGCGAACTGTGAGTTAATTTAGAGTTAATCTCAATGAACTCACAGTTAATTTATAATTACTTATATTTTTTTCTTTATTCAATTATACGGGACACCAACAGAGTACATAAGCTGAGTATATAGATTTAGATTTATTTATTACACGATAAAAAATACAATATTTTGCATAAATGTCAAGATTACAAGAATTTCTACCATGTTCGTAAATTTTAATAATAAAGACTTAATGAGTCAACTGTAAATACAAAATATTATATTATTCTATCTCCCGAAAAGGATCGTCATTCATTACACACAATAACATAATATCTTCTAAACTATTTATATGTCAAAACCACATATTTAAATGAGGAATGTCACGTTTAAAAACAGGAATAATAATAATAGTTCATAACATAAAAAAATAAAAAATCTGTACCACAATTATTATTTGGGATTTTATGTACCCCAATTATAGGTGAACACATCATGGTAATTAGCTGTTCCCATGGCATAAGTTGTTCAGTATTATCATCTTATTGGCTTTTAATTATTCCGGATCATGACCCCGATATCACTCAGAGGGGCTACCGCGAAACGAAAACGAACTTTGATCGTGTATCTCTCTGTCGCTCGAACTAGCAAGTGCGACAGAGAGGGAGGGACAATTGACGCGGGCCTTCATATTTTGTGACTTCAACAGGCCATTTAAAAATTCTGAACCTTTACATACAAAAACAGCTAGGGAGGCTCACGAACCGCAAGTAAATTCTGGCGGGCCGCCGGTTGCCGACCCCTGGGTTAAAGTATATTAAAGGGATTCGATTGGCAATCTTACTCACTGCCTACAGACGTTTATGTGAACGTCACGTGTAACCCAGTATACATTGCTTTCTCTTCATATCGGTAAGCTGTTGCGTTCCTCACCTAGCCAGCTATGTACGGTGTCTGTCTGTCTATGTTCAACGTATCGTTGCTGTGTTGTTTCTTTGTTACTGATACTTATATTAAAATAGTTTGAAAACAACCTTTGTATTAGAAGTTCATATTTGAAATAGTCGTCGGGCATCATAAAGAACTATTAGCTTCTGCCCGCGACTCCTTCCGCGTGGAACTCCTTACGAGCTCCATACGAACTTTCATCCCCTTTCGCCCCCTCAGGGGATGATCTCCGGGATAAAAACTATCTCCATACCAAATTTCATCTCAATCCGTTCAGTGGTTTATGAGTGAAGAGGTAGTCAGCCAGACACACTTTCGCATTTATAATATTAGTAAGGATTTCAAATAAATGCTTTTGCCACGACTCGCTGGCCAGACTATGGAATAAGCGAGCGCAGCGAACGACGTTCTCCGTTTCAGCTTGGGCGAAAGCTTTCGTATGTCTGACCGGCTGTTCTCTACTGTGCTGTTATTCGCTACGCGCTAATGCGGCTCACCCCGCCGGTCACCCGTCACGAAACTAGATCTCTACCTACGCTTGGTTACTACGCATCGCAGTGTCGAGATATTAGGTCCTTACCTATGAAATTGGCGTTTTGTATGGATAATTTTATGAAAACTGTGATTTTCATACATTGAATTTTGCGGATTATTCAGCAATGTCATATTCAAACCAAACAAAAATTTGGTAGGAATATATAAACATTTAAGGTACGTTACACATATCTTAATTACTCAAAAATAGTTCGCATCATAAATCTATACGTAATTGAAGCACATGGCAAGGGTGGTTATCAAGCTTTAATTTGAAACACTAAATAAAAAATTAAAACCTATTATTTGTATTACGAGAACAATATTTCTTTGCTATTCCGCTAAAAAAACGTGCTGGTCTATCAGTGAAGATAAGATGCAACTATTTGCGTATAAACATGCAAAAAATTACAGCAAACCACCACCAATATTGACCAACCTCGACACGTGTTTCGCCTCTCTACGAGGCATCATCAGGAGATGCTGGCAGGAGATGTTGCTACCCGTTGCCTGATTCAATAAACTATTAATAAATAAAATAAAAATAAAAATGCCTTTTTATTTCTGGGTGAAAGTATGAAAAAAATATAAAATAACTTAATCTAGGATTTAAACCTACTAGTATTAATTTTGTGAGATATCACACCAGAACCTTTAGGAGGTAAAGGCCTCTTCCAGATTATTCCATTTCTCTCTGTCTTGGGCCTGCCACATCCAGCTGGCCCCTGCCACCTTTGTTATGTCATCTGACCAGCGTGCCAGTGGCCGTCCTCTTTTTCTCTTACCGATGGGCCCTTTCCAGACTGTCGCTTCAGAGGTCCATCTTCCGTCCTGTAGTCTAGCGACATGGCCAGCCCATCTCTATTTTTGTTTCTGGGCCTGGCTTAGTGCATCTATAACTTTTGTCTTGTCTCTGATTATGGAGTGCCTAATCTTCTGTATTTTTTTAAGTTTTAGCATACTCCTTTCCATTCCCCTCTGGCATGAAACTAACATCCTTTTTGCTTTTGATGTGAATTTCCATGTTTGACATGCGTAGGTTAAAGTAAATAAACTATTATTTGTATTTAAAACCTTTGTTACATAGTCAAATATTCAAATTAATAAATAATTTGGAAGTTGCAATAGAAATGAATAAATTACGTACAAAATAATATAGTCTGTGAAAAAACGCCAATTTCATAGGTATATTTGTGGGTGAGCTTAAAACAAGTTACAGAATATGGGGGCAGGTCGCATCTCAACCGATTCTCGTGAAATTTTGTGAGCCAATAATCATATAGTATGTTATGCAATCGTTATGTAATGTATGCTTTTTCAGTCGAGTACCACGTTTAGGCCACGAAGCTTGCCGAGTGGCCTAATTAAGGTACGACACTTAAAAAGCTAATTATATAACTATTGTATACAATACATTTTCTACGAGTCAACTAAACAAATTAAACAAACTTGGTATCTATTGAAAACGAAGTGTAACCAACGGCCTTTTCTTTTTTGTGCGTTGATGTCCTTTTGACTTTCTCATGACGGCGTCCTATTGGTCAAATACATTATAGTTCAGTAAAGGCGCCACGTGATTGGTCCATTTCATTTTAGTTGTCTCAACAGCACGGCTAGCACGCGACGGCGCGCGAGCTCTCGATTTTTCTCGCACTATCCGTCTCTCTTATTAGAACACTTAGAAGTATAGTGCGATAAAAATCGAGAGTATGTCGCGGCCGTCCAGTGCTAGACGTGCAGTTATGAAATGTTAAGTTGGGAGCGCCATAGTAAAAAGTATGTGATTTAAGTTATGGTGTACGAAGTCTTAATTCAAACATTAAGGTCGACGAGTATAAAAAAAGACTTTTTTGTCGATTCAGTCGAGTTCTACAGCTCAGAGGCACTAGTTTGTACCTAATCGGATCGACGATTTAATATTTGTTAGGCAACATTTTTTTTTTTTGCGTAGCCCCACTCCTCTCAGTCTCACTTTAACTAGGCCGCCTGCCGCCGTGAACATATATGATTAAAGTGATGCAAAGGTTGTGTTTAAATCTCGTAAAGTTAAGTAGGTATTTTATTATATTTTATGTACATAATAATGATGTGATATGTGATCAAATATGTTTAATTGAAACAATATTTGTTTTATTGTTGTCACGTTACTGGATGCTGTTGTCCACTAGAATCCCCTAGCCTGATCCCCCAGGGGAAAAAAATAATATATTTTTTAATTTTAATTATTTTTTATTTTTTGTAGACTAAGGCAGGTCGGTGTAGGTACGACGACGAGCCAAGCGAGGAGGAGTGTTAGGTTAACTGCGACCCTACAGCGCGCGAGCCGAGTGAGCGAAGCGAGCGTGACGCGGTAGCGTCCGGCAAAGCACCATAACCGAACATTATCATTTTTTCCTAGTTGAATATAAAATAATTGCCGCTAGGTTCCCCTGGGTAATCGGGGTCAGGTGATTAACGTGGATAGCGTGTACTGGATGAATAAAAAAATAAATAGTCCCTTTAAAATACGAATAGTTAGTTAATTGGTTTTTTTTTTTCATTTTTACAAAGAAGTACCTACTCCGTAAAATCCGTGAAAAGAAGTAAAAAGTCCTCTAGAAACTGCAAATGGGTCAATCAAAAAATTTTTGTTGTCATTTTGTCCCGTTAGTGAAGAGACATTATAAATAACAGGGGATACAAATGTCCAGAAAACCCTACCGTAAAACACCCTAACTTCTCCTGCGGGGTGTATTATGATTATGCCTATATTCAATTCAAAAATAACCGAATTGAAATCAATACGAGCTCAAAGTAAAATAGAGGCCAAGTCTCGAAACTCTTCCACCGTAAAAAGTTGTGAGATATTTCGTAGTACCAAGTCTCAGGCATTCTTATTATTATTTATTTGCTAGCCAAATAAAATTCTGTGACTTGGCAATCACTCAACTTTACTGCATTTATCGATTTTTGCATACTTAAAACTATGTACTAACTATTGTGCATTTTTTTTCGTCTTGATTTGTTTATACACTAAACACTAATTGTATTCTAAATTTGAAGCTTCTATATCTGCTAGAAGTGCGTTAGACTTTTGATGATCGGTGAGTCAGTCAGTGAGTGACAAAATTAAGAAACTGACTAGTTATAATTCTTAAACCACTGGTTCAAATTGGATGAAATATGAAATATATCGTGGTTATACAATGCGTGCTTGGTTACTGAAAATTCAGGTTTCTAGTTTTATCCACAACGAAGATAACTTCGTAGTCGTGTAAGGGGGGTAGAAAATGGCCTGAACTGCTTCGAGAAAAGGATGGTACGGCCGTGCCGCTCGCTGTTTTGCTCGACTTGGCGGGGGCACTGCCGTGCCCCCTGATTTTTGCTTAACTTCGGCTACCCCATGAATATATTTGACGTCCACTGCTCTTTGCATGGTACCTTCCTACCATAAAACGGGAGCTGTGAATTTAATTGTATATTACGTAGGTATTACTTTTAATAATCAGGACTTATAATCACGTTTATATAGTAACTTATTTATTTACCTCTCTGAGGGCTCCCGACGTTTCAGATGTGTCGCAACATCCATGTTCACGGGACAACTGGCTTGAGCGGGTACGGTACCTATCAACAACTCAGAAATCTCAGAGGGAAATAAATAAGTTAATTATACACGATTAAGTCCCGTTTAGCAAAAGTAATCTGTGAGAACAGTGAAAGTACTTGCGTACCGTATAATTTTAGTTTTAAACGACACATCACCCTCAGGCGGGAATTCGCGACGGAACATGTATGTAAAAACAAGTGGAAAGCGTTTTCAAAGAACATTGTATGTATAAGCCGCGCCAACAAAGTACAATCTTAAATAACGAGTAGGTACCTACTATGAATGACATGAGTGCATATATAGACTAGCACTGGTGTGAGCACGACTTATACCAATAACCCGTACCCGAATCCCTTTTCCTCTCGGGTCTTCCTTTGTGGCCCCTATAGTGGGGGCACAACACTGGGTGGCTATAGTCGCCCCGCTTGTCGAAAACCACGTCCTTATAGTCGCACTACACTTGGGAATGCGTGTTCGCGTTGCGTCGTTGCCTCTCTTTCATTTGCCGTAGGAAGAAAAAAGATGCAGCACGAATATTTGGGCAAATACCGCCAAGTGTAATGCCACTATTATACGAAGCGTTGTTCTACTGCGCTTTCTCAAAAGAGGAGTATAATTTTGCGTAAGTCGGAACGCAACGGAACTAAGGGACGTTCTGAAAGTATAACTTCAATTTTCTTTTACTAACCTTATATGTATTAGATAAAAATATATAATGTAATTACCCGATTTTTATATTATTATTTATGTTTTAATTTAACTGTCCAACATCGAATTATTATCACAACATTGCCTTGGTCATCGTTCAAATAAACTTTCTGCGCGCGAATATTTACTAATTTCTGAACGTACCCAAACTTTATTCTGTCAATAAAATCTCACTCCAATTTCCATAGGAAATTCATAGAGAAATTGACATCGATCGATCTTAAAATAGCAAATAGCTGTAAATCTAGTAAATCTAGTTTCTGCGTAGTTAAGGTAGACTAAGAATAGTTATTCATAATGTCTATTGAAATAGTTATTAAAAGTGAGCCAGTTGATATCGAAAATGTGGAAGAACCGTGTGTGCAACCGGGAACAGAAGTATTGCCGGAATTCGTCAATATTAAAACTGAAGTCTTCGATGAAAGGTAATAGAAGTTTCTTTATATCTACTCTATTATTAGACCAATATTTAGAAGTCTTTGGGGGAGGCCTATGTCCAGCAGTGGACGTGTTTCGGCTGATATGATGATGATGTTGAAGTTTAGATACAGGGCTTGATCTCCGAAAGTCATTCGGCATTGTTATCACAAGACGGCTCGCGAGCTGCGTCGCGGCGACATAGACTATCTGTCTCTTTCTAAGTGTTCTAATACGGGTGTAGACTAAATGTATTATTACCCCAAAAGAAAGAAGGCAAAAAAATATGCCCAGTGACGTAAATCCCATTCAGATATCTCAAAGAATAATGTAGCTAAAATCGTTTTAATATTGCTTGTTAGACAGAGAAAGCGCTCGTAGATAGCGACGTCACAATCTGAGAACGTCATAGTAAATGACAATCCATATCCCTACATACTAATATTATAAATGCGAAAGTGTATGTGTGTGTTTGTTTGTTTGTCCGTCTTTCACGGCAAAACGGAGCAACGAATTGACGTGATTTTTTAAGTGGAGATAGTTGAAGGGATGGAGAGTACCATAGGATAGTTTTTATCCCCGTAATCATCCCCTAAGGGGGTGAAATGGGGGGGTAAAAGTTTGTATGGAGCTGCGATATAAACGAGTTCCACGCGGACAGAGTCACGGGCAGAAGCTAGTTGTTTCATATTAAGGTGCGTTTTGTGGAAAAGGGACAGAACATACCCCCTCTTAAAACTTTGGACACAAACAGTTATAACTTTGTGATTACTCGTAGTTAAAAATAATTAAAAAAATAAAATAAATAAATTTTGCTTTGGTTTTTTCTTCATTTGACTTTCTTAATCCTTTTTCCAGAAAATACATCATTATTGATTATTTTATTTAGTGACTACACCCCTATATCTTATCTATCGGTTACGAGACGAGTCTGTCTCGCCGCTATAACGTTGCTGATAATAGAAATGAATCTACACTAATATTATCAAGAGGCAAAGTCTATGAGATTGAAGTTGTCAATAGTGTGTGAAAATTTTCGTGTATGTTCTGGGTAATCTCCGGAACCACTTATCCAATTTCAAAAAATTCTTTCACCTGCGTGTAGAATGGACTTTTTGGATGGTTAATCCATACTAAAATTATAAATGCCAAAGTGTGTCTGTCTGTCTATCTGTTACCTCTTCACGCTTAAACCGCTGAACCGATTTGGATGATATTTGGTATAGAGATAGTTTGAGTCCCGGGGAAGGACATAGGATAGTTTTTATCCCGGAAATCATACCTCAAGGGGATGACGTGGGGGGTGAAAGTTTGTATGGATGGAGCTACGATATAAACGAGTTCCACGCGGACGGAGTCGCGGGCAGAAGCTAGTAGTCTATATGTTATTCGCCAGGTTTGCGTTCGTTTTTTACAATACGCCGGCGAAGCCGCGCGGGCAGCTGGTTTCTACATATTTTGAATGGATCCTGAGACTTCACCTTATACATATATACAGAAATATAATCACGCCCATTTTCCGGAGGGGTAGCCAGAGATCACGGATTTCCTACAATCTTGACAAACCTTTCTTGCTTCATTCACTTTCATTACATGCTGCATTCACTTTATTTTATATACCTTTACTAGCTGCCCGGCCCGGCTTCGCACGGATTACCCGTTTTCCCGTAGGAATGAAGCATTGTCCCGCGGTTAAAAGTAGCCTATGTTCATCAGGGATAATGTCGGCTTCTAATGGTAAAATAATTTTTCAATTCGGTCCAGTAGTTTCAGAGCCTATTCAATACAAACACACAAACAATCAAATCTTTCCTCTTTATAATATTATTATTACAGTGTAGATAAAAGAGCACTAAAATGCGCAGCATAGATTGCCCGCTACCCATTCACATGGAGTTGCATCAGTGGTGCTGGAACGGGCAATCCAGCCTGCTGGCCACAACGAGTAGGAGTCTTGGAGCTGGCACACACGTGTAGCATCAGGGACGCTACACGTTTACGCAAGATGGCGTGAAAGCAAGCATACCTGATGCACTGCAGTAGCGCAGCAGTTTGTACTTGTTATTAAAAAAATACTGACCGAAAAACCTAATAATGACAAATTCCACTGAATCGCTAACTTAAGTGGCAATTGGCGGGCACATTGCATGTAGAACCGATGTCCAGCAGTGGACGTCTTTCGGCTGATATGATAAGGAATTCGACTCCTTGCTGCTGGTAGGCTGAGCTGAGTCATCCGGTTTGTGGAAATGATGGAGCGAGCTTGGGAGTGGGCATAAAGGAGGGGGCAAATGCACAAAAGATTCCACTCGGGACTGTATCCGAAAGGGCTCTTAGATTTAGATTCATTTATTTCTCAATTAGTGTTACATTATTTTCAATTACAAAAACTTATAATAAAAACGTGAGCACATACTGAGATCGTCAATAACTAAACTAGATTACAATAAGGTTCATTAAATAGAGTCAATACAATTATAATTTCGCTATCCATAATCATTATTCAAATATTCTTTAATATGGTACAATGTCTTACTGAGTAATAGAGTTTTGACTTTATTACGAAAAGTATAAATGTTATGTTCAGATTTGATTTCTGCTGGCAGCTTATTGTACAGTTTTTCTGCCATTATCTTAGGACATTTTTTTGTCATGGCTAACCTACATTTACTTTGCTTTAGGTTATCTGGATATCGTGTAGGGCGTTTATTCACATCACCGTTTCGTACAAACTCGCTCGGATTGTTTCTCACATATAAGGCTATCTCTAGAATGTATGTATGTCTTATCTAGATAAGATAAGATAGATCCCCAGGTTTTTACCTATGGTGCAGGGTGTGCGTTGCACGCGGGCGCAGCGGTCCTAGGGGGCGCTGAGCCGTACTTTGTAACCATTCCATTTTGCTTACTAGGGGGCGCTAGTGTAATGTTTGCACACGGGCGCTACATAAGCTAGAGACGCTTCTGTAGATCCCCCTTTCGTGTTGATATCTGTGCTAGCTATTACATTAATCAATAAAATGTGTTGCAGTTCCAGCCTTCAACCGAAGCCTCCTGACTCCGGTGGCTGTGTGACGGTGAAGGTGGAGTTTGAACATGCTGTGGAGCAGACGGTCAGAAACTTAGTTGTGAAGCTAGAACCAGTTGATCCGGACGAGGTGAGTATATTAGTGAGTATATGGTTGAAGTGTCGACGTCTTTCGGCTGATATGATGATAATGATAGTTAAAGTGTGTGTATACGAGGGCGACACTGAAAGTCTTTAGAACTGGCCACTTGTAATAAATATAATAAAAAAATAAGTTCAAAATTTGAAAATGGAACTCTTTCTTAATATTTTTGTGTACGAATTCCACTCGATTGTCATTTATTTTACGATTTGGCGGCAAATTGAAAATTGTGTGTACTACGTGAGCATGAATTTAACGCGAGAAAATTTTCAAGCAATGATTTTTTACGACTTTCGATGTAATTTAAGTCAACAAGAAAGTTATGATAGACTTCGATTGGCCTTTCACGATGAAGCCCCATCTCGTGCTACTATTTACAACTGGTTTAATGAATTTAAACGTGGCCGCACTAATCTCACTGATGATATGCGTGAGGGCCGGCCTTCTACGGCGACTACTGAAGATAACATCAGTGTTGTGCGGCGTATGATAGAGACTGACAAAAGAGTAACCTATCAGCAGATTCGTACAAGCTTAGCCATTGGTATGAGTCAAGTCCACAAAATCCTCCATGAACATTTAGCGGTGAGGAAGCTTTGTGCCCGGTGGATACCTCATAATTTGACAGAAGCCCAAAAAGTCCGTCGTGTTGATTGGTGCCGTGAAATGGGTCAAAGATTCAACGGAGGTGACTCAAATGCTGTGTTCGACGTAGTTACGGGTGACGAAAGCTGGATTTACTGTTATGATCCTGAAACTAAAAGACAGTCTGCTGAGTGGGTGTTTCCTTCCGAGGAGTTGCCTACTAAAGTGAAGAGAGGTCGAAGTGTGGGAAAAAAGATGGTGGCCTCGTTCTTCGGAAGGACTGGTCATTACGCAACAATTATTTTAGAGGATCAAAAAACAGTTACTGCGAAGTGGTACACTAACAATTGTTTACCACTTGTCTTGGAAAAAGTTCGAGAAAAACGGCCTCGCAGTAGGATCCTGCTTCACCACGACAACGCCTCATCGCACACCGCCAAGCAAACGATCGACTATTTGGCGACGGCAAACGTGGAATTACTGGGTCACCCACCTTATAGCCCCGACCTTGCACCTTGTGATTTTTATTTATTCCCAAAAATTAAAGAAAAACTTCGAGGAAAACGTTTTATGGACGCCGACGAAGCAGTGGCTGCGTTTCAAAAGGCCGTCGAAGAGACCCCTAAGGACGAGTGGGCAAAGTGCTTTTCTCAGTGGTTCTATCGAATGCAGCGATGTATTGATGTGAAGGGAGGCTATTTTGAAAAGATATAATAAAAGTAATAAGTTGCTTGATTGCTCAGTTTTTGATTTTCTAAGAACTTTCAGTTTGACCCTCGTATCACTGCAATATCACGATTTCTTCATCTTTTAACTTTCAGCTAGAAGTGGTCACTGAGAATTATATTTCTCAAAATTGCAATGGACAAAAAACTATTTTTTTTATATATTTCCACGATAGTTAAAGTGTGCGTATATCACGTTTTCTTCATCTTTGAACTTTCAGTTGCTAGCAGTGGCAATGAAAATTATATTTCTCAAAATTGCAATGGAAAAAAAACTCATAACTTTCAATATTTCCACGATGTTGGGTTACGAATTGATACTGAAACAAAAGAAGGTCGCTTTGCAGGCCTAGGCCTTCAATTTTGTATAAAATTCCATTACATTACTTGTATGAAACGTGATACTTAGCCTACTATGTTATGAGAGTTATGACTTTAAACAATTATTGTATTTCCTTGATTTATTTATCTTTCAATGACATTTAATCAATTATTTTATTCCCTCGATCTCTCTTATGTAATAGCTACTAAATTCTACTGTAATGTGTTCTAAATTTAAATTAAATGTACTTATAATTATAATTTCACTGCACCTGATATTAAATAATGCATGTTAGCTATTAATAATTGTAACGCCGATTAGCACGTAAGGCTTGACTGTTTGTTAGTGTTAATTGTAAAAATAAATTATAAAGAAGACAACGTCAATATTTTATTGCATGTTTGAGAAAAAAATAACAGCTCTGCCTAGCCTTTTAGGAATACAGGCGTGAGTGTAGGAGAGTAAATGAGCATGATCGTCGCGTCGTCTAGTTGTCAACATAATTTTGCGTGTCATTCACAAAATTCAACATTTTCAATGAAATTTAAATATTGGCGGATACACAGTCTTTCTTGTGGTCAATAGTTCAGGGCTTACGTCAGCGAACGAATAAACCATAGAAGTCTAGGTAGCGCCGCAAAATGAACCACAGAATGGGAGCCATGGCCATTATGCGGGGTTGGGGGCGGGGTGTCAAAACGATGCCAGGCAGCCGTTTGGTTCGAACATGCGCATACCAGGTTTTAGGCACGTGGTGGGTAGAAATTTGTATGGAACTCGCGGGCCGTCCTGTGGGGTATCACGCTATGCAGCTGTACAAATATATTTATAACGGCAACATAAGTCACATGAGTATACATGAGAACATTAACATATCCAACTAAATACTCGCCTTGAAGACCAACGCAAAGACGAGGTTCGAATCCCCTTATGGGCAAATATTTTTGTGATCAGCATGAATATTTGTTTCTGAGTCTTGGTGGTGATTAATTTAAGTAATTATATAATTAAATGCACAAAATACGAGTAGCACAGAGAGCCATGGAGCGCGTCATGCTCCATGCACTTTCGCAACCGGACTAAAAATGGAACAATTCACCAGAAACCGACAGAACTCGCTAGGCGTGTAGGTTTATAGCTACTGCCCGCCTAGCGGGCTGAGCCGGCATCCGAGCAAACATAACGAGTGGCTACCAGGCGGGTTTTTGGTTGCGAACGTGTTAAACTACATGACCGAGTAAGGAATGTTGAGATCCGTCGCACTAAGGTGTGTCGGATTGGTGGCCACTTCTAGGTAAAAGAAGCGTCGGCCGTCCACCAGCACGATGGGTGGACGATATTAGGATGATCGCGGGTCACTTCTGGGTAAGATTAGCTCAGGATAGGGACGGGTGACGTGCTCGAAGGCCTATGCTCAGCAGTGGGCGATTACCGGCTGAAAATGGTGATGATGATAGTATAATTACCCATAACATAAGTCATATTGAGCTTACTACAGCGCTAGTTCGATTTGATTGCCTCCTAATATTTATTTAATTTATTTACTCACCATGATTCAGATTTAGATTAATTTGTTTCTCAAAATACAACTGCACTTAAAATTACACGATACATTTTTAGGAGTCTATGTTCTATCGTCGGTTTTTAAACAAAATCAAATAAGTAACATTTAATTTAACATCATCATCATATCAGCCGAAAGACGTCCACTGCTGGACATAGGCCTCCCCCAAAGAGTGCCACATTGCACGTAGAACCGATGGCCGTTGGGGAGGAGAGGTTCTCGAGTGGCGACCACGTACCGGAAGGCGCAGCGTGGGTAGGCCGGACAAGGTGGACTGATGAAATTATCATACGATTAAAGAAACATTTACCCACTATGTATACCATGTTTTGTGTTTTTGTTTCAGCAACAGGATGAAGAGCGACCCAAGCAGATCAGACGGAAGGGGCCTCCGTCCCCGAAGGCGATACTGCCGGACATACCTGACTACACAGGTACTAATGTTTTCATACACTTTCTGTTACGTGTCCCCAGCACACACTACATAACTCCGAAAAGTCATTTGTCCGAAAGCATATTTTTTCCGAATTTAATAATTCCGAAAACAATGTTCCGTTGATATTTATTTTTGGTCTTTCAGGATATAGTTAATACTAACCTAACCTATTTATGTATTTCATTTAAGAGTCCGCAGTAATCTCGGCTGAATTTCACCTTCCCATACAAACGGAGTTTCGTTCTCATTTTAAAACTACGTGTTGGATTGTGACGAAACTTTGCATATACAATGACATGAGGTATATCTATGTCTGTAATTAGTTTATATGGTTCCAGTTTATAAAACAAACGAAATACAGCAAAAACAAGTTATGTATGAAAAAAATAAATTCGCTTATTTTTTTTACTATGGTATCTGAAGCTGCGTAAACTTATTACAGACCTGGATATACCTCATATCATTGTACATGCAAAGTTTCGTTACAATCCAACACGTGGTTTTAAAATGAGAGCGTAACTACGTTTGTATGGAGAATCGAGCTTATTGGCGACTCTTAATAATCTGCGTCCACATTTTCGTTGAGCGGTAAATGGCGTTCGGAATTTTGACATTTCGGAATAATGATGCTTTCGGACAAATGAATCGGCCATCGCCTCCCTCGACCATATGTTACGGAAGGTGGCGACCCGATCAACGACGCCGCTGTAAGCAAAGACCTTTAGGCGAACATGACATATTCAAGCTGCAGGACATTGCATATTTGATTTTTAACGCACTATTACTACCACTACAGTAGCGCCATATAATCATGGCAACTAGTGACTGTAAAAAGTTGCTTTTTACAGTCACTAGTTGCCATGATTAAGTCTCCTGGGTCACTTTTTAGGGTTCCGTAGTCAGCGCCATGTACAGTCGAGTTCTCCAATATCTACACAGACAACCATTCAAATATATCTACACATGCGTCTTATTTCAGTAACAATAAAGACTGTGTATAGGTATTTTTGAAAGGTTGTCTGTTAGGATATCTTTTGATATTTACCGTTAGCTTTTCGGTGAAGGAAAACATAGTGAGATAACCTGCACACATCTGCGAAAAAAATCAGCGATGTAGGTGAAGTCCCCAAACCGCACTGGGCCAGCGTTATTTAACCCACCAAATATACGTATCGTTGATATTTTAAATCTTATTTTATGGTCCACTAGCGTCCGCCCGCGACTTCTTCTGCGTGGAACCGCGATAAAAACTATCCTATATTTTAATCCACGCTATAAACTATCTTCGTGCAAGATTTCATTCAAATCGGTTGAGCCGTTTTAGCGTGATTGAGTAACAAACATCCAAACATCTAAACTTACACATTTATATTTATAATACTATTAGCTTCCGCCCGCGACTTCGTCTGCGTGGACCCGGGATAAAAACTATCCTATATTTTAATCCAGGCTATAAACTATCTTCTTGCTAAATTTCATCCAAATCGGTTAAGGCGTTTAAGCGTGATTGAGTATCAAACATCCAAACATCTAAACTTTCGCATTTATAATATTAGTAGGATTAGAAGCAATGTTAAAATTCCATGTTGTAACAATTTGATATTCCTTATTATTTTGTGGTACTTACAGCCTTTATTAGTTTGGGTCTAGGTCCACAAACAGTTATTATTATAAACCTCTGACGCTAACGAGGGGTTAATAAGTTTTTTTTTTTTTTTTTTTTTTAAACGGTTTTTTTACAATACTTATTGTGTTGCACATAAAGCCACTATTTGAAACCTGGAAGGTTTAGGCAATAGTTGGCGAGATCGCGCGGTTCTTCCCGCGTTCCTTTAGTTAACTACTTATATTATGTGTATCTGTCTGTGGCAACGTAGTTCCCAAACGGATGAACCGATTTAAATGCGTTTTTTTTTCAAAAGCCTGATCTGTCGAGATTATTATTAGCTTTGTTTGTTTTTAAGTTAACGTAAATAAAGATACGGCCATATATGCCGCAAAAAAACGTATATTTCGAGACTCAAGGGAATCAAAGTTTATAGGGTAGTATATAAGTAATATCGTCATACATAAGTACAGGGAATAATCGGAAAAGCCAAGAATTTAGTCCTCACCCATGCATAAACAATTTGTAATTAAGTACGGAACCTTCGGTGGGCTAGTTCGACTCGCACTTGTCCGGTTTTTTATTTATAAATTATGTTGTATTTAAAAAATATACACAATTTAATATATGGTGGTATCCAAGATTTGTCTACAAAATATATTAGACATTAACAAAAAAAAACCATTTTTTTTTTAAGAAACTATTGGTTACTAAGGTGTTTTAAATGTTTAACTTATGTAGTTACTAAGCTTCCGGCCGCGACTTCGTCTGCGTGGACCCGGGATAAAAACTATCCTATATTTTAATCCAGGCTAAAAACTACCTCCGAATCAGTTCATCCGTTTAAGCGTGATTAACACAAACATGTAAACATCCAAACTTTCGCATTTATTCTGTTAGTAGGATTTATGTAGGTTTTATTTATGTGTGTTTTAATGATATTAACAGTCTTGACATTGAAGCTTACAACTTAAACAAAAACAATTATAATATAGATTTGTATGCCTACTTTTATAAGGTACTAGCTTCCGCCCGCGACTTCGTCTGCTTGGACCCGTGATAAAAACTATCCTATATTTTAATCCAGGCTATGAACTATCTTCGTGCAAAATTTCATCCAAATCGGTTAAGCCGTTTAAGCGTGATTGAGTAACAAACATCCAAACATCTAAACTTTCGCATTTATAATATTAGTAGGATTGACATTATATGGACATTATTAACCATCTTTATACGTACATAATGTTAAGCAAATAAACACATTTCATTTAATTTTTTTAATTTCATTTCATTTCATTTATTAAATATCAAACTTTTTTAACCTTTTCAGATCCAACGTCCATCCACCGAATCAACGGTCTCTACTCGTGCCCCGTGTGCCAGAAAGTGTTAGCGAACCGAGGCAATGTACAGCGCCATATGGTGCTCCACGAAAGAAACACTTACAAGTGCGATATATGCACCCGCGAGTACACTAATAGGAACTTCTTCGAGAAACACATATACTTACATACCTTAGAAAAGAAGTATCAATGCGACACTTGTAATAAAAGATTTAAAACTGTATCCAATTTGGAGCAGCATAAAAAGTCCCATCTAGAAATAAAACCTCACACCTGTGATATATGCGAGCGGACTTTTAGCATAAGAGGTAATATGCTTAAGCATAGGGAGCGGCATAAGTCGAGGCCGGGGAATTTTAAATGCGAAATCTGTAATAAGTTATTTGATAAGGATTATCTACTAAAAAGTCATTTAACGCGGCATAGCGATGAAAAACCATTCAACTGCGAAATATGCTTGATGAATTTCAAGCATAAAAGCACTCTAATCCGTCACACACAGTTGCATAATGGCGTGAAGCCGTATTTCTGCAAAGTATGCTTCAAAAGATTCACCTCATACGGCCTAATAAAGCCGCACATGAGAATTCATACTGGAGAGAAACCATTCAACTGCAAGATGTGCAAAAAAGCATTTGCCCATAAGCATAATAGAGATAGACACGAACTTAGACATAGTAAAGTCAAAAACCTAGTCTGTCATTTATGTAATAAGAAATTCCCTAGGGAGAGCAGATTGAAATACCATATGAGATCTCACACTAAAGAAAAACCTTTTTCTTGTAATGTATGCAATAGAAATTTCTCTCATAAGCAAAATGTTATTAGGCATTATGATAGGAAACATCCTAATATGGAGTATGGGATTACTAAACACGAGGTTAAGATTGAGGAGGTGGAATAAAATTAGTATAATTGCCATGACAATTGTCTCAAACTTGGAAAATGTGGTTTGAACAAGTCGGATGTTTTGGCTTGTGCTAAAAAAATAATGATGACAATCACCTGTAGGTATGCGACAAAATGTTTACTATTTTGTTAACAGGCATGCGGCCTCATGTTCAAATTGATAACGTAGTGATGCTAAATGCTAAACCATCAAATTATCGTAACGACCGCTTTAGCCTAGTTGGTAGTGACGCTGCCTACGAAGCAAGAGGTCCCGGGTTCGAATCCCGGTAAGGGCATTTATTTGTGTGATAAGCACGAATATTTGTTCCTGAGTCATGGATGTTTTCTATGTATTTAAGTATTTATTTATCTATATAAGTATGTTTATCGTCGTCTAGTACCCATAGTACAAGCTTTGCTTTGTGTGGGATTAGGTCGATTTGTGGAAGATTGTCCCCTAATATATATAGGTATATATAAGGTATAAATTATAAAATGTAATTAAAATCATAAAAAGATATGAACCTTGAAAGTTTAGAAAAATTATACATTTTTTTTTATTGTCCAAGAGTAAATTTAAAGCTGCCAATAGAATCCTTTTATAGAAACAAAATTGTAAGACATCTATGTACTTAAACGCAGTATTTCGCGACCGAAACAACAATTTACCGGATTTTCCATACAACGACTACTTTGTACAAGTGACGTCATACGTGGGTGTCTATCAGTATGAAGCGTTTCGCGCTGCCGCCAGCGACGTCAATCTTTGTCTCAAATTTTTGGGTATGTATGTTCTTTAATTGTAGTTGCTCCCATACAAACATTTGTTCCTCTCCAAAAACTGGTTCGAATGGCGTCGTAAAAAAATCTTAGTCATCATCCCTATACGACTTGTTGTGTAATTTGTGAACATCAGTTATAAATTATTGTCGCTTTAAAATTGTGTGGACCGTTTCATGGACCTACAAGTTACAATTTTACAAGTCTTAACTGGCAACACTGAGGCGACCGGCCAATAACGACTGACCATTCATACTCGTCACACAAATAAATGCCCTGATCGGGATTCGAACCCGGGACCTCCGGCTTTATAGGCAGGGTCACTACACTACCAACTAGGCTACAGAGGTCGTCAACTTTTAGTCATATAATCTAAACAAATCTATACAAGAAAACTGGGCAGTGAAAGTGGAATAGGAAATAGAGTACATTTTGTTTCGTTTTAGAATCGAACGAAACAAAACTAAGGCAACTCTGAGAGAATGCCTTGCTATTGTATATTGGGCAGCTCGAGGTTTTTTTTTACCGAATGGTTTCGAAATATACAGATGATATTTAGAAACGCAAATGTACTTGTTGGCTTTTGACAATAGGCGGAGTTTATTATTATTATTTATTAACAGCCTTAATAGCCACTGGTGGGCTTGCCCTTGGGCCTCCCTCTTTTTTAACCCCCGACGCAAAGAGAGGGGTGTTATAAGTTTAACGTGTCTGTGTATCTGTTTGTAGTATCGTAGCTCCCAAACGGATAGACCGATTTGAATGGGTTTTTTTTGTGTCATAGGTAATTTTATCCCGAGTGTTCTTAGCCATGTTTCATGAAAATCTGTTCAGCGGTTTTTGAGATATTGGACTATGACATGAAAATGTCGGGGGTTTTTCAACTTTTCTAATTTGTAGTTATCTTCCACATATCTCTGTCCTGGGCAGACTCCCACCAGTCTTGATCAAGAGTTAATTAGTATATTGATTAATTATTATACTAATTAGTTTAACTACAAACATATAGTATTTATATTGTGTTACACATTCTATTAACTCTAATTTATTATATTCGTTAACCCATTCAGTGCCATGGCGACACGTACGCGTCACATGTATACTGAAGATTTTCGTCACGAAGCGGATAACGCTAAACAGCATAGCATGATTGGCCTCGAATGGATTAAATCAAAGTAATGTAAAAAATATTAGGTCGGAGATAAATCTTTACTTATAATATAAATAAATAGGTAAATTTTCACTTACAAAAACAGAACTAAAATCATTAGCTTTATTTTATACAGATTGTATACCTAGTTATTATTTTTTTAAACCTCTATTTTTACCAATAAGGATTTATATCTGCTTTTGATTTAAGTTAACATTGAATTCCATATTAATGTGAATTATGTGTCATTTAAAATCGTATCGTGGGAGTCTGCCCAGGACAGAGATATGTGGAAGATAACTACAAATTAGAAAAGTTGAAAAACCCCGACATTTTCATGTCATAGTCCAATATCTCAAAAACCGCTGAACAGATTTTCATGAAAAATGGCTAAGAACACTCGGGATAAAATTACCTATGACACAAAAAAAACCGCATTCAAATCGGTCTATCCGTTTGGGAGCTACGATACTACAAACAGATACACAGACACGTTAAACTTATAACACCCCTCTCTTTGCGTCGGGGGTTAAAAAAGAGGGCAGCCCTTGCCCACCAGTGGGACAATTAAGGCTGTTAATAAATAATATTTCTTTATATAGCAGCACATATGCAAGTTTTTATAAAAATATAATTTGGAAACGGGTACAAATGTTGTGTAACGTTTAATTTAATTTAAGCAAATAACTAATAAATACGCCTCAGCCTAATATAATTGTAATGTTTTCCGTAATAAATCGTCTTTGACCTTCTAAACGCCATGTAAATAATATAAATAAACGCAGCCCTCGACTAGACAACTATAGGCGACATTGGCATTTAGAAGGTTAATTCGCACTTTTTAGTGGAATTGTTTAAAGATCTCAATATTTCATAAGTACGGAGTTTGTGTGTTTAGATCATAGGCGATTAAATTTGAATATAAATTACATATTTAATTACAAGCTTTCATTTAACTTGACCTGTTCGTACGGTTAGTGAGGGATAAATCTTTGAACTGAATTTTGAGCTGAAATTTTGGATATTATATAAGTATAGTTTGGATGACAATTCAATATTATGGTACCATCGAGCTGATCTGATGATGGAGACAGAAGGTGGCCATGGGAATTCAGGACTTAACCGACGTAACCCCGTTGAGTTTGTGGGCTCGTTAGAATCGTCTCAATGAGTGACGTTTGACGTTGTGAGTTGATGATGCTATACAGAAAAGTACAAGCTTGGCAGTAAAAGCTTGTAACAAAAATTTACTTTTGACATTAACTTATTAACTCATTTAACTCTACTTTTACCAAAAATGTATGGGGCGGTAGGTTAAGCTTTCCAAATGCCGTTAAAATTCGTTTCTTTATCTGTCACTTTTATATTTGTGTTAATTAGAAATGGCCAAACATATTCTAGTTAAATTATAACTAACGAGCTTCCGCCCGCGACTTCGTCTGCGTGGACCTGAGAAAAAACTGCCCTATATTTTAATCCAGGCTATAAGCTATCTTCGTACAAAATTTCATCCAAATCAGTTGAGCCAAACATCCAAACTTTCGCATTTTTTTTAATTTTTATAATATTAGTAGGATCTTGTCTATGGTTTAGATATTGCCATTTTCATATAAATTCGTGCCATTAACGGATGGCGACGAGATCGTCACAAAACTGACGGTCAATGCCATCCGCATACGTTTCGTCACAAAACTGACGAGTTAGATGTGACAGGTTAGAAATAAAGTCAAGCTTAACCGTCAGGGGTATTCATATATCTACGTATATGATTAAGGACATAAATATCTATACAGGACTCTATTGTCAATATCATAAAGGCGTGTATATTAATACCCCTGACTATACATCTTCGGAACTCCATAGGTGAACCGATGACCTGGTAAAGGTTGCGGGAGTCCGCTGGATGCGGGTGGCGCAGGACCGGTCGTTTTGGCCCTCTTTGGGGGAGGCCTATGTCCAGCAGTGGACGTCTTTCGGCTGATATGATGATGATGATGACGTCGGAACTCTGGCTAACCATACAACACCCTAAGTCATACTTTGCCAATCAAGTCTTGCCTTTTCCAAGTTTATTTAATACTAGCGACCCGCCCCGGCTTTGCACGGGTACTATATTATACATATAAAGTTATAAACCTTCCTCTTGAATCACTCTATCTATTAAAAACCGCATCAAAATCCGTTGCGTAGGTTTAAAGATCTAAGCATACATAGGGACAGACAGCGGGAAGCGACTTGGTTATATAACATGTAGTGATGAGGGTTACTATTACTACTTGGTTGTACTGCTGTGAACGCATATGTGCGTTTCCGTTATATCACTGCCAATAAACCTACTTGCATTCAACTTTTAGTCATATTTATATAATAGGTGCATTTAAGGTCGCATTAAAGCTTGTTAATGGCCCTACGGTATCGCAACAGTTGCGGTAATTTTGGCATGACTTTGTAATTAACGGCTCTAAAAAAATAGCGGTGTTATAAGTTTGACGTGTTTGTGTATATGTGTGTCTGTCTGTGGTATTGCAGCTCCCGAATGAATGGACCGATTTGAATGCGGTTTTTTTGCCTGAGAGCTGACGTTATCGAGATAGTTCTTAGCTACGTTTCAACAAAAACGGTTCAGCTGGTTTTGAGATATTGACTTTGGAAATTTTTAGCTTTTCCAAGTTGTTCTGATTGTTATCCCCCTGAGTCCTCGCGTACTGACAGGACCAAAAACTTAAAAATGTAATTATATAATTATTGTATACAATACTTTTTCTACGAGTCAACGGAAATTATAATAATTTATTAAACAAACTTGGTATATCTATTGAAAATCGCTTCGAAAATCGTTTTTTTAAAACGCGCGTGATGAGCCTCTTGATTGGTCAAAATTCATTTTAGTTCTGCGTACAATTGAATAATAATTATTTCGATTGTCCATAGAGCATCATCTTTTGCATCAGAATAAAAGTAGGTATTCAATTGCGTTATGGTTTGCGAGGTTAATAGTCGACGAGTATAAAAATAACATTAACAACCGCATTGCTAGGTTCAAATTCAATTCAATTATTTTATTGTTTGTTTGTAAATAAATGATTTAAAATTTTAATTTTGTTTTATTCTCAGTCAAAATATAAATTCGTTCTCGGGTAAGGCTGCGGAGCGTTTCAACCCCCACACTTCTATCTAACGATTTATTGGGGAATAAAACATCATGCCGGAATTTAGTTTTAATTAATAATATATCGCAAGCACGCTTTTTATCCTACTATAATATTATAAATGCGAAAGTTTGGATGTTTGTTACTCAATCACGTTTGAACCGCTCAACCGATTTGGATGAAATTTTGCACGAAGATAGTTTAAAGCTTGGATTAAAATATAGGATAGTTTCAGTCACACGCGTAGCTTGTTATGTTTCAGTGATAATATGTTTTTTAAACACAATCGGGGACATATTTTGAATGATGATCGTACTTGCACACTGCACTATTATGTTCGAGAGCGTGGACTCGACAACTTAGACAACTGGCATTTAGAAATAGTAGTGAATGTAACAAGGTATTAAATTAAAACAAAAGGTACAAAAATGACACAAATTTATTACAAATACAATGATATCGTGGCTTTAAGTACCCCTTACACACAGAAGCAGACACATACAAGCACAACTGATTCGTTACTAAAGTGGAAATTCACGTTTGTACAGCTTTTCATCCTCTGCCGAAAACGCACATGCGCGTTTCACATTTACCCACCGACAGTGAATTTGTTAATAATTGCTGCGAAATTTTACTGCATTGTATGTCCACTGCCGACAACGCACATGTGCGTTTTTTGCTCGTCGCAGTGAATGTGGTATTTTCATGAACCGGTGTAAATTTCGCCTAATACTTGACGCAAATAAGTGTGTATTAGATTTCAGATTTACCTTTAAGGCATTCACTGCCGGTAACGCATACTTATATGCGTTAACTTTTATTAAAAAAAATTGCATCGCGGGAGTGAATGCCCTAATTTTCACTGCTTAATTTCGCTAGGCGCTTCGCTCGACGGCGGGTTCCTGGCAATGAAAGTGTTAATCGATTCATGCGATGCGTAAAAGCGTCATGAAAAACAAGAATTTTGACACTTAAGATGCTCCTCAGTCCTGTAAAGATACAATTCGGATCAGAATGTTATAGCCAAAATCCGGTCTGAATTTTATCTCCAGGTTTTTTCTAAAAATACGAATGTGCGTTGAAATACATGAAGCACCTTGTAAATATAGTAGAAAACATATAAGTAGGTACGTAGAAAAATGCATTACAGTTAAGATTCTAAAATTGTGATAGAAAAGTTTCAAAGTAGACTAGCTTATAGCAATACTTATTTAACTGACAACATATATTTATAAATTACACATTCAATATATTACACACTAGGTACCGCGAACGCGCATGAGCGTTCGAAGTTAACCCAACCTAATGAATGGCCCATCGCCACGTAGCGTATTTTCCACTTATATTTCCTAATTTCTGATGTCCTGTGATGCATACGTGTCGTCTTGGGCATTAAATTGGTTAAACAGTACGGTCCACTGTATAATTGCCCGCCAGGCAAAGTTAGGTGAAAGTGTATGTATGTGGTAAGCATGTATTCTTTTAAAAACAATTAATGTCGATTTTAGCGAGAAACCTGACCACTATAAGCTAGCCTTTTTAACCTAGTTACAAAGAGCACATTCACCTATTAAACTGTTATGTCAAGCACCTGAATTGTGGTAAATATAAAAAATAACCTACACAACTTGGACGGAATAAAATAAAATAAAACTTACAGATAATCTATGGATATCTCTTTTTTCCAGAGATTGTAAGTGACCACGTCAAAATATAGAAGTATTTTAAATTAAAATATTTAAATTAAAATAACTTTGTACCGTGGATTTAAATGGATCCATGAAAGCCTCCAAAGTATTCTTAAATTATACATAATATAGAATACTATACTTAATAATTATATCCAAAATTATAAATAAAATATAATTTTAAAATGTGCTGCCTATTTTGTATTTTTATTCATTTGATTGTTATTTATTCTATTGGTATTCAAAAAGACGATTAAATAGGGTTTTTGACATTTAATAGGAACTAACTAATAATATCTATAAAAATACAAAAAATACGTTAAAGGCAGTGATTATTTCAAATGGATAGCAGAAATATCTATTACAGTATACATAATATACATTACAAAAATTGTAGTAAATTCATATAAATCCTGCTTTAAAAGATTTTAATACATTGTTGAACAGGGTGAAGTTAATTTTGATCATTTTTTACGCAATAAGTTGCTTCATTTATTGAAGTTTTTAATCAGTATAATCCAAAATTACTTGTAAAAATACGAAATACTCCATTCACACAGTTGTTTCACTTGCACCTTAAGTAAACTCCTCTTAAATACAAGCATTTAAATTATTTATATTCTTTTCCATGTCGGTAATGATTAAATTGTAATATAACTTAAACAAATAATATTTTGTACATCACTAAATGGTTTCTGCAAAGGCAGTGATGTATTCAGAGAGATACTTTTCAACATGTTTTATGTACCTAAAATATTTGTGTTAAAAGCATTTTTTTTTGTGTTATGCAGTAATTAAACTGATACAGATCCTTTTCAGAGCAACAGTTTTAAAATTTTCCCTTTAATTTGTAATACATTTAATTGAATCCTAGTATTTGCTATTTATTTCATATTTTTATAAAAAAATCGTATCTGAATAAAATTGCTGAAGAGAATCCCTCTGAATAACTAATAGTAATATAATTATTTTATACACTTATTAATAGCTATAATATCAAAAAGCACACAAATTTTATAAATGAGATTACCATCTGAGCACTTTGACTGACAAATAAGCAAGTTTAGCAGTAACATATATTTTAAAATAAATTTGTATTAGCAAATTTTTCTTCCTAAATGCAGATTCATGAAAGTTAATTAAATTAGTGGGGAATTTATTGTATAACAGCCGTCTATGGTCAAAGACTCTGTATACCAATGTATATTGCTTAAGATGTTTTGATAAATATATTTCCATTACATATTTTAGCTAATATCTGTAAACAATGTTGATTATTCATCTTTTTAAAATGCTCGTTTTTAATCTATAACTAATCTAAATAACACCTTCTTATAAATAAACACTAATATTCATAATTTACTTTCCTCGGTGGATTCCAATACTAATTTTATTATTATTACACATAATTCCAAAGTCTGAAAAGGCACTGAGTGTTTGATAAATATTTTTGAGAGCTTTTTAGAAAGTCAGTTACCAAATACAAATCAGGACAGTGCTTAAGAACATACTTCTACGCCTTGACAGCTGTGCTCAGATCTTTTTGAGCTCCTTGCACGGTCAGTTGTATTTGACAAACTGTACTGTAAACTATGTAGATGGTTTGACGGTACATGTCAGGCATATTATGATAATGATGGTAGTAATGGCAACAATTCATAAAAATAATACTTTTATTGAAGTTATAAAACTCTGATTGGACTCATGTTATATTTTAGATTCACTGTAATTTAATATTAAACTGATTTATTGTGATTTTAGTTGCTTACTCTTTATAGTATAGGTAGTTTACACTATACTATATTCAATAATTAGTTATTTACACTACATAGTGTAAATTCATTTTAAAATGTGATTATTTTTACACTTTACAGTGTAATGGCATGCAGCGTATCTAATCAATATTAACTCAATCTATCCGGGATTTGATAGCAAGTTGGCTGTATCTCATTTTATCTGCACCTATTCTTTCATAATCTACCATTTACCACTTAGACACCTCCTCCTTGTCACTTATATAGTCAGAAACAAGAATTAAAACAGTGATAAACGCTATGCTACTATAGTTTGCTTCACTTAAAATCACGAAAAGTACTTAAAACCGACGTTACGGACATCTATTGTTTAATTATGACTTCAAGTAGGGTTGCCAAACAATTGCGCATAAACAATAGAACAAACACTACTCGAGTATACTTCGGTCAGTTTTATGACGTCTCTTTGTTATCCTTTCTTTTCATGTTTAGCAACAAATGAAGTTTGTGTTCAACATTTTAAGTGAAACAAACTGTATCGTTAAGACTTGCACTGTTGTTGATATATCGTTATGTAGCTTCTCCATTAAAATGAGCTTCGTCCAGTAGACTGGCCCTTGCCTTGGTAGCTTTATTGCTTAGTTTCCTTCGGCGGCTCCGTGTACACAATCTCGGCGTACTCTGTGGACGGAGGTTGGGGCTTGTCGGCGGTCTGGTCGCCGAGAGCTAGCTCCGCATACACGACGCCTTTCTTTTCTTCCGCTAGGGGCTGTGGAAAATAAAAGTAGATAAATAAACGGGTTATTGCGACCTGTTACCACCAATTTGTTGCGACTGGTAAGAGGCGGGATTTTACCAATTGGTTACCAGTGGTAACTACTTCAAAAAAAGAATGTAACTCAGCAGTTCGATGGATTTTTTTGTTTTTATTTCCTTTAATTTCGTGTACCCATAACAAAAGTGTTATTGAGCTTACTATTACTCCAGGAAAAATACGGTTTTTAAAAACATTAATTTATAATAGCGTTTTTAGGGTTCCGTAGCCAAATGGCAAAAAACTGAAAACTATAAGGTATATTTGAATAATATCTTGAGGATAGGTGTATTTTGTTAGCCGCTACGTAGTTTTGTAATTAAATTACAAAAAAAAAATAGGGGTGCACTAAGTACATAAAACCAAAAATAATAAAAAAAAAAACATTGCAAGTCCACGCGTGGGCGTGGCACATCAATCGATAGGCCCTTCAAAATAAATATATGGTTTGTCAGCAATTTTTTTTATTAAGTGAATAGAGTCGGGGAGATAATCGCCCCGAAAGTCACTAAAATTGTGTCCCCCCTCTAATTTTTGAACCACGTATTTTAAAAATATGAAAAAAATCATGGACATAGGGCTTATTAAATTCTTTCAGCGAAAATTGTTATGAACAAGATCGGTTCAAAGGTTTTCGAGATATTTCTAAAAAACTGCCTTAAAGAAAAGGACGTAAGTGCCATAACATTTCAGTAACGATACGACCTTTTTAAAAGGCACGGAACCCTTCGTCGTGCGAGTTCCGACACGCACTTGGCCGCTTTTTTTTTGTTGATTTCATTTAAACATATTTTTTTTGATGTCTGAAATGTTGTCGGATTCTGTCGCTGGGTAACTATTTAATTGATGATATATCCGTTACACAGAAAAAATATTTCCAAAATTGCAATTTTTTCCATACAAGTTGTCAGTTCATAGACTGGACTATATGGCTAGTTCAATTTGTGGAAGATTGTCCCTAATATTTATTTATATTAGGTATTTAAATATGTGATGATTTTCTCTACAGAAGCAGTAGTTAACACTTTATTAATACAATTTGTACGAAGGCGAAGTTATCGCTAGGATCTCGCTAACCTTTGAGGATTTACTGCCATTCGACACAAATGGAAAATATGCGACACGAAATTACCATTTAAAAATTTGGACCAAGTTACACCATCAAAAGTGAATTAGGTGAAAATGTAAATTGTGTCTATACTTTTTTATTACCATTTTTTTCTTGTTCATAACGAGTCTAGCCCAAAATGGAATTTTGTCAAATATGAAATAGGTTTATATTTAAATACGTGCAAAGTGAATGTTGTCTTATTTAAATTAATATATAAATATATGAAAATCGACTATATTGTACACTTTTCATATATATGATGTATTTCCGGAGTGCTCTCTGTATCCGGAGGATTTTTGGAGTGTACCTACGTAATTTCATATGGACGAATTTTTTTAGACCAAATATGTAAATTTTACTTTTAGGACATGGTTTTTTATTATTGTTATGATATGATCATAATTATTCAGGCTAGCCATTCACCATTTCGAGGATTTTCAAATTGATTTTGATTCGATCAATAATTTCGAGTTGTAAATTTTCCATTTGTGCTGAATGACAGTACAGTCGAGTTCTCCAATATCTACACAGACAAACTTTCAAAAACTATACAGATACTTTATTGTTACTAACATAACACACATGTGTAGATATTTGGGTAAGGACCAAAATCTTGGCCAGCTTAACTCTCTCAATTAAATTTTCTGTGAAAGTTTTCCGTTGTGACACGAAAATTAACCATACAATTATATGGTAAATTTTTGTGTCAACGGAACTGTTTTCACTTTTTCTGCTTTTTTTTTATACAACGACGGTGGCAAACAAGCGTACCTACGGCCCGCCTGATGGTAAGCGGACACCGCAGCCTATAGACGCATGCAACTCCAAAGTAGTAACATGGGCGTTGCCGACCCTTGATATGTTTGAGGATTCGCCGTGTCGACAGCTGAAGGAACAAATTCCCTCGCTCTCAATACAACGCATCCTCCATTTTATGACGATATTGAAGAACTCGACTGCACCTAAATCCCTTTGAGTAGCTAAGTGAACTTAGCTTCATGTGAAGTAAAGTACCAGAGATGTACAAAATACTTTTAAAAAAGTATTTAAATACAAAATACAAATACTTTTCTAATTTAGTATTTCAAATGCAAAATACAAAATACTTTTGCTTTTTGTATTTAAATACTAAATACTAAATACGTATTTTCAAAATACTTTATTCAAATAAAATACTTTCAAAAAGTAATCGAAACAAAATCGAAGTCAATCTCGGTAAAAAGCGAAGCGTAACGTCATGTTTCACAGATAATAACGGTCATTTTGTTTTAACTGTCATTTTGCACATATACTTTCAAAGTTGCAGCGCCTCTAGTGGCCATTTGCCGATTCGCTGACCCATTCACTTGAAAATTTGAGTGGTAAAGGTACTTTTGAAACTTAGCAGTAATAAAGTATTTTATATTTGACAAAATATGAAATACATTTCGAAAAGTATTTCAAATAAAATACAAAATACTTTAAAAAAAAAGTATTTAATTACAAAATATAAAATACGTATTTTGTATTTGCATTTTAAATACAAGTATTTCAAATAAGTCACAACTCTGTAAAGTACCTACCGATTGAGTGTGAGGGTTACCTTGTCAGCCTGCGGTTCAGTGGCCTGCACCTTGTCCTTCCCTCGCGGCAGCACGGAGCGCATGCGCGCGCCCAGCCCCGCCAGCCGCGACGGCCGCCCGCCTACAGCGCTCTCCGTGTCGCTACTGACAGACGTGTGTTATCAACCCGTAGATACTCAGTTTTATTGCGCAATGTCAACATTAAAACCAAGTTACAATTTTAAACAGGCAACGGGTCAAACGCATTGCATTAAAAAAAATATACAAGTCGCCAGTCGTTATTGATGAGCTTCAGGGGTACACTATATTATCCCGAAGAGTCAGAAAAGCATAGTTTATCCCAATTTCATAATTCGGAAATTATGACGACCTCTGTGACCCTGCCTACGAAGCCGGAGGTCCCGGGTTCGAATCCCGGTAAGGGCATTTGTGTGATGAGCATGAACATTTGTTCCTGAGTCATGGATGTTTTCTATGTATTTAAGTATTTATTTATCTATATAAATATAATACGATACGATATAATGTATATCATCGTCTAGTAGGTACCCATAGGACAAGCTTTGCTTATTTTGGGACTAGGTCTATTTGTATAAGATTGTCCCCAAGTATTTATTTGCAATTTAGAAAAACTCGTTCCGCTGAAGGATTTTTTAGATATTCCATTAAATCATCTGTGCCAAAACTTTTAAGTTATCGGAACATGGCGTTCGGAATTTGGCAATTTCGGAATGACGATGGTTTCGAACAAATGACTAATCGGAATTTTTGTGTTCCCGAGCTTCAGTGTTGCCAGTTTAGAATTGTTAAATTGTAACTTGTCGTTTCACCAGTCCATTCCATAAAGATTACCACAGAATTTTACAAGTCTAAGGGTCTGTGACCAATATGACGTTACTCTTTGGCCACATTCAATAAACTTGTACAATTGTATTTTGTACCTTTATAAAATGGGCCCTACGGCCTATAGAGTATAGAGTCGTCTCATAGTCTCATACTATGCCACGGTGCTCGGTCGTGGCGGGGCTTTTTCGGACACCATTATTGAACTTGAAAATTCCAATGATAATGCTGCCCCGCTCAATGATGCCCCGGCATAAACCCTTACCGTGAAGAGACTCTTCCTATTCAGTTCCCCCTACACTAAATGGGTAGTCAGAGGCGTCTCTAGACCATGTAGCGCCCGTGTGCAAACATTACTCTAGCGCCCCCTAGTAAGCGCGCGGTCAAAATGGAATGGTAGCGGGCGGCGCTCGGCGCCCCCTAGGACCGCTGCGCCCGTATGCAACGCACACCCTGCACCATAGGCAAAGACGCCTCTGTGGGTAGTTGACATTGCGCCAAAATTAGATGTAGCTAAGAAATAAGAAACAACAAACGCCATAGATTTGGTAAGACTAAATATAATTAAATGAAACAAAAACTTGTTACTAATGACACAAACGATTTTTGTTAATTAAGTGCACGTGGAAATGTTATAAAGAGTATAAGAATATAAAATAAAATAAAAAGGTTATGGCTGATAGTGAACGTTTATGAAAACATTAATAATACTGTGCTACTACCAGTACCGTGCCAGAGTTAGTAAGTGATATCAGATGAGGCAAGATCGACATATGAAATAACCCCGAACGCCCTTACACCTTTGTCAGGCATGTTTCTTTTTAATTGAAAATACACTCTACTTTAAATTATCACACCTTTTCAAAATTTCAGTAAGTCAGGGGTTCCGAAACTTTTTCAGTTCACGGTGCACTTATAGGCGCACACTTTGTGAATCCCTGTAGTAAGTTGTTAAATTATGACAACGTACTATAAAATTAATAGTTTTGTTATTAATCGAGAATTATTGGGATATATATACTTTTAATTAATTCTTTTGGGGGACAACTGTTACTCGCGTCCGCATGAGCTACCTACCACAACCCTGCACGTGTCCCCTGGGTGGTGCTAAAGAGTCACAAACTTTAAAGGCGAAATAATGTATGCCATACGATTAAAAAAAAAAATCTTTTGATTGCAATAACGTTTTTTTATACTACGATGGTAGTAAACACTTTCACAGCCTGCCTGATTTCGTAGACACCGTAGTCTACGAACGCTTGCGACTCTATATACAAGCGCGTTGCCAACCCAATAAACAAACTGTTTTTTTAATCAAGAGGCGTTTGAAAATAGCAAAAATATTTGTTGAAATGATCAAATGGTCGATCTTACCCCAACGTTGTCTCAATACCGTGAATAAGTGTCAAAAGTTAGCGACATACGTTCTAGAAGGCAGCGGGAACCCCTCTATAAGCACATCCCCCGCCGGTGTCCTTGACAAAACAGGCTTTATTTACAAAGCGGTAGGGTCCAAATTTGTATAATATTGGCAGATTTTGCGGTTGTAAAGTCAAGCAAATTAACTATGGGCTTACGTAGCTTTTGCATGTAATATCAACGTAGAACTCAATCCCATACGAACTTCCCCATTTTACCCCCAAAAGTGATTTTTAGATTACCCTAAACATACAAACTTACAAAGCTTCACCCTTTAAATAAATAAAATAATATTAGTATAATTATATTAAAATAAATATTCACTTTTATATTACTGTAACTGTGATACGTACGTACGCTGGCCCATAGTTTAATTCGTCTGACTACGGAATCAGTTAAAAGCTATTTAGCTAATAATGTTATGCACACATAAATACAGATCTCATCTCAAGATTATGGCTTGTAAAAATATTTAAATAATTTTAGGAATATATTATTATGTATTTTTATTTATTACACTTTTTACAACTTTTCATACAATTATTATTTATTTATAAAATTAATTGGATATTGCATAATTAATGTGTAGGTGATAAACACATGTTTTTAATTTAATGTGTAATAAAACAATACTTACGATTCTCCAGAACTCTTGGTGTGATCACGGCCTCTGCTTCCTAAAAATAAATTAAAATATACAAAATAATTACTACAAAACTATTTGTAACGGTAAAATTTATAATTCCATAATGACGGATGAATTAGTTTTTGATACTTTACTGCTAGTCATTGTTAACCTGTCAGTACCTATACAACCAGCAGATACAACAGGACAAGGGAAAATTTAGAATTATTACCTTAATTTAGAACAAAATCATTATTGTATGTCGATATCTTATGAACTTATTTGCAAAATTTACCATATTTAATAAACTTTGTCAAAAAAAAACCTAGAATTAACTTGTAGGTATACGTTTTATTATTGTGATCTATTATGTGATTATTAATAAACACAAAAACTAGAGAAAAAATATAAAGAACCACCAAACTAAATTATCGCTATTATCAGTTTAACCGTGGAGTCAAGTTAGTCTCGTTTCTCTTTTAAAAATGTAATAAAGTACTCTTATATACAATGTAAACTATTTATTATTTGGATTACGTATATATTCTCTGGCACCAAAGTAGGAGAATAAAATGAAACAAATAATAATTTTAATAAATACTTTATATTCATCGTATTCCGTTTAAATATGGTTCATAAACACCGACGCAATGATTATCCATACAAATACTAACGGCATAGTCTTTAAAGTGTGAACGTCGTCGCGATACGTCTGAACTCCACTTTACAATTGCGTAGGTTGATTACTAAATTGTAATCTAAGTGGTAATAGTCAAATATAATGGTAATGATTCACAGTAGTATTTTTTAAGTAAGTAGTCAGTAGTTTTTTTATTGATATTTAGGTAAGGATTTTAAAGTATATTGATAATTTACATTTTTTAATATTTTATTTTGCATAAATAATTGGACATTGTAATTTAAAAAAAAAACTTATGACAAATACTTACCCAAAATGCGTGTAGTTATACACTTTAATTATAGTATCATAATGATACAACGAAAATATGTTGTCATCAAATTATAAAGAGGTTTTCAGACGAGTCGCGTACTAAATACATTTATTTAAAATTTGACAAAATACCTATTATAAAGCTACGTAAGATTGAGCTTAGAAAAGCTTAATATTGCAGAAGTGACCAACGGCAGTGTTCGGTGTTATCGTAATTGACAATTACAGAAAGTTTCAGAAGTACAAATCAAAATTTTCTGTCACCCATGAAATATATGTCGTTTTAACATTTTATGATAAAAACATACTAAAGGCGGCAGTTTTAAAACCATTCATGGCGTTTGTTAATTTGACATACATTTCGGGATTCATAAAAACAGGTAGATATCCTGTTAAACTATTTACAAATCTCTAAAAAGCGATGAAAGATTACATAGTTCATTTAGTGATTTGGGGTCCCATTTAAACTGAAATGCATACATGTATCGTATCAGAAACTTGTACATTATCATATATATTCTGTGAAAGGCTTATTGTGTTACCAATTAAAAAAAAAGTGTCAATATACGGGAGACAAGGAGCCATAAATGAGACAGTACGTCGATGGGAACCAAGTACGTTAAACAAACGCTCCAAAAAGCTATTTTTAGACAGAATATTTGACTTTAAAAAAGCAAGGTTCAAAATTTGGTATTTGTGAAGTCAGAACAGTTATATTTTCAGTCAAGGAATAATTCTATTTTCAAGTGGCTGTTTGGAGAACGATTATTTGTGGATAGGATGAGACTCTCCACGACGGGTAACCAGTTACTTCCCACGGTTAAAATGAAGTATTATACTTATGTTAATGCGCTATTTACCACAGCCCTAATGGAGACATCCAGTGTTGTTGTGGGTGCTGTGGAATTTGAAGTTTTAGCTGCATGTAGTAAGGGTGACGTAGGTAATTTAACTTCTTTACAACTAAATTGGTACAAAAATAAATCCTTAATCGAAATACTATTAAATCACAATGGAGGTGACTTATGCACTAACTTAAAGACGTGTCAAATACAACATGACTTCCTTTGCGGGCTTCTAGCGTTATTTGTAATTACATTGTTCATAAGTAGTTATCCAAGTAAAATTCGATTAACTATGACCGCATTTAATAGAGTTCTATTATATTAATCCATTGTCATATGTCATTACCTATGTCATAAATTTTGATTTAGTTAAGTAAATAATCTAATATTTTTTAATCAACTATGTAAAGTAGTTTTAAAGGAGTACATTAATACATTTAACAATTGTTGGTCTTTCACCGTCACAGATTTCAAATTTTAATATTTTTAACAAAGGTCTACTCATGTAAATATAGGTCTAAAATGCCGTCGCTAGAGGCTCGCAATATTCGGCCTGAATTTTACAATTAAGTATAAAAAGTAGTAAAAGCTCGCTTTTTTGACGACCAGTCAAAAGTTCATTTCAAAATCTTACGAAGAACATTTACTAATGAGAAGGCAAACTTAAACACATTTTTACTGCATAATCTTCATATTTTTATGGCCAAAACATTTTAAGATGTACCAACTATTTAATTTTGTTCCAGATAAATTGATCAGTTTGCCTACCCACTGTAGTTACAATAAGATAGATAGATAAAGGCTAATAAGCTTAAAAAAAGTATAAAATACAAGAGGAGTTTTTTCTACTACGATTTATGTACAAAAAATATTATAAAAATGATGTTTCGAAAAAATACTTAAACTATGTATTAGATAGATGTACTTACATGTTAAACACAGTACCCTTATTAGAATGTCTCTGTTGGGTAAATTATGGTTTAGAAATGCTCAGCAAAACAAAAGTGATTTTATCAGAGTGTCTTATCTTTATCATACTCTAACCTAAAAAACAGTTTTGAAAGTTTCATATTTGTTTCCTACTCTTATTTATTTATTTTATATTTCACTTAATCATATATACGATGGGATAAAATTTCGTTGTGTTTACTATTATTGAGATTCTAATGTCATGTTATTACATAAAACTCCTTGTCTACAATGTAGACTCTACATAATCTAACGCCAAAGAAACTAAATTTATCTTACATTGCAAAAAAGTGACCAGGCTTACATATAAAAGCTTACAATAATATTAAAACTTCATTCGTCTATAAATTTTAAAGTATATAAACGGTATAATCTCTTTATTAAAAAATCTACGTCAGTAATTATCAGATTTAAATGTTACATTTTACCCTAGAATATATTAATAAGTAACAGTTCTAAACACATCTGGCACTAAACGAAACTAATATTAAAATACATCTTAACGGGTCTCAAGCGAGATCAGAGTATGTTTAAAACAGTAATTATACTTTTTGGTCAATAATAGTAAAATTTTGTGCATCAAAGTTTATTTAAGTCAGTATAATATTTTATTTCCTCGAATTGATACAATAGCTAATACCTTCATTCAAAACTCATTTGGTATTATTATTACTCATTTGGGTTAACATATTCAACATTTACTAAAGGATCTTGTATTAGTGAAAGTTAAATTAATTCATGATTCATTCATTAAGTCGTCTAAAAAACAAACCAAACTTATTTAAAAACTTTCCAGATTGTAATAAACTGACTGGCCATGGATAATTCATATTTTGAACCCGTGATAAACAGTTAAATATACAATGCAACCGAAATAAAAAGTCATTCACATAATAGTTAATTAAACTAATTCCATTGACATCAATCGGCGTCGAAATGATTAAAAGTAATCAGTAATCACAATTAAATTTGTAAACTAAGAGCCAATTTCCAACTTCAGATACGCTGTTATTTTACTGAACAGTGCGTCTACGCCATAAGTCGACCGAGAGTTGTACAATTATTAATTAATACCACAAATAGCGATTAATTATCACAAGACATATTAAGTAAGTGATTAAAAATCATAATAACTCTGTAGGCGTGAGTTCTTTTGTTGTATGTGAGTAGATCGTCAGAGCTCACGATAACGCGCTGTGTTGAGACTGAGAGATTTCTCTGTAGCTGTCGACAATGAATCCTCAAATCAATTAAGGTTCCCTCTGGTGTCACAAGACTGGACCCTTAAATACATCTAGTCAGCCAATAACGGTTATCTGAAGTTGGATCGAATTTGAAATCGTTTGCAAGCTCCGGATTTCCCTACACAGCGGTGTCTGGTTTCTTGGTGTTACCGTTCCCGATGTATTCGTGGTCGTGACTCGGGTTCACGGCTCCGTTGACGTCGTCGTGGGGCGGGAGCGGAGCCTCGGAGTCCCCATCCAACGGGGGCGACCCTGAGCAATGTATAGCGATCAAGAACTAACTTTTGTTGGCTGATAGAAGACTCAATGAGGACTTTTGGTTGATACAGAAATCAATAAAAAATATAGTTTCTTCAGCTGCTAAAAAGATTTATAAGGATTTTTGTATATAAGGATGATGCCGAGAACATTTTTTTTTGTTGGTTTAAACCTGGGTTCTCTATAGTTCCCGGCGTTACAGCTGTAGTCATGAGTAGTTATAGTTTCGTTTTGACGTGTTATTTTTAATTAAAGCTGGGCAAATGTCTCTCATTTGTTACTCGTAAAGAACGAGTTTAAGTGTAATTCACAAGTTTTAGCGAAAACTCTAATATGTTGTTGTAAAGAAGGTAACAATGACCTTTTAATGAACGGTATCCACGAGAACATTGGTATTATTCGTTTATATTATTATCTAGTTATAAGTTAGTTATCTAGAAAATAATATAATAGCTGACTTTTTTTGGCCAATTATTGTATAACTATTAAATGAATATTAGGGGCCAAACTTACTTACGCAAATCTATCTAGTTCACAGTAATCTTAACTAGACTTGGGTTTTGGGTACTAGGTATGCAAATATGTAGTAAAAAACATAGAAAACATCCAAGAGTGAAAACAAATACTCGTGCTCATCACACAAATATTTGCCATTACCGGGATTCGAACCCAGGACCACTAGTTCTGTAAGCAGAGGTACTGCCAACTAGACTAATATTTGTGCCTGAGTATTGAATTTGTAATGTCTTTATCCTCCTAGCGTTATTCCCGGTTGTGCCCTAAAGGCGCCCGAGGTCCGCTTTGACATCTAATCCCAAGATTTGGCATAGGCACTAGTTTTTCGAAAGCGAGTGCCATCTGACCTTCCAACCCAGAAGGGAAACTAGACCTTATTGGGATTAGACCGGTTTCCTCACGACGTTTCTCCTTCACCGAAAAGCTAAAGGTAAATAATCCGTACATAAGTTCCGAAAAACTCATTGGTACGAGCCGGGATTCGAACCCACGACCGCCGCTTGACAGCCGTATGCCTGAACCACTAGGCTCTCCGTACCGTAGCGTATTGAATTTGTAATGTATTCATTTTGCCATTTTGAATCTCTAACACAAGCCTTATTAAACCGTGGGACTCGATAATCGTTATGTGTAAAATTGTCTGTCCCCTGATATTTATTATTTAGGTATTTAGTGTCAGCAATTATTACTTTACTAAGTATGTCAATTTAATGAACGTTATCCATTTCAATCATTACAGTTTAGAAGGTGTTAAATAAATACATATTTTCCATGAAAAAAATGGATTAGGTACTGTGGTTTAGCCTTTAACAATAGATTTTTTTAAATGAGAGACTGGTGCCCTGCCGTAGTCGCTATGAAGGGTAATTTGTTTTATAACTAACTGCCACCATCACCAAGCAAACTACAGGAACGAGCTACTGAAAGTACTGAAACCCATAATTACCAGACAACCACACCACACCTATATGAGGATTCCTTGTGCTGTATATACCCGAAATCGACACCAATGCTAGAAATAACTGGGAATCGAACCCGAGAATAACTTGCAAAATTTCGGACGGAACACTTTGGGAGTTTTAACAGCGTTGTAACTGTGTCATATCGTGTATGTCATACCGGTTAGTTAATTATCCAGTTAAGGGTATCCAGGACATTAATGGTTCTCATTTTAAAACGGCATGCTTGAATAACATGAAGCTTTGTACCCAATGAGGTCCGCCATATCTAAGTCGGAAACTAGATTCTGTGGCTTGAAAAAAAAAATTGCGATTAAAGTTTTTCTTAGAAAGTCTCTAATTGCTTAATTTATTTTTCCGTTTTAATTTCTAGCAACAGAAACTAATTTCCGACCTAGATATGGCGGATCACATTGTGTTTAAAAAGTTTCATGTTATTCCTGTATGCCGTTTTAAAATTAGAACTACGTTTGTATGGAGAGTCGACTTGAGTCGAGCGTGCCGGGGACTCTTAATGTGTCCAATCGATATGACAGCCACGGCGAGACAGTGAAACGCAAAAGGTATCTCACACCCCCCGACCAATTTTAAATTGAGCAGCTAATATAAACTTTAACTTTAAAATGGAATAAGAAACTAATTGAAATCCCTTTCTCAATAGGAAATAGACATTATTATTTAAAATATTTCGATATTTTGATTATTTCGAAAATCATTACTACTATGGTAAGTTTTTTCTATTCTAAAATCATTACCAAACATATTAACAGACATTGTATATTTTATTGCATTTTCGGTGCTGGGTATAAATTGTTTTTAACGGAATTGGTATATAAACAATTTCAACTGTAATGCTTAATTAACGTTAATAACATTAATATTAACCTTAATTAACAATGTTGATCGATGTTGTCTATAGCTTACTCCGTTAACACAAACTTTCAGCATTTAAAATGCTATTTACGATGTCCGCTTATTATAAGTTAAAATACATATTGAAGTAAATCGAAATATGAACATTGAATTTAATGTATGAATTAATATTAAAAACATGCATAATGTTTACGAAAAGTTAATCAAATGACATGCGTTAGTCATAAACAATCAAAACAGTCTTGACATTCATTTAATTATTAAAAAATAGAGAATCATGCCGTTGTAGTTGAAATTCATGCAATTCAAATTTAAATGAAAGTTTTTGTTCTTGATCGCTAAATATCGTATCGCTCTTTATTCGAAAAATATAATTAAATATTATTCTAAATATACAATTAATTATTATAAAAACATACAGACGAACACTGCCATGGAACACTCTTAATAGTAACTACTGTTAAATCGGTAAACTATTCTTTTTTCGTTTGTGTGCAAGGTTTTTAAGCTTTTGTCGGGGAACCAGGACAGAACACAACCATTTTACAATTTAATTATATGAATCAGAAAATAAAACAAATCAAAAGGCTAAATTGAAGTTCATTGTAAAAACTTACGGTGAAATAACAGGAAGAAAGGAAGTGTGATAATTTGGCAATTAGAAATAATTTGCGTTAGAATAATGATTGTGTATGTCCTGACAAATTGATATCAAAAATTCTAAAGGATGCATTCGTTAGCATGCCTAAAATCTTAAAAAGGTAGCACGACTTTTTCGTTCAGAGGTTATTGCATTTAACCTTTTAACCGTCGGATGTATAGTAATAACCTGCGATGGTTTCTATATTGTTTGTAAATGTATTTTAAATATGTATACCTTGTAACGATGAAAACCGGTTAAAAGGTTAAAAATGAGAACTGCAATAGAAATTGTTTTTGTGGTTTATTATTGCGTAATCAGTTGACAAGTGTATAAGGAATGTCGACACTCATGTTAGGTATTTAGGTCCCGCCCAGACGGAGAAAACGTATTTTAGAGGATTTAAAACTTTATCTAGAAAACTCCCGTGAGACAGACAAGACTGCTATAGATCAGACATATTCAAATATAATGAAAACGGGGTCACTCACGTTAAACCGCCGGCAACGCGAGTGCTCGTGACTAAGAACCGTGAATCGGTGCGAAACATGTCGAGCGATTTTCGTTAGTTAGTGCCCAGTTTTCTTTATATTTTGATTTAATATTGTATATGTATGAATGTATGTATTGAAATAGCGTGGGCCAGCAGGCTATGGTCCTACCATTGAAATGTATTCCTTATTTTAACTAATTTTCCTAGATTAATTTAAAATCCTCTTTACAGCGCTTCGGTCTGGGTTGGACTTTATAGTCCCAAGATATGCAAACAAAAGGAGAACTAATGTCGTCATGAAGTTATGGATAAAGCGAAAAAGCACAATGCAAATATAACATTCGGTTCTATGGACGCAATACCTACACATTTTTTTAAACCATAAACAGCAGAGTTACAGTAAATTGCTAAAAAAAAAACTAGCAGTTTCATTACATATTTTTTTATCAAGCCATACAAAGTTATTGGCGGGGCAGGCACCCTGGGAACAGCAGCGGTAGTTATTAGGCTTGAATTGGCTAGTTAAGTCAAAGTGCTATTCAATAACTTTTTTTGCTTTAGCATTTCATTGTAAATCTCTACTTTTTCAGGCCAGCTTTGTATATGTAAGTTTCTTTCTTCGAAACGCCCAATTAATAGAAATGCAATTTTTAACGAATCATCAGCATCCGAGGACGAATCTGAATGAGCTAAAGTTGGCAACATACCTACTCATAATTATATAAGGTTGAACTCACGAATTATTCGAATAACATATTTCTAAACCTTGGGGCGTTGGAAAATGGAGAAGGATAGGATTAGAAACATGTCACCATATCGACAACTAACATGTAAGTTCAACCGTTTAATTATTAGTAATAACCAGGGAGCGTACATTTCATGCCGATGACAGGCGTATGACGTCAAGCTACATACAGGATGGAAAAAGTTTGAAAATGGCAACGGCATAACGAACGTTTATTTATCCGTACCCAATAATGGAAAATGTGATTAATCAATGATTAATCACTGTTATCTAATCAACCTCTTCCTTTTAAGTAGATCTAATATATTTGACACTTGAGACGGACATTGAAAGAACTTTATCCGACATTGTCACATCAACGTTTGACAGACATGCGGAAACAACATTTCAGTTAAATTTCATAAGATCAGGAAACTTAATGCTTTGCTAGTGGCCTAGGTCGCCATGGAGGCTATAAAATTATTGTGCCAAATAAATCCATGTTTAGTTATAGATAATAAACAAATTTATTGTTCCTGCTGTCAGCAAAGTTTGCCACCAAGAGCAAGCAACATCAAATTACATTTGCAAACAATAAAACACAAAGAACATGAGGAACATAAAGAAACACAGTTTGATTTTAACATGGACTTGACCAATTTCATGATAGCATCGATAGATACGTTGTTGTGGCCTATAAGTAATTAAAAATAAAATAAAATAATAGTTACTAAATACGTTTACGGTTACTAAGTCGTGTCACTTCGTTTTTTGAATCACCTGTGTGTTTATATGAATACGACATTATGACGAAACTGGCATGAAATGTACGCTTCCTGGTAATAACCTTAAACATGACTCACGAAAGTTTAAATTCAATTAAAGCTGCTAGTGCTCATATGTATTAAGAACCATAAAAGTTGCGTTTCTATTGATTAGACAATGTGAGCAAAACAGACACAAATTCAGCCTCAAATTCAACATTTTACGAAACATCGATCAGCGCCATCTACCGGGAGTACATACTAACCTGCGAAGCACCATCTGTCGGTGGCCTTGGCGAACACCACCAGGAACACGGCCAGGAGAAGGATGAGCACGCCAACAACGATGCCCACTATCGCGCCTGCGTCAAGCTCGACTCCTGGAGAAGGTTAAAAGGTTAAAATCACTCTATAATTATATTAATTATTCATAACACTTAAAATGCCTCTGATAGTTATATAAAATGAATGCCCCTTTCTTACGAACACAAATGTCAAAGTGACAGATCATTTTAGCTAAAACATGGACATATAATACTCAGGACAGGCTGTACGTGATGCCACAGCGAGCATGCAGCTAAATTAAGAACTGGTTTTAAAATGGCTGATGACTTGCCATAAACAGCCTTACTTTATTACTTAATTTGGACGGGTAATGGTTTATGTGCCACAACTTCATACTAAATCAGTTGTAGCAAATAAAAAAAACGTGGAACTATGACAAGGACAATGAATGACATTTCCCTTTCTGTCACACTTATCGAGATTTGTATGCTAGTAGCTCGCTCGCACGTGGTATTATTATTACCATAGCTTGTCCAGAGTATTATACATGAGCTAAAATGAGTTCAACGTTTATAAATACGCACATTAGGGAATGTTCGTTAGTAATTGGTAATTTCTATTATCTATGATTCTACAGCAAACACAGACTGCAAAAACGAATCATATCACGGAATGTCGACGAATCGTCGAGCTATTACGTTTTGCTACTTGAAATTAAAAACGCACATTATATTATTATTTTTAATAATTTTTCATTCTGGTTTCATGCTTTTGATGGCAAACTCCTACCATTCTCATTTGATAAAAAAAACATGCAGTTGCTTTATCTTTAAACTAAGTTTACATACCTGGACTGGGAACACCGAAAAATTCCGAATTGGTTCGAAACCATAGTTATTCCGATATTTCAAAATTGTAAACGCCATGTTACGCTAAATGAAAACTTGGACGCAGCTGTTTAATTGAATGTGTAAATAGGTTAGGTTAGGTTAGTATTATATCCCGAAAAATCCAAAAATCCTTTAGAGAAACATGGTTTTCGGAATCATCAAATTCGGATGAAATATGCTTTCGGACAAATGACTCATCGGAATTATGTGGTGTACCCACATTAACTACCTACTTACTTATAAAGTAACGTTGCAAAATATCGACAGATATAATTATTATTTATCTAAGAACAATATTTATAGTACCTAACATGTAGGAGAAAAAAACTTACAAATGCAGTGTATACATGGACATTTTGTGTTTACAAAATTGATTATAAATTGAGAAAGCTGGATAAAAAAAGTAAAATACACACAGATTTAAAAAAAAACATACATCCTGTCTATCTTTTATACCCACATTTAACTAAAAGTTGCACTGGAACATAAGTTCCATGTGCTCTGCCTACCCCTTTTCAGAATAAAGGCGTGAAGATAAGTATGTATTAAAAAAAATACCATGAGTTTTATAATTGTCCCTCTGCACTTATGTGCTTAGGTGTTATCAGTTTATCACCTGTGTTTTTAAATAGACAATTGCAAAACTGGACATATTTTTTGTGCCATTAAGAACATATTAAGAATTTGAGCTTAAGAATATCCCCCAGAGTTGTGCTATGTAGCATAGCGGTGTGCGAGGAAAAACCCCACCAATAGCATTAGCATTGGTAGCGTCGCTCGCGCTTCTCTTCCTATTGGTGGATATTTCCGCGCACCGCTCCCCTACCTCGCACACCTCTATTGGATACTCAGCCTTAGTAAACAAAGGATAATCATGCAGAATCAGAACAATAATAAAAAAAATGCATTCTCTCGTTCGCAGGCTCGTAGCAAAGAAAATTGACTGCCAGTCGATCATTCTCATGTCTTACCATACACACTGAGCGGCAGGAGCGAGGCCTGGGCTGTAGGTCACAAAACGACACATTTACCTTAACGAAATACTTCAAAATATGTCTTATATTAATAACTAGCTCCACGGGCTTCACCCGCGTGTTGCAGAGAACCCAGGAGGTTAAAATATAGCTTGAAATCATCCGGAAAGTCTCTCCACGCAGGTGAAAGAATCTTTGAAATCGGATAAGCGGTTCTGGATATTACGGAAAACATAGAAACTTACAATCTCACAGAATTTGCCTGTTTATAATATTAGTAGGAATAGATGAACAGGCATCGTCGTAGTAGTAGTAGTAGTGAATATAGTCGTAGTAATATTGAAACAGTCTTACTCATTATAGTAGTAGAAGTAGTCGTCGCCATAGTAGAAATACCTAATAGCCCCAATAGGATTTGAAGTGGATAGTACAGTCAGCATCACATAGTTAGTAGCAGCCAAAGTGGCCAAACATATCGTAACACTTCCTTATTCCTATAGTAATAAAGACGTGTTCCGATATATTTGGCTACTTTAGCTGCTACTAACTATATGATGCTGACTGTACGAGTAATAATAGTAGATGTGAATGATAATAGGTTTACTAGGAGACTAATATTAAATGTTGTAGTGGTAGAAGTTACAGTCATAAGAAATAACAGTGACAGTTGTTATGGTAATGGTTAAGCATTAGTAGCGTGTCCTTTTAGGGATAGTAACATTAATAGACACAGTATTAGTGCTAGTGGTACGCGTAATTGTGTTAATGGCGGTAGTAACAGCAGTCATCGTAGGAACAGCAGTAGTAGTAGGGATCCGTCTTTGTATTGGTAGTAGGAATAGTCGTTTTGTTGTTTATAGATAGCATGCGGTTGTTGCTATTATCATAGTCGTATCGATGGTTGTGATAGGCTTATAATAGAATTGGTAGTTGTATTACTAGGTTAGTAGGCTGATAGTAGTACTAGTCACTTTAGTTACAACAATATTGGACGCTGTAGCAGTAACATTAGTAGTGACATTTGTAGTAATAGTGGTACTGGTAATAGTAGTTACCAGCGGGCTCATAAACGAACTGCTTTTGTCCGTGGTTGTTGTTGGGAGTGAGGAAGGAGTTCCTATACACGTCCTCCTTAGTGACGGGACACAACACCAGTTACTTTAACGTACTCGAGTCACTTTGTATATATCTAGTGTGACAGGGCTTCATATTCATACTCATACTCATTTATGAGTCATTCATAAGTCTTGAAGACTGTTTTTGCCGCTACATGCTATGGTAGTCGACCTCTTGGGGACAATAATAATAAGAGACGCAATCTTACAGCTGATTGCTGCAGTACTGGTAGGCGTAATTGTAGCAATAGTAGTTAGTATTAGCAGTCATCATCATAAAATAATTGTAGTAATAATAGTGGTTTGATTGTGTACTAGTCGTTATAGGGATAGCATGTGATTACCACAGTAGTCTTGATGGTAATTTGGGTGGTTGTCAGGTTTAGGTATGGTACTAGTATTAGTAATAGTAGTTACCAGCGGGCTCGTCCAGCGTGCTGACTTTGACGATGAGCTGTTTCTGGCCGTGGTTGTTGGTGAGGGTGAGGAAGTAGTTCCGGTCAACGTCCTCCTTGGTGACGGGTGACAGGACCAGGGTGACGTTGTAGTAGCCGCTGCCGTAGACGTCTTGGGGCTGGTGCGAAGATAAGTATAGAATAGAATGGATTAACATTTATTCATGACAACAACACATACATGCACATAAATCAAAATACAAAATAGATGACAACATACGTATCAAAGTAACTTATTCATTTTTAATAATTAGTGTGTTCTCGTTTTTCTGTCGTTGATCGGGCGAAAATCTGTCGGAGTTTCTTAGAAGAAACGTTAATGGACTTCTAATGAAGTGATTAATTAATAAATGAATTGTTTTCTTAGGTCGTCGTATTTTTTTAAAGTAAATCAGCGTACAAACCTCGAACTGTTAAAGTGCTGTTTTTTTTTTGATCTTACACATATCAACCTAGTCCCAAACTAAGCAAAGCTTGTACTATGGGTACTAGCCAACCATAAATATACTTATATATAGATAAATAAATACTTAAATACACAGAAGAAATCCATGACTCAGGGACAAATATTCGTGCTCATCACACAAATAAATGCCCTTACCGGGATTTGAGCCCAGGACCTCTAGCTTCGTAGGCAGGGTCACTACCAACTAGGCTACAGCGGTCGTCGTGTTGTTGGTTCATAAATATGTTTTCTGTCCATATAGTATATCTATATACTTATAAGGTATTCTACTTCTCTTGTGTATGTATACATATAAACATAAATAAATCCATACTTTCATACTAATATTATAAATGCGAAAGTGTGTCTGTCTGTCTGTCTGTTACCTCTTCACGCTTAAACCGCTGAACCGATTGCGATGAAATTTGGTATGGAGATAGTTTGAATCCCGGGGAAGGACATGGGATAGTTTTCATCCCGGAAATCACCTCCTAAGGGGATGAAATGGGGGGTTCAAGTTTGTATGGAGCTATTACAGTATGTATATAAAAGTGGCCTTGCAAACGGATGATTAAGGTGGCTTGGTAGCATATGGCTGAATACCAAAATTACGATTAAGTTTAGAAGGATGTTCACCTGTGAACGCGAGAGTAAGATCCTTTCTAATATGTACAAATATACAGTACCTGAATCTTCATCGTGTGAGCTGTGAGCGTGTGTGTAGCCTATGATGATATCGTTTATTACGAAAGCAACCGACTCTTTCTGACAGCACTCAATAGAAAGTGACAAATGTTCTCATGTCGTTTATCTTATCACATGTCCGTCCATCAGCGTCTGTGTTTAAAGTACCTAAGTTTTTGACATCCCTGAGGTTGCAAGCACAAATGGATGCTTTGGGTGGCTTGGCAGATGGCTCGGGGCCATGCCAAAGTGGTGGTCACAATAAGACTCACCAATAGTAGCGGGCGCAGCGCCCTCCAAATGCTGTTCTCATTTTGATGCTCGCCCTCCTGTCCGCCGGGAATCAGGGTAATGTCGGACACTCTCCACTCGGCGCTCGGCATGGGGTTAGATCGGATGGTGACGTTAAGACGGCCTTCCTCTTGAAGCTTGAGGCCGAAGATGGTGATGCGATCGTCTTGGCTATCGACGAGGCGAGGGGGGTCTGTCCACAATAAGATGAATTAAACGATTGAAAAGGGTTATTTGATGCAGCTTTTAGGGTAATTGTTTCTAGCTGATGAGATGAGAGAGACCAATTCTCAAATCAATAAAGGATCGGTCACGCGTTTGTGTTATAAGCGTCCATAGGCTATGGCTTACCTTTAGGTGGATCGTATGATTGTTTTGCTACCGAAATAGCATAAAAAATAATAGCAAGGCTCGGTTACGTATTAGCAACAGCGAGGCCTGATGAAATGTAAGTACTTTAAAGTGTATTTACAGCGTCATGACGGTGTTTTTTTCCGTTATTACCTCGTTCAATATTGTCACAACAAATGATGATCAGAATTAACTTTTGTTTAAAACGTATAACAGTACTAGCGTTGAGTTTTATCAAAACTTCAGTTTGTCACACTGTTACGGCGATAATCCATTAACGGACCTTCGGCTTTGAGTACGTCTTGGATGTCTGTTAGTTGGACTTACATTGAACATTGAGCTGCCTACGTGCCTCTAAAGGCCTGGACAGGGCGATGTGGTTCGCACGACAGATCAACATCTTCTTGTCGTCATCAGCCGTCAGCGTCCTTTTGAGCACTTGAGACACATCTTCCAACCCTGACTCCGCCGAATCGGTAATCACTGGTGGAACTAGATTGTTCAGGATCTCTTCTTCGCCTGGAATAGACAATTTAAGTAAAGTTTAGACATAGACACATATTTATTATACCTATGGCTATGGTATACTTTGTGGGGGTGGGGGGGGGGGGCTTGGAGGAATTAGATGCGATTGGGGGAGGACTTCAGCCCCTTGGTGTCAGGGCGTGTAAATTACCAGGAAACCGTGATGGTATACCTCCTATACTGCCGTCCTAAGCAAAAAGGTCCCATCTGACTATGAGACTCGTAGTCAGATGCGTCCTTTTGGCTCAGGACGGCAGTATAGGAGGCAGGCTCTACTGAGGTATAAGGAGTCACAAGAGCGAGACACATAGGTAGGCCTGTCCCTCTCGACATTCAATCTGTAAACGCCCTCAGATCCTTAAATAGAAGTACTAGGGCGTTTGGAGTCTCGACGAAGCGTCAAATACCACCCGCAGTATGTTAACTAGGTGTAGTTAACACAGTAAATAATACCATTTTCTCAAACATGCAATGAAATATTGACGTTGTGTTCTTCATAATGGGCTTCGAAGTGGCACGTTTCGGGCGCAGCGAGACGAGAGATCTACGGATGGCATTTCATACAAAATTGGAGGCATGGTCTTTTTTAATTTCCATTCCAGAATTTTTGGCACAGGATCACGGCGTTCAGCCATGAAAATGAATGTTTGATTTCTTGGAGTTTTTTTAATTTATTTCATTGCACGTTTGAGAAAAGCACTATACATACCTCAGCGTGAAAAGGGGTTGCCGGCCTCATCTCATAACAATCCGACCTAGCTACGCTCGGGCGTCTATATGTACTCGGCCGGCAACCCCTTACTTCCCGGCCTCTGTAGTAATGTACTATAGTAAAGTAGTATCTCAACTAGAGTCTCTTAAGGCCTTTTTTCACCTGCGCTCCATTTAAATCCAGTTAGTTCTACGCGGCACGACTACCCCTTGCGTTTAAGTTTATTGCAGCGACGCCTGTCTATGCGAGTGCGGCACATCGGACATTTGCACATTGTTTTACTGCTTTAAGCTATCTCTCTTTCTTTACGTGTCTTTAGGAATCAGGTGGTCCGTTGTCAGTTATGAGGTATGAGGAGGTAGGACACGGCGAAATGTCATCCCGCTCGAATGTGGAACAGCCCAACTGGTGGAGTACCTCCGCCTTGCAGAAGACCACAGCCATAATAACAGTACTACTGTGTAGTAGTGTTGTGTTCCTGGAGGTGAGCAAGGTCGCCAGAGCTCCCGAGGATGCGTTGTGTTGAGAGCGAGGGAATTTCTCGAACATATCAAGGGTCGGCAACGCCCATGTTACTCCTTTGGACTTGCATGCGTCTATAGGCTGCGGTGTCCGCTGACCATCAGGCGGGCCGTACGCTTGTTTGCCACCGTCGTTGAATAAAAAGAATCACCACAAAATTGAAAGAAACATACCTAAGTACCAGCTGATGGTGGCGGCGGGGCGGCCGGACGGTATTTTGCAAATCGCTTCGAATTCCTGTCCCTCTTTCAGCTCGCCGTTCTGCTGCGGTGCTGCAGTCAGCTGAGGCACGCCAGGAGGGTCTGTAACATTCAATTCACAGATGGCAATCTGTATATTTTTATCACAGTAATGCAATTCACTAAATTATTAAGGACTAACTGAATGGAAAGAAAAATATTTTATCTGAAGGCGCACGTTTCGTGCTTTCTATGCGACACATAAACAAATCACTTCAAATTTTAAAAAATCAGTTGAAAAAATATTACTCTTAAGTTGCCTTGTTGTCTTGTAATATATTTATGTAATTGTATGTATGTATCTATGCATTTATACTATACTTATTTATGAAAGTATGTATTTGAGTGTGTACTTAGTTGTCAAATAATGTGGATGTATGTGTTAGTAAGCCTTTGTTGATTTATTACTGCACTACTTGTTTACAACTCTTGTTGAACATTTCCTGCTACCCAAAGGTTGTCTGGAAGAGATTGTTTTAATAATACCGTATTACATTTATTTATTTAATCTACTGGTGTAACATGCTTTTCTTATGTTGTAGTGCAAAGAATATGATTTTTATGTATGTTTTTCCATATCTTGATTTTGGAAGGCATGCGTGCCCTCATGTCGAAACCAACAGCGCAGAGGCCATTTAAAACAAAAATAATCTAAATCGCTTCCACACACATTATTCTACCATTATTAGGTATATTTTCTATCCAGCGAAATGTGTGTAATCGTGTAACTATCAGGTAGTCCACTAATTGATGTTCCGAACAAGGGAATCTATCAAATGTATAATTTATATAAAAATGGACCATATTACCGAGCAATAAACTGCTGAATTTATGGAAGATACATGTTTATAATGTGTTTGCCGTCATTTTTGTATAAATATCAATAGGTACCTGTCTATTGATATTAGTTAGTTAAAAATTAACTATATGTACATAGTATAAGTTAATCATAGTAAATCATAACTTTAAGTTTTCTGGCAATGTTTTTGTTTATACTATTAACTATTAACAATTACTTTAACATGCATCTCAACAACTCATTTTTTTTTAATGGTTTTAATGTTCAGGTTTAAATATTCTCATTAAGGAAACTAAGTCCATAATTTACTACTTTTTAATGGTTTTAGGTTTAAATATTCTCATTAAGGAAACTGTCAGTCCATAATTTACTACTTTTTAATGGTTTTAGGTTTAAATATTCTCATTAAGGAAACTGTAAGTCCATAATTTACTACTTTTTAATGGTTTTAGGTTTAAATATTCTCATTAAGGAAACTGTAAGTCCATAATTTACTACTTTTTAATGGTTTTAGGTTTAAATATTCTCATTAAGGAAACTGTAAGTCCATAATTTACTACTTTTTAATGGTTTTAGGTTTAAATATTCTCATTAAGGAAACTGTAAGTCCATAATTTACTACTTTTTAATGGTTTTAGGTTTAAATATTCTCATTAAGGAAACTGTAAGTCCATAATTTACTACTTTTTAATGTATCAATGTACCTATATGAGACTGTTTGTTTCTTAATAAAAAATAAATAAATAACTATTACATGAAGTTCGCTCGATAATAGGTAAATGGAAGCCTACTTCGCTTACATATATACCACGGTTGTGTAACATCACTTGGGTAACCATTATGTACTTATCATTTGGTTTGGGTATTATACAGAACTTTTGAGTTACCATTGGGTAACTATTGCGTCACTTTTGAGTAACCTTTTGGTAACTTTAATAAAACCTTTCCAACACATTTAGATCACTTTTGTGTTATTTGGGTAACCTATACTCCACTTTCTGGTTACGTTTGTGTAATATTTAGGTAACAATTACGTTACTTTTAGGTAACTTTTGCGTAACTTTTATGTAACAATTGTAACTTACGTGCCACCGTCAGCTTCAGAGCATCCATAGTCTCCTTACCCCCCGCCTGTGGCGTCACTGCACAGCTCACATTCCCGTTCCAGTGCTCCTGTATGTTCTTGATGTGGGCTCCACATTCACCGAACTGAAAGAAAATTTATGTCACAGTTAGCTATTTATTTTATGAGTGCAACAAGTGAAATCTTAGTGCTATTTTAAAGAGTGGTCAAAGATTTAAGTTTAAGAGATGTAAAAGGTCTCCAAACGCCAAAAATTCCGACTCTAAGTAAAAACGAGGGTGGTTACCTACAGATGATTCAAAATAACAACTCACTTTCAGTCCTCTGCCGTGGTAGACCGGCACTCCATCTCTCGAGGTCGCGTCCGGATTCAGGATATAGGAGTCGCCTCCTACCACCACCCTGGAAATACATACAAATACTGTTTATTTCTCTAATAAACGTAGTCAATCACATTTCAGAGCGACTCTTAGAGCTCGGGAAGGGTGAGCTGTTTGAGAGTTTACATAACATTTAATTGATATTTATTTAAAAACAGTTACACAGTAAAAACAAATACAATACTAATAACAAAACAAAATGTCAGACAGAAGAGAGACGTGTACTTCCATCTTCTCGCAGAGGCAGAACATCAAACATTCATCACGCACTACTGCCCATGTGCTTGAAAACTAGAGATGCAACGATGGATTTTATTATCCGGCCGAATACCGAATAGATCCGAAGTATCCTGCCGGATACCGGATAGTATTTTAACATAGGTAAGGAAAGAACAAGAATAAAAAGAATGGTGAATAAATAATAAACTACAAAGCAATCAATTTTAAGGTTAGTTCAATCTTCGTATGAAAAGCTTTTTTTTTTATGTTAAAATTAAAATTAGCGCATGTTTCTGTCAAAACCTGCCTACAGCCGAGTACAGGTTCCGGCAAATAACTTGCGCAACGCGGGACGAAGGGGAAGGGCAGTTCGCAAGGCGAATTGTACGTGCGAGCTGTCCCCCCATGGTCGGCCTTATCACGCGATAAGTGACAAGTTAGGAGCGTCGTCTCGTTCTATCGAACGGTGTCAGCCAGTGACGGACGCTCTATCCTGTCACTTATCGTGTGATAAGGCCGACCATGATACGGGGTCTGGAGTCGCTAGTGCGCATACTCATAGACTACGGAGAAATAAATCTCCCTAGTGCCCATTGATGGGACGAATAGGATTGTAATTTTATTATTACTCCAAAAGATAGAAGGCAAAAATATGCCTAGTGACGAAAATCCCGTTCATTATCTCAGAAAATCACGAAGATATAACCGTTTTAATATTGCTTGGTAGAGAGAAAATGATTGAGACCCGTAACGGCACGTGTCTCGCTCGAGCGTCATAGTAGTCAACATCATATAGTTAGTATTTAGCAGCCAAAGTAGCCAAATATTTCGGCACACGTCTTTATTACTGTACTAGCTTCTGCCCGCGACTCCGTCCGCGTGGAACTCGTTTATACTATCTCTATACCAAATTTCATCCAAATCGGTTCAGCAGTTTAAGCGTGAAGAGGTAACAAACAGACAGACAGACACACATTCGCATTTATAATTTACTAGCTTCTGCCCGCGACTCCGTCCGCGTGGAACTCGTTTATATCGCGCAGCTCCATACAAACTTTCACCCCCCATTTCACCCCCTTAGGAGATGATTTCGGGGATAAAAACTATCCTATGTCCTTCCCCGGGACTCAAACTATCTCGATACCAAATTTCATCGCAATCGGTTCAGCGGTTTAAGCGTGAAGAGGTAACAGACAGACAGACAGACAGACAGACAGACACACTTTCGCATTTATAATAATAGTATGGATAAGAATAAGGGTGGGTTACGATATATTTGGCTACTCTTGCTGCTACTAACTATACGATTCTGACTGTACCTACCTAAATGACAATCGTATCATGTGAATGAATGTATTATGTCCAGCTTAGGACATACTTGATATGCCAATTAAGAAAGAAACCATCCCATAAAATATAAAGCTAATATTATTCACATCATCATATTATTCGCTGGATGCGGGCGGCGCAGGACCGGTCGCTTTGGCACTCCTTGGGGGAGGCCTATGTCCAGCAGTGGACGTCTTTCGGCTGATATGATGATGATTGTAGAATATCATAAAAAATATCAATTATTATGTCTCGTCTAAATTGAAACCTTGGAATGAAATTGATTAAGTAGCGTGAAGTCATTTCATCAAAGTGATTTATTTATTTCATATACCTTTACTTCCTTCTGCTTGATCAGTTGCATTGTGTGAATTGAAGAAAAAATATAACTATTCAAGTACTTATCATAATTATTATTTTAATGCGTTACACACGGTGGTGTTGGAAGGGAACACACTGCTTTTTTAAATTTGCCGCTCTTTTCTAGGCTCATCTTTTGCTGGCCAGAATCTTCCTCTCTAAAATGTCTTGTACATTATAATTTTCCCACGGCACCACAGGTTACTTACCGACACACGCTGATGGGATAGCTGACTCTGCAGAGGAGGTCAACCTCCTCGCCGACCTGCCTCACAGCTTCCCGCGGCGTCACCTGGATCTGGCCTGGAACGAACAGACAGGCACATTAACATTGTGTTTGTTAATGTTTATTTAAGGGGAAATGCGGGCTGGCGCGCGCCCCATACCTTTAAATAAACTTGCATTTCGAGCCGCCGTATTCCCCTATATCTTACGTCAAATTTAGACATATGTAAATACATTTTCCAACATGGATTAACAAAGAGTTGTACTACGAGTATATCTCTACGTTTCGTTTTTTAATCTTTTTGTACATTTGACGTCTGTGTGCGATAGTAAAGTTAGAGAGAAAGAAAGAAAATACTTTTATTTAACGTCACAACTTACACAATAAAAAAAAAAGAACAAGCAAAAGAAAAGAAGAGGACGTTAAACAGGACACGGCGAGCAGAGACGCTGATGTTCGGTGGATACCTAACTTAAAACTATTATAAGTGGCGGCACAAACGCCAACAACTGGTATAGACTAGGAAAAACAAAATCAATAAACCTAAACAATTAACATAAGTAACAGAAAAAAACATTTAATAAGAATAAATACAATGGAACTCGTTTATATCGTAGCTTCATACAAACTTTCACCCCCCATTTTAGGGAAGTGGGGGGTTAGAAAGAGACAAAAAGTAGCCTATGTCACTCTCCATCCCTTCAACTATCTCCACTTAAAAAATCACGTAAATTCGTCGCTCCGTTTTGCCGTGAAAGACGGACAAACAAACAAACAAACACACACACTTTCGCGGCTCTAGTACGGTCGAGGTCATAAATACGTTTACACTTTTGCACCTTATTGCCTTGTAATAAGGTGCAAAAGTGTAAACATATTTATGACCTCGACTGTACATATAACAAAATCAGTTATCAAATAAATCAGAACCTAGGGACATAGTAGAACTCTTAGTTAATCGATGTTACAAAGCTTATTGGCATAGATTTTGATTTGGCGGAGTAAACTCGTCGACTAGTGCCCATAACACAAGCCTTATTGAGCTTACTATGGTTCTAGGTCGATTTGTGTAAGATTGTCCCCTAATATTAATTATTAAAAAAAAAAAAAAAAAAAACGGGAATGCGGCAGCTTGAAAGTCACATTTTTGCATGGGCCGCGCGGTGCCCGTACATAGCGTTACCCACAACGAAGTTATAGGGGAGTCGAAAACGCCTGAACTGGTTCGAGAAAAGGATGGTACGGCCGTGCCGCTGTTTTGCTCGGCTTGGCAGGGGCACTGCCGTGCCCCCAGATATCTATCAATGTCAAATCGTCGATCTGTGAACTGAGATCAAATTGGCATGCAAAATTCGTTGAATCAAGCACTCTGTTCTGAAAGCTCAGTTGGATAGAGCGACTAACTGCGTATGGTATCTTCAGACCAATCGTTTTTTATTTTTTCCCTACGTCCTGAGATCCAGGGTGCCTACGCTTTTGTGTTTCTGAATTAGTTCAAGGTTTAGTTCAAATTTATAGTTTGTTTAGTAATGATTGATTGAGGTTGTAGTACCTATGTCTCCATTATACATACGTCACGCGTCACGCATATCTGTGATCAGTCTACGGATCAATAATAGTCATTACACACTCCACATGGCGTGCTTGTATCCGGCAAACCGGATTAAACCGGCTCAAAGCGGATACCTCGGACTGGAATGTTGAGACTGAGACTTGCTATGCAGTTAAGGTGCGGATACACTGAAGAGGCTGAGAGGAAGTTAGAGAATTCTACTTTAAAAGACAGACAGACTTACAGACTGCGAAAAGTGACTCTTTTTCCCTTTTCACGCTTACACCGCAGAACCGATTTAGATGAAATTTGGTGTGTAGTGGAATGGACATATAAATAGATTGAGAAACTGGAAAGGACTGGATATAACTGGATATTAATCGAGTTCCACACGAACGAAGTCGGGGGAAAAAGCTAGCCATACTTTAAATGCGAATGTAACTCTAATTCCCATCAAAAACATAAATGTGAAATGAGAGCCAAGTTCAATATTTAATATATGCCTTGGTTATTGTCTTCGTTCAATGGTCAGTCCTGAAAATTATTTATTACAACATAAAATATTTTATAACAACATAAAATATAATTTCTTCTTATAACTGAGGATAATATATGAAAGCCTTTACTAGTTAGTGGTGAGGTCTGACTTGGCTAGTTTTCATATACGAATTATATTATAGCCTTCGCAAGTTCTAAAGCTGTAAGTTCTTATTTTATTCTTCTGAAAATTTGGTTTGCTGGTAGAAACTATCCATCGAGCATAGGGCCCTTCCATGACTGTTTTAGTACGTACTTAATAATAAATAGTTTTTATCCCGGAAAGAAACGGGGAGTGGAAGTTAGGTAATCGCGGAAGAAGTCGCGGACAAAGTCTGTTTACTTACAAAATAATGCAAGATACCTATGTGTAATGTCGGGTGAGAATATAACACCATCTTTCATTCCGTGGATATAATTAAAATTGAATTTACCACAACCTATCACTGCGATTTTCTTCACCTTTAAATGTACTTATTGCTATAATGCTTATTGCCTCTAACCTCCTAACCTCCTAACCTCTCAACTTAAATTAAATTCAGATTGGTGAAATTAGTGTTCTGTTCTATTTTATTTTATTTTACTTTAATTCTTATTTAGTTTTACTTGGTTTTATTTTGTTTCTTTTCTGCTCATATGTAAATGTAAACATAAAATAACAATACATACTTATGATCTAGTTCGCATGCTTAAGCATATTGTTATGTATAATTTTAGTGTAGTTTTAGGATAGTTCACGCTCGTTGTTACTTATAATCATGCTGTGCATACATGTTTTGGATGGCATTCCTAACTAGAACCCCTGATGTACTCGTATCTTGTACTATCTATGTAATGAATGTTATCTGTTTTGTGTGCCTAATAAATAAATAATTGGCACTGACATAATTCTCATGTGCTCCGAGACAAAATTGTATAACTAGACACTGCCTCCAGCAATCGCTGCGATTATCCTGCCGAGGGACCATTTCAAAGTTTCAATGAATACTGTCCACTCCACTACTTAGTTTAGAACGACGTATCTGCCAAGAACTTTACAATAAACTTCGTCTCTAGCAGTTCAGAAGTGTAAGTGGTGCTTTGCGATTCATAATCAGTTTCTGTTCTCTCTGCTAGTGTAGCTAGACCACTGCTGGACATAGGCCTACCCCAAAGAGTGCCAAAGTGACCGGTGCTGCGCCACCAGCATCCAATATCCAAGCAACATAATCCAAGCATTGTGATTATGGCATTTACCCGTAATGATGACTGAAAAACCCCAGCCTCGAGGATCGACCCCTGGTAACCGCTGTGGGAAGAAAAAAACCTAGCAAGGCAGTAGTAGCGGATAGTACTAAGTACTAGTTTCTGCCCGAGACTTCGTCCACGTGGAACTCGTGTATATTATACCTCAATGCAAATTTTCGTGGTCCATTTTTCCCCCTTAGGGGGAGATTTCTGGGATAAAAACGACCATATGTCCTTCCCAGGGTCTCACAAACTATCTCTATACCAAATTGAATCTAAATCGTTTCAGTGGTTTAAGCGTGAGAAGGGCAGATATAGACTGTCACTTTTGTATTTATAATATTAGTATGGAAGTACTGGAAGTAGGTACCTATGGATAGTAATTAGTATGCATGGTCGAACTCATAAGTAGCCACCAGAACTCCTTAATATCTTGTCACCTTAACCCGTTCGACAAATTCTTCATCCTAGCGTTTCCCGGTTGTGCCTTATTAAGGCTCGGAGTCCGCTTTGACTTTGGGTGGCGTTTGATAACTGTATCGCACTAAACGCGACTTGGTACAAAGGTGTTCAGCTTGTGAGTTCGACCATATGCGGCATAGCGGTTTAACATATTCGGTAGAGATGTGTAAAGGAGAGCGGCTTAAGGTATGTCGACCGTAAAGACGTCCTCATCCGCAGGAAAACGAGAAGATTGGAAGAATTTGATGTGGGATAGTAACCTCTACGTCAAACTTCAGGGCTGAAGGAACGCGACGAAAATTTTCTACCGGGCGTCCCACCATCGAGTGGATTCTGAGACTCGTAACTGTGCGTAAGAGCATGCTTTGCGAGGCACTTAGGGAGTGTTGTTGTCTATGACAGCATCAGTCATTTGAGTCGTTAAACTGCCTGGAGGCCTTCGGGGAGCTTGAGAATGGGAAGCTTAGCGTTGCCCAATAAGAAAGGAACCTACCTACCTACCCAACCTACCTACCCGTACCTATTGATTGGGCAACGCGACCGTTAGACGCGAGGTATAGGTTCCCATTTGCGTTGGTTCAGATTGCAGTCGCTCCCGAAAAAACTAGACTTTACACCAGCAGGTCGATCACGTAACGTATTGCACGAACGATAGGTAGGTAAATGTCAATTTTCATATGGAAATCTGACAGTTGGACTGACCGAACGCGTGTTCAAAACGTTACGTGATTACACTGATTCCCCCTCAGTTCTTGGAGGAGACAGGGATCATGCATCGGAGAATATTAGAAAAAGTATAGGAAGTTGACTCCATGCTTGCACAACTTTTTTCGGGACTTCGCCAACTTTAGGTATTTTTACCGAATCTCGCCCTTGCTGTAAAGTGGTCCAAAGAGACGAGACGAGTTGTTGCTGCGTTCTGAATACTATGGTTTAAATGTGCCCGAGGCTGCCACAGACAATCCAGTATAACTTCAACTACGGACTACGCAGTTCTTATGAAACTAGGGGCCAACTTATACTGGATAGTTCATAGAGTATTTGTGAATAGGCTGAGAATTTGCGGAAGTTTATTGTGTCTTAGCAGTTGAGGGTTAAGTTTGGAAAAGAATAGTTTCATTCGGGTAAGTTTTGGGACGGTAAGTGTAGTGAAATAAAAGTTTTTGTTAAAGACACTCTTAAAAAGATTACGGTGGTTATGCCTCTTTTCGTTCGACCACGGCAGAGCCGAAAGGAAATATGTTTTTTAGCAGTCTACATTTCTATTTACTTATGTGTGTTCCACCGTAGCGTTTAAGATACTGAACCGATTTTGATAAATGAGGTTTCAATCGATTCGAAATTATGCTCCGGGTGAGATAGGCTACTTTTTTTTTCCAGTTACTCGAAGTTTTTCGAATTAACTGTTTATGCTTTTTGCCGTTTATCGCTTAGGAGTCTAAGGGGGAATATCCAATATAGATGTGCGAAGCTGTAATTCGGCATGGGTATATAAATCAATCACACTGACAAAACAGAAGAACAAAATCTTGAAAAATATTATTTTTTGTAGTACCTTCCCTACACCTAAAGTGGGGATGTAATTTTTTTTTCTCGTTAAACCCATTGTGTGGGGTATCGTTGGATAGCTTGTTCAAAAATATTATGGGTTTCTTAATACAATTTTTCAAATTAGTGATTCGTTTGCGAGACATTGGGCTTTCAAGCCCAAATTTTTGTTCGAGTCATGTGTCCGCCCCCCTGCCGGCTAAATGGCTGCTACTGGGAATGTTAAAAAAATCGTGGCAGTAGTACATATAATGAACTTAAAAGGAAAACTATCACGGCTAAGTAGGCATAACTAGTTACCGAGTAATAGTCGACCAACTTAAAATGTACCTACTTAGAAAGGGACTTGAACTTTCGTACAAATTTGGCCGACGCAACCATTTAGTTGGCGCGCGCGTGTCGATGTAACTAAGAAAGACAGGCAACTATGGACCCTACACTGCGCGTGGCCCGACACGCACCTGGCCGATTTTTTTATTCCGAAAACTGAATCCACAAGAAACATCTACACAATTATCAAATCTGCTCACAAAATTTCGCGAGAATCGGTTGAGAAATGCGACCTGTAGAGGACAGCTGGACAGCTGGACAGCCGGACAGGAAAGAATTTTGGCGCAAGCTGAACCAGAGAACTTCGCTCGCGTCGCTCGATCGTTCAATAAGAAATGTTGACAAGTATGCCAGTTCTTTCGCTTGGTACCCGCCATGGTATAACAACACAGGTACTCTCTTCCGAGACTCGCGAACCACGTGACTGACACAAGCCTACGTCATCAAACGGCATTTAACAGCATGATGACGTAGGCTTGTGTCAGTCACGTGGTTCGCGAGACTCGGAAGAGAGTACCTGTGTTGTTATACCATAGTACCCGCCATAAAATTAAACTGGGACAGGGACAAAAATATCTGTACAGGACTCTATTGTCAATGTCATAAATACAGATTATGTACGTATAATTAATACCCGACTGTACAACACGCGAAAGGAATTATAATTCAGAAGCAGTACGGAGCGTTGCAGTTGACATTTCATTAAAATCTTTATCTGCATAATGCTTTGCTTTTGTTTTACAAACTAGACGATTCCAGTTATGGTATGGTTCTGAGACGATGCAGATACATAGTTAGTCTTGATTCTATTATTACGAAATAAGTTTCCGTCAAAAATTAAATTTTTGGTACAAGCTTTTATTGCCGACTGTACTTTTCTAAATACCGTCATCAACTACTCATTGAGAGGATTATTAAGAAACATGGGAATTCAGTACTTAACCGACATCGGTTAAGTACTGAATTCCCATGGCCACCTTCTGTCACCATCATCAGATCAGCGCGATGGTATTGAATTGTCATCCAAACTATACCCAAAATGTCAGCTCAAATGCACCGGGAAGTGGGTCAAATTTAACTTGCAAGATTTCATTACAGACACCGGCACAGGTGAAACTAAATTTTATAAAAGCTTGTAAAATTAGTTAGGTATTTATAATATTTATTTTGTATAGACTTAGTATAATAGGGATGATGACTAAGATTTTTTTGTGACGTCATTCGAACCAGTTTTAGGAGAGGAAGAAATGTTTGTATGGGAGCAACTACAATTAAAGAACATAAATACCTAAAGATTGACCTCGCTGGCGGCAGCGCGAAACGCTTCATACTGTGTGTCTATACAAGTGTGACGTCACATTTGTATATTTGTACTAATCGTAGTATGGAAAATCAGGTAAATTGTTGTTTTGGTCGCGAAATACTGCGTTTAAGTACATATTTGTTACACAATTTTGTTTGTAGAAAAGCGTAAGGATTCTATTGGTAGCTTTTAATTTACTTTTAGACAATAAAAAAATAGCATATTTTTTCTAAACTTTCAAGGTTCATATCTTTTTATGATTTTAATTATATTTTATAATTTATGCTTTATTACGATAATTTGACGACCGGTTAGCCTAGTGGGTAGTGACGCTGCCTACGAAGCTGAAGGTCCTGGGTTCGAATCCCGGTAAGGGCAATTATTTGTGTGATGAGCATGAATATTTGTTTCTGAGTCATGGAAGTTTTCTATGTATTTAAATATTTATATCTATTATATATATCGTCGTCTAGTACCCATAACACAAGCCTTAATGAGCTTACTATGGGACTAGGTCGATTTGTGTAAGATTGTCCCCTAATATTTATTTATTAAAAAAAAAAAAAAAAAAAAAAAATCGATGGTTTACTATCCATTTAGCATCACTACTTTATCAATTTGAACATGAGGCATCATGCCTATTATGAGTATAGCTTCGCGGCTTTTCTGTGGTATCCTAATCATTTAAAAAAAATCTGTATGACCCACATAAATTCCATAGAGTTTCGAGCTTCGTGTGGAGTTGTGGACCAAGGTTAGGTTTTTAAATTCCATTCAGTTTCCAGTATCCTGTGGAGTTGTGGACACAGCCGAAGTTAGTATTTTAAATCCTGTATGACCCACATAAATTCCATACAGTTTCCATTATCCGTGCGCTTCCCAAACATTACATAAAGTGTGTTAAGACCATTTGGGCCGGGGAAACAATTGACAGTGACGCAAGTCCTAAACTAACGGATAATATCTCCTAATAAAGCGGCGGTCACTCGGAACAAAAGACGGGATGGAGTCGCTAGTATTTTTTTTTTCAAGATGCCCGGTCGGATGTTGGCGAACAGGCATACCACTCCTTATTCGCTACGCGCTAATGCGGCTCACCCCGCCGGTCACCCGTCACGAAACTAGACCTCTACCTTCGCTTAGTTACTACGCATTGCGGTGTCAAGATATATTTGTGGGTGAGCGTTGAGGTGAGCTTAAAACGAGTTAGAATAGGGGGGCAGGTAAGCAGACATCGCCTATGGGCGCGTGCACACGTGCGTTATCTTTCCTTTATTGATTTTAGGATGCGTTGTGAGGACAGCTAGAGACGCACTCTCAACACAGCGCATGCTAGGGAGCTCTGGCAAGTTTTCTCACCACCAAGACATGCAAGGCAAGTGGAATACTGGTTATTTCGATAGACTGGTGTGGATTTGCGGGAGCTTTGAGCTGGTGACTGCCGGAACTCGGATGATCGCGATCAATGGTGGGGTGAGGCCAAAAGACACTTTATTATTAGAAAGGCAGGGCACAGCGGAATGGCTTCTCGGTCATATTTGGAGCAGCTAAACTGGGGAAGTACAAGCCATAACACCACTACACTACTTGCTCAGTAAGTGTGTGGTGTTGTGATCCTGCTGGCGGTGTCCCCTTATTTCACCGACAAACGTTTCAGAATGCATGGTTTTGCCGAATTTTCGTTTCATAGAATTTCTGTTACTCAGATACCATAGAATTTCTGTTACTACTGATACCGTTGACTTTTTAGGTACAGCTTTGTAGAACCCATTAGGTTAGGTTAGGTTTGTTTTATAACATTCCTGAAAATTTTACTGATTCTGAAAAAAAATGGTTTTCGGAAATTCTGCGTAACATATTGTCGGTAAAACAAGGTATGACCCCTGCTGGCAGTGAGTAAGATTGTCAGAGATACAATGTTTGAAAGTGAGCGACCTGCATTTGTATCTAGCTGTCAACACAACGAATCCTCAAATTGATAAATGGTCGGCAATGCGCTTGTGGTTCCGTGTTTTGTTTTAAGAAGCTAAGTCTAAATTGACAACAGTGTTCAAATGGGTAGGCGTTCAAGCGCCTTCAGTGCTGCCAGACATGTAACATTATGCTTCAGCACGAACATTGCATGTAAAAAAAAAAAATCTAACAAGTCTACTCTACGGCCCTCCGTCACTACGTGTCCCCGTATTTTTCTATTACTCGGCTTCTCATGTGCTCAAATTGGAAGAAGTCATGCAATGGCGTCGTCCGCCGCCAATTACAGAAACGGGAAAAATGCACGAGCGATTCATTAAGATATGGGTTAATGACAACATGAGTATCATTGATGACTTTTATTTTAAGGTTTCGAATTAATACAAATTGTTTTTTCTATTGGCTTTTATTCTAGATTTTAGCAAGGTAATTTGATGATAGTCGCGGGAGTCCGTGGATGGCGAGTGGCGCAGGACCGGTCATTTTGGCACTCTTTGGGGGAGGCTGTTTTCTAGCATTGGACGTCTTTTCAGAATCATAATACTTTATTTGTGAATCATAGGTATGATAGGTGTTCGTTACACAATTACACATGCATTCTTAAAGTTCAGCTATGTTCTACCTAGCTATGTTCTCTTTTGGCAGATATGTTGATCATGTGATTCATGGGAATGTCAAAAAGTTGATATACTACAGACGAGACAAGTGTGTGGTACCATGTGTTTTCCTAAAAAAACGTACGTACAGTCACTATTTAGCACCACAAAGCGGGCATTAATATCTGCCATCACAAAGCGGGCATAAATATCTGTCACATCCTTACGGCCCTAGAAATGGAGTGGTGTCGTGTGCTCGTGTGTCAAAAAGTTGATATACTACAGACGAGACAAGTGTGTGGTACCACTGGGTTTTCCTAAAAAAACGTACGTACAGTCACTAGCACCACAAAGCGGGCATTAATATCTGCCATCACAAAGCGGGCATAAATATCTGTCACATCCTTACGGCCCTAGAAATGGAGTGGTGTCGTGTGCTCGTGTGTCAAAAAGTTGATATACTACAGACGAGACAAGTGTGTGGTACCACTGGGTTTTCCTAAAAAAACGTACGTACAGTCACTAGCACCACAAAGCGGGCATTAATATCTGCCATCACAAAGCGGGCATAAATATCTGACACATCCTTACGGCCCTAGAAATGGAGTGGTGTCGTGTGTGTATGCGCGCTTTGTTGGGGCAGATATTAATGCAGGCTGCATTAATGCAGGTGGCTGTACCTACTAAATGTTATTTGATATTAACGGTAGCTTTTTGGTGAAGGAAAACATCGTGAGGAAACCGGTCTAGTCCCAACAAGATCTTTTTCTCCCTCTAAGTCTCTGGTAGGTCAGAAGGCAATCGGTTTCGTAAAAATAGCGCCTACCTCTCTCTGCCAAATCTTAGCAACCAAAGTAGGAGAAAAGTTGGGAAAAAAATGGAGCCAGTAAGTAGAACGTTTTTTCAAGCTTTTATTTAGTTTCACCTGTTTGTCATCAAATCTTGCAAGTTAAATTTGACCCACTTCCCGGTGACCGATTGAGCTGAAATTTTGGGTATAAGTATAGTTTGGATGACAATTTAATATTATGGTACCATCGAGCTGATCTGATGATGGGGACAGGTGGCCATGGGAATTCAAGACTTAACCGACGTAACCCCGTTGAGTTAGGGCTAGTCAGAATCGTCTCAATGTACTCATGATGGTATGGTTGATGATGGTATACAGAAAAGAACAGTGGGCAATAAAAGCTTGTACCAAAAATGAAATTTTTGACAGAAAATTGTTCATACTATCATCGCTTCATTATTTTTGTATTATAGGTAATTTATAGCAACATGAACTAGCTAATGTCATTTCAGTATGCCGTCTTAAAATGGGCACCAAACTGGGGATCCTTAAAGAGGCCGCAAAAAATAAGGCAAATGAAGCCTAAACCTCGATTTGAAATAGTCTCTTAGGCGCCAGGATACCAGCACAATTACCTCCCAAATCCAAAATGGCGTAACTAGTGGTGAGTTGTAAGGAGATCTGTCTTTCTTGACATTGTCAGGTGATTGACACCAGTTAGGACGACACACGAATTACGTTAATCAAGATGGTGGAATTCATGGACGTTAAAAATAGGAGTGACGGGGTGATATAGATTAATTAAATCCCCGTGTTGTGTGTGATGGGCTCGCAAACAAAAGCCAGAACTTGTTGAAATTGGACCGGTCTCCTCGCGATGTTTTCCTGCACCTAAAGTTGACTGACGAGAGTATTTGCTCGATGTGAGCTGACCCTGTATCATGGTCGGCCTTATCACACGATAAGTGACAGGATAGAGCGTCCGTCACTGGCTGACACCGTTCCTTAGCATGACGACGACTCCTATCTTGTCACTTATCGCGTGATAAGGCCGACCATGATACGGGGTCAGCCCCCCTATTCTGTAACTTGTTTTAAGATCACCTCAACGCTCACACAAATATATCTTGACACTGCAATGCGTATACGAGTTCACTATAGTAACTAAGCGTAGGTAGAGGTCTAGTTTCGTGATGGGTGACCGGCGTGGTGAGCCGCATTAGCGCGTAGCGAATAACAGCCCAGGTTACAAGTCGAATATTCGGCACGTCGGTACAGCGAGCGGAGTAGTCGCCACCTTTACTCACAACCAACAAATGCTCGATGCGAATGTTCAGACGTCATCCACCTTAATATCGCTGCCTTGCCGCTTGTCTACAGTGGCTTTACAGTGTACTGTGTCTTCGATCACTATATATCATCATCATCATCATCATATTAGAAGAAAGACGTCCACTGCCGGACGTAGGCCTCTCCCACAGAGTGCCAAAGGGACCGGTCCTGCGCCACCCGCATCCAGCGGACCCCCGCGGCCTTTACCAGGTCATCAGTCCTCCTTGTGGGAGTTCTACCTGCGGTACGTGGTCGCCACTCGAGAACCTTTCCTTAACGGCCATCGGTTCTACGTGCAATGTGCCAACTGCAACGTAAGTTTAGCGATTCGGAGGGCTATATCGGTTACCTTGGTTCTGCTGCGGAATGCCTCATTTCTGATGCGATCACGCAGAGAAACTCCCAGCACAATAGACCTGGTCTTTGTTCCCAGTTTTTTATTGTGCCGTAAGAGGCGACTGTTGAAATAGAGTTGAAGGGTGATGTGAACGATGAGCTCACATCTACTGTGCCTAGGCAGCAAGTATAATATATGCTTACCCCCTTATTCGTAAAACTTAAAATGGCTCTGCTAAATAAAATGTGCTTTGTCCCTTTCTTACGAACACAAATGTAAAAGTGACAGATAATGACAAACGAATTTTAACGCCATTTTAGTTAAAACAGGCTTGTAGTACGTTTATGAATCGGCCGTTAGACTATAACTATATTAACTTTGCTTGCTTGGCGATCACAAGGTATCAATTAATTGTTAATGTACTCCCAGCACACCGAAGTCAGGAAAAGCTTTATTGCAGTATTTTCAGGCCGCAGATTTAGTCGATACGCTTTTATAAATCCACACTCGCTGCTGGATAAGCCTAAAAGCCTTCTCTTGTATGGCGTTTCCCGCGGAACTGCGCGTTTCATATAAGAATAGAAAAATCGTGCGTTCCTGGCGATGTGATTTCAAGGAAAACCATTTTAAAACGAAAAGACATTAGTATTGTTATGTTTGACAGGCACTTCATGATTGAAATAAGTAAAACTAGTACAATTTTTCCCTTTGATATCCTAGGTAAACGAAAATATGAAAACGACTTTGTCCGTTAAAATTCTAATGTTATATATGTTCTAGTGTTAATATGGTATGATGTTTTTTTTCCTTCCATGCACACATGTTTAGAGTTATATTCCAGACCGGTATTCACGTAACGTTCCGAATGCGCGTTAGGACAATTTAAGGGGCTACCCGAGGTTTTCATCGATTTTTGACAAGTTTTGAATCGTATCTACTACTTTTGCACTACAGATAGAATCATAAATCAAACGGCTATCGGTTCTTCAATCTTTTATCTCCATTTTGACAGACCGGATTTTGAAACAAATTAATACTTAATTTTGTATGATTTTTTTAAACATTGTCTAAAAAAACACTTATTTCGCATCTCTATTGACGTGAAAGATCTAACATATACGAAATCTACAAATTTGGGTTCGTCTATGACGTCTCTAAAAACTGGCAGAGGGTTTTAATTTTAAACCAATTAACACAAAAGTTATGGCCAGAAAACCAGTTTTTTGGCCTAAAATTGTTCAACTTTGATGCCAAATATCTCGAAAAAAATGAAGTTTGAAGTAAATATGGGATACTATATTGCTTAAAGCCGTTGTTGTTAATATAATAAGCTACAAAAAACATTAGAAAACTAAGGGATTCAGATCGAAGGTCATTGGCGTATGGGAGCCTCTTAACTGTAATTTTTCCATATAATAAGTGACGTTTAGTTCTATCTACCTGACGCGCGTTCAATGCGTTACGTGATCGACCTGCAGATCTGTATCTTTATGCATTTTTTTTTGTAATTGTCTGTAGGTTGTTTTGTGAGTCCAATAAATAAAACAAAATAAAACGGATTGTATTAAAACGTCTACTTTATAACCTTAAAATCATCAAAAGGACGGAGAAGCTTGTTTTTTAAGATATTTTATTGAGCACTTTAAAAATGATCAAGATTTTTACCACCATTAATCTCTATTATAACGGCTAAAAAGAGTATTAGGTAGAATCGGTCGACGAAGTCTCGAAAAATACGCCCGATTCGATAAAAGCTGATCCGAATGTTCGGCCGAATATTCGTATTAGTATATAGCTCCTTTCCCACCAACACGTCTTAAAATATTCACACTAAACTAATTTACAATTTGGCCAATCCATTTGTAACTACTGAACTGAGGGGCGAAGCCAATCATATTACGCTACCCTGGGGACCCGGTTTCGAAGACGTCATTTGTTTTTATTACAACCCTCACTGTTAGAATGATAGCGAAATATATGACCATATATTATGTTTTGAGTTGATTGTCTATTTGAGAAGTTGAGGGTGTCATGATTTGAGTGATTTTTTCCATTGGTTTTTTAACGCACGGTCGACTCAAGTTGACTCCATACAAACGTTTGGTCCTCATTTTAAAATGGTATACTGGATTAACTTTTTATACACAATGTGATCCGCTATGTCTAAGGTCGGAAACTAGAGTTTGTCGCTATTATAAATCTTACTTCTCCATTCAAACGAGGGAGCGAACAAAGTCGAGGCAGTAATTCGAAAAAAAAATTTTTTTTTTAATTGTCTAAGCGAACCAAGTTCTCCCTTTCTGCTTGGAACAAAATACTTTCATATGGCCGAATGTGGGCCAATCAACTATTTTTTCTTGCGCGTTGCTTGGTTACGTCTTCTGGGTCACTCTTTAAAACTATTTTATGGGGTTTAACCCCGTATTTGTGTAGTGTAGCAGGCCCATTCCATGGTGCGTCACCTACTTAGCATGATAGGAGTTCAATTTATAGTATTTGTCTCTTGGCTAACCGGGACAGAATAAGGACACGAAAAAGTTGATTGACCAATGTTCATTGACCAGATGCCCCGCTGGTGGTCTCTTCTCCTATAGGTCGCGTTTCTATACCGATTCTCATGTAATTTTGGGAGCATGGTCAATACTTACATAGAATTATTTGGTCGATTTAGATTTTTGACAAAAAAAATGAAGATGTAGGCTCGCGCGTTCTACAGCTCATATAAAATTGGCCGCTTTTCCAAGTGCGTGTCGGACCACGCACAACGAGGGTTCCGTGCCTATTAAAAAGGTCGTATCGTTACTGAAATCTTACGGCACTTACGTCCTTTTCTTTAAGGAAGGCATTTTTTTTGAAATATCTCAAAAACCTTTGAACCGATCTTGTTCAAAACAATTTTCGCTGAGAGAATTTAATAAGCCCTATGAGCATGATTTTTTTCATATTTTTAAAATACACGGTTCAAAAATTAGAGGGGGGGGGGGGGGGGGGGGGGACACACACAATTTTAGTGACTTTTGAGGAGATTATCTCTGACTGTATTCACTTAATCAAAAAAATTGCTGAGAAACCTTATATTTATTTTGAAAGGCCTATCGATTGATGTGAAAAAAAAAATGTTGTTTTTCAGTTTTATGTATGGAGTGCACCCCTAAAAAAAATTTTTTTTGTAATTTAGTTACAAAACTATGTAGCGGTTAACAAAATACACCTATCCTGAAAATTTTATTCATATACACCTTATAGTTTTCGAGTAAAATGCCTGTGACATACGGACGGACAGACAGACAGACGGACATGACGAATCTATAAGGGTTCCGTTTTTTGCCATTTGGCTACGGAACCCTAAAAAGGCATCAGAGAGCCAATAGTAGGTACTTGAAGTACTTATACTTATATATTTGACGGCCGGTTTTGCCTAGTAGGTAGCTACCCTGCCTACAAAGCTGAGGGGATGGAAGGCCCGCTCCCTTCGGACCGTTTCGGAGCCAGCATTTGGAGCCAGCTACTGTATGGGAATTTAAAATCCCGTTTGGGAGCAGGATACGAAACGGGCATTTTTTTTACCGTTTCGGAGCTAACTTCGTACCGTTTCGGAGCCAGCTACCGTGTGGGAATTTAAAATCCCGATTGAGAGCTAGGCATATTATGACTTACTGTTACGGATAGGTACGACGACGAGCGAAGCGAGGAGGAGTGTGTTAGGTATCTTGTGATCATTTGGTACGACGACGAGCGAAGCGAGGAGGAGTGTAGGTTAAAAAAGTTGAAAAAAAGTTCATGTGGTGCGATTGGTAGGACAAAGGCAGTAGGATTTTAACCTACACTCCTCCTCGCTTCGCTCGTCGTCGTACCAAATGATCACAAGATACCTAACACACTCCTCCTCGCTTCGCTCGTCGTCCTACCTATCCGTAACAGTAAGTCATAATATGCCTAGCTCTCAATCGGGATTTTAAATTCCCACACGGTAGCTGGCTCCGAATGCTGGCTCCGAAACGGTAAAAAAATGCCCGCTTCGAATCCAGCTGCCAAACGGGATTTTAAATTCCCATACGGTAGCTGGCTCCGAATGCTGGCTCCGAAACGGTCCGAAGGGGGCCCGCTGGGTTCAAATCCCGATTAGCGCAAATATTCGTGTGATAGGCATGAATATTTGTTTGGGAGATTTCTAAGTAAGTATTCATATCTATCTATTAAATGTATCGTCTTATTGAGCTTATTGTGGAATTAGTTTGATTTGTTTAAGATTTTCCTCTAATATCTAAACTAATATACCTAAACCCTATTCCGTATAAGATTAGAAAAATTTCAAGGAAAACCATTTTGAAACGAATAAAATTGAGTACCTACTGTTATACCGGGTGTGGCCTGTAATAAAAGCAATAAATTTAAAGGAAGACTCCATTGAAGTTATTCTATATTGGTCCCAGTGTTCCAAAATTATTGAATTCGGAAATAATGATATATGAAGTCATGATTCATATGTAAAGCCACTTGATTTCACGATATCGTAGCATGTAAGTCATTAAATATCTTGGTGGAACACTGGGCACTTATGTCGTAGTGATATGATTAATTAGTGTATTTTTCCATCAAGTTTGGAGGTTTTTTTTTGACATTTTGCATGATTTTTTGTATTTAAAATGTAAAATAATATTGATAGTATTCCAGTTAAGTAAAGTAAACCTACTTAGCATGCTGGTGCTAAAAAAATCTGCCTGCTTTTTCGGTTATCCGCATATGATAAACTTTAAAATTTCCTATACGTTATAGAATCGTGCATTTATTATATTGGTTTTTAGACCTTTCTCACTAGTCTACCTTAGTATAAGTCCTTACCTCCCATCACAAAAGAGAGCTCTCTGATAGACAAACGGACAGGTGGAGAAACATAGACGCGAACCTCGTTGGTTCAGTGCAAGGATCATATAATTGTAATTCCTTATATAAACCAACCATAACCTTCGAATAATTCTAAAAATGAGTTTTCGAAACAAATATGTATAACTTTCACGTAGACAGGCTAATTATTTATGCTCAGACACTAGAATACTACGACGGGGGATCATTCCCACCAAATGAACCTACTTCAGTATTAAAATTAATACCAGCTATGTAATTCACAATTTATTTAACCTCACCTCACCGCTCAGCCCTAGTATATCTAACCGCCGGGATTTATTTCATGTTTTTTTTTCTGTTTAACTGCTTAGAACTGATTGCTGATTGGCTTAGTAATCCACCTTTTATTGCTCCTATTACAGGCTACACCCTGTTTTTAAAAAGCACTTAATGTTTGAAATAATTAAAACTACCTTTTACAATATTTCCCTTCCATATTCTAGATAAAGAAAGAAACGTAGACGATTTTTTCCGTTACAATTACTTTTTTTATGGAACTAGGTATATACATAGGTATAGATGTAATCATAGATGTATCACTGGATGTCTCGAAAACTATGCTCTCAGTCTCATAAATCATAACCCTCCTCAAGTCCCGCAGTCGTAAAATTTTACTAAGTGTTAAATTCATGCAATAATCAGAATGCCTGCAGCTAGAGGGTGCTCCATTTTATTAACAGGGTGTCCTGATTAGCAATTAGGGTGAATAAGGGAATGTATTAGAGGGGTGTATTTTATTGTCGTTTGTGGTACTGGCATTTTAAAATGGCACGTTCTATTTATCGCGATATGAAGATTATGAAGTGGCTGTTTTGCATTTCTAGTTTATATTTTATTGGATTTTATTTATTATGTTTTATGTCCGGTTCGAAATCTTCGCCAGCAAATTGGAATTGAAGTAGGTTTAAAAATTAGATCGAACGCTTGGAAAGTGATGAAAATGTAATGAAAATATTTTTTTTTACAAGTTCTCTCATTTATTCCTCAATAGTCAAGTCAAAACCTTTTTTAGCCATCCTTAAGACTCCCCAGGACGCTCGACTCTCCATACAAAACGAAGTTGGGTTCTCATTTTAAAATGGCATGCTGGAATAACATGAAAGTTTGTATACACAATGGGATCCGCCATATCTAGGTCGGAAACAAGTCTGTTGCTAGAAATTACAACAGAAAAAAAATAGAGACAAAATAAATTTTACGTCACACCTGGCCATAATGCAAGTTATACCGCACGCTGCGCGTACGGTAAAACTCGCATAGTGGCCAGGTGAAGACGTAAAATTGTGTACTCACCACGGGCGGTAATTCGTAAAGCCCCAGATCGCGTATTTATGGCCCTCACCTTCGGTTCGGTTAATATACTAAGTAGGAAACTTCCATTCTAAGTTAAGAAGGGGAAGTTTTTGTTCAAGTCCAATTATCAAGAAATTCTACTTGTTCTTTTAATTTTTCTTGTTTTTTTTTTTGTGACATGTCGAGCATAAGGCTGCGGTCTGGATACCAGCGGGCAACGAACGCCGAGCGTCAGTTCATAGATTTAAATGAGCTCAATCTATGAACGCTCTCGTCGCCCCGCTGCCCGCTGGCGTCTAGACTGTGGCCTAAAAACAGATAATGCCGATGGTAGGTAATCTTTATCTATTTTTGCGCAACGACAGTAGCAAGGAACCTCGCATGGCATTTTAAAATGCTATCTGTGATTCTTTGCTATTCAATTAAAAACAAATATCTTCGGTTCCTTGAAACATTGTTTATTTAACATATCGAAAAGCCATAGTTCTTTTTTAAACCTATTTTGACTAACTTCCTGCTCTTTATGCATTTATTATTGTAGATTTTTTTTGTTCAACACCGCGTAAATGTAGGCTCGACTTCACTATGATTTATTATTTTCCAATAATATGTTTAGTATGCTCAATAATAAGTTTTAGTTCCCTCACTGAGTATGGTGTAAATGTAATTAATAACCGATAATGTACACAACGTATTAAATATGCGTATGAGAAAAACGTGACATGTAACTTGGTGTTATTAATAAAGTATTTGTATTTGTAAGTATGTATATAGAAAATCACAGAGTAAATAAACCCCTCATCAATACAAGACTAAAATTACCAACGGCTCTATAAATCCCTCAAAGGAATTATTACCATTGCAAACGGTATTATTTATACCACCCCACTAAATCATTCACCCATTCAAATCATACATTCGTTCAAAGAGTGTCAATCCGAAGTGCGCAACGTGTGGCCATCCTAATGAGCGGCTACTGCCTATGGTGACGATTCAATTATGAAATGTTGGACAAAATGAAAAAAAAACTTTTATTTATAATTGCCATTCGTAGATTTAACATTTAAGTTAAAATTAAAAGAACAAAAAACTTACGTAGACTAAAGTAACATATATTAAGAATAAAAAAAAAAGTCACCTAGGTCGGATCCCTACGGAAGGGTGAATGAAATGAAATGACGGATGGAAGGAACGAAAAGTTGCCTTAATTGTATTCGTCCGAATTGTTTTTACAGAAGTTGTTATCTATTCAGTATTATTGTAATTATAATTTTACACCAAAAGCCTTCAGTACGATACTATCTACAAAAGTTTGGAAGTTAGAAAAAAAAAAAAAACACTTATCCGGGCCAAGGAAGTTTCGAAACATCTATGTGAATCCCTATATTTCTTTAGTTATTTGTTTTTCTTGGATCGAGTTGTCTCAAGCTTGACTTTCGCACGGCTTCGTCCGTTATTACCTTATTACAGAAGACCCAGATGGCGCCGCGGTATAAGATATAGCATATAGCCTATCACCAACCTGAGTTCTACATATACTGGTGCAATTATATTTGAATTCGGATGAGTAGTTTTGGATATCACTTCTTACATATAAAGCTACAGTCTCACAGGTTTTTCCTCCTCATAGTAAATATTACTATAGATTGCATGACTTATGTATTTGTTTCAAGCATGGCCGAGTTTGCGCACAAAACATTTCCCTGCGAATTCGGTAAATTACAAAATGATGTGCAATCATCAGTGCAATTCTAACCGAAATTTTTTTGCATACATACAAACGTTTTCATAGACTGTCTCCGGACCTCACCACAGCCTGATGGTCACCCCGCTAAGCCCCAACAAACGCGTGTCCCGTGGTGTGCACGCGGATTAGCGATCTCGTTATAGCGATACACCCTCTTTAGCGCGGTCGGGTAACACGGACAAGCGCGAACCGGCAATTCTAGGTAGGGTTAGCTTAGCCTGTTTGCAAGGTTGCTAACGAGGGTCATCGGTATCGCGTTTGTTTTCTGTGACGTCTTCCTTTGTGACGTTAGTCGAGTACTATGGCCCCCATAACACTTTACTAAGGACTAGGGAATGCAATCTCGATCTCGCGTGATCTCGTACATATTATACAATTTTCGTACGCGATGTCGAATTGCGAGATTGAACTTTCATTATAAAACACTACACGATAAAAGTTACATCTAGTTGAATTACTAAACTGTATTCCTTTTGACAATATTAAAAAAATATGGTTAAATATGTAGGTATATATATGTATTATGTATACAACGTGTTAATAAAATAACGCAAAACCTGAAAACAGTTTGTTCAGAATCAAGCATAGAATGCGAAAAAAATAAAAACAATTTTTTTGACAAGATTTATTTTTTACATTTGTATGGAGTGTTGGCCGACTGGGACGACCTGCTCCATACAAATGTAAAAAATAAATCGCGTCAAAAAATTTATTTTTTATTTTTTTCGCATTCTACTCTCGATTCTGAACAAACAGTTTTCAGGTTTTGCGTTATTTTATTAACACGTTGTATATGAATCATCATGAAAAAAAACACGCATATAGATCACTACATGTAGATTGTATTTTATTTTCAATGGAACGCCCAATCTCGCAAGATCTTGTAAATTCGAAAACTCGCGAGACTGACTTTGTGGTCTCGCGAGATCTCGTCTAGGTCTGACATCTCGCCAGATTGCATTCCCTACAAACGACGCCAAGAAAGACGGCGAACCAGGAGAGCTAGAAACAGCGAGTGGAGAGGAGCATTGCAGTGCGTTTGTTTTGAGATTTGGATTCCTCTGCATGTAAGCCACATAACGCTGTCCTCCCTCTACCAACCTGGTTCATAGGTTTTCTCTAAAAAAGTAGGATTTCAAAGCGTTCAACAATTTGTATACTCGTGCTTGATTTATAAGGTTATAATGTTGAGATGACGAGGAAGGAGGATGGTTGTTGCTTTTTCACGCATTAAAGTACTTTATGGATTTTCAAGCTGACTGTAGTAAATAAATATATTAGGGGACAACCTCACACCAATTGAACTAGCTCAATAAGGCTTGTTATGGGTACTAGATGACCATATATTTATTAGATATAAATACTTAAATACATAGAAAACATCCAAGAATCAGAATCAAATATTCATTCTCGTCACAAATATATGCCCTTACCGGGATTCGAACCCAAGTACCTTCAGCTTCATAGGCAGCAACCCACTAGGTTGTCTAATAATCTTGTACCTGATAAACTCGATTCTTGGCAAATCTAATTGCACTAATGCTCAACTATATCTTCACGGCCAGTCGCCGCAGAGCGCTAAACTACAGCCCCTATGTAACTTGTTTTAAGCTCACCCCAACGCTCACCCACAAATATATCTTGACACCGCGATGCGTAGTAACCAAGCGTAGGTAGAGGTCTAGTTTCTTGACGGGTGGCCGGCGGGGTGAGCCGCTTTAGTGCGTAGCGAAGCGAATAACAGCCCTGCTAACTTTAGTCGGTCAAATCGGTACGTGATACTAAAATGTGGGATAAAGTTTATTTTATTTAGTTTTAATCGGTTTCATTCATAACTAGCTTTTCTTTATATCATTTAAACTCTCGCGATTTCACACTTTATTTTTGCTAAACGGGGTTCAATCGTGACTTAAAGACGTAAATAAATACATTTAATAATACGCGATTAAGTCCCGTCTAGTAAAAATGACTAGCTTTTCCGTTCTAATCTGTTCATATGGCGTGGTACTTTAAAAATAGGGATATATAACTTTTGCCCGCTGATCCCCAAAAAGGTAACCACAAGGGTGGATTTGAATGGCATTCATGTTTTTGTCCTTTCTGTTCTGAGTGACAGTCCGGGGATGAGCAAATACTCGAATGCGAGTGATTTGTAATGTAAATAGACAAACTTGTCTACGGTTTCGTTCGTTATTCATTGGTTTTGAAAACATTCAAAGGCTGTGTGTGCATTTCACAATGGAATGTGTTGATTAAAAGTAAAGTTATGTGCACGAATACCGAATTTGTAAGCCAGTATTGTCAAACTACCTTTTCCCGTGGCTTTGCTCTATTAGAATAGACATTTTACATAATTCTTCTTCTTCGTCGTTTTCACTTTTGACAGAGTCGTGGTCATCATTTCAGGTGCTTGTAGCAAGCTTAGCAAGCACAACACGCAGTCATTGCTCTATTTGCATAATTATCGTGCATTATATACTACATTAATATGATCAGTTGCATATTTTTTTGAATATCGACATTCACCGATTTTAAATTTAAATTAGAGGAAAAGTTGAAGAATTTAATGCTCCAAGCCGAGGAAATTTTAAAAATGTTCCTTTTATTTAAATTTATAATTTCGTTAGAAGCGTTACTGCTTAATAAAAAAAGCATTCACCGATTTTGTTATACATATTTATAAATTACGCATTTAAAACGGGACTTAGCCTAGGTTTGAAGCATGGCAGAATATACGTGAAGAACGCTATCTCGAAATAAGGGTATATTCATGACTATCAACATAGAGATGTAATTTTAGGCATAAATATACAGACACTACAGCTATGATAACTCCAGAGACGCTCAGACAGAGGCTGCATGATGATACACTAGTATAGGGAGACGAAGATGCAAATTGTCTACGTGTGATACAGAGCGATAAGATTATAATCATCAGAATATAGGCAATCCGCCACGAAGGACCATATAAATCCGTTAATAGAAGTATGAGCAATATTAACGCAAACAAGAGAACAGCTATAACTAGTTTTAACAACAAAACGCAATGAATCATTTACTAAATCACGTTTTTATAGACCGATTAAATTACCAGATCGTCCCCTAATCTAAACGATAATTACGACCACAAAATAATGACAAAAATTAACTTTCCAAGAACATCATAAACGCCATTATATTCGTAGAAAATTACGCTCTTTCGCACCGTAAAAATTGATTGCTCACTATGGGTTTTACGAGTGTCAACGCTTGCCTTTTGGGTTGACGAATGTAACGTATGTTACACAAATAAGGTTGCATTTGCAATGACAAGACGGTGATATACCTACGGAGATAAAAGGGTGTATATAATAACGACAAATTGTAAAGGGGTGAACTAATTGCAGCCACCGGACAGGGTAGATAACGTCATAATACAGGGGTTGAGTTTCAATACGGATTAAAATTAGGAGCAGACCGACCTTACAAGACCGCAGCTAAATCATACTACTTAGTTTATATACAAGGTGCTCGGGAGACATCCAAATAATTTTACCAGCGTATTCATGAGGTAACTGTCGTAAGGAGCAAAAACATTTATATGAACATAAGTCCAATTCTATTTTTGATTTCATACAATAACAAATTTTTGATAGCCCCGTAAAATGATTCCTTTGGACGTTATTGTTCTCCTATTTTTTTAGAAGAGACAAATTAAAAATGCATCTAAAAAAAACTTAGCCGAATATAGCTCACTCCATAGTTTCTTTAGATATTTATTTTTCTAAACATGATCAAGGAACGTTGGTAAAATTATTTGGATTCCGCTCGAGTACCTTGTAAAGCGCTGCGTTAACGGAGACCCTGCATTTTGTCTCTTAATCCAACAACACAGTAAATCCTATATATCAAGTCCGGTCCGGTATTAGCGTGGGGATTATAACCTTTCACCTTTTGTCACTGCGCAATAGTGGATGATGATTACTCAATTGAAAGTAGTGGCTCTGTAAACTCGTGAGTAATATATGGACAAGCCCATAGAATAGTTTACACCTCAGAAATCATCCTCTAAGGAGGTGAAATTTGTATGGAAATATGATATAAACGAGTTCCACGCGGACAAAGTCCCGAGCAGTAGCTAGTTCTATATAATTGTCGAACCTGCTCACAAAATTTCACGAGCATCTGTTGAGTATTTGCGACCTGTAGAGGAGAACAGCAGCTGGACAGCCGGACATACGAAACGAAAGAATGTTGGCCCAAGCTGAAGCAGAGAACTTCGTTCGCTTCGCTCGCTTGTTCCAACTGACGTCACTACTCACAAATGATCCGGAGAGATGCGGAGAATACAACATACGTACGTATTCAGGCTCGCATAGGTTGATTAATTCATTAGGCCCCTAGTGATCGGTAGATATGGAGATGACCTATTTAGGATAACGCTACATCTGTCTAATACGGTGCATTACCATATCCTGTGCTGTAATTGCCATTATGTTAGTTTCGTAGAAGTGTGTATCAACTGTTTATACAGTACAGCACTAGCTTTCTCCAGCTTAACTCAAGATTCTCCAGAACTAGTACGAAAACTATGACACTTTTCTAAGTACGAGAATTGTAATAAGACCTCTTTATTCACAAGATAATGACGATCATAAATTACAATATTTATAATTGATTGACTCCGTTCTCTAATAGTCCATCCGTTAATAGTTCCCTGATAAGATAATTTATTTAAAGTATAGTATCCACAAAATCATTTACTTTATCGTCAAATGATGGAGTATACGAAGTTCTAACCGAAATTTTACTAAATAAGGATAAGATGTTTTGATCATTGATTAATGCTTACTGTAACAAAATTAATTAAAAAAAAACAGAAATGGGTAAGTAGGTACATAAATGCTAATAAAAGACGAAACATTCCCTGGAATCGATGTTTCTTGAGAAAGTTCTTATAATAACCCAAAAAGGTTATCAACGAACCTGTCGATAACTGTATTTCATCGAAAATGTTTTTTTGGGGCTGGACGTTATTCTTGGAATTACCAAGGGAAATATTTTTTTATCAAATTTAGGTACAGGCAAAAAAGAATAATCCTATCTTCAGCAAAAACCTTAGTGCTGAAGTTTTTCGACATTTAGGCATCTACATAGACCTACGTGAAAAAAAGTCATCATCCTACTAGTTAGTTATTCCCGGTTGCACCCTAAAGGAGGCCGGGGTTCCCTTTGGCAGCTAATCCCAAGATTTGGCATAGGCATTGGATGTTTGTTACTCAATCACGCTTAAACGGCTCAACCGATTTGGATGAAATTTTGCAAGAGGATCCTATCATACGATAGATATAGCCTGGATTAAAATATATGATAGTTTTTATCCCGGGTCCACGAAGACGAGGTCGTGAGTGGAAGCTACTTAGTACATAATATTTAATCCCATTTTTTTACTATATATTTATATCTATTGACAGACCGATATCCGTCACGATATTTGCTTTATACATTTTGCGTAAAATAAGTCAACAGCGCATAAAAAATGCCCCACTTTTTTTCTTAATCTTTTTTTGTCATCCGATACGCACATCTGCGTATCTAAGTGCCTATTGTGTCATTTGAAAGGGACAACAGGACTGTCCCGAATTTGTCGAGCGTGCGGCCACAGTAGCGGGGATTATGGCGGACTTAATTTGTGTTTTTTTTTTTGGGTTTTTAAACCACTTTAGAAAAGATATTGGATGATTTATTGGACTGATAATAATAACAGTACTTTATGAATAAAAGTTTTTGAGTAGGAACACTTGGAACGCTACATTTGGTTGCAACTCCTGGGTCACTTTTCGAAACTGTGTTTTTGCGGGTTTTATATCCACCAAATTGTTGTTGACATTTCTAAGCACTTCCGAATTCAAAGCAGGAGCTGTTCTCAATTCGTCGGAACCTTTTATTTTTTATGGATGTTCCGAACGTTTAATGGAAGACGCAAAGGACCTCTTTTTTTTTTTAAGAGTGTCGTTCCCAGGTGACCATGGGCATGCGTGATGATGTGACCCTAAAGAAATCGAGGGAACTTTTAAAGTTTTATAGGCACACTTGAAGCTAATTGAGTACCTACTGATTTTAAGTCGGATAAGACTTCTAAGCATGCAAGGAGTCCGTGTGACATTGAATCTTAGAAAATCTGTCAGATTGTCAGATTGTCACCTGTTTAACTGGAGAAGAACAACGAGGAAAAACGCATTTTTTTGGGGGACAATTCAATTCCTTATTCGAATGTAAACTTTCGTGAGAAATGTTTAAAATAACACTAACAACCAGGTCGCCCTGTGCGGCTGAAGAACTCCCGAAGAGTTCGAAACATTTCGCCTGTACTGACATTCAATACGTAAGTATTACAATTCTTTATTCCGTACAGTAACTGTCCAGTACTCACCAATTTCAAACTTAATTCATAACTAAAGAGTGTACTGTATTAGTTTAGTTCTCAACATTGTCTAGCAGTGGGTATCTGATGAAATTGGGGAGTTAAAAAAAATGGCAGGTTAAGGTTAACTAAAGTGATGTTCAAGTCACGGTCACCTGTCGGTTTTGTTACTAAACGTATCCGATTTACATTGACTGTCGGTTTTGTTACTATCCGTAACAATCCTATGATAATATATATCCGTAATCATTATGCCGGATACAAGCTTACTTGATGACGACTGCTTAAGAACCAAATACGCAAATAGTACCTGTAACAAAAAACAATTTAATTAGTAAAGTCAAATATATTATTACTAGAGATGCGTCCATCATGGGTTTCACCGAATACGAATATTCGGCCGAATTATTCACGTTATCCACGTTAATCACCTGACCCCGATCACCCAGGGGAACCTAGCGGCAATTATTTTATATTCAACTAGGAAAAAATGTTCGGTTATGACGCTTCGCCGGACGCTACCGCGTCACGCTCGCTTCGCTCGCTCGGCTCGCGCCCTGTAGGGTCGCAGTTCACCTAACAACCTAACCGTTTTTTTCCCCTGGGGGATCAGGCTAGGGGATTAATGTGGATAACAGCGAATTATTCGGTAAGGACAAAGACACTTTTTTGGACATAGGATACTTTTATCCCGGAAGTCGTCCCCTAAGGGGGTGAAATGGGGGGCGGAAGTTTGTATGGATCATTGATATAAACGAGTTCCACGCGGACGATGTCGCGGGCAGCTAGGAGACAATAAATGAATTTGCCCGTTTAATGGACATCTAAAATCTCGTTTGTTTTCGTCTGAACTGTCAAAGCCCTTTGCTCATGCTTAATATGCAAGCTAACAACTGTGTGCCAACACTTCACGACGTGTTAGCCTCACAAGACAGCCCCTGCCTCTCGACCGTGAAGTTAAATTTGGAATACTTCCTACAGGGTTATGTGGTTCTGATATAGATAAATGTGAATACGGTTTCCACGGGTGCGTAATGGTTGATATAGCTTTTTTCGCGTAGCATCATGTTTTGCATAATGAAACGTTAGGTTTTTAGTTGGTTTGTATCGCCTTTTTAACCGACTTCAAAAAAAAGGAGGAGGTACTTACTCAATTCGGCTGTACTTCTTTTATCTTTTTTTTTCAATATTTGTTACCTCAGAACTCCTTCATTGATGAGCCGATTCGTAATTTTTTTTCTTTGTTGGTAAGTATATGCTTCCAGGTGGGTCCCATTTTTTTCAAAAATTCAGTTGGATGTTGGGATCCATGAGGTATTGAGGGAACTCCTCAATTATATTAGGCACGCGTGTAGTGATTTTGGTATTTTCTATTATAATACTCGTGTATTTACACCCGGAAATCATAAATTTGGTGGAGTGGAATTGATGATGAAGACCACAGATTACTTATGGAATTCCTCAATTATGTACTTAATAAAAGTACAAAAGTATATCACAGATTCTGATAAGATTCCGTAGAAATAGCAACTAATGAAGTGCCAAAGGTGATCCTTGTGGAATCGACGGAAGTCCTCAAATATTATCAGCCCACATACAGCGATTCGGTTTTTTTCTCTAATAATCAACGCATTTGCTCTCGGAAATCAGTGCATATGGTAAATTGGAAAAGAAATGTGGAAATGTCCTCGTGGCTTGGCGGAGTACTAAATTGAAGTCGGTTAAAACTTTGTTTTTAAAGTAAATGATTCTAATTGAAAACAACAAATATAACCTAACCACAGAAAGCACAGAAATTGTCGGTAATGAAGTTTGTTTTTCTAATGGCGGAAATATCTGAAACGCGCGCGGTAAGCGTTCTTTCTTGTCGTGAATTGCACTACATCCACATTCGCAAAAACTCCGCATATATTTATGCGGATGTCTGCAACATCCCTGCTAAAACATATGCCTTCCTTTCAGCTCTGCCGAAGTCGGGCAATTTTGTTTATTTATTTATTTATATTTATTGATGGCCGTTAGGGCGGAAAGGTTCTCGAGTGGCAACCACGCACCGGAAGGTGCAGCGTGGGTAGGCCCCCAAGGTGGACTGATGACCTGGTAATGGTCGCGGGAGTCCGCTGGATGCGGGTGGCGCAGGACCGGTCATTGTGGCGCTCTATGGGGGAGGCCTGTGTCCAGCAGTGGACGTCTTTCGGCTGATGATGATGATGATGATTTATTGTAAAAGACAACAAAGGTGTTAGTTATTCTTCGCGTACGTTCGTATATAATGTGGATTTGGTTCTCTGACTGACTTTCCTTCTCAGGGGTCAATCCGTCTTATTGGCTATCACATGTAGAATGCTGTTGCTACTGCCATGCACCCTGTCTAGCAGTGAGGCAGTTTTCTTGCGCCAGACAGCATCGACAACGTGTTCTTCTGCTTTTTCAACCCCCGACGCAAAGAGAGGGGTGGTATAAGTGTATCTGTCTGTGGTATCGTAGCTCCCAAACGGATGGACCGATTTGATTGCGGTTTTTTTGTGTCATAGATAATTTTATCCCGAGTGTTCTTAGCGATGTTTCATGTAAATCTGTTCAGCCGTTTTTGAGATATTGGTATTTGAAATGAAAATGTCGGGGGTTTTTCAACTTTTCTAAGTTGTAGTTATCTTCATAGTTTTGATTGGATTTCTGTTTCAGCATCATTGGTTGCGAAAAGGTTTTCTAGTCGCAAACTAAGTTTCTTATAGGTTACATATACACCTAAAAACTTCACACTAGACAACGGCAACTAAAAACGCTTGGCGACTACCAGTCCCGTATCATGGTCGGCCTTAACACACGATAAGTGACAGGATAGAGCGTCCGTCACCGGCTGACACCGTTCGATAGAACGAGACGACGCTCCTATCTTGTCACTTATCGCGTGATAAAGCCAACCATGATACGGGGTCTGGCTCCTCTTGAAAGGATTGGATGGAATTGGCTTGGCACTTCAGAGCAGAACAATTAAATTCGGCTTATAAAATGCGTGACTGGTTTAGACGAGCCAGCATTAGAAGGGTTTTAATCCTGTCGTATTGACTGGCGCTGGTTAAGTTTAGGGTTAGTGGTGAGTAAATAAAATAATGGTAAATAAAAGAATGGGGTGAGCGTTGATGTAAATGTGTATCACCAAATTTTGTAGGTTGTTCGGACAAGGAGTAATGTTTATACTTTCGCCATTTCACATAGACACTTGTGTAGGTACATACAATTTAAAGATCAATAAAAAAAACATGGTATTCTTATAGTATGTATATATGTAAGCACTTTATTGTACACAATAACAGGTTAAAGAATATACATGTCACACAATAGATCAAAGTACAAAGGCGAACTTATCCCTATAAGGGATCTCTTCCAGCTAACCTTTGAGCAATTGAGAGGACGGTAGGTAGAACGAGATATGCAAACTTATACCGTGTACATAGTGTGTGTGTGTGTATAGTGTCACCATAATACACATATGTAGTACATATAGTCGCTGACTTACCTGCTGATAGTCAGACGGACAGAGGGATATGGCGAAACTATAAGGCGCATCACACACTGCCGGCGCCACCCGCTGCGCTCCGCACGCCGCGTACAGCCGGCCGGAGCGGAGTTGCGGTGCAGTGCGGAAAGAAAATGAAGGAAGTAGGAGGAAGTATTAGTGCGGAATTTATATAGAAACTGAGGTACTGGCATACAACGTTGCGAACCGTCGCTCCGACGGGACGACCACCGAAGGGTTTCCATCCTATACTAATAAATGCGAAAGTTATGTTTAGATGTTTGTTACTCCATCACGCTTAAACGGCTCAGCCGATTTGGATGAAATTTTGCACGAAGATAGTTTATAGCCTGGATTAAAGCATAGGATAATTTTTATCCCGGGTCCACGCAGAAAGTCGCGGGCGGAAGTAATTCATAATTATTTGACTGATTGCTTTGTGGCTTTACTTAGGTAAATATAGGTGCATGTCCACCACAAACCCTGTTAGGGGGGTCATTATGGTAGGAGTTGACCACGGAAACTGCTAGTACAATACTTAGGCAGGTAAAAGAATCTCAAATCGCAGGTTTCCGACACCCGAGCCGAAGACAAGGTATACTAACTTCTGCCTGCGACTCCGTCCGCAGGTACTCGTTTATATCGTAGTTCCATACAAACTTTCACACCTCATTTCACCCCTCGATCCTCGTTGATGATTTCTAGGATAAAAATTATTCTCGGGAGCGGTTTGAGCGTAAAGGAGAACAGCCAGACACTTTCGCATCTGTAATATTAGTATGGATAAGGCTTCCTTTATCACCGCCCGTGGTGAGTACACAATTTTACGTCTCCACCTTGCCAGGAATTCGGACGAACCGCACACGTGTGTCATTTTATCAGTGTGACTTAAAAGTTAAGGGGCTCCCGTCAAAAATCAGCGAAATTTAGTAGTTTTCATTTCGACACTCGTCCTCGGTTTATTGAAGCTAGCTTTGCAGGTGCAGATATGGGAAAGTTTGATTCCTGTTTAACATTTTTGATATTGAATAACTTGAAAAATGTTAATACAGAATTAATTATCCATTTTTAAAGAAAGGTCTGTAAAGATACAAAACCCGACACCTCATCCTCATTAAAACTTTTATACACACGAAACTCATACCTACTCAAACATACTGAACTTACCTATAATTTTGATATGCGTTTTTATAATCTTACTAATTAACACAAAAGTTATGGCCAGAAAACCAGTTTTTTGGCCTAAATTTGTTCAACTTTGATGCTAAATATCTCGAAAACAATGAACTTTGAAGTAAATATGGGATACTATATTGCTTAAAGCCGTTGTTGTTAATATAATAAGCTACAAAAAACATTAGAAAACTAAGGGATTCAGATCGAAGGTCATTGGCGTATGGGAGCCCCTTAAAAGAAAAAGAAAGAAAGAAAATATTTATTCGTGACAAGAAACAAACAAACTGTAGACATACGCACAAAAAAGCAATACCTTCCCTTCTGCTAGTCAGGTAAAAACCTATTTGAAACATTTTTTCTCGTAAAAACTAAGCCAAATTGAAAGCGTCTTTCTCCGAATTCGCTTACCCACCCCGTTCGAGTGATATTACAGTGAACTGAATAAATCTGTCAATAATGCTGGCTCATATTGACAGGTTTATCACAGTGAGCACGCCGTCTTTATTAACCCGCAGACCTTCTGTCACACCGCAGCGTAATACTTGCGAATTATGCCACATCAATGCGCTGACGAGAACTTTACAAAATTGCAAATGTTTCTGTGTAGAAAGTTCTCGGTAATATTATAACATTAATAATAACAATATTCTTTATAAGAAAAACATGTTGCAAGAGTAGATTAAATAAATAATGGTAACAACAAGCGGTCTCATCGCTTTAAAGCGATCTCTAAACGGAAACTTACTAAATACTAAAATATTTCATGACACATTTCAGAATGTTTCCTTGCTATATATTTATTCTGCAATACATTTACTACTGCATAATTAAGTGACGTAAAAGTACATACTTACATATCAACATTGCAAAGGTAAATTGAGAGGGATCCCTTACAGGGATAAGTTTGCCTTTGTAGCTGTATAATATGGACGTACCGCCATATTATATTAAATAACCGTTTTTTTTTGCTGTGAGTGCCTAATGATTCTTGTTACATTTCTTACACGTATTTGTATAATAACCATGTTCTCACGAAAGGGATGTATATCTTAAATGAGAATAAATGTCTTTAAACCTAAACCTAACACGTTCTGTCTGTATTTTTTTCTCTTTTTTCTTCCGTGTTCAATAAAAGATTTGCATACAAACAATGAAACAGTATACAAATACCTGGTACATATTTTCCGAGAGACAGTCTCTGGTTTCATTACGTTAGGTTACGATAGAACAATTTTAACCTGCGTATGTATAATTTGGGGATGTTATCCTTTTGGTAAAATAATTAGCTTAGGAGACAATAAAAAAATAAATTAAAATAGCTTTGCAGACATTAAAGGTCTTCAAATGTCACACGTAACTAGGTACGTCAGGTTGTAGTGTGTTTATTACTCCAGGCAAAATAGGGTCAGCTAGTATGGCGAAATGGAAATAATTTATAATAGCTTTTTTTTTCTGCGTAACAGATAAATTATAATTGTATTAATAACGACGAGACTAAATCCGACAAAATATTTGTGATTTAGATATTTTAATAAATAATTGAAAATTTATAAATTCCTGTAAAATCGGACAAAAAAATTAACTAATTTTTTATTCTTTGTTTTGATAAATTAATATTTCCTCTATAAGTTTGATGATAAATCAGGCAAAAAATGTTTCCGAATATTACATTTCTATTTAGTAGATCCCTAACATTTTATTCATTTACCATATTTCCGTGTCCAAAAATAATAATTGGCTGTAGGTTCCTACATTCTTTGATGAATGTAGTGGACACAAACATTAGAAACGAATCGCACACTAAACAACAACGGAGGGTGGATTTTAGGGGTTAAATGCTGTTTAACTATTTAAAAAAATGCAAATTGATCAGTTACTTTTGGGATTTTCATTATAAGCTATTTTTCATCGAATAATGTACGAATCCCCTTATAAAATCGGTTGCAAGTAATGTTATTACAAACACCTGTTAAAATAGGTTTAAAAATGCCGCGCGCGAGCCGCAGAGCTAACGTGATTGGCCGGCCGCCCGCTCGCCGCGTAGGTACTACATACTAGGTAGGTAGGTAGGTACCGCACGAATCGCAGCGATTCGCGAAACCATCTAACGCGTCTAAGATCTAGTTGTTGATAGTAGTTAAATTTTAATATACTCGTTGTGAAACGAATTATGAAAATATTTAAGTATTTTTATTTATTTATCAATGAGTGACACTGACGAGCGTGGGATGAAAATACCTATGCAATTTAACTTTGAACTTTGACGTAGGTAGTGTAAGTTGGAAAAAGGGACTTCAAAGATTGTGCACACGTTTTTTTTTTTTTTTTTTTTTTTTTTAATATTTTATTCAATATAGATTCATTACAGAACACTTATTGAAGGTCAAAGTTCATTTAAAATTTACAATTAAGCACATGTTAACTTACAAACATAAATGCTGTTTTCACATTGTCAAAAAGATATATATTATTAGAGCTAGGAGAAAATTATACTTATGTCAGGATTATATAAAACAAATTCAAAACCAGAGTATGTCAGTACAAAAAGAGTAAAATAAAATAAAAAATAATAATCATTTTAAAATAATTTAAAGGCGTCTTTGTCATTTATAAAATCGTTTATAGTGTAGTAGGCCTTGCGAACTAAATGGCTTTTTATAAACGACTTAAACTTATTGAGTGACAAACCTTGTACATTTTCCGGAATTTTGTTATAAAAACGCACACAATTGCCCATAAAAGACAAATTCACTTTTTGCAGACGATAACGAGGCACGGAAAGTTTATCCTTATTTCTAGTATGAAACGAGTGACAGTCACTATTTAGTTTAAATAAGTGTAAATTACGTTTTACATACATCACAATTTCAAAGATATATTGAGAAGCAAATGTGAGGATGTTGATTTGCTTGAATTTTTCTCTTAATGAAGTGCGAGATCCTAACTGATAAATAGCGCGAATCGCTCTTTTTTGTAATACAAATATGATTTGGATATCAGCTGCTTTACCCCAAAGCATAATACCATAGGTCATTATGCTGTGAAAGTAAGAAAAATAAACAAGCCTAGCTGTCTCAACATCGGTGAGCTGCCTTATTCTTTTGACTGCATACGCTGCCGAACTAAGCCTATTACCTAACGAAGAAATATGTGATCCCCATTGCAGTTTATGATCTAGTGTAATACCGAGAAAAACTGTGCTTTGAGCAAATTCAACGAACTCATCATTAAGTTTAACCTGTTCGTTCTTACTCGTATTGACTTTAGAGATGTATATTATGTAGTTTGTGATGGACTTTTTAAGACTAGAGGAAGATGCTTGCTTTGTTTACATTAATTTCTTTTTTGGTTCAGTTTTATTTATATATTTAGTCTTTATTGCACTAAGGACAACTTATCGTACAAGAGGCGGACTTAATGCCGTAAGCATTCTCTACCAGTCAACCTTTGCGCAAAGCAGACAGATTGTGGGCGTGTAGTAATTGTAATATAGCAAAATTCGTTAAAATAGTAAACTAGAGAGATTTATACCCTTACCTATTATTTGATTTTTATTATGCCCAATATTACACGTTAGATAATATACAGGGTGAAAAAATCTATGGAACCTGAAGGGAAACCCTTAAGACAGCTCATTCTCTCGCTCTCATTATCATGAATTAAACACTATTTAAATTTAATTTACCTACTTTTAGCCCGAATTACATTTGAATTACAACAGCTTTGTTACAACTTTTGTTTCATAGCTAATTTTTGACTTATCCAGCATTACTTTCCGCATTTCATACGTTTAGTCAAATGTTCATTTTGAATGAAATTCAAAGTAGTTTTACAGAGACTAAGGCAGGTCGGTGTAGGTACGACGACGAGCGAAGCGAGGAGGAGTTTTAGGTGAACTGCGAGTTTGCGACCCTACATCGCGCGAGCCGAGCGAGCGTAGCGTGCCGTGGCAGCGGCCGGCGAAGCGCCAGAACCGAACACTTTTTTACTACTTAATATTTACATATGTACTGTATAAGTAAGGGTCAGGTCGGAAGAAATAACTTGATAAACCAAATGTTGTAATTATTTAGTATCGATTTATTTAAAGAACACCCTGCCTAGAGATGGTGTTTACCCAACCTACCCAGAGTTACCCATTTCATCCCAAACGTCGTCTTGTGAAGCATTTTTGCAAAATATAATGAAACTTCTTACGTCATAGTCATATAGGAATGTGTAAACGTAAACGTTGTTCTCATTGAGATTTTCTTACTTGGTTACTTGCTAAATATGCAAACAATATAGGCTCATCTTTCCCTGGCCAGACTATACGTGTGTTATTTTGAATAATAGTGCATTACTGCAGAGGCAGTGAAGTAAGGGATTGCTGGACTAGTCCAGGCAATGAACTGACAACTTGTATGGAAAAAATGTCAATTTTGGAAATAATTTATAATAGCTTATTTTTTATGTATAACGGATATATTATCAACTAAATAGTTACCCAGCGACAAAATCCGACAAAATTTCAGACATCGAAAAAATGATAAGTTCTTCTAAAAAGTCAGTAAAAATATTAATAAATGTTTTTGTCTTAATTTTGGTTCATTTACATTTGCTCTATAATATTCAAGATAAATCGTACAAAAAAAGATAATGCATGCTTCATTGAAATCTACATAATTACTTCCGAGTGGAAAGTTTGTCGGATTCTTGACCAAATCATCTTAGAAAACATTTTCAAATGAAATCAACAAAAAAAACGCTATTATAAAAAACGCTAAATTAATGTTTTTCAAAACCGTATTTTGCCTGGAGTAGACGAGATTGGGGTAAACCGGATACAACGAGTCCAGCAATCCATGTTCCGGCCGAGGATTGTATAGTGCGTTTCTCAAACGATGTGAGGAAATATTAAAATAAAAATAAATACAAGGAAAAATTACATACTGCCAACCACCACTAGACTCTGTTCTGTAAGCAAACTTGTGACATAAAAAAAAAACGATGGTACTATACCTATGTGCGGTTAAACATAGTGCTCGAACGGCTTGTTTAAATGGCATGTTTAAAAAATAAAAAGGCGGCAAATTACCTATTATTTAATTGATTAATCAATTAAATTGATACAGAACAGAGTCTAGTGGTGGTTGGCAGTATGTAATTTTTCCTTTGTCAGTTTAATATTAGTAAGCAAATTTAAAAAGTTAGATTAGCGGACAATAATGGTTTTACTTAGGGTTACTTTTCTCAGTCCAGTTCCATAGGAAACAATTCACAGCCGTTACTAGTGTTAGCAAATTGGTGGGAACTGGCGAGAATAACCATCGAATACCAAAACCAAATGGTACTCAAGTATTGCATTTTTATCGAGTCGATACACGCGTAACGTAGCTGAAAATCGAATTTACCAGTCAGGGATATTAATATTTGTACCAGAGTAAGGATAAAAACTGACATAGAGGCGTACACAGATATTTATGCCCTTTTTTTGTACATATATTAATGCCTGACTTTAAATTTTCACCAAGATTAAACATATGATTAGTAAAAATAAACCAAATTAGCCCAAACTACCTACAATAGACGGACAGACAGACAGACAGACAGACAGACAGACAGCGGAGCCTTAGTAATAGGGTCCCGTTTTTACCCTTTGGGTACAACAATATCACAGATTTGAGTAGGGCAGGCAGTGTCTTTCTGCCTTTACGTGGTGCACGCCACTGATGTTATGGATTTACGGTGGTTTTCTTTCAGGGCCCATAGGTTTTTCCATTCTGTATAGCTATAGCAGCTAAGCAGTATTTTAGCAGCGTGTTCTTTCTTACCCATTCCAATAATTAAGTACCTACTTCCGTTACTACAATGATGTGCAGATGGATCTTGTACTACAAACTCACAGACGACTTAACCTATGTTAAGTGGTCTGTGTACTACCTACGCAGATTAAGTGGGAAATTAACTACTTTAAGTAGGAAATCACCTGTTAAAATTGTCGTCACTGTTTTATAATGATGACATTTATCAGTAAATAATTATGAAGCATTGAGACACCAAACATAGAAATGTACTAAATTCTTGGCATGTTTTCACTAAAATATGTTTATAAATTTCATTAATTGTTAGCGCGTTTCCCGCTTACGCCATTATTACACCGTGAATAGTCGCATTCTCCTACTAGTACATCGTCGAAGACGATATAAATGATTACAAATAATCTGCGTAGGTAATGTAGGTATCTATCTACCTACTTCGCGTCACAGAAAAGGACTTGTTGCGTGCCGCCGTTGCGAGCGAATGTGATCGTTAACACACGCGGAAAGAGCTCAAGTTCAATTGTAGAATTAAACAGGACTATTCAAATGTGTATTATGCTTTACATAAACCTTTTTTCTGTAGGATTCGTGTACTACTTTAATAATCTATATAGTTAAATTAAATTTGGACACAATTTGGTCCTATAAATATATTTACCGATAGTTTATTGGAGTAAATGTATTTATATGCAATTCTAAACAAAAATCTATACGATTTTTAGCAAAATAGGTTTATCAATTATTTTTATGAGGATCAAATCAAAGTACTACTTATTACAATTTTTTTCTACCAACTTCTGTCACCTGTCACCCAAGCCATGCATTTTGTTAATATATTGATTTTACATGTAAAAAAAATGTCGGATTTCATTGTTTACAGGTTAAAGACAATAATATTGTTGTGTTGACGATTATAGACAACTATTATTAATTTTAATTAATAAAATCGGCGTATATTTGACAGTATTTTTTTATACCTACTTTCGGGTCGAAAGTTTGTAAGATTCGTAAATAGAGTATCTTAAAATATGTATTTATGACGGAGAAAAAAAACACAGGCTATTATAAATTAATGTTTGGCGAAACCGTATTTTGCCTGGAGTATATGACATGAAAACCGAACGAAATGTTAAATTGTCGTAGGTTACAATTACTGCAATTGGGTTAACGAACTTTTTTTTATCGCTAGTTGCCAAGCTCACTTTTTAATATGTGATTATAAATAGGTTTTAAAAGTTGACATTTTAATCCTTTTTTAAGAGCCGTCTTCTACCCTTGTTAGAAGTCCATGTAGTAACGCTTTTTTCAAGTAACGCTGCCATGCTTTCTTCTAGATAACGTGAGAATATAATATCGAATAGTTGGGTCAATCAATTTATTAATTACAATAATTACTCAACTCGAGCTTATAAGTATTTGACGTCAGAAAGATCGCTTCGGTGTTAAAGCCGCCGCCGCCGTCTCGGGATCCCAATTTATTCCCTCATCGGATCGGAAGCCGGCGGTTCCCATCCCCCATTTTGTCAGAATTTACACGTTTGAGAGTATTCCCCGGGTCTCCTAACCCTCTTTAACCTGCTCCTTAATCCTTGGTAAAAACTTATACGGTATGCTGGAAGTATTAGGTTTTACTAGTTTTTGCCCGCGAATTTGTCCGCGCGAGCTCTCGTATTATCATCATCGTCATCATTATCATATTAGGATCAGAATCAGAATCAGAAACTATTTACAGGAACATCAGGAATAGTCCCAACAGTATCCTAAAAACGATAACTGGCAGATTTGACTGCCCGATTTTGATGCACTGGGTTCAGCAAAATGCGAAAGTTTGGATGTTTATACTTAGATGTAGTAGGATATAGGAAGTTTTGATTCCGGGCCCAAGCAGACGAAGTCGCGGGCGGAAGCTAGTGTCAAAAAAAAGCATCATTAGTCATCACTACATAGTATAAAACAAAGTCGCTTCCCGCTGTCTGTCCCTATGTATGCTTAGATCTTTACAACTACGCAACGGATTTAGATGCGGTTTTTAGGGTTCCGTAGCCAAATGGCAAAAAACGGAACCCTTATAGATTCGTCATGTCTGTCTGTCTGTCTGTCCGTCCGTATGTCACAGGCATTTTACTCGAAAACTATAAGGTGTATTTGAATAAAATTTTGAGGATAGGTGTATTTTGTTAACCGCTACATAGTTTCGTAATTCAATGACCAAAAAAAAATTTTTTTAGGAGTGTACTCCATACATAAAACTGAAAGTCAAAAGAATTTTTTTTCATTGCAAGCCCACGTGTGGCACATCAATCGATAGGCCTTTCAAAATAAATATAAGGTTTCTGAGCAATTTTTTTGATTAAGTGAATAGAGTCGGAGATATTCGCCTCGAAAGTCACTAAAATTGTGTCCCCCGCCCCTCTAATTTTTGAACCGTGTATTTTAAAAATATGAAAAAAAATCATGCTCATAGGGCTTATTAAATTATTTCAGCGAAAATTGTTTTGAACAAGATCGGTTCAAAGGTTTTTGAGATATTCCTAAAAAACTGCCTTCCTTAAAGAAAAGGACGTAAGTGACAGTAACGACACGACCTTTTTAGTAGGCACGCAACCCTCGTTGTGCGTAGTCCGACACGCACTTGGCCGCTTTTAATAGATAGAGTGATTCAAGAGGAAGGTTTGGTCATCAGTTCACCTTGGGTCTTGTATCAGCTTTCACCTAATCTCAAGAGTTGATGTACGCCTTAGGGTGATATCCACGAGAGCTGAGCGAGTTTGCGAGGTGGTGAGCGAGGAAAAAATGGACAAGCACACTATTGGTAGATATTTTCCTCGCTTAGCCTCGCAACCTTGCACAGTTGTGGGCCCTAAGGGTTCCGTTTGCACAGACCCCTCGCAAGTAAACCTGTTACTTAGCAAGTAGGAAACATACAAAAGCGAATTTTGCGCCCCTAACCGGAAATGAGCCGATACCGGAAATGCAGCCAACATAAATAACTTGAGCGCCGATAGGGGGCGCTCTGGAGCGAAATCAATGACTTCCGGTGAGTACGCCATCTTGAATATAACAAAACATAGTACGGATTTATAGCTGGTTCAATCGAGAGAAAAGGTTGGGCCCCTTAGAGCAGGGGCTCCCAACCAGTGGTCTGCGGACTTCTGAGTCACAAGCGCGTTGCTGACCCTGTTCATTTGAGGATTCGTTGTGTATATAACTAGAGACAAATGCAGGTTCCTCACATCCTCGGGAGCTCTGGCGATCTTTCTCACAACCAGGACAGCATAAAACACAGTTTTATGATGTTTTAGTACAGAAAAACTTAATTCTAGTGTTAGTAATTACATACAATTCATTATTATTAAATTACAATATTTACAAATAGTTATTAATTATTCGCGGCGCTGCGCGGCGTGGGTAGGTAGACCCCACAAGGTGGACTGATGACCTGGTAAAGGTTGCGGGAGTCCGCTGGATGCGGGTGGCGCGGGACCGGTCGCTTTGGCACTCTTTGGGGGAGGCCTATGTCCAGCAGTGGACGTCTTTCGGCTGGTATGATAATGATAATGATGATGATTAATTATTTATTTATTAATATTTATTATGGTCTCATGCAGCTTGCTCCATCGCCTCATGAGTGGACAGTATTCTGCAAGATAAGATATATGTGCATGTATGTGTTGTTGTCATGAATAAATGTTATTCTATTCGATTCTATCTTCTGTAAGGTAGAGGAAGTATCCTCAGTTGGTTGGTGGTATACACGGATTTGTGTGTTTATATAGACTTATAATATAGACTTATAATATGACGCAACCCACGAGGACTAGGGACAGTCATTTTGAAGCCAGTCGCTTCGCGTATCGCCTGCCTCGTTGACGAACGAACGCTCACACCATGAGATTAACGATAACTAGCCGCGTTGTATTAGATATTAGGACGGTCCCTAAGTCGTGAAACGCGATCAATGCATGCTTTATGTCATAAATCATCCCTCCCTTTTGCACCTATGGGTACTAGACGACATAATGAGAGTCAGGACAGGAGCAAGGTGGACTGATGACCTGGTAAAGGTCGCGGGAGTCCGCGAGGAGCGCAGGACCGGTCATTGTGGCACTCTTTGGGGAGGCATTTGTCCAGCAGTGGACGTCTTTCGGTTGATATGATGATGATGAAGATTCAGGAACAAAATGTAACTATGAGTGAGATGACATTCCGTTATGCCCTACTTAGGTATCCAACATTGTTTCTTGATCGAAAGTGAAAGTGTTTTATAATAGGGATGATGACTAAGATTTTTTTGTGACGTCATTCGAACCAGTTTTTGGAGAGGAACAAATGTTTGTATGGGAGCAACTACAATTAAATAACATGAATACCTAAAAATTTGAGATAAAGATTGCCCTCGCTGGCGGCAGCGCGAAACGCTTCATACTGTGTGTCTATACAAGTGTGACGTCACATTTGTATATTTGTTCTAATCTTAGTAGGTATGGAAAAATCAGGTAAATTGTTGTTTCGGTCGCGAAATACTGCGTTTAAGTACATAGTTGTCATACAATGTTGTTAGAAAAGCGTAAGGATTCTATTGGTAGCTTTTAATTTACTCTTGGACAATAAAAAAAAATGCATATTTTTTCTAAACTTTCAAGGTCCATATCTTTTTATGATTTTAATTATATTTTATAATTTATACTTTATTACGATAATTTGATGGTTTACAATCCATTTAGCATAACTACGTTATCAATTTGAACATGAGGCATCATGCCTATTGTTTATGTATATTATTCGATATACGTTTCTTAACTACATGCATAACAGCTTTGGTGTAGTTACTGTTAACTAGGATGAGATTAAAAAAAAATCGTAAAAAATATTTTTTTTAAAGAAGGTTGGGAACCGCTGCCTTAGAGGGATTGCCTCCATCATGGACGATGATGCTTCAATGACTACTTGTGTATGCAAATGGGAACCGATATGACATAGCAAACAAACATATCTAGTAATGTATGGTACGATAGTATTAGTATTTTTCCTCATTATGGAATTTTAAATATGACCTTATTACATTTTACTTCATTTAGAAAGAAATAAAGAAATATATTTATTTGGTGAGGTATCATGTTACATGAGTGTCTTACAATTGGAATTCACCAAAATGGATGCCACCAGCAATACATGCTAAAGACGTTGGTTTTCAGGGCACCCATTTGACATGTGTATACATTTTTGAAATAATTTAACTCTTTGACATTATAAATAAATTAGAATTAATTTAAATTAATCTAATATTAACTTTTTGACGTTTAATTTATTTGTCCATTATAAATAAATGAGTATGAGTACCTATGAGTATGAGTATTAGTATTGAATGTACATATTGCCAAATTTGTGTACAATTTATAATATGTAACAAGTAAAGTGTCTAGTGATGTAGGTTATATTAAATGTATTGTAAGTAGTTGATAGGTAATGACCATCAATACAAAAAAATCGACGAATATACTTTTTTAAGTAGTTGAACCTCTTTTTCCAGCTCTCTCCAGTCTTACTCATAATCATAAGAAACGCGCAATAACATATTAAGAATAATTTCCGTAAAAACAACTATAAAAAAAACATTATACATTTTTAAACTTAATTGAAACGGTTTTCTCTCAGCATGGCAATAGTCATGACTTTCCTAAGTACAGGATAAACGTGATTAAAGCTTTAAAAAAACACGTACAAAGCATAATCTACCGTTTCCTCTTAATTGCCGTGTCAGTCGGTTAAGTGTTTAAGGAAGCGGTCAGCATTCAAACCTGCGACTTTATTCACAACTCTACTAGAGATTATTAGATTTGGCCGAATTGCATCAAAGCGGTCCATTCAAAAAGCAACCCTAACGTACTAGGTAGAAGATTCCAATTGCAATGACAGTTTTATAAAAAGTCGGCGACATTAAATAATGTCAACCAGCCCAATTGGTCTCAAAAACCAGCAAGGTTGATCTCTGATTGTGAGCATGTGTTAGGGATCGAGGGGTCACGTTATTGTGGTGGGCGAGTCTAGTCTGGTCGTGAATCGCGTAGCTGTGTTGTTTAGACGGAATGACACGGTTAGCTTACCGTTAATTTGCGCGTGTCCACTGTCATACGGCACGATAGTTACGGCCAAGGGTGAAGAGGGATTCGAGGTCCGGCTAGTCGATTACGTAACGCAGTAGGTAATCATTTTTACTAAAAGTATAATTATCTTATTTATTTACCTCTCTGAGGTCTCCCCACGTTTCGGATGTGTAGCAACATCGTCACGGGACAACTTGAGGTAAATAAATAAGTTCTTATACGCGATTAAGTCCCGTTTAGTAAAAATATGTGTGAGAAACATAACGCATTGTACAGTCGCCATCAGATATATTGGAGCGGCCAAAGTGCTTACAAATATCTGAACACGCCTCTATTGTCGAGGCATTAAGGACGTGTTCAGAATCTGAACACGTCCGAACTTGCACGCAGAAAAAATCGTGTTCAGATCTTTGTGAGCACTTTGGCCCGATATATCTGACGGCGACTGTACGTACTTCAGCAGGTCGGCCACGTAACGCATCGTCGTACGTTATACAGGTTGATCTAAATTACCATTTTACTATTGCAAAATGACAGTTGAATTGTTCTAACGCGCGTTCGAAACGTTACTTGATTACCCCTCAGATAGATCATAGATTCGCATGAGAAGTTTGACAAGTTTCTAAGGACAGCTGTCGACGCCATATTTAACGTTCATCGGCCTGTCATCGCGAGTTGGCAACCCGTCCTTAACACGTTCGCAACGAAGAACCCGCCTAGCGGGCACTCGTATGTAATGTTTGCTCGGATGCCGGCTGAGTCCGCTAGGCGGGCAGTAGAATTACACGCCTAGCGAATTCTGTCGGTTTCTGATGAATTGTTGAATTTTTAAGCCGGTTTTTTTTTTTAATACAACGACGGTGGCAAACAAGCGTACGGACCGCCTGATGGTAAGCGGACACCGCAGCCTTCAAAGGAGTAACATGGCCGTTGCCGACCCTTGATATATTTGAGGATTCGCTGTGTTGAGAGCTCAAGGAACAAATTCCCTCGCTCTCAACACAACGCATCCTCGGGAGCTCTGGCGACCTTGCTCACCTCCAGGAACACAACACTACTACAGAGCAAGTAGTAGTGTTATTATGGCTGTGGTTTTTTACAAGGCGGAGGTACTTCCCCAGTTGGGCTGCTCCAAATTCGAGCGGGATGACATTTCGCTGTGCCTATACAAACGGTTACGAAAGTGTTAATGTTTGAATTTCTTTACGAGCGTATTTTCGTACAATGGACACACGTCACGGTAACGCGACTCGCCATTCTCGGAACTGCAGACGGCGGTCGCACGCATATCGCTGATAATCGTTTCTCGGACTGACTGTACCTCTGGCTCCGATTCAGCACTTAGTCTTGATACAACTAAGTTTTGACTGCGAAAGATGGAAGTTGAAAAAAAAAGTTCTGTTGATGAATTTCTGAGTAACTGTAATTTATAAGAATGATTATGTAAACAAGACTAATGAATGAATGAATAATATGTGCAAGTTTTTGAGGTACTATATAATTATTAAAAAATGTTATTATTATTTTATTTAAGATGTTATGAACTTTTGACTAATGTGTTTTTGATTGTATAAATTTAAATTATTCTACACACTTGACATATGTAATTAAGGCGCATTTGACTTTTAAATATTTGTACACCAGTTTATGGTAAAATAAGGAGGACATATTAAATTGTAAAACCTAATTATACCCTTATTTATGCAAATAAATATATGATTGATTGATTGATTGATTGAAAGTTCAAAGAATCCAGACTAGGTATTTAGAGCAATACCGCGTAGTTGCAGTGTCCAAGGGGCAGTAGGATGGCACGCGGTGTTTGAGCTCCCGAAGTGTTGTGAAACCGCCCTGTGCTACTCGAACTGAGCCTATACTTGGACGGGGGCGAAAATATTCATACTCATATATTCGCTGAAACCATGGTGTTTACAGGATGTTCTTAAGTCTAACCAGTACAGACGTGGACCCTACTAGGGTGTAGCAACATACTTAAATACTAAACTAACCTAAACATACATATATTTATAAAGTCAACATGTTATCCATACTAATGTTATAAATGCGAAACTGTATGTGTGTGTTTGTTTGTCCGTCTTTCACGGCAAAACGGAGCGACGAATTCAAGTGATTTTTTAAGTGGAGATAGTTGAAGGGATGGAGAGTAACATAGGATAGTTTTTATTCCCGTAATCATCCCCTAAGGGGGTGAAATGCGGGGGTAAAGGTTTGTATGGAGCTGCGATATAAACGAGTTCCACGCGGACGGAGTCGCGGGCAGAAGCTAGTATTTTTATAAAATCTTCACATAAGATAATAAGTTAATAACATACACTTATTTGTATTTGCAATTTTTACAAAATTGAAAAAATTAATGGCCAATGAACTCTTGCAGAGACTTAATAATAAATAAATAAATAATAAATAAATATTTGGGGACAGTCTTACACAAATCGACCTAGTCCCAAACTAAGCAAAGCTTGTACTATGGGTACTAGACGACGACGTTATACATACTTATATAGATAAATAAATACTTAAATACATAGAAAACATTCATGACTCAGGAACAAATATTTATGTTCATCACACAAATAAATGCCCTTACCGGGATTCGAACCCGGGACCTCCGGCTTCGTAGGCAGGGTCACTACCAACTAGGCTACAGAGGTCGTCATAATACTCATAATATAAAAAAATTATGAAAAAACAGACGATTGAAACAGCGGTTGTCTGAAAGTATGTACTGTCTCTATAATGAAAGGCTGGCCTAAGTCGAATACCTTATTTTTTTTTCACCCCCCCTCCAATTTCCGCCCCAGTCCAAGTTGGCTCAGTTCGGGTTGCACAGGGCGGTTCCACAACACTTCGGGAGCTCAAATACCGCGAGCCATCCGGTTGCCTCTCGGGCACTGAAACTACGCGGCATTGCTTTAACTTTTCGTATGTACAGTCAGCATCATATAGTTAGTAGCAGCCAAAGTAGCCAAATATATCGGAACACGTCTTTATTACTATAGGAGTAAGGAAGTGTTACGATATATTTGGCTACTTTGGCTGCTACTAACTATGTGATGCTGACTGTACCTATGTATAAGTAGTAGGTACAGTCGCCATTAGATATATGGGAGCGGCCAAAGTGCTCACAATCATCGGAACACGTCTCTAATGCCTCGACAATAGAGGCGTGTTCCGATATTTGTGAGCACCTTGGCCGCTCCGAAATATCTGATGGCGACTGTACTTAAGTAAAAGTCGTCCGTCAAATTTGCAATTCATTTTTCAGTCACTTGCCGTTATCCGATACGAGTAGAACTGAAGTTTTGGGTATAAGTATAGTTTGGATGACAGTTAAATATTATGGTACCATCAAGCTGATCTGATGATGGAGACCGAAGGTGGCCATGGGAATTCAGTACTTAACCGACGTAACCCCGTTGAGTTTGGGCTCGTTAGAATCTTCTCAATGAGTAGTTGATGACGGTATACAGAAAAGTACAGTCGGCAATAAAAGCTATTACCAAAAATTACATTTTTTACAGAAACTTATTTCACACAAAAGGTAGCCTATGTCACCCGGAACATAATTTAAACTGTTTATTTTCAGAAAAAAGAATAAATTGTTTACAAACTTAGTTAAAGTAATCTTTACATTTTAAGATTTTGCTTAACTAAGGAGTGCGGTAATGATGTTGGGTGCTTATCTTATGTTATGTTAGTATCTAAACATTTTCAACAAATGATACCTTGATACCTCACTCATCAGAATCGGTTCAGTATCTTAAACGCTACGGTGGAACGTAAATACAAACATAGACTACTAAAATTATACTTCCTTTCGGCTCTGCCGAAGTCGGGCAAAAAAGGAGCAAAACGTCACTCAGTCAAATATTGTCCAGTCCATTTTACCACCATGCTAATAACATTGACAGTTGACAGTGACAAACATTGCGAACATTGCAAGTAAAGGTTTTTTCATCACACTTGCTCGAAAAGGGCTTCATAATGCGCAGACATACAGAGCTGTAATAGCCTCTGTGTTACGCCCACATGCGTAATGGTTTTTTTCTTAAATTGTATCTGTCACTCATGCGGCAGTTACAAAGCAAAGAGGTTTTGTATCAAATACGATGTCTGAAAACGTATTTATAAATAACTTTAAACTTAAAAAACTACTTAATCATGTTTAACTGAATTATTTACAAATTTAATATGTAGTTATTTAATGTTTATGTAAAATGTTTTTAAGTTTTTTCAAATCATGGCTGTATACCGAAGGGTCTTTGCCATACGCGCCTCACGTCAAATTCAACAAAATGGACGACTGACATGTTGCAGTTTTTATTACGATTTGTATTAATTTCATCTAAAATGTATTTGTTTCCTCGCCAATGTGATGAAAAACATTGGGTATAACACGGGCGTAAGAATATTGCAAACTCGAGTCATCAAAAGCACTCCGCCTTCGGCGTCGGGCTTCTGATAGATTCTTGTTCGCAATATTCCACTTACGCCCCTCGTTAAACAATGTACTATTTTAATACAGATGCTCAAAAAGTGCTACTTTACGTATCTGTTTAGCGTGCGGAAAGTTGGTTTTCCCACTCAATAATTGTACAAATTGTACCATTAATTATAATGTCAATAATAAATAAATAAGAGAACTGTATTAAAATAAATGATTTTTGAACAATTTCATTATTTTTCAACTGTATTAGGTACAATGATTTTACAGAATAAATAATATAAGTTTCAAATTCCTTGTTGTTTTTCTTATTTTTTCGCAACTGTATTAAAAAAACGTCTTTCGATGCACGTGCGGAAATGTAATTCTTCACTCGTCCCGAGTCTTGCCACTCGTAATGACATACTTTCCGCACTAGCATCGAAATGTACTATTCTGGTACAGGATAAGGGCGCGAATCTCCGTAGTTTCTCGGACTGACTATACCTTCGGGTCCGATTCAACACTTAGTCTTATTATGGAACTAAGTTTTGGCTACGGAAGATAACTTCTTCAAGTTAATTAATTTCAAGCTAACTTGCTACTAGGTAAGTAAGAAGTTCAGTTCAAGAACGAAGTAAATACTCGTAGTAACTTAAGAGTTTGGTGAATCTTTAATTTAAGGTGACTTTGTATTTTTATTTGCAAAAACAACAGAAAACGGTACCTAGTCATCAATTATGTATGTAGATGTAAGCCTGCTTGCAGTGCTGTGCCGAGTTCCATTTTATTTATTATGTGGCAATAAATAGTTTGAGTTTGAAATTGATCAGACATGAACAAAAATCCTCTTAGTTCGATGCTTATTTCTTACCATTGGGAGACCATTTCTTGTTATTTAAATGTTCTTTTATGTCAGTCTGGGTGAGAAGTTAGTTACTTTCTTTTACATTGGTATAATAATCGTATGGATTAGTATGCACCCAGCCAAAATCTACGGTATGCGGCTTACGTAAAAGAGTTTCTGGAATGTTTACAGAGAGCCAGGCTACTGCGGAATGTCATGCCGCCCATATTTGAAGCTTCCCTATTAGCTCCACAGCCATAGTAACACCACTACTGGCTCTATAGGCATGTGGTGTTCCGTGTTGTTCCTAGTGGGGAGTCTCCTGAGGATTTTGTGTTAAGAGTGAGGAACCTGCAATACGGTATTTGACCAAAGTCAAATCAGCTGCTTCTTGGTTCCGTACCCAAAGGGTAAAAACGGGACCCTATGGCGGTTGTCAAACTCCGTCCGGAGATGCGGAGCTGCAGACTTTCGCCGGACGGAGGTGCGGTTCAGTGTGTCGTACCACACGGAATTTATATACAAACGGAGGTACTTGCATACAACGAGAAACGCACCTCCGTCCGGAGATGCGGCGCAGTGTGACATCCACCTATTACTAAGGCTCCTCTGTCTGTCTGTCCGTCTGTCACCAGGCTGTTTCTCATGAACCGTGAAAGTTAGACAGTTGAAATTTTCACAGATGATGTCTTTCTGTTGCCGCTATAGCAGTAAATACTAAAAAACCGGCCAAGTGCAAGTTGGAGTGGGGCTCCCATACAACAGACATGTTTTTTTGCATTTTTTATAGATAATGGTACGGAACCTTTCGTGCTCGAGTCCGACTCGCACTTGGTCGGTTTTTATGAAACGACAAAAACGCTCCCTTAGTATGGAATTTTAGGGATTACTTGCTTGTGCCGACACAATCAAGCAACGCCCTTATTACTAGTTTTTATGAATTTAAAAATCTTCTAATGTCAAACATAAATAAAAGATTGATACTTTCCGAGTATTTTCGTAATTTTTATCTGTTGCTAATGAAAAGGCTATTAATTGACACTGTTGTCAAACACCTTTTTGTCTGCCAACGTAACGAATCTTCAAATCAATCAGGTCGGCAACTAGATTGTGACTCCTCTGTCGTAAACTTCCATAGGCTACGGTGGCTTACATTCTTGTTTGACACAGTTGTGGTACAAGAAATCCGTTACGGGAAACCGTATCTAAATCGGTCAAGCCATTTTTGAGATAAACGGGAACATTGGTGTACACAAAAAAACAGCCTCTCCTCCTCTTAACCTTCTGCGTTCCGTCGTGGGTAGAAATGGATGATAACAAAATAGGAATGAATAAAACTTAGTTAGGAAATAACTTACGGTTTAACTTTTTCATAACAATGTATTGATGATTCCAGAGTACTTAAATAGTCAAATACTTGGTTGACTAGTCCACGAGTTCAAGATTTAATTAGTTCCCGGCCAGTTTGACAGCACCCTTCTCACCGAAGTCGGTTATGATATTTAGTGAAATTCAAATAGGTAGCCTAATTGTGGAAGTGGGCTATTTTGGAATACTTGAACCTAACTTTATTTATCCGTATTGTAATTGAAAAAAAATATTTCTTTCAAGATTAAATAAATATTTTGCACAAAAGAAGAACTTATCTTACAAAATGCGAACTTAATGCCGTAAGCATTCTCTACCAGTCAACCTAAATTATAGAATAATCTGTGTATATATATACCTAATACTATGTAATGTATTAAAGTTAAGGTATGTACCTACAACTACATAGTGATCGCGGTTCCAACCGTTCGTAGGTATAACCTTTCCGGGGGGACTAAATTTTTGAAAAAAAAACTACCGTAAATACGTAAATATCCTTCCACAAAAGGTCAGTTAGCCATAAAGGCAGATTATGTGATTTTACCCCAATTTGTCACTACAACATGTCGAAGTCACCATACCACCCACATGTGCATGCAATTTCTCAGTACAACTCGTTTGACTGTTAGATCAGCAGCTGAACATGCCTCCAGACGATAACAATTAGTCAGCTTCTGATAAATTGGGGCTGACAAATCATGACATGTAAGACCCCATGACACGACAATGCAACAACAAAGTAAAAGTACCAATTGGCAACAAAAAGTACCTATACATTTTGACAACTCCCTAATGAACTTTAATTTTCAGGTAGTGACTTTTCTCCGGCCATTATGTAACTTTATTAAAAAAGTTAGCTAGAGTTAACGACATCGAAACCTGGGACGGTATTCTATCTGTAATATCGAGTTAAGGCGCCGTAGGTTCAGTGAACAGAAAATACGAATAGTAATCTTGAGGCTTTTCTGCAGCGAGATCAGTGATTCGAAACATGATTAAGCAATTTTCGCTCGATAGAAAAAAAACACGAACATAGGTCTGAAATACACTTAAAATATTCGTAACAAATTAAGCACAAAAGCTAAAAATATTAAAATTGCTTCTAAAAATCGGCAATATCATGTTTGAGAGAACTCAGTGATTAGTTTTTTATTTATTTAAACGGCCAAAACACAAAAATTAACAACCATGATATCCGCGCTTCCGAGAACGCACTTCCATCTCCCTCACAGTTATGCTCAGTGAGAGGGAGAGAAGACCATGAACCTACGGCGCCTTAAGCGTATTCTGGGAAATGAGAAACAGATCATATCTACCTAAATCACATGAACCACTTTTTTTCCCGACTATTGGTAGAGCCGAAAGGAAGGGATATGGTTTTAGAAGTGTATATTTGTATTTATGCGTGTTCCACTGTAGCGTTTAAGAGTCCGCAGTAAGCTCGGCCGAATTTCACCTTCCCATACAAACGGGGTTTCGTTCCGTAGGTTCAGCGAAGTTAAGCGAACAGAGTTTTTGAAACAATATAATGCGTCTGTTTATAATAATATGGTTAAAAAAAAATACGAATAGTAATCTTGAGGCTTTTCTGCAGCGAGATCAGTGATTCGAAACATGATTAAGCAATTTTCGCTCGATGGAAAAAAATCACGAACATAGGTCTAAAATACACTAACAAATTATGCACAAAAGCTAAAACTATTAAAATTGCTTCTAAAAATCGACAATATCATGTTTGAGAGAACTCAGTGATTACTTTTTAGTGTTCCGTACCAAAATTGGTCCAACGGAACACTTATATGCGATCACTCGGAGGCTGTCCGTCTGTCACAGCCAGTTTTCTCGAAGACCGTTTGATATAGGAAGCTGAAATTTGGTATAGATATAGATTTTTTTGTTCATGTAAACGTCCAAAAAATGTAAATTAAAAATCATGATATCCGCGCTTCCGAGCACGCACTTCCATCTCGCTCACGCTTATGCTCAGTGAGAGGGAGAGGCGCCTTAAGATATCGTTATTTTCCATAGATAGTTGATAGTATCAGACTGAAGTGATCTACTAGCAAAATGAACACTTAAATGTTCCAGTCGGTTTGTACCAATTCCCCAGAACTCGTTAAGACATTTTCCATCGGATTCTTCAAAAGTTTCGCAGCTACGGCGGAACAGTGGAACTTCCAGACAGGAAATTAAACTACCCGCGGCTGTTGCCGACTGAGGCGAGATAGGTTCTGTGTTTGGGAGCACAGTGTCGACTTAAGGTACTTCGCTTTCCGTACAAAACGTGTTTTGACCTTCGCAGGCTAACAGCGTGATATTTTAAGTAGCTTATGTAACAAACTTTCATAAATTGGCTTTCCAATTGCGCAAAATTCCCCCTAAACATAGTAAGTTTATAGTTAAACGATATGATACAGAGACAGAATATAATGGAAAAATAAACCATCTTCGTCTGTAGCCCCCGACAGGATTCGAACCTGCGACCTTTCTATTAACGCTAGACTGCTCTACCAACTGAGCTACGAGGACAGTGACGCAAGTTGTATATTCTTCCACTATATTCCCGCTAAGACTAGGGCCCTCTCTGTATCGAGTTATAGACTTGTTTCACAGTCTTGGCACCACTCTAATGGGCGAGCTATGCGCTCGCTCCATTCTAATCGAACCACATCAGGTAGTTTCGGACTTAGCTAGAGAGATGGCGCTGGTGTACCTTTTAAGTTTATAGTTGTTTATACGCAGATGAAAGATTTTTTTAAATCCTAATAAGCGGTTCCGGAGATTATCCAAAACTTACAAACATAAATACTTACACAAGCTACAACACTTACACTGTCGCTACACATACTTTTTATTACAAGTTACAAGCTTTTAATTAACTTGCAAGTATGTTTGTCGGGGTGGAATCTTGCAACTGAATTTTGAAGCAGATATCTTCAACCGATTGAGCTGAAATTTTGGGTATAAGTATAGTTTGGATGAAAATTCAATATTATGGTACCATCGAGCTGATCTGATGATGGAGACCGAAGGTGGCCATGGGAATTCAGTACTTAACCGACGTAACCCCGTTGAGTTTGGGGCTCGTTAGAATCGTCTCAATGAGTTGATGACAGCAATAAAAGTTATTTTTTTGACTGAAACTTTTATTCCTCTTTATAATATTAGTACCTATAGAATTACTTTATATTCCATCGAGATATATGTTTAAAAACTAGGTTCTGCCCGCGACTCCGGCCGCGTTCTATAGCAAAGTTCCATACAAACGTTCACCCCCCATTTCACCCCCTTAGGAAATGATTTCCGGAATAAAAACTATCCTTCCTTAAAACAAAACTATCCTGACTTCATGTCCTTCCCTGGGACTCAAACTATCTCTATACACAATTTTATCGAAATCGGTTCAGCGGTTTAAGCGTGAAGAGGTAACAAACAAACAGACAGACAGGCAGATACAATTTCGCATTTATAATATTAGTATGGATAGAATCATTTTAGAAATTGCAATAACAGTTCCAATTATTTAAAAGCTTTAAGTAACCCCATCGTTCTTCAACTCAATTGACAAAGGCCTTTTACCGATCACTTTAATCCAAAGTTCGAACCGTCGTCAACACAAATACTGCCATATTTAAATCGGAAATCTTTTACAATACTTCGAACCGTAATGCCGTTTGCATGTTTCGGAACTCAATAACTTGTAAAATATGCGGTTTTATTGCTGTACCGTCGATATTCGGAAAGAATATCGCTGGCCGTATTGCGGGGAACTTCCTAGCTAAGCATGATAGGTTTTGTGGTCGTGTTAAAATGACGTTTTGAGCCATTATACTCGTATGAAAAAAAAAAATAGTTTCAGTTAGTTTTCCGTGGTTGAGATACAGTTTTTACTATTTTATGCTTGTTTATGTGTTCGCTGGCTATATTTCGGGGGAACTTCATAGCTAGCGTGATAGGTTTTGTGGCCGTGTTTAAGTGACGTTTTGAGCCATTTTATATGAAAAAACAACATCATTTTTTCAGCTAGTTTTCCGTGGTTGAGATACCTACAGTTTACTTTTTTATGCGTGTTTATGTGTTCGCTGGCTATATTTCGGGGAACTTCATAGCTACTGTGATAGGTTTTGTGGTCGTGGTTACGTCACGCTTTGAGCCATTTTATATGAAAAAAACAACATTCTTTTATCAGTTCGTTTTCTGTAGTCGCATCCGCATCCCCTTTCTGCTGTAATATGTTAAAGAAAGTAACGGTCACAAGACGGCGCGCGACCTGTGTCGCGGCGAGATAAACTATGCGTCTCTTTCTAATTAGAATACATAGAAAGAGAAGGATAGAATAAGCTTCCTTTTGTCACCAGGCGGTAGGTGACACTGATGTACCTACTTATACTATGCAAATAAATTCTAATCTGTTCTAGTTTGGGCGCCGCCCGTCTTGAGGTAACTGTACTGGTTAAGTACATGTATAGATATCCATATCCAAACTAATATTAAAAAACCGGCCAAGTGCGTGTTGGGCCACGCGCAGTGTAGGGTTCCGTAGTTGCCCGTCTGTCTTAGTTACATCGACGTGCGGTGCGGTTTCGGTTGCGGCCGAATTTGTACGAAAATTGGCCTTTTCAAGTACACATTAAGTTGGTCGACTATTACTCGGTAAGTACTTATGCCGTCCTGTCCGTGATAGTTTTCCTTTTAAATTCATTTACTACTACTACCACGAATTCCCCGGGGGGGACTTTAAAGCCCAATATCTTGCAAACTGATCACTGATTTGAAAAATAGTCTTAAAAACCAAAAATATTTTTGAACGAGCTATCCAACGATGCCCCACACCATGGGTTTGTGGAGAAAAAAAAAATACCCCCGCTTTAGATGTAGGGAAGGTACCCTAAAAAAAAAGTTTTTTCAAGATTTTATTGTACTGTTTTGTCGGCGGGATTGATTTATATACCCATGCCGAATTACAGTTTTCTAGTAGTAATGGTTACTGAGCTAAGCCGAAGACGGACGGACAGACGGACGGACATGGCGAAACTATAAGGGTTCCTTGTTGACTACGGAACCCTAAAAATGCGAAAGATGTTTCTGTCACCTCTTAAACAGCTGAACCGATTTAAATGAAATTTGGTAAAATATAGTTTGAAATTCAAGATCGTCTTGCCCAATCCTACGTAAACTTTTATTTATTGGGTTCCTATTACAACAATGCGCCATACTTTCGAGCATTTATAAGTCTAGGCTTAGGACATTTGGTAGCATACCGTGGTTCTAAAATCCATGGAGTCGCCGAATGTGAAATTTTCGAAGTGAACTTCAAAGTATGAAGTTATATTAAAGGCTTAGGACTTTTTGAAACATATCATGCTTCTATATTCTATGGAATTTTTAGTTGTAAAATAATATATAATAAAGAAAAAAGGACATTTAATAAAAATAGTATAATGTAATATATTAATTAACAATGCATTTAATAACGGTGATATAAAAATTTAAACTAGAAAATATAACGTTAATTTCAACAGACGAAACGTGATCGGTTGAAACGTCGCTAAGCTTTACTCAACAAATCAAACTTAAACTGAAGCTTCCAGGGGCTATAACAAAATTAATTAATGAAACATTTTTAGGTCAACTCTATTAGTTCTTTATAAGCAATAATTCTACATATTTGAGAAAGTACTGGCTGTTGGAATAAGTGTGTCATAATCCTCATCAAATATTACTTCATTCTCGTCATTGAAATGGTAATAGGAATGTATAGTTATGATTTTCTCTATATTTTCCGGGGTTAAACGAGTTCTACAATTATCAAACACCCTTTTGTGTGTCGAGAACGATCGTTCCACGTCCACTGAAGTTAACGTTGTGTTCTCGAGGAATTGAGGTATTTCTTCATCATGGTGCTCTGTGACCAAATTTCGGATATTGTCGAAGTCAGGGTTCCGGTCTAACACTTTTTCTAGTTTGTCTAGGACACTAACTGAAGCACACCATTGTAAAACAATATAAGTGTCTTCGAAAACTTGTAACGAAACGTTTAGAGACATATTTGTACACTCTAGTTTTGTAATGGTTTCTGGTATCATTTCGTATGCATTTTTTATAATATCAAGTTCGTTTTTAAAATTAGCGTTGGAAATAGCCTTTTTATGTGACAGTATGTATAAATCTTTATAGTTAATAAGACATCATACTTTTTTACTTTGACTTTGACTTCGAAATTTTTACACATGGCGACTCCAAAGATTTTAGAACCACGGTATGCTACGAAAAGTCCTAAGCCTATTTATAACACACTGTGTAAAACTTCGGCGCGAAATTCAAAATAGCGGCGGCGGCGGCGCGCATGTCTAGATTCAAACTGAATCCCTTGAAGGACGTAGGATAGTTTTTATCCCGGAAATCATCCCCTAAGAGGTTGAAATGGGGGTGAAAGTTTCTACGGAGCTGCGATATAAACGAGTTCCACGCGGACGGGGTCGCGGCCAGTATAACCAACATCTAACGGATTTTTACACCGTGCTGGGTTCTAATTTTATTCATAGTCGGCACCGTATGTGCGTCACGTATATGAATGTGTGCACAGAAATGTCCAATACATGGCCCGATCTGAATGCGCGCTAGGAATAAAGTTGCATTAAAATGGGGTTAGCATTTTTTATTCATAACAGCTGGCTTATGAGCAATGGGTTACGTTAACTGGATTATATTGCGCATAAATTGACTTATGAAATATGAGGTTCTTTATTTGTTGGCAGTACTTATATACTCGTAGTGTCTGTTATGCTGAACCAATTGCGATGTTTGGCATGTTAAAAGTTTCCTAGGGCACGATAAGGGTGGGTTTCAAAAGATGAAGACATTTGGACAAAGGCTACTTCATCTTATTAAATCCACCAGTAATGGGAAAATTATGAATCCTACTAAAGACATTTCATGTAAATTGATTGCCAAGACTGCCCCTAACTTTTAGCTTTTAGCATTAATAAGTTTACAAGCTTTTATTGCCGATACCGTCATCAACTACTATTGAGAAGATTCTAACGAGCCCAAACTCAACGGGGTTACGTCGGTAAAGTACTGAATTCCCATGGCCACCTTCTGTCTCCATCATCAGATCAACTCTATGGTACCATAGTATTGAATTGTCATCCCTATACCTTTACCCAACATTTCAGCTCAATCTGATAACAGCAAGTGACAGAAAAATGGATTGCAAATTTTGATGGACAACTTACATACATTGGCGAACAGTGCAAGTTAACAATTTCGCAACCGGACTAAAAATGGAACAATTCACCAGAAACCGACAGAATTCGCTAGGCGTGTAAGTTCATACTACTGCCCGCCCGGCTCAGCCGGCATCTGAGCAAACATTACGAGTGTCCGCTTCTTGGTTGCGAACGTGTTAAATAAAAGCTTGTGAAAAGTTACGAGATCGCAATTAGCGCCAAGCATCCTACTCCAAACGGCCTAACTCTACCAACCCCGCTCTACAAATTCTACATCTTGGCTAAATATAGTACCTATAACTTGGGCATATTCCGGCCGTCTCACATAGACACTCCCGTCATTCCACGATATTTTACATTCACTTACATTCCATAATATGGTGATAATAAACGCCGAGTCTATGACTACACCATGCCTACTTTAATCTGCGTTCCAAATCACAGCTTTCTAACGGTAGCATACTAGCCTAGGTTCAGGCATGCGGCTGTCAAGCGGCGGTCGTGGGTTGAAATCCCGGCTCGTACCTATCAATTAGTTTTCCGGAACTTAAATATGTACGGAATATTTACCGTTAGGTTTTCGGTGAAGGAAAATATCGTGAGGAAACCGCTCTAATCCCAATAAGATCTAGATTTTCCCTCTGGGTCGGAAGGTCAGATGGCAGTAGCTTTCGTAAAACTAGTGCATATGCCAAATCTTGGTATTAGGTTAGGTTAGGTTAGGGCACAACCGGGAATAACACTAGGAGGATGATGAGAAAGTAAGTGCATACAATTTTTGATGATCACCAGTGAGTGTAACAAAATTTGTGTATTATAGGTATAAATAAAGCCTAAATTAAAAAAGCTACACAATTAAAACTTTGTGGGATTAATAAGGTTGCCAAGGTTACCTTATCCTGTGGATACGAGCTTGCTCATATCGTCCAGAGATTTTGAGAGGGTTGGAAAATACGATAAAACGCTTCAAGAAAAGCAAGTTTTTTTATTCTATTGTTTTTTTTTTACAAAGCAAGCTAGTCCCAAACTAAGCAAAGCTTATATTATATAGATAAATAAATACTTAAATACATAGAAAACATCCATGACTCAGGAACAAATATTCATGCTCATCACACAAATAAATGCCCTTACCGGGATTCGAACCGGGACCTCTGGCTTCGTAGGCAGGGTCATCACCAACTAGGCTAAAGAGGTCGTCATTTCTTATTGATTGACTTGGCGGGGGCACTGATATTTATTAATTTATTACAGCGTCAAAGGATTGGAATGTTCATAAGACGATCTTGCAATATAAAACTCCATTTGGGTCATCCTACATACGTCAATTAACGCGGCAAACTTAGTCATGCACTCACAAACCTTCAATCTCAAGCAAACTCCTTTAAGAACTCACTTCACCCACGGCATTTACAGTATTGTAAAATTCTTCAGGGACAACTTTATCCATGCACTTGAGAATTCAATGGTTGTGTACAAGTAAGTACGAGGTGTTAATTTTTGCGCAGCATTTATAAGTTTGTTGAAACGTGAGAAACGTATACAGTAGGATATGGTGTCAATTGGTCGGTTGAAGGGTTAATTAAGACTAGGAGTTAGCTGACAGCGGCAGTGTTGAGGATTATGTGTCTAAAGCTTAAATAAATAAGGGGACATTCTTACACAAATCGACATAGTCCCAAACTAAGCAAAGCTTGTATTATGGGTACTAGACAAACGTGTACAAAGTCTAATGTAGGACAGGATAGTCAACCAAAAAAGTGGTCTACCAGTTCTTGACTCTATTATTTGTGGGCGGTTCAAAAGTGGCACCACTTTCTCTGCTCTTTACTGAATTGAAGCAGGTTTTACTATTGGCTCTGTGAGCTGTAGAATACATAGTGCGAGCCTGTCTTTTTAAATACATATATATGTATATAGTTGTTTTGAGAGGATAGCGGGAAAGAGAGAGGGGAAGCGAGGAAGAGGAAGACCCAAATAAACGACATAGAGCAGCACAAAAGAGAGTTGATGTTAGGTCGTATCGAGATGTCAAAGAGGTTGCCTGTGATCCGAGTAGATGGAGGGCCTACTTTGAGCTACACCGACAAGAGCATAGCTCTTAAATAAGAGAAGATAGTTTTTTTTATTTTGAAAAACTGAGTCGACTATAAAAGTCTGTACCTATAATTCAATTATGGAACAGGCCGACAAAAATTCACGAGAATCGATCAAGAAACCGCGATGAGGAGAACAGCCGGACATCAGGACATCCGGAAATACGAAAGAAACGCGTTAAACGAAACCCGCCTGATGATAAGCAGACACAGTACTGGACTCCTGGCCCCGTATCATAGTCGGCCTTATCTCGCGATAAGTGACAAGATAGCGTCTCGTTCTATCGAACGGTGTCAGCCAGTAAGGCCGACCATGATACGGGGTCAGAGCAGTCAGAAGTGCTTTGTCGACCTTAGTTATACTGGGCTCTTTTCCGCAAATCGACATCCAGTGTGCCTATTTTGCGTGAAATGGTGGGGTAGCGCTACTCTAACCACCCCAGCTCCTCCAGAAAGTTGGTGAGTACCTTTGTGTTTTTGACTGCGTCCCGTAGTGTGTCTGCGGACCCAAGGTGCTTTTTCCTGTATACTTCTACCTGCTTGCAGTCCAGTAGAATATGTTTGGTCGTTTCTTCCGCCTCCATGCACGCTCTGCACATGGGGCTGTCTGTGATACCTTTGTCGACCTTTTATTGATTTGAGGAATCTTGGGTCGACAGGTATACATAGGACGGATTTATAGCTTGTTCAATCGAGAGAAAATGGGCACATTAGAGCAGGGGTTGCGTTGCGGTTGTCTTGGCGACCTGACTCACCAGGAACACAGCACCACATAGCGGCAAGTACCTAAGTGTTGTTATTATGTCTGTGATCTTCTGTAAGCATACCTTAATTTTCGGGAATAACCGATCATCATTGTTGTTTTCAAGTCTCTATAATACCGAAGCAATATTTTCATGTTTGCTTTCATTTGAGAGAATCGCATTTAGAATAGACCACGAAAGTATTAAAAAATAAAATACTATAATTTATAGTTTATAATATATATATATATAATATTATGACTGACTACTTCAAGGTAGCTAATTTTAGTTAAGAATTTGTTTTTTTTTATTTTTTATTATTGTCATTGTGTATGTGATATGGGTTTATTGCCTGAAATAAAGACTTTATTATTATTATAGTCAAAAATTCCTGTTATAAACTGTCAATTTAAACTTTCGCGCGTAAACGGATCTACAGTTCCTGCGACGTCACTCATGTATGTCACTCGCCATATTTGTTTGTCCGTGGTCCGTCCCTAGATGTCATAGAGTTGCCTTAGTTTTGACTTTAGACAGGAGTGACGTCACCAGACGCTGATTGTTGGATTGAAACACGTTTCGTTTCACGTTACTTCAAATCGTAATAATTGTTTGAAATTAGTTTAAACTAAAATGAAAACGTTTCAGTAGCTATTATTTTATGTTTTTTCGACATTTTGGTCACAAATTATAGCAGCATCTCTATTCTGTATCTTAATATGTCTATTAACGATGAACGCCCCTTAAGCTTCATAAAATACCTATGGTAACTTGTTTATATGTATCCCCAAAACTAAATATATGACACAAATAAATGACGCATAAAACCCGGCGTGCTCAGCCCTTAAACTTACCGCCAAGTGTTTTCGCATTTGATTCGAAGTGGAAAAACATATCTTTATCGCTGTTTTAATAGATGGATTACCTGCAAAAAAGAAAATAGAAATTAGTAATAATCATAGACATCGATCAAGGCTTTAATGGGTAAATATACCTTTAAACTTTCATAAATAATTGTCATCAGAACGAAAAATCGTTGCGCAGAAGCTCTTCAGATACTTTCATTTGTTTAAAATTATGATGTTAATCTAATATCTAAACTTATTACTAGTTATTACCAGAGTCTTTCCTGTAATACCTACATTGTGTTTTCAAGCTTAATTCTAGCCGCCAAAAGCCTATTAAAAGGCATCCTCCAGTGGAATTTAATATCACTCCAAATTGGAACAGAGTTGCATTTGTTTTGACTTGTTCGATTTCAAAACAAAAACAAACTCTAAATAGGCATCCCATTGCAGTTGATTCAAATTTAATTGTCAATTTTATTATACGCTAGACGGCTAGAGAGTAGAATTCTTTATACTTCAGACCTGACATTTTACCTGCATAGCAAAAATACCTGCCGAATGTACTTTACCAAGTACTAATTAAGGATGCGGTATAGACGATAGAAACAAGGAATAAAATCTGAATAACAAAAAGTTACATAAAGGTGAAACATTCATCTGGGTCTGAAAACTCTGAAGTACTGCACTAATGACAACACTAGCTTCTGCCGTTCTCCATCCGCGAGGAACTCGTTGATATAGTAGTTCCATACAAACCTTCATCCCCTTGGAGATAATTTCGAGGATAAAAACAATCCTATGTCCTTCCCCGGGTCTCAAACTATCTCTATACCGAATTTCATCTAAATTGATTCAGCAGTTTAAGCGTGAAGAGGTAACAGACAGACAGACAAACAGACACACTTTCCCATTTATTATATCAAGTATGGATATATAAATCATAGTGTTCTACACACGGTGCAAAATAACAAGTACATATCGTGAAAGCGTTCAAAAGTGCTCGTTAAAATTTGTAACAAGCTCTCTTTGCCCACTTCTGAAGCTCCGGCATTTATTTGCGCTTTTGAGATTTATTATATTATATCCTACCGAACACGCAAAAGCACAAAATGGGCCAAGTTCTATCAACATTGAAGCGTAGAATGTTTAAAGTTATAGAATAGCATATTACTTTCACTTAATCAATTATGTTTTAATGTAAAAAAATTGCTTATTTTATTTATGTGTATATTATTATTTGTTAAGTACTAAACCGTTAACTTTTTAGGTACAGCTAAAAGGTGATTCTGTAGAGCCCGTCAGGTTAGGTTAGGTTTGTTTCATAACAATACTGAAGAGTTTACTGATTTTGAAAAAAATGGTTTACGATGAAATTAAAATTTTGCGAAAAATACAATTGATGGTACATTTGTCGGTAAACAAGGTACGTATGCTCTTGTTTACACCAATCTTGACAACGATTCGATGCTGACTGAACGTATGTATAGTCGTTCTGTTTTGTTGGCTGTAGTCAAACCATTGGCCTATTGTACGGTTTTGCTACCTCAATATCCTCCGTCATAAAAGATAATAATACTTCATTGATAAAAAATTGCGCCTTTGCCAAAAGTATATGTAGATCGACTAGGTTTTAAGTTATGGATGATCGAGTCTTTGCAAACTTGGCTTAAACTACCGAGTAACTAGATTTAACTCAAAAGAGGGAATGCATTGTTATTTGTTATTGTAAACCTGAGTCTGGTAATACGATTCTGGGAAAATTAATAAAAAATATTATGAGTCCTTTGTTGCTCGGTTTTAATTTACATATTTCAACTAAGCAGTAGTGTGAGAGAGAGCTAGCGGTAGCCTGTCAAGCGGCGGTCGAATCCCGGCTCGTACCAATGAGTTTTTCGGAACTTATGTGTACGGAATATTTACCGTCAGCATGTCGTTGAAGGAAAACATCGTGAGGAAACCGGTCTAATCCCAATAAGGTCTAGTTTTCCTGGGTTGGGAGGTCAGATGGCAGTCGCTTTCGTAAAACTATAAGTGGTATAGGTCCCTTGCAAAATCTTGCGATTAGGTGTCAGAGTGGATCCCGGGCTCGTTTAGGGCACAACCGAGAATAACGCTAGGATTATGATGAGTAGTGTGAGAGGGAGTTATATTCAATTTGAAGTGTATGTTTAAAATTCCCGCACCTACAAAAATCAACAAATAGGCCGCAAAGCCTCTTAAACATCAGTATAAGACTAAATTATACATCATTTATAAGAAAATAAACTACTTACATCATCAATGTTTAACATTTAATAAAAAGCTCAAAAATAACAATTCGTTATTCTTATAGACGTAGGGTTTCTAACGGTCAACCTTTTAATTTTAATACAATCAAATGCGAACAGAGTGAAGTCTCAAGTGTCAATTCCATTGAACAATTCACAAAATTATGAAGCGCATCTCAGCCTATACAGCCTACAATAAGCCTTTAGTGGAATCGGCTCTTTAGACTAGCTTTACGGATATCACGGCTGAGCACTGCGGGCGTTTAAACAGAATATACACCGTGTTCCCGACAATTCCCGTTTAATTCCGAGAGGACTCTTAACACATTCAGCGCCAGATTTATCGTAGCGCTACGTTAATGGAAGTGGAACTTCTTATGTACCAGCAGAGCGCACTTTGCAGGTTCAAAGCGTTTACTGCCAAAACAGCTGGCCAAGTGGTGGCAAAGGATACGACCTGCCCGTAAACAGATACTGTAGCCTCCAACTCCATACGCTGCCGACAGAGTGTGTGTAGGCCGACACTATGGTTCCCTGCGAGAGTCCCACATATTGTACAGCATCTCGTATTAAAATGAGAACCAACATACGTTTGTATGGAGAGTCGATCGTCCTGGCAATCCTTAAGTTTCTGTTCCTGTCGCCCTAGTTTGTTGGGACAGTAGCTACGGATATTAAGGCCCGCGGGCCTTTAACCCGTTCCCCGCTGCATCAAGTTGGCTAAAGCCACAACTTGAGTGGAAACATGACGCGTAAGAAGGGCTCGGTCCGATTGCGAGCGTCTGAAACTCATCCCCGTACTTCTATAGAGGTAGACACTGCACATGAGGTTTGAGGTTTTTGGAGTTAGGTTATGTTAGGTCAGGCTGCGGTTCAAAGTAGAATGCGTCAAGCGACCTTTGGCCCTCCTTGGCAGCGACATGGTTGGACAATCGTCGGGGGTTTAGTGGGTAGTCAGAGTCTGAGCCTGAGTCCTGACCGGTCCCACTGACCGGGCGGACGGTGCGACAAACGGTGAGAAAAAAATCAGACGGTACGCTTCCACTGCTGTTGTTTTAAAGGTCTAAAGTTGATAGGTTATCAGGCCATCGACCACAACTCACTTCAACCCAAAATATCCTGATGTATATAGGTACGTGACTCACGCTATATTTGAATTAGAAAGAAAACAGTTCTCTTTTGTATTTTTCTTGTTATTGAACCATGAAATATACAGTACAGGATTGTGTACCAACGGCCCAAATTTTGTGGTACAGTCAACTGCAAAAAAATATGAATCGATTTACTCCTCTCATAGATACGTACCTTAATCCGCTGACATAATAAGAGTGATGGGACATATTTATGAGTTGTATGTACCCATATGTACACTTAACTGTACATATTTCGCAATTTTTTTTGTGAACTTTGTTAAAGCAGCGTTGAATTTAAACGGCTATGATCAGACCAATGCTTTCAATGCAATATTGTAGGCTATAAGAATGTTAGGAATCCTTGAAGTTCCATAGTCTCATCAAATTATGTCCTTTTGTTGTACAAGAGGCTAGAAGAGATCCCTCAAAGGGATAAGATCGCCTTTGTAGTTAACTTCTTTATTTGATAATTATATACCATGTTTATTTTTTAATAATAAAGAGATACTACTACGAGTACCTACTACTACTTAATTATTAATTAGAAAATTACCAAGGTAAATTATCTATTCTTTGTGTCTCGCGCTCAAAGGAGCCACGCCGAAAGCTCGGCGAAGACAAAGCTCTGCAAGTTCTGCAGGTGAAGCTTTTAACGAGACACTAACCGGCCGTAGTTAGACAAGTTGTCTAAATTTAAGGGCGCGGTCACACTGCTGGCGGAGCGGGCGGGAAGTTTTTTTGGTGGCAAGGGTACGGCTACATAACACATTAACACTTCAAGGAGTTCAAGGAATCTTACTCCTATGTAAGATTCCTTGAACTCCTGTCGTCCGGTATGTCCTCCAGTAGGACATACCGGACGACTGCGTTAGCCTAGTTGGTAGTGACCATGCCTACGAAGCAAGAGGTCATGGGTTCGAATCCCGGTAAAGGCATTTATTTGTGAGATGACCACGAATATTTTTTCCTGAGTCATGGATGTTTCTATGTATTTAAGTATTTATTTATCTATATAAGTAAATATATCGTCGACTAGTACCCATAGTACAAGCTTTACTTAATTTGGGACTAGGTCGATTTGCGTAAGATTGTTCCAAAATATTTATTTATTTATTACGGATTTGTATGGATAAGTTGCTCGTCCCGCTTACTGTGTAACCGTAGCTTAAACACACTTTATAAAGCTTTTACCTGCGGCACCTAGCTCGTATTTTTAAAAGGCTACAAATCGTTAAAAGCCACTTCGCATTGTTTAATGTGAAATCAATTCTTTATGGTCTTTTACATACATTGGAAATATTTTTGCGTGAGAGTATTAAAATATTATCCACTAACTACCCTCGTATTAGTTACTAAGTACTCAGGTGGCCTTGGTATAAAACTTAGCTTTGAGGTTTACTGCGACCACGGCCTATCACGGCTATGTGTCCTCCGTTCTTAGTTATGGGTTGTTATTGTGGAGAAATTCTACAGACACTGAAAGAGCTGGAAGGCTCTATAAATTAGCGAAAGGTCTTTTGGAATCGGACGGGTATCAGATCACATCTAATCTGTCAGTTTTGTAACGAATTCATTTCAACAAATCATGGGTGCAAACGATATTTTTTTATTCTGCCCATTAAGTGTTGGTATATATTTAAATGAAAATGCCCGTAAACAAATCCTAATATACATTTCCTCCCGCTCTGGAGAGCGTCGCGTCGCGGACATATATAACAATAAATACTTAGTTCCCTGAACTTTGCGCCGTAATGGAAAACAGGTGTCCGGTGTGCCCCTGTGCAGGTAGGGTTGCCACTACCGCCATTATTTTAACGAAAATAATTAACATTTGCACACACATACACTTGCAAACAAACCAATCTATTCTGGAAAAGATGCGCATACATCGTCGACTATATGTCAAGACCGTATTTTCACATACTTTGGTCACCTCTCATGACGTTCTTCGGTAGCCTGGACCGGATTATTATGACGGGAAAAGTTGAGGGCCAGAGGTCTCGGGGCAGACCAGCCGCTAGATGGAGCACACAAATCACTGCACCCTTGCAACTACATATGCACGAGGCCATACATAAAGCGCTTTATGTATGGCCTCGTCAACAAGAACATGACATGATTTCACGATCCTCAGCATTGAGGGAACGACTGATGATGATGAATTAACATTTTAGGCACAGTCGAAAGTTAAAAACATGTCCTGCCGGTTTAAGACGCAAACGTGTAAAATATGTGTGTACTAAGTTGAAATGTGCTGTGCCATGCTACAGTCGGGCTAATCTGGGTTATTATCTAATCTTTTTAGATATACCCATTATTCCGAAAAATATCAAAACGGAACGCGACGAGCCAACGCGCCATCCGAATGGAACAATCAAAGTTCAACATTGGAACACCAATTCATCAACGTCCATCTATTTGTCACTATGACAAATGGCGTGCAAGTGAAAGTCGAAACAACACATGAACACACGACCATGAGCAAGTGACAGCTACGTGAATGTAGCTAAAATTAGGTCCATCCATGTGAATACATCCATTTATCGCTGAGACAAACAGAGGGACGCGGCTCGTACGTGGCCGGGCTTTATAATAGTATAAAAATCACAAATACACAACAACCCGAACCCTTATTACATTATTTTTACTTTAATAATAAGCAAGGGAACGTCAAATAATTGCAATTAAGAAAAAAATACAAGACATGTTTTGTCGATGTTTTCAATCGAGTCAACTTCTTGTGTGTGAAAGGATAGTTTTATTGTATACCAAGATGAATAAAACTATACTATGGTCACGTTCAGATTGAAAATGGTATACTTAGGTACTATATAATGCAGATTTTGAATGTTTTTTCCTAGTATTTGCCCTTGATTGTCCTAGGTACATATTCAATCTGCGAATTGCGATTTCACGTTGTGCGCCCTCTTAAAATAGTGGCAGCCCTAACTCCCAGCGCGGCCGTAAGTTGCTGAACGAATTAATGCATTAGCGCTGAAAAGTACTGAAACAGAACCCCACCTTTTGTGCCCGAGTGCGCGAAGTTGAGACCACACTGTTATTTCTGTGAGATTTTAGTTATATTATGAACGTAATACAGATCTTTAGTAAGCTACTCAGATAACATTATTAGATAATGTCAAAACGCCAATTCCAACTTATTGTTTTTTTTTTCGTGTTTTAATATTTTTAACACCGGGCTGTCACCGTCCCTGTCACCAGAGATGTGCGTGCGGTGCAATGCATTAATAATTAATGTTTCACGTTCTTATTTTTCTGTATTTTAGATACCTAGTTTCTCACGGACCTATTAAATCATATAGTGAACGTTTCAACGAATCCTCAGATCAATAAAGATTCAGGACAACTTTCTCGACCTGGCCCCGTATCATGGTCGGCCTTATCACGCGATAAGTGACAAGATAGAGCGTTAGTCTCGTTCTATCGAACGGTGTCAGCCAGTGACGGACGCTCTATCTTGTCACTTATCGCGTGATAAAGCCGACCATGATACGGGGCCTGCTGCCATGCATTTTATGATGTCATGAGACGTAGCTGTATTGGGAGTGGGCTTACGGTCTATTACGTATATTTTTTATATATACTTAGTTTTGTTTTCGGTGCTTACGGTAATTCTATATTTGTGAGTGTTTACTTAACTATATTTTTGGCTATTCGGCTTTTCTAATATAATATCTATGACTTGTCTAAGGAAGCTATTTAGTATATAAGGTAAATAGTGATCGTGATCGAATATATAGTATTTTACTTTGATTATTGTGTACAATAAACAGTTTAATTACTACTAATACAGCGGTAGCGAGGAAAAGTACCAGACAGACGTACTTTCTCATTTACAATAGAATATTTATTTTATCATAAAACGGAAATGCGAATTGTTCAACTTCCACACTATAGTTCCGTTGGAACGTAATAAAATACCCATCTAGTTACACTCAGCAAATATACAATCACTTATAATATTAAAAATGGCGCTGTTTACGAGCCCCGCCCGACACACCCTGTATAAGGCTCAAATACTTAGACCTTATGTCAATGGCATAAGGTTCAGTCGGTGGTACCACTTAGCGTGTTATGCTGTCATACTAAGCCTTTCCTATATATAGTGACAGTGAGGCTTGGTCAGTTGCCGTATGCTATATCCGATTGTTGAGAATGAATATACATTCACGCCCATGTCCTGGAGCGGGTGGGCAGAACACGTTATAATTAATTTTCAGTGCCACTAGCATTGTAGGATTAAAGTTGGAGAAAATCAAGAAAATGTGTGTCATTGACAGGAGTAGGAAATTGTTATTTACATACAAACAATATATATAACGTCGCCTGTATTTTAATAATTCACTTTTACCAAAGTCACTTTTTAATCCTATTAATAGTATAAATGCGACAGAGGATGTTTGTTACTCAATCACACTTCAACGGCTCAACCGACTTGGATGAAATTTTGCACGAAGTTAGTTTATAGCCTTGATACAAATATAGGATAGTTTTTATCCCGGGTCCACGCAGACGAAGTCGCGGGCGGAAGCTAGTGAGATATAAATTTGAAAACGTAGAGTTCTTAAAGAAATACGCGATGAGAGATGAGAGCGAGATATTTTCCCGCGCACACTTCACATGAAATTTCATTTTCACAACCACTTGAAAGTATCATTTTCGTATAACTCAGGCCAAACCAAAAGCACTAGGTTATTCCAGGTTACTCCCAGTAATTAGGTATAGCTAGCTACTCCTTATTTTTTACCCTAATGGGACCCCGCCCCGATATCCGATGACACACAGAAAGTAGGTTAATGGTCACCCCAATTCCGGTAATTGATAGTGACACGTGAGTGTCCATTGCGTGAGTTGTCAGCGAATTTGCGTGTGTGTCCAATTTTATGTGAGAATTATACCTAATACCTACTTTTTTAGAGCATTGGATAATTAGACAGGACATGCCATGAGTTGTAATTCATTAAAATAAAACAAATGAACTGTGTGACGGAACGGTGGGTCTGCCATTCTCCCGATCCTAAAACAGCCATAACATTTTTTTATTTCGTTAAATTAAATCGATTAAAAAGATCGGTATAAATAATATAAATATTGACCCTCCTCACAAAATTATAGGGGAAACGGTTGAGAAATGCGACCTGTAGAGGAGGCCAGCCGGATATCCACCGGACAGACATACAAAAGCATTTTTGCTCAAGCTGAAACGAAGAACTTCGTTCGCTACGCTCTCTCTTTCAAATATTAGGGGACAATCTTACATAGTTAGTTTACATAGTAACCTAAGCTCAATAAGGCTTGTGTTATAGTTAGTAAGCGATGATTAATAGATTAATTTGAAGGAGTTGGGGCTTTCCAATGACTTGTTAATTGGTTGAATATAGTATTTATTTATTTATTGTATATTTGCGATATATGTTACATATGTGTATTCATTATGTTTTGATTTGCCTATTATTAATACCTATTAGGATTTGTTTTTATTTTCTGTGTTTTGTACACGATATAAGTTTATCTATCTCGTTCTACCCACCTTGCTCTCAATTGCTCAAAGGTTAGCTGGAAGAGATCCCTTATAGGAACAAGTTCGCCTGCACTTTGATCTATTGTGTGACATGTATATTATTTAACCTGTTATTGTGTACAATAAAGTTCTTACATACATACATATATGTATTTAACGACGATACATCGATTTCGACGATATAATTAATCCGGACAGCGGAACTTCGGCGCAAACTGAATGGAGAACTTCTTTCGTTTCGCTCACTCATTCAATAAAGCTAAAGGTTAGACTTTAAGAAATTGGAGCAAAGGAGAAGCAACACGTAAAATGAGCATCAAAGCTTTATCTCCTGCTTTTAAAGCATAGAAAGCTCTGGCGTTAAGCTTCAATGAAAGTGACCGCGCAGCTTTCACAAAGTGAACGGAGCTGTTGCGATTAAACATGATTTTGAGATTAAAAAGTAATGTCATGACTTGACAAAACGCTAAGTGCGAATAATTGATTTTTGTACCGTACTAGTTATGGTAGGGGACTATATAATAGCCGAGCGGTAAGATGACTTTCAATCTGAGGACTTGGGTTCGAACCCCGGCTAGCGTAGGTAATATTTTCAAACGTATTCTTCGTACAATAAGATTTAATTAAGATTTTAGCTATATACCTTTTCGGTGAAGGAAAACATCGTGAGAAAACCAGTCTAGTCCCGAAACGGTCTAGTTTTCCATCTGGGATGGAAGGTCACATAATGGCAGTAACTTTCGTAAAACTTAGTGCCTACGTCAAAATTTTAGGATTAAGTGAAAAAGCGGGTTCCAGGCTCTTTTAAAGTACTACCTGGAAAAACCCTAGGAGGGTGACGACACATCACTGATCCTGATCTAAATGTAATCGTATGGCATACATGATTTTGGCCTTTAAAGTTTGTCACTCTTTAGTACCACCCAGGGGACACGTGCAGGGTTGTGGTAGGTAGCTCCTGTGGACGCGAGTGACAGTTGTCCCCCCTTAGTCAAGTGAGTGGGCAACTCAACTGTTAGAAGTTCTTAAGCCGCCCGAAGGCCTCTAACTCGGCTTAACGACTACTGTCATAGACAGCATCAACTGCTTAAGTAGCATGCCTTCCAAAGCACGGAAGCGCTCATTTATATTAACCACTCAAACATCAGGCGGTCACCCATCCAAAGACTGACCGCTGCCATCTTTGCTTAACCTGCGTTATCGTTTCCGACTCGCAGGCGCCGCTAGGCTATGAGCGCTTCCCTGATCTAAAGAAACTGTCTCATTCCATAGAACATTAAATATTTAACGGACAAAGTCGTCTGCGTTTGTTTGTTTCTCTGTATAGGATATCATAGGGAAATATTTAAGTGCTTTCCGAACATAACAATACTAATGTTTAAGAGTCCGCAGTAAGCTCGATTCTCCATACAAACGTAGTTACGCTCTCACTTTAAAACTACGTGTTGGATTATAACGAAACTTTGCATGTACAATACATGAGATATGTCTGTAATTACTTTATCTAGCTTCAGATACCATAGTAAAAAAAATACAGAGAATTTTAAGTTATTCATATAAAAATTGTTATTGCTGTATTTCGTTTGTTTTATAGACTGGAACCATATAATCTAATTACAGACATAGATATACCTCATGGCATTGTATACGAAAATTTCGTCACAATCCAACACGTAGTTTTAAAATGAGAGCTTAACTACGTTTGTATGGGAAGGTGAAATTCGGCCGAGCTTACTGCGGACTCTTAAGCGTTTCAAAATGATATTTCCTGAAAACGCATGGCGATTAATGCACGATTTTTGTAATCTTAATATGGAATAGGGCTCCTTTTGCTTGATCTAAATCAGTCTTCGATCTTTTAATTCAGTATGATTCCACGGTATGAAAGGTATGTACGGATCGAGCACTCGGCTCCGGAATTTTACAATCACAGACACGAAACTATGCGAAGCGTTTTGAAAATGAGACAAATAGCATTGAATTACAGAGGGGTAATCAACTAATCACGTAATGTTTTGTACGCGCGTTAGGACAGTTTAACTGTCATTTTTCCACATAAACTTGACATTTAGATCTATCTGACGTGCGTACAATGCGTTACGTGATCGACTCGGAGAGTAGGTTTTTCAGGAGAAACCTCGGCACTACGAGTACCACGCGGGGGTTTAAACACTGGAATACTTTACGAAACAGACAATAGGCGTTCAAGTAAACTAACCTCACTACACGGGCTTAAGTTTGGTATAGATAGATGGAACCATTTTCGAAGGTAGGCAATAGCGGAATGTCATCTCGCTCATAATTATTTGGAGCACCTCAACTGGGAAGAGCCCTTACTGAAGAGCGCCGCTCGTGCCCATCATGCAGGACGCAATATGCGTTAGAGGGAGAAAACATACTTCATCGCGTTCCAACGCATAATCCCTGCGGCCATGATGCCTCATTGTGTAGCCTCAAGACGCTGTCAACACCAAAATGCCCTTGAGGATTTGGGATAGCGCGCACACTGTCTATTTGGAGTAAACGAGGTGGATTATTTGTGAAATATGACTCGCTAGCGGTTTAGGTATGAATATGTTGACTTGCATGTTTTGAATACAGACCCATACGTCAAAAAAATAAAGACATAGGACCGTTTAATGTGATTTTAAGACCAATCTTTGCAATTATGTTCTATCGAGACGATTTCGTCAAATTATGTATCGAGCCCGTCTACGGTCTTTGAAATATGGTGAATATTAACATATATTTTATTTGATGTGCTACACTCCTTGTCTGCGCTGCGGTACCCTATTCGAGTCTAGTGATGGAAATAAATACATACCGTTGCGGAGTTCCGTGTAAATTGCTCAACTCCATCTAATTTCTATTATTCCAACCCTAGACCATTACGCTCACGCTATTCGAATGTCATGACTAGACGGAATAACTGTATATTTGTATTTGATACTCAAATATGAACCTTATTGCCCTGATTATAAGGGCTAATTCTAATTATTTGGCAGCGAAAACGCGAGGTTTTTGGAACTTAACGTTAGCAATCACGAAAATCGATCTTGCTCAGTTAAAGATAAACATCAATTTCGATTACTCAGCTTCTAAAAAGTTTCAGAAATGTCACTATAGGCAACTAATAAGGATGAGTTGGATCGATCGGTCTGAACCAACTGAGTTACCGAAGCTGTTGATCGATCAATGAATTTCTTCGTGTTGGAATCCAGCGGCAATCACTTCAGAGTTTTCCAGTCTAATTCGGTGAAGGCATAAAAATGTGAGCAATCTGGTCTTATCCCAAACAAATGTAGGTACCTATCGATATTAGTTACTTAGTTGAAAATTAACTAAGGTCATTTCGCTGGTTACGCGACCACCTTCGGTTAGCGACCAACTGAAGGAGAAGGTTTTTTCTATTGAAGATAACATCAATTCTACACAGCCTATTGAGACAATTACTTGTACATGCATTTTTTTGTTGTTTTAGAATAGAAATCTACTAAAAAACCGAGAAAATATCCATTCAGTTCACCAACTCAGCTTAAGTGGTCGCCCACCGGCACATGAAATTAGGTGGTCGCTAACCGGCGAAATGACCCTATATGTACATAGTATAAGTTACCTGATTGTTGCTACACCCTTCCAGGGTCCATGTGTCTTCGTTTTAAGTAGGTACTTGGTTGCAAATAAATCTTATCTCATCTTACCTAAGATCTTGTTAAAGACGCTTTCGTCGCCAACGCGAACCGTGGGCTCATTGAAGGTACAATCGGAAAAACGCAAGGAGGATGAGGAATTATCATTTACCGTTGGCTGGCAGTGACTTACTAAAACTTAATGATAATAAATCTGCATATAATAGTATATTACGTCACACTGCTGGGCACAGGCTTCCTAGTCCCTAGTCCCCACGCTAGCCCTGTGCGTGTTTTCTGTGTGATATTTTTCGCAGATGTATGCAGGTGTCTGTAGTATATAAGATTATTTTATAAACGCCTAGGAAATGTGAGGGTAGTTTTAAAGCATTCTGGCAATACATGAGTCCATACGGTTGTGTTTCCTTGCGCTCCTGAAATTATAAATAACCCGTTGGCGACATCACAGTTTCCTCACGATGTTTTTCCTTCACCGAATTAGACTTACTACCTACATTGAGGAATTCTATGACTATTAAATTGAAGTTACTATAGTGTTGCTGTATCGTCAACTGAGGCTGAGTATACATTTATTTATTTAATCGTATGGCAAACATTATTTTTGGCCTTTTTTTTAAAGTTTGTCACTCTTTAGTACCACCCAGGGGACACGTGCAGGGTTGTGGTAGGTAGCTCCTCCGGACGCGAGTAACAGTTGTCCCCCCTTTGTCAAGTGAGTGGGCAACTCGACTGTTACGAGTTCTTAAGCCGCCCGAAGGCCTCTAACTCGGCTTAACTCGGGATCAACTGCGTAGTGTGCCTTCCAAAGCACGGAAGCGCTCATTTATATTAACCATCTACTCAAACATCAGGCGGTCTCCCATCCAAAGACTGACCGCTGCCATCTTTGCTTAACCTACGTTATCGTTTCCGACTCGCAGCCGCCGCTAGGCTAAGATGCTAAAGTTCTTAAGCCGCCCGATTAATTGAATAGAACGAAGGTAAAGGTACTTGTGTTGTGCCACCGCCTCCTGACCGCAGCGGGGTATTTCACGGCGGAGAAAGCGGACAATCGGTTAGCGGCGGTAGGGCTGCGCGGGCGCATGTGGTCGATATATCGATGTATTTTACTGTATCGGGACATCGATACTTTTATTACCTGTAAAATGAGCGATATTGATAGATTCTCTATGATACTGACTGTTGACCAATACACCTTTGCTCCCTGATTATAGTGCCATGCGGATTTAGGTGGCGAAATTTGACTAAAACACTTAAGTCAAATTTAAATGTAGAGAGAGGTTAGATCAAAGTTTCCTGAATATAAAACAGAGAGTCTAAATCGTATAGTCTATAGTCTCTTCTAATCGTATTCGCATTCGTGTTCGGTCGCATAGTGAGCCAACCGGTCAGATTGAGGACATTGAAATGTATACAATTTTAAGTTTTTCTCTGTGTGTTTAAAATGTCTTAGATTAACACCGTTTCTTTGTGAAGGTATCTGAGAATCTACTTTTTTCAGTTTTGAGAATCTATTTTTTTGTGTGTTTTAATAGTATGGGTGAAAGCGAACCTTAAATGAAAATTTTATGCACCGTCTTTAAGCATTCTATAAATCCATGTTGTAACAATTCTATGCAAGTCTGCCATGTTGTCTCCTGGCTGACGGGAAAGAATAACACCAAGAAATGGTTGCTTGCCCCATATAGATGGGTCAATCGATTATTCGATATATCGATACATGGACAGAAGGTACATCACTAGTCCGCGTTCCCACGCAGTCGAGCCGCTCAATTTACAAGTCTCAAGCCAAGTTACATTGTCAATCATTCATTATTTTCTCTTCCAAACAACTATTTGAGGCTTTCGAGCTTTCGTATAAAAAGTTACCAAGTCTCTGAAGCTCAGAAATAAATATTTTAACTTTTATCAAGGATCCAAGATGAAACTTAACGTTTTAATTTTAACCTCTCGCGTTTTAGGTATACGTAAATATTTTAAAAGAATTCAGTGACTCTTTCACAAGTGAGGTCTCCATTGTGACATTACTCTTCATACAAACGTGCTAGAATAACATGTCGTTTTCAAATGAGAACCAAACTGTGTTTGTTTGTATGGAGGGTCGAGTTGAGTTGACCATGCCGGGGACTCTGAAGAGTCCTTTCTCCTACAGACGAGCATATTTTGCAAAATGCTTCCTTTTCATTCAAGATTACGACGTAATTATTAGTATTTATTCATAAACTGATAACGTACTAAAATAATCATTTCTCAAATAAAGATTTCGACTAGCGCGCGGCGTTGATTTATATTTATACTAAAAAAATCTAATTAGGTCTTATAGTTATGATTCATTAGTTTTTATGGGTTAAAATAAAGTTAAAGTTTCCTATAATATTACTTTTAGGGTAGAATATAAATACAATTTGCGGAAAAAAAAATGTAATCCTGAATTCACCAAAAAAATTAAGAAAAGTCGTATGTTAGTTTATATCTTTTTTGAAATGAATTTTTGATTTTCAATCATGTCTCAATCGTACAAATGGTGAATTGAATTATAATCATTATTGTAATAAATCTTGTTTACTGCAAAATTAAGAACCGGAACGACACTTCACACTGCAAAATTTCAAAAAGACTCCCAAGAAAACTCATTAATTTTAGGTTTCGAAACAGAAAATGATAATTTGAACTTTTTTAGCCCCTAGTAATGATTATTTACGAGTAAGTCCGTTATCAGTTTTTGAATAAATACTAATAGTTACGTCGTAATCTTGAATGAAAAAGGAAGCATTTTGCAAAATTCGCTCGACTTTAGGAGTAAGGACTCCGGTTCATCGGTGATAGCTCCTATATACTTTGTACGTACCTATACCTATCTTCTTTCCACGTACAACTGTTTCCTCGACATTATTTCCACATATTCCCCACATTTCCCGATCGTCCAGATATCATCACCGCGTTGTAATTATCTTGGCGTGTCGGCCGACACGCGAGGGGGAGCCACCGTACACATGACGCATGGTTATACTCTTTTCTATTTTGGTTTTGAATTCGGAGAAAATCGGCTAGGGTCTGTGGCAAACAGACAATAGGCAAGGCATGATGCCTCATGTTCAAATTGATAACGTAGTGATGCCAAATAGTAAACCATCAAATTATCGTAGTAAAGTATAAATTATAAAATAAAATTAAAATCATAAAACCGATATGAACCTTGAAAGTTTACAAAAAATATGCATTTTTTTTTATTGTCCAAGAGTAAATTAAAAGCTACCAATAGAATCCTTACGCTTTTCTAGAAACAAAATTGTACGACAACTTAAACGCAGTATTTCGCGACCGAAACAACAATTTACCTGATTTTCCATACTACGATTAGTACAAATATGACGTCATACTTGTATAGACACACAGTATGAAGCGTTTTGCGCTGCCGCCAGCGAGGTCAATCTGTCTCAAATTTTTAGGTATTTATGTTCTTTAATTGTAGTTGCTCCCATACAAACATTTGTTCCTCTCCTAAAACTGGGTTGAATGACGTCACAAAAAAATCTTAGTCATCATCCCTATTATACTATTATTGACGACCGCTTTAGCCAAGTTGGTAGTGACAGCGACCCTACCTACGAAGCAAAAGGTCCCGGGTTCGACGAGGGCATTTATTTGTGTGATGAGCACGAATATTTCTTTCTGAGTCATGGATGTTTTCTATGTATTTAAGTATTTATTTATCTATGTAAGTATGTTTATCGTCGTCTAGTACCCATAGTACAAGCTTTGCTTAGTTTGGGACTAGGTCGATTTGTGTAAGAATGTCCACAAATATTTATTTATTGATTTATACACACAGGGGTCCGTATCCCCACTTTATCGTTTCTGTCAGACAATGGAAATATGAAACAAAATAATCTAGGGATGTCACCTTCTGTCAATTAAGACGAATGGAATTGCGGCCCTTTCATAAGGCTGTGCACTCACCGGTGATATTGACACACAATCTACTCGTCATCCTCCTAGCGTTATTCCCGGTTGTGCCCTAAAGGAGCCCGGGGTCCGCTTTGACACCTAATCTCAAGATTTGGCATAAGCACTAGTTTTACGAAAGCGACTGCCATCTGACCTTCCAACCCAAACTAGGCCTTATTGGAATTAGATCGGTTTCCTCACGATGTTTTCCTTCACCGAAAAACTAACGGTAAATAATCCGTCCATAAGTTCCGAAAAACTCATTGGTACGAGCCGGGATTCGAACCCACGAACGCCACTTGACAACCGCACAATCCACTATTGACACAATCTACTATTTAACCGACTTCAAAAAAGGAGAAGGTGCTCAATCGATTTTTTTTTCTGTTTGTTATATGATCCGAGTTCTTAGCGAACCTCCTTCCTATCTGTAGTGGGTTAAAAAGTATCAAAAACCTTGTTGTCTCCCGACAGAATCCAAACCAAGCCTTGAGCTTAATCGCAAACTGAAACAGGAACCGGAAGTGACAAGATGGCGGTTTTCATTAAAACTTGCCAACTTTTGGCGGACGTGTCCTGGCGAAGTTGGCGTGAGTTTTTTTGTATGGCAGCAGAGAGGTAGTGTATTTCTATGTTGTAGTAAAAACATAACGTTTAAACATAATTCAACGTTTCATTTCATTTGAAAAAACATTAAGACAAACTTATTCGTAAAGGATAGTACCACATTTTAAGGAAAGCTGTAAAATTTGCGAGCTTGTTTTTAATTTTTTTGAAAATCTGTTTTCAAAAAAATAATCGACTAATAAAATCTATAACTATTTAACCTGCTCACAAAAATTCACGAGAATCGGTTGAGAAACTTGACATGTAGAGGAGAACAGCTGAAGACGAAATATAGGGGGAATTTCGCGCAAAAGAAGAGCCGATTTATGAATGTTTGTTACTTTTTTTAATTTTTTTATTTAGAAACACAAACAGTCGCTTAAACAAATATATCAGGGGAACACATAGAGTACCAACAGACATAATGCTAAAAACCTGGAGGTTCATCAATATTATGATAATTGTGTTAACAAAAAAGGAATCTTAATCATGCAACTAAAAATAAATGTACACATTTTTCGGTTAGAATACCTACAAGGAGATCTGAAGAGTAACATTTACATTAGATAATTACAATACTCCTGGAAGGACTAAGAAAATAACTTACATTTTACTAACAATTTGATACTTAACAATGATTGATGAAAAGGATCAATATCGATCAGATACTTATTATAAAAACTAGGGACTCGCCTGAAAAAATTATGCCGTGAGTAATTTTTGCGGGCAAAGCTGATATGGAATAGACATCTAGGACGTAAGGGGTGACGCGGGCAACTAAAAGTAACCAATTCTAAGAGGTTCGGACAGTGTATCATACCTTTTAGAATTTTTAACAAAAACATCACATCTAAAAACTGTCTCCGGCTATGAAGGGAAGGAAAACAGAAATGCTTCGCAGCTGACGCGGAACGATCGAAATAATTACCTGTTCTATAACACAGTGACTTTAGGAAAATATTTTGGATCCTCTCCAAACGGTCAATATGGACTTGGTACTGAGGTGTCCAAACAACGCAGCCAAACTCAAGGATACTCCTAACGAAAGAATTAAATAATCATTTATAAGTATTTGGGCGCCTGAAAGGCTGGCCGATCCGAAGGAGCATCCCTAACTTTTTATAAACACATAACTTTAGATAAGTTTCTTAAAATATCACACCGTTAGCCTGCGAATGTCAATGACGTTTTGTATGTAAATCGAACCACCTGTATGTAGGTTGGTCATTGTAAGCCTTCTTTAAGACCAGTTCGCTATGCCGAGCGCTTCCATCCCTTATGGTGGCAACGCATATAGCGCCTCTGTAGACATCTATACTTAAGGTACCCAGACATGAGGATGCGGCGAAAAATTTTTTTTTTTTTAGGGCACAATCTTACTCAAATCGACCTAGTCCCAAACTAAGCAAAGCTTGTACGATGGGTATTAGACGACAAATTATGGGCAAATATCACCCAAATAAATCATCCATTTTGTTCTGATTCACGCAACGCACACAATAATTGCAGTAACGGTGCCGGCGACACGCCGCTTGGCCAAGGAACTTCCGGTCGCCATTACTATAGTTTTCAAATTACTTTTCAAATATTGACCACCGAGCTACGGCATTGCTTTATAATAGACGGCCTCAGCGGAGTCTTCTTGTGAATAAGTTTAATATATATAACATAAATGACATTGACAGAACGTATTGTCCAATATTTTTCCAAATGGCAACACTGATAGGAGTAGTAAATGGCGACAAGAAAATGGTACGTAGATTTAGACTTGCACTTTTCTGCCCGCGACTCGTTTATATCGTAGCTCCATACGAACTTCCATCCCCATTTCACCCCACAGAGGATGATTTCCGGGATAAAATGTCTCGGATTTTGTATATTTTTTCGATTACTTTTGGATAAGTTCTACAAACGTAAACGTAAAGGGATTAGTAAAAAAAATACAATAGGTACATAAATTTAAAAAAAAACAAACTATTAAACTCAAAGTTAGTACAAAAATAAAATAAAATGAAACGAAGTAATAGTTATGTCATAAAATAGAATAATATTACATCGCTATCACACTGGCTATCATCATAGCGACTGATACTCGACACGTAATAAGGACTTACCATCGCAGCGCTCTGACAACGTATCATGGTCGGCCTTATCACGCGATAAGTGACAAAATAGGAACGTCGTCTCGTTCTATCGAACGGTGTCAGCCAGTGACGGACGCTCTATCCTGTCACTTATCGTGTGATAAGGCCGACCATGATACGGGGTCTGCTTACCGGCTAATCAGTTACTATGCGGTGGACAATTATATTACTTGGTTTTATTTGTATTCTACCCACTTTGTTGTGCATATTGCTGTGATACTATTACATACAATGATGTAATATAAAAAAGACACACTAAAACTCAGTCAATTGTAAGACCTTTGCCTGAACGTCGCGTCGTCAATGGACGTCTCAGCCAGCTGTCAGATTTGGTGGCCATTTTTAAACACGGAATTTCATATAGACAACGTATCTACCTCTTTTTTATTTATATTACATCATTAATTAGATATATTAAGTCTTTTTGAAATGTATTCTTTGCATTCGTAGTATTCGTACACATTGTTTAATTAGACATTAAGGCATGATATGTATTTCTCTAGATAAGTGAATTGTATTATTTTCGTGGGTTTTCGTGGTCGCTTACTATGGGCCTCATAAGAAGGCTCAAAATCACCCAAAGGGCAATGGAGAGGACCATGTTGGGAGTTTCTCTGCGTGATCGCATCAGAAATGAGGCTGTCCGCAGCAGAACCAAGGTAACCGATGTGGCCCTCCGGATCGCTAAACTTAAGTGGCAGTGGGCGGGGCACATAGCACGTAGAACCGATGGCCGTTGGGGCGGAAAGGTTCTCGAGTGGCGACTACGTACCGGAAGGCGCGGCGTGGGTAGAGCCCCCGACAAGGTGGACTGATGACCTGGTAAAGGTTGCAGGAGGCCGCTGGATGCGGGTGGCGCAGGACCGGTCGCTTTGGCACTCTTTGGGGGAGGCCTATGTCCAGCAGTGGACGTCTTTCGGCTGATATGATGATGATGATTCTTTTGGAGAAATAAATTCTACCATATAAAAACTATTCTATGCCCTTCCTCGGGATTTAAACTATTTCCATACCACATTTCATCTTATGTGAATATTCGTTACAGTTGATGCAACAGACCGGCGAATTGCGTTAATTTTCGAACGCGCGTCAGGACTTTATAAATTGGCATTTTTAACTGGTGAAAAACAATTGTTATATCTTAACGCGTGTTTGAAAACTAGCACAATCTACTTGCTTACTACAGTAAACCAATTACTATAGGGTTTTTAAGTCTTTATTTATTTTATCCTGTTGTGAACGTGCCATAATTAAGTCACATCTCATTAACTAAGCCATCATTATGCAAAGACAGTTTATTACAAAAGGAATCAGCCATAAACAAGATTACAAACCACAGAGTTCATTAAGTCTGTAATGACGTCATGAAATTACGGCATAAACAATTATAGTCGTGGGAACCTAGCAGTCGGTGACCTGACCTGCCCCAAGGGGCTAGGTAAATACTAAATGAAATGAAGCAGCGTTTAAGATAAGTACCTCATTTGATAACAGCATATTATATAGTACAGATACGGTAGCCTAGTGGTTCAGGCATGCGGCTGCTAAGCGGCGGTCGTGGGTTCGAATCCCGGCTCGTACCAATGAGTTTTTCGGAACTTATGTACGGAATATTTACCGTTAGCTTTTCGGTGAAGGAAAACATCGTGAGGAAACCGGTCTAATTCCAATAAGGTCTAGTTTTCCCTCTGGGTTGGAAGGTCAGATGGCAGTCGCTTTCGTAAAACAAGTGCCTATGCCAAATCTTGGGTTTAGGTGTCAAAGCGGACCCCGGGCTCATTTAGGGGCACAACCGGGAATAACGCTAGGAGGAGGAGGAGGATATTATATAGTTCAAAAAACTGTCTCCCAACTACGGAAACCAACCTGAAAAAAAAGGACAGTTTTAATATAAAAGGTAGAGCCTATGTAAGCATAATTTCTCATCAATTATCATTAGATTTTTTTAACAGTTTATATTTGACAACCGCCATCCCGGTACAATAAACATCAATGATGACATATGATGCTTGGCATATTCATAATCATAACACTTCATTCATCAAACTCGGTTTGGTATCTCAAGCGCTACGGTGGGACACTCGTAAATGTAAATACAAATAAACTTCTAGAATAATATCCCTGCCTTTTGGCTCTGCTGAAGTCGGGCAAAAAGATTCGTTGGAGAATGGTCAACATAACTTCAAAAGATAGATACAGTAGTACCACAAATATAAGTTACATCGGCAATCTTCGTCCACGCCGACGAGTGCTGACAAGTACCGAATGAAATCGAACGTATGACCATTTCAATAAAGACCTCGATGCAGTATACGTAAGGTACAATATGCAATGCAGAGAAGAGTATAAAAAATTGCCCCTGAATATGTTTAGAAGGCAACTCAAAAGATGGCTAGTGCAAAAATGCTTCTACTCGGTCAATAAATATTTAAGAGGCTCCCATACGCCAATGACCTTCGATCTGAATCCCTTGGTTTTGTAATGTTTTTGTAGCTTATTATATTAACAACAACGGCTTTAAGCAATATAATATCCCATTATTTACTTCAAAGTTCATAGTTTTTGAGATATTTGACATCAAAGTTGAGCAATTTTAGGCCAAAAAACTAGTTTTCTGGCCATAACTTTTGTGTTAATTGGTTTAAAATGAAAACCCTCTACCAGTTTTTAGAGACGTCACAGACGAACCCAAATATGTAGATTTCGTATATGTTAGATCTTTCACGTCAATAGAGATACGAAATAAGTGTTTTATTAGACAATGTTTAAAAAAATCATACAAAATTAAGTATTAATTTGTTTCAAAATCCGGTCAGTCAAAATGGAGATAAAAGATTGAAGAACCGATAGCCGTTTGATTTATGATTCTGTCTGTAGTGCAAAAGTAGTAGATACGATTCAAAACTTGTCAAAAATCGATGAAAACCACGGGTAGCCCCTTAAATTATGACATTTTATGATGGAGGGTGTGAATTTGAATTACTTATTTTATTTTATCAACCTACTATTATTTGATAATTCATTTGACATACCTATCTAAATTGACTTTAACTATTCATACTCACATTCCAGGATAATATTTAATATATAATTGTATCTATTATTAACTAATTAGATGAATATTGCCTTAAATTTTACGTGTTGCACTAGCAGCAAAACATGTGATACTCTTGTTTTCATTGTAATACCTTTTTGTACGCCATGTTTTTATGTAAAATAAATGATTGATTGATTGACAGGTGAACTCGTGCTTTCCCGCTCATGGCGCCAGACAAAATGGCGGGCGCCGAAGCTGCCGGCGTCGCGCGCAAAATTTCGGCCAATGGGCGTTGGAATGCGCTGCCTTATGATTGGTTAGAATGTTTTCAAAAAATGCTTTCTGCGCAGGTACATCGTTGTAACTTATATTTGTGGTACTACTGTACCTACAAACATTAAACACTGGGGGGTTACTGGAGCAAAAAAATAATATAATATGAGAGGAGGGTTATGTTTTTCGAGCGTATGTATGTATGTATGTCTTATTCTTTGGCACGCCCTGCAGCCTAAACCATTTGACGGATTTCGACAAACCCAACTGCTTTTTACAAATATTATATGTCACTCCTAAGATTAAGATGACTCCAATGACACCTCATATGTCGAAATCCATGCTGCAGCGCGTGCCAAAGAATAAGATTTGTTGTAAAATGTGTGTCATACTAAGGGTGCCAAGTCAATACTAACGTTATCTGTCTCCGCTGTCCGTCGGTCCGTGACCTCTTAAACCTTTTACAGGTTGAAATTTTCGCAAAATACCTATTTACCAGCCGTTTTTCTACGTTTCGAATGCAAACCATTGTGTTTGAGCAAAAAAAAAAACTTTCCCGGTCAATGTTTCACTTCTCTCTTCCACCGCCGAGTTGAAACTAGTTTTTTAAAGTCTGTGTCTAACTAATTCGAAAATTACACGCAAAAGGAACATTTGTAATGCGCATCACGTTTCATATTAGACAATGAACACGACAAATTGCTCGGACGTAAAAACATAACTTTTATCGGCCATTTGCATTTTTACAATCCATAAAACCGGGACTTCCGTAAGGACTTGACACACTAAAGCCTCTCACAAACTGACGTGGCCTGCGGTGGCGTCAGTACTAAATTTGAAATTGCCAAGTTTACTATTGAGCGCCACCGCAGGCCGGGCCAGTGTGTCAGGCCTAAGAGTCTGACCAGCGAGTCAAGTCACAAAAAATGCAGCATGATAAAAACTCATGCTGCAGCCCGTTTAAATAACTTTGACACTTCAGTGTCAATTTGACCAAAGTTCGCGTGAGGTCAGATTGACACAGAAAATTAGTCCATATACGTTTAATAATTTAATTTAAAAACAAATTTTTAACCGACTTCAATTTAGCACTTCGCCGAACCTCCTACAATGAACATTCCACATTTTCCTCAAAAAAAAATACCCAAATCGCTTCAATTGTGCCTATACAATTTGAAAAGTTCCTTCGGGCTCTCCAGGATCTCATCATCACATCACAACCAAAAAAAGATTATTCCAAATCTGTCCAGGCGCCTTCCGGTAATTGGAGAACATGCAAAAAAAATATTCCGTCAAATTGAGGACCTTCTCCTTTTATGAAGACGGTCATCGTGACAATCCTTTTAAATCAAATAAGATCTATTCTTACATTGGTAAAGCCATCTGAGCAGAGCAGACAAAGGGATGACGCGTCAAATACTGTTTGTCATTTTTTGCCTTTTTCGGCTATCTTTTCTTTATTTTTAAAATCATTTTCCACTTTAAAACATGCTCCTGAAATCGTAAATAAGCGTACTTCTCTCTCATCGCACATAAACAATCGTTCAAACGGAGCGTCAACCGCAAACCGCGCTGCAACCGCGCGCGCGCGCTTCTGGTGTGGCGAGGCCTTTACGGGCATTTGCATTTTTACAATTCATAAAGCTCGTTGGGAATCGTTAAATGGCGGGAATTCGGGTCACTTTTAATGATTACTTTTAAATATTATATCAGACATATTGGTTTGATGTACGGGCATTTCCCACCTGGGAGTTAAACGTCAATTTTATTTCAATTTAATGCAAATTCCATTCTGTTTCGCACACACTTGGCTACGAGCTCACGCAATAGAAAGGGTACTAACCAAGGCTCATGTACAATTCAATGCGTTACAAATACGTTGCGGAATTGAGTCAAAGAATTTTGTTTATTTTTTTAATATTGTTTGCACTAAAGAACCCTGGCAGTGAGCGGTCATTGTAGCCTATGGAAGTTTACAAGTCCAGAGGTATCACATGCGCGTTTCCGACACTACAATTTCCATCCCCATTTGACATACCTTCGGGCGTCAGAAAGGGACAAAGCACATTTGATTTAACAGAGGCGTTTAAAGTTTTATGAATAAGGGGGTTAATATTTATTTGATTCCACGGGACACAAATAATAGGCTTGTGACCTAAGATTTTTTTACGATGACATTCGAACCAGTTTTTGGAGAGGAACAAATGTTTATAAGGGAGCAACTACAATTAAAGAACATAAATACCCAAAAAAAATGTCAATAACAGACCCAGCTTGCGGCAGCGGCAAACGAAACGCTTCCTACTAATTGAAATAAAAAGTATGACGTCACAGTTGGCTATTTGTACTAATCGCTGTATGAAAAATCAAGTAAATTGCTGGTTTGGTCGCGAAATACTGCGTTTAGGTCCTTAGTTGTCATACAATTTTATTTTTATAAAAGCGTAAGGTCTATTGGTAGCTTTAAATTTACTGACTCAAAATAATGCGTATTTTTTCAAAACTTTTAGGGTCCTATCTTTTTATGATTTTAATTATATTTTGTAATTTATACTTTATCACAATAATTTGATGGTTTACTATCCCTTTAGCAACATTATCAACTTTAACATGAGGCAAGTACCCTATTTATGACTATGTCCAGTATTTTCCCACTGAACCAGACAGCTGTCAGATGCCCAAGATGGCGCGTTCATTACTTGCCGGGATTACTCGTAATGCCGGGAAAACTGCCTTCAGGAATAGCTTTTTACGCCCGCAATTTTAAATTAGTTGCGGCGTTTTAATAATACATATAAATGGAGAAAGGTGCATTGAGATTGATAATAAAATTGTTAATTAAATAGAAAACTGTAGAGAGATGTAGTCAGGTTGTCGCTTTGTCAGTTTGTATGTAGGGTGTAATCTCCAAAACTACTTAGGGCGTGTCCATATTCGTATATGTACGTCATCGTTTTTGTCGATTTTTGACCCCCCGCCCTATCATCATACTGTTAATTCCTTGAATGGACCCTCCCCACCCCTCAAAAATTCATTTGCTTGCGTTTGTGGCACGCGGCTATTGTGGCTAAACAAAGATAAGATTCGGTCTAGATAAAGAACGCGCACTATACCGTCTATACCAAAAGAGTATTAGATGAATGGCCGGCCAAGGAGTGGATGAACTGTGTGAGAGACGATATGAATAGGGAGGAAGCTCCGGCAATGTCTTATTACCCGACTGCCGACGGAGAGGAGGGTAATGTGTTTCGAGCGTATGTTTGTGTGTATATCTTATTCTTTGGCACGTCCTGCAGCCAAATTGTTCCCAATTCTACAGATTCCCAATTCTACAGATTCTCATGTTTACATATTCCCAATTTAACAGATTCTCAAGTTTACAGACTCCCAATTCTACAGATTCTCATGTTTACAGGATCCCGATTCTACAGATTCTCATGTTCACAGATTCCCAATTCACCAGATTCTCATGTTTACATATTCCCAATTCTAGTTTACAGATTCCCAATTCTAAGGCAGGTCCGTGTAGGTACGACGACGCGCGAAGCGAGGAGTATTGTTAGGCGTAATGCGATGCTACGCCCGCGAGCAGAGCGAGCGAAGCGAGCGTGCCGCGGTAGCAGCCGGCGAAGCACCAGAACCGATTTTTAGGGGTCCGTAGTTAACAAGAAACCCTTATAGTTTCGCCATGTCCGTCCGTCTGTCCGTAGGAATTTATGTGTAGGTACTAAAGATGAAATTATTATCTGAAGTGCACGTAACCAGTAGAATTCGGAATCTGTAGAATTGGAAATCTGTAGAATTGGAAATCTGCAGAATTGGGAATCTGTAGAATTGGGAATCTGTAGAATTGGGAATCTGAAGAATTGGGAATCTGAAGAATTGGGAATCTGAAGATTTGAGAATCTGAAGAATTGGAAAACTGTAAAATTGGGAATCTGAAGAATTGGGAATCTGAAGAATTGGTAGTCTGCTGAATTGGGAATCTGAAGAATTGGGAAATAGCTGCGAAGTAGATAACATTTTCATTCTCCAAAAGAAATGCATAAGAGTACTCACAAACATAGACCAAATGGAATCTTGCAAACATCACTTCAGGGAACTTCGAATACTTACTCTCCCATCGATGTATATCTTAGAATCATGTATGTTTGTAAGAAATCAACCACACTTATTTACACCAATTACAGCAGAAACCAAAAGAAACAATCGCAACTTAAATAAGCTTAAACTAACACTTTCAACATTAAAAATAGTCGCTTCAAGTCCCCCCTATATGGTTAATAAAATATATAACCACCTACCGAATTCCATCAAAAATATAGAAAAACGGTCTCTTTTCAAAAAACACCTGAAAACATTTTTAATTAACAAATGCTTTTACAAAATATCTGAGTTTTTTAACGACAAATACGATTAATACATGATATTTTATAGTTTACACTAAATTGTGTGAAACACTAGCATGTTAGATTTAAGTTAGCTTTTAAGTATGTTGCTGTGCCCTTACAGGGTGTCACATGAATACCTACCTAATCGTCAATTGTTCCACCTAATAATTATGTAATGTGATAAACGCAATAAACAATTTGAATTTGAATTTGAATTTGAATCTGAAGAATTGAGAACCTGTAGAATTGGGAATCAGTAGAGAAGGAAATCTGTAATGGAAATCTGTAGAATTGTAACGGATTTCGACATACTTATGAGATGTCATTAGATTCCTCTTAATCGTAGGAGTGACATAGATTTATAATATTTGTAAAAAAGCAGATGGATTTTTCGATAAATCATTTGATTTCACTTGTTTTGCTACCCAACTCCTGGATACATTTTGAAGTATTCAATTTGATAATTGCTATAAAATAATACACACTCATGAGACTATTATGCATCCATCTATTTTGAACAATACGTAAATACTTCAATGATAACTAATCCCATTTTGAACCTTATTAACGAATCCCCAAGGTTAGTATTAGAGTGACATTAATAAAGGTCGTCTGAAAACACTCCGTCTAGTGCCAGCGATGTTCAAAGTTTAAACTGCTCCCCAAAATGTGTTATTAAATCCCTTGACCCCCGAACCCCAATTTCGTGTTAATTTGCTTTCTTTAGAAAGTTGTGTAGTAGACGTTAATGATAGGTATAAAACCAATGATTAAACTGGGTTGACCTAGAAAACTTGAGATTGCGTTTTACACTTCAGCGGTGGCGAACAAGCATACGGCCTGCCAGACGCCGTAGCTTATGGACTCCATAAGAATCAGACGAGCGTTGAAGACTTTGGTCACAAATTGATCTATCTATCTAGATGTAACTTTAGGTATTCTAGGAAAGTGCATTAGGACAAAGGTCGAGGAAACGTCATAACTACTTATAACTAGTGAAAAGCTTTTTCAAGTTACAAAACTTATTACAAAAAAGCAGAAGACTATATAAATGCCATAAAATATTCTCTGTCTCCCGACTCTCCCGTATTAAACTTGTGAATCATCACTACATAGTATAAAACAAAGTCGCTTCCCGCTGTCTGTCCCTATGTATGCTTAGATCTTGAAAACTACGCAACGGATTTTGATGCGGTTTTCTTTAATAGATTTAGTGATTCAAGAGGAACGTTTATATGTATAATATAGTACCCGTGCGAAGCCGGGGCGAGTCGATAATAGTATATAAATGTAGTTTTATAAGACGGGCATAACGCCTGTTCACTTCTAGTCTACTTAAAATGACTATATATGTATTTTGTATTGATTTAAACTTTCAGGATTCTCACACAACGTAAAGCGTCAAAAAACAACGCGATTAAGACCCATTTAAAAAATATATATGTACCACCTTCCGCCCGCGACTTCGTGTGCGTGGACCCCGGATAAAAACTATTGTATATTATATTCCAGGCTATAAACTATCTTCGCATTTATAATACTAGTAGGATTTTGTATTGTTTTCCGACCCTTGCCGTTCGGGAACCGCTGGTATACGTTGATCCGGAAATTTGATCAAAATCGTAGCCAGTTCCGTTCATTTAATAACTCATTCACTATTACATTTCCGGTATTAATACTAACACGTAATAAGGGGGTACCGGTCACCGCACTCTCAACACGAGACCGAAAACATGGAACCTAATTCCATACTACCACTACACAAACAAAATACATATGTAAGTAACTAGCTTTCGCAGGGCTTGATCAAGAATAGAATTTTAGTTAGTGGCGATCACAATAGATCAGAAATGGTCGCAGTGATATAAGGGCTCTCACAGCCCGGAAGCTACTACCCGAACCATCATCATCCTCGTAGCGTTATTCCCGGTTGTGCCCTAAAGGAGCTGCCCGCTTTGACACCTAATCCCAAGATTTGGCACAAGCACTAGGTTTACGAAAGCGAATGCCATCGGACCATCCAACGCAGAGGAAAAATAGACCTTAGTCGGTTTCCTCACGATGTTTTCCTTCACCGAAAAGCTAACGGTAAATATTCCATAGGTACACGAGTTCCAAAAAACTCATTGGTACGAACTGGGATTCGAACCCACGACCGCCGCTTAACAGCCGCATGCCTGAACAGCTAGGTTACCGTAGCTGAAGCTACTACCAGACTAATAATAATAACTAGCCTTTGCCCTCAACTCCGTCCTGCACTACCAGCCGCTCCTTATTAAAGTCACCGCCCCGCCGCGATGCATGGCCGAAGAAATGACGCAGGGGTCTTTTTGGCTTTGCCTCTTTAGGTGTCTCACTGCAGGGCAAAGGCCTCTCCCCTTTTCCTCCAGTCGGCCTTATTTCTGGCATGCTACAGCCAACCCAAGCAAGCATAACGCGTCCAAACCGTCCCGCCATCTCCTTTTTGGTCTGCCTCTGCTCCGGTGGCGATCATGCGGAGCTCATTTCGTACTTATCCTGGCCCATCTTTCCAGATGCATACGGCAGGCTTCTCCAGCCCAGCCCCACTTCAATTTGGCGTTCTTGTCACCCACACCACACCTACAATACGGGTGTAGACTCGATAATTATTATTACTCCAAAATAAAGAAGGCAAAAAAAAATGCTTAGTGACGAAAATCCCATTCAGATATCTCAAAGAATTACGTAGCTACAACCGTTTTAATACTGCTTGTAAGAGAGAGAAAACACAAACGGTGTGTGATGTCACATTACAGGATGCTGCCGGAGGGCCGCGTCGACGGCGGCGCCGACCACGATGCGGCGCGGCAGGTTGCCGTCTTCTGTGACGTCACATTCTTCCAGCTTCATCGTTTATATGCAGTTGCGTTTTGCGAAAAAGGGATAGAACATACCCCTTCTTAAAACTTTAGACACTTATAACTTCGTGATTATTTAACCTTTTGCGTTGATTTTTTCACGATTTGACTACATTTTTTATCCTTTTTCGAGAAAATATGACATTATTGATTATTTTATTAAGTGTCTACGCCCCTATTTGTGTTTTGGGGCGCATTTCCGTGTTCATATCATCGTTAAATCTTGCAAAATAAACCAAACCCATAATTTGTAAGGATGTAATTTCTACAACATTCCCAACGTTTTCAAGTTTGTACGCTGCGGGTATCGAGTAAAAACTCTCGCCTTGCCCCCGTTCGGTTTCACTTGGAAACAATAACACAATGTGTGGGAACCCGCCGTGCAGCGTTATGTGTGTGTTATGTAACGACCTACACTATAGATTAGCTAAGACGGATAGACTGATGTTCTTTAGATAATCACTTACAGCGCTTAGAAGTACAATAGGCAGATAATGTGTATTTTGGTGTATGACGAAACATGGAAAGTTCTACAGTCAGCATCATCATATGAGCCGAAAGACACTGCTGGAAAGAGTGCCACAGTAACCGGTCCTGCGCCACCCGCATCCAGCGGACTCCCGCGACCTTTACCAGGTCATCAGTCCACCTTGAGGGGTCTACCCACGCTAAGCCTGCCGGTACGTGGTCGCCACTCGGGAACCTTTCCGCGCCAACGCGCCCAGTGCCACGCTCTGTAGTGCTGTTTTTAATACAATGACAAAGGGAAACTAGCATACGGCTTACAGACGGTAAGCAGACAACGTATCCTATAGGACGCTTGAGGATTCGTCGTGCAAGACCCTCACTCTCAACACAGTACCTCCTCGAGAGCTCTGAAGATCTTAGTCACCACCAGGCCTAATAGCATGATACGTTTTATCGTTATGTGTTACGTGACAATAAGTTTCACGTTTCAATACACTTGGGCTAAACGTGACGACAAAACCTATCGTGCTAACTAGGCAACACAGCACCACATACCTACAGTTTGAGGATTTAGTAATCACACTTCAATGATATTGATTTTCCGTTATAGTATTGTAGTGACTGACTAAATTGCTTTGAATTTGAATCAAGGTGAGATAATTTATGCAATTGAATTAATTAACTGAGCTAACAGAGAATTTCTCAGTTAGGGAATGGTAATTGGGAATTTATGTATCTGCCAATACTATGTCATAATAACTACACCTATTGCGGGCAGGGCCGGGATTCCATAAAGAGACATCTCTGTAATTCCGCATGCAAGTGCAGATAGGTATGTGGGGTTAGCCCTATGACATGCCCATCACATTCTATCATTTCGAATCGGGCCCATTTCGTAGAAATCCGTTTTTCTCTGACATCGTATTTTTATGATACATATATGATAAGTATTTAAAGTTGTATTTAAAGTATAATTCTCAAAAGAAGCTATCGTTACAGAAATATATTTTCTATGAAATGGAAATAAATATGTCTCTAGTTTAAGTGAATTGTATTATTCTTTGACCCTTTATTGTGACCCGCTCCCAGGCCGGTGGTGCAGCCGACCAGGCCCAAGTTCTTAAGCGCCGCAAATATTCGTCTTTATTAAAAGACTACGAGTTTGCGGCGCTCGCAGTGGAGACACTTGGACCCTGGTCGTCTGACATGAAAGCATTTATCAGGGCCCTGTCGTCGCGGCTGGTCGACACCTCAGGGGACCCCAGAGCCGGCGCTTACCTCGCGCAGAGAATTTCTCTGGCCATACAAAGAGGTAACGCGGCCAGCGTATTGGGGACCATGCCGCAGGCGGACCTTTTAGATGGTGTATTCTGTTTATAGTTGGGTTTTTAGTATGTATGTTACTTTCTTTCTTTATAAGTTTTTTTTTTTTATTTTATTTTTTTTATATTCTTTTTATTTAAAATAACCATAGTAAAAATTATAAATGTTAGACTTCCGAGATGAATAATCATATAATTAATTTACTTATTTTAAATAATAACAAGAAAATGGAAAACAATAATAAATACTTATTCTTTTAGATAAATAAATGATTAAGCCGTAAGATTCCTCGAACGTGACACATATCTAGTAGCCTGCCAAGTAGATACATATCATCATCATCATATCAAGAAATAAGTTCACTGCTGGACATAGGCCTCCCCCAAAGAGCGCCAAAGTGATTTCATTTATTTTCATTTCATTTATTCATTTAAAAGTCAATGTAAGTTTACAGCATACAATAACACCAAAACACTTACACGATACATATAACAGAACAGAACACAATACATGTCGAAAATAACAGGTCGTCAATTTGGGTACACATACGCAATTATGGAATACATTAAGAATTATAAAATATGTTAGAATAATAAATGTTTGTTAATTAAAATTGTCAAGGAACTGCTTAGCAATACGGCATAATTTAGTAAAGCGATCAGCAAACATGTCAACCTCCTCGTGCTGAGTGAGCATTTGGTATAATAAAGATATTGCGCGCGCGGTAGGAGCGTGTCGAGCGTGGCACGTGCGAGCGGACACACGTTGCAGCAGGCCCGGCCGGCGGCGAGGCGCCACCGCCACGCAATCCAAATCCTGGGCAGGCCTTTAAAACGTTATAAAATGAACCGGAATTATAACGGTATATTCCGTTAGTGTTCAAAAATTACGTTATAAAAAAATCAATATTCTCCATAACGATATAAATACCGTAACAGAATGAATAACAGAACGATATATAATAACGTTATAATATCGTTTTAAAATGCGAGCCGCGCGCTACGGCTGCGCCGTTGCCGCTCTGTGCCAATGCCAACATGCCACCACGTGGGCCGTAGCGCGACGTGCGACGTTGCCGTTATGTTGTTCTAGCTTCTAAATCTTATTAATGCTTGTTTGCCTCGATCATTTGCAAATTGGTTGTGAATTGTGAATATTTGGTTGGTTGCGACGATAAATGGCAGAATAAAAATGGGACGCAGGAAAAGCAACGCTGTCCACAGATTCGTGGACTTGCTCATAAATAAAAAGAAAGAGTGCCAATCTTAATAGCCCCTAGGTATACACTATTACAATATGTAAGAGGGTCAATATTTTTTTATGTTAATTGTTTGTCTCGGCACTAAATCGCAGACTCCCAGTATTAGGACCTATTCCAAACAAGCCCTACGACCGACGGTGTTGCCGTGAGCAAAAAATTATGCATAGGTATGTTGGTACCGTAAAATGCTGCAACTTTGCCTGGATTTTGACGTTTTTTTCTTATATCTGTGAACCTATTTTTCATTATGAGTTTAATGAGTATTAGTCGGAAAACATACCCTATGTCTTGCCAGATAAGACTCAAATCTCATTACCTAATCATACTGTATTTCCGATTTACAAGCAATCAAAGTGGCAGGCAAAGTTGTAGACCTAAGACGTAACTTTGCCTAGGCGGATATCTCAATAAATAATGTGTTGCTATTTGTAATAATATTTACTCGTGTGCATGAGACATTGGGCTTGTCCCTGGCAGTCAAATTATTGCCATAAGCTTAAAACTTTTTTTTTCACAGGCAATAGGTAAAGTTGTAGCAGGTTCCACAAACTTTCTATACAAAAATATTGTTAACTGTAGGGTTGTGCCAAAAAAAAGATCATTATTTAAATAAAATATTTTTATTTTTAGTTACAAAATAATCAACAAACAATAATACCCATTTTTTTCCTTATTTTTTTAAACGGAATAACGCCTAAATAATTGATAATCGTTCATAAATTTGCGCCAAATTCATTTTTAGGGTGACACCGTAAGATGTCACGTGACCTGATCGAAAAACTGTTACCATGTTATTGAGTTTTCACTTCTGCCGGCACTCCCGGAGTGCAACCAGGTCTTTTATTTATTTATTATAAGTACATTGCAAGTACACTTTTTTGCTAATTCACAATGCATTATTATAGTGTAAAGTTCTATTTCATTGTAAAGTTCTAATCACCCATCACCTTTAAACTCCAACTGTAGGTAATCGACCTGACAACCCATTTGATAAGAAAGATAACTGCAAGACAAATCAAACGAGCCTAAACACAGTGGGTTTATTATGTGTTGTTTAGAAGTTTCTATCTTCGGTCTCCATTATCAGACCATCTCGATGGTACCATAAACATTGCACTGTCACCCAAGTTACATAAGTACGTTAAACACCTCAATTGGTCGCTAATAAGTGGTTGAAAAATTTATTGCAAATCTTGAACTAAAAGACAAACATACAACATAATTATAATACAATAGATATACAATTTGCAAGTAATTACAATAATAATAACTTAAGTACCTTTAAGTTTTTTTTGTTAACGTTAGTTTATTACTGCATTGTCAGCAGATCTACCCACACTGAAAGTTGGTGAAAATCGACTTGCAAGATTTGACTTAAACCAACAATCATTGCAAGTTAATAAAAAGCTTGTAATAAATAAACTCATTTAAGCAGGCTTATTTTTACTATTTTCTGTACATTTATAAAACCCAGCTAGTGACAGCCCTAGACCCAGGCAAAATTGTGTCATTCAAGTTTCCAAAACACTGCCCAATATTGCCTAGTACGTTATTATGCTGAAATCATGTCCTTTTCTTGAAAATATTAAACTTACGGAAAACAGACAGTCTTTACTTACCCTGGGACGTTACCACTTCTCAAAAAACACCTTTTTTGTAGATAAAAGTTCAAAAGTTGCGAGACACTAAAAAAATGCTGCCACTCACTCCGACTTATGATGCGTAACTGGCGGAGCAACAATGGAGTTACCATTGTAAAAAATTAAATATGTGTTGCCAGAATAATGAAAATTCCTACCAAATGGTAAAAAACAAGAAAAAACTAAGCAAATTCGAGAGGTCATAATTGAAACGAAATAGGCAAAATTGAGTTTAAATGGCAAAGTTGCAGCATTTTACGGTATGTGCTTTTGTTCATTAATCGTAATAAAATTAAAATATACTTTTAGTTTCCGACATTTTATTTTATTTTTGATTTAGAGCCATTCCGAAAACGACAAGTTAAATAAAATGTGATTATGAAACCTAAGTATATGTGAATTTTCGATTTCGGTTCTTCGCCATAATCTGTCTAGATAGGCTCGCGATAGATAGGGGAGACCAAGGACGGTTGGTACACATAAATATGTATCGATCCTCCTTTTCTTACGATTCATCCTCCTTTTCTAATTAATCCTTAGTCACTAAATATTTATATAAATAACTAGCTGTTGCCAGCGACTTCGTTCGCGTGGAACTTGTCTTAGAAAAAATATTGCTATTAAATTATGTTCGGTGCAAGCTATTTATCGCTGTCCCAAACACACTTCTACCATCTTAAAGATATACAAAAACTATCCTATATCCTTCCAAGGGTCTCAAATTATCTGTACGGGAAATTTCATCTAAATCCGTTCAGGGATTAGACCTACGTAAAAGGTAACAGTGCGATGAGTTCGTTAGTTTAAATTGATAAATCTAAATTGAAAACTTCGTTTTTACCAACATAAATATCTTAAGAATCATCAACAGACGTTTTCATACAGTATTAAAGAAAAATATATTTTTATATGTCTACTAAGCTACATTACTGTTATAATAATAAGTACCCAATATTGATTAAATCTATTCGATTCTGGGAGCATCGCAGTTCTAACCTAACCTATCCTACATTTCTGGTAACTGTTCAAATCTGTAAGTCTTACTTTAAAAAAGGTCTTGCTCTCTATACAACCTTCAAACCTTTTAACTCTCTTAGGGGATGAATAAAAAAAACGCTGAAATCGTTTTCTAATCATTAAACAAACGGTCCATAACCTAAGTAATAAATCTATTATTTTAAAAATATCTTGCTCTTCGTATAAACTTTGAACCCCCTAGAAACCCTCTTGGGGGATGAATTTCAAAAACATTAAAATGTATTTTTTAGTTTTAAACAAACCGTCTAAAATCGTAGTTACACTAATGTTTTACTTTAAAATTGTCTTGACCCTATACGGCCTTCGAATCCCCTTTAAACACTCTTAGGTGATGAATAAAAAAATCTACTAATCTGCTCTCTCTATTTTAAGACCAAAATTAAAAAATCTTACTTAAAAAATTACTTTTCCCTCCATATAAACTCTGAAGCCCCATTAACGCCTATAGGGGATGAATAAAAAAGAAACTGAAATCAGTTTTGTTGTCTTTTAACATACAGACTAAGACTGACATTAGAAATATCTTACTATATTTTCTTGCTCTCTATATAAACCTTGAATACCGTTTTAACACTTTTAACCCCCTTAGGGGTGGTATTTTTCCAAGACGATGAAAGGATTTTTTTTTTCTAATAAGTAATCGTACCACAAAGTTGCCGATCTCTAGCTAAAAAAAAATGTTTCTCATCCTAATCTTGCATAAGTACCTTTTTAACCCCCTTAGGGATGGAATTTTCTAACACGTTAAAAGTACTAACTGTTTTTCTATTCTAATAAGTAATCTTTCTACAACGTTTCAAATCTCAAGCTCAAAAAAAGTGTTTCTCATACAAACCTTTCACCCCTATTTAACCCCCTTAGTTGTGGAATTTTCTAAAACGCTGACAGTCCTTTTTTGTATTGTATTTAGTAATCTTTCTACAAAGTTTGAAGTTTCTAGCTCAAAAAATAAAGTTCCCTCCATACAAACTTTGCACCTCTATTTAACCGCCTTAGGGATGAAATTTTCTAAAACACAGAAAGTACGTTTTTATTATTACGTTTTTATTATTCTAATAAGTAATCTTTCTACAATTTTTCTCTAGTTCAAAAAATAATGTTTCCCCCATATAAACATTGCACCCCTGTCCCCTACTTAACCCCCTTAGGAGCGGAATTTTCTAAAACGCTGCAAGAACTTTTTATGCATTTTAATAAGTAATCTTCCTACAAAGTTTCAAGTCTCTAGTTAAAAAAAAAAGTTTCCCTCATACAAACTTTGCACCCCTATTTAACCCCCTTAGGGATGGGATTTCCAAAAATTCCATCTTGTCCCTTCTTTTTAGTCCCAGTAGTTTCGGTTTAGTCCCTGTAGTTTCGGCTGTGCGTTGATGAATTAGTCAGGAAGTCTTCTTTTACATATATAGATAAATCAAATTTCTCATTCTCTCCACCTCATTTTAAGCATCTTAGCTCCGTAATGTGCGTGCTGGTGCCATGAGACCGGTTTAATTTATTTAAACTTTGTGACACAATACAAAAAAATATATATATGGTGGACTTAATGCCATAAGGCATTCTCTACCAGTCAACCAACGGGCTAAGCAGAAACATTTGATGCAGGCATTTAAATTATTAATAATTTACCATGTTATAACAATGCCATTAATATCTGGGGGCACGGCAGTTCCCCCGCCAAGTCGAGCGCGAAGCAAACACTGCCGTACCATCCTTTACTGGAACCATTTCGCCACATTTTCAGGCCCCTATTTGAGAACCTCTGGATAAGACCAGAATGCAGAAATTTTCGTCATCCAGTAAGCTATAATCACATACTTAAAATCCAAAATTTCAAGTCTGTAGGTCATTTAGTTCCGAAGTTAAGCGAAAGCAAAGTTTCGCATTTATGACACTCACTCACTCATGATCATCAAAATAGAACTAGTACTTCCCATAAACTCAGAGCTGAAATTTGGTACAGAGTTAGGGTTTAATGACCACATAAAGGGAAAACTATAAAAAAATGCTATTTCAACCCAGATTTCTAGATACACCAACTGTATACATTACTTTGTAATCCTATACAAATATATAGGATTACAAAGTTACATTTGCAGTGAATGGGAAAATTCAAAAGCAAGAATGGGGCCTGCATTCATAGTTTGTATGTATGGATAACACATTAACCTACAAAAAGAAGTGAGATTCCATAAAAAACACTCCATGTAAAAAAAGAGGCCTAGTCTCGAAACTCTTCCACCGTAAAAAGTTGTGAGATATTTCGTAGAGCCAAGTTTCAGGCATTCTTATTAATCTTTATTTGCTTGCTAAATAAAATTTTGTGACTTGGCAATCACACAATACTACATAATTTTAGGTAAGTATGCAAAAATCTATAAATACAGTTAAGTTGTGTGATTGCCACATTGCAGAATTTTATTTAGCAAGCAAAAACATTCCATGTAAAAAAGAAGCCAAGACTCGAAACTCTTCCACCGTAAAAAGTTGTGAGATATTTCGTAGAGCCAAGTCTCAGGCATTCTTTTATCTTTATTTGCTTGCTAAATAAAATTTTATGACTTGGCAATCACACAATACTACATAGCTTTAGGTATGCAGAAATCCATTAATGCAGGAAAGTTGTGTGATTGCCAAGTTACAGAATTTTATTTAGCAAGCAAATAAAGATAAAAGAATGCCTGAGACTTGGCTCTACGAAATATCTCACAACTTTTTACGGTGGAAAAGTTTCGAGACTTGACCTCTTTTTTACATGGCATGTTTTTTTATGGGATGATGCATTTCCGATTAATGAGGCACAGAGTAGCTAAAGACAATCTGATTTGAAAATTATTAGTCAGGATATTCGTATCAGGCTACAACCTGCGCCGACAAGCCGAGCAAATCGAAAAATTCTCTATTTTACTGTGACGTCGTGCACTCAAACAAACAACCTACGTTACGTAATCACATCGCTTACATTGCACGAGTAGGCTATACTGAATGCGAGAAAGGCGTAGCCTATAACGTTATAACATTATTATATCGGTTAAAAAAGTATCGGTTTTATATTAATGGTTTAGATTTATAACGTTATAATGGATATCGCTATACAGCGCGTCAAATATCGTTTTTGAGTATAGCGGTTTTAGGAATAATAACGTTATAAATGATAGCGCTATACGAAAATAGCGCTATTTAAAGGCCTGATCCTGGGGGACCCTCGTCGGAACCACCAATCCGATCCTCTCGAGCACAGCCGGGCTGTCCACTCTGTGATGGACAACAGACAGATAGTGGACTAACAACAACAACTTCCTCCTCATCCGAAGCGTATCTAGCCCAACCATCCCGGAGACAAACAATGAAGGGTACAGATATGGGTAATACCCGTAGGATTTGCGGTACAACCAGCGGGCGAATTTACGCTGTACTCTTTCCGCCAACAAAGAGTATTTATCCTCGTAGGGATCCCAAATAACAGCCCCATACTCCAACCTACTACGGACATAGGCACTGTACAAAACCACAGCGACTTTGACATGGAACTGCTTCGATGCCCTCATGACGAAACCTAGGGTTTTGCTAGCCCGTTTGCAAGTATTAGTTACGTGTTTTCGAAAATCTAGTTTCGTATCTAAAACTAAACCTAGGTCGCTGATTTCGTCGACTCTTTCCAAACAAGCGTCCCCCAGGCCGTAATCGGTTAAAAGTGGCAAGCGCTTACGTGAAAATGTTATGACCTTGCATTTTGCTTCATTAAAAGGCAAACGGTTCACAACACTCCACTCAGCTGCCGCATTGATGTCGCTCTGCAACGCAACGCTGTCCGCAATACTACTGACGCCGAGCAACAACTTTAGGTCGTCCGCAAAAAGCAGACACTCAGCTGAACGAATTGTATCAGGCAAATCGTTAATCATTAAAAGAAATAACGTAGGCCCCAGAGTGCTGCCCTGACTCACCCCAGACAGCGTGCAGTAATCGTTCGACTCGAAGCCGCCTACCCTGACATATTGCTGCCGTTCGCACAAGTAACTGGAAATGAAACTTAAAAGCTTTGGCGTGAAGCCCAGTAATGCAAGCTTTTCCAGCAAGATGTCGTTGTCTACCAGGTCGAATGCTTTCCTAAAGTCGAAATACGCAGCATCAACCTGGCGTCCAGCGTCCATCTCCTTGCAGACGTAGTCAGCGAGGGCAACCAGGTTTGTGGTGGTAGATCGGGCTTTACGAAAACCGTGTTGACTGGGGTGCAAACGATTAGACACCTGTTGACTTATGTGTTGGTTAAGGGTCATCTCAAATACTTTACCGAACACGGATAGAACTGCTATGGGTCTAAAAGAAGCGACGTCCATATTGGATCCTCCTTTGGGAACTGGTGTTACTCTAGATTTTTTCCAACGACTAGGATAGATGGATTGTTTGAGCGAGAGGTTAAAGACGTACAACAAGGGAATCACCAAGGCGGAAGCACAATCCTTGGCCAAAAACACCGGGATACCATCAGGCCCTCCAGAAGATCGCGGTTTGAGCCTTCGTATTGCCGCTCTAAAATCAACCTCAGTAATGGAGGGGATCGAGACCGACCGAGAGTCACCCGAGGAGTGAGCTACGCGCGCCGCAGCTTCAGCATCCAAGCGCGGCCTGTCCTGCTGGAACACTGAGCTGAAGTATTTAGCGAAGGCGTCCGCCGCGTCTTGCCCGCTCACGTTACGGCCCTCGAAGGTAAAAGATTTATCTCGGTGCTGTCTTTCACTTTGATCGGTCCTGATGCGCCACCCGTATATCCAGCGGACTCGCACGACCGCGGTGGCGGTACGGCGCGGCGCGGTGGCGGTCCCGGTTGTAACGTTCGTGGTAATATGAAAGGATCCGCACAGAACGTTTTTCGGCCGGTATTCTGTGCGGACCCTTTAGTATTAGTTCGAACATTACAACCGGTACCGCCTCCGCGCCGCGCCGCCACCGCTGTCAGTGCGTTTCGGCCTTTACCAGGTCATTAGTCCACCTTGTAGGGGCGTAGATTTATATAGAAAGAAGAAAATGTGTTTTCACTGTAGACACGTACGATGTACTTAAATAAAAATTAAGAATAAACTTACAATTAGGACCTGTCACAGCGTAGAAGCTCATAAAACTCATAAACCTCCCATAACCGGCACATCAAGTTAAATATAACTTAACTTTAATCTATAATAAGTGTCATCGCGCGCGCCGACGAGCGGTCATGAGCGAAAGCGCACGTGAACAGTATTTTTACTGTAGTTAATAAGATCCCAAAAATAAACAAGAATGTCTAAAACAGTGAAGTGTCTATCATGTAATGTGGTGATCGATGAGGTCCTTGCGTTTATCAGCAACAAAGTGCATATCATGGACGAGGCGAGTTTGAATCGCATCTGTGTAACCGCTTTTTCGGAAGCTGACATTACGAAGGCAAAGAGTTTGTTGATTGAGGCTGTAGCAAGCACATCCAAACGGATTACACGAAAAGGAGATAATAAATCGGCCAGAAATATTGAAGATATAATTTGTCTCTTGAAAGAAAGTGTTGATGAAGATCTACCCATTTTTGTAGCAAGGGATCTACATAAGCTGCCACCTGTTCTTTTTGAGCATCTGGACGCCACGAAGATTCTAAAAGAGATTGTTAAAATGCGCAGTGACATTGCGCAAATACAGGAACAAGGTGCCACTAAAAAAGAGCTAGACCTATTGAAAATAGAACTAGACAATCTAAAATCGGCGTCGTTAGTGAACAATTATTTTGAAAATGTCAACAGCAAACGAGGTGCGTGTTTAGCCAACAGTTTTGAATATCTGAGCGGCCCCATGGGTTTGCCTCACTCTTGCAATGGAAGTTCATTACCTAAGGAAAATAGGCATTCTTTGATCCATGATGATAATAATAAACTGCAGGAGGGTAGAGAAATAATCCAGACGGCGACGGAATTCCGACCGTTACCGGCGTTGCCGTGCGTGTCACTAACCGCAAACGACCCTGACCATCTAGCTACTACTATTAGCGAGCGAAAAGATAACAAACACAAAGTGCACGATTCAGGTACCAGCTGTTTACCGTACACCCGGCAGAGCGATGTACCTGCAGCTGCGGTGATGGTGGGACACACGGGCGTCGCGACCGGCGAACAAATATTGCCAAAGACATTACAATATTCGGAGGTGGCGAGAAAAGGGGAATGGAAACCTCAGGCTCCGAATGAGGAATGGAAAAACAATCAAAGAAATAGACTGAGAAATAAATTTATTGGAAATCGCGGAAAAGCTACAATACACCCTAATACAAAGTTCAAAGCAGCCGATATTAAAGTCCCTATATTTATCTACGACGTAGCGAAGGACACGGCCACGAGTGACATTACGGAATATATAATGAGCAAAACAAATGTCGCAGTTACCCTTGAGAAAATTAATATGAGAAGGCAGAGAGATTACAACGCGTTTAAAGTCTACGTGCCCAAGCATAAACAACAACTTTTTCTACAAGATGACTTCTGGCCTGATGGTATTGCGTTTCGACGCTTTGTTGATTTCAAGAATAATAAGAATGGAAGTAGTCGTGATCTTGGAGACCAAAAATAAATAAATGTATAACACATTCGGGCATACATCTAAGTTTATTAGTTTTAATTGCAGGAACGTTGTCCGGTCAGTGGAATGTGTGCGTAAGTTATGTCGCACAGCTGATCTGATTTGTTTACAAGAAACTTGGCTTATGGAGCATAATCTCTCTTTCCTTGGAACTATAGACGATGACTTCGCGTTCACTGGCAAGTCTGCGGTCGATTCATCGAATAAAATACATAGGGGACGACCGTTCGGCGGTACGGCAATTCTGTGGAACCGAACTTCCTTCCCGTGTGTATCGGTGATTAAGTGTAGCAGTGCGCGTCTATCGGCTATTAAGCTATTAGTTAATGATCGCTCGGTGATTGTAATGTCAGTGTATATGCCAACAGACTCGACAGAAAATCTAATAGAATTTACTCAGTGTTTGGGTGAAATATACTCGATTATAGATTGTAATGATGTGGAATCGGTGTTTGTGCTCGGTGACTATAACGCCCACCCCGGTGAGTTATTCTCAAATGAACTGTTAAACTTTTGTAGTGAACAATGCTGGCAGTGCGTCGATATGGAGATGTTAACCATGGACACATACACATACATCAGTGAGGCGCACGGGTGCAAGCGCTGGTTGGACCATTGTGTCGTGACTAATGCAGCGCGCCCCGCGGTACTTAATGTCTCAGTGTTACATAACGTTTACTGGTCTGATCATTACCCATTGTTAGTTGAATGCGATTACGATTTAGTTAAACCTAAAGTTTGTACTCAGCAATTTGCACACAGTAAAGTAATTTGGGGAGAAAGAGACTCTGTGCAAATTGAAAACTTTGGTAATTTTTGTAACTCGAAACTTAGTAACATAAACTTTCCTACGGAGTTGTGTGACTGTGCTGATAAAATGTGTTCTAACAGTATGCACAAGCAGGTGCTCCAAGATATGTACTTAAATATTATATCTGTTCTAAAGGAGGGCGCTGAAGTTAGTCATAGTAACACCAGCCGTAAAAAATACAGGCACATAACAGGTTGGAATAGGTATGTCAGCGACGCTCACCGCGAGGCTCGGTTTTGGTATCTTTGGTGGATATCGTATGGTAAACCGGCATATGGGTTTGTTTGTGACAAAATGAACGAATCCAAAAAGGTGTTTAAATCAAAACTTAAATACTGCCAAGAGCACGAACAAGATATCAAAATGGACATCTTAGCTAAGAACCATTCGGATAGAGACTTTAACAAATTTTGGAAAAATACCAACAAGTTTAACATAAAGTCAAGTCTACCGGTGAGCGTGGCCGGTGTACACAAGCCGAGCGGCATAGCCAACGCTTTTAAAGATTATTTTACCGTTACGTCACCGCTACCCCAGTCAACGGGGACGCTCGATACTGAGGACCAACCCAAGACCGCTACAATCAGATTCACGGCTAAACAAGTGGCTTTAAAGATTAAAAACATGGTGAGAGGGAAATCCCCAGGGCACGATGGCCTCAGTGTCGAGCATCTCAAGTTTGCTGGAACTCATCTCCCTAGAGTTCTTTCCCTTTTTTTCAATTTATGTATTAGCCATAGCTACCTTCCTGATGATTTAATGCATACCGTAGTAGTTCCTATTGTAAAAAATAAAACGGGAGACGCTTCTGACTTGTCCAATTACAGGCCCATATCGCTTGCTACGATTGTGGCTAAGGTGCTGGATGGTCTGCTTGACGACATACTGGGAAAACACCTGAACCTACATGACGCTCAGTTTGGCTTCAGGCCAGGGTTATCTACTGAAACCGCAGTATTATGTCTCAAGCAGACCGTACAGTACTACACCGCGCGTAGGACGCCGGTATTTGCCTGTTTTCTGGACCTGTCAAAAGCGTTTGACATGGTAGCGTATGACAAGCTGTGGCATAAGTTACGGGAGAATACTAGCGTACCCTGTGAGGTCACGTCCCTATTTAAGTACTGGTATGGCCACCAGACGAATACCGTAAAATGGGCTGGCGTGCACTCTAATGTGTATAGGATGAACTGCGGAGTAAGGCAAGGAGGGTTAAGCTCACCCAAGCTGTTCAACCTATACATGAACCAGTTGATCGAGGAGCTCAGCAGCACTTATGTCGGATGTCACGTGGACGGGGTCTGTGTAAATAACCTCAGCTACGCGGATGACATGGTGCTGTTGAGCCCCTCAGTGGGTGCACTTCAGCGACTGGTGTATATATGTGAGACATATGCCGGTGCCCATGGGCTAAAGTACAATACTTTAAAAAGTGAGTTACTTCAATTTAAAGCTGGTAAAAAATCATACAAAATGACAGCCGTCACGCTTTGTGGTACCGCCTTAAAAGTAGTACAGAAGTTTAAGTACCTAGGCCACTGGGTATCGGAAAGTATGTCAGATAACGATGACATAGAGAGGGAACGTAGGGCATTGTGTGTTCGTTGTAACATGCTGGCCCGCAGATTTGCACGCTGTAGTAATGAAGTAAAGCTAACGCTTTTCAAAGCATTTTGTCAAACATTCTACACGTGTAGTCTGTGGTCCAGTTTTACGCAGCGCGCATACAATGCTCTGCGTGTGCAGTATAATAATGCGTTTAGAGTGCTGTTTGGCCTGCCGCGTTACTGCAGCGCATCGACAATGTTTGCCGAGGCGCGCACCGATAGCTTCCAAGCAATAATAAGAAAGCGGTGCGCGTCGCTGCAGAACCGTCTTCGCCACAGCTCAAACAGCATTCTGAACATGCTGGCGCAGCGCTGGGACTCGCCGCTGCTCGCGCGCTGGGTGCGGCTGCACGCGCCTGTAGTCGGCGCACCACGCCGCTATTAACTTTATTTTTAGTCATTATTGATTGTCACTAACATAGCATATTAGTTTCATTGTTACTAACATTTTTTATGGATAACTATCCGAAATAAAAACTTTGAATTTGAATTTGAATTTGAATAACGGGGGGGGGGCATCCCCAAAACACTTTTTTTCCTAATTATAAACCGGTTACCGTTATCTGTCCATCACTGGGCCCCCCTTGTTGTATTTTTAATTCAAAACCAACGTAAAACCCGCATAATTGGTATTGAGATAGTACCTTTAGTTTCAGTGTTTCATTCGATTATTCTTTTGTATTTATTTCATTTCAAAATGACGCAACAACCGCTTGGTATTAAGTTTTACCGAAACAAAACTTTACGATCGCGTTTGCGTTTTACCCTCAATTTGTATGGGATTTGACAGCTAAACGCGAACGCGGTCGTAACGTTTTGTTTCGGTAAAACTTATACTGGAGCCTCTGAGCCTTATACTCAATTATATAGTAACGTAAGAGCGCATTTTTAGGATTACGTACTCAACAAGACCCTTATAGTTTCGCCATGTCCGTCTGTCCGTCCGTCCGTCTGCGGTTTAGCTCAGTGACCCTTACTACTAGAAAGTAACTGTAATTTGGCATGGATATATAAAATAAATCAATGATGCCGACCAAATGGTAGCATAAAATCTTGAATAACTTTTTTCGTTATGGTACACGTAAAGCGGGGATGTATTTTTTCTCTCGTTAAACCCATAGTGTAGGGCACGTGGGCACGGCTAATTACCGAGAATAACGAGTATTAGTCAACCAACTTAAAAATGTACTCGAAAAGGCCAACTTTCGTACAACTCTGAGCGACGTAATCGCAATGGTAAGTTGACGCGCGCGTGTCGCTGTAACAAAGACAGACAGGCAACTACGGAACCCTACACTGCGCGCGCGTGGTCCGACACGCCCTGGCCGGTTTTTTGTACGTAGTTATGTCCTTTTGGTTTAAAGTGACCATTTCCTGTTCCTGGACAGGTGGAAATAAAACGGACACGATAAGTACGTCTATTTGGAGTAATAGTTGACGTTATATTTTTATAACGTTGGTGGCAAACAAGCGTACAGGCTGCCTGGCAAATCTACTGTCGTTGCGCTAGAATCCTCGCTGAAACGCTCCTGTTTACTATGCGAGCTTTTTTTTTATACAACGACAAACAAGCGTACGGCCCGCCTGATGGTAAACGGACACCGCATCCTATAGACGCATGCCATTCCAAAGGAGTAACATGGGCGTTGCCGACACTTTTTTATATATTTATTTATATATATTGTCCATTCGGTGAGACCACGGAAAGTAACAAACAAAAAATTAAAAGGAAATATATACTTAACTAAAATACAAAGCTCAGCATGTGCTGAGCTACCCATTTCGTGGCAAAGAAAAATGTGCTTTTTATTTTAAGTATTTCTTTTATTATCTGTGTTTTTTGTCACGAATAAGTCATTGAAATGAAATCATAATAAGTCATTGACAATACTTGAAAAAAAAATGTTCAGCACCATTCGGGTGTGTTTCCACAGACGGTGTGGAGCGGAGGTGAGCAATCAAATTAATCAATCTACATTTAAATCAATTATTTTATTTGTATACACGGCCTTACAATGAACGCCGAGAAACCAGATTACTCAACAGTTCAACAACTTACAATTAACAAATGGTAACCTTTATGATGATATTGCACACAAAACACTGGTTTGTTTTTCATGCGTATACGGTGGATCGCCTGTTATCCATCGCCTCACAAAATCTCAAATCCCGGCACACGGCTACCCACCGCCACGCAAACAGGACACATTCAGGCACCGATGCCAAGAGAATATTGGGCAGTCATATCAAAGCGTAGACGATGCGGATGTCGAGTAATTCGATTGGTCAATTCTGCTCGTCTCTGTCTTCCGGTTCGTGGATTAAGGTGGTCAATGGACACGATTCTACGTGTGGCTTAACTAGCCTAAAACTAAATTGTCTAATTTTTAGACATAATTTAAGCGGCAGATTAAAAACGACATATTTAGAATAGCATTTAGGCAGCTAAGTAAGTTGTATAGACCGCTTAAAATAAGAAACGTCAGATGCAAATTAGCGCTGTCATTTGATTATGACAGCTGCTCATAGAATAGCAAAGTGTTTTAGCGACACCTAAATAAGATTAGGAAGTTTAGAGGCCACAGTAGAATCGGGTCCAATAGTATTCTAATAAGCAAGCCGGTGGATATAAAGTTCTATAGATGGCACCCACGACACACCATATGCAGTATAGCATGGTATAGCAAGACCCAAGTAATAAGGCGCGCGAGTTAAGCAGTAATAGCCTCTCGGTCAACTACTTAAGCGGCTTTGACGCACGCCATATTAATTGTGTTTACCTAACTACAACTTAGAAAAGTTGAAAAACCCCCGACATTTTCATTTCAAAGTCCAATATCTCAAAAACGGCTCAGCAGATTTTCATGAAACATGGCTAAGAACACTGAGGATAATATTATCTATGACACAAAAAAAACCGCATTCAAATCGGTCCATCCGTTTGGGAGCTACGATACCACAGATAGATACGCAGATACACAGACAGACACGTTAAACTTATAAAACCCCTCTCTTTGCGCCGGGGGTTAAAAACAAGGTAAGTCATTCTCGACTCCTGACGATGTATCTCGCCTACGTCACACAATCCACATGTTGTCATTGTGCAAAGTTGGCACACAAATGTTGCCATTGTGCAAAATTGCCACACAAATGTTGCCTTTGAATGACACACAAGGAGTTTTATTGTTAATGCACGAATAATATTTTAAAAAAATTTTAGCTAACTATTTATTTGGGGTGAAGAAACAACTTTATACAATTAGTAGTTCCAAGTAAATATTGATTGAAATAACGTAAGTGAAGTGAAGTAATGCAATTTACTCGGGTAATTTACTTTCACACGGTGGCAACACACCGACTGTCCGCCATTTTTAAGATGCTGATGACGTAGGCAAGATATGCTGACGTCACAAACTGTCACTAGAATGACTTACCTTGTTCTGACGACGACTTAAATAATTGCGTCGAACCACTCGCTCCAGAGTGACTCGCGACTGCGTGTGGTCCGGCAACAGACCGGCGTAACGATTTATGACTCTATTCAGTACTCACTAATAATAAAAATACGAAAGCAACTCTGTCCCACTGTCCGTTAACTTTTGACGGACCGGTGAACCGATTGAGGTGAAAATAGGTGTGGATGCAGCTTGAATCCGGAGGCTGGGCCTAGGTGTCTCGGAAATCCCTTAAGGGGGTGAAATGGGGGCGGAAGTTTGTGTAAGGCGAACGATCGAGTTGTACGCATTCGGCACATTGATTATATAGGTACTTTTTTTTTATTTTTTTTTTTATTTATTTCAAAAAAACATCTTAGCGGTAAGTATACATTTCAAGATCGCCAAACTGAGGGCAGTTTGTCGGCGAATGTGCGCTTTTTTCTTAACTTTAAACAGAGTTGTGTTATACCTACCCACCTGTTTACTACTAAATGATCTATTTTAATGGCAATGAACTTAGTGTACCATCGACAGCACACTCAACCGTTCAGTGTGTTGCCGCTAGTAATTGTCGTACGTGCAAGTACAAAATATTAATATTAATATTTTTATATACTACTAATTTTATAAATCTATTTTTATATACTACTATCTAAATTGATCTTATCTAAAAGTATTGTTTTCAGCCTTTGTTTAAATACCTGTTTGCTAGTACTTTGTTCCACTGCTAGGCTTAATTGGTTAAAAATCTTAGGTATCATGTATTTACGAGTTCTTTGGCCGAAGTAATTATTAGATTTATACTCTAAATATCTTCTTTTTGTGCCCACCCTAAGGTTACGTAACTGTTTGCTGCTCGTTTTGAAGCGGTCAAGGCCATAGTTATCTGTAGTTATTAAATATTTAACTTTTTCATGAACTGGCAAGATTTTTACGGTACTTATTACGGTACTTAGACAATCGACCTAGGCCCAAACTAAGCGAAGCTTGAACTAAGGGCAACGATAAACATACATATAGAGAAATAGCTAAATACATAAAAAACATCTATGACTCAGGAATAAATATTCGAGCTCATCAGCCATATATCGTTATCGCGGGAGCAAATACGAATTGACTTGACAGTACTGAAAGATTATAAAAAACAGTCAAAAACAGAAATGACATTCTTATAGAGAAACGTTTATACCTACGGCCTTAAAATGTATAATTATTTTATTGAATATCAATGCTATATATATATCTTACCTCCGTACTTGACTTGATTAGTACTTAAAAAGATTACCTATTAGGTACGCAACCTCATCAGTCACCTTAGACATTTGTCGTTTTAAATATGCACCCATTACAACAGCGGCAGTCGAAAGACCATTTAGCCAGTTAAAATGGATATTTACTAGCACGACGCCGCAGATTAATAGCAGAAAACATAGAGATTTTTTTTGTCGTATATTACGAAAATCACTTAAGATCAACAAAAAGTAAATAAAGTTGTATTAAATTAAAACATGGATATTTATTATTATTTTCTTGGAGGCTTATAATGTGTAGGCAGAAAAGTCTGTTTTTACTAAATGGACAGTCTGTCTTACTACTTCTTTAACAAATTTATATTTGCTCCCGCGATAACGATATAGGTATGCTCATCACACAAAGGGCATAAAATGTATGCCCTTACCGGGATTCGAACCCAGAACTTCTAGCTTCGTAGGCAGGGTCACTACCAACTAGGCTAAACCGGTCGTTGATGTCATACTATAACCGGTGTTTTGACAAGCTTTTATTTAATTTGACCTTCTTCGTCAGCTTTTTAGTCAGGGACAAATCTTGCAAGTTTAATCTGACTTACTTCCCGGGGCCCATTTTGGGTATAAGTATACAGGGTGTTTTTCTGAATTTCCTTGAACTTCGGCATATTGCAGAGTCCATTCACCGAAACAAAGTAGCATAATTAGTTTTTCAAAAAAAAAAAAATTTTTTTTTCGATTTTCATACAAAATTATTAAATTTAGCATTAACGGTTATTGTACAAGGGTCTTAAGAGTTAATGAAAAGTTAGTGTCAAATGTGATAATGTTCAAATGACATCACATGATATGCACGTCAAACAACCGTTTACACTGGTTAAAGTTGCATAACTGATTAAATTAAAATGTTGAATATCTTGCTAACAGTAAGAGTTAAGATACTGGTGTCTTGGAGAAATTACCTTTATTTGACCTAAGCTATGCCCCCTTTCAATTAACGGAAATTGGCGGGAACACGTTGTAGTTTGGATGACGAGCTCATCGAGCTGATCTGATGAATTCAGTATTTAACCGATGAAACCCCGTTGAGTTTGGGCTCGTTAGCATCGTCTCAATGAGTAGTTGATACAGAAAAGTACAGTCGGCAATATAAGCTTGTACCAAAAATGAAATTTTTGACAAACTTATTCCTATTCGTGCCCAGGGAACCCTAAAAAACGTTATGCATATTCATAAACCCACTTGAATATGTTTAGAGCGCCGCCGCATAATTAGGGAGGGAATAGACTTATTTCTAAAAGTTAGAAAATGGGAGGGAATGCGAATTAAATATGGCTTTTTCAGAGCTTTTGGAGCATGCAAGGATTTAAATACTGACGCAGTCCGCATGGATAACAGTGCTGGTAATACGCATTATCAAAACGTAAAGGCTTCTTAAGGCGCCGTAGGTTCAGCGAAGTTAAGCGAACAGAGTTTTTGAAACAATATAATGCGTCTGTTTATAATAATATGGTTTCAAAAAAATACGAGTAGTAATCTTGAGGCTTTTCTGCAGGGAAATCAGTGCTTCGAAACATGATTAAGCAAATTTCGCTCGATAGAAAAAAAACACGAACATAGGTCTAAAACACACAAAAATACACTTAAAATATTCGTAACAAATTATGCACATTATTTAAGTTGGCCGCATTGCATCAAACTAGTCCATTCAAAAAGCAACTCTATCGTCCAACGTAAATGATTCAAATTCCAATGACAGTTTTATAAGGCAGACATTAAATAATCTCGACTATAATATAATACCTCAAAAGAGTATTTCGTAGATATTCATACTTACGTACTGGATTATTGTCTATCTCCGGGGAATTCGAAGGATTGTAAGCTGCTTACCTGTAACAAGAAATACATTATTATTAGACTAACTGCGGAACTACGTCGAACGTCAAAAACGCTAAGCATGAAATCTGTAGGGAAACATGAACACGTGAATTCAGCGTCCATTTTCGATCTTTAGCATTTAATAGTACATTACTACAGAGGCCGGGAAGTAAGGGGTTGCCGGCCGAGTACATACATGAGGCCGGCAACCCCTTTTCACGTCGAGGTATGTATAGTGCTTTTCTCAAACATGCATTGAAATAAATAAATAAATAAAACTCCAAGAAATCAAACTTTAATTTTCATGGCTGAACGCCGTGATGCTGTGCCACAGAATTTTGGAATGGAAATTAAATAAGACCATCTTGCAGGCCTAGGCTTCCAATTTTGTATGAAATGCCATTACGGGTGTCTCGTCTCGCTGCGCCCGAAACGTGACACTTCGAAGCCCATTATGAAGAACACGTCAATATTTCATTGCATGTTTGACAAAAAAAAATGAAACTATTGGCTAGCTCATAGAGAGGTAAAAAGTTTTTTTTATTTCGAGAAACTGAATCGGCAAAAAGTTCTATATTAATTATAATTATTGAACCTATTCACAAAATTTAACTAGAATCGGTTGGGAAATGCAACCTGTAGGAGAGCAGCCGAAATAATCATGACCCAAGCTGAAACGGCGATGTTCAGTCGCTTCGCTCGCTCGCTCAAAAAACGCACTCAAAACGGTTCGTCCGTTTGGAAGCTACCACAGACAGTCACACAGATATATGTTAAACTTATAACTCCTCTCTTTGAGTTCGCCAGCCGTCCCCATCCGCTAGTCTTAATCAAACAGTTCCCCGTCATCTTCCTAATATCGTGAACCTATCGAGCCGGTGGAGAGCCCTCCATCCACCAAGAATTGACCACCAATACGGGTGTAGATTCGAAAATTATTATTACTCCAAAAGAAAAAAGGCAAAACAATATGCCTAGTGACGAAAATCCCATTCTGATATCTCAAAGAATTACGAAGCTACAACCGTTTTGATATCGCTTGTTAGAGAGAGAAAACGCAAACAGTGTGTGACGTCACGTTACGCGTCGCGCGCCGGAGGGGCCGCGTCCACGGCGGCGCCGAGCACGACGGGGCGCGGCACATTTCCGTCTATTAGTGACGTCACAATCTTCAAGCGTCAATCGTATATGAAGTTTCATTTTGCGAAAAAGGGACAGAACATACCCCTTCTTAAAACTTTGGACACATAACTTCGTGATTATTTAACATTATGCGTTGATTTTTTTCTCCATTTGACTGCATTTTTAATCCGTTTTGAGAAGATTTATTTATTTATTTATTTCTTATTAAATACAGCAACTATTCTTACAGGTAACCCTAATACAATAGTACCTTAAATTAAAAATAATCCTTATTACTACTTAACTAAATAATTTAAATTAGAAATTCAATTTATTACAAAGCATAATAGTCAATTTAGATTTCAATAAGTCATTACACAATAATTCAAATTAAGTGTCAATTCATTACATAGCATAATACGTATAAACACCTTTTTGACAATTCCCACATAGGGCAATAAAAAAGATCTGTCTTGTCGGCAACGAGATTCAGAACGTGTATAGTACGGCTGAGAGGTGCCTTACGGAGCAGATTCGTCCTGCCGGTGGGCTCTGCCAGCAGCTGCGGTTCCCGCCTCCTCTCGGTGTACCTGTCCGGCACGCACAGCTTGAACATTTGTAAAATGTCCGGGTTGCAGATACTACCGCGGAGAACCCGAAGCAAGTAGCACGCAAGCGCCAGATTCCTGCGAGTTTCTAATTTGTCGTAACCGACCATGCCAATCACACAAAGTGTGGGATACATCAGCGGATAGAAAGGATACACTCCATACCGTTTCCAGTATAAGTATCTGGTAAACTTATTTATAATATGACATTATTCATTATTTAATTTAGTGTCTACAGCACTATTATTCTTATTCCCAGTGAACAAATTCCCAGAGGCACCAACCTATTACGTTATGTTAACCATAACCTACTTTACACACAAAATAGTTTCTCTTGTTCTAAATTAGGACAGTTTTCAGCGGTTTTCCCCGAGGTTAAAGTTCTCACATGGACAATAACAATTGTCATTCAGGAGGCACCACACGCCATTTTTAGAAGCCATTCTTATGCAAAATGAGCTTGCGATATGCTGCTGAGGCCATGAGAGACGCGTGAAGAGTTTAGACACTAAGTTATTTGCATAATTCCCATGAATGTATACGGGTTTAGACTTAAAATGTAATACTCCAAAAGAAAGAAGGCAAAAAAATATGCCTCCTGACGAAAATCCCATTCGGATATCTCAAAGAATAACGAACCTACAACCGTTTTAATGTTGCTTGTTAGAGAAAGAAAACGCTGATCGTGACGTCACGATCTGCGAGCATTATAGTAGGTAAGTAGGTACATGACAATCCTTAGCACGAATATAGAATATATATCATTTATTGGTGACAACAACACATACATACACGTAAATCACAAATACAAGAGATAACAACATTGCCACGAAATATGGTCTGGATATCAGGCGCTTTCCCCCACAACAGGATTCCGTAGGACATAACACTGTGGAAGTAACTGTAGTACACCAGCCTGTATACCTACCTGTATACCTCGTGATTAGCAGTCACTGTAACCTAGTGTTTTTTCAAACTGTGGGTTGCGACCCCGCAGAGGGGTCGAGTAACCTTTGAAAGTCAATCGCGGTTACTCGTCTTTTTAAAGTAAAAGTGATGTAAGTATTGATTAGTACAAAAAACAATATGAGTAAAGAACAGCGTAGGGTGGGGTCGCGAAATATTGTCTTCCGTACTAAGGGGGTCACGGCATGAAAAATATTGAAAAAAACTGGTAGCCCATCATGGACGCTTGCCAACAGTTGCAACCAACTCCAGGGGGTTGTATGGGCGTTTTCAATGCTACATTAAAGGTGTTTTGACAGGCCGCTCGATCACGTAACGCATTTGTAAGTACATGACATTTTTTTTATGGGAAAAGGACAGTTGAATTGTTCTAAATACTTTCGAACAATTAAATGATCACCCCTCTGAATAACATTTACTTACACAACAATTTAAAAACACAAGGTACGTTCAGTTTACAAGCGTTTCCAAATAAACAAAGTGTGTTTTCTTTTATCTCTAGAAACATTTTTTTAGTTTTATCTTAGTGTAAACGATCAATATTGAAGAACTTTTGGTTTAAAGTCATCTCTGGGTTACAATGACGATATAGTTAACTAAACTTAAAAACAAAAAACACGTCACGCTTAAACGGCTTAACCGATTTGGATGAAATTTTTCACAAATATAAAGCCTGGATTAAAATATAGGATAGTTTTTATCCCGAGTCCTCGGAGACAGAGTCGCGGGCGGAAGCTAGTAGTTTATAAAAATATGGCTTCTTCCTAGGTTTTGGTTTAAGAACCAATTTTAACTATTTTAAGTGTCTGTGTGCTTGCAAGATTGCTAAACCTGTAGTTCAATATATATTGAATTTTAGTTCAGCCCGCTCGTTTCCTGGCCACACCCGACTTCGAAGAACAATGCACCAGTCACCGAATGCATATAAATGTGTTCCTACCGTACTCGGCCCAAGTACCGTGATACTTAAACAAGCGTTTTACACTATCGGTACTTTAAAGGGCACATTTCGCGTCTTGCAGAACAAATTAAAGTTTTTTTTATTGGTGACATACCACACTAAACAACCTCGAAAAACTGTTAAAGTCAAACCAATAAAATCCGTACAATCGTCAGACGTGATGCACTGCATGCGTGAGACACGTCGCTACAATAAACTTAAGCGCAAGTCGGGGTAGTCGGCGGTACATCAGTCCACGTGCCGCGCGTATGCGGCGATCTAAAATGGTCTTAAGGTTCAGATACTGCTTAAGATAATAGTATTTATAGGAAGGTTGGTTGTTGGTGCCTCCGACTTTGGCGCCTAAGTCCATCTTTTACGATTTTCAATTCATTAGGGATCGTCCTAAGGCTGGCCGCACACGCACGGAATTTTCGTTCGGTTTCCGAACGGAATGACGTCAAAGACAGAGACATTTCCACATGACAGACACAGACAGGAACACTTTTTGACGTCATTCCGTTCGGAAACCGAACGAAAATTCCGTGCGTGTGCGGCCAGCCTAATACAACGTGACTACGCGATTATCGCAAGTTCGCGAATTTTACTCGCGTGAACGCGCGATCAAACATATTGGACTCGAATAGGTGTCCTAATTGACAATCGCGCGATCCCTTAAGGGATAGCATCACTGCAATCAAGAACTGCTAGAAGCGACCCTCAATTTTAATTCTTATCTGCTCTGTCTACCCCTTTTAGGAATTCAAACGGAGGGGGCGCTCCGCGAAATCGGGGTTCTTAGATTGAATATTTACCTATGACAAACTAAAGCGAATGCCAGGAAAAAGAACATACCAAAACTACATCATATTTGCAATTGAATCGTCTGAACAAAACCATACAAAACCAAAATTGCCTCGATAGAAAAGAACCGCCAAAACATGTCTTATTTTTACTCAATTTCAATAGTGTGAGGTTCCCGTGCATATAAATTAAGTAAAAGTTGAGTGTATAATAGCTTTTCACATTACCTAATGAAAGTACTAGCGGGGTATTTTTATGTAGTCCCTTTTCAGACTTATTGAGGTGAAACGTATTTGGCGTATAGGCCTTTTTTATTTAGCGCGATACCCTTTCTCCCGTCGCGTGTTTCGTGCGGTTTTGTATATCTTTTGTTGCCGTTCGCGGGCGGAGTCAGTCGTAATCGCTCCGCTGAGACGAGAGGACTACGTTCTGTGCTCTCACGACAGCACGATGAACATAATTATTTCAATAATATTGTGACCCAGTATATTCGTCCAGTGAATGAACGTATCATTACATTCCAGTAGATATTTTGCTACATTTTGAAATAACATATTTAAAAGTCGACCTTAACATATAGATCTTAAAGTTCAAAATACAACTATAAGATTACGCAGCGATCGGCGGGTGACCGGCTTCTTAGAATAATTTGTGCAGTACATGCAAAACTAGACGAACATTTTTCTGTCGATCGTGTATTTACTTAATGAAAGATTATCACTATCACTATCACTACATAGTATAAAACAAAGTCGCTTCCCGCTGTCTGTCCCTATGTATGCTTAGATCTTTAAAACTACGCAACGGATTTTGATGCCGTTTTTTTTAATAGATAGTGATTCAAGAAGAAGGTTTATATGTATAATATAGTATCCGTGCGAAGCCGGAGCGGATCGCTAGTTGAGAATAAATCCGGTCATGTTCAAAATCGATGTCTGAGAGGTCTAGAAATACGAATTCATAGTCAGAAATATTTCAAAAAGTGGTCGCATTATTTAAATTTTTTGAAACATTCGTTGTCAATTAATATGCGCGTTTTTTTAAAGAACAACATACATTGGCAGGCTTCTCGAGGGTGAAGATTCTAGAAATGATGGCCATTTTGAATTCCAAGATGGCGGACATTGCTTTTCGAATTTAAACTTTCGTGAGACCTGTTGAAACAGTACTAATAATTACACGGTTCAACTCACGTATTAAATGTCACTACGGACGACATGTTTCGAACTCTTCGGGAATTCTTCTTAAGGATGAGTGTTTTCGCGGCGGTGTCGCTTGAATCTTGTCGTGATTCAAGCGACACCGCCGCGAAAACACTCATCCTGAAGAAGAACTTCCGAAGAGTTCGGAACATGTCGCCCGTAGTGACATTATTGACATTGTTTTTCTTTAAAGTCATCACGGGTGTCGCTTTTAGGGTTATCGAGAGTGCAGATTCCAACAATTATTGCCTGCGAACTTGGACATTTTGATATTAAAAAAGTGAACATAATTATGCACTTTTTCTTTAATATGTTCAAAATTGATAACTAAAGGGCCAAAGCGTCTCCATTGTCTCCAAGTACGAATCCGAGATCAGAATTGAAAAATTTGGCCGCCACACAGTAGTGGCCTGAAAATCTGACTTTCATAGACATGATCGAAGTTTTCATAATATATTATAGTTTTTTTTTAATGCTACTAATAAATTCACGGTTAAATTCACGTATTAAACGACACGACAGGCGACATGTTTTGAACACTTCGGGAGTTCTTCTTCAGGATGAGTGTTTTCGATGTTTGTTTTGAAGAAGAACTCCCGAAAAGTTCGAAACATGTCGCCTGTTGTGACATTTAATGCGTGAATTTAACCGTGGTTTTATTAGTAGTAATTTAGACATGTCTCACAAAAGTTTAAATTCGATTATAGCTTTTTTTTGCTTTAGGCTTTTACTAGCCATTATTATGCTAGCTCACAACCCTTACGTGATTTAGTAAAAAAACGGAAGGCCATATTTCAGTTATAGCTCCGGTGGTTTTTTAAGCAACAAAATGTAGGTAGTGGTATTCCTTGGGTAATTAAAGTAATTTGTACTCTATAAAGTGAGTGTTTTCGCGGCGGCGGCGGTGTCGCTTGAATCTTGTCGTGATTCAAGCGACACCGCCGCGAAAACACTCAATCCTGAATAAGAACTCCCGAAGAGTTCGAAACATGTCGCCCGTAGTGACGTTTAATACGTGGGTGAACCGTGTAATTATTGACATTTTTTTTCTTTAAAGTCATCACGGGTGACGCTTTTAGATTCCAACAATAGGGGCGTAGACACTAAATAAAATAATGTGATATTTTCTCGAAGAAGGATAAAAAAAATTGTCAAATGGAGAAAAAATCAACGCAAAAGGTTAAATAGTCACGAAGTTATAAGTGTCCAAAGTTTTAAGAAGGGATGTGTTCTGTCCCTTTTTCGCAAAACGCAACTTCATATGAAACGATGACGCTGGAAGAATGTGACTTCACAGAAGACGGCAACGTGCCGCGCGCATCGTGGTCGGCGACGCCGTCGACGCGGCCTGCCGGCAGCATCCTGTAATGTCACACACCGTTTGCGTTTTCTCTCTCTAACAAGCAATATTAAAACGGTTGTAGCTTCGTAATTCTTTGAGATATCTGAATGGGATTTTCATCACTATGCATATTTTTTTGCCTTCTTTCTTTTGGAGTAATAATAATTTTCGAGTCTGCACCCGAATTATTGCCTGCGAAGTTGGACATTTTTATATTAAAAAAAGTGAACACAATTTTGCAGTTTTTCTTTAATACGAGTATGTTTAAAATTGATAGCTAAAAGGCCAAAGCGTCTCCATTGTCTCCAAGTACGAATCCGAGATCAGACTCCGTATCATGGTCGGCCTTATCACTCGATAAGTGACAAGATAGGGCATCGTCTCGTTCTATCAAACGGTGTCAGCCAGTGACGGACGCTCTATCCTGTCACTTATCGCGTGATAAGGCCGACCATGACACGGGGTCAGAATTGAAAAATTTGGCCGCCACACAGTGGCCTGAAAATCTGGCTTTCATAAACATGATCGAAGTTTTCATAATAAATTACAGTTTTTTTTTAATGCTACTAATAAATTCACGTATTAAATGACGCGACAGGCGACATGTTTCGAACTCTTCGGGAGTTCTTCTTCAGGATTAGTGTTTTCGATGTTTGTTTTGAAGAAGAACTCCCGAAGAGTTCGAAACATGTCGCCTGCCGTGACATTTACGTTAATTTTTTAACCGTGGATTTATTAGTAGTATTTTAGATATGTCTCACAAAAGTTTAAATTCGATTATAGCTGTTTTTTTGCTTTAGCCTTTTACGAGACATTATTATGCTAAATTACAACCCTTACGTGATTTAGTAAAAAAACGGAAGGTCATATTTCAGTTATAGCTCTCGAAACTGACTTAGCTACTAGCGAAAATTATATCTTCAAATATAGGTACTTACAGATTTTGTCTTTCTTTCCACTTATTATAATTATCTATAGGTATTCATCATGTTTCATCTGACTGTCGGGGCATATACTATGCGAGAAGGAGCGGGGCAGCAATAGACGCATCAGCGCGGCAGGTACGGGGCGCGCGGGTGATTTCTGATTTTTCCCTGGCGATACGCCCCCTCTTAAATACGATCTATGTTATGTAAGAGACTAGCGACCCGCCCCGCCTTCACATGGGTACTATATTATAAGTAAAAACCTTCCTCTGGAATCACTCTATCTATTAAAAAAACCGCATCAAAATCCGTTGCGTAGTTTTAAAGATCTAAGCATACATATGGACAGACAGCGGGAAGCCACTTTGTTTTATACTATGTAGTGATAATAAACTTACAGTTACTTCCGCATTTAAACTATATAAGTACCTCTACGTTAACCCTTCTTCAACACATCCACCGCTATGGATATAAAACAGCGGCAAGGAAATAAATATATATTAGCTCCCGAGCCCGCGTCACTATCACAGGTAAACACGAAAGTTCGCTAAAAGCTCCCCTTCGCACTGAAAGCTTCCCGTTGTCACCGTTATACGTCACAGTACCTACAGTTACACAGTATCTGGACCACCATTATTAATTTGTTTACATAGATTAGATTAGATTATTTATTTCATGATAAAAAATTACATTACAGATTTGCATACATGTCAAAAAAATAAGAATTATTATCATGATCGTCAAAAACAGATAAATATTAAGAGAATGTCAACAAATGTAAGAAAACAATAACAAGGAAATAGAAGAAACAAACCAAAAGCAAAGAACACAAATATATCAACCTCTAGGTATCGTCATTTTATACAATATTTAAATACGTGACACAATACATTTAAAGTCAAATCATAATCATACAAATTTAAATAGGTCATAATAATAATTTAACATGTCAAGTCCAGACTCATATACTCTTTAACTGAGTATAATGGATTTTCCAATAAAAGGAAACGTTACATACATATCATCCCTCCTTTTTCCCGGAGGGGTAGTAGAGATTACGGCAGGCAGGTTAACATTTGCTACGATCTTATAGTGCATTACGTATACCTAGGGCGGTGAATTCGTGAATGCCCCTACTACTAATATTATAAATGCGAAAGTGTGTGTGTTTGTATGTTTGTCCTTCTTTCACGTCGCAACGGAGCGTCGTATTGATGTGATTTTTTGTATGGAGATAGTTTAGAAGCTGGAGAGTGACATAGGCTACTTTTTCCAGCGAGAAAACATCTAATTCCCACGGGAAAATTCAATGTTACATTTTCCTATAACCACGCGGGCGAAGCCGCGGGCATCAGCTATAGTCTGTTCTTTTAGGTATTTAAAAGAATGTAAATAAACAAAACCACGTGACTTGGTCATTCAACCAATAAGATAATACCATAGATACAAAATGTTACTATTCATAGCAATCTTACACGGCATTTTGTATCTATGGTATTATCTTATTGGCTGAATGACCAAGTCACGTGGTTTTGTTTATTTACATTCTTTTAAATACCTAAACGAACAGACTATAGTAATAAATGAATATGCGATCTGGGGCTTTACGAATTACCGCCCGTGGTGCGTACACAATTTTACGTCTTCTCCTGGGTGTGAAGGGAGATATGCCGCTGCGCCCGTGGGCGGTAAATCTCACTTATCGCCCGGAGTGACGTTACAAACTTCCTTCGATTCATACTCTTTAACAGCATTTCTCATAGATGATCGTCGGATTAGGGTACTCATTGACCAGCAGGTCGATCACGTAACGTTTCCAACGCGCGTTAGGTAGATCCAACTGTCATTTTTCCATACAAAAAATTACATTTAGATCTACCTAACGCGCGTTGGAAACGTTACGTGATTACCCCTCTGATGGGTGATCACGTAACGTTTCAAACGCGCGTTAGGACAATTTAACTGTCATTTTGCGATATAAAGCGACATTTAGATCTACCTAAGTACGTACAATGCGTTACGTGATCGACTTGCTGATCAATCTTTAAATTTCCACGATTTGGCATTATTTGTTTACTAATATTATAACATTTTTTTTGTACATTGTCTCAAAATACTAAAAGGAAATAAGTACCTACAATGGTTTTAAATTCACTATGGTTTATGATGCTTTATGATCAGCAGTGGGTGATTACAGGCTGATAATGATGACTGACGGTTTACTGAAACGACATTTATCATTCCAAAAACAATTCGTGGGAAACTGTGATAAGTCATGTTTTTTTAATATTAGGTATAACTTTTATTGCAGATACTGTCATCTCTTTCGTGCAGACACTTCATAAGTTATTTTTGTTTTATATTAGCCATTTTAGATTAACAAAGAGAGTGTATGAGGGAAAAGTGGATGGTACAGTTAGAAGGGGAAGACATCGTCGAACTGTTTCCGACCAAATAAATAAAATTTAATTTAATTAATTTAATTATTAAAATAAATCCGCATAAATTTCAACATCAGCAACCGCATCCTCATCCGCAAAAATCGATGCGGAGTTTTTGCGGATGCGGAAGTATAAGTAAGTAAGTATAAGTATTCACGATAAGAACGAACGCTTACCGCGCGCGTTTCAATATTTTTGCCATTAGAAAAACAAACTTCATTTCGTTTCTGTGCTGTGACCAAGACCAGACGCGCCTTTTATTTGTTCGCTATTATTATCATTTAGTGTCAAGGTGTTTGATTTATTATTATTTATTATTATTGTGTGTTATTGTGGGCCTTTATATGTCGCTTCGACCAGCAAGTGATCTAGTGTTTGATGATTGCGTGATATCATAAAATGGACGTTGTTTTTACGTTTTTTAGTTAGTGAACCTAAAATCCGCATCCACGGATGTGTGCCCCTAATATCCGCATCCGCGGATGTCAAAAAAATCGCATCCGCGGCATCCCTGCCTTAAACCGACGAGCATGTATGCAGAATGTAAGGAAAGGGAATGAAGCAAGAAAGGTTTGTCAAGATCGAAGAATCCGGGAAATAGGCGTGATTATATTTATGTATGTACGTATGTATATTAGGGATATTCTATTTGACACATTATATTTTACCCAATACTAGCTCCTTGCCCGCGACTCCGTCCTTGGAACTCGTTTATATCGTAGCCGGTCGGCCCGGAAAAAGTCGGTGTACAGTACACTTGATAAAATAACCCAACGGTATAAAACGTAATAATATTACGAACGACTAGTTTTCTCTAGTCTAAACAATTAAAATACAAAAGCATCAAAGCTGCGCAGCACGCAGGTACCAACCCACGAAACCAGGGTTTAACGACTCGTCTGCGACCTTGCTTCTGGCAGTGAAAACGGTCGAGACTATAAAAACAGTCGTACTCACAACCTACGGACAATACGCCTGAGATCAGCCAGTGCAAGTGTGAGCTTCGAGGGAATTGGCGTAACTGTTCGAACCAGCTTTAGGACAACTCAACTGGCATTCTTACATATATTTGCATATCCTTGTGACCAAACATGTAGACAGTTTTATTGTATCTCTTTTTAAACCACTTTGGACCATGTTTTAAGAAATAAATGACTGATTACTGATCAACTGTAATTTTCACGTACAAAGCGTTAGGCAATCTGCTGATCAGGCATAGTTTTGTTATACCCCGACGGCGGCAAACAAGCATTTAGCCTGCCCGGGGTCATTATTCAACCGCCCGACCTTCGTGGACATATTTTTGAGAATTGGGCATAGATTTTGATGCCGTTTTTGGATATTTGTTAGATGTCCAAGTAAACTTAGATACCTAACCAAAAACTAAACCGAAATCTGCAGCTACTTCTACCAAAATGTGACCACGAAAGTGATTTAGAACAAACGCCCGAATAATGACGCTGCATAAAGTTGGCAGCGTTCTACCTAGCCATTGATTTGAGGATTCGTTGCATTAACAGCTAGAGATCCATTCTTAACATACATCCTCAGGTGGACGGGACGACCTTACTTACCAGCAGGATAAATAGGGTGTTATTATGACTGCGGTGTTTTATAAGCTGGAAGTACTTCCCCATTGGGCTGCTCCAAATATGAGCGAGATGAAATTCTATGCCCTACCTCTCTATCATTATCATATCAGCCGAAAGACACTACTGGACATAGACCTCTCCCAAGGAGCGCCACAATGGCCTCTCTAGCTTGTTGTGGATCTAAGTGTCAAGATTATACTAGGTGATGAGGCGAGGCGAAAGACACTACTGGACATAGACCTCCCCCAAGGAGCGCCACAATGGCCTCTCTAGCTTGTTGTGGATCTAAGTGTCAAGATTATACTAGGTGATGAGGCGAGGCGAAAGACACTACTGGACATAGACCTCCCCCAAGGAGCGCCACAATGGCCTCTCTAGCTTGTTGTGGATCTAAGTGTCAAGATTATACTAGGTGATGAGGCGAGGCGAAAGAGTTGTGAATAAGAGCCACGACTAGAGTTGTCTGGCGTGGGTGTTAAGTTTATTCAAGTCGTGTAGCTTTTAGCTAAGATTTCAAGCTTTGTAATAATGTATTAGTGAAATAATAGTAATAATAAATAATTTTAAGTTTTGATTTAATTTAGTTAATGTTAGTTATCATCTAAAAACGCCTTCGAGGCATTGTACAGTCGCCATCAGATATATCGGAGCGGCCAAAGTACTCACAAATATCTGAACACGTGTCTAATACCTCGACAATAGAGACGTGTTCAGATATTTGTGAGCACTTTGGCCGCTTCGATATATCTGATGGCGACTGTACCAACGAGTATGCTGGCGGCACATCCTAAATAACGAGTACATACAATTGGTCAAAACACGAAGACAAATAGAAATGTGTTTACTATTGGATTACATAGAAATATCTATACAACGAATCCATACTTACTTAATACTATTAATGCGAAAGTGTGTCTGTCTGTCTTTCTGTCTGTCTGTCTATCTGTCTGTTACCTCTTCCGATCTAGATGAAATTTGGTATAGAGATAGTTTGAGTCCCGGGTATCTTATTTTCATCCCGGAAATGATCCCCTAAGGGGGTAAAATGGGGGTGAAAAATTGTATGGAGCTACGGTATACATAAACGAGTTCCACGCGGACGGAGTCGCGGGCAGAAGCTAGTACCTAATTACTAAAAATATAAGAATAAGACATAAAATACTGCAAAGTTACTGTTTATCGTGCTCTCAGGACGCACCGAAAAAACACCGCCAAGGCGCCCGCGGCTTTCGACACGCAATTTGGTGGATTCATCCCAACTTAAGAGAAGTTTCCAAGGCCAACAAACCTTACATATTCACCGAACTCACCTCGCAAGACCAACTCTGATCACGTGTAGTTTCTATTCATCGACGGGTCAACTTATTCTGGAGGAGCGGTGAGTCGAGTTTGAAGACCAATGTAAGTTTGGTCTCCGCTTGCGTATAGTTGGTATGAATCGACGGGTCGAGTTGACCTAGTCGTGTGGAGACTGGAGATGCTCATGTGTTATGAATTCAAGATGATCTTCGAAGTACTTTTAAAGATTTGTGTACAAAGAAACATGAAGCTATAAACTGTGAAGTTTTCCATAAAATGAAGTAGCATAATTAATTTCCAAATTCACCTTTGGGTACCGGTGGAATGGGGTACTTTGATTCGGGGGGCGACTTTGATCAAATAGGTTTTTCTCCGAAATCATTGTTTTTTGTGGGTGAACTGTGGCAGTGAATATATTAGTATTTTATTTTGCTGTTTACTTCATTAAGGGCCTGTTTCACAATCTCCAGTTAAAACATATCCTTCAGATAAATGTTGGCTGTCACTTTTCTTTTATATGACGGGAGAAAGAAAGAAGAAAACGTACTAATTATTACTCGTGAAAAAAATGTATTCGTTAAGCTTTTAGTAATAAAAGGTAATTAAGTTTGAAAAATCCTGTATGGCCCGCGGTGCGAAGTTCATTCACCCGGTTAGAGTTCGTACTTGTACCTATCTACAAAAGATGGCGGCTAGCGGTCACTGCGGTTACTCGGCTGGATACAAAAAAAACAATATTGATACATAAAAAAAAACAAAAAAAAACCTTTTTTTAAGTTCTTTGTAGTTGCATACATTAACTGGGCTTCGGCTCTAAGACGGTTAAAAAAACAGCCTGTAGAAGGCGCTTCCGAATTAGATGCCAATGCCAATACTTTCAGAGCTGATAGTAGTCGTCCTTACAAGTAGACTTAAGTGTCAAACTAATTAAGAGCGGGCGTACCGCCAAGGAAAAATCAGAAATCACCCGCGCGCCCCGCACCTGCCGCGCTGATGCGTCTATTGCTGCCCCGCTCCTTCTCGCATAGTATATGCCCCGACAGTCAGATGAAACATGAGGAATACCTATAAATAATTATTATAAGTGGGAAGAAAGACAAAATCTGTACCTATCTTGGAAGATACAGTTTTTATTATGAAAATTAAAAATGGAAAAAGTTTATTGAGGTTTTAAAAGATTGATTACAAGTAGCCAAGTTTGGAGCCTCCTATTAAGCAAATAATTTTGGTTGTTTCAGGAATTATGTCTTAACATAAACGCGATCATGTTAACTATAGAAAAGAATAGAATAGAATTCATTTATTGCATAATTATAGGTGTTATAATAAGGTTACATTATGTATTTTAGTAGAATCACTATAATTTGCCTTTCAGGCGTACAATATTAGTTTACTGGTTTATGATAATAGGTTATACATTTAAAAAATCAACTCGAAAATGGATACGAAATAAGTGTTTATTTAAAACAAATTAAATCACTAATGGTTAAAAACACAATACATATTAAATAAAAATATAAACTAAGACTAACCACTAAGAGAATAATAAGAAAACTAAATTAAAACTAAAACTAGAAAATAAGATAACAGCATAGAAAACCAAGAAAGAAAAAGAAATATAAAAATATGTTTTATGACCGGCTCCCACCTGGTCCAAAGGTGCCATAAATACTGGCCGCATTGCCCCGCTGAACTGCCACCGATATTTGTTGGACCAGGTAAGAGCCAGAACGAGGGTCGCAGCCCGTGTCTGTTAGACGCCGACCCAGCTCCCAAACAAGCCTCCTGCCCTCCGAACACCAAGGACCAGCCGTCTCGATTGCGACCGGAACAAAGTCGTACGCCGATTCAAGGTGGCCGTATTTCCCATGTTTTAGTTTAGCCGCATTTTCCGCGGCCGCACCTGCTATACCCATGGTATGGGAAAGGTGAGTGGGTGCAAATGTGCTCACACAGGTTGCATCCCATAGCAGGCAGCGGCCTTTTGCCCAGGGAATCAGCGTAAGACCATCCGGTCTCTTTCCATCGGTACGGCTTAGCCCTTGGGGCTCCAGAACGCAAGGAATGCTCGCCGAGACCATGGCGCGGCGTATGAGTTCGTTAATGGCGTGATGTCTGGGGATACAATTAATAATAATAATAATAATTTAATTTTTAGCCTAGTTTTACCTAAGAAGAAAAAATAAGGCAAGTGCTATCATATTACTAAGTTGTAGAGAAATCTATATCGAAAAAATACCCGGTTCCATATAATAATAATTAAACAAAATCGTCATGCGATTTCATGCGCAACCATTTTGAAACGCAAACATTAGTGTTGTTACGTTTTTAAAGCACTTAATGATCGAAATAAGTAAAACTAGTGCAATTATTCTTATTCCCTTTGATATGAATACTATGCTAGGTAAACGAAGAAACCCATAACACAAAGCCTTTGAGCTTAGTATGGGACTAGTTCGATTCTTGCTTAGTTCGATATTTAATTTATCCGTTAAAATTCTAATGTTGCCTGGAACGAGGTATAGGTACCAAGACGGGTCTCTGCACTCATTTGCCACGTCAATCGTCATAAAACGTAAAACAAACATTCTAAATTCGATTCAAAATTACCTATAATGTTTATTTTCACATACCGCATACTTAGGTGGCTCTGTGCCTATGTTTATGCTTGATTCGAACACACAAACCTTGTTTGTATATATACGGTGTTATAATTAGTTTCGACGTCTGGGCGGTGGGAGGGAACGATCAGATTTGGAACGAACAAGTCAGAATTAAGTTTAAATATTGTCATCAGTTTCCGCAATAACGCCAGCAAGCATCTATAAAGCAGCTAGACCAGCTAGATCACGTAACGCTAACGCTTGATATAAATGTCACTTTTTGTATGGAAAAATGACAGTTGAGTTGTCCGTCGAAACGAAACGACGACCGATTATACTCCAGGCAAAATACGGTTTTGAAAAACATTAATTTATAATAGCGTTTTTTTTTGTTGATTTCATTTTAAAATGTTATTCTAAGATGATTCATTCAAGAACCCGACAAACTTTCCACCCGGAAGTAATTATGTAGATTTAAATGAAGCATGCATTGTCTTTTTTTGTACGATTTATCTTGAATATTATAGAGCAAATGTAAATGAACCAAAATAAAGACAAAAAAAAATATTAATATTTTTTCTGACTTTTCAGAAGCTAGTTTATCGTTTTTTTGATGTCTGAAAATTTCGGATTTTGTCGCTGGGTAACTATTTAATTGATAATATATCCATTACACATTAAAAATAAGCTATTATAAATTATTTCCAAATTTGACTTTGTTTCCATACGAGTTGTCAGTTCATTGACTGGACTATTAGCCTAGTGGGTAGTGACGCTGCCTATGAAGCTGGAGGTCCCGGGTTCGAATCCCGTATAGGGCATTTATTTGTGTGATGAGCACGAATATTTGTTCCTGAGTCATGGATGTTTTCTATGTATTTATTATTATTTATTTATTTATTTATTTAAATCAGGCAACTAGGCCCATATTACAAGTTATTACATATTATTATTTAAGTATGTATTTATCTATATAAGTATGTATGTCGTGGTCTAGTACCCATAGTACAAGCTTTGTTTATATAGTTTGGGATTAGGCCGATTTGTGTAAGATTGTCCGCTAATATTTATTTATTAAATTTTAGCGTTTTATAATTGCATGTAGCTAGGTGACTGTGACAGTGTGCACAAAACATTACACTCCTTTTAGTTGGGCATTCGTGTCCAAATGGGTATATGGCCAATATACAGTGTGTGGCCTGTAACAAAAGCAAATATTTAAAAGGACGCTTCCTTCGAGCATCTGCAGTAACACCTTGTGTCCAATTTTTTAAATATTTTTTTTAATTCGGAGAAATGTTGATCTAAAGTTATGACTTATGACCTCCAAGTAATGATCTTGGCATGACGAGATCATAGCACAGCAGTCAATGCAGATTTTGAAGCAACAATAGTTTTAGCATTTTTGTTTTTAAAAGATATTTTTTATTTCTTTGTAATTATTTTGTGTTATTAAAATTTTAATAAACTATATGTGTCACCCCAGGAGAGTAAAAAATACACGTAAACTTGCTTTAAAGAAAAAAGAAACATTTTTTTATTTATTTAATACCACCTGGAAATAATTGCTCACAAGCTCAATAATCTACCGTTACATTTTTTGCTCCTACTCCAGGCCACATCCTGTATTAACTACAAATACTATACTTGCAAAACACCGAGTCTTTCGTTATTTGGCTCGCGTCGACTTCTCGATTGAAATTTGAGTTGAATGCATGTCCGACAACAACAGTGCGATGCCCGAGGCGGCGGAAAATGTATGCGAAGTTACGATGTGTATTTCCTATCTGATACGAGAATACGAGAAAATCAAACTTGTACGAGTATTTGAGCACCTCAATTGGAGAAGTAGGTACCTAAAAGAATTCAAAATTACGCGTCTATGAAAATGAAATAGAATTTTATTTGAACGATAATAACTGATTCAGTAGGTACAATTTCCTTAATGCCTAATAGTTGACACTTATTGATCACCTGACACCCAATCCATACTAATATTATAAATGCGAGTGTGTCTGTCTGTTGGTCTCTCTGTCCTCCTCGCTTAAGCCGCTAGTTGAACTTTGGTATAGAGATAGTTTGAGTCCCGGGGAAGGACATAGGGTAGTTTCTATCCCGGAAATCCACCTCTAAGGGGGTGAAATGGGGGTGAAAACACAAACAAAAACACTTATTGTGTGAATGTAATGCCCTTGCCAGACAAAGAATGAATTACTTTGGTAACGGCTATCCGCAACCAAAGGAATTCAAGATGCTCCCGCTGAACTGCATCATCCGTTTTGTGGAAATGATGGAGCGAGCTTGGAGTAGGCGTAAATGAGAGGGCAAATGCACAAAAGATCTCACTGGGTCGAAGTGTATCCGAAAGGGCGCTCATGTAGATAAGTCCTTTAACTTCTAGAACATTCCTCCCACTAAGGACATGTTTGGTCTCACGTACATGAGCCGTGGGCGCACCGGCGTGGGATGACACGGGTATCGCCAGATTAAGTTAAAAATAGCGACCATTTTGCATATTGAGGAAAACCCGTGAGTGACCTTTGGTTCAAGTATTCAGCCCGTATCCACCCACTGCTGAGTATAGGCCTCTTCTTTATTACGCCACTCTCCTCGGTCCTGTGCTAATCTCATCCACTGTTTGCCTGTTCGGCAGATATCATCGGTCCATCGGGCTGGTGGTCCGCCCGCTGACCGTTGCGATGACCTTGGCTTCAGTAAACCGTTTTGTCCATCTCCCATCGTTTCTCCTCGCCAAGTGTCCTGACCACCTCCCCTTTAACTGTGTAGTTCGTTTTCCGACGTCAGTCACCCCCTTTAACTTCAGATACTTTACAGATGTAGGTAAGTAGGTATATACTATACTGAGATTTATTCAGGAAAAACAAACACAAAAAAGAATGAAACTGAACCACTACGTACCATCAAGATCCACAGCGCAGGTTTCGTCATTCCACAGATAATGCATGCACCACAGGTTTCGTCAGTAAAATATAAATACAACACACAATCCGCAACACGCATCGTCAACTAAAACTATAATACATATACATACACACCACCTAGATCCAACCCTATCGTCCTGCGAGATACGTTCCTGGCGCAAACGTCCCAAAAATACTCGCCGCATTGCCGCGTTGGACAGCCAAAGAAATACGTTGCACCAGGTACGCACCAGATCTTGGGTCACAACCGTTATCTCGCAAACGTTTCGCTTCCACACACCAAGGACCCGCCGTTTCGACAGCAAGAGGGACGAAGATTGAACGCAGTTTTGTTCTATACGGTCGGTTAACTACCGTTGATGACACGATGTTGTGAAATTCGCTCGAACTGACTATAATACTTTTGGCTGCATGTTTCGGGCTCATCCGATGTCCGTCTTCATAATAAATCTTCTCACGGCCGTCATGTTTTATGTACATACGAGGACGATGAACATGCGAATTCAGTCGTATCAAATTTTTACATGTTGTTAACACAGTTAACATATTTAGCATTGTTATCGTTAAATGTCTTTTGTAAATGTCGAATACGTGACGCGTAATATTGCACATTTTACCACTTTGTGTTTAGCCTCTTTCGGTACCTTTGGTTAAAAGTTTTCTCTACAACCTTTAAAATTTCAAGATATAGGTATTATAAATAATGGTTGTATACAGCCTTGTAGGTTATGTTATGTTAGGTTTATTCCAAAAGTTTTCTTGACAGTTATGGCAAACGATATTATGGAACACTTTATTAACCATTTTCTACCTACTGGGGTATTGTAGCAACATTACTACATTTCATTTATTCCTTGATAAAACATAGTTCTACGCGTCAATTTTAGTATTTGTTTTTTTCATGTAATCAGTGAGTTCCTATAATTCGCTCCTGCTACTATATTCAATAAGATTGCTATTTTAAACATAGTAACAGAAAATTTACAAAATTAGTTATCATCCTCATCCTCCTAGCGTTATTCCCGGTTGTGCCCTAAAGGAGCCCGGAGTCCGCTTTGACACCTAATACCATTATTTGGCATAGGCACTAGTTTTACGAAAGCGAATGCCATCTGACCAACCCAGAGGGAAAACTAGACCTTTTGGGTTTAGACCGGTTTCCTCACGATGGTTTCCTTCACCGTAAAGCTAACGGTAAATATTCCGACATAAGTTCCGAAAAACTCATTGGTACGAGCCGGGATTCGAACCCACGACCGCCGCTTGACAGCCGCATGCCTGAACTACTAGGCTACCGTAGCTTTTACAAAATTAGGTTTCTTATCGTCATAAAATAAATGAAGCTCTCTCCTTGATAGCCACCACCATGATTCGCGTATATATAGCTGCTCTTTTTCCTATGGCAGGATGACTACGACTTAGTAAATAATAAATAATAAAAAAAAACAGCCTATATATACGTCCCACTCCCACTGCTGGGCACTGGCCCACTCACCTGAATTTACCCAGGAGAGGGGGCAGTATTTATCCGTATCCGAACACTGCCTGTTATCAAGATAACAGGCAGTGTTCGGGCTTAGTAACTTAATAAAGTGTAAAAGTCCAAAGTTAGATCTCTCACGCAAATTACCTTTAGATAAAGCTTAACCAAGAATTCCAATAAAAACGAAGAATCCGTCTGTCCGTTGCCCTCAGGGACAATGCCCCGAGTCAACAGTGACGTCGAAACTTACGCGGACGAGGTTCGACTGGTTTTCTAACTCTGACAATTTATGGTTGGCGCTGAAACACTGCAAAATTTGTGATTTAGCTAGTGATGTGCAGTTGGCACGACCTACATTGCCGGGAAAGCTGTCAAAACGTGTGTCACATTTATTGTATTCATCAGAGAACGAAAGCCCATGGATGTTAAAGTAGAGCCGCAAAATGGTTGGGGGCGGGGTGTCAAAATGCCAGGCAGCCGTATGGTTCGGACATGCGCATAGCGGGTTTTAAGCTGCAGAGAGCGGTGGCGGGGCGGCGCGGTGCGGCGCGGAGGCGGTACCGGTTGTAATGTTCGAGCTAATATGAAAGGATCCGCACAGAAAACCGCGCCGCGCCGCGCCGCTCTGTGCGGATCCTTTCATATTAGCTCGAACATTACAACCGGTACCGCCTCCGCGCCGCCCCGCGCCGCTCCGCCACCGCTGTCAGTGCGTTTCGGCCTTTAGGCACGTGTTTGGGTAGAAATTTGTAAAGAGCTCGCATTCTATTTACTACAGATCAAGTTAGATGTAAACAACTGACATTTAAAACCCACGTCCGTAACAAAGTTACGCAATTACCCTGCATTACAATCGGTATGCATTTCCGCTAACTTTACACTAAAATAAAACAAATTTCTCTTTCTAACAATAGACGTGCACTTAACCTTGGATGACCTCACGACCAAGGCTAAACCGAAACCGATAGGATTCGCAACAGCTTGAAACAATGGATCAATCGGGGGATAATCAATGAGTGACCGTTAGATAACGGCGGTCATTGAACCTGTTGTTGATTGGAAGAGAAATCCCACATCAATAGTGTTCTACAATATTCGATTAAGTTTCTTTCGAAAATTGTATTTTTGGTAGGTTAGTTTAGGTAGTAACTACGCAATCGAAGACGTCAAAAGTTCTTATTCCCTTTTAATAAAGATTGACCAGTGTGTGTTTCCAGTGATGACATAATATATGGCACTGAAACGTGGTCGCTTACTATGGGCCTCGTAAGAAGGCTCAAAGTCACCCAAAGGGCAATGGAGAGGGCTATATTGGGAATTTCTCTGCGTGATCGCATCAGAAATGAGGCTATCCGCAGCAGAACCAAGGTAACCGACCGATATAGCCCTCCGAATCGCTTAACTTAAGTGGCGGTGGGCGTGGCACATAGCACGTTGAACCGATGGCCGTTGGGGCGGAAAGGTTCTCGAGTGACGACCACGTACCGGAAGGCGCGGCGTGGGTCCCCCACAAGGTGGACTGATGACCTGGTAAAGGTCGCGGGAGTCCGCTGGTTCGGGTGGCGCAAGATCGGTCATTGTGGCACTCTTTGGGGGAGGCCTATGTCCAGCAGTGGGCGTCTTTCAGCTGATATGACGATGAATGATGATGAAAGACTTTTTAAGTCTTCGTTTGCGTAGTACTTTTGAATGGCCCCACAGAATGGATGCCATTGCACATTACCCATTACTCGGGGTTGGGGGCGGGTGTCAAAATCAAAACGATGACAGGCAGCCGTTTAGTTCGAACATGCGCATACGTGACTACCCCTCTGGTTTAATAGTTATACAGGGCGTCCCAAACTTATGGGACATGAAGGGGAAGTACCTTAAATATCGTAGATAGTGAATTTTGCTCAAAGAAGACTTTATGTTATTTTTAAAAGTTAGTAATTCTGCATTCATAGATTTTCTAAAAATTACTTGCTTCGTCTGGGAATCGAACCGACTTAAATGACAAAAAAAACACCCTACTTTTATGATGCCAATCGAAAGAATAGCAAAAAAATTATAGCTCTGCTTAAGTAACATAGTATTTTAAAAGAAAGGACAAAAAAAAAAATGGACAAATGGACCGATTAGATGGCCGACCTTACACCATTAGATTTCTTCTTTTGGGGATACGTGAAAGATATGCTATGCAAAAACGATACGAGAACGTGGGCGAGTTGCAAACAGAATTGTGCCATATCACATCGAGTGTTCACCATAAAATGATAAGAAAATCAACAGGCAGCGGGCTCATTAAAAGATTGGAGATTTGCGTAAGACAAGAGGGATCACAATTTTGAGCATTTAATTAATTCATTTACAAAAAAATACCTACTTAATTGTTCGCTACTAGACCGGGCTTGCAAGACTCTACTCGGTTGATGCCAGGGCTGGGCCCGACGAGTTCCTGACCCGAATATAGGCCTGGACTAGAACGACCGGTATAACCCCGCTAAGCTATAGCTTCCAAGAAGCGTGGCATACCGAAGATGCGCCAGGTATCGGTCCGATACAAAACAAAACGTGTTTTTACCTTGATGGAAGCTTCATCCGCCGTTATCTGTCGGCCGGCGTATGTGTCTCTGAATGTATGTGTATGGTGTGGGTGGGTGTCGAGGCCGTCGCGTGTCCTGGTGAACACTTCCTGGCTCCTGGATGATAGCTCACCACGTGAGCGCACCCGAATCCAAAACTACCGACCTAAATTTATCACTTCACTCACAGGCAACAACAAAACTCCTCGATAGGAGCGCCTGGCCTCAATTATGAACTGATTCCAATTAACATAAATCAAATGTCCCGAATGCTTTCACAAAACTCAAAATACAAATCAAAGCATGGTGGTTCCCACCAACAAGGTCAAATTCTAGGTTATACTACAAAAATGACAGACGTCAAACGTCAAATAGTGACGTGTCCTTTTCTTTTCCGGTTATCAACCGAGTGATGCCCGCGGTAAAAGACTGGTATCGAACAATCCCCCGCTCCAGGCAGAGGAGCTCTGTCTGCTAATAAATGGGCAGGCGGGCTAAGCTCGCTACAGCTCGCTTCAAAACCGAATCTCCGACCATAACCTCCGCAACCCTGGGGACCCCGTCAGACCCATACAACAAATTTACAATGCGTCCACGACGCCAATACAAAGGTAATAAATTAGCTTCCTTAACTAGTACAAGATCTCCAACGTGAGGAGGATCAGTTTTGTCAGTCCACTTAACGCGCTGCTGCAAGATGTGCAAATATTCTAGCGACCAACGATGCCAGAAGCTTTGGGTCATCTGCTGTAGCAACTCAAACCGACTTAAGCGTGATGATTTTACCTCCCTGAAGGGGTACTCCGGCAGCGCGGTAAGGGGCTGGCCAATCAAAAAATGACCAGGAGTCAATGCTTCCAGGTCATTTGGGTCCGACGAGACAGGGCAGAGAGGGCGCGAGTTGAGGACAGCCTCAATTTTACAAAATACCGTAGCAAGTTCCTCGAACGTTAAAATCGTTTCACCAATAACTCGGCGGAGATGCGTTTTTGTAACTTTTACAACAGCCTCAAAAATACCACCCCAATGTGGGCAAACAGGGGGATCAAATTGCCACTTAATGCCCATTCGAGACATTGCAAATCTTAAATTATCCTTATCACTATTCAAATAATTACAAATTTCATTCAAGTAACGGTCAGTGCCTTTATAATTGGTGCCGTTATCAGAGCGGATCAGAGATGGCAGTCCCCGGCGGGATACAAATCTACCTAGCGTCGCAAGAAACGCTTCCGTGCTGAGGGCATGAGACTGACCGAGAGGGGGGCGTGCAGCCCTAAAAGGCAACCGAGTAACAAAGCGACCATCAGCGAGGCGACCCGTATTATTCTGATACGACAATTCGCATTCTTGTTCCGCTGGATCGACTCTGGGAGCCTTGGGGGGCTCCTCGACCTCCCAGAAACGCTGGACGGCGTCCGAGAGCGAGAGCCCTACGGTAACAATTTCATTTTCAACCCGTGGGACCAAGAAAGGTGTAACCAAAAATGGTTTGCAAAGCCATCAAACCGCAGGGTTGTAAAACCCGCTTGTCCCCGGACAAGATCAAACCTAAAACATCAACACCCAAGAGCAGGTCTATAGGTCCTGGAACAAACCATTGGGGGTCAGCGGGGGTCAACTCTGACGTCAATTTCACCGCGGTAGGGGAGATAACCACCTGCGGGTTGCTGCCCAAAATATCGTTCAACACAACCGCTTTGGCCACAATGGTTGGCCCACAATTGACAGTTGAAAAACAAACATTAATTTCCCCCATGGAACCCTGCACCTGAAGGCCACCTATTCCGTGGATGACGGAGGGGCGGGGTCTACATGGGTGGCCCAATCTCTCCACCAAATAAGACGACGCAAGACAGCCCTGGGCACCCGAATCCAAAAGGGCACGAACTAACAAGGACTTCCCCATCCCCATCGGGCCCCAGACCCTGACACAAACAGTTGGCAAGAGTACTGTTTCAGGGTGGGCGGCTGTGGTGGAGGAGCGGGCGGCAGCTACCTATTGGGGGCGTCCCTCATCGGGCCGCCAACAACCCTCATAGGCGCCGTCCTGTTGGGCTGGCACCGCCCAATTGGACCGCACCAGGTACTGGTCCGCCGGAACCTCAGGGCAGCGACCCGGGCGCGCCCAGGTCGACGCGTAGTACTCGGAGCGGCGTCCAACTTGGGGCGGGCGGCGTTCCAACCGCGGTCGTTCGCACAACGGTGGTGAGAATCTCCGAGGCGGGGAGCTGCGCTGAGCAGCAGCGAACCTGGCCTGTGGACGAGGAGATGGGGGAGGGGTACCCCCGCCCGTGAACGGCGAGCCCCGACAAGACTCCCTTTGGGGGTAATGGGGAAGCGGGCCCCCGCCCGTGGGGGAACGTCCCGCACCATCCAACCGATTACCCCCATTTTGGTTGGCGCACAACACCAGGTGGTGTTTCCCTTGGCAGTGCGGGCACGGTTCGGGCCGTGGGCAATCCCGCTGCAAATGCTGCCCCAAACAGGAGTAGCACCACCGGCGATCATTCGCGGTACCGCGCCGATCCTTCACCCTCTTGTGCAGGAACCTGGGGCATGCTGCAACCAAATGGCCATCATCCGTGCAATACACGCACCTTGGGGGCGCGTGGGCCGTCGCGTATCGGAGGGGCGGGCGGCGTGGCTCTACCACCCCTGGCTTAGGGGGCCGAGCAGCCACACGCCGCTGTTCCCGTGGAGGTCCCGCCGAGGGTCCCGAGGGGCCTTCAATCCCGGCGTTGTCCACCAACCGACACTCCTCCTCCAGAAAGGAGACAAGGTCCGCAAAACGTGGCAATTGTGTGGAACTGCCCCCACCGTGCTTATACTCAAAACGGAGCTTCAAGTCCGTGGGCAACCGTGACAAAACTATATGCAAGAGCATGAACGACCATTCATCCACCGGCAGGCCAAGTCGTCGTAAAGCATTCAAGGCCACCATCACGGGATTCACCAAATCCCTCCGCAACGTGGCAACCCCATAAATGTGAGGAAGCGCCAAAATTTGTGCCACATGGGTGTCTGCCAAACGCCTAATGTTGGCATATCGTTTCTCCAAAAGCTCCTGGGCTGTGGTGTAATTTTGGTCGGTGACCGCAAGATGTGAGACTAACTCCAGTGCCTCTCCATTCAAGGTGGAGAAAAGATATGCCAACTTTTGGCTCGGTGCCAAGTCCGTCCTGGCGTCCACCAGACTTGAAAACAAGTCGTGGTAGGCGGTCCAACATTTTAAGTCCCCGTCAAAATGGGGCAAATCCAGGGTTGGCAAACGTCCTAGGAGAGCCAGGGGTGGCGGTGATCGCGTCTCCGCCGTCAAAGGACCCCGCTGCACCTTGTGCGCAGCCTGAACCAGCTCATCATGCAAGTCATAATATTGTGTGATGTCTGCCTCCACTGAATCATCAATCTTTTCATCCATCGCCAAAAGCGCTGCATAAGCACTCTGAACTACCGCACTTCGGTCCGGTAGCTCAGCCGATCGCTTCAGCAAAGCGTCGGTCCGGTCGGGTCTACCTATCAAATGCACCGCAGAGGACAACCATCTCAGCTCCGCCCTAATCTTGGCTGTCCACTTTGCCATGGCTGTAGCCAGCAACAACAAACACTCACAAACAAACGCAAGTCCAATCGACTTCTAATTAAAATGTTCGATAATGCAAAACAAAAACAATATAAACTAAAATTATTTGGCACCAGGAACCCTGCAAAATGTTACTTGTTGAACCCTAAATCAAGTAATATTTATAATGAGAATTAATTTATTTTAACAAGTATAATTTATTTTCAAATCGCAACACATTGGTCAATACAGAACCCTTCTGGACAATATTCACTTCTCAGGGAACCCCAAAATATTCCAAACCTGTATGTTCCCAACGCACAAAACAATTAATCCAAATAATTTTAGTCAATGCAAATTATATTTAATTACCAACTTATATGGCTTGCCAAGGAACCCCTCAGAATATTACTTATTCTCTGAGTGAACTCTAATTTATAACTGCTAAACTAAGCCAAACAAACAATGTCAAACAACCAGGGGCAAACTTCAAATAATTATAATCCCAACCAATACTGATATATATATATCAAGTGGGTCTCAAATCAATACCCATATATTCACACCGAGCAATCCTGAAATATAGTTCAAATTATTATCTAAACAAGCAATATCAATTTCCTATGTGTTTAGTATATACCTAAGAATTGAATTTGAGATTGCTATTGCTATTGCTATGTTCAGTGACCAAGAAATTCACCAAATAATATCAAATCAACTATCAAAACAATTAGCAATGTATGCTATTATATCACTACAAACCAATTCAGTAATATTTTGCTATTTTAAATACAACTACTATGTTCCATCAAGGGTTAACCTCAAAAACGTTTTTTCCACAAATATCAAAATAATACTGTGAACCAGTCAAAGATACCTATTGACACGGCCAGAGGCGTTTCAAAGAACCACGCCCTTGCTACCAAAATGTTCGCTACTAGACCGGGCTTGCAAGACTCTACTCGGTTGATGCCAGGGCTGGGCCCGACGAGTTCCTGACCCGAATATAGGCCTGGACTAGAACGACCGGTATAACCCCGCTAAGCTATAGCTTCCAAGAAGCGTGGCATACCGAAGATGCGCCAGGTATCGGTCCGATACAAAACAAAACGTGTTTTTACCTTGATGGAAGCTTCATCCGCCGTTATCTGTCGGCCGGCGTATGTGTCTCTGAATGTATGTGTATGGTGTGGGTGGGTGTCGAGGCCGTCGCGTGTCCTGGTGAACACTTCCTGGCTCCTGGATGATAGCTCACCACGTGAGCGCACCCGAATCCAAAACTACCGACCTAAATTTATCACTTCACTCACAGGCAACAACAAAACTCCTCGATAGGAGCGCCTGGCCTCAATTATGAACTGATTCCAATTAACATAAATCAAATGTCCCGAATGCTTTCACAAAACTCAAAATACAAATCAAAGCATGGTGGTTCCCACCAACAAGGTCAAATTCTAGGTTATACTACAAAAATGACAGACGTCAAACGTCAAATAGTGACGTGTCCTTTTCTTTTCCGGTTATCAACCGAGTGATGCCCGCGGTAAAAGACTGGTATCGAACATTAATTGACTACGGCAGTTTCATGTATGTTTTTAATTTGATTAAAATATTAATTTCACGTTGTTCCTTTCTTTTAAAATACCATGTTACTCAAGCAGTTATTATTTTTTAGCTATTCTTTCGATTGGCATCATAAAAGTAGGGTGATTTTTTTTGACATTTAAGTCGGTTCGATTCCCAGACGAAGCAAGTAATTTTTAGAAAGTCTATGAATGCAGAATTACTAACTTTTAAAAATAACAAAGTCTTTTTTGAGCAAAATTCACTATCTACGATATTTAAGATACTTCCCCTTCATGTCCCATAAGTTTGGGACGCCCTGTATAGGATTTTCTTTCGATTTAGTTTTTCGTTTTTTTTTGGAAGATATACGCAGGCTTGCAAATTTTACAGCTCACAAAGCCATTATAGAATAGAATAGAAAACTTCATTTCGTAAATAACAGTAAGTACATTTTACATTTACACTTAGATGCGAAAACGGAGTCCACCCACTCAGCATAATGTCGATCCACGGCGAAACGGCGCTGGTATTATGTGGATCCACGTGTGGTGCGCTGCAGAACTGCACGTTACATAGTACTACTACTTAAAGGGTTTATTTATACACACTATAATATTCTTATTAAATGAGTTTCACCTAAAATTACAAAAGATGCATATCATTACATAGTATAAAACAAAGTCGCTTCCCGCTGTCTGTAACTATGTATGCTTAGATCTTTAAAACTACGCAACGGATTTTGATGCGGTTTGAGTGATTCAAGAGGAAGGTTTATTTTATATGTATAATATAGTAACCGTCCGAAGCCGGAGCGGGTCGTAGAACCTACATTTGAAAATAAATTCCTAACTAGGTACGAAAAACATAATCATACACATATAAAGACACTGGAAGGCTATGCTGGATTTATTAGTTGATCCAGTATTTATTTTTTATGAATTTAATGTAGAAGCATTTTTGATGGGGGTGGGATGTTATTCCAGCATTTCGTGGCATTAGTGTAGCTTGTAATAAATACCCCTACCTTTCAGGAGACGGTAGCCATAATACCGCCACTACAGGCTCTAGGTATGTGTTGTTGTTCCTGATGAAGGTCGCAAGAGCTCACGAGGGTGCGCTGGTTGAGAGTGAGGAATTCAACTGACAGTTTTACAAAAAGTTAAATAACCTTAATTATACGTCCACTACTGGGCACAGGTCTACTCTATGTGGCAAGATAAATCAATCAAATATTTTTAAGCAAAATAAAGATATTTGTATTTATAATATTTTTTAATTTAGACTAGTGCATCATCGCAATAAGAGCGGGCAACGCTATGTGCAACTATTATGCAAGAGATCGGCGACTTTGAGTGCGTTCAACCGTCTGGGAACGAGCTAGGTATCTAATACCTAGACTTGGACAATACCTAGACTCCCTCGAAGCTAGCTTCTTGGAAGATCCTAACGACTTAGCGTCCCTTTGTGGAAAAAACTCGCTAAACTAGCTGAGCTTTAAGTACAGTCAGCAGCAAAAGGAGCTAAGCGGGTCAAGTGCTCAAAATTACCTACACACGACTCTACTGTCAAAAGGATAAGGACTGTCCAGATCATTTTGAGAGTGTCATTTTGCGTAACGAATAATAATAATAATTTATTGATAAAACATAATGGTACATCAGCAGATCATGTAACGCATTGTACGCGCGTCAGTTAGATCTAAATGTCACTTTTTACATGGGAAAATGACAGCTGGACTGTTTTTACGTGCGTTGGAAACGTTACGTGACTACCCCTCAGTTTAACTCTAGAGCAGGGTTTCTTAAAGTGTGGTCCAAAGGAACCCTTAGGGTAAAACCCGGATAGATAGAGACCCACTTTTTGAAATTACTTTATATTTCTTTGTACAAAAAGCAAGATTCTTTATTTGTAAAACGGGTAGGTATTTTGGTTTATTATCTTCATGAAAGGAATAAACATTATCTTTAATATTTCCAGAGTATTGGCGGTTTTTGCGGACCTCTAAATTTTGGTACAACTAGATCCCATATAGGGGATAGTAGCCTAATCCATGTAAATTACGTTTAGAGCCTTATCACACTTGCGATTTGCGAGCGTGTTTTCTATACAATTATCAGTCGCGGCGAACACGCTGCGTGATCGCCTTCATACAAAATACGCTTGGAAAGGACATTGCTTGATCCCGCAAAAACTTTGATCGCACCTAGCCGTCCCATGCAATCGCACAGAGACATGCAACACGGTCAACTTAGTTGTAGTTGTGTCTCTCGATAGATAAAAATAAGTGTGATTCGTGAAACTAGAGAGAGTTATTGCAATCGAGGCAACTATACCCCTGGGGCAACTATCCGGGTTTTACCCTAGGCACATGAGTAATTTGCCTTAGGGGTCCGTGACATGATTGCTAGTCCACGGCCACTTCGTTCACTCTTAACGTGTTTTTTAGGGTTCCGTACCCAAAGGGTAAAAACAGGACCTTAATATTACTAAGACTTCGCTGTCCGTCCGTCTGTCTGTCACCAAGCTGTATCTCAATAACCGTGATAGCTAGACAGTTGAAATTTTCACAGATTATGTATTTCGGTTGCCGTTATAACAACAAATACAAAAAAAAATAAAAAATTAAGGGGGGCTCCCATACAACAAACGCGTTTTTTTTTGCTGTTTTTATAGATAATGGTACGGAACCCTTCGTGCGCGAGTCCGACTCGCACTTGGCCGGTTTTTTTTTAATTTCTTCTATTGGGGTCCGCGGTATTTTTGAAATTCTGAAAGTGGTTCATGCCTAACAAAAGTTTAAGAATCCCTGCTATAGATTATAGACCAGACCCCGTATCATGGTCGGCCTTATCACGCGATAAGTGACAAGGTAGGAGCGTCGTCTCGTTCTATCGAACGGTGTCAGCCAGTGACGGTCGCTCTATCCTGTCACTTATCGTGTGATAAGGCCGACCATGATACGGGGTCAGGAGCTTAGTATTAGAGGCAAATAACACGGGCCCTGAGCTTTATGTGTTTCAGTACTTCTACCGTGTTACTACTTCTGATTCTGACTGTACCTACTTACCTACCATAATATGTTATATTCGTAAGATTAGAAAAATCGTTCGTTATCGCCATGCGATTTCAGGGAAAACCATTGTAAAACTTATAAAAAATAGTATTGTTGTGTTTGAAAAGCACTAAATGATCGAAATAAGTCAAATTAGTGAAATATTTCCCTTTCATATCCTACTCATCATATTATAAATGCGAAAGTTCGGATATTTAGATGTTTGGATGTTTGTTACCCAATCACGCTTAAACGGCTCAACCGATTTGGATGAAATTTTGCACGAAAATAGTTTATAGCCTGGATTAAAATCTAGGGTAGTTTTTTTAGACGAAGTCGCGGGCGGAAGCTAGTTCTACATAAACGAAGAAACGCGGAAGAATTTGACCATTAAAAATCGAATGTTGACTGGAATGGGGTATAGTTTACATTAGTTTAACTAACCGGGACTTTATAATATGCTAGATTTTTCCCGCGACTCCGTTTCTTGTATACCATATCTCTATACCATACAAACTTCCACCCCCCATATCACCCTCTTAGGGGCTGATTTCCGGGATAAAAACTATCCCATGTCCTCCGCCGGAATTCAAATGATCACCAAATTTCATAAACAAGTTCAGCGCGGACGAAGTCGGACATACATTACATTGTACATTCGATATATAAGGGGTTACCGAACAATACATTGAACAATAACACCCTGATGGTAATCGACATCTGATTTGTCAGCCGCAGTGCTGGAAGAATACTAATATCGAGCCAATACACTTTGCGGAACGTTTTCAGGTTGATTGTAAAATCGATTCTCTAAAATGTCCAAACTGTATATTTTGTCGCATGGGAGCGAACTTATATATTTACGGCGAGGGTAATCCTGGGTGAAACGAAAGATTCTACAATTGAATCCTGATCGTAGCGAGGGATTCTTGAGCGCAACAAGGGATTCAAGTGTCCGCCCAAGACGTAATTAGTTACTAGGGCGTATTACGACATTACTAGGGCGGTGAATTCGTTAATGCCCCAGATCGCAGGTGTTTGTGGCCCGAACCGAAGGGGAGGGCCATAAATATGCGATCTGGGGCTTTAAGAATTACCGTACACAATTTTACGTATTCTCGTGGGTGTGAAGTGAGATTTGCCGCTGCGCCCGTGGGCGGTAAATCTCACTTACCGCCCAGAGTGACGTAAATAACATTGCTACCGAGTGGCACGTACCTACTGCTTTTCACATCTTCTGAGGATTTTGTTTTGATAGCTGGGACCACGGAAGAAAAGTAGAAGTTTGACCCCGCATTTGGGGACAACAATGACTCTTTCCAGAACGGCAGGCGGGAAGTAGTTTATTACTCGCCTAGGGCAGGCGGTAGAACTAAAAGCGGTTATTAATGGCGACTTTTCGCAGCGCAATAATTGCGATACAGAACCGATAATGACTGGTGATTTGATTACGACAAGTGATCTATGGTTAGCGGTTAGCGTCGCGCGACCGTCGCGAACTCGTTAAACGCGCGCTTGTGTCGCTGCAAAAAGTCGCCTTGTATAAGCTCTATGTCTAAGATCGCTAGCGACCTCAGTCACCACAACACAACACGATTGTAGACGAAGTTTTTTTTTATTTTTATTTTTTATAATTATACTTACCTACAAGATAATATGATTATGTATCTCTCGCATATTGTAAGTAATTAAAACTGCTTACCTGTAACAAGAACAATACATATTGTTAGACAAATTACCGGTAAATAAGAAACTAGTGGGTCAGAGCTATAGACATTATATTAAAAAAAAAAAAATTCCACATAATTATCGAGCCTGCTCACAAAATTTCACGTGAATCGGTTTTGGAATGAGACCCGTAAAGGAGAACAGTCGGACATCCGGACAGACATACCGTAAAATGGGGTGAGTAGGGAACGCTAGGAGACTTGGTTTATGAATGGGGAGAGAAGGGATGAAAGGGGGATGACATGGGTATTCTCTCGAAATAATGTATTCCAATTTAAAATGGAGCTATAGTAATATTCATAATAAAAAAAAATCGATCCAACAATCTTGCAAAATCACATTTGTATGAAATCCCAACTCACCCCAATTACGAGGGACTACGGGTGAGGTGAACTACCCAAAATAAAATAAAAACTAAAATATAGACGTCCGGAACACTTATCTTATTATATACACCATTCAGTTTGCATATGTAAAAATAAAATGTTATCGAGGTTTGAATGTCAGTTTTACCCCTTCGCACCCCATTTTACGGCACGGAAGCATTTTTGAAACTGAGAACTGCGGTTTCTTTGCTCGCCCATTCAAAGAACACATGCACCTTACCTTACCAACGAATTGCGAACTTCGTTTTCGTCTATCAAATATGCAAAAGGCATCCTTAATGCCAAAAGGCTTTCTCTACCAGCATAATTACTAACTGGTAGAACAACTTTGTCTTACATATGTTAGTCAGGTCTTACTCGACTTCGAGCCGAAACGGCAGTTCAAAGTTAGTGTTCAAATTTAAGCACTAACTTCACCAACTTAGGTTATTAGCATTTGATTCGATTACTTATGTCACCTGGCGCTATCTTCGAGTAATAAACTGGAGGGAAATGTGATACGACCAGCTGGTCGGTTATCGGTTCGTAAGCAACATAATCACGCCTATTTCCCGGAAGGGTAGGCAGACATCAAGGATTTCCACTTGCTACGATCTTGACAAACCTTTCTTGCTTCATTCACTTTCATGACAATCTTCATACTGCTCGTCGGTTTAGGTTAACTCTTGACCTGACCTTTCTTTAGGAATTCTCCGATTCGGTCGGAAAAAGTTCGACAAGGTGTGTGAGTTTCAACTGTACCAACCAGTTTTCCCTGATACACGCTCGATGTTAGGCAGACCAGAATGTCATTATTTATATCATGTTCGAAAGGTTATTTTCAGAGTGAGGCTAATCCCGGAAAAAACTGCTCGAATGCAGGGTAAGGTTGTACGGGAACGTCATGAGAAGGCCACATGACGCGAAGAGTTGGTGGTTCGATTTCCATACAAAACGTTATTTGACATTCGCAGGCTAACGGCGTGTTTTTTTAAGAAACGAATGTAACTTTCATAAATTGGCTTTCCATTTGCGCGAAATTCCCCCTTTTCTTGAATAAGCTTGTATAAACTAGAATTATTTGAGAAAAATGGTTTTCCCAAAGTATGACGTCACAAACTATATCTCAATTCCATAGCTGAATTTATGGAAGATGCAAGTCTATAATGTGTTTGCCGTCATATTTGTTTTAAATGTGTTAGACTTTTATACTACATTTAAGTACTCTGTATATTTAATGCTAAATTTATAGTATGATTTAATAGAGTGAGCAACCTGGATAAGCAATTATAATAAAATAAGAAGTAGAATTGGTAACAGTGCTAAGTTCCCGCCAACGCTCGCTGTTGTCAGTGGCGCCATAGTTTTGAGATTCCGACCGTGAATAACGGTCGATGGTGGGGCGAGGAGGCGCGGGAACAGCTAGCGTTGACGGGAGGGCATTCGAGAACGGTTAGTCAAGTTGACAAGTTGTAAATTCTAACTTCGTACAAAGGAATATAGAATAAAAGTGTTTATACAGTGTACAAGTGTTTTACTGAAGCTCGGCGTCCCACAAGTCAGAAGTTGGGATGTAAAGAAGTCGTAAGTACTTCTTGAGGCGAACCTGTGTTTAGAACGGCCGACTAAAACGTAAGTAATATGGTTTTACAATTTTTACATGCCTCGATTTGAAATCGTATTTTAATTGTTTTATTTTACTTCGCGGTGAGCTGAAAACCAGGGCGTTTTAGCGAGCCCTAGTCAAAAGATAATGTATATTGTTGAAGCAAAATCAACATATAAATTGTAATATGAATTAAATAGTATTAAATTCTCTTACTGCCAACATTAGCGAGCTAATGATGGTTCTTGAGACACCATTGCGTTTCGGAACGAACGGTGACGTGACACATCGAGAGTGTTGTATAATCTGTGGCTTCCTATCTCGATTTTCGTTCACGGAACATTGTACACGGTACTTTAATTAAAGAAAATGTAATTAATCAAGTTTAAACCTAGTATTTCGTTTTATAATAAATCGTGGTGAACGAATTACATTGTGTGCATAAATTCAAGGAATTTCTATTATTTTCGTCACCACATAACCTCAACCCACGCTACGCAGCCGCCGCGGGCGCAGCCGGGAAGCAGCGTGAGTATTCCTGTGGTGTCATCCCAAGACAGGGTCTGGGCAGCAAATCAGAACGAATGCGAGACCAGAATTTCATCCAACATTTTTGGTGGAACCCACGAGGGGAGCAACCTTATAAGCACGATTTTCGGGCCAGAAAACAACTCGACGTAGACGGCGCGGGCGCCGGGTCAAGTCGAACATCGCCGGAATTCAAGGAATTTGTCGGCTACACGAATCAAGATAGTGTAATCATAATCAGTGTCGATTCAGTGCGCGTTACGGGCAATTTCGTAAATTTATGGTGAAAAAAGTGTAACAATTTAGTAAATTGCGTCATCAATCTCGGCGGCCATATTGAACATTCACATCGACGCGACGTGTTAAGTATTGCATCACCCACCGGAAGGCGCGAAAAGACATTTTAGGTTAGAATTTAGAATTTAAAGGTTGGAACTTTACGTCACTGCAACGCTGTCAATTCATTGTGCAGTTATAGGATTCAAGGAATCATAGTTTTTAAAGTTGACAGTGACGTAAAAGGCTGTTGTTTACGATTAGTAATTTGTCATTTGTTCTATCCCTGGCAATAACGCAAAGAATTAGTTGTGGTTGCAATTGGTAACTAATTATAGTATCCAGTCAAGTAGTACCATTGATTACGAACCGATATATCACCATGGCTGCCCTGCGCAAGGCGCTAGTTCAATTTAAATCAAAACACCAAATATTATCAGACTTGTTTGCCACAGTGACAGATGTAAAATATAGTGTTGCAGCCTCAGTAGCGAGGCGGCATTTTGATGTGTTCTATCCCCAGTTTGTGGAGGCATACGAGGTGATCCTGGCGGCCGACTCTGAGGATGTCACTGAGGGGGACATTGAATTGCTCCGGGCGCAATTCAGTGAAGTCAACCGGTTCATGGTACGTCTGGACGAGCAGCCGGTGACCGAAGCAGGTCCGTCAAGACTGCCAACATCTCTAGTAAGTGCAAAACTGCCATCTATCGAGCTTCCCAAGTTTACAGGAGGGCCGGCAGAATGGATGTCCTTTTGGGACCTCTTTGACTCTCTAGTGCATTCTCGGGATATCACGGATGCCGAGAAGCACTATTACCTCAGAGCGTCTCTTCAGGGGGACGCCTTATCTATTGTAAGACAGCTGCCGATCGATGGTTCAAGTTACTCGGTAGCCATAGGACTGCTCCAGGACAGGTACCAGAACAGCAGGCTTCTGGTGGATACCTACTTGAGTCGTATTGTCAACCTGCCCACTGTTCAAGGAACAGTGGGACTGAGGTCTGACTTTTATGACCCACTGATGGAGTCAATCCAGGCCTTGGAGAAGCTTCATCAGCCGGTCAAGGACTGGTCATATATAATTTTATTTTTAGTCTTGCAGAAGTTGCCGGTACGGTTGCGTGCTATGTTCGAGGAACGGCATGGTAACGACCCGGAGGTGTTGCCTACAGTGCGACAGCTGCTTCAACTATTGGACGAGCAATGTCGTGTGCTGCAAAGCGTGTCTCCGGAGGATGGCGTGGGCGCTGCCCAGGCACCGCAGCAGTCACCAACGCATCCAGCACCTGCGCGAGAACGTCGGGCACCAGCCGCATCAAGGATGCCGCTACCCCGGAAGGTGATGACAGCCCAACCATCACCACCAGAACAGGTGAGCTCGTTCCGGTGTGATCATTGCCAAGGACGCGACCACTCATTGTATCATTGTGCCAGGTTTCTGCAGATGGCCCCGTCAGGCCGTAGGTCCTGGGCAAGGAAGGCTGGCCTGTGTTACCGGTGCTTGCGACAGCACTTTGCCCGTGAGTGCAGCTACCAAAACTGGTGTGCTCATTGCAAGTCAACCCTGCACAATACTCTACTGTGCAATTTGGAGGCTGGGCCTCAGACCCAAGGCGGTCAGGCTCAGTTACCAAGCCACCGAGGAGTTCACATGCCATCAGCGCCCAGACCACACAATTACCACCATCGTGAGGCGATGCCCGAACAATGTGGTTACGAGCAGCCAATGGTATCAGGTGATCCTCGTCAGGACGTGCGGCAGGTACCTATACAGGTAGCACAGCAGGAAGAGGGGTTGGTCCAAGGGAACCGAACCCCACGCACGCCGTCGCCCTCAGGTTCGGTGACATCGCCGCCGCGGCGGCATAATGAGATCCTCCGGGATCAGCACTACCCTAGGCCGAGAGTGGGGGCACGAGCGCATCAGGCTCAGCAGACATTCACCTCACTTCGCTTCGGTTCGAGGACGAACCCGAAGCTGTGAGATGATACCACTGTTGGTGCTCAGATGTCACTGCCCATCACCATCTGTCCTACAGCAGTGGTCATGGTTAGGGCAGGTGATGGTAGTTATGTCAAGGTCAGAGCGTTAGCCGACACTGGAGCAAGTGTCAGCATTATCAAACAATCATTAGTCAAACAATTGAACTTGCACCAACAGTCTAATGGAAACAAGGTCTACGGAATAGGGCAGCAGTATGTTCCTAGTCCCGGAACTGTAGTCAAATTAGTAGTCAAGCCGGTCAACAACCCAGTACCAATTATAAGCACTGTCGCTATGGTTATGTATTCATTAACGGGAAGCCTCCCAGTAACTCATGCATGTTTGAAGGAGTATATTCAATCACAACCTATCATCCTAGCTGACCAAGGCTTGGATGAGGCTAAGGATGTAGACGTCATTCTAGGAACTGATATTTTAAATTATGTATTTGATGGCTCAAAGGTTGACACTGGGATTCCAGGGCTCTCAGCATATGGGTCATGCTTCGGGCACGTCATCATGGGCGTCATGCCGCAGACACCATCACGTCAGGCACCGGCTGCATCACGGATGCCGCTGGCGGGCACGCTTGTCGAGGACTACGGCCTGCTGTCTACCAGGCTGGAACAAGTCTTGGAGAAGTTTTGGGAAGTCGAGGCACCACCCACCAAGCCTGCTGCACACCCGGAGCACGTGGAGGCCGAAAGGTTGTACGCTTCCACTACCCAACGAATGCCGGACGGTAAATATATGGTCCGGTTACCACTACGCTCAAGTAGACCCCCGCTAGGTGAATCAAGGGTTTCAGCTACTCATCGGCTGCATGCCCTGGAGCGCAAAATGGCAAGGAATCCATTATTTGCTGAAAAGTATAAGGCTTATTGTCATTCACCAACCAACGCTCTTATAGGCATACTCCGGCGCGAATGTTGGATACCGTCAATTAGACGCCAGGTGTCTAGAGTTATCCATAATTGCTTAGTATGTTTCAGATTTGATGCATCCTCGCGTCCACCTCTTATGGCTGATCTGCCTGCTGATCGTGTCACAGCAGCTAGACCATTTTCCGGTGTGGCTACCGACTTTGCGGGACCATATCTGGTCAAGGCTAGTTTGCTTAGAAATGCAAAATCGGTCAAGGCTTACCTGTGTGTTTTTATATGTCTAGGTACAAAGGCGGTCCACCTCGAACTGGTGTCGTCGCTGAGCACCGAGGCGTTCATCGCAGCGTTCACAAGGTTCGTGAGCAGACGCGGTCTGCCGTCACTCATCAGATCAGATTGAGGTACCAATTTTACTTCAGCTAATTCGTGTCTCAGGGAGATCACTAAGTTTTTAATTGACAATGAGAGTACTCTCAAGGACGAGTTTCGTAGGCAAAATATTCGATGGGCGTTCAACCCACCTGGCGCACCTCATATGTCAGGGTTGGTTGAAGCCGCAGTTAAAAGTACAAAGAATCTCCTCAAGCGGGAGCTCGGGGAGAATATTTTGACGTTCGAGGAACTTGCTACCTTGTTAACAAAGATAGAAGCTATTCTTAATTCTCGTCCGCTGGTCCCAATGTCAGAGGACCCGTGTGATTTGGACGTACTCTCTCCATCTCATTTTCTGATAGGTCAGCCCTTGATTGCCGTGCCCGAACCACTCTGGAAAGACGTCAAAATGTCGCGCTTATCTCGCTTTCAAATCATTCAGAAAATGTATCAGTCAATGTGGTCACGTTGGCATCTTGAATACTTAAATACATTACAGTCACGTAATCAATGGTACAGTCACATAGATAATATTCAAATCAATGACTTAGTGTTCATCAAGGATGAAAATTCACCCCCGTTACAGTGGCGGAGAGGTCGAGTCATAGAAGTGTTCAAGGGCTCAGATAATATAGTACGCTCAGTTAAGCTAAAAACTCTTAATGGTGAATTGATGCGACCTGTCGTCAAACTATGTAAATTGCCAATGGAACGTAATTTAAGTCAATCTTCTAATGACAATAGTGAATAACACTACTGTTATTATCAGTTGTTGTAGAGACTTGCTTATATTTCATTTCATGAGTTATGAAACAACTGTTTACTTGTTAGTAGGCTTATATTACAATCTGATAAAAAATTTGCTGTACTTATTTTCATGTGTCACATGTTCTGTGGAACAATTGCTTGTTTTTATTTGTCATATTATAGTCCGTGAGACGACTGTTTATTTTATCATATGTTATAATTATGGTCTAGGATCAGATTGTTGCATTGTCATGTCACTATATATAGTCTAAGATACAATTGCTTACGTTGTCAGGCCATTATATCTAGTCTAGTAGACGATTGTTTATATTGATATGTGTTATATTATAGTCCAAGGGACGATTGTATATCATGCTGCATGATCAGATACCACTTTCGATGATGCAATGAGAGAACGAAGCAGTCCTTTCCTTCTTTCCTGGCCGGGCCCAGTAAATGTTGAAGCAAAATCAACATATAAATTGTAATATGAATTAAATAGTATTAAATTCTCTTACTGCCAACATTAGCGAGCTAATGATGGTTCTTGAGACACCATTGCGTTTCGGAACGAACGGTGACGTGACACATCGAGAGTGTTGTATAATCTGTGGCTTCCTATCTCGATTTTCGTTCACGGAACATTGTACACGGTACTTTAATTAAAGAAAATGTAATTAATCAAGTTTAAACCTAGTATTTCGTTTTATAATAAATCGTGGTGAACGAATTACATTGTGTGCATAAATTCAAGGAATTTCTATTATTTTCGTCACCACATAACCTCAACCCACGCTACGCAGCCGCCGCGGGCGCAGCCGGGAAGCAGCGTGAGTATTCCTGTGGTGTCATCCCAAGACAGGGTCTGGGCAGCAAATCAGAACGAATGCGAGACCAGAATTTCATCCAACATATATTGTTCAATAGTCAACGATTAAAGAATACATGGTGTTAATGCATGTATAGTTGCTGGTGTTAATGATATTTAAAATCTGACGGTTGATCTACGGTATTTTTTTTTTCTCTTTCCAATATTTTCTCGTTGTATTTCCTAACAAGGATTGTTAAGACAATGCAATTAGTGAGACGCTTGTAGTTTTTAAAAGGGAATACGAAGACTGTTCACTTTTGAATAAGATGTACATTATATTTACATAGATATACTCTCAATGCTCAACCATTGTTAACTATATAACGCTGCCGTGATGTTATATTGCTTAGTGCTTATTCCTTGCTTAGTTTTTGTACATACATACATACATTCACGCCTTTATCCCTAAAAGGGGTACGCAACGCACATGAAACCTGTGTTCCAGTGCCACTTGTAGCATAAATGTGCGTATGAAAGATTTATTATTGTTTATTATGTTGTACACCCTAATGGTAAATATGCTTTACAAATGTGTTAGTCATCGCTTTAAAACTGTTTTGTTTTGGGATATAAAAATCAAAATAAAACACAACTTATAAAGATTACTTTTAAAGATTGATTGCGTTCTGTTTATTCGTAAAGTTGATAGTGTTTATCGTGTCGGTTTCTAAGACAGATAATTGTGCTAGAGGTTTTACAGTTCCAGGAGAATGGGGCAACGCGAAGGCGATCAGAGGTGGTCGCGTGTTCTGACAACCCCACCGTCGGATCAACACCGGTCCCGCAGCAGGACCAGGCACCACGGGGGCAGACCACCTCGCTCGCGTAGCCGAATCAACGCTCGCGGACGCTCGCGGACCAGCGGGCGACGCCCGCGTAGTCAACGTGACAGCATTCGGCGGCCGCGCAGCCGGAGCAGTCAACGGGGACGAGATCGGGCCAGCAGGCGCCGCTCACGCAGCGCTGGCAGCAGCAGACGGCGAACGCGCAGCCGGAGCAGTCACCGGGGTCGCGGTCGTCCCAGCAGGCCTCGCTCGCGCAGTCAGCGACCGCGCAGCGAGAGACGCCGGTCCCATAGCAGAGCAACGGCAACGAGATCATCACCAAAGGGGGGAAAGCATCAGCGTGGAAACGCATGTGAGTCTTCCAATCCTAACCCTCATTCTATCGTAGGTGATAGTGTTACCATTACACAATTAGTCGAGGCATTGCGTACCATTGGTGATAAAGGTTCACATGAAAAATTGTCGAATCAAAATACAGTACCGGAATTTGATCCTGGTTGTAAAGAGCAAACGATTGCGATGTGGATACACAAAGTGAACGAGTGTGCGGTGATTTATAACTGGACAGACCGTCAAACCGTTCACTTTGCGTTACCGAAACTCAAAGGTTTAGCACAAAAATGGTACGCTGGTCTCTCGACCGTTATGTTTTCTTGGCCTGAGTGGCAGGAAAAATTGAAACTTGCTTTCCCTAGCGATGATAATTATGGACAATTACTCACGACAATGCTTGCCAAACGCGCTAGGTTTAATGATTCATTGGAAGAATACTTCTATGATAAGATAATGTTGTTAAACCGGTGCGAGATTAGTAGCAAACGAGCCGTCGATTGTTTAGTATTCGGTATAGATGATCGTAGTGTCCGTTTAGGGGCAGAAGCGGCTCGTTTTGAAAGTCCAGATCAGTTGTTACCTTTTTTGAAAAGTGCTAAGAACAGTTCGTACGTCGATCGAAAAGCTCGAACTAGGACAGACGCGAAACCGGAAGTCGTACAGAAACACGCGAATAGTGATAGGCCGGTAAAATGTTTTAACTGCTTGCAGGATGGACACTACAAGTCTCAGTGTCCTAAACCTTTAGTGAAGTGCAATAAATGCATGCGTTTTGGTCATAGCACTGATGCTTGTAGGGTTAATAGTAGTAAAAGTGTTGATAGTTTAAATAAAACATCAAAACCAGTCATGTACGTAGAGTCTTCTGAAACAAAATCATCCAAGTATTTTAAACAGGCCTTAGTAAATCAATCGGTTTGTAAATGTTTCATTGATTTTGGTAGCACGGTTACGTTGATTAAAGAGACATTCGCCTCTGACCTATCATTAAAATGGAAAAGCGATAAAACGTTACCTAACTTGAAGGGATTTGGTGATGCTATTGTCAAACCTTTAGGTAAATGTGAAATAGAAGTAGAGGTCGATGCAGCTAAGGCGCGTGTTGAATGCATTATAGTACCAGACAACGTTTTAGAAGTCCCTCTGCTTATTGGCCAAACTTTTACAGAGCAACCACATGTTGTGGTTGAGAAGGATAGCACCACTTTGCGAATTGGTAGTAAAGGTGACGATATAGACGGCAGAGTTAAGTTGCTTTGTACTTCTGACACGACCATTAACGGGTTGACAGCTGTAGACTTTTTAACCGAACCGGTTTATACAGGAGAAGTTTATATTGATGGTAGCACGCGATATCAGTCTGGGCGCGAACATTATATAGTTCAAGGGTTGTTTTCCGTTATCGAAGGCAAGGGTGTAGCGTTAATAAAAGGAATGTCACCTAGTCCATTTATTCTCCGCAAGGGATTATTGCTAGCCAGGTGTAAGCGGGCCGAGGAGGTCTCACCTGTTGACACTATGCTGGACAATGTCATGAGTGTAAATGAAATTGAACCACCACGGGCTGTTATAGCGGATGATTTATGTACTGACGAGACGCTTGATAACGAAACTATTCAAAAACTTCTGGCGTTGCTTAACAAGTATCGCAAGACATTCGCTTTTAACTTACATGAACTAGGTAAAACGGCTTTAACTGAAATGTCGATACAGTTAAAGGACGATGAGCCTGTAGTCTATCGACCATATAGATTGCCATTTAGCGAGAGGGAGAAAGTACGTAGTATGGTACAAGAACTAATTGATTGTGACATTGTCCAGCCGTCAACATCTCCTTATGCAAGCCCAATAGTCTTGGTCAAGAAGAAGACCGGCGATGTTAGGTTATGTGTGGACTATAGGGCACTTAATAGAAAAACTATTAGGGAGAACTTTCCTCTACCCAGAATTGATGATCAACTCGATGAACTTTCGGGGTATTGTTTTTATACTACCCTAGATCTAGCATCTGGATATTACCAGATCGGGGTAAAGGAAAGTGATCGTTTGAAGACTGCTTTTGTGACACCTGATGGGCAATTCGAATTTAAAAGAATGCCGTTTGGTCTCGTTAATGCTCCGTCAACTTTCATGCGAATGATTCACTCTGTGCTAGGTACAGCTAACAATCACGTTGATTATGGCAGCGACTCTGATTCTAAAGGTAGGACTAGTAAAATAGCATCCGCTTACATGGATGATATTATAGTTCCGTCAAAAACTATCGACGAGGGTATGAATAAATTAGAGTCGGTTTTACGGTTACTTGAACATGCGGGACTGACCCTGAAGCTCTCAAAGTGTTGTTTTTTCAGTAGAAGGGTAGATTACCTAGGTTTCGAATTAAGCGCAGAAGGTATTACGCCTGGAGCTCGTAAAGTACAAGCAGTACAGAACTTTCCTCAACCTCGCGATCAGCACGGCGTTAGGCAATTTATAGGTTTGTGTAGTTTTTTTCGACGATTTGTCAAAAATTTTGCTATTGTTGCAAAGCCCCTCACCAGTTTGCTTAAGAAAAATACGCCTTGGGTTTGGGGTGAGTCACAGCTTAACGCGTTTAACACTCTTAAAGACGAACTTGTGAGTAAACCCGTCCTAGCACTATACGAACCAAAAGCTGTTACTGAGGTACATACAGACGCCTGCAAGATTGGAATCGCAGGCATATTGATGCAAAGGGATAGGAATGGGGTTCTTAAACCGGTAGCTTACTTTAGCCGCCAAACCACTCCGGATGAACAGCATTTTACGTCGTATGAGCTCGAAACGTTAGCGGTAATTGCATCATTACTTAGGTTTCGTGTTTATCTTATTGGTATTACATTTAGGATATTCACTGACTGTAATTCACTACGAGCGACCTTCCTCAAACGCGACCTAATTCCGAGGGTCGCTAGATGGTGGATCTACATGCAAGAATTTGATTACAGTGTTGAATACCGCCCGGGAAAATCAATGGAATACGTTGACGCGCTAAGTAGGAATCCACCATCTAGTGAAAGTCCCACGGAGTTCGTTAATATGGTTGAGGTAGGGGACGCTGACTGGTTGAGTACGGTACAAAGTTCTGATTCGGAGATTCAGCGGAAAATTTGCATATTAACAGATCCAAAATCGGCTGAAGTAGTAGATGTGATGGAGAATTATGTAGTTCGTAACAAGAAGTTGTACCGAAAGACAGCTGACGGTGAGAGGTGGGTGGTGCCAAAAGGGGTGAGATGGCAAATCTTAAAACAGTGCCACGATGACATTGGCCATTTTGCGCTTGATAAAACTTACGCTAAAATCAAGGAGACGTACTGGTTTAGTAAGATGAAAAGATTTGTTCGTAAATATGTTGACTCGTGCCTAGAGTGCACATATTCCAAAGATTCCGGTAAGAAAAGGCCATTGTTGCACCCGATACCAAAAGTAGACACCCCGTTTGGAACCATCCACATCGATCACGTTGGCCCTTTTGTGAAAAGCTCAAAAGGGAACACGCATATCCTGGTTATAATCGACGCTTATACGAAGTTCATTGTTTTAAGGCCGGTTAAAAGTACGAAAACCTCTTTCGTAATAGATCGCTTGCGTGAGTACTTTAGTATTTTTGGAGTGCCAAACCGAATCATTTCAGACCGCGGATCGTGTTTCACGAGTAGTAAGTTTAAAACGTACATTGATGAGCTAGGGACCAAACATATCCTCAATGCCGTAGCTACACCAAGAGCTAACGGACAGGTTGAGAGATACAACAGGACATTGCTCGACGCTCTTACAGCGAAATGTTTAGGTCAAGATGAACGAAAATGGGATTTAAGCGTACCCGATGTGCAGTGGGGGTTAAACAATACCCTGAATAAAGGAATAGGTACGACCCCAGCACAAGCTTTGTTCGGTACATCCTTAACGGGCACTTCGGAAGCTAGGATTAAACTGTGCCTTGATAACGAATATATAGACCACGGTAGGACAATTGACGAAGTACGTGAGACTATTAACAAACACATCTCAGAGTATCAGGACAAACAGAAAGTAGCTTACGATAAAAAGGCTAGCACACCGTCAAAATTTAAAGTGAGTGATTTAGTGAGTGTAAAAAGGGAAGTTCCGTCGTCTGGCCAGAGTAGAAAACTTGTCCCTAAGTATCAAGGTCCGTACCGCGTCACAGCAGTGCTAGATAACGATCGGTACCAGATAGAGGATACTCCGTTAACGAAGAAATGTAACCGCAAGTATTGTACTGTGGTTGCTGTCGACAAAATAAAACCATGGCTAAGCTTTGACAGGGCGAACCTAGATTCCTCTGCTAGTAGTGATGAAGGGGAAGCTATGGAGTGAGTGATTGTCCGTTTTGTTTGTCGTGCATGTAAGAGTAATTTATGTCAGAGTATGAGTCGGTGCAGATTCAAGGTAGAAGCGACTTGAACTGCGCCGTGATTGGAGTGGTTTCAAGGTAGTAGCGACTTGTACCACCAGTATCATGATTAATTTATTAAGATAATAATATACTTTGTGGCAGGCTCAAGGTAGAAGCGACTTGAACTGCGCCGTGATTGAAGTGGTTTCAAGGTAGTAGCGACTTGTACCACTAATATCATGGTTAGTTTAATTAAGATAATATAGTTTGTGGCAGGCTCAAGGTAGAAGCGGCTTGAACTGCGCCGTGATTGAAGTGGTTTCAAGGTAGTAGCGACTTGTACCACTAATATCATGGTTAGTTTAATTAAGATAATATAGTTTGTGGCAGGCTCAAGGTAGAAGCGACTTGAACTGCGCCGTGATTGAAGTGGTTTCAAGGTAGTAGCGACTTGTACCACTAATGTCATGGTTAGTTATGATTAATGTGCCCAGATAACAGATTATGGCAGGCTCAAGGTAGAAGCGACTTGAACTGCGCTATTTTCTAAGTTGGTTTCAAGGTAGAAGCGACTTGACCACTAATTGCATGGTTAATTGTGTTAGAGTTGAATACGGTTTCAACGTAGAAGCGACTTGTACCGTATAAATTTTTTTGGCAAATATTATTGGTGATTACTGACTGTATAAAATTGCACGTCTGTTCAAATAGAGATTATGTATTGTAATCATTGGTGAAGCTCGGCCACTAAAAGTATAAAGTATATTTGCTGGATATACCTCGTACACGGGGACGTGTAACTTTTGCGGATGGCCGAATTGTTAGACTTTTATACTACATTTAAGTACTCTGTATATTTAATGCTAAATTTATAGTATGATTTAATAGAGTGAGCAACCTGGATAAGCAATTATAATAAAATAAGAAGTAGAATTGGTAACAGTGCTAAGTTCCCGCCAACGCTCGCTGTTGTCAGTGGCGCCATAGTTTTGAGATTCCGACCGTGAATAACGGTCGATGGTGGGGCGAGGAGGCGCGGGAACAGCTAGCGTTGACGGGAGGGCATTCGAGAACGGTTAGTCAAGTTGACAAGTTGTAAATTCTAACTTCGTACAAAGGAATATAGAATAAAAGTGTTTATACAGTGTACAAGTGTTTTACTGAAGCTCGGCGTCCCACAAATGTCATTAGGTATGGGTACCTGTCGATATTAACTTAGTTTTAAATGAACTATATGTACCTAGTATAAGTTGCCTGATTGTTGCTACACCCTTCCAGAGTCGTATCTTAGTTTTAAGTACTTGGTTGCAAATAAATCTTATTATTATTATTAAATGCTGTACGGGGGGATATGTGGGGAGAGGACACCGGCGGAACAATATCAAAATTGGCAAAAATCTGGAAGCACTGTTGTTTCGCGACGCATGCTCCCGTTTATTCTGAGGTTTTACCTGTACTTACATCGCTAGGATGCTCATTACAAAATGCTGCAGTCTATCGGCACCTTTATACAACCCGACATAGATCGATATCTAACAAACAATGGTCCCCGATGGTAATTACTGTTACCTGTCGTTCGTCAACCGCAATCCAGAGCTATATTCAATTAATTTCCAAGTTGTTAAACTCTAATGTGACCCTCAGATTCATAGCAAGTGTTCGTAAATGGATACCAAGTTATGCTGGTTCGTCCCAGCATAGACGGTAAGCGATGTGAATACCGGCGGTGCTAAATTCAATTCGTATTCAGCCGGGATTTGTTAAACAGCGTTTCACAAACACATTAGGTACTTAATTTGTATTTTTTTCTTATACATCCGACCCGTCTAAGTCCATATCCATAACTATTAAGTCATACCCGCTAGCCTCATTAGTTTTTACCCGCGACTTCGTCCGCGCAGAACTCTTTTATAACGTAGCTCCATACAAACTTTCACCCCCCATTTTTCCTCCTTATTGGATCAGTTTTGTGAATAATCTATCTCTTTCCCGGGATTTAGACTATCTCCATACCAAATTTCATCTCCATCTGTTTAGCAGTTCAAGCACACAGAGTGACACACAGAGTTACTTTCGTATTTATAAGAGTATCAAGTATGGACGTCGTTTATGTCACCTTCGGCCGTAAAGCGACAATTACAGCTGGCTATAATTCACTAGTCTGCCAAATAGTCCGATTTCTTCAATTTCCGCTCTGCTAGCCGGACTATACAAAAAACGTGTTAAACAAACACCTGCACGCGTCAGTTGTAATGAAAGCGCGTGCCTCCACGTGTTGGCACGGGCCCATATTCATCCGACACGATACGGTATCGAATGAGATACAATAGGTAACCGACCGGTAAGACACATGACTTTTAATCTCGAGGTCGGGCTTTCGAACTTCAAACCCCAGCAGGTACCACTAGGTTAGGTTAATCAAAAAAACTTACCCCATATATATATTTTTTTTTATAAAATTAATCATAAAATGAATCATTTGATAATTTATTGGGTATGGTCTGGTTTGTATTAAAATGTGCTAAAAAAAATGTATTGTATTGTATTTTAAAAATAAGTAGGTTAAGTTAAAATGTTACTAACCGATATGAAACTTGTTCTGAAATAAATGTTTTCATTTCATTTCATATAAATATTATTCGTTATAATGGGTTTTTCGGAACTTATGTACGGAATATAATTTGATATTTTACCGTTAGCTTTTCAGTGAAGGATACATCGTGAGGAAACCTGCATACATCCACGAAGGAATTCAAAGGTGTATGTGAAGTCCCCAACCCGCACTGGGCCATCATGGGGACTACTGCCCGTTCCCTCTCATCCATGAGAGGAGGCCTGTGCCCAGCAGTGGGACGACGTATTTATTATTATTATTATTATATTTAACAGTTGCACAGAATTAAAATGAGCGTTAGGTCAACCTCCAACTTCCCATACATAAAATGACTATTAGATCTTTCTTACGTACCCTACGTATGAAACGTCACCAATCGACCAGTTAGGCAACATTAGTAAGTTTTCGGTGAAGTATAAAATATCACATAGCGATTCTGAAACTTCCATACGATACGAACGATGAACGTTAATAGGTACTAGCGACCCGCCCCGGCTTCGCACGGGTACTATATTATACATATAAACCTTCCTCTTTAATCACTCTATCTATTAAAAAAAACCGCATCATAATCCGTTGCGTAGTTTTAAAGGTATAAGCATACATAGGGACAGACAGCGGGAAGCGACTTTGTTTTATACTATGTAGTGACTAGTGATGTAGTGATAAAGCTTCTAAAAAGTGTAATCATGTTGTGCAATGGGCACGCGGCCGAACTGTATCGGATATTTGTCGCAGATTCCTATTACGGCGATTGGTCGGACGAAAAAAAGGTACGTGACGGTCGCAGACTCCCGCCACCGTCTTGTGCAAATGTTTTCACGTTAATATTAGAAGAGAGATTTCTCACAAAAAAAATATAGCATATTGGCACTGACCCTATTACTGCTAGTGGTTCTGTGAGCTGTAGAAAGAACTCAGTCTGTGATGTAAAAAAAAACAAAAGCTGAATCGTTATCGAACTTATGTACCTACGGAATATTCACCGCTGGCTTTTCGGTGAAGGAAAACATCGTAAGGAAACCGCGGTGTAATCCCAATAAGGTCTAGTTGGTCGGATCCCATTAAAGTCTAGTTTTCCCTCTGGGTTGGAAGGTCAGATGGCGCGCTTTCGTAAAAATGGCGCCTACTTATTCCAAATCTAGGGGTTAGGTGTCAAAGCGGACCCCGGGTTCCTTTAGGGCTTAACCGGGAATAACGCTAGGAGGATGATAATTGATCTGCTACATTTGAAGCATAGGTATACAAATACAAACAGGATTTTTAACTGTATTTGTATATACAGTGTGGAAGTCTAATACAAGCAAATAATTATACGGTGGTTAATAAAGATCCTAAGACGAGTATTTAGTTAGTTTTTATCCTAAATTACGCCAAAAAAAATTTCCATACAAAATAATTCAGCCCGCAGTGTAAAGCACTCATTACAGTCATTACGCAGCATCACTTTACTAAAGCTGATTGACAGGTAGGTACTTGTCAGACTTTTTGACAGTTGTTACGTGGTGTATTAGCTGTGTGCATTACATTGCTGCTTGATATTTTTTCAAAAATTATTTACATGCTTTAAATTAAGTCTAACTTAAAAAGTCCTGTTAATTCATGATTACGGTACTTAATCCTATACCTGATTTAATTATTTGCTTGTATTAGACTTCCACACTGTATATATCATAAATTTATTAAAAGGAAAAAATGAAAAAATTTGGTTAGTAGCGACGGGCCATGAATGAATGCCTGTGGTCGCCGGTTTGAATCCGGCTCGGAACATTAAAATTTTCCATTTTTCCTTTAGTCTAAATTTATAATTTCGTTAGCAAAATTTATTTGCTTATCATTCAGGTCAATAAGAATGACATAACCGACTTAACAAACATGTTATTATCAATGACACACTCCCATAAAAACTACATAACCAAACTATGACGAAACTCTGGTTTACTTTTACTCATTCACCGTTATAATTGGAATACAAGTTACATAACCTTTGTCTATAAAAAACCATAATTGTCCCGAAGTTGAACGAAATACTTTGCCTATAACTTGCACAATATAATTATAATGGGTTCTGACGAGAGGCGTAGCATAGCGGAATGACATCTCGCTCATATTTGGAAACCAACTGGGGAAGGAACATACTTACATATAGTTGGTGAGATCTTACTTTGAACATTTGACAGCTATCATCCCAGTACAATTTATGTCATCATATGTCATTTTTGACATTTATTGTACTGGGATGACAGCTGTCAAAAGTTCAAAGTAAGATCTCACCAACTCTAGCGCCGTTGATGTGAGTATTGTAGTAATAGATGGCGCTGTAAAGCCTGCTGTTCACACTGGGACAACGTTGGCGCGTGAGCAGGAGGCAGCTATGTAAACGAAAGAGATCGAGTAATAGCCCTCTCCCTCTAACGCATAGCTGCCTTCTGCTCACGCGCCAACGTTGGCCCAGTGTGTACAGCAGGCTTTCGGTTGGCGGCGAATCCTGCATCGCGCTATCGTTGTGTCTTCGTCGATTGTATAAGGGTGTTAAGACAGCAGCCACAACATAATAACGCCACTACTTGCTCTGTAGGTAATACCTACCTACTAGGTATGTGGTGTTGTTCCTGGTGGTAAGATGGCCAGAGCAGAGCTGCCGAGGATGTACTGTGTTGAGAGGGACCTGTATTTGTCTCTAGCTTATAATAGCTATCAACACAACGTATCCTCAAATCAATAAAGGGTCGGCAACTTGCGGTTCTTCTTGAATGTCTGTGGCTGTTTAAGTGGTATAAAAGACCGTATGGTTGTTTTCCAAAGTCGTGGTTTAAAAAAACGCGTTTACTTTGCGAGATTGCAATAATTGAAGTCATATCGATTTATGGCCGGTTCCAATAATCAATCCACCGATAGTTGTCCTTACCGGCAGTTACATTTTGACAGATTACCCGTAGAAAATGTGTCAAATTGTAACTGATGGTAAGGAAAACTATCGGTGGATTGATTATTGGAACCGGCCATTACTGGTTAAATCAACAAGTGGTAATGACAATGACAGCACTGATTAGCCTGTGTAAATAGGCAATTTGAACTAAGTATGCGGTAATGAGCGGTGCGGAGCTAAAAGCAAGGTTACGCCGTAGAATAAATTTTAAAGACAAACCAAATATGTTAATTTCGAAGAGCTGAAACTGCTTACATTTAGGTTTTTGGTGTGCAGCTTGGGGCGGGCGGGCGTGGAGTTCGAGCAAACGATAATTCGGTCAGGAACCAGCACAAAACACTATTTTGTTGGCAATTTATTTGCAGCGGTGAAAATATTTCGCGGTGACGTGCGTAACTGCGTATGGAAAAGATTTAAAAGAAAACTACTTTTTTTCTTCTGACGTATGAAGGCGGTGTAAGAAGTCTCAGCAGCTTTTAAGAAAGGAGGCCAAAAGGGATTTTGCTCTGACGACGTAACCAAGCACTGATCGAAAATCATATCACGAATAAATAGATATTAGGAGACAATCAGTAAATTCTAAACGACGACAAATTTAATAGAAATAAACACTTAAATACGTAGAAAACACTCCAGATTACAAAATATTCTTGCTATTCGGGACACGAACCCGGAGATCTCCCGAATGCTCAAACCCAACCGATACAACATTATGTAAGTAAAAAAAACTTCAATCAACTATCTGGCATTTCAAAAATTAAGGTTACAATCTTACCCAACAACTATTATGAATATAGTTCAAATCACGACTCCATGACTGAAGTAAGCAATCATTGTTACATCACCCTTTACGTTTACAAATGGGCTTATATTCACTGCACTTATGTTAGAGATTATTTAATATCGCCGACTTTTTATAAAACTTTCATTGGAATTGGAATCTTCTTCCTTGGACGGTAGTTGCTTTTTGAATGGACCAGTTTGATGCAATTCGGCCAACTCATATAATCTCACGTATACCAAGTATCTGGACTTTGTTCACGAACAGTTGTAAGGAATCTAGGGGTCTAGTTGTACTGGGAGAAAGAGTGAAATCGTGAGTTGTACGTCGTGCTTCAAATGAACATATAGATGCGTATCTGGTGTGACCAGCGTTGCGTCGTAGAAAAGGTTCCATGGTGAATGCTCGTCCTAGAGTTTTTCCGGTTGTGATATCGGTGCCGAGACCGCTTTTGGCACCGAAAACCAATATTTGGAGTACTTAGGTAGTTTTATGAAAGTGATTGTCGGCCAGAGGGAAAACTAAGTCGGGTTGGGATTAGACCGGTTTCCTCGTGATGTTTTATTTCACCGAAAAGCTAGTGTTTATATTAAATTATATTTCGGACATATCTAATGTTTTTGAAGTGAAAACTTCTTTAGCGGCGCTGAGCACTTTTTGGGATGAGGAAAAATTGTTTAATACGCGACAGATTTTTGTGACGTCAGATGTGAAGGAGGTCACAAACTTTTATATTTTGCTGCTAGCCGATTCGACTTCATTCAAAATTGAACGCTATTCGTAAGAGTATAAAGCCGTTAAACACTTTTAAAGCTTTGAAAAATATTTACCAACGGCAAAAACAAATTGATATTTTGTTCGCCGCCGCCATCTGCTGTTCTTGCAAAATTCGAATAGTTCGAATTTGGAGGTTATTCCTAAAGAGATAAAGCTTTGATAAATATTTGGCAATGGCAAAAACGAATTGGTATTTTGTTTGCCGCCGCCGACGGGCGAGTCGGCCCGTCGCACCCACCGCGCCCGCGGCCCGTCGCACCCACCGCGCCCGCGGCCCGTCCGCCTAAATAATTGATAATTGTTTATAAATTTGCGTCTAATTCATTTTTAGGGTGTCACGTGACCTGATCGAAAAACTGTTACAATGTTATTGAGTTTTCACTTCTGCCGGCACTCCCGGAGTGCAACCCGGTCTTTTTTTTTAAACCCTGTGGTACGAGCTCCAAGAATAGAAACCAAGACCTCAAAATGTCTTTCTGTCTGGGGTCCTGACACTTAACCTACTAACTTTTGCCCTAATGTTTCACTAGATGTTTCATCAAATAGAAGTCATGAGGTTAGGTTAGGACGGTTCCCACATAGGGACAGCTAGTGGCGGAGTCGCGCAAGTGTGCGCAAGTGTGCGCAAGCGTTCCCGTGGCTCCGACGAAGGGCAGCGCGTAGTACACCGTGGGATTTTAGAAGACAATCCGGGCGTTTCCCCGTCTGTCATACCCGTCCGGGTTCCCCAGCCAGGCGGGCTGCGTAAAAGCATTTTCCCCCGAAAAAAAAGGTTTGTTTTGCAATAATCCAATTAAGTTTGCTATTTAAGAAAAAATGCATTAGGTCCAATGAAACATTAGGGCAGTTTCTTAATGTGTGGTCCATGGACCCCTTAGGGGTCCATGACATGATTGCTAGGGGTCCACGGCTATACTTCGTTCACTCTTAACGTAGGTACGTAGGTATAGAAATATATGAAACATGAGATTTTCTTTCAAACCTTTTTTTAAAAGGGGTCCGTGGTAATTTTGAAATTCTGAAAATGGTCCATGCCTAACAAAAGTTTGAGAACCCCTGCATTAGGGCAAATGAAGCATTTAGGGCTGAATCAGTTAGGTCTAACAAGGGAGAACCTTTCTGTCTACCCCTTTTGGAAAAATAGCCGTGAGTTTATGTATCCGAGTCGTCCCTTCATGGTATGTATCCTGCGCTGCAGCTTACATAGTAGGTACAGTGTACTATAGTACCGCTAGCTGCGTGCGCGCAACAATAGCGGTCGACGACCCACTTCCACGCATGGCGGCACCTTTGTGTTCCTGCGTTCAAATACGAAACCTTATCGTTTCCTAATTATTGCTACGAAACAAAAAAAAATGTGTTGTTTTCGTTTTATAAATGGGTCTTGACCTTTTTCCACGAACACAACCAGCAGGGCGATCACGTAACGCAATATATACGTACGTTGGGTAGATCTAAATGTCACTTGGTGAATGGTAAAATGACAGTAGAGTTGTCCTAACGTTCTTTAGAAAAGTGATCACCCTTCAGGCCCCGTATCATGGTCAGCCTTATTACGCGAAAAGTGACAAGATAGAGCGGCAGTCTCGTTCTATAGAACGTTGTCAGCAAGTGACGGACGCTCGATCTTGTCACTTATCACGTGGAAAGGCCGACCATGATAAGGGGCCAGGTTACCATAACCAACACTCGCAAATCCGCGAAACACTAGGTAGGTTAGGTTTGTTATGTACCCGCATAGAAATAGGAGGCCCGCCGTGCGGGGCTCCGCCGAAAGCGACTACCAGATCGACCGATCATTGATACTGCGCCAATTTGCCATTAGTTGCAGACAAAAACTAGTTAGTATTATGTAAAACATAATTGAATTCCCTTTTTACACCAGCTGAGATAGATAATAAAGTTTAATGGGAAACAAGAGGCATGGCTGTTTTATAGCGTTTAAAAGTTGGCCGTGCTCATCTGTTTCAGAAAGTTAAAGCTTGTGGAAAATAATTCTTGTTACTTACTTATATAGCTTCGTTCCCACTTTTTAATTATGCTATTATGGTGGCAATCAAGTACACGGTCTGCCATGGTACCGTGCCTAGCTGTGGTGGTGCCTAAAGACGCTGGAGATTCCAGGAATCACAAGCGCGTTGCCGACTTTATTCATTTGAGGGTTGTGTCGATAGCTAGGCTAGGGACGAACGCTGATCCCTCAGTCTCAACACATTATCGGGAGCCCTGGCGAGCTTACTTAGCTGCTTATATAAAGCCCCGTTGCCACTTATTTTGAACGCAGCGCATTAAATTAAAATGTAAACTTCGTTTACAGTCGTTCTTGTTACGGGGCTATTCATTTATTACGAAATACCAATTTAACCACTTTCTGACCCCTCCCCCTAGCGCAAGAAATTCATTTATTACCTAAGACCAATTTAACCACTTTTTTGACACCCCTCCCTCTAGCGTAAGATATTAATTTATTACCTAAGACCAATTTAGCCACTTTTTGACCGTCCCTCCCCCTAGCGTAAGAAATTTATTTATTACGTAAGACCAATTAAACCATTTTTTGACCCCCCTCCCCCTTACGCAAGAAATACATTTATTAAGTAAGACCAATTTAACCACTTTCTGACCCCTCCCCCTTACGCAAGAAATTAATTTATTACGTAAGACCAATTTAACCACTTTCTGACCCCTCCCCCTAGCGAAAGAAAATTATTTATTACGTAAGACCAATTTGAACACTTTTTGACCCCCCTCCCCCTTACGCAAGAAATTAATTTATTACGTAAGACCAATTTAACCGAAGACAATTTAAGACCAAGAAAAATTATATGACTGGGATGAACATTTTCCTTGTAACTTGTAACATGTTCGGTTCGGACCTCCTCCTCCCCCAAATCATCTTACGTAATAAATGAATAGGCCCTAGAGCCCAACGGAATTATATTAGCTATTATTTAGAGCCTACGGGAGAAGTATATCTAATTTAAATTAAAGGCAAAATTTTAAAATTTAATGCTTCGAGCCGGATTCGACCTGGCGGTCGGCATTCATGGCCCGTCGCCTCTAACCGACTGAGCTATCGGAACAATATGTCTAGGCCGCTAAATCTTTCAATCAGTTCCTGCTTACAATACAACGCCTTAGGGGGGCGTGAAATTTATAATTTCGTTAGCAGCGTTACTGCTTAATACAAAATTGATTAATTATAACTACATCCGAAACGGAGTAAGTTCTGTCAAACGAACGAAAGGAAATATCGACTTTGAAGTTTTTGCTTGACTTCTGACGAAATTCTTACAGTTTCGGATAGGTATAGTATCTTAGTGCCTCTTAGTAGCCTGTTTCTTACAGAAGTCCGCAGTCAGAGAGATGATGCGCCGTTTTGAGAATGATTTACTTGCATTGTTCTCTAGTCGGACTTCTGACACATTTGGAGTCACAAGTGTCCATTGAACCGAGCCTTACCTAATCTGTTTCGTTTCTTGTGTCACCAATATTATTTTATTTATCTTTCTTTCTTCAAACATTATTGCACAAAAAGTGATGTTGATGATCTGTTTTTAACCGACTTGAAAAAAAGAGGAGATTCTCAATTCTACTTTTTTTTTGTGAGTTTGTTACGCGATACCTCGGTAATTTATGAACCGATTTGAAAAAGTTTGAAAGCATAGTATACTTCCAGATTGGTCCTGTTGTCACCAAAATCTAGTTCTCATGAAAACAAAAATTCAAGAGAAACATTTAGCGATTTTAGTATCTTCGGCAATAAACCAAGCATTTGCATTCAGAAAGCAGCATTTGGTGAACTGGAACTGGTGAAGAAGACCACTGATGGTCATCCAAAACTCCAAGTGTTTTTTTCTCTAATAATCAACGCATTTGCTCTCGGAATTCAGTTCATGTGGTAAATTGGAAAATAAATGTGGAACGTTCACGTGGCTTGGCGGAGTACTAAATTGAAGTCGCTTAAAACTTTGTTTTTAAAGTAAATTAGTTCGAAACACAGACTCGTAAGTTGACTGAAAATTCAAAGTCAAACAACCCCTAGTGTCAGAGTTCATGCTCAAAACCATAAAAAACTTATTTCCTAACGCACAGGTTATTTTAACATAACACCGTCCCCTAACGTAAACACCTTGTGCTCAGCAGAGCGCGTCTGTTTGTCAGTTTGTATAAAATAAAAAGTCCTACCTCACGGACGGTTGGAACAGATGTCGGCCAAGGGTATGACTTTGTATACCTTGTTAACTTTGATGTATGGCCGCACTACCGCACAAAAGCTTACCAAAATCTAACCTCAGCGGGGTCAAGGGTCAAGCTTGGTGATTCCTCTGGCTGGAATCGCAAGCTTCCATAGGCTACGGAGTCCGCTTACCATCAGGCAGATCGTATGCTCCTTTGCCACCGTGGTAAAAAGTATTAAAAAACATCAAAAGCTTTAGGGTCTTTGCGAAAACCGTATTTTTGCCGAAATAAAAATTCTTACAAATAGATCAATGTGTAGTTGCACTGTCCATGAGGCAACGGCGGTATTTGAGCTCCCGAAGTGATGTGGAACCGCCCTGAAACTACGCTGCGTGAACTCAAAACGATACCTACAGCGGGTCCATTTTCAACTTTCGAGCACTCGAAAATTAAATAAAAGTAAAATGATGAGTCTCAAAATTGCAGGCACTTACTCTCTACCGACAGAATTGGATAGGAGTGCTCAATCCTACTCGATTATAACCATTCCATCGCTATTTCAACATAGCATTTCATGTGGGATCGAGCAGTCTCTACTCTTTACTCTCTTTTATTTATGATATTTATAATATTTAAATAAATAAATATCATAAATAGAAGAGAGTAGAGACTTCTCGATCCCACAGTCAAACTGTGCAAACGGTTTTGCGGGACCCTGTACGTTGTATATTGTATTATTGTTTCTTTCTTAATAAATAAATAAAATAATATTTTTTTAAAGTTTTCGAGGGAAACAGTCGAGCGCTAGAAAGTCAAAAATCGGTCCCCAGTTGGAAAATTAAATGTAGTTGCGATAGAAATAAGATACCTTTTGTACAGTCGGGGCATCATACACATGTATATGTCGGCGGCAGATCGTTAAATACGCCAGATCACGAAATTCCTAGGCATATCGTGAAACGGCGCCTATGCCTAAAAGTCGGCTAGGCTTATCACGATGTGCCTGATAAACAATACGGCAGATCGATTAGAGCAACGCATTCGTCGATATTCCTAGCTCTATACCGGGCACATCGTAAAATAGTTTCTTTCTTGTCCACTGGTGGCACATGCGATGGCGGCCGTTTTTGTTGGGGGCTAATAATCAGGGCGGACAAAAATGGTTTGTCATAAGCGAACTCTGTCTTAGGTCGGTTAGGTTAGGGTTCACTTGTGTCCCTCAGACCAGAAATAGACACCCCGCTCAGCGGGGTGGCGTCGACTCGCTGGAGATTATCAGTCCGCACTTCTTATTTTTTTTAATTTACCTAATTCAATTTTGGACACCCTACTTACGTATAACGGTGAGTATTGAACGATATGCCGGCGTTTCATGATATGCCTAGGAATTTCATGATCAGCCTAAACGTCACTGGCTTGGCCAAATCATGAAATGCCGGCGTTTCATGATATGCCTAGGAATTTCATGATCTGCCTAAACGTCATTAGACAAATCGTTAAACGTTAAGTTTTGAACGATATGGCGGATGTCCTTTAGCCAAATCATGAAATGGCGCCGTTTCACGATATGCCTAGGAATTTCGTGATCTGGCGGATTTTACGATCGGCCGCCGACATATATACATTCTGTGTTTCTAGGACCTCATTGCTCGGAGATTAGGTCGAAAAGTGTATACACATCTATGATGCTGACAGTACAACCAAAAGCCAACATTGAAAGGAATTAATCCCTTACACCACAATAGTATCACATAAGCCACCTGCAGCGCTGATTGTTCGATGTCCTAGCGTAGGTACATACCTAGTGTACCTAGGTCTGACTCAATCTGATTCATGCATGACGCTATAGCGATTAGCCTAGCTAAGTACTGAACTTGGTTAGCATTAGGTATTGTGAAACCAGTGTAGCCGGGCGGTAAGGCGCGCAAGTTTCAATGTGGAGGTTGCGGGTTCGAACAAAATATCATTTGATGTAACAGTCAATCAATCAATCAAATATTTATTTGCATAAATACAGTAGGATGTTTCAATTGCATAAGTTCTGTGTATTTTGCTTGCATGCAAGCGTGCAAATATTATCAGTAATATGAATTTAATTCACATCTCTACGTCAAAATAAACAGTTAAAAATTATCTAAAAATTAAATTAAATATCAATAAATACAGGAATTTAACATAATCATAAAACAATGTCTTTCAATAAATACTAATCCCATAAAAAAAAACCATGTAAAAAAGAGGCCAAGTCTCGAAACTCTTCCACCGTAAAAAGTTGTGAGATATTTCGTAGAGCCAAGTATCAGGCATTCATATTAATCTTTATTTGCTTGCTAAATAAAATTCTGCAACGTGGCAATCACACAACTTAACTGTATTTATAGATTTTTGCATACTTACCTAAAATTATGTAGTATTGTGTGATTGCCAAGTCAACACACTGGTTTATGCATACGGTTCATTGTTTTTTGTCTGCTTTGCCTTTGTGTACGAAATAATACTGATGGGTTTTCACGAAATTGCAGACATTTTGAACATATAAACATGGCAATGGAAAAATACACAGTAACAGTGGCTTTTTGATGAAGGAAAACATCGCGAGAAAACCGGTGTAGTTCCAATAAGGTCTAGTATTCTGCGTTGGAAGGTGAGGCAGATACTTTTGTAATCTAATGCCTACGGCAAATGTTGGGATTAGGTGCCAAAGCGGACCCCTCGATAATTATATAGATGATTGCTTCAGATTTTTATCATCCTCCTAGCGTTATTCCTGGTGGTGCCCCTAAAGGGGCAATGGGTCCGGATTGCTTCAGATTTTCGACATATAAAAATAAATAAATTTAAAAACAGTGTTCTCGAGTTCTATACCTCACATAGGCACTATTTATAGGTATGTAAATAGCTTAGGAATACAGCATGACTTTTGTCATACTAATCAAATAGGCACCTAATTACTATGATTCAGTCGATAAGTCACATGAGATGTGGTCACGACTCATAGGTCATAAAGTGCAATCATTATGTGGCGTACGCTGACTCACTATTATTCATCTAATAGCCTAGCACATTAGTACTCAGCTAATATTTACTAGACCGACAACTCAACTGTGAATCAGACCAGGTATTCTCCAACTTGTTTTAACCTCATCACTACAACATAGTATAAAACAAAGTCTCTTCCCGGTGTCTGTCCCTATGTATGCTTAGATCTTTAAAACAACGCAACGGATTTCGATGCGGTTTTTTTTAATAGATAGAGTAATTCAAGAGGAAGGTTTATATGTATAATATAGTACCCGTGCGAAGCCGGGGCGGGTCGCTAGTATCTCATAAATATATCTTGACGTCACGATTTGTAGGAACTAAGGGTACTAAAAATGGCAAATTCAAGTAGGTACCTTGGATCAGTACTGCATGAGTAAATTGCCTTTTAAAGACTTACGAAATTTTACAAATTCATAATAATGACTTCGCATTTTGTTGATTTTTTATACCTACATTTTGTGCCCCATTTAATGCTACATTTTACCCGTGTGGTGTCGGGTTAGAATAGCACCACCCCCTTTCTTCCCGTAGATGTCGTAAGAGTCGACTAAGGGAACAGGGTTGAAGTGTGTTGTGGGCGATGGGCTAGAAACCTATCACTGCGATATCACATTTTGTTGATCTTTTATACCCACATTTATGCTAACAGTGGCACTGGAACATACGTGTCATGTGCTCTGCCTACCCTTTTTCGGAATAAAGGCGTGAATCTAATGTATGTATATATGAACGACGCTTTTAGACAAATAAGTAACTCATCGGATTTTTTTTGTCACTGCAGAAGGTCAATTTGACTCGTGATTACGCATTCCAATATGAGATAAGTATCTAATTTAAACAACACGTCAGAATGAGCAACATATCAGCATCATTTTAAGACGCGAATTGTCTCGTCACATTGACCTCTTGACCTTCACTAGTTGACAAATTAGTACTTAGTCATAATTATTCCCGCCGCATAATTTAAGCGTGAGTCGGAATAATTTACAAAAATTCGCCCACGCTCTGTGACCTCTAGAACAAGGAACTTAATTTTAGTGTTCAGCGGAATAAAATCGCTCTTTAGCGATAAGACTGCCTGTTGTTTACCTCTACTTGTTTTTTTTTTGTTGTTCTATATTGTTTTCTTAAATTGAGGTATCGAATAAAGACTATTTGTACTGTATTGTATTGATATGAGATATTATACTCTGTTCGTATCGTAGAAACTTTCACCCCCGATTTCACCTCCTTAGGGGGTAATTTCTGGGATGAAACTATCCTATGTCCTTCCCCGGGACTCAAGCTTTCTCTATACCAAATGTCATCTAAATTGGTGTAGCGGTTTAAGCGTGAAGAGGTAACAGACAGACAGTCAGACAGACACTAGCTAGACGGACAGATAGACACACTTTCGCATTTATATTATGTATGGAATGGAATTTAGTTTGACGCTTTAGAGATCCTTACAACTCTATCAAATGTGGATTGTTAATTTATTCTCTTAATATTTTATTGACATGAATATCTTTGAGTATGTAATACATTTTCTTTTGAATATGTTGACTTGTGGACTTTTTGCGGGGAAAATGACTTTGAGTAACGAGTCAGTAGATAACTATTAGCATCAAAAAAAACAAAGTATATTAAAATCATGCCTTACTTACTTGAACTCCCACATTTTAGGAGTAGAATTCAAAGATTTCAAGTTATATTTATTTGCTCCTGCTACATGCCACACCTTGTATACTCGGACGTACACATTGTTCCCACAAGACGGCAGGAAGCGTAAGTGTGTACTCGCCGCTGACAGACACCTCAATAAGATGTAAACACTCTTTTCCGGGGCATTCTCATTTGTTTTAGGGTTCTCTACACAAATATCTGTTACTGTACATTATTTTAATTAGTATCGCTTTATTATATTTTTTACAAATAGTGTAAGTAATTTAGAGCGCTCACAGGCTAGCGGCGCCTGCGAGTGGAAGGCACGCTAAGCAGTTGATCCAGGCTGCTGTCTATGACAGTAGTTGTTAATGTTAACCCGAGTTAGAGGCCTTCGGGCGGCTTAAGAACTTCTAACAGTCGAGTTGCCCACTCACTTGACAAAAACCACAACCCTGCACGTGTCCCCTGGGCGGTACTGAAGAGTGACAACATTTAAAGGCCAAAAAAAAAAAATATGCCATACGATTAAATAGTAATTAAGAGGTAGCTACGGTAGCCCAGTGGTTCAGGCATGCGGCTGTCAAGCGGCGGTCGTGGGTTCGAATCCCGGCTCGTAGCAATGAATTTTTACGTAACTTGTGTACGGAATATTTACCGTTAGCTTTTCGGTGAAGGAAAACATCGTGAGGAAACCGGTCTAATCCCAATAAGGTCTAGTTTTCCCTATGGGTTGGAAGGTCAGGTGGAGTCGCTTTCGTAAAACTAGTGCGTATGCCAAATTTTGGGATCAGATGTCAAAGCGGACCCCGGGCTCCTTTAGGGGCATAACCGGGAACAACACTAGGAGGATGGTGAGTGTAAGTAATTAAGAGATCATTTATTTACATAGGTTAAACTTTGACAGAGGTAATTGGGGATTATTGCGACTCGAAATGCAAGTTTTTGTATGGACCGCACGCCAGGCCATAATTCCTCTTAAATCTTGTACGTCAGTTTTCAAATTGTTTTCACCGCGGGGTACATAGCCTATATTTCATCACGCAGTTTCGCCAGAGTTCTTTGTAATACACGAGCGCTGAGCAGAACTGTGCGCTAGTTAATCAGGTGGTTTGCTTTCTATACAAAACGTTATTTGACACACGCAACGGCGTGATATTTTAAGAAACTTGTGTAAGTAATCAAGTTTCATAAATTGGCTTTCCATTTGCGCAAAATTCCGTCTCCTAGAATAAACTTGTATAAACTAAAATCATTTGAGAAATTCTTTTGGGACGTGATACTTTGAAAAACTTTTTTTTCTATTATTTATTCTAGTTTATACAAGTTTATTCTAGGACCGGTCACTTTGGCACTCTTTGGGGGAGGCCTATGTCCAGCAGTGGACGTCTTTCGGCTGATATGATGATGATGATGATGATGATTCTAGGGAAAGGGAAATTTCGCGCATTTACTCGTTTATTTCATTTGTTTGATTTTTTCCTTATAAACCAGCGAACAAAAAAACCGTAGAATGCGCTCCTTACAAACTTCCACCCAAACACGTGACAACCCGGTATGCGCATGTTCGACCTAAAAACGGCTGCCTGGCATCGTTGTGACACCCCGCCCCCAACCCCGCATAATGGTAATGGCACCCATTCTGTGGGGCCATTTTGCGACGCTATAGACTACTATGGTTTTTTCGTTCGCTGGTTTACGCAGTTACCAGTTACAATGTCCCTGTTCGTAAGATACCGTAAAATGGGGTGAGTAGGGGCAAAACTGACATTCAAACCTCGATAACATTTTATTTTTACATATTCAAACTGAATGGTGTACGTAATAAGTGTTCCGGACGTTTGTATTTTGGTTTTTATTTTATTTTGGGTAGTTCCATTTCATAACTTTGACGATAAACAGGAAATCTCACCTCACCCTGTAGTCCCTCGTAATTGCGGTGAGATGGGATTTCATACAAAGATGATTTTGGAAGATTGTTGGATCGATTTTCTTTTATAATGAGTATTATTATAGCTCCATTTAAAATTAAAATACATTATTTTGTAGCAGTAGCCTTAAAATCCCATCTCACCCCCCTTTCATCCCTTCTCTCCCCATTCGTAACCCAACTCACCTCGCCCTACTCACGCCATTTTACGGTATTACTTATTATGTGCTAATATTACGTAAGTATACGGAACCCAGTTCGTTGAAGCGCGTCAATGTCTCGGTCAGGTTCGAGTGTAAATATTTACGTTCGGCTGCGTACGCTCATAAGACGCAGCGTGTTTAGAAGAATCGATACCGCGCTGCCGATGCCGTTATGAATTTAAATAGTGCAGTCAGGGGTATTGATATACGAACATAAATAAGGATGTTAAAGGCTCTAAGGCCCGTGTAAATATAATAGAGAATTGACGTGTACGTGCAGCGATGTATTTCTGAGAAGTGAAACAAAATGCTGACAATATCATTGCCATATAAAAAACATAAATTAATGTTGCTATACACAAAACCAAGGTTGCAACACATTCCACCATCAGAAAACATTATTTAACATCACATTTCAACTTGCATTTTTGTGCCGCATAGTAAGTACGATTATTTCAATATCAAGTGGACTGTAATCTTTTAAGGGATTTTTTTTTCTAATATAAAGTGTACTGAGGGGTAATCACGTCACGTTTCATACGCGCGTTTTAGGACAATTTATCTGTAATTTTTCCATATGAAAAGTTATACATATTTAGATCTATCTGACGCGCGTACAATGCGTTACGTGATCGACATGCAGGACTATAATGTCATAAAGGCGTGTACATACCTGACTGTACCATGGACGACAAAATCAAGAGGACCGCCAGTCTATCCATATCCATCCATACTAATATTATAAATACGAAAGTGTATCTGTCTGTCTTCACGCTTAAACCGCGGAACCGATTTAGATGAAATTTGGTATAGAGATAGTTCGAGCCCCGGGAAAGGACACAAGGTAGTTTTTATCCAGAAAATCCTCACCTAAGGTGGTGAAAAGGGCGACGGAATGTTTGTATTGAACATACGATATTTATAAACGACTTCCACGCGGGCGGAGTCGCGGGCACTTTTGTATGTCTATAACTACACAATGTCGCGATCCGACATTCATTGATTTGTACCTAGCTAGTATAGTCGACTGCAAAGAGATCGATTCGGACAAAGTTACAAAAAGATGTATACAGGACTTTAATGTTGAGGCAATAAAATCATGTAACAAATTATTTAAAAAAAAATGTCTGTAGGCATCTTTCTTTTTGTAGTTGACTGTACCTACTAGGTAAATCACTGTTTTAATACTGTTATAATAATAAATAAGTCAAAATAAGACGTTTCACTAAGAAAAAAAAAATAGAATGAGCAAAATATATTATACAAAGGTTGTCTGGAACAGATCGATTAAAGCGATAAGACCGCCTGTTGTTACCATTATTTATTAAGCAATTTTTTTTGTAAGATGTTTCTCCTCCTTGTCGTGGTGCAATAAAGAGTATTTATTATTTTTATTATTAAGTAGTAAGTAGAGTATTTATTAATATTATATTTCGTACATTTTTGAAACAATATTCAGAAAAGTCAATAGTAGTTGGCAATTGATAAATTGACCGCCTGGAAATTGAATCCGAATAATTTGATTTGAGGCTTTGAGTGAATAATCTGTAGCACCTACTTATTCGGGATTATGATTAAGAAAGAAAGAAATGTATTTTTTGGTGAGATATCATGTTACAACGATTGGAATTCACCAAAATGGATGCCACTCAGCATAAGCCACCAGCAATACAAGCTAAAGGCGCTGGTTTTCAGGGCATTTCATTAAGGGCCTGTTTCACAATCGCCGGATAAAATTATCTGCCAATGAAAAAATATTGCTATCCTTTTCTCTCGTCATATAAAAGAAAAGTGACAGCCAACATTTATCTGACGGATATGTTTTAACTGGAGATTGTGAAACAGGCCCTAAAAATAATATTTATAAATGGAACTCACCTGAAACCGCCACGACGAAGAGCATAAAAAGAGCGGGAACCACGGCCATCTTTGTAACTTTAACGGTCAAACTCACACTCGAAAACCGATCCGGGGCATAACTAGACCAATTTAAAAAAAAACGATCCTTCCGACCGGTTCGGGGGTCCTGCTCGCACTCACTGCACAATCTGAAACAAAAAATGGTATGTAGGTTTTTGGGTTCGGTGGGCTCTGGGGTGACTATTCGATTATTAATGTTAGGTATGAATAGGGAAGGTGCAGCTATAATATTTACCATTATTTTGTGACCAAAATGTTGAAAACATAAAATAATAGCAACTGAAACGTTTTTACTTTAGTTTATACTAATTTAAAACAATAATTACGATTTGAAGTAATGTGAAACGGAACGCGATTTAATCCAACAGTCAGCGTCTGGTGACGTCACTCCTGTCAAAATTCAAAACTTAGGAAACCTCATGGCATCTAGAGGGACGAATCACGGACAAACCAATATGGCGAGATAAACATGAGTGACGTCACAGGAACTGTAGGTCCGTTTAGGCGCGAAAGTTTAAATTGTCAGTTTGTAACAGGAGTGTTTCACTATAAATGATAGTATTAAATTTTTCTAATACTTTCATGGTCTATTCTACATGCGTTTATTTCAAATGAAAGCAAAAATTTAAAATATTGCATCTTCCCTATTAGCTTGTGTGAAGTTGTGTAATATGTATATATACTAATATTATAAAGAAGAAAAGTCTCAAGTGGGAAATTGTATCTTTGTAAAATGTATGTTTAGGGTAATCTCCGGAACCGCTTATCCGATTTCAAAAATTCTTTCGATTTCAAGTAGAAGGGACTCTCGGGGTGGTTTAAGCTTATGTGCGTTTTTTGCAATACGCGAGCAAAGCCGCGCGAGCATCTTGTTACATATAAAAAGTGTTAAGACGCTGTCAACACCAAAATGCCCTTGAGGATTTTGGATAGCGCGCACACTGTCTATTTGTATCGGAGTAAACGAGAGCGAGTATTACTGAGCGGCCCGGTTTTTGAACATAGTACATAAATCTAAAATAAAAAAAACTGTGGATTATTTGTGAAATATGACTCGCTAGCGGTTTAGGTATGATTATGTTGACTTCATGTTTTTAATTGCATACCCATACGTCAAAAAAATAAAGACATAGGACCGTTTAATGTGATTTTAAGACCAATCTTTGCAATTATTTTCTATCGAGCCGATTTCGTCAAATTATGTATCGAGCCCGTCTACGGTCTTTGAAATATTGTGAATAACATATATTTTATTTAATGTGCTAGAACAAACAGTTTTTCTTAAAAAACTGCATAAACAACATCAATTTCACCAAACTAGGTCTTGTCAGCCTCTTAAAACATTTTATATTTTAGAGTCACTAACTGTGTACAGGTAAATTTTAAATAAATAACTAACTTACAGTGTTGTTTACTGTAAAGAAAAGGTTATATCGTATTCTTACAAACAGAAAAAAGGCAGTATGTATAGGATACAGCCACTTCTATGGGACAACTTTACGGATACGGAACCAATAGCCGAACAAGGCGCATCCATCTTGACAGCCACGCAACGCTTTTTTTTAATAAAAGTCACAGATTAGGTAATTTGAAGCGTTCCAGAACTGATGAGCTGTGTTCCGAAAACAAAATGGCGTAACTTCATACAAATTACATATAAAATTACCTTTTTTCTTTTAAAAAGTTCTGTACAGCCACGCGTTTTCTCCGAAACACGGGTCGGGTGGGTTTAGGAGGAAATGGAGGTTTTAACGTAATATTTTTAGATGTGATGGTGATTTGGATATTCTGATTTATGCTAAAAAGTTTGAGGGAAGTTGGATTAATATTTGTGTTTGTAACCAACCTCTAAAAAGAAGACGTAGGAACCTTCGAGTTTTAATTTAAAATGTTTTTTCGTTGTGTACGAGAATGTAACCGAAATTTCCTAATCACGCATTTTTGAAGTGAAAACTTCTTTAGCGGCGCTGAGCACTTTTTGGGATGGGGAAAAATTGTTAAATACGCGACAGTTTTTTGTGATGTCAGATGTGAAGGAGGTCACAAACTTTTATATTTTGCTGCTAGTCGATTCGACTTCATTCAAAACTGAACGCTATTCGTAAGAGTATTCTGCAAATAAATTTGTAATTAAACCAACGCGTCCTTCACCGTTTTGCTATTGAGAAAATTCGAATAGTTCGAATTTGGGCGTTATTCCTAAAGAGATAAAGCTTAGAAAAATATTTACCAACGGCAAAAACAAATTGATATTTTGGTCGCCAACTCGCCAACGCCGTCTGCTGTTCTTGCAAATTGGAATAGTTCGAATTTAGACGTTATTCCTAAAGAGATAAGGCTTTGAAAAATATTTGGCAATGGCAAAAACAAATTGGTATTGTGTTTGCCGCCTAAATAATTGATAATTGTTTATAAATTTGCGCCAAATTCATTTTTAGGGTGACACCGTAAGATGTCACGTGACCTGATCGAAAAACTGTTACAATGTTATTGAGTTTTCACTTCTGCCGGCACTCCCGGAGTACAACCCGGTCTTTTTTTTTATATTAAACAAGTTTAGTATACATTTCTAGCCTGTTTTGAATGTTGATAATAGCATAAATAGCGCACCTACGATACTTTTTAACCCTAGAATCTAGTCTAGTCTAAGTCTAAAAATACGGAAAGGATGGAAGTAACTTTCCTGCTGATACTAGTTAAAAATAAAATGTTAATTTTAGCGTCAAATTACTTATTAAGAACGCAGTAATTTGTAGTCTACAAGTATAGAAGGTTAAAAAGGGGGACCTTCCTCTTTTAAGAGACGGATTAAGGGGCTCCACGAGCTTTTTGACGAGTTTTTAGTTGATATTCCTGCGTCAAAACTATAGATATACATATTTATGGCACAAACGCTTTATCGATTCTTCAATCCTTTAACTACATTTGCACGAGGTTTATTTTTTAAAGATTTATTCAAACATGGTAAAAAAAACTCTGTTTTCGATATTAGTATGTTTATGAACTTTTATATATGAAATCTACATATAGTTAGAGTTAGTTATAACTGTTTCATATTAACGTTTCTAACAACCCACGACAGATATTAATTTTTAACAAACTTTCACAAAAGTTAAGTCCTATAATTGCGTGTAAAAGTTTGGTGCCATACCTATATACCGAAAACTGTGAGTTTTTAAGTAAATATGGGATACTATTTCGGTAAACCTCGTTGTTGTTTACAATAAGCCATAAAAACACGAAAAAACGGTCAGTTATAGATCGAAGGTCATTGGGAGCTAACAAAATAATCTAGTTTATTTAATTTTTTACTCACTTTTGTTGAGTCAAACGTTACTTACTAAATTTAATATATACCTATTTTTATTATAATTAAATTACACTCAAGTTCAGAGAAAGAATATCCTTACTAATATTATAAATGCGAAAGTGTGTGTGTGTGTTTGTTTGTATGTTTGTCCTTCTTTCACGTCGCAACGGAGCATCGTATTGATGTGATTTTTGTATGGAGATAATTTCGAAGCTGGACAGTGACATAGGCTATTTTTTCCAACGGGAAAACATCTAATTCCCAAGGGAAAATTCAATATGTTACATTTTTCTATAACCACGCGGGCGAAGCCGCGGGCATCAGCTAGTTTAAAATAAAGACATCCATTTGTTTATTGGTTTTTAAATTGAATGTTAGGTTTTTTTATGTTGCATACTACCGTATTGTACCTACATCGGTTTTGGTAGTAGTTTTTATAACTTTTATACAATTGAACAGTTTACATCTTCAAGTCAAGTAGCTCGGCAGTCGAGTGTGCTCGAGTGTTAGTTACAGTACGATTGCGACTAGTCTAACCGGTTATAGCGTCAAGTTACTGTTCACAAAACATAGTCTGTGGGTTGGAAGTGCATATGTCGGTCTGAGAGAATAGACCTTATTGTCGCTTGGCGCGCTGGCTGGCGCTTAAACGAGTGAGCAAAGCGGACGAAGTTCTTTGTTTCCGTTTGGGCGAAAAGTATTTCGTATGTCCGCCGTTAGTTCTCCTCTACTGCAGGTCGATCACGTAACACACTGTACGCGCGTCAAGTACATCTAAATGTCACTTTTGTATGGGAAAATGACAGTTGAGTCGTCCTAACGTGCGTTCGAAACGTAACGTGATCACCTCTCAGATAAATCATTTCTCAATCGGTTCTCGTCAAATTTTGTGAGCAGCACGGCTATACGTCTGTTTACTTACTCGTACTATACGTCTCTTTCTAAGTTTCCTAACAAGAGAGGGACGGAGAGCGAGAAAAATCGAGAGACTCGCGCGCCGTCTTGTGATAGCCGTGCATGTCCGATAACTATAAAGAAAAAAGATGTCGATTCCGTTTTTAGAAATTAAAAATTGGAAACAGACAGTCGCCAGTTCTACAGCTCAGAGAGACACTAGTTTATAATCTGATCTTTGAATTGGACACTAAATACACCTGCATATATCTGCGCACAAATTCAAAGGTGTATGTGAAGTCCCCAACCCGCACTGGGCCAGCGCGGGGACTACTGCCCGTACCCTCTCATCCACGAGAGGAGGCCTGTGCCCAGCAGTGGGACGTATAAAGGCTGGTTTATTGTTTTATTATTAGGACTATTAGGAGTATTCGTAGATAGGTAATGTCTATACGAAATTCCGTGTTTAAAAATGGCCACCAAATCTGACAGCATACGTTTCCATTGACGACGCGAAACCGAGGCAAGTCGGTGCAACTGACTCAGTTTTAGTGTGCCTCTTTTTTATATTACATCATCAAAAAAATCGAAATCCTCCAGAATAAATAATTATTTATTCTGCAAATAGGCCACAAGGGCACTTTTACATGTCAAACGGTAATTTACAATAAAATAATTAATAAAAACAACTTGTTCTTCTTCTTGTTAATATTTCTTTATTCATGTCGTACAATTTCTACCTCTTGCATTCACCATCGCAAAACCTAATCTGTCACTTTTTTTCTTAAAACCGCCAACTGTCCTGGGGCCGTAGACAAGGTTACAATCGACAAGCGCTAACGCCAATAGAAAATAATAAATTGTAGGGGAATGACAGATGCCGACGAAACACTTTTCGTTAACATCTGTCATTCCCATACATTTTATTAGTTTTATATTGGCGTTAGCGCTTGTCGATTGTAACCTTGTCTAGGCCCCCTGCACTCCAACCATAATGCCACTAGTGGCGCTATCTAGTCCGACATTATTTTTGACGTATCAGCGTTTATTAACTTCGTGGATTATAAAATAGGTAACATAATAATAATCTTACACAATTATAATGGTTAACAAACTAACTAAACTTACTAAACTCATCATTCATTAGAAAAAATACTTATATTATTTTTATCTACTTATCTACCTTAACTAAAAATGCGTTTTTTATATTTCTCATTCTATAGACGCAACTTGCAATGGAAGTAAATAATCAATAGTTATTGCAGTTGCTAGAACCGGGCAATTACATTTTTATTCACAAATCCGCCAGATTATTTTTTCAATATTTAAAACAATATTCCGTATTATTTATGTTGCTTTCTTTCATTTTTGGTATGTCGACAACGATAGTCAAAATTTAGAAAATGTTATGAATTAAAATAGATTAACCTGTGCTGTTTTCAACTTATAATATGCTACTGCTAAGCCGCAAGTCATACTTTTACGGCTTTTTGGATAAAATTGGTTATTAATTTATCTATCTGACTGAATGTTTTACATTGGGAAATAATCATTAATTTTGACAATGTGATTTTTTATTCTTTCACAAGTTGGTGCGTGCGCGGACGAAAAACACAGCATATAGGGCTAACATAACGCAGCGAGCGAGACAAACTTTGGGCGCAACAGGTCTAGCGGCATGATAAGTTTTACGTAAAGTTTCAGTACGAAGGCCGTAAAGCGTGACCATAAGGGATTGCCAATAAGGACACCAATTCGAGTCCAATATGTTTGATCGCGCGTTCGTCGAACTTATCAACACAATGAGAAAGAAATATTTACAGATCCACTGGTTCAATCTTTCTTAATTATATCTATGCTCTTTTTTAAAACGACATATGTTACCTACCATTAAACCCTTATAAAATAACAGGTTTTTTGTAATTGCGAATCAGTTTAAAACATCGAAACCGCCTTTGAAAGTATATGAAGATATGTCTTTATTGACCGGTGATTCCTGGCGAGGAACATGTAGTAACGACAAGTAAATTTATCCCTGGGTATTTTAACACGCGTTCTATTACCGGAGAGTAATTGTAGACATCTTCATGAAAACCGGTTTTATTCCGGTCTTAGTTTAGGGCTCACAGTTTTTAAGCCGGCTTCCAAAAAGGAGGTTCTCGATTCGTCGGAATCTTTTATTTTTTTATGTATTATGCTCCCCGATTACTCGAAGAAGTCTGGCTGGACCGATTGGGAAAATTATATTTTTCTGTGAAAGGGTGTCCTTCCCAGGTGTTCCCACTATCATCAGGTCAGGACCCGAAGATGGAATCCTGGAGATATCGAGGGAACTCTTCAAATAAGGCGCATTGAAGTCGGTTAAAAACCTTGTTTATAAAGTAACTTATTCAATAATATAATCTGCCATTTGACTTGTTATTTGACAGTCACGCGTTTACTCCCGTAACAACTTCCGTCAATTTTATACGTTTCATTGATGATTTTCGGATAAAAGGTGCTCTATATTTTAATCCAGATTATAAGGTATTCCTGTGCCGAATTTTATCTAAATTCGTTATGCCCTTCTTGCATAATTGAGTAACAAATGACGAAAAATCCGAACTATCACATTTATCTATACTGACATTATGGATGGAAAAGGTGGACGAAGATCGCAGGAGTCCGCTAGATACGGTTGGCGCTAGACCGGTCATAGCGGCACTCTTTGGGGGAGGCCTAAGTCCAGCAGTGGACGTCTTTTGGCTGATATGATGATAATGATGATGAATATCATAAGAGAGGAAAAGTCTGTGAGGTTATTGATTTGAAAGTTTGTCATCAGGTAATGACATGTGTGCAGAATGGACATTCTGTTCGCGTATCACAGGCTGAGCCAGTGTTGCCACATAGGTACAATTTTGGCATAATGGTAGAAAAGGCTACAAAAAGTGGTAGAATGTGGTAGAATGTAAAATGAAATGTCAAATTCAAATGCTGAGCAGGCGAGACAGCGCGAAACTGTCACTGTCAGCTGTCACTAGTGTCAGAACTTGTGAAAGATGTCAACTTCATCAACTTGTCAACGTCACTATGTACTCAACGCGTTCCGTTTTATGTGATGCTGGTAAAATTGCTGCAATTATACAAGAAACGCTAGTAAAGTTTCGTAACACGCATATAATTTTGTTTTGTAAAACAGTTAAAAAGTGGTCGATTTGAGACCGAGGGTGGTACGAGTAGGTCGGTAGAACGGAGGCTAAATAGGTAGAACTACAAAAAAGTTGGTGGACTGGGCTGAGCGGGAGAAGCAGGAGAGCGGAATGTACATCCTGAAGGTTTATTCATCATTATCATCGTATCAGCCGAAGTGAACAGTGCCAAAGTGACCGCTCAGACTTATTATGCTTGGTAAACCAGAGGGTAGATCACGTAACGTTTCGGACGCAACTTAACTGTCCTTTTCCTATACAAAAAGTGACATTAAGATCTATCTACCTGACGCGCGTATACAATGCGTTGCGTGATCGACCAGCTATGGTCATCTTTCATTTTATATGGTGAAATGATTTTTGAAATCTGATGTGTAGGTACTCAAATAGTACATTACTACAGAGGCCGGGAAGTAAGGGGCAACCCCTTTTCACGCCGAGGTATGTATAGTGCTTTTCTCAAACATGCAATGAAATAAATAAAAAAAACTCCAAGAAACCAAACTTTAATTTTCATGGCTGAACGCCGATCCGAATCGTGATCCTGTGCCTCTCGTCTCGCTGCGCCCGAAACGTGACACTCCGAAGCCCATTATGAAGAACACAACGTCAATATTTCATTGCATGATTGAGAAAAAGAGAGTTATTGTTAATTGGTACCAAGATGTCAGAGGTTGATTAAGGGCCTACTTTGAGCTGCACCAACAAGGTCTCTTAAATAAGAGACAAGATGTGTATTTCCGGAGGTTACCCATACGAGGAGGGTTAAATTTCGAAGTAAGAGGATTTTTCTTCATTCGAATTTAAACCATGTCACTTTGACATAGAGTGCCCATGCCACTAGTCGGAGGTTTACCTAACAAACTTACTACCTCACGGAACTTTCCAATATATACTCTGACTATTAGCATAGAAGTATAGGATAGTATCTATACTCTCCTAGCATACTGTGTCTACATAATATGTTAGGATAGTAATTGAGTTTGGAAGCGATGAATCGAAATGGTTTTAATCAAGTTCGTTAATGGACTATTAAAACACAATTTCAAGTTTAATTGCATGTTTTGTTTTAATATATAATCCTACTAGTATTATAAATGCGAACGTTTGGATCTTTGTTACTTTGTTAACCACGTAAAAACGGCTGAACGGATTAAGATGAATTTTAGTACTTACCTATAAAAATAGAGTATTATAGCCTGGATTATCATATAGAATGGTTTACCCCAGTTTTACCGACAAACGTTTCATCGAATGAATGTTTCGCCGAATTTTCATTTCATCGAAAACAATTTTTTTTTTTCAGAAACGGTTTTCAGGCGTGTCATAAAACAAACCTAACCTAACTACACAATTACCTTTACGTCATATGTGGCCATAATGTGTATTTTTTAATCTGATGCACGCATTGTGGCCAAGTGAAGACGTTAAATTGTGTACTCACCACGGGCAGTAAAAAAGAAAGCCCTCTATCGCATATTTACAACCCTCGCCTGCGGCTCGGGTCACAAATACCTGCAATTTCGGGCTTCCTTTCTTTTACAGCGCTTGGTAAGTAATGTACTATTTAAATTTAAAAATAGTTCGATTATACAGAGTGTGCCAAAAAGGGCATAACAGGTATCGTGCTCTCAAAGAAAAAACTAAGACCTAGTTCCCACTATGTCGTCTGTCGGGACGATTTTTTATCGTGTGTCGTAGTGGCAGAACATTTTATATGAAGCTGTTCACACTTGTCGGACACCAATTTGTATGAGTCGACGACACACGATAAAAAATCGTCCCGACAGACGACATAGTGGGAACGGGGGGTAAGAGAAAAAAAATACGCGTTTATATTTTTACATTTATATGGAGCGTTGGCCGACTGGGGCGACCTGCTCCATACAAATGAAAAAAAATAAAATTGCAAAATATGACCATTACATTAGGTCTGCATCAGCATTAACAAGAAGTTAATGATATTAATTCAGTATTCCAGAGATGTATAAGGTCTCTGAGCGTCCAAATACAATTAATAATTATTCTAATGTTTGTAGAGATGTATACGGTCTCTAAGCGTCAAAACAAAACAAAAAAAGGAACATTAATGTAATATTGTCGGAGATGTACAGGGTCAATAACAATAAAACGTGTCAAGATCAGAATGATGTCTCTCGTCAATACGATCATAATAATAATAACACTAGTATTTAAGTAGTTAATTAGGTACTATTGCAAGCATGAACAGTTCGGACTCCACAAACAGCACCCGATCACGAGTATGACGCATATCTCAGCCATCGCCTCCCTCAACCATATGTTAGGGAAGGTGGCGATTCCGTATATAAAGTTATTGATGTTTTATCAGTTATAAACCGCCATCATGCACGATCAAGGGCTTAAAACAAAGCGTTTTAAATAAATTAGAATCTATACAATGCTCATTCATTATCGATGTTTCCAATTGAGATCACAGCTCGGTTGGGTGAGCACGAACTCATAAGTGGAGACCAAATATATTCACATGAGATGAGAGTACATTGAAAAACCTTTTTACAAGCTTTTATTTAACTTGCCCTGTTTTGGATGACAATTCAATATTATGGTACCATCGAGCTGGTCTGATGATGGAGACAGAAGGTAGCCATGGGAATAAGTAACTTGCCCTGTTAGGTTACGATGTTAGTATGGGACAAATCTTGCAAGTTAAATTTGACCCACTTCCCAATGACCGATTGAGCTGAAATGTTAGGTATAAGTATAGTTTGGATGACAATTCAATATTATGGTACTATCGAGCTGACCTGATGATGGAGACAGAAGGTGGCCATGGGAGTTCAGTACTTAACCGACGTAACCCCGTTGAGATTGGGCTCGTTAGAATCGTCTCAATGAGTAGTTGATGATGATATACAGAAAAGTACAGTCGGCAATAAGCTTGTACCAAAAATGAAATTTTTGACAGAAACTTATTTGAGAATCTGTGCTTGAACTGACTTATCTCGTAAGTATTTATTTAGGACTAGCTTCCGCCCGCGACTTCTTCTACGTGGACCTGTGATAAAGCTCTCCTATATTTTAATCCAGGCTATAAACTATTTCTGTGCAAAATTTTATCAAATTTTAATCCAAGCTTTTAAGCGCGATTGAGTGATAAACATCTAAACATCCAAACTTGCCATTTATAATATTAGTAGGATTGTTATTGAAACTAATTTCAGACACTAATTGAATGATGATATTAGTTTATATGAAAAATTTCATTATAGAAATTGTTTTTATACAAATCATTACACACCCTCCCTTACTTCCTTCCCACTTCTTTTACTTCCACTTCTCTTCCACCCCATTTCATTCTATGGTCCTCGAAAGAGCCGACTATGGGAAGGGAATATATTTAGTTGAAATGGCGGGTGATTATGATTACTTGATTAGTTAAAAACTCTACGCTAATGCTCAAGGAAGTTTGTATGGCATTGCGACCATCTACAGGAAAGCTGCGTGCACGGGCGGCCTTAGCGACCGTGAGAGATATCCTCCAGTCGGAATGCGCGGACAAAGACGGCTATTTCGGGAGCGGATGCGCCGGCGCAGGAGCGTCAGCAGCTTCCGACGGTTATTAATAACTTTTTAATAACTTTATATTTAATTAGGTTTGACACAATTTACAAGACATTCATAAAACTTATAATGCCTCTGCTAAATAAAATGTGTTCTGTACCTTTCCTACGCACACAAATGTCAAAGTGACAGATAAAGATAAACGAATTTGAACGGCATTTTAGTTAAATTAGGCTTGTAGAACGTTTGTGAATACAGCCGTCAATCTTTAATATCGTGTTAGGGCCCACAATAAAGTTGTTATGAAATAGTTGAACGAGCGAGCGAAGCGATCTCAAGTCAGTTTGAACAAAAAATATTTCGTATGTCCGGCTGTTATCTTCTATTGCACTGCACTATTGTCGCGAAATCTTGTGAGCATGATCAATAGTTTATTTAGAGTTTTTGTTAATTAAGTTTTTTTTTTAAGCATACCTACGCTCGCGATTTCTGTAACTCTCACAGCCGCTACTTTACGTGAGAAAAATTATCCGAAAAATGGATGCCAATTTTCTACAAAAAAAATCGTTTTTTGATAATAAGACATTGAATGATAAAGGTATACATGTATATATGTATTTTAAAAGTAGTTTCATGCAAATGCTCAGATTGTTCAGGAGAGGACACAATTTGGGTATTTTTTGGGTTTATTTATTAGAAATACATGGTATTAATCTAACCTCACCTACCTATCAGTTTATATAATTTCACTAGGTAGATTATAAACGAACGGTTCTTACAATTTACGTACGCTTTTTGAGTTTTCGACAGTACCCTTACTGTGTATAACTATTTATAAAACTGCTTAGGTTGTATTAATCAGGTTATTTTTATGCGAACGCTACGTATTTGCGTGTGAAAGGCGGACGAACAAACACAAAACGAACGCTGAAAACACGCCCCACAAGTGCTCTCCGCGCCAAATCTTACCGTTCTGTCTGACTATAATCTGTATTGTGTTGTGTTCCTGATGGTAAGAAAATTAATATAGGTCTTGTCTTTCAATCGAAAAAAGAATGGACGGGGTCAGAATCAGGATCAAAAACTAGGCGTTCTTTCCTGGGCTTAAAACTTTGTGTTGTTCACTAGAAAGTCTGAACGCGAACTCATATTAAAAAATGTTTTTGTCCCGCACCTAATATTCTATGCATGTAAATAAGTTTCAGTGAAACATACATTTTGTTTACAAGCTTTATGGCAGTCATCATCATCATATCAGCCGAAAGACGTCCACTGCTAGACATATGCTCCTCTTAAGAGTGCCACAATGACCGGTCCTGTGCCACCCGCATCCATCGGACTCCCGCGACCTTTACCAGGTCATCAGTCCACCTTGTGCTGCGCCTAGGCAGCAGGCTTTATGGCAGTCTAGGTACTTTATTGAAGTCTTGAAACTACTAAACAAAGCTATTTTAAGGATCCCTAGCATGAGGAGTTTATCATAAACAACTCCGCCCGCGGCCGGCGGCTCACGTAAAATACAACCGAAGCTGCAGGATAAAAGCCTATGTCCACCCAGGCCACTCTAACTACCATCATCCTCCGAGCGTTATTCCCGGCGTAGGCACTAGTTTTTACGAAAGCGACTGCCATCTGACCTTCCAACCCAGAGGGAAAACTAGACCTTATTGGAATTAGACCGGTTTCCTCACGATGTTTTCCTTCACCGAAAAGCTAACGGTAAATATTCCGTACATAAGTTCCGAAAAACTTGGTACGAGCCGGGATTCGAACCGCCCGCCGCTAGACAGCCGCATGCCTGAACCACTAGGCTACCGTAGGTCGTTCCCATGCCATTCTAACTACTGTTGAAAGAATTTTTGAAATTCGATGAGTAGTAAACTTATCAAAGTCACTTCCTCTTAATAATGTTACTACAGATATCTAATTAAACAGTTCCTCTCTATTAGCCACTTTCCGTCTCCCTTCAGATCAGGTATCAGATTTCAGATCGTTACTTCGCACGGAGGGTCTAATATTCCCGGAATAAACTCTAAATGCAATGGAAGCCAATATTGGCAATGTAGCGTTCTGTTTTGTAATTACAAGCATTGCCACTGCATAATTGGTATGTTGACTTGTTGTATCTTACAGGTTCTCTATTGGAAGGCATAAAGTCATTTGTACTATTATTGTTACGCATAATTGCTTTTCGCCGGAATAGTGATGTGCATAATGCTCATTACGCATAATTATATACGCATAATATTAAAAAGCATAAATACTGAAAGCATAATCTTCATGAAGACTAATGTCAAAAAGCATAAGCACAAATAGGCATAATAATCAATTGGCATCATATCAAAATGCATAACAGTAATGTAAACCTAACCTAAGCGCCAGCGTGTCGACGTCACCCCGCTTCGCGGGGTGCCTATTTCCGCTCTAAGGGACGCAAGCAGAACCTAACCTAACCTACTAATGATACCAGCATTGTTACGATTATTTGTTTTTTTTTACTGCGGGGGGCCCCCTCGTCCCCCGAGTCCTTCCAGAACCAATAGCAACGTGGTTTAGCAACTATCATTCATCTAAGAAAATAAGTCAATATTATAATAAATGTTTTCACAATATTAATAAATGCATTGTAACAACGAAATTGAGTTTTAGTCATTTAGAAAACTGAAATAATGGATAAGAAATTATAGATAATGACAGATATACCAAATAATTATTAGCCCAAACAATAGTATGCGTAATATGTATTCGGCCAATACAGATTAGTTCAACTGAAATTATGCTATTAGCGTAGTATGCCAAACAGAGTAGTAGGCCAAAGTATTATTATGCGACAGTATTATTATGCCAATAAAAATTATGCCAAATCAATTATGCGTAACTATATTAGTCTAAAAAAAAATATGCCAATGAAGGGGATCCCAACCTAACCTACTAATGATACCAGCATTGTTACGATTATTTGTTTTTTTTTACTGCGGGGGGCCCCCCCGTCCCCCGAGTCCTTCCAGAACCAATAGCAACGTGGTTTAGCAACTATCATTCATCTAAGAAAATAAGTCAATATTATAATAAATGTTTTCACAATATTAATAAATGCATTGTAACAACGAAATTGAGTTTTAGTCATTTAGAAAACTGAAATAATGGATAAGAAATTATAGATAATGACAGATATACCAAATAATTATTAGCCCAAACAATAGTATGCGTAATATGTATTCGGCCAATACAGATTAGTTCAACTGAAATTATGCTATTAGCGTAGTATGCCAAACAGAGTAGTAGGCCAAAGTATTATTATGCGACAGTAATATTATGCCAATAAAAATTATGCCAAATCAATTATGCGTAACTATATTAGTCTAAAAAAAAATATGCCAATGAAGGGGATCCCAACCTAACCTACTAATGATACCAGCATTGTTACGATTATTTGTTTTGTTTTACTGCGGGGGGCCCCCCTGTCCCCCGAGTCCTTCCAGAACCAATAGCAACGTGGTTTAGCAACTATCATTCATCTAAGAAAATAAGTCAATATTATAATAAATGTTTTCACAATATTAATAAATGCATTGTAACAACGAAATTGAGTTTTAGTCATTTAGAAAACTGAAATAATGGATAAGAAATTATAGATAATGACAGATATACCAAATAATTATTAGCCCAAACAATAGTATGCGTAATATGTATTCGGCCAATACAGATTAGTTCAACTGAAATTATGCTATTAGCGTAGTATGCCAAACAGAGTAGTAGGCCAAAGTATTATTATGCGACAGTATTATTATGCCAATAAAAATTATGCCAAATCAATTATGCGTAACTATATTAGTCTAAAAAAAATATGCCAATGAAGGGGATCCCTATTTTACATTGTACGCTGAGCTACGTTATTGTGGATCTTAGGTATAGTACGAGTACAACATACCAGCCCCCCTATTCTGTAACTTGTTTTAAGCTCACCTTAACGCTCACCCACAAATATATCTTGACACCACGATGCGTTGTAACTAAGCGTAAGCAGAGGTTTAGTTTCGTGACGGGTGACCGGCGGGGTGAGCCGTATTAGCGCTTAGCGAATAACAGCCCAGCTGAAAGACGTCCACTGCTGGACATAGGCCTCCCCCAAAGAGGGCCACAATGATCGGTCCTGCGCCAGCCGCATGCAGCGGATTCCCGCAACTTATACCAGGTCACCACTCCACCTTGTGGGGAATTGGGGATCTAACCACGCTGTGCCTGATGCCGGTACGTGGTCACCACTCGAGAACCTTTTCGCCCCGACGGCTATGGGTTCTATGTGCAATGTGCCCCAAGCAAGTTTAGCGATTCGGAGGGCTATATCGGTTACCTTGGTTCTGCTGCGGATAGCCTCATTTCTGACGCGATCACGCAAAGAAACTCCCAGCATAGCCCTCTCCATTGTCCTTTGGGTGACTCTGAGCCTTCTAATGAGGCATATGTTACGCTAAACGCAAACTTAGGAATTAAGAAGAAAGAAGTTAGGATCTTTGGATGTTTGTTACTCAAACACGCTCAAACGGCTCAACCGATTTGGATTAAATTTTGCACGAAAGTAGTTCATAGCCTGGATATTTATATAGGATATTTTTTAACCCGGGTCCACGCAGACGAAGTCACGGGCGGAAGCTAGTAAATAAATAAAGAATAAATAAATATTACGGGACAATCTTACACAAATCGACCTAGTCCCATAGTAAGCTCAATAAGGCTTGTGTTATGGGTACTAGACGACGATATATTTAATAGATATAAATACTTAAATACCTAGAAAACATCCATGACTCAGAAACAAATATTCATGCTCATCACACAAATATTTGCCCTTACCGGGATTCGAACCCAGGACCTTCAGCTTCGTAGGCAGCGTCACTACCCATTCGACTAACCGGTCGTCAAACAACACTATATATATCGAACCAGGTCACAACATTTCACGAGGATCGGTTGAGAAATACGACCTTGTACAGCACAGAAGTTCGTTCGCTTCGCTCGCTAGTTCATAAAGTATATACTACAATGTGGTTTGTAAAAAAACATCAACAGGACTGCAAAATAAAGAAACAAAGGCATATCTATAATCTACCTACAGAATCCTAATAAACCAGTTCATTGACCCTATAATAGCAGTTTCCCGATAATGGAAGTGAGCCAGGTGTTCGATAGCGAGCGTGCGGATACGCCATGCAACACAATTATAAACTACCGAGGAAATTCGAAATAGTTCCAAGCAATATCACAAAATGTAGTCCAGTCATTTTATACCATTTTATTTTCACTAGTAAGGTCATACCGTAAAATGGGGTGAGTAGGGGCGAAACTGACATTCAAACCTCGATAACATTTTATTTTTACATATGCAAACTGAAAATAAGTGTTCCGGACGTTTGTATTTTAGTTTTTATTTTATTTTGGGTAGTTCCATTTCACAACTTTGACGATAAACAGGAAATTCCACCTCACCCCGTAGTCCCTCGTAATAGGGGTGAGATGGGATTTCATACAAAGGTGATTTTCGAAGATTGTTGGATCGTTTTCTTTTTATTATGAGTATTACTATAGCTCCATTTTAAATTGGAATACATTATTTAGGTAGCAGTAGCCTTAAAATCCCATCTCACCCCCCTTTCATCCCTTCTCTCCCCATATTCATAACCCAACTCTCCCCGCGAACCCTACTCACCCCATTTTACGGTACCGAACCTAAATCTTTATGACCCAGCTACAAGTTACTCTTTTTGTGAAAACTGCGGTTTTACGTGTATGAAACTCTACCATAATGTCTCTTCGATAAAGAAATAGGATAACACCGAGAAATAGTTGATTTGTATGAAGCTTTTAAACCGCTGCACCGATTTAGATGAAATTTGGCATAGAGATAGATTGAGTCCTGGGAAAGGACATAGGATGTCTTTGTCCCATAAATCATCCCTTAAGGGGGAGAAAATAGGGGGTGAAAGTTTGTATGGAGCTACGATACAAAAGAATTCCACGCGGACGTAGTCGCGGGCAAAAACTATACTATATCGCAGGTACAAAAACTCAACTAACAATATTTTCGAACCAATATTGTTAAATGATTAAACCTTCTATCAATTATTAGTCAGTAATTTGTATCTTCATATTTGACAAACCTAATTAATGCCGGTTTTCCAATACCCATTACAATATCAATTTATTGCCAAATTGTAATAAGGTAATAACCAACTACATTAATTGGTCCGAACGTGAGTGGATAAGTGTTTAAAATTTATTATTAAATTCATACTCGAGTTTTAATAAAAGATGGAAATGACAGTTTAAAAAGCGGGCCGAGTTCTGAACCGAATACTTAAGAGTCCGCAGTAAGCTCGGCTGAATTACACCTTTCCATACAAACGTAGTTACGCTCTCATTCTAAAACTACGTGTTGGATTGTGACGAAACTTTGCAAATACAATGACATTAAGTATATCTTTGTATGTTTATATGGTTCCAGTTTATAAAACAAACCTAATACAGCAAAAACAAGTTTTGTATGAAAAACTTAAATTCGCTGTATTTTTTACTATGGTATCTGAAGCTACATAAACTAATTACAGACGTAGATAAATCTCATGTCATTGTACATGCAAAGTTTCGTTACAATCCAACACGTAGTTTTAAAATGAGAGCGTAACTACGTTTGTATGGAGAATCGAGCTTACTGCGGACTCTTAAGATTTTTCGCAACTTTAGTTTGTTGCGACGATGTTGACGGTATATGTCTAAAACGTAACCTCTTCTCAGTCGTAGGTTCTTGTCAGAGTAGTGATGTTAATGGTGGTATACAATACAAGGGTGCACACTCTTTGGGTCTCCAATCTCCATCGATGTTGTCTCTTGCCAATGGTCGCCGCTTTAGCTATGACGCACCACTTCAGGCGGGTTTTGGCAATGCGAGAGCACTGCACGTCTATCATGGGACGGCCGCGACATACTCTCGATTTATCTCTTGTTCTGAGTGTTCTAATAAGAGAGAGACGGATAGTGCGAGAAAAATCGAGAGCTCGCGCGCCGTCGCGTGATAGCCGTGCTGGACTATGCCGGTCTCCGTTGCCTTTGTTATTATGTCCGTCCAGCGTGTTGGCGATGGCCCCGTGTTCTTTTCGCCGTTAGATCCCTGACGACGAGCCTCTCTATCGATTGGCCTTTCCTTGACACCTAAAAGGCCGAGCAAAACCTAACCTAAGCCTAACCTAATAGTCTCGTCGATAGGAACAAGAGCAGTCGAAACATTTATGTCTGTTTTTATGTCTCGCAGGATTCAAGGCGGTGTGACATCAGAAGCGATCGATCGATAACTAACAGAAACAGATAGGTTTTAGACGTAGGAAGGAACTATGATTTCATACGTCCTGAATTAATCACGTACCTATATGTATACATTTCTCTTGATTCCTACGAGTCATACACTGCGCTCCATTGCACGCTGGCAAAATTTGAATTTGGACTTCTGAATTTCGGCCAGCGCCCAAGGTTAAAATACACACACAAATACATACACAAGTCAATAATGGAGTGAATTAATGAAACCTGATTGCACATAACTTGGCTGTAGTTGTATGTGCCCCTGCTCGATATTGGGGACAATTGTGCTATTTACGCGTGAAATTGGCGTCCCTAGTGTCGTCCCTAGTAGCGTTCGTATTGAATATATCGGCATGCCTTTACACTTTTTAATATCAAGCAACGGCGTTAAAACTTTTACTATTGTGATGGCAGATGAATATTCATTTTTACGGCGTTTTTCTCGACTCATTAAATATTGTTAAAAGGGATATGACAGCTGATGCTGAGTCTTATGGCCGGTTCCAATGATCAATCCGCCGATAGTTTTCCTTACCGGCAGTTACATTTTGACAGATTACCCGTAGAAAATGTATCAAAATGTAACTGTTGGTAAGAAAAGCTATCGGTGGATTGATTATTGGAACCGGTCATTAATCGATCAAAGTTCTCGAGGTTTGTTCAAGCTTTTGCTTTGTAAATTCTATCCTTATTTTTTTACTTTAAGATATCGTTCCTCAGATATATTGCGTGCTGGCTGAATGCACTGGATGATTTTTTTAAACCTTTCACTGTAGTCTGAGCAAATAACATTTTCTTTGAATCATTATGGAGATTATCATAATATGAGATTCATGAGCCACCAATGATTTTAGAAGAAGAAAAAGCGTCTTAAACGTGCCAAGATTGACTCTAATGAATATTGATCTATCATCATCATCATATCAACCGAAAGATGTCCACTGCTGTGCCTCCCCCAAAGAGTGCCACAATGACCGCTCCTGCCTGCATCCGCGGACACCCGCGACCTTTACCAACAGGTCAATCACGTAACGCATTGTACGTACGTCTCACTTTTTGTATGGGAAAATGACATTTGAGTTATCCTAACATGCGATCGAAACGTGATCATCCCTGAGAGGTAATAACGTAACGTTTCAAACGTGTGTTAGGCCAATTTAACTATCACTATCCATATAAAAAGTGACATTTAGATCTACCTGGCGCGCGTACAACGCGTTACGTGATCGACCTGCAGCAGACATCAGTCCCCCACGGGTTCCGTTCCGCGCTGCGCCTTCCGTTACGTGGTCACCAATCCAGAACCTTAACTTAACCCAGAGATAAGGTCAAAGAGTGTATACATGCCTATGATGCTGACTACACCTATATGTATCTGGCCGAACAGTAAATAGGAGTATGCTGTTTCTTCATCGATTAGGGTGATCCACCGGAGCGAGGTAGTGGAAACGTAGCAGTGTGCGACGAAAAGTTGCTATAGTTGCTATTGATCACGCAAGAGATCCTATTGGACCATTCTCCGCTAAACCCCAGCTCCGGTGGACACTCGCCCCTAGACTATTGTCTCGTACTTAAGGATAATGACCACGTTCTTCCCAGATCGATACGTGGACAACGTGAGTCATCAGTCATAGTCGTGATTCCATTACCCGCCTATAACCAACATGGCGCCAGCCGCCGTCACACCGACATGATTATATGTTCTAATCCCACTATGATATCCATCACCAAAAAGCTCTTTAATATGTCCTGACTTTTAATACGTTCTATCGAACGGTGTCAGCCAGTGAAGGGCGCTCTATCCTGTCACTTATCGTGGATAAGGCCGACCATGATACGGGGTCTGCTACGAAATTAGTATAGGTAGAACAGCCTAGCTAGCATGATCGCTTTTATGTCGGACATAAAGCATCCGTCCCTTACTGGAAAGTGTATAGAGCCAGCTAGGCAGTTCAGGGTATCCAAAGACGTTACTAATAAAAGATTTTTCCGACATCTCTTTGTTGAGAGTTGAGAGTGAGGGGACCTATCCCTGTGTGAACAAACTGCCTACCGGCCCCAGGGGGTATGTAGCGCTACTACGGTAGCACGTTACATGAGATATAAAGTGATGGCCACGTTTAGGCTCGTTCGGCATACCTAAACAGGGGAATGAGAGTGCTATTATTTACTCTATGGTTCTGATTAGATCGAAATGTTACCACCGGTGAAACTTAATACAGCTATTCAAGAAAAAATACCTCAACGTCAAAGTTAGATAAAGTTTGACATGACAAGCTGTCAAATTCAACGAGAAGACAACGACAGCGCCTGTCAATGTCAATGTCAAAGATGAATAATTAACTTGTTAGGAGTTTTAATAAAGCGGTCGGAGTTTGTATCGTTGAGTCAATAACTTCGTTATGGAGTTACTTTCGCTTAATTTTAAGCATATTTCACTCTCAAGCAAATTCACGGAGGATCAATAAACGGAGGTTAAAGTTATATGACGAACTAGTTGCTCTCGACTTAGTACGCTTTAACTCCTGTACTAGTTTCATCCCAAATTGCATCCATCAAAGATTTAATTTTGAGGATAAAAGGTATTTTATATTTAGATAAGGCTAGAAACTAAACTAAACTATGCTAAACTTCATGTAAATCCGTTCAGCCATTTTTGTGTGTCTCACATTTATAATATACGAGTAAAGTAGGATAGAAGGATTCAATATGTCTCAACACGTATAAAATGGAAATCGTTAATCAAATTACTAATGTGTTCATATGGAAAAGTAGTTTCGTGGTCTTCGGTCATTTCTCTTATTATAAAAAAGTAGAGACGATGAATTTCAGTATTTACCAGAGGGGAAAGACTCAAATTCATCGAATAGTTCATACATTTTAGTACACGTCATGGCAACATTAAGCGTAATTTAATGGTACTTTCATAAAATAAAATAAAAAGGAACTTTCACGGAGAAAGTATCAAGTTACATGACGTTTATGACGATATTTTATACCCATGTAAGTGTAGTTGTCGCGAATTTCATACTTGCCAATCGTATTGTAAGATATGATGATTGTAAACATTCATTTTATTGGAAAGAGACTGTCGCTTTGTTGAATAGATGCCCTACGAAAAAAAAGCTTTCTCAATATCAGCGGCTCTTTTTGAATTGATTAACTGGTGAAAACTAGGCTAATGACGCTTCCAGTCCTTTGGTTACATTACAGTGTATTGTAAGATTGTAACAAGAAAAGTTAAAACATAAGCCCCAAAATAAATGAGTTAACGCACGATCTTATTATGACTAGCAAAATCATGTGTTATGCAACAGAAGGAACGTATGACTCGGTATATGTCTATTAACCCTTGGCATGCCTGGTAGGGTCTGACAGACCCGGGCTGTTAAAAATCCGTCGTTATTTTTTGAAAATTTAAATTTACCGCGTCGCGTTTCTGAGTAGCTTCGCGTCATGAACTACCCGACGTTTTGACGCTGCTCCCGCAGTCGGCCGCGAGCACCCTTTCGATTTGGACGTGCGTAAAGTGCTCGCGGGCCTGAGAAACCCGACCAGGCATACGGCGTAACATTTTATCGCTAAGTACATTTACGTTATTTTTCGTATATATTTTATATACATACGAGTATATATTTTATAGATAGTCACAATGATATATCAGTGCCTTAAATAAACCTAAGACTGACGTTGATCTTAGGTATAAGTTTAATTTTTATGTTTTTTGACATGAGAGTCTATTTTTGTTGATGGAAATATCAAATGTTTTTATTTATGTAATAAGTTCTTATGGAGTTTCTTGGATTAAGACTTGTATTTATTTCTAGTAAAAATAATGTACAAAATAACCAAAAACACACAAACCAACAAGTTAAAAAAACAATTCATGTATTTTTTTTTTTTTACATTTACGGGTTTGTCAGACCCACCAGGCATACAGTGTGACTTTCGTTCACCAGGCATGCCAAGGGTTAAATGTTTGGTTTTCTAGGCAGGAAATCTTTAGGTTCTACTTTACTATTACGTATCTTTCGTGACACCACATGAACGATTTGAGTTCAGCAGAATGCTCTTTGGACTAGCCAACGCCCCTTAGCTTATTTAGTACGTGTACAAAGCCTGCATCATACATATAAATCTATACAATATCTACATCTACACTAATATTATAAAGAGTAAAGATTTGATTGTTTGTTTGTATTGAATAGGGTCCGAAACTACTGGACCGATTTGAAAAAATCTTTTACCATTAGAAGCCAACATTATTCCTGATGAACATAGGCTACATTTTACCGCGGGAAAATGCTTCATTCCTACGGGAAAACTGGTAATCCGTGCGAAGCCGGGGCGGGCAGCTAGTCTATTATACAGAGGTAGTCTATGAGATTGTAGCTTTGTAAGTTTATAAGTTTGTATGTAATGGATAATCTCCGGGACTACTTGTCCGATTTCAACAATTCTTTTACCTTCACCTGCGTGTAGAATGGACTTTCAGGATGGTTACAGGCTATTTGCCTGCGTTCTTTGCAATACACGGGCGAAGCCACGTGAGTGGCTAATCCTACTAATATTATAAATGGGAAAGTGTGTCTGTTGGTCTGTTTTTCTGTCTGGCTGGCTCTCCTCTTCACGCTTAAACCGCTGAACCGATTTAGATGAAATTTGGTATAGGGATAGTTGGAGTCTCGGGGAAGGACATAGGGTAGTTTAAACGGAAATCATTCCCTAAGGGGGTGACATTCGTACGGAGCTACGATATAAACGAGTTCCACGCGGGCGGAGAATACCTACATTTATTTTTCTGTTCGATTGCGTTTTTTTGCTAGCATGTTAGACTTAGAAATCTGTCTCGGTGTAATGGCGGACCCTCGTGTTGGCAACTCTGTCGCCTAGCAACAGGTGCCACCTACTGTACTGACAGTGGGGAAATGCGGTCGACAAGCGCTCAATGAGATTGTAGCGTTAAGTTATTGTTCGAATGTTGTTGGTAAAGCGGTTTACACTCACTTTTAGATTTGTGTAAGCTTGACGACTTTTTGAATATTCATTGATCGATATTCAAGGAACAACTGACCTATCATCTAACCTAATGGTAATGATAATGACCAACCCGCCAGCTTGGCTGTGGCTGATTTTTTGCTTGTGTGGGTTTTTGACGAGGTATGTTGCGGATGACATGTAATTTGACAATAATTATTTTTAAGAATTGCTTATTATTTTTCTTTTTGTATTAACATTTATGAATGATTTAGAATAGAATTTTATTATAATATGTTATTGATGTAATATTCTTATAGGTCATATAAATTGATTTCAAACACAATTGTATATTGTTAATGAATAAATTGAATTGAATTGATGCTTTCTGTGTTTTAGACGAAACCTGCTACTGTGTTTAAATTTCGATATTCAATATATTTTAATTACCTAATGACCATCCCAACTTGTATTTACCACATCGATTAAGAACTTTTGAGTTTAAGATGATGCGCTGGTCGGGATGAGCTCTCCATCTAACAAACCAATGTTTGACGGCTAGAAACCTCAAATCTTGCCATCCCGCTCTAACGCATAGCTCGTGTTCTTTCCTCTAGTAAAGGTTGTCACGTTTTGTGGGTGGTTGGGTTGCAACCGCCTGTAATCGTAAGCGGAGTCTAGTTAAAATCTGAACGTATGGAAAGTTTGACAGGTTTCTATGCAATGACAGCTGCCGGGGCCATATTTAACGTTGATTGACCAGAAGCTAGCCCAGCCTTATAGTGACAACAAACTGGTCATGCGCTAGTGTGCGGGTAGTGTCACTATGACAGCCGCGTTCTAGTAAATTTGGTCCCCGGAGGTGCGCGAGAGCCGTTTAGCCGAAGTGGCAAGGGACAGGCCTAGGAGGGCTTGATACTTGTTTACTACCATCATACCAGACGACTCTCGGAGATCTGCCAGGAAAGGATTCTTTGTTTCTTTGATATCATGCGTTCATAGGCATGATCTAGAGACAAATAATTATTGGTTCTGTGGAAGGCAAACGCTAGAGGAAGGATCCCAGCGCGCTGGGCTGATGCAGTTAAGAGGGCAGCAAAATGCAGTATTTCCCATGCAGTTCACTTGCAAGGAACTGAACTGCATGGAGGGATCCAGTAAGGAAAAGAAGAAGACCTACCATCATATAACCGCCTATCAATCGTTACGTTGTTGCTTTCCCTCGTTCCCTCCAATTAATTTGATGTAAAATGAAATGGCTGTTTTATAATGGTAAACATGAGTTACGTACAGCAAGCCAAGAACACTTCTCTCTCTTATTATTTGTGTATTAAGGTTTAAAAGAGGTGGCCACTTTCTTGACTACCTAGCCTAACGTTACCGTATCTAGAACACCTGAGTGACCTATTGAGATTACGTTTGCTTTCCCTGATAACGCGTGACCACATTGTACAGTATAATATGAATGTAAGTAATGTGTGTTTATACTCTGAGTGGCTCAGTGAGCAAAAAAAATCGCAAACCCCCATATAAAAAAAATAAGATGTGAGTTGACAAAAAAAAATTATAATATTACGTTACGACTTACCTACTCGCCAAATTTCATGAGATTCCACGAGGAAAGCGACCTGTAGAGATGAGCCGCACAGCGAAAAGAAAAAAAAGAAAGAAAGGAAATAACGTAAAATGGGGTGAGTAGGGATCGCGAGGAGAGTTGGGTTATGAATGGGGAGTAAAGGGATGAAAGGGGGGTGAGATGGGATTTTAGGGCTACTGCTACCTAAATAATGTATTCCAATTTAAAATGGAGCTATAGTAATATTCATAATGAAAAAACAATCGATCCAACAATCTTCCAAAATCACCTTTGTATGAAAACCCATCTCACCCCAATTACGAGGGGCTACGGCGTGAGGTGGGATTTCCTGTTTATCGTCAGTTATGAAATGGAACTACCCAATATAAAATAAAAACTAAAATACAAACGTCCGGAACACTTAGGTAAATATACACCATTCAGTTTGAATATGTACCTAAAAATAAAATGTTATCGAGGTTTGAATGTCAGTTTTGTCCCTACTCACCCCGTTTTAGGGTAACTTATCAGTGCAAAAACTATACATAAATACTCGTAAAAGTGTAACAAAACTAATCTTAATACACATTAGTTTAAGTAATTTTCACTCAAGGGCTAATACTCTATAGGTAATGGTCGTCTGATGTTATGTAATTTGTTGTGTGTTGTTGTAACGATGGTAAGTATAGCCAGAGCTCCCGAGGGTGTACTGTGTTGAGATTGACCTGCATTCTCTCTAACTTTATTCAATTCAATAACGGGCAACCGTAGACCATATGCATAGGCTAAAGGCGCGCACGGCGACACGGGCGATTTTTCGGGCAATTATTGTCCGGCGACACGTTGCCGAAATTAATGGAGCAATATGGGGAAATATTTCGGAAATATTGCCCCATATTGCTCCATATCGCCGACTAAAATTTGCTCCACTGAATTTCTCGTGTATGAACGTATTGCCTAGAATGGCGCCATATGGAGCAATAATCGCTCCATTTTGAGCAATATTCGAATTGCTTGAAGTGGCCGTGACGTCAAAATTGCCCCGAATTTCCGGCAATTCGGCAATTTTTATCGCTCGTGTAAGAGCACCTTAAGGCGTCTACTTACCGTACTTTGTTGTGGGTGCCCTTTGAAGTTAGACCTAAGTAAACGGATTATCGAAATTATTATCGCGCGAGCCTGATACAAAAGATCTACAGATCAAGTGAGTGCTTTTTCATATCCAACTTTATGCCGACATATAAGATTGAATTTCGCCCTGTTGGTCTGTTCACTATAGTAGGTACAGTCGACGCGTAAGAGATGTATACATTGTTCGCCTTACCACAATGGGGTAAAGTGCAAAAGTGTAATCATACCTTTGGTGTCGACCGTACCGGTAGTATTGCTAACTTGTCAGAAAGAAAAACGGAGTCGCTAAATTAGGATTGATCTAAGAGACCATTGGGAGTCGAATCCATGCCGGCACCTACATAAATACCTACAGTACACCGAGAAAGTAAGGTATGTTATTATCTATAATACAACCCGAATGTATAATATTACCTCTAATTGTAACCAAACGTAGTTTTTAGTACTATGAAACGATATTGCAAGAAACTTTTAAGTTAGACTTAACTATAACTACCAAACGTATTTTTTATTTATTTATCGAGCAGCAATGTATTGCGTACTCATTTGACACACGGAAGAAGCGGGCGACTCGTGGTGTGCGACAGTTGTGACGTCACGTGAGTAAGACAAAGTAGTGATTGATACGACTGATACGAGTAGATTGCGCGCTGATACTTTTATAAGAATTTGAAGTAATATTAAACATACAGGCATAAAAGGCGCCAGTTAAGATAAAGTACTTGCCAATAATAACTCCTTTTACTTCGACATGTTACTTGGCGTTTTTTACCTGAAAACAAAATAAAGTCGTTAGTGTCGTGAACATAATGACAATCTAGCACCTACCTATTTCATCAGGCTTACAAATGAACACTTTATTCATTTAAACGTCGTTCAAACCTATTTAAGCTAAAGTGCCGTTAAATTCATTTGACTTTGTCTGTCCCCGACATTTGTGTTTGTGAGAAAGGGAAGATGGAAACACATTTTAGTAAACAGAGGTTTGATATGCTATAGGGATAATAGACCGGGAGAGTGACACAAAATTTTCGGTCATTTGTACCAAGTATGGGTCTAATTAAGTAATGACGAAAAGGAACATTTTGGTCATAGCTCTGGTACCGGCGGCCCAATGCGGGCGTTAATCGAACGTCGTCGAATAAATTACGAGTGTCGAAAGATTTGTTAAACAAATATTCTTGTATTTTCCGATAGTCGATGAAAAAAGAAGTATCTAGGCGGTAGCGTATTAGCCATATTTCTCCGGTGTGAATTACAGTCCGCCAAACCGACGAGAACACATTCCCAAAAAAAAAAAGACCGCTGTCACCGTAGCCTATGGACTTACAGCTCAGAGGTGTGTGCGCGTTTCCGACCCTTAAAAAATAATACACTGCTTTCTTGAAGAACCCAATGCTAGTACCTCGAGAAAACCCCAGGCGTTAGTTTGCCACAATTATATAACAAACCTGAACCCAAAAGCCTAGGACTGCAGGTATTTAGGTCTTAAATTAATGTATTCGCACCGGTACCCCGCGTCTGCAATGCGAGCTAGTGAAAGGAGGCCTCTGCCATAGCCCGAGAGCCGGGTGCTAATTACGAGTACGTTGGTTAGGCTTTAGTCTAGTTTACAAATTAGGTCAGGCCACGTTACATCGCTGCAAATACCGAGTTATTGCATGAAATAAGGCTCTTTAACTTTTTATGTCACGATAGCGATACTCGTAACTAAGCAAACGGACTAACTGCTGATGAGTAGGCACCATAGCCTTTGAACGATGGCAACTTCAGAGGAGACGCTCGCGTTGCCATCTGTCGACATATGTGACATCGATTCGATAATTAACCAGATTGCCAAGTCCATGCGATAATGGTTAAATCACTTTAATTTAAGAAGGAAATAGGTTACTTCTGAAATGATAGTGATATATACATGGGTGCAGTTCACCTGTAGTGGCGCACTACAGTCTTTTACCTAGGCATTCGTCAATTCGTCCCAGAGCCGTACGGACCACGATTTTTTGCCATTTTTACCGAGGTAGAAATGGTAACAAAAAATAATAATAATACGGTTGTATGTGTATCTGTTACTGGCCGCTCAGATGGCGAAACAATATGATACCACTGTTGAATCTCGCAGTGCTGCGTCCGAGACCCACGACCCAACTTAAGTTGATCAAGAAAGGTGCGATGACAATACGATTCTAACAATCGGATCTTAGTCTACGTGTCAGTCGGCCATCTTGCGAAAACAACGCGTACTTATACCGGCTGGTGACCTTTAGCTTATCACATGGGCATCTGACAAGCGAGTACTACCCGAGACCCGAGGTGACTTATGTGTACATACATACATACATATAATCACGTCCGTGTCCCGGAGGGTTAGGCAGAGATCACGGATTTCCACTTGCTACGATCTTGACAACCTGTCTTGCTGTATCCACTTTCTAAGTGTACAGTGCGCTAAAATTATATACAGTCGCTCTCAATATATCTGGTGGACTGATGAGCTGGTAAAGGTTGCGGGAGTCCGCAAAAAATATGTAATTATTATCTTCTTCTTCTTCTGCTTATTTAAGAGCTAAGCTCTTGTCGGTGTAGCTCAAATTAGGTCCTCCATCTACTCCAATCCCAGGCAACCTCTTTGACATCTCGATACGACCTAACATCAACCTTTTTTTGAGCTGCTGTTAGGACTACATAGCGTTTATTCTAGGTCTTCCAGTTCGTCGCTTCCCCTCTATCAATTAGGTATCAACTTACTTAAAAATACATCTGGTATAGCGTAAAGTGAGAAATAAGAATTATTTAAAATTAGTTTTTACCCGTGACTTTGTCCACGCGGAACTCTTATATATATAGTAGCTCCATATAAACTTTCGCCCCCCATTTCATGCCCTTAGCAGACAATATTAGACGATACATATATAGATTCAGAAACGAGACGATATAGATTCAGTGGTTTAATCATGAAAAGACAGACAGACAGACAGAGCTACATACTTTCGTATCTATTATAGTAGGTGTAGATTAGTATGGATATAGGAAAAGAGAATCTTGTTAATATACGCCCACATACTAATTATGTATTAGGCATGGTCCTTTGTACCGGATGTTATTAGTGGAAAGGCACAGAAAATACTTTCTGATTCTAAGAAAATATGTGTTACGACACTTTCTTCGAATAATAAATAGTTTGTATTGTTTTTCATAATGTATCTTGACAATTTAGCGCTCTATGAGATCAGATTTACAATTGCTATAATTTACTTTAAAAACAAAGTTTTACCGACTTCAATTCAGTACTTCGCCTTATTCGAAGAGTTCCCTCGATCTCTCCAGGAGCCCATAATCAGACCCTGACCTGATAACCATGGAATCACCTGGGAAGGTAGCCTTTTCAAAAATTCAAAATCGGTCTAGGCGCTTCGAGTAATCGGGGAACGTAAAAATAAAAGATTCCGACGAATTGAGAACCTGCTCCGTCTTTTATGTTCAGAGTGTGCTCTGGCTACCCCTTTCGGGAATACAAGCGTGAGGTTATGTGTATCGAATAGAGCACAAATGACACGGCCATAAAACTCGTTATTAGACTGACCTCCAAAACCTCAACAAAGCACTCAATGCATCATTAAGGCTTATTCGGCTTATTTCACAATTTGTTGAAAGCCTTTCTCCTCGCCTACGAATTAGAGAAGGGTTGACTATACAATTCCGTATATCGCGGAAGAGTATTATAAAACTATTAAGGCGGTAAAATTGAATAGACGACTTATTTATTTAAACTTTATTGCACAAAAGAAAAACTTATCGTACAAAAGGTCGACTTAATGCCATATGGCATTCTCTACCAGTCAAACCTTAAGAGGCTCCCATACGCCAATGACCTTCGATCTGAATCCCTTGGTTTTGTAATGTTTTTGTAGCTTATTATATTAACAACAACGGCTTTAAGCAATATAATATCCCATTATTTACTTCAAAGTTCATAGTTTTTGAGATATTTGACATCAAAGTTGAGCAATTTTAGGCCAAAAAACTAGTTTTCTGGCCATAACTTTTGTGTTAATTGGTTTAAAATGAAAACCCTCTACCAGTTTTTAGAGACGTCACAGACGAACCCAAATATGTAGATTTCGTATATGTTAGATCTTTCACGTCAATAGAGATACGAAATAAGTGTTTTTTTAGACAATGTTTAAAAAAATCATACAAAATTAAGTATTAATTTGTTTCAAAATCCGGTCAGTCAAAATGGAGATAAAAGATAGAAGAACCGATAGCCGTTTGATTTATGATTCTATCTGTAGTGCAAAAGTAGTAGATACGATTCAAAACTTGTCAAAAATCGATGAAAACCTCGGGTAGCCCCTTAAGGCAAATCGTAAAAGATTATGGGCAGTGCAAATAACAACATAAAAACACTTATGAAGCTCGTAAACAGTTATTTCAGTACTGTTTACCTATTAAAATGTCGGTATAAAATCAAAAGGTTTTCGATTCGTTTGTTTTGTTTGTGAAGTGAATGACTGTAGAAGTAACAAAAAAATCTTGATTTCGAATGCAGATGTCTCGGTAATTTCTGAACCAGCACATGACATTTCGCCGGCTAGCGACCACGTACTTAATTTAGTGTGCCGGTTTGCGACCATTCAGGTGAATTGATGAACCGAAAGCATATTTTCTCTTTCATCAGTAGATTCCTGTTTAATTATTACTTACTGAAAAAAAATCATAGGGCTCACGGTTTGTTTAGAGTCTGTTGAAATGTTAATATTGTCTTTCATGTGGTTGCTAACTGAAGCTGGACGCGTAACCGGCGTAATAAGTTTTTCAGAGTGTTCTTTACAGACATAAGCTGCGCAGCTTGCATAATTGGTTTTGTGGACAAGTTAATCAAGTTTTATGGTCGAAATGTAGCAAAACGTCACGTAAAACATGCCCATGAAACCTATCATGCTAACTGGGCTGGTAGCAATGATGTAATATAAAAAAACGGCCAAGTGCGAGTCGGACTCGCGCACGGAGGGTTCCGTACCAATCTATAAAAACGGCAAAAAAGTCACGTTTGTTGTATGGGAGCCCGCCTTAAATATTTATTTTATTTCGTTTTTAGTATTTGTATAGCGGCAACAGAAATACATCATCTGTGAAAATTTCAACTGTCTAGCTATCGCTGTTCTTGAGATACTTACAGCCTGGTGACAGTCAAAACGGCAAAAAAAAACACGTTTGTTGTATGGCCCTTAAATATATATTTTATTTTGTTTTTAGTATTTGTTGTTATAGCGGCAACAGAAATACATCACCTGTGAGAATTTCAACTGTCTAGATATCGCGGTTCTTGAGGTACAGCCTGGTGACAGACAGACAGACGGACAGCGAAGTCTTAGTAATAGGGTCCCGTTTTTACCCTTTGGGTACGGAACCCTAAAAAGAGGTAGTATCTACTTAAAGGTTTTATGCACTCCAAAAGTGGCACACTAAAACTCCGCCAATTGTATGACCTTTGCTCAATGTCGCGTCGTCAATGGACACGTATAAACGTATGTCTCAGCTGTCAGATTTGGTGGCTATTTTTAAGGGGCTACCCGAGGTTTTCATCGATTTTTGACAAGTTTTGAATCGTATCTACTACTTTTGCACTACAGATAGAATCATAAATCAAACGGCTATCGGTTCTTCAATCTTTTATCTCCATTTTGACTGACCGGATTTTGAAACAAATTAATACTTAATTTTGTATGATTTTTTTAAACATTGTCTAAAAAAACACTTATTTCGTATCTCTATTGACGTGAAAGATCTAACATATAAGAAAGAAGAATTGAAGTAAATAATGGGATATTATATTGCTTTAAGCCGTTGTTGTTAATATAATAAGCTACAAAAACATTACAAAACCAAGGGATTCAGATCGAAGGTCATTGGCGTATGGGAGCCTCTTAAACACGGAATTTCATATTGACAACGTATCTACCTCTTTTGTACATCATTGGCTGGAAGCGTACAACCGGCGACATGAATATGACCCTTTAGAATCGATCTTCTTTGTAAAAACCGCGGAGACCGCTAGCGTAGGTTACGTAAACCAAAGTTTCATTAGTGCTAGTCATTCTAACTGGACTTATTTGCGCTAAGTAGTTTATCCTAATCACTGTTTCCCAATCCTCTACTAAAACTAATTTGCTTTGCACAACTAGAAAACATTACTCGCCGTTTGCTAATGCAACCTTGCTTCTATGGCTGACTAAGCCCAAACTATCTGTGGTGCCTGTGAAGCGAAAATAAACCTTAATCGAATGGGAGAAGGGGGTTATGATATGTTGTAGATAACTTGGTTAGCAGTGGCGGAAAAAAGTGACGTTTCAACTTTTTAATTAGGTGTTTTATTAGGCAGTTCCGTTTAATTAATGTTTGACGACTTTAAGGAATTTTACAGTTGTAGCGAACTAGGTGAAGTTAGTTTTAAAATAAACATAAATAACATTATCAAACATACTTAAACCAAAATGGCAATTGCCATTATGCGGGGTTGGGGCCAGGATGTTAAAACGATGCCAGGCAGTTCGAAGATGCGCATACCGGGTTTCAGGCACGTGTTTGGTGGAAGTGGAACTGTGACAAGACCGAACGATATATGCTTCTGTCACACTTATTACGATTTATATACTAGCATCTCGCTCGGACGTGGTATTATTAGTACCATAGCTTGTCCTGAGTATTATGCCGGCTGTACACATTGGCCCAAAGTTAGCGCGTGAGCAGGATGCAGCTATATAATTGAAAGAGATCGAATTATAGCCCCCTCCCTCTAACGCATAGCTGCATTCTGCTGACGCGCCAACGCTGGCCCAGTGTTTACAGCAGGCTTGGCTTTAATTAAGCCGGCTGTACACATTGGGCCAACGTTGGCGCGTCAGCAGAATGCAGCTATGCGTTAGAGGAAGAGGGCTTTATTTCGTTCTCATTCGTTTGCATAGCTGCATCCTGCTCACTGCATGCTGCTGACACATGGCACGCCTCGGCTCGGTTCCATGCCAGCGATGCTACTATAGTATCTAACATCAGCGGGCGTACCATAGTTGACGTTTTATCACTTATCGCAGACATCTGTCACGTTCCGACTTGCGACTAGTATGCGAAAGTGACGTATGTCTTATCCACAACGATAAGTGTTGAAAAACCGGCCAAGTGCAAGTCGGACTCGCGCACCGAGGGTTCCGCACAAACCTGTAGGTATATAAGTAAAAGTTAACCCATCACGACAATCGAGTAATTAGTACGGAGTGGAGTGTGGTTTATTATATGATGTACCAAATTTCAAGATTCTGAGTTCACGGAAAGTACCCTGTAGGTTTTGATTCCCTTGCGAGTTTCGAAAATTTGCGAAAATTTGTGGCATAAACGGCTGTATCTTTTGATTGCGTTGGCTTAGAAGTTTGATTTCTTCACAGCTCCAAGGGACAGTAGACCTGAGTATTTGGTATAGATTTTAGCTTGAGACCTCCACACGTTCCTGAGAAAAAGAGACAGACTTGACGGACGGACGGACGCACGGACAACAAAGTGATCCTATAAGGGTTCCGTTTTTTCCTTTTGAGGTACGGAACCCTAAAAAGCAACCATCTTAGGCCCGCAGACACGCAAACTTATGCGTACTGTACCTACAGAGTTTGGCTTATTTTTCTTGCAAATATTTGTTAGTATTTGGTGTAGGTGCGGGCAAAAATGTCGATGGACGGTTGCCAATATTCTCATACCCCGGAACACTGTCACCGGCTGCCTTCCGTTGCCGGTAAAAAATAAATAAGGGTTATATTTTTACATTTTACTTAGGTACCTACTTTTGTAATTTAATATGTTTGTGCACACCCATTGCGAATTTTACCCAAGCTATTATTAAACCTGATCCTAATAAAATAAACATAAACCATTGACAATCCATTGTCAGTCCCAACATACGTTACATGCTATATTTTGACCTCGATGTTACCCTTAGTACATTTTCTCGCCACAGCTAAAAAACAAATGCAAAGAACATTGACAATCACTAAAAAAACGCTGTCACAACCTATTACTGACTTGCCATTATGTTCTCTTTGTGAAAACAGCTAGCCATTATGTTTTGACAAGTGTCACGAATGTGGCGCAGTGGGGCAATGCCAAGGCTGGCTGGACAACAATTTGAAGGATAATACTCGTACCATAGACTTACCTACTATTACTACGTAGAGGTATTTACCTATTCATATACCGACCGTATATATTCATATTTGACGACCGGTTAGCCTAGTGGGTAGTGACGCTGCCTACGAAGCTGAAGGTCCTGGGTTCGAATCCCGGTAAGGGCAAATATTTGTGTGATGAGCATGAATATTTGTTTCTGAGTCATGGAAGTTTTCTATGTATTTAAGTATGTATATCTATTATATATATATCGTCCTCTAGTACTCATAACACAAGCCTTACTGAGCTTACTATGGGACTAGGTCGATTTTTGTAAGATAAACCACCAAAGTTCCTGCACCACTAAAGTTTCTGTTTAGCCCAATGGTTGACTGGTTGAGAATGCATTAAGGCATTAAGTCCGCCAATTACACTTCTATTTTTATATTTGTGCAATATAGTTTAAATAAATAAATAAGATAGTCCCCTAATATTAATTTATTATTTATTTTATTTATTAATATACCTACCCGGCCGCTTGGAAGGATAATACTTGTATAGTCAAAATGGAGGTTATCTTTAAGCGCTTAATATTAGGGGACAATCTTACACAAATCGACTTAGTCCCAAACTAAGCAAAGCTTGTACTTTGGGTACTAGACGACAATAAACATACTTATATATATAAATAAATACTTAAATACATAGAAAACATCCATGACTCAGGAACAAATATTCGTGCTCATCACACAAATAAATGCTCTTACCGGGATTCGAACCCGGCACCTCTTGCTTCGTAGGCAGGGTCACTACCAACTAAGCTAAAGCGGTCGTCGCTTCTTAGCGATCTTCATCATCATGTACATCACTCTCACTCACATCTCACTGTCACCTCTCATCCAATCCAACACCTCGACATTTTGCCTTTTCTTTAAATACAACGACGGTGGCAAACAAGCGTACCGCCTGATGGTAAGCGGACACCGCAGCCTATAGACGCATGCAACTCCAAAGGAGTAACATGGGCGTTGCCGACCCTTGATATGTTTGAGGAATCGCCGTGTTGACAGCTGAAGGAACAAATTCCCTCGCTCTCAACTCAACACAACGCATCCTCGGGAGCTCTAGTATGAAATGAACCTATTAAGCAGTTAGGCTAAATGTCCACCAGATTTGTGCGGAGCTGTGTGCTCATAAGTATTTCACCTGGGTGGCAGGCATGCGAGGAGTCAAATGTATGATAACACATCAGATACCTACCTCTACTCATCCTAAACATAGTAATAGATCTCGTCAATCGTACTTTCATAAAAACTTTCATCGCTCATTTCATTCGTAATTCAAACGACTTTTTTGTCGGAAACTTTTTTATCCGTGGCTTCCGATCTCGACTACATTTCAATCTGTTTCGCGAGGAACGTCGACTGAAACATTGGTAACCGATTGGGATGTTTCAAAGATGAACTCAAAAGCTGTAACTTGTAAGTATAACCCATTCATTAAACCCTTGTCTGGACCGTAATGACAATAATAATGTCGGCCATTACGTGTTTTGACAACTGTCACGTCTTTGGTTTACTAGAACAATGTCAAGGCTCGCTGACTAAGCGTTTGCACATATAACACAAAGACATTATTGCAGGTGTTTGTGCATATAACACAAAGACATTATTGCAGGTGTTTGTGCATATAACACAAAGACATTATTGCAGGTGTTTGTGCATATAACACAAAGACATTATTGCAGGTGTTTGTGCATATAACACAAAGACATTATTGCAGGTGTTTGCACATATAACACAAAGACATTATTGCAGGTGTTTGTGCATATAACACAAAGACATTATTGCAGGTGTTTGTGCATATAACACAAAGACATTATTGCAGGTGTTTGTGCATATAACACAAAGACATTATTGCAGGTGTTTGCACATATAACACAAAGACATTATTGCAGGTGTTTGTGCATATAACACAAAGACATTATTGCAGGTGTTTGTGCATATAACACAAAGACATTATTGCAGGTGTTTGTGCATATGTAAATCACGTTCAATAGAGATAAAAGAAGCATTTTTTGATAATATTGTTCTAAGGACGTAATAACGAAATAATAATGAAACATGGAAAAAAAATCTTAACTCAGGGATTGGACCCGATTCTACGTGCACATGGCTTAACTAGCCTAAAACTAAATTGTCTAATTTTTAGACATAATTTAGGCGGCAGATTAAAAACGACATATTTAGAATATTAATACCTAAGTTGTATAGACCGCCTAAAATAAGAAACGGCAGTTTCAAATTAGCGCTGTCATTGGATTATGACAGCTGCTCATAGAATAGCAAAGTGTTTTAGCGACACCTAAATAAAATTAGGAAGTTTAGAAGCCACTGTAGAATCGGGTCCATTGAGTATTTAACATAAAAATTTGAAAATTTTAAATTTTTCATCTGGTAACCCAACACAACCCTATAAGTATAAGTGAGTATAAGCATTGGTCATCCCTCTCACACTAGGTAGGAACACTAGAAACAAAGAGATGGACATTGATTTATTAGCGTGGGAAAAGAATTATCCAATAAACATTGTTGCAGCCAGTATCTCAATACAAACTGATAAAAAAACACTTCTAAATGATCTATGAAGACGTATCTGTTAAAAATTGCAATATCGCAAACACTATCAATCAAACAATTACCAATTTAACAAACAAAAAACGTCTCTGGCCAAAGCGCGAACTTTTTGCGCCAACTAACGGAGACCGTTAAGTTCAAAGACCCCGTTTTGTTTCAACTAATTCGATCGTTATCTACACACAATAGAGTACAAATTGTATTGTTTACAACCCATTCTTTAAACCACTGACATGATTTTGGAGCTAAACTGTTTTTGATTTGACGTTTCGTTATGTTGGCTGCATTGTCGTACGCAAATTCATTGCAAAATGTAATCGTTAGGCACGTAGTTGAATTTTAAATGGATCTTTTTTAGATGAATTTCTGCTTTTGGAATTTTTCTGTTTGCTTAATGGAGTGGTTATTTTCTATTTAATGGTCTGTTGAGTTAAAAAGCAAAGAGTTCTAACTACGTTTGTCACTGTCGTTAGCTGAAATGAGCTGGTTTCCTGCAGTAAAGATGGATTATTGAGTAAATTTATGGTCAATTTAGGATGTTCTCTATATTCGTCTCTAGTTTCAATGTAGTGGCACTCAGCACAGATACAGTGGCAGCTACAGATAGTCCTAGGGAATACAATATCGATCTCGCGAGATCTCGTCCATATTTTACGAGACTGAGTATCGTACCTACAATTTCCGAACTAGATCTCGCGAGATTAACTTTCTATGTAAGACACAGCATGTCATAAGTTTCATCTGACTGTCAAATTAAAGCCTCACTAGTATTTGAGTAAAATCCAATTTAATATATTAGTATTTGTCCATGTTTTTCTTTGTGCTGTATTTTGAAATAAAGCGGTTATTATAAACACACGCAGTTTTTATTTTTATTTCAGATGTTGATAATCATTAAATAGAAAGCATATCATTTGCATACCTACGTTTTCAGTGAAATACTCCAAATCTCGCAAGATTGACTTTGTGGCTAACAAGATCTCGGCTAGGTCGGAAATCTCACGAGATTCTCTGTTTAGGTCTTCGTCTCTATTGTCTTTTCAGAGAGTCAACACTCAGCCAACTCAGACTGGAACTATACAACCTTTAATCTCATCGATACTGCCAATGCTATCGCCCAATCTTTTACCTGATAATCTAGCTCGTTAATGAGTCTATTGATGAATGAAAGCGGAAGTCTCGTCAGTTCCCGAGATAAACCAGAACGGACAGACGGACGTTGATTTATGAGCCACGCCCGCTACGTCAAGTGCATGCTTCTGAAACAAATACTGTTGGTACAGTCAGATTCAAATAACGGTCATTAAGTACACAACTTTCTCTATGGGTTTATTTTTAGCTACTAGCATTCCTGACTAACGCCTCTGATGCGTATGCCTGTTACAAAAGGAACTGTCAAGTCACAGCGCATCAGATGACTGTGACTCTGACCGCACTAAATGTATAAACAATGAAACGACACGTCAGATACGTATTAATCTGTCTTTCATATTGAATATGAAGTCACATCGTGTAGCCGTTTTTAAGCTGTTAATGTGTCCTATTAACAACGATCTGTGTTGTCACCACGAGTGTACAGCCTCTTTAAAATATAAGAGGGTCAGGATCTGATGAGGAACTTTTCAAATTGTATAGGCACACTTTAAGCGATTTGGGTAGGTACTGATTGAAGTTTGTTTTTAGAGTAAATTATTTTCTAATAATAAATGTCGATGACTACCTACTAGACTTTTAGTGCGAGCTGACTATAACATACCTACGTATACGCAACTCCACATTACCATTTAATAGCTCACAAATTCACTAATAAGGAATTCCTATCAAGTTCCAAAGGGAAATGTGTGAATGCTCACCCAGCACACAAAACTGCAGTGCCACATATGTAGTCGTGTACAGCTACAGCTTCATTTTATGGTAATATTCAGCCGACGTGCTCCCAAGCCGAAATCCATTTCGCTCACCGTATGGTATGATATTGATGTACAATTTGGAGGATTTTTGGCAGATCTGTAGGAGATCCAGGGCATTGATTGATTGATTGATGTCGTCCTGACTGATTTGTATTCTGGCTTTGGTATTAACAATTATTATTATTAGTGTTGTTCTTCTACTCTCTGGTACGCTCGCAGGTGGCTCACGTACCATATCTTTCTCGCAAAAGTGCGAGCGCACTTGGTGCAAGTTAGCACTCCACTGACGTACCTAGTTGTAACTGATGGCTGCTGGTGGACGTGCCTTGAGCTCGTCTCGCTTTTTATCGAGCTCATTGCGACGCTCAGTTTCGAAATTGTTAACCTGCTCATGGATGAGCCGTCGCCATTGGGGCCGCCGAGCTGCTTTCTCCTCCCACTTAGAGGACTCTATTTTGCATCTCTTCATGAGCATTCAATCATTATGTATTATTGGAATTCTATACTTCTTCCTTGGACGATAGAATTGTTTTTTGAATGGACAACTTTGATGCAATTCGGCCAACTCAAATAATCTCGTTCCCGTGGCCTCGCCTTATATCATTAGACTGTGGTTTCAGCTTACCATCAAGGCCTTAATTTCTAACAACCCAAAGACCTTTCAAACGGTACCCTACTTTTCAATGGATTTTCAATTACCTACATTTCTTCTGTTCGATTTAAAAACAATTCTAAATCTACTCCTTCCGCTTGTTCCTTCAGCTGTCAACACGGCGAATCCGCAAACATATCAAGGGTCGGCAACGCCCATGTTACTCCTTTGGAGTAGCATACGTCTATAGGCTGCGGTGTCCGCTTACCATCAGGCGGGCCGTACGCTTGTTTGCCACCGTCGTTGTAGGAAAAAAAAACTCCGTTACCTCTCGATTGACACCAATTTCATATGTTTTTTTTCTTTTATGGCGGGCAACAAGAGTGTATATATCTACTATTTTCTTTGCCACCGCCGTCTTAAAAGAAACGAGAAACATGAAGCCAAAAGCATACCAGTCGATCAAAATAGACCGTCTCGCCGAGTGATGTGAAATGGCTATTTATAAGCAAATTTGACCCCTCAGAGCCTTATGGGGTTACAGTGTTGTGTGAAGCTAAATCCTTATTGCGAAACTAACAGGTCTCCAGGACGCTGTTTGTGTCGAATATACTCTATTTTGGGACGAAACTTTAACAATATTGAAGCAATTCCGTGTACTATGACTGATATTTAAAATAGAATAGAGTAACATTTATTCGTGACACACACAAAAAGACAAACAGTCAATAAAATTGAAAAGACACGTCACTGGTCCCAACTCAGCATGGTGCTGGCGATAACCAGCGCTGGTCTTCCTTCGGAACCATATAGACACGAAGTTCTACAGCCCTGAAGAAGGATTTTTTTAATCCGTTATATTAATTCAGTAGCAAACAAGCATACCTACTGCCTGTCTGATGATTAGCAGACACCGTAGCCTGTGGCCTATGCCAGAGGATTCGTTGTGTCAACAGATAGAGAAAAATTAAGGTCCCTCAGTCTCAGCCAGGGCTTGAAACCGGTACCGAAATATATTTATAGGTTTTCTTCGTTTTGGTGCCAGAGACACTTCTTCTTTAAGGAGGTATAGTGCGATTTTTCTCGTACTATACCTCTCTTTCTAAGTTTTCTAATAAAAGAGAGACGGATAGTGCGAGAAAAATCGTGAGAGCTCTGCGCCATCTTGTGATAGCCGTGCAGCTCTTCCTCTGTAGCTCTGGCGGCCGTATCCACCAGGAAAGGAACACAACACCATATACCTACGGGACAAGTTATGGTCATTATGGGGGCGGTCTTCTGTAAGGTGGAGTTCCTTCCTCAGTTGCGTTTGGGGTAGCAAAATCATATCGTATTGAGTCTTATAATTGAAATAAACTCCTTCTGAGTAATTTGAAAAGTAAAGTAAAGACGTAATTGATAGGCTTTTAGGTCGTATTTCATCTTTAAGTAGGCATAAACTACATTAGAGACAACTATTTCTAAAATACCTCCCAGGACGCAAGACACAATTTCCTAAACCTCAATTTATTTAAAAGAGAAAAACGCCTCCGTGGCTGTTCGCACAGCTGTCGTCAGTCAAACGGAAGGAATTTAAAAAGAACGCCGCCTGTCGGTGACAGGTGATCCAAAATGGCGGGAATATTTTTTGACAACGCATTGTTTCACGGAATTGGTTTTAGGGGTTTTCAGAAAAGAATATTACATTATAAGGATGTTATTCTTGCATTTATGCCATAAAATATTCGCATTTTCTGTGATGTACACTTCTCGAATAGTAAAAATGTTTTGAAAGCAATTCTTGTGACGCTTATTTGTACCCAACTGCATGACGTAAAGGAGGGTAATGTGTTTTCCGGTCTATGAACGTATTCATGTATGTTTGTTTCTTTGTGGCAGTCAAGAGATCAAACGCGTGGGTCGATTTTAATCAACCATACGTAAATCGATTCGTTTTAATTTTGCAAGTATCACTGAAGACAAGACAGTAATCAAAATTGAAAATGGCGGCCAGCAAACGGTAGGGTAGGTACAGTATGAAAAAAAAATGTCGACGAACTATGGTATCGTTAAATAGTTAGTTTTTTTAAGTTAAAATAACCGTTTAGAATTTATAACGATTTAAAGTTGGCTTAGCGACAATGTAACTACCTTCCTTAATATAAGTCAGCAACTTTAGACTAGATATGGTTATCATGTGCACAACGCGCCTACGAAAAAAGCGGCAAATAAACAAAAATGCTTGACAGGATTACGTAATCCTTAAAGAAGATAGTTCCCCTGAAACTTTACTGTTATTTTATGAAAACGCAAACGAACCTTTTGAAACCTACGAGTAAAATTATACGAACCGAAATTCACAAATTCATCGTTGTCGTTTTAATATTCAGCGTCCGACCGACCACAAACAAGTTGAGGTATTTAATTAAAATAGATATCTACCGAAATCAAATATGGTTTTGAAAGCTGATCGTTAAATAAATTATAGGTCCCTGTTATTAATTTTCATCAATTAATAATGTTAAGCACCTATTTTAAAATGGGGAATTACAAAACGATCGAATAAAAACAAGCTTAGCGACTGATGATGGAGATACTGTTTTAATAACTTGAGTAAGCGAAAAATTAACTAAACTAACGACGCATATTGACTACTAGTCCAGGCAATGAACTGACAACTTGTATGGAAAAAATGTCAATTTTGTAAATAATTTATAATAGCTTATTTTTTATGTGTAACGGATATATTATCAATTAAATAGTTACCCTGCCACAAAATCCTAGAAAATTTCAGACAATAAAAAAAATGATAAATTAACTAGCTCCTGAGAAGTCAAAAAAAATATTAATAAATATTTTTGTCTTTATTTTGGTTCATTTACATTTGCTCTATAATATTCAAGATAAATCGTACAAAAAAAGACAATGCATGCTTCATTTAAATCTACATAATTACTTCCGGATGAAAAGTTTGTCGGATTCTTGAATAAATCATCTTAGAATAACATTTTAAATTGAAATCAACAAAAAAAGCGCTATTATAAATTAATGTTTTTCAAAACCGTATTTTGCCTGGAGTATACCTAATAATAAAATCTAGAACGAGCTTACAAAAAGTGGGTTGTGATTAATCCATTTCAGATATTAAAATTCTATCCGTGCGACTACATTACTAAGTGAGCGACTAGAAAAAGCTCGCGGATAGGTTAGATTAGAAGACGGAAGAGCATCGCTCCCGCTTTCGTCTTTGAGGTTATTTTATACAAGAGCGGAAAAACCTCTGCTCATTATAATATTTTTTTCAAAGTGGTTTTTGTATTCTAAACACTTCATTTAAGATAAAATGCCGCTCAGTATCAAAAAAACATTTGCCAAATATTGAAAAAAATGCAGGACGTAACGTTGACACTCAGTACGTTTCAAGTTGGTTGACTATTACTAATTAACTAGTTAAGTATGTCTACTTATCCGTGATAGTTTTCCTTTTAAATTCATTATGTGTACTTGTACTACTGCCATCATTTTTTCCCATACCCCGTAGTAACCATTCAATATCACGCAAAAGGATCAAACGCATCCCGGATCAATTGTTGTCGAAAACCCTTAATATTTTTGAACAAGCTATCAAACAATTTTTTTAATGCATAGTTATATTCGAAGGAGCTACGGTAGCCTAGTGGTTCAGCGGCTGTCAAGCGGCGGTCGTGGGTTCGAATCCCGACTCGTACCAATGAGTTTTTCGGAACTTATGTACGGAATATTTACCGTTAGCTTTTCGGTGAAGGAAAACATCGTGAGGAAACCGGTCTAATTCCAATAAGGTCTAGTTTTCCCTCTGGGTTGGAAGGTCAGATGGCAGTCGTAAAACTAGTGCCTATGCCAAATCTTGGGATTAGGTGTCAAAGCGGACCCCGGGCTCCTTAAGGGGCCTTACCGGTAATAACGCTAGGAGGATGATGATAGTTGTATTCTATCATTTTGTCGGTGTGATTGATTTACAGCCATGGAGGGGTAGGCAGAGATCGCTTCCACTTTCCACTTGGTACGATCTTGACAAACCTTTCTTGCTTCATTCACTTTCATTACATATTTATAGATGCACGTTCGGTTTAGGGGACTCTTGACCTGACCTTTCTTCAGGACTTCTCCGATTTCGTCGGAAAAAGTGTGACGAGTTCAAACTGTACCATCCACGTTTCCCTCATACACTCACTTTTTTTTAAATCTTCTTTCATCCATCCCCTCTACATGCCCAAACCATCTTAGCATGCTTAAGGGGCTCCCATACGCCACGCCAGAGACCTTCGATCTGAATCCCTTAGTTTTCTAATGTTTTTTGTAGCTTATTATATTAACAACAACGGTTTTAAGCAATATAGTATCCCATATTTACTTCAAAGTTCACTGTTTTCGAGATATTTGGCATCAAAGTTGATCAATTTTAGGCCAATAAACTGGTTTTCTGGCCATAACTTTTGTGTTAATTGGTTTAAAATAAACCCTGGACCAGTTTTTAAAGAAGTCAGAGACGAACCCAAGTATGTAGATTTCGTATATGTTAGATCTTTCACGTCAATAGAGATACGAAATAAGTGTTTTTTTAGACAATGTTTAAAAAAATCATACAAAATTAAGTATTCATTTGTTTCAAAATCCGGTGGACCTAAATGGAGATAAAAGATTGAAGAACCGATAGCCTTTTGATTTATAATTCTATCTTTAGTGCAAAAGTAGGAGATACGATTCAAAACTTGTCAAAAATCGATGAAAACCTCGAGGCTTCTAGCCCCTTAAGGAAACAATTTCATTTGTCAAATAAGCTGTCAATTGTTATTAGTCAACACGTCGCTTGCATTGAGTAAAGATGATTCTATAAATGGAATCCTAGGGGATCCCCGAAAGGGATGGAGCTGGGTCAATCGCCTATTTTATGTTGCTCGTTGCCATGGTTACGTCTCCTGGGTCACTCTTTAAAACTACGATTTTATAGGGTTTAAATCCACGAAACACGTGTTTTTGTTATATTGGTTAACCCATTCCCTGCTGGGGCATCTCCTTAGCATGAAATAAGTCCAATTTATAGTATATTTTCTAAGAAACTCTGTCACAGTTGTCTCTTGGCTTACCGGGACAGAATAACAACAAGAAAAAGTTGATTGACCCAGCTAAATTAACCTGACTAAATTAAGAAGTATCAGGAGACAGTGATGCCGTCCCAAAAGGGACGGTTTTCCGTCCTTTTTAATGCCATACCGTCCTGTTGTCGTCCTTTCCAAGGTGCCGTCCCTTTTTATATCCCATTATATAATGTCGTTCTTTTTGTAAAAACTCTTCAATTAAGCTATCTGTCATGTCAAAGTAGAGATTTGTCATTTTTGGTCATCAACAATATTCCAATTTTGTTTCCGTCCCATTATATTGAAAACAGTCCTTTTTCAGATTACACACCGTCCGAAATTGGAATGACGCGCTGGCCACACTGCAGATGACGGTAGTAATTAAGCCGAGTTAGTCTTTCGGGCGGCTTAAGACCTTCTAACAGTCGACTCGCCCACTCACTTGACAAAGGGGGGCAACTGTTACTCGCGTCCGCAGGAGCTACCTACCACAACCCTGCACGTCTCCCCTGGCTGGTATTAAAGAGTGACTAACTTTAAAGGCCAAAATAATGTATGCCATACGATTAAATAAATAATATACGTCAGTTTCAGTTGAAGTTTTGACAACCTGATGACAAACAAAAAACACCTTTACACGATGAGGGAAAGGAAATATGATATAGGAGACAGTACACCGTTCCGAAATTGGCGGACTGCCAAGCAAGGTCACAGATAATCTAATACCGGCACGTATCCACACGGGCCGAAATCACGCGTCGGCCTGTAGCCTGCACTCCGCGCATTTCGTACGTGTAGTGCGTGTATCCTTATGAGATTCGATCTCGTTCACATTTGTGCTATTGTTTTTGTTTACAGCTTTGTGACTCATGTTTGTAGGTATGTGTGTGTACTGTGTAAGGCTCTTTGTACCTTTTGCTTCCTCAATGCTCTTCTTGTTACGCTTGACATTTTTGAAATACTTATGACGCTTTATTATAATGATTGTGAATCTAGTAATTTAATATTTCTAAGTTTATTTCTAAGTTATGACGACCGGTTAGCCTAGTGGGTAGTGACGCTGCCTACGAAGCTGAAGGTCCTGGGTTCGGCTTCGAATCCCGGTAAGGGCAAATATTTGTGTGATGAGCATGAATATTTTTTTCTGAGTCATAAAAGTTTTCTATGTATTCAAGTATTTATATCTATTATATATATATCGTCGTCTAGTACCCATAACACAAGCCTTAATGAGCTTACTATGGGACTAGGTCGATTTGTGTAAGATTGTCCCCTAATATTTATTTATTTATTTAAGTAAACTACCTTCTGAATCTTTTTTTAATGTCGCAAACTGTTGAAGTAATAAATCGTGAAAACAGTGTTGCCAGTGAATGCAGCAGATATTAAGTTTACTTTTTTCCATCGCAGCGAAGAGCTTTCCTCTTTGTCAGGGAAATTAAAAATAAAACGTGTCCTTTTAACTTGCAACACTGAGCTTTTAGAAGTGGTGCTTCAGTTTAAAGCTCTTTTTATTGTTGAAAGCTTAATTAGAATGTACTTACCTTTTAAGGAACAATTAAGTTTTTGTGACATCATTAAAAATGTGCATTAAACCGCAAAATAATCTAGTCAGACTTACAATGAAGGCATTTGTGTTAAAGCAAAGTAATTTTTTGGAACCTTGACTTTGGAAACAGCAGCCAAATACCAATCCAGTCGACTTCTAAGATATATTTACATTGTTGCATTATAATCATCATCACCATTTTAGCCGAAAGACGTCCACTGCTGGACATAGGCCTCCCGCAAAGAGTGCCAAAGTGACCGGCCCCGTACCACCTGCAACCAGCGGATTCCCGCGATCTTTTTGCATCATGTGGCGAAAAAAGTATACCTAATAGGTACAGACAATATAGAATACTTGATGACGACCGCTTTAGCCTAGTTGGTAGTGACCCTGCCTACGAAGCTGGAGGTCCCGGGTTCGAATCCCCGGTCTCAAGTCAAGTCCCCGGTAAGGGCATTTATTTGTGTGATGAGCACGAATATTTGTTCCTGAGTCATGGATTTTTTCTATGTATTTAAGTAAGTATTCATTTATCTATATTTATTTATTTATTTATTTAGACATACGCAAGCATAACAGTACAGGACCAAATCGCTTACACACTAAACATAAGTCATAGGTAGATACCTACCAGTCAGTTAAAATTAATTACAGCCCAGTTAGGACCATACATTATTACATTACAACTATTTAATAATATAAAAGACAAGTACTTATTCATTGTTTCGTCATAGATTTAGTCACTCATTAAAATAATCATTTAAATACATTAATAACTTTCTGCCAAAACCACCAACGCTATCTGCAAAAACGTCTATTAATAATTAAACGTGGGGCATCGATGGACATAGCATTGAGCATAGACAGCGCCCGAGCAGTGGGTGCGTTCCCGGCGCGACGGGTGCGCATGGCGCGGCCCGCGAACAGGCGCTGCGGGCGCCGCGCGGGCAGGGCGGTCAGGCCCGGGGGACAGGGACGCCAGACCGGAACGAAAAGGCCCAGCCTCTCCAACACAGCGGGACTGTTTACGGTGTTATTAAACCCTCAAGTAAGTAACCTGGTCCTGTTAAGTATGTTTATATTGTTTATCGTCGTCTAGTACCCATAGTACGAGTACAAGCTTTGCTTAGTTTGGGTCTAGGTCGATTTGTGTAAGATTGTCCCCTAATATTTATTATTATTTATTTATTACTTAAATTTTGAATCCATAAAAAAGCTAGGGTAGCCTAGTGGTTCAGGCATGCGGGTGTCAAGCGGCGGTCGTGGGTTCGAATCCCGGCTCGTACCAATTAATTTTTCGAAACTTAGGTACGGAATAATTAACGTTAGCTTTTCGGTGAAGGAAAACATCGTGAGCAAACCGGTCTAAACCCAATAAGGTCTGGTTCTCCCTCTGGTTTGGAAGGTCAGATCGCAGTCGGTTTCGTAAAACTATGCCAAGTCAAAGCGGACCCCGGGCTCCGGGACCAGAGGCACAACCGGGAATAAACGCTAGGGGATAATGATGAAATTTGGAATCCAAAAAAAAAGGTTTTGACTTTCAGTTCTAGTCCAATTAAAAACTAGGCATACATTCGACAAGTCCGAATATGAATGTATGATATCACGGATACACGTCCAGCTCGTACTTAATTAATCACTTCCTTTCCAATGGAGGTGAAAGTCGATCTCTCAGCTGAGCTGCCAGCCTGGTATTTGTAGCTTAGTTATTGCTTTGTAATTCACGGTATTCAAGAACCCTTTCTCTAAATCAGGGTTCTGTAACAACATGTTAGGTAATAAGAGTTTGTAAAATAAAAAAAGATAATCGACAAAAGGTTACACATATCCTATCTTTCTTACAAAGGTACCAGAGAACACAGGACACCCTTAGTTTCGCTCAGTAACCCTTACTACCAGAACACTGTAATTCGGCATGGGTATATAAATTAATCACGCCGACAAAACAGTAGAATAAAATCTTGAAATAAAAGTTTTTTAATAGATATTTTAGAGTAACCCTTTTTTCTCGTTAAACCCATAGTGTGGGGTATCATTGGATAGCTTGTTCATAAATATTATGATGTATTATTTTTTTTCAACTCGGTGAATTGTTAGCGAGATATTGTGCTTTAAAGCCATAATTTTTGTTCGAGTCAAGTGTCCGTCGTCGTCGTCACCTGCCGGCTAAATGGCTACTACTGGGGATGAGAAAAAATTCGTGTCAGTAGTACATATAATGAATTTAAAAGGAAAACTATCATCGCACACCCTACACTACAAGGTAATGCTGCCCCTGGAGTAAGAAGTGGTGATATTATGGCTGCTCTTCAGACCCCGTATCATGGTCGGCCTTATCACGCGATAAGTGACAAGATAGAGCGTCCGTCACTGGCTGACACCGTTTGATAGAACGAGATTGACAGAGCGTCAGCGACCTTGTCACTTATCGCGTGATAACGCCGTCCATGCTACGGGGTCTGATGTAAGATGGAGGCACTACCACACCACAGTTGGGCTGCTCCATATGAGCTAGATAGATAAGCTCAAAGTTTTCCAAACCCATTACAAATTGATCAAGTTATTTGTTTGTTCCCTTTGTATATTTGTTCCAGCATTGGACGAAGTATTATTCAATGAGGTTTATTTCTCCTAAACATTGCTAAGAGCTCTTTAACAGCATCAAAGGAAATCGCTTTGAAAGCATCGGTGGGGTTTCGGAAACTTCAAACATTTCTCAACATAGGCAGGTTCAGTCAACTTGACTACACACTAGGCTAGATTCGTTTTCATGTTATTAACTATATCATCTCAATACAAGTTTCTGTTCCCTAAAATGTGTTTTGTCCTTAATTTCCAATTATAAAGCTATGTAGTTGTAAACAAAAACAAGCGAACGATATTTGAGATGTTCATTTATATTTCGCAAGATTTTTGAAAAGCGCTGTTCGCCCTTTGAATTCCATTCTTATTCATTCCAAGGCTACGTATAAAAAGTACGTTACAAAACCGTTAAACAACCATCAGAACCTTTAAAAGAAGCATAACAAGCAGTTCCGTTTTTAAATTTGAAAAACAGAACAATTCCGATTCTCCAAAGCCAAAGCACTGTCAACAGACAAAGCTGATGTTGCCAGGTAACAAATTAAATTCCCCCGATTCTGCGACATAATTAGTGTTGCCAGATGTTTAATTCGATTGACGAGGATTTTTACAAGTGTTTTTCTCTTTGGATTATTGAAATGTTGCTCTGTTTTTGAAGCCGTAAGGACGTTTTTTCATTGCGGTTTACGTGTAATGCCTTTGTTTGTGAACGCTCTCCTTTTGGCTGTCTGTGTGGGTGTGGGGCTTTATTTAAAACCGTATTAGTGAATGTGAAACAATGAGATAGTCCAAGTAGTGAGTAGTATAAATAAAGCCTCTAGACGAACATTCAGTGCGGGATTTAAGTATTACGATGTGCGAAGAAATTCAAGGGAGTAGTATATGAAAAAAAAACTAACTGGCATACGGCCTCTGCAGTAAGCAGACACCGTGGCCTATGGACGTTTGCGACTCAGAAGAGAATATTTGCACCGGGATTCAGTTTTAAATGTGGACCTTGACCCTACTTCCGAAATAAAGTATAATACATATACGAGTAGCTAGCTAGCGTTATATTTGTTTACAAAGCGTATCACAATGTTTCTTATCTCGAGATAAGATAAGATATTGATAAGTTGACGCATTGAAACATTCAGCCCACATTTCTATGCAATTTAGGTTATATTTACATGTCTTCTTACTTTCAGAATTTCTCGATGGAGAAATATTAAGTAGACTACCTACTCGACTGACATCGCTACCCAATCGTTTGATTGATTAGTTTGAATGATGTTTGCCTCTACAAAATTGTTTAGTTATGTATTTTATTTCTGCTTTTTTATAGTACGACGGTGGGAAATGAGCAGAAGCCCAAGCGACGGAGGACTCGTGGAGGACCCCCAAGTTCTTTGCCCCCTTTGTATTGATTTGGGGATTCGTTGTGTGGTTGTGCCAGCTCTAGATATAGCCCTTCAAGAGGCAATCGCCGGGTACCCAGCGGTTGTCGTTATCCGTCTAGTGGCGGGGCCATTTTTGGCGAACTACCGTCAAGTGGCAGGGGCCATACGGGTGGTCATCGCGAATTCGGTGCACGTTGGAAAAATGTCCATTATTCAAAAAAACATTATGGATGGTTTCTTATAAGCTTATATCGTTGGATTCAGCATAAAATGGCATATAACCTTTATATAATAACGGAGGCCGTTCCATTTAGGTATGTGAAATGGCTAGCTTTGATAAATCTTTGGATATCCAAATTTTTCAATTTTCTTGTATTAAATAACTATAACTATGGAATGAAACAGTTAATTGTAGAAAATACAAGTTTATCTAGAAGTATATACCTACATTTATTTACACTTTTATATATTTTTATTGTCTCTCGCTTAGAATATTTTTACACTACGAGGGTTTTCAAAAACTGACACACGCGCGGTCAAAATTTTATCTGAGGATTTTCTAACGAAATTTCTATGAAAGTGTTGTCGTGACAGTTATTATACGCCATCCTTATCTATTCTCGAACGCGTCTTGGAAGAAAGAACAAGCCAGGTATAGATTTAGCGACTCATTTTTTGAATAAATACGAAACTATGCTATCGCCGGGGGCTTGCCACTAGACGGGCTTTTGACATCGCCGGGTGGCCGTCGACCGCCACCTGACGGATAATAGCAATTTGGCGGCTGCCACTTGAAGGGTTAGACAAATATTCAGAGCAATGACGCGTAGTTTCAGTGTCCAAGAGGTAACTGGATGGCTCCTGGTATTTGAGCTCCCGAAGTGTGGAACTCCGCTGGTTGGGCTGCTCCACATTTGAGCGAGATCACGGAAGCCTAGCCAGCAGCGTGCACGCTAGGATTATCTTCTTAAACACAACACTAGTTTTCTTTGTGCTCTGTTGACTGTTCTTTGTATCAAAGATGTAATTTCTTTAATCAAGCTAAAGAATGCACGTTCCCGCTCCTTAGCGAGCTATAAAATTATCTCCGCACTAAAAATAACTTTAAACAACGATTGCTTCAAAGAGTTCTTTCATTTGCCAGGTCAATATCAGAACTAAAAAGTCGTATTGAAGTTATAGCTCTCGATTCACCTTTATTACCGCTCTTTGATCGAGCGAGCGAAGCGAACGAAGCCGGCCCGATAAATTGTCGATACGACGAATCCTCAATTTAGTAATGGGTAGGCAACGAGTACGTTGGTGTTGTTGACCGACTACGGCAGAGCCGGAAGGAAGGGATATGATTTAGCAGTCTACGTTTGTATGTACGTGTGTTCCACTGTAGCGGTTAGGATACTGAACCGATTTCGATAAATAAGGTAACAATCGATTCGAAATTATGCTCTGCACGGCTATCACACGACGGCCGCGACATACTCTCGATTTTTCTCGCACTACACCTCTTGTTCTAAGTGTTCTAATAAGAAAGAGACGGATAGTGCGAGAAAAATCGAGAGAGCTCGCGCGCCGTCGCGTGATAGCCGTGCTGGGTGACAGCTACTTTTTTTGCAATTTTTTTTTTTTCAGTTATTTTTCCGTTGTCGGGAAACAGTTTTTTGAACTCCTGCTTGCAGTAAAAGGAACTCGCGGAAGAGTACAATAAGACAAGCGTTAATTTGAGAGAAAGTAGCTCCTTTGTAGCTCCTAAATGTACTAATTGCACGGTTTTGTGTCATTAGGGCGTATGACAATACCAGTAGTGTGGCAGTTAAGACATTTTGGGAGTAATGTTGCAACTTTGAGCTTTCATAAAAACGTTATTCACAACTAGCGTTTGGCCGCGTCTTTGTTCGCACTCTCGTATTTCCATCCCCTATGTGATTTTGAGAATAACAGAGTCAATTTAAATTAAAGGATTTTTTTTTTGCTTCGAGCCGGATTAGAACCTGCGACCCGGCGTTCATGGCCCGTCGCTACTAACCAACTGAGCTATCGGAACAAGAGACGGCCACTAAATCTTTCAATCAGTTCCTTCTTACAACTTCAAAAAATTATGTTTGGATATTTGGATGTTTGTTACTCCATCACGTTTAAACGGCTCAACCGATTCGGATGAAATTTTGCACGCTAGTTTATAGCCTGGATTATAATATAGGATAGTTTTTATCTCGGGTCCACGCAGACGAAGTCACGGGCGGAAGCTAGTATTAAATATTAAGAGGAAAAGTTTGTCAGTTTTTACCGTTTGTATGTTTGTCATATACAGGATTAAAAAGCGTTTCCCCGTGGGGTAAGAATTTCACCACACCCTTTCTTCGTGGGTTTCGTAAAAGTCGTCTAAGGGAGCATGGTTGAAGTGTGTTGTGGGCGATGAGCTAGCAACCTATCACTGCAATATCATATTTTGTCGATCTTTTATACCCACATTTATACTAAAAGTGGCACTGCGTATGGAACATAAGTTTCATGTGTTCTGCCTACCCCTTTTGGGAATAGAAGCGTGAATGTATGTATGTATTAAAAAGAAAGTCTACAAACTGCGGGGGTATTTAACTTTGTTCTCTTTGTCTGTGGCCCTCATTTATCATAGGCTAAGCGGTCCAGGGTTGCCACTTTTGCCATTTTTTATTATATTTTTATTTAAATATTTTTTTCCTTCGTAACCTTTTCCCCCTCTAGTAAAACTAGTACCTACGCCCAATCTTGGGATGGATTGGGTGCCAAAGCGAGCCCCGGGTTCGTAAAAATAAATGCTAGGAAAATGATGTGAGATACTTTTTTTATATGTTTTTCCCAGGGACTTCAAAATGGGGTTCAAGGGCTAACACGCGAGTCCCCTTCGAGTAGCTAGCGTCCGTATGCTACGGCAACTATTACTATCAGATGGGACGTACAGTTGTTATCGCCATCGACGTGGTAGTAAAAAACGATTTAATTTTTTTACACTATTAATGTAAAATAAATCCTCTAAAATACCACTAAATATTAATTATGTAACATTATTATTAGATACCTGTAAAAATACACTTATCCAGTATTTTAATCATCCAATGTCGAATTTACCTCGCTTATTGAATGAAACGTAGATGTTTACCTGAAAAAGAGAAAATAATTATTTACCTATTTATTGGTAACAGCGACAAAAAAAGCACAAATTGGGTGACGACGGACATCAACACTTGTACAGGAAGAAAGAGTATAGAGAGAGAAGCATTCGTTCTTGTCGCACTTATACACCTGTTAGTAAAGAACGGATGTTTTGCCATAAATGCGATCCTGCTAGGCAGGAAGGCAGGTGAAATTTAATCTTATGTCAATGTCATTAAGTTAAGACTTGGCAGGGAAAAACTCAGTTTACCTGTATTAAGGTCAATGACATTTGATCTGTAACTGTCCGTTTTTTCGTGTTTTTTTAAGGCTTATCGTATTAACAACAACAGGGTTTACCGAAATAATATCCCATATTTACTTCAAAACTCACCGTTTTCGAGATACGGTACCAAACTTTGGCAATTTTAGGCCAAAAAACCAGTTTTGTGAAAATGAAGAGACGTCAATAAGGAACAGTTATATGTAGATTTTATATATAAAAGTGCATAAGCAACATACTAAAATCGAAAAAAGAGCTTTTCTTGGACATTTGAATAAATAAAAAAAAAAATTAAAAATGTATATTATTATCAAAAAAATATTAAAAAAAACTCGTGCAAATGTAGATAAAGGATTGAAGAACCGATAAGTGTTTTTGCTTTTTAATGTTAAATAATGTTGATATTTCTCCGTCAAAACTCTGTAGTAGAAATATTAACTCCAAACTCGTCAAAACTAGTCAAAAACCGCGTGGAGCCCCTTAAGTACTGGAAGCTGACTAGCATTACCGAATATTGTCGAAACTCCATGTCGGTAATAAACAAAATTGCCTTTGGCTGAGATATTTTTTGTTTTACCGCCCTAGATGAGTCCGTACTAGTTATAAGTAAGTATAGTCAAATGGCCACCATGCCATGGAACCGATGGCCGTTGGGGCGGAACAGTTCTCGAGCGGCGACCACGTACCGGAAGGCGCAGCGTGGGTAGACCCCCACAAGGTGGACTGATGACCTGGTAAAGGCAGGGGGATTCCGCTGGATGCGGGTGGCGCAGGACCGGTCACTGGCACTCTTTGGGAGAGGCCTTTGTCCAGCAGTGGACGTCTTTCGGCTGATATGATGATGACGATGATGACAATAATAATCAAATCTTGTAAACTTGTAGTGTTATAAAATCTCAATGTGCTGCCAGCCCTAGCTAGCCGCCGCCACTAATTGCGCCGGCGTCGATACGGGAACACAATAAAGCTAAAAACTGTTTACTACGCTCGCTATTAATTACCGCTCTTAATTTTCCCATTTCACTCCCCTGTTTTATAATGGCAACACTGGCTAAGTACCCCACTTAACGTGGAAGGACAGCGTGCGCTTCCTATGCAGTTTTTAGGACTACATTATTTTATTTTATTACTTAAAATGTTTAGAGCTACGGTAGCCTAGTGGTTCACGCATGCGGCTATCAAGCGGCGGTCGTGGATTCGAATCCCGGCTCTAACCAATGAGTTTTTCGGAACTTTTGTACGGAATATTTACCGTTAGCTTTTCGGTGAAGGAAAACATCGTGAGGAAACCGGTCTAATCCCAATAAGGTCTAGTTTTCCCTCTGGGTTGGAAGGTCAGATCAGATGGCAGTCACTTTCGTAAAACTAGTGCCTATGCATATAAAATTCTTGAAAAAGGAATTATATTGCAACTCATAAATAACGGTATTTTTTAGTTCAAGAAAATAAAATCGCACTATATTAAACGGAACGTCCTTTTATTTTCGGAAGTTAAAACATATACTAGGGATCTTCAAAAAGTGTACCGTTTTTATTATTCCCAATTAGTTATAAATGTTACAATTAGTCTTTGTAACGTAAAAAAACATGTTTTAGCATCAACTTCCTGTGGATACAAGTCTAATTAATTTACTTAAGTGATATGTAAATTAGGCATTACATATCGATTGGAAAAACAAAAGTAATTGTAATTCAAAATTAGCTACTAGAATTGTAAGCCTCCATTTAAATTCTAATCCGTGAAAACGCATGTGTTTTGTAATCAACGTAATTAACGCAAACGAACCGGGAAATCAATTAAAAACATTCCGCAAAAACGCCATCTTGTTTCAGCTGTCAATAAAGCGTTGCCAGCGCAAGAAGTAATCCCACGTTGCCGGGTAAATACAATAGTATGGAAAGCGTTCCGTGGTAATGTATATAATAATGTTTATGTAAGGTTTCGTAATTGATGGGTATCTTCACGCAGAGATGGGCTTTTGGGGCGAATTGGTAATGAGTGGCTGGCTTTCTAAGATAGTTAATATCTCGATTGTGTTAAACAAGAACTTGTTTGATTGTATGGGTGCCGTAGATGACCATAACACGGCCGCTTGCTACTCACATTTCCGCCAGGGATGACCTACAGTTATTGTGTAACCTTTTAAGATAGAAGTAAAAAAGTAAGAAATTTTATTTAATAAACAAGAATGATTAGGTACATTAAAATAAAAATATCCGCAACGCAGGCTTCGTCAATTGCGTACAAACAAACATCCAGGTACGGTCGAGGTCATAAATACGTTTACACTTTTGCACCTTATTGCCTTGTAATAAGGTGCAAAAGTGTAAACATATTTATGACCTCGACTGTACAATGATAGAATCCGCAACAGGCTTCGTCAATAACACGTTATATAACCTAAACTAAGAAAAAGGACCGCCCCGGAAAAAAAAAAGTTGAATGAGCCGAAACTGATCTATTTAGACAACATATTTTTTTTTGATGTTCACGTAAATATATCTTTGCTAAATTGTAATTTTTTATAAAAAACTAATTTAAAAGTAGCGAATGTAAGTAATTTTTGACGTAATTACAGTGCTTCTATGGCACCTTTGTACCCCTGTAATTTTACAGATGCGCGATTTATAAAGCGTATACATTTTCGTGATTTTCTTAGAAATTAGTGAGATTACGTTCAGGTAACACATATTTACCGAAATGCTTTTCGATTTAGCCATCATATTTTGAAATTGTATTAAGTAATAAGAGCGTGTGCATGTAGCAGAATACAATTAGGTTTTGATTCGACCAATTTGACCAAAATATTAATTAGCATTTATAAAATACTTTGAACATTGTGGTTGATATTGCATGTGGCCTTGTGGGTAGAATTTCACCAATAAAACGTGATTAACATTCTATTATTCGAATTAAATAAATAAATATTAGGGGACAATCTTACACAAATCGACCTAGTCTCATAGTAAGCTCATTAAGGCTTGTGTTATGGGTACTAGGCGACGATATATTTAATAGATAGAAATACTTCAATACATAGAAAACTTCCATGACTCAGAAACAAATATTCATGCTCATCACACAAATATTTGCCCTTACCGGGATTCGAACCCAGGACCTTCAGCTTCGTAGGCAGCGTCACTACCCACTAGACTAACCGGTCGTCAATTTACTACATATTTGTATAATTTAATTTACCTATGAATAGTTGCTATTTTAATAAGTTACTTATTTCATAATATATTATTACCTGGGTGACCGAGGTGTGCTCGGGTGCAATTGGACTAAACGAATTTTCTCAGATGCACCTAGGGATATCCATTTTCGACCCCGTAAACCCCTATACTGCAAAATTGTTTCGAAATCGTAAGAGCCGTTTTCGAGAACGTGAGTACCTATATATGCATACAAATAATGCTTGTTTAATAGTATTGGATAAAATATTCGTGTGATATTGAGTTAGAATTGCCGAACTTTCTCTCCGTGCCTTGCCTGTTGTAAGAGTCTATGGAAATAGGGTTTCAGCAAGTTGTGGGCGATGCACTATCAACATTATTACAGCATCTGCTCTGGCTTTTCTTATACTAGGATAGGGTGGTAAAACAAATATAAGGCCTGCCGGCAAAGGGTGTACAAGTGGGATGTTTTTTTTATGGAACCGCGATTGGCAAGTTTTGCTTGCAATCATTAAACAATCAAATTGATGAATATGTTGCATTATTTCCGCTACCCAGAGGTTGTCTGGAATAGATCGCTCTTGAGCTATAATAGCGTATAATTAGAAAAAGTTAGAATTAGTTGTAGTTTTCAGTTCTTGGAAGGCTGAACATTTGTACACCTTTTAGGTAGGTCACAGCGTACTGTATTTAATATTCTATTGTCACCAATTATGTAACCTGTGTACTACAAATGCATATTTAGTTATTTTACTTATTACTATGCAAAAACAATAAAACGATACATCTATTTTTAGAACTAACATAAAACGATACAAGAAAGTGAACCAACAACTTATATACTATGGTATCTAAAAATACTTGCAAGTGCGCTTGCGCGTATGTGTGTGTGTGTGTGTGTGTGTCTGTATGTGTGTACTAGGCAGACGACCGGACGACCGGTTAGCCTAGTGGGTAGTGGCGCTGCCTACGAAGCTGAAGGTCCCGGGTTCGAATCCCGGTAAGGGCAAATATTTGTGTGATGAGCATGAATATTTGTTTCTGAGTCATGGAAGTTTTTTATGTATTTAAGTACTTATTTATATCTATTATACATATATATCGTCATATAGTACCCATAACACAAGCCTTAATGAGCTTACTATGGGACTAGGTCGATTTGTGTAAGATTGTCCCCTAATATTTATTTCTTTCTTTTTATTTTTTAGACAGGTACACTGAATAAAATCTTCGTCTCGTCATAACTAAGATTTTTCACCAGAGCACCAAATAGGTATAAAATAAATATAAAATAATTAATTTCGGAATAAAAACCAGAGTGATGATGGTACCTGCAATACAACTTCAAATCTTCAAAATGTTTTCGCATTCATCAGCAAAGGAACTAGCCCCTTACAGCCATTCGCAACATCCAAAGAACGCTTTTATAAAAAAACTTCGCAACCGCCCCAACGCTGAATCTTATCTTTGCCACCTCTGTGAAAAAGTATTCGAAGAAATAGAGTGAACTGAGGAAAATATGTTGCGGGAGGCAAGCGCGATCCGTTTACTCACTTGGGTTCCCCTGGGGCCGATTTTCGAATTTCGAGAGCTCGAACATTAAATACGAGTACTTAAATACAATTGTGTCCAAATGGTAGACACTTACTTTCTACCTTTGGAATTGAATATGAGTGGCCAATACCACTCGATTTTCGATTTTCTAGCACTATTTCAAAAAATTATTTCAGTGTTTTTGAGTGAAAGAATCGAGCGCTCGACAGTCAAAAATCATCCTCAGCCCGGTTGACTCTCCATACAAACGTAATTTGGTTCACAGTTTAAACGGCATACTGGAAATTCCTTGTAAAATATTGAATCAAATGTCTTTTAATACTTTTGGAATATTAGCAAATAACGCAACAATATTTCAATAACATTTAGTACCAGGCTTAGTATGCTTATAATGAATGGTTAATTATAACCAAATAGAGTCATTCTTTTCACACACAGCTCAACTTCAAAATTGGTAGATAGTCGTTATTTTCTACAACACGGTCTCATTAATATTCAGTCTAGGCATTTTGTAATATATCTGAACAATTTTTATCTATGAATATTAGTTTTCATAAAAAGCAACAGGAACCCTAAAAAAACATCAGTCATGGCGTGGGAATTGGGGAAATACTCGCACAACACTGGTATTACTGAAAACTACGTCACAGCAAACTCGACTTTGTCACAACGCTACAAGATTCAAATTCCAAAGTAACAGACAAATTTGACAAGAGCTTGCCAAGGTTATTTGCCAAGGTGTTTTTTCTTTTGTTTCCTCCCTCTGGATTCCGGGGAAATTGGCCGAAAGTTCCATTTAGAGGTGCGAATAAATGGAAAAAAACGTTGTTTAAATTAGTTGTTTCTATTCCTTTCGTGTAGCAATTTAGTTTAATGATCAAATTCTATGTTCTATTGTTGCGCGCTAGCGCGAATCCCCCCTTCCGCCCCCACAGGGAGATGATAAAAAAATAGCCTACTTTCATCCCTAAGCAGGTCATCCTTTCTACAAGCTTTTCATCACAATTGATTCTGAGGTAGCCGTGATAAGACAGACAGACAGAGTTACTTTAGCATTTATAATATTAGTAGGTACCTATGGTAGTATGAGTTGGTAAGTAAACTTCATTCGTTTTAGGTATAGTTGAGATTATTTAATGCGGGCGACATTTTAATCTCAAGTACAGTCAAGTGCAAAAATATGTATCGATAACATCCTCTCATAAATAAGTACCAAAACCTTAACCCGCTGACATAAAAGTAATGGGACATATTTATGAGTAAGTTGTATGCACCCATATTTTTACACTTGACTGCGTTTTACGTTTAGTTTTTGGCTACCATAGAAACTTGGTTCCCCAATACCTATGTTCAAAATATATCATCATAAACATAAAGGCGGACTTAAAGCACGTCTACCAGTCAACCCCCCGCTCCACTAACTAACCTAGTTACGTTACCGAGTTACCTAACTGTTAAACTAGTTTTGGCCCCTACCGACTAATTTTGTTAAAATAACTGTGTTATAGTTAACCTTGTGGTCGTACCCTTATGTTGTCTCCCCTGCATGGCTATACATAACAGGACGGTGTCTCGCGGCGAGATAGACTATGCGTCTCTTTCTAATTAACGCTTAGAAAGAGATGGATAGTGTATGTCGCCGCGACATAGCTCGCGGGCCGTCCGGTGATAGACGTGCCATACAAACCGCACTAATCGTCTCATTTTATTTGAATAGCGTTTATTCACTCACTGATACCCTAATTACAATAGGCACAACTTGCTACAGTTGGAATGAGACAGCAATATACGTACCTTTCAGTCATATTATAGCAAGTTATTACTTAAAGTTAATTAAGTTATTACTATTTATACATTTGTTACTTATGAATAGTTTGAAGTTTAATTTTAATAGCATGGTTATTGTCACGGACAAGAACCCCTTATCAGTACGCCTAACCTATCATAAAATATCATTGCACATTCGCGGTATTGGACTATGGTGTGATACATTATTTGTATAGTAATAGTATCTACTAACTATGCTATTGTTGAAAGAAATTAGGTTACGTGTGAAGCATTTATGCAAACTTTTCAAAAATAAGTTTCTAAGTACTTGCAAAACCCTACGGCAAATAAACTTTCCTGTCTCATTATACTGATCGATTTTGATAAAACAGAAAGGTAATAATGTTAAAAGCCGGAAATATTTACGGAATCGCATGTTTTGGGACCGTTATGTTATGACCGCCTCCAACGGTATAAGTCGAACTGGCCGATGTGAAATTGACCTTGAAGGCGAAATTCAAAATGGCTTCTTCGAAGGGTTGCCAGGTTGCGATTTTCAAACCACCCTAATTAAGGCGATAGGGAAGGAAAGCTTTTTACAGTACATATGGTGCTACTTTCCCGCACTAGTGCGGAAAAGAACACTTTTCGTGCATATGTCGAAACTTTAAAGAGCCATATGTACAGTAAAACGTTGTACGATACACGTGCGAATAGGTAATTCGCAACTCGTGTCGATTTAAAACACTCCCTGCGGTCGTGTTTTAATTTATCACCACTCGTTGCGAATTTCCTATTTTCGGCACTTGTATCGTAAATAACTATTTTATTGAACTAAATGTTTACTATTTCAAAACTAAAATACGTGAGTAATAAATTCAGTGCTTTCGAATTTTAATGTACTTATATGCTAAAAGTGCATTTATAATTCAAATGAAATATTTTTTATAAAAATATTTAAATATTTGGTATAGGTAAGTAATAAGATTAATGAGTGATGTACACAAAATTTAAAAAAGCTAGATTTCAGTAAAATAAACATAAATATGAATGAAAGAAAACAGTAAACTCCCCAAAATAAATATTGATATTAGTTGGCTTAATACTCCCAAACTTTTCCGTGAAAACCTTTCATAGTGCTCATTTTTAACGAAAGGACCTAAGTGACGAGACTTTTGCATGAAAATAAATCATTTTATAATGGAAGAGCTTAGGCGCCATTAATTTCAACTGTCATAAAGTACCGCCCATGGATTTAGTTCATTGTTTGCGGAAGAAAAGTGAAGGAAAAACTTAATAAAAGTGTGAGCTTTCAATAAATTATTAAGGTGCTTGACTTTGTCTGAGATCACGTTTTAAATTGATGAGCGAGATTCTGTTATAGTTTTTTCTGAATAAGAAATCTATAATGTCCATACTAATATTTATATCCATACTTATATTAGAAATGTAAAGGTAACTCTATATGTCCACCTTTTCACGCTTAAACCGCTGAACCGATTGAAATGAAATTTGGTATGAAGATATGTAGTTTGAATCCTGGGAAGGACAGGATAGTTTTTTTATCCCGGAAAGGGTAGATTGCGACGGGGGTGAAATGGGGGCGAAAGTTTGAATCGAGCTACGACATAAACGAGTTCCACGCGGACGGATTCACGTGCAGAATCTAGTTAGATTTTTTTTACACATGTGTAGTGCGTGACACGTGTGTCTTTTTGAGTTACAGAGACTTTTGTTTGGAAAAATATAAAACGAATTCCAAAAAAGTAAGACAAAAATACATATTTATAGAAATATTAAATTGAATGTGATATAAGTACAATAGAAGTCTTACGTAGTAATTTTACGTGTGTAGGCACTCACTTTCCTAGGCATAAGTGTGTTTTTTATGTTCCGCTTAGTGCGTATTCAATACGCACAATGAATAAGTCTCTAATCTCTATAGTCTGACACAATACTAACAATGAATAGGTCTATTTCAATACATATCCAGATTAAATCATTATAATTTGAATTACAAAGGTTGTATATGAACATGTATCCTTAAATATACGCCATTCCATTCTAAAGATACTCATAAGATACGCGTAACCAATTTTCTGCCAAGAATTCATTAAGTTACATTTTTCCTCATATGTCAACAAGGAGATTAAAACGTGAGATTATCAACAAAGATGCCGGCTACCACACACTCGTATTTGTCGGGATATGTCGGGACTTTTGGCTTCTAAAAATGGACAAGGTTTTGTGAAGACATTTTATAGAATAAAGGGATCACAGTTGTCTGGTAGATTCAGCCAGTGTCAGACCCCTATTTCAAGTAAAATTGTAACTTGACAACTTGGGTAACATTTCTTTGTCATCAGCGGTCCATTTGTAAGTCAAAGTTAGATTTTTTTTTAAAGTAACTATTGGCATGTTGGTAGACATAAAATTTTATTTTGTTTCTGCCAGGTCAAGGCAGTATATTAATTTATAAGTACCGACCAAATATGTTTTTTTATCATATTTTATTTATGTAGTGTAGTCGTTAGTTGACAATGTTTTATAATGGTATTAGGTCAATTTAAAACGTCAGAAAATACTTCCAGTTGTACAAATATCGTGCTATGTTAGACTACATGTTTGCACTAACTGGATGTTTTGTAACGTTGAACAGATATCCATGTACGTTACCAATTAACATGAAACACAAAACTGATTAACAAATTCAAGGAATATACTCAAATAAATCCAATGGTTTCGCTCAATTTGTGATTTTAAACCAACATATTATATTAAAGAGCGCTTAATAACTATTTATTCATACTTGAGTATGTTTATTATCTTGATGTGCAGTCAATATTATCAGCACAATACATATTTATTCACATTTATCAGTAAATAAATAAAATTGTTTTTTTTTTCTTTTTAGTTCTGTGTTTTTATTTGACCCACCATTTACTTTCCCTAAACTTTTAGCATTTTTTTTTAATTTTAAGGATGTGGTTTATAACTTTATGTTTTAATATTGGGAACTTACTTTATAGCTTTAAGTAAACAGTAATCTATGAATTATAATATAATACTTATTTGTACTCAGCGTATTTTAATTTTTTTGAACTGTGCTTTTAGTAGATACGGTTTATTTTTGTAAAAAAAATATAACAATAAAACTGGTAACCCTACTCGCCGAGATGGTTCCGTTCCTCAAATATGCTCTGTACTCTGTACACAAAGAGATTTGCATTCTCCACAATTGAACGAGATGTAAACATTTTTCCTAATAGAAAAATGATGAAGCCAGCAGTGGAGTATCGCAAAGAATATTATTTATAAGCTTATATAAACTTATTTCTGTTTATAATATTGTCTTTGGTTTCCACCATTATTATTCATTAAATAAATGATTACACAGTCAGCAGCAGAAGAAGATAGACAAAATAACGCGAGCAGAATTACCTATAGCCTAGATTCTACACAAACCATCTCTCTTGACACTAGAGTCGCGTGTCTCGTGTGGATATCATTTCGAGCATTAGGTCCACGTTACTTGTCTTACGATAGTTACGACCCCATCTAGCATGTACAACAAGCCTTAGTTTTTATGAGGCTAGTGTTTTCAATGTAGGTAATTTGTCAGAGAATTTATATACTTTTTTTTTTTAGGTATAACAGCCTCATATTCTGGCACTGGGTACATCAGGTCAGGACTACCTCGACGTATGTCAAGTAGTTTTTAGTATTATAAACGTAGTACTAACATCGTTTTTAGGGCAAATTGTAACTAACAATATATGGACCTATGGACTGCAGTAAAACATTTGAATTTACAATATGTCAATTAGTTATTTATTTACTTAAAATTGAAATGCAAATAACACTAAAAAAACATATAAATAATACTAATTACAAAAAAAAATGATTTTGATTTGATTTTGGTACGCGCCAGCTCTGGGGTCTCCTGAGGCGTGGACCAGCCGCGACGACAGGCTCCTCATGAAGGCCTTAGGCCTTAAGGTCTACTTAATTGCCCACGAGCGCTCCAAAGAGCTCAAACCTTGGTCTATGTTTGTAACAATACACGCGATTAAAAACATTTAAACGCTTTTATCAATTACTGTTTCACAAAACTGATTTAGTCCAGTTAATGAACTGACAACTTGTATGAAAAAAAAAAACAATTTTGTAAATAATCTATAATAGCTTATCTTTTCTGTGAAACGGATATATTATCTATTAAATAGTTACCCAGCGACAGAATCCGACAAAATTTCGGACATCAAAAAAATTATAAATTAACTAGCCTCTAAAAAGTCTGAAAAAATATTAATAAATATTTTTGTCTTTATTTAGGTTCATTTACATTTGCTTTATAATATTCAAGTTAAATCATACAAAAAAAGACAATGCATGCTTCATTAAAACTAAATAATTACTTCCGGGTGGAAAGTTTGTCAGATTCTTGAATACAGCATCTTAGAATAACATTTTAAAATGAAATCAACAACAAAATCGCTATTATAAATTAATGTTTTTCAAAACCGTATTTTGCCTGGATTCATTAATAAAACCCTTATTAATAAAACTTAAAATGCCTCTAATAAATAATATACTTTCATACATACGAACACAAATATCACAGTGACACATAAAAGATAAACTAATTTTAAAGGCATTTTAACTAAAATAAATTGATACCGTTTATAAAATTCGACCATTTTGTCCTTAATTGGATATGGAAGCACAAAGTAACAAAAGAGAAAGAAATAAGTCTTCGAAAAAATACCAATGCATTCTAAAAGAAGCAGCTAATCACGGTAATGTAATGGTTCACCCTTGTTACACCTAAAAAAGTCCGTAATGTTTCCTTGATGTGCATTTACTACAGGAGAAAAAACCTATTTCACAGAACAATGTTATAATGCTTTTGCAGAGAATTTTTGCTATAAATGTCAGGAGTACACAATAATCAAAACTGTCGGGTAGTTTCAGTAGGGCACTCTTGCCTCGCAATATAATCGTCAACCTCTTAGGCTGGCCTCACACTCAACGGAATTCTCGTAATTACTGAAGACCAAATAACACTTTTTGCAGAATTTCTATTTTCTACCAAAGGGTGTACCTTTTTTTTGCTCTTGAGTGGTCCAATCAGATACTGAATTCTGTGACCGATTACGACTGTGTGAGGCCAGTGTGAGCGTTTGTCCCGGTAGTGCTCAAAGAAATCCGGGATCCGCATTGGTATTGGCGTCCGAAATAAAACGATTTATTATTATTCTCTTTATTTATATTTCGTCTTAAGCTAGGTTTTTACAATAATTATATAAAAAGTAAAATATAAAACTATACATACAAAACATAAAATCTTTATAAAAACCTAACCTAGGGTACCGCCGGCAGCGAGACGGGGCCTAAGCTGCCGGTGGTCAGGGCGACAGAGACAGGAACCTCCTGACTATCCGCGCAGTATCCAGGAGTACCGCCTTCTGTATCTGACCCTTGATCCAGCCATCTAGCGAGTCTCTTGAGGTGGTGGTCGAGACTCTTCGCTATTAAACCGTTCGCCAAAACGACTATCGGGATGATGATCGCCGAATCAACATCCCACATGGCGGTTACCTCGTGAGCCAGGTCTAGGTACTTGCTGGCTTTGTCCTTCTCGGCCTTCAAGAGGTTCTCGTCATGGGGGATGGTGATGTCGACGAGCACTGCCTGGCGTTTCGATCGATCTGTCAGCACGATATCAGGCCTATTGGCAAGAATAGTCCTGTCCGTGATGACAGATCGATCCCAATAGAGCGTGGCACGATCATTTTCGAGCACTGGCGCAGGTGTGTACTTATAGTAAGGCACTTCGGAGACCACAAGACCGTATAGCAGAGCAAGTTGCTGGTGAATTTTATTATTCTTATTATTATTGGCTCCTAATCCCAAGATTTGGGGTTACTAGTTTTTACGAAGCGACTGCCATCTGACCTTCCAACCCAGAGGGCAGACTACACCTTACTAGACCTCACAATATAATGTGCGAATAAAACAAATGACGTAGACGACAGAATGTTTATAATTATAACAAAGGAATGAAAATAACAACGACCGTTTATGTATTGTATTCCTAAGACAATGGATTTGGTATGTGTTGTTTGAAAACAGTTTTGAGATCACTAATGAAGAGTTTATTTATTTAAGGACCACCAACGGATTACGCATCTGAAGAAATACATTTGGCTTAAATACATAAAATCTAACTAAGATGCTTAGCGACTTATAGGTGACCACAGCTCGCAAAAAATCACATTTGTAAATTATTAAAATACTTTTATATTTATAAAGTATATATTCATTGAGAATACAGTAAAGACTCAAATTTTAAATAACGGTTGAATTTGTAAACAAAATATTATCCGCCGTCGCTGCAAATCTTCACAAAAAATACATTACAAAATGTTGCAAGGCAATATTTCATTGTCCCCAAATTTCGTTATTGCGGGGAGAAATTAAAATTAAATAATGCTTTAAAAATGCCAGACTCGACATACAATAACAATATTAACCATAACCGCCAATTATACATCCTACTATATATAATATTATAAATGCGAAAGTTTGGATGTTTGGATATTTGGATGTTTGTTATTGAATCACGCTTTAACGGCTCAACCGAAATGGATGAATTTTTGCACGAAGATAGTTTATAGCCTGGATTAAATATAGGATAGCTTTTATCTCGGATTCACGCAGACGAAGTCGCGAGCGGAAGCTAGTTAAAAATAATTTTAGAATACCATTGTATAAAATTACGAGATCGAATGCCGTATTCGTTGAATCATAATCATGTTAATAAACTCGTCTAACTGGTTTTGTACCTACTAGAATCAGGATATCGGGTACCCACGCCTCAAGGAAATAACTTTTTGAACGAGCGAGCGAAGCGAGCGAAGTGCTTCCTATCAGCTTGCTGGGCCAAAAAAAAATCGTGTCTTAATATCCCGCTGTCCGGCTGTTCTCGTCTACAGGTCGAATTGCTCAACCGATTCTCGTGAAATTTTGTGAGCCGGTTCAATAATATATTCTTTTTGCCAAATAAATTTTTGAATTTCTAAAAAAAAAAACAAGTTTTTTAGAGAACGAGTTCTACAGCTCATATACCCACTAGTTTTTAAATCTTTAATCATAAATTTCAAACTGATGATGGCAGCTCAAGCAGGCCTATGCTAAAACCAATCAAATTAAATATAAAATATACCTAAATGCCGCATTATTAAACTTTCCCTTCGCCGGCAGACAAGAATCAAGAATGAGTCACCGATGCAACGCAACCTTCGAAAATAAATGTAAGAGGCATACCTTTGTGGCTAGGAATCGTGTCGTAAAGATACAATGAACGACTATCCTAAATACTCTTTTTCGAACTCATTTTTTCATAATGAAATTGAAATACTTGATAAAACATAGTTTTTATGCACGCGTTCGTTTTCTTAAATATCAATAAAATGACATTACGTAATATTGAAACATTTAAATCTGGCATATACCTATTAGTTCATCACGTTTATCAATTCAGTGTGATTATTATTTATTTAAATGTCAAGTTAAGGTTTATTTCATTGTGGGTACTTTGATCAAATGATTTTACATTAATATTTTTCTATAACAGTTACTATGTCAATACTATTATTAATTTATTAATGACTTACTCGTAGTAATTGAAACGATTGATATTTTTAAATATGTACTTGACGCTTGTACTTTCGTTCTTTATTTTCGCTTTCCTGACCAGATTCAATGTAACCGGGTCTGTGCATGGGAGTTTCGCACTAACGCAGGTAACATTTTTTATACAAGTTCGTTTACCCACACTTAATAGTGGGATAAAAACTAGAACCCGGCAAGTGTATTCATCGATTTCATCGTCAGTTTCTCGCTGAACTAAAAAAATTGCTATTGACATTTTCTTTGTTTTCGGTATTGTAGATGGAAACGGTTTTCCCAAAATAGTTTTCGGCCGACAAAGACAAATACTCGTGCACTACTTTCTTTATACCGTATCAAAATGACTAAGCCATGCCATGAGTCAGAGCTCGTTTCATTCCTTTTTTTTTAGATGCAGTCATAGACAAGTTTTTTTTTTTCCTTTTTTTTTCACGGGTCAGAGCCCGAATTCGGGTAACAATAGATATGCGGTCAGCTAAAAAAACCAGGTAGTAGCGTCTTTATCATATCAACCTGTTGAGCAATGCAGAGATAAAACTGAGATTATGAGCTGATTATTTTACATCAATTTCAACAGACGCTCGTGGAAGCGTTCAAGTTAAAATTACCCGTGTGAAGTTTCTCGTTTCTCAAGTTGTTTTCTTTCCATTTGCTTCTTCAATCTTAACTTAAAGTAAATGTATCGACAATTTTACCTGTGATATTAATGTATCCAACAACACACACTTTAATCACTAGTAGGACGCCACACCTAGCACTTTCAAATTATAACCGGTTTTGGACGTAAAGTTGCGCGGCAGAGCGACGTGACTGCACGAGGGACGCTGGGAACGTACTGAGGGAAAAGTTGGCCGGTGTTGCTAGCTCAAAATGTATTTTCGCGGGACTTTTTTAGGGTTTTTGGGAAACTTATTATGGCTACTGCGACTGGTATGTGTAATTCACGAAAACAGGAATGGATTGAATGAGTGAATTAAAATATGTATACGTCAAATACTTATATGGTTATTACAATTTAATAGTACACCTGGTTGGTGTTATTTCCTTTCACGCCATTTTTCGTGAAATTTCCATAAATGGAATAATAAAATGGAGATTACAAAAACTGCTGAAATAAAATAACAGCATTCTTATATGATATTAAATACCTAGTAAGCTTATTTATGATTTATATTGAAATAATAAATTGAAAAAATGTAAATCATGTATTTATAGCTAATCTATCTTTCAACCCGGAATAGTTTTTTTTATTGTTATTATATTTACTTAATTTCCTTTATGGTAACTATTGTAATCAGTTTAAAAATTAGCAACAATCTAATTTATTTATTTAATTATGAAACAAACGGTCATACAAAAAATATTGATAGAATTTCTTCTCTTAATCTAGACCTATAGTTTCCATTCCTATATAAGCACGAAAAAGTACCTATCCTGGATCAGGTAAAGCTAATTAGTAGGAGGTTACACAGAATTTTTAGAAACAGTGTCACAGAAAACTTAGTGAACGGAAACATGTTTAAATCTGTGTGTGTGTGTAAATCTTTTACTTTTATCTTTTTCATTGTTTTAAATAAGTTTGGCACTCTGTCTGTTGCTACAAGAGGCAAGAAATAGTACATTACTGCAAAGGCCGGGAAATAGCAATTCGTGGATGAGTTGATTTTGTCGGATGAAGCGAAGCTAACGGGCGCAACTTGTCACACCAACATGCAATAGTTCGAAAGAGACAGCCATAGATTACTAAAGCACGGGCGTCGAACAGAAAGAATTTCGTACATTGACCCATCACTACCCGTCTCCATCACCCGCGCGCAATTATATTGGCGTCGCGCTCACTGAAGGTCACTGTGTGAGCGCGACGCCAATATAAATGCGCGCGAGTGAAGGAGACACGTAGCGATGGGTCAATGTACGAAATTCCTTCCGTTTGACGCCCGTGCTTTAACCAGTCTAACTAAAGCAAGTTGTTCTGTTGTGACAAATTGCTAGGCCTTTAAACGTACGCGCCTTTGGCTATTTGCAGTAATTTGTCTTAGTCAAAACATATGGTTAAAAGGTAAAAAAGTATACAGTAATGGAATTTCATACATTTTCCTGGCCGCTAAAACTGTACAGTAGTGACTTTTAACTTTTTCAATTTGAGCTTGTCAAGTTGTCAGTAACGAGGAACTTCACGTACTATTTTTGCTACAGTAAGGCGCACATTTCCGAGCATATTGGAGAAAAAATATTTAATGTGTTCTACCACTCTTGGGGTTCTACCGCCTGCAGCTTTATAAGTCGCAGGTCCGCCCACACATGGAATACTGTTCTCATCTATGGGCAGGGGCACCCCAATACCAGCTTCTCCCTCTGGATCGCATCCAACGACGAGCAACTCGAATTGTCGACAGCGAGCATATTTCGGATCGGCTTGACCCCTTGGCGCTGCGTAGAGATGTGGCCTCTCTCTGCTTTTTCTATCGCATGTATAACGGGGAGTGCTCCGAGGAATTGTTCGGATTAATCCCTGCCGCTTCTTTTCGCCATCGTCCAACGCGACAACATTACCATCCTCACCACTTAGATGGTTGGCAGTCCTCAACTGTGCGCTTCTCCAGAAACTTCCTGCCTCGCACAGCTAAACTGTGGAATGGATTGTCGCCTGCGGTATTTCCGGACCGATACGACCTTCAAACCTTCAAGAAAAGAGCGTACTCCCATCTTAAAGGCCGGCAACGCACTCACAACACCTCTGGTGTTGCAAGTGTCCATGGGCGGCGGTAATCGCTTACCATCAGGTGATCCGTCTGCTCGTTTGCCTCCTATATCATAAAAAAAAAAAAAAAAAAAAATACAGGCTATATATAATACGTATGTACATGAATTTGATTGCAATTTTATTTGTGCCTTACCTACTTTTAAATATATAGGAGCTTTCCAATAATGAGGTGCAAAAATATATTAATCATAATATTAATATCCTATAACACTTTCCCTATCACATTCACTATCCATATACCATACACTTTCAAAAATACCCACAAAACCTCTAAATCTCTTTACCCTGGCCACCCCCGCCTACAACTTTCGACTCGCTCGGCCGCCTCCGTCGCCGCTCGGGCCCTCTCGGAACCAGCCAGGAACAATCGTGACGCTAAAGAGAGACGGAGCTACGTAGTAAAGAGTACGGACTTGCGCCATTTTGAAATTAGTGGACGGACAAAGTGGAGCGTCTCATCTCAAGTTAACTGTTTTACTAGTTTGAAAATGTGGTTATTGGGAGGTTATAATTATTATAAATTAAATATTTTTAGGGCACTTTATTTTAAATCACAACATCACGTTGATTCACACTCAAGTATGAAAGTGAGATCATAAAATACTTTTTGAAGGAGCGAGCGAAGCGAACGAAGTTCTCAGTTTCAGTTTGGGCCAAAAAAAAATCGTATTTCCGGATGTTCAGATGTCCCGTTGTCCAGCTGTTCGCCTCTACAGGTCACATTCATCAAATGATTTTCGTGAAATTTTGTGAGCTGTTAATTATATGGTTTTTCTGTCTAGTCTCTTTTTCGAAATAAAAAAAAATCTTCTATTTGCACGAAATTCGTCCTTCCCTGGAATAAACTTGTATAAACTAGAATAATTAAAAAAAAATGTATTCCTTAGTATCACGTCCCAAACTAATTTCTCAAATTATTTTAGTTTATTCTATAGGATTTATGAAAGTTTGTTACATAAGTTTCTTTAAATATCACGCCGTTAAACTTAAATTAAACTGCGAATGTCGAATCATTTTGTATGGAAAGCGACACCTTATGGTGGCACGCGTATAGATAGATCCTCTGTAGAGATCTATACTCTGAGCTAAGCTAAGGTATATGCCTATAGCAAGTAAGTCGCAAATGTAATTTACAACGTTCGCACTGCGTAAAACTTTCATTTTCACATGACCGCCCTGTATCGATGAAAGTGCCGGCCTGGGAATCGAACCCGCATTAGCATAATTAGCAGGCGCGGCATTCAGAACGATACCGAAAACTCGAGGTTCGCAAGGCTGACCACAGAATAAAAAAATGTACACATAAGTATCAGGGTACGGTCACACGGTCGATGTACGATACTTTTACTTTTGCACATCATCATCATAATATCAGCCGAAAGACGTCCACTACTGGACATAGGCCTCCCCCAAAGAGTGTCAAAGTGACCGGTCCTGCGCCACCCGCATCCAGCGGACTCCAGCAACCTTCACCAGGTCATCAGTCCACCTTGCGCCGCCTACGCACGCCGCGCCTTCCGGTACGTGGTCGCCAGTCGAGAACCTTCCAGCCACAACGGCCATCGGTTCTACGTGCTATGTGCCCCGCCCACTGCCACTTGAGTTTAGCGATTCGGAGGGCTATATCGGTTGCCTTGGTTCTGCTGCGGATAGCCTTATTTCTGATGCGATCACGCAGAGAAACTCCCAACATAGCCCTCTCCATTGCCCTTTGGGTGACTGAGCCTTCTTATGAGGCCCATAGTAGGCGACCACGTTTCAGTGCCATATGTCATCACTGGCAACACACACTGGTCAAAGACTCGTCTCGTTTGCAATATCTTTGTTAAAATTAATCTATTGTACGTCTTTCGGCTGATATGATGATGAAGTATAGGTAATGAGTACCTACATATCTTTATCATCGACTGTCATCATCTTCATTCTGGCTGATTTCGACCACGACGTCTGGAAAAAAAGAAAACTGTGTGAGTGACATATTAGGTAGTCTACCTTTGCAGAGAATGTGCGTTTTAGTGAGTCAGAGTTTAGGGGTAGTGCACAGCCTTACAGAAGATGGCAGTTATCATACCACCACTAGTGGTGTTGGTCCTGCCGATATCAGCCCGTGTAGAGTCTCCTTATAATAGCTGCCATCTTCTGTATCTGGCGGCTTTAGGCACCTGCTCACAATCACAATATTCCCAGCACGGCTAGCACGCGACGGCGCACGAGCTCTCTCGATTTTTCTCGCACTATCCGTCTCTCTCTTATTAGAACACTTAGAAGAAGAGGTATAGCGCGATAAAAATCGAGAGTATGTCGCGGCCGTCATGTGCTAGACGTGCTGGCGTATTAGGGAGTACATAGCATTGACTAATTAAGGAGTATATAGCGGGAACAAATCCTTAATTAGAATTGTCTGCAATTGCGATTCTACTTCGTTAGACTATACAACTAAAAAAGAAGAATAAAAAGCTGTGAATAACATAGCAAACCTACTTTCCTACTAGTCCAGGCAATGAACTGACAATGTTGGTTCCGGACATCATCACTTAGCTTAGTTTATTTTAATGCATGTTATTACCATATACCGTAAAAGGGAACTCGTTCATTAGCGACAGTTAAGTAGGGTAGTTTTCTAGTTTTTTTTGACATTTGTAAAAGCCAGTTGAGGGTATATTGTTTTGATGGCTGCTCGCGGCTCCACGCACAAGCCCATTCGTCGCGACCCAAAAATATTGAAAACGTGGTGAAATACGACACAAAACCCTCGCATCAACCAGTGCTTCATCAGCTCAGGACTGTGGAAGTGTGGACTGTCGGTACCGACTCATCTGTTCGCCGGGCAAGCAGGGGTGAGTTGGCCTTCATTTTCGATTTACTTTCACTGGCATTTCTCATAGAACTTAATAGCTTTCGTTTCGCAAAAATACGCAATTTCCCTGCTCGAGGGCGATTGTACAGACAACTTGTATGGAAAATGTGTCAATTTTGGAAATAATTTATAATAGCTTATTTTTTATGTGTAACGGATATATTTTCAATTAAATAGTTACCCAGCGACAAAATCCGACAAAATTTCAGACAACGAAAAAATGATAAGTTAACTGGCTTCTGAAAAGTCAGTAAAAATATTAATAAATGTTTTTGTCTTTATTTTGGTTCATTTACATTTGCTCTATAATATTCAAGATAAATCGTACAAAAAAAGATAATGCATGCTTCATTTAAATCTACATAATTACTTCCGGGTGGAAAGTTTGTCGGATTCTTGACTAAATCATCTTAGAATAACATTTTCAAATGAAATCAACAAAAAAAACGCTAGTATAAATTAATGTTTTTCAAAACTGTATTTTGCCTGGAGTATACCTCGACTCGCTATACTGCTAATATAGCCCCCCCTATTCAGTAACTTGTTTTAAGCTCACCTCAACGCTCACCCACAAATCTATCCTGACAAGTTGACACCGCGATGCATAGTAGCTAAGCGTAGGTAGGTAGAGGGGTGTTATTCGCTACGTGCTAAAGCGGTTCACCCCGCCGATCACCCGTCACGAAACAAGACCTCTACCTACGCCTGGTTACTACCCATCGCGGTGTCAAGATATATTTGTGGGTAAGCGTTGAGGTGAGCTTAAAACAAGTTACAGAATAAGGGGTGTGACGTTTCACCTTGGGTCTCTCAGGGTATACTCGTATAAATAAAACAACCATTGGGTGCTATTAGCTCAGGCGCGCAGACGTGACCTCGCTCACCGACAGCTAGCCGGCGACTGACTCGAGCTGTCGGTTCGCCACAGCACAGCTGCTGCCCTCGCATATATATTTGTGGTGGCTATACGCCACATCTCTCCTTTTTTTACAAATTACATAATATTTTACAATATTACACTTTTACTTTAACGGTTTAGTCTACAAGTTTACACCGAGAAATTAATATTTAAATGGTGCATTTTTATTCCACACATTCATAAAAATATCCTTATTTATCTAGAATAGAATTCAGGAATACCTTATCAAATTTACGAAAGCCTTGTGACTAAATTTAACTTAAGTGTATCTCTCTCTCTTTTTTTTCAATCAAATTCAAATTTCATTTTTGCAAATACACAAATTACCTTTATAACATTTACCTCTAGGAGGAGGATGTCACGAACATATAAGCTCTGAATAAATTATACACCGCTTATGATTATGATTTGTAAACAAGTGAAATTGAATATTCCTGCAATATTTTTTACTAAAATTATATTGTGAATAATTGTCAACCTTATAGTAATAGGGGTATTTCTTACCCAAATATTGGTAACATATGTACTAAAACTTGCCATTTTAGCAATCTATAGGATAAGGCGGTTTTTGAAACATCATAAGATATAATTTATTTATTTATTGTCCTAGCTATTCATTGAGATAATGCGGGCAGCATCTTTATCACAATGCCACCAGAGGCTGTTTTAAGATTTAGTTTAGTTATAACTTTTAACTTGGATTTTGATACTTCGCTTTTATTTTATTTCGTGGAAGTATAAAGTCTTAATTAGCAAAATAATATGTTAGCTAATACGATTGTAAAATTGAATAATAAAATTTCATGGCTAATTTTATAGCACTTTTTCCATTAATGCTTGTGCACCTATAAATGTCAGTAACTAACTACCACGTTCGGAAAGTTAGAAAGAAAGCCACGGGCAGAACCAGCGTAAAAACTCGACCAAGTATATGTATATACATACGATATGTAATTATATTCTTCTGAATACCTTTATTCAAGCGTCGATTAAGAAACTTTCTATTGGAAATTCCACTGTATAATAATAATAAGTGGATTTTTTGACATAACCGCTTTTATAATTTTTATTTGTTTTTTTGATTAAATTAAATTATTGTTATATTATGTACTGACGATCCTTTTAGGTGAACTTTGATAACTATGACATACATTTAAATTAAGTGGACATAGTTATATTTCAATTGTTAGTTATTATTCTTCTAATTATTTTGATTGAATGTTATTGTATGTTATTGACGATCACAATAGGGATTCTTTTAAATTGACATGTAATTAATAATTTAATCTTATATTGTGAGCAAATGAATCTGAATCTGTAATATTAAAATATTAGTATATTTTAATTTTACCATACTACGGTTTGGAAACCCAATTTATTTTTAACTTTTCTGGTAAATCACGCACACATGTATTGTAAGGTAGCTCCTATATATTTATTTTATTTATTTGCATACACACTACACGGCTCATATTTACCAATGTCTTACTAATTAGCATACATTATTAAATCTATCCAATGACACACCAATAATGATCACATTTACTTAATTTCATCTAAAATGACTACATTTTACCCACAATTGTATGCTGGACATGTAATTGGTTGATCTTGGGGCATGTTTTGAAGAGTCAACGCGATCCGACGGATTAAAATCCGATCCAGTCACTTTCATACAACTTTATTTTTTAGTTTCAGATATGTTCTCTGATTTTTTTTTTGGCAAGATGTTTATTTCTTATTTATAACTTAAAATTTGAAACATCATTAGGGTTACAATACCCCATACTTGATATCATAGTCATAGTATACCCTGAAGTATTATGTTTTAGTATCTATCTCACATTCGTTTATTTCCTCAGTGTTGGGTGAGACTAAGTTGCTAAATTCGCAGATTAAAATGAGATGAAGCTGTATTTCCTGTTTATATTATTCATTATTAAACTGATGATCTGATAAATTAAAACTGATGAAATATAGCAATACAAGCAAAACTATTTCATATATTTTTTTAATCTCAGTTCCATACATCGTCACAAAGTTTGGTATGGAAGTATACAACTTCTATTAATATGATTAGTTTGGTGGCCTTTTTCTGGTACCTATTACACTGCCACGTTTAACCTTTATTATTTTATGTAAGTATCCATTACTTCGTGTCATGCACTTGTAGAGATCGATATTTATTCCACAGAGGCGCACTAAATACCTTTTTTTCCATACACATACACTTTTTAGCGTTTGGAAAAGTAGGTAGTACTAGTACTTGATGTCATCAAGTTGATGAGAAGAAACGCCAGTCTGTTCTCAGTTTTCAATTTTCGGTTTATGTAATTTTTCCGAAAAATATACATTATTCTATGATATTATAAACCAGGGACGGCTGTCAATTTACTAACTAGTTACCAGCCACATTGCACAACTGTAGCTAAAGCAATACTTATTATAAGAATATTAACTTATTCTCATTAAATTATTCCCGGCATTACTTGGCAAATGACCGGGACGTATTAAGATGAGGTCTTCAGTTAAAGAACTAAAATTTGAAGATAAGAACTTTTACATATTTGCTCTTGTCTAACAGTAACAGTCAAAAAATATTATCTGTATTTCTAATTTGATTTGGATAGCATTATATAATTACGTTGACTGCTAGCACATAAATATGTTTAAAAAATATTTAAAGCCAATTTTACCGTCCTTGCTCCAATACATATTTTCCAGATTGCCCTTGGCAATCTAACCATCAATAAAAAGGTATCTGAATATTTTTATTTTACTTCATTATTTTCTTGAGACGTCATCTCAATCAGCAATTATTTTGCTATACCCACCTTATGGGATTGGTTTGTAAAATTAGCACATGCTCTGTTTTTTTTTTTTTTTTTTTTTCACATTATGGACTTGCTTATAAACTAGCATACAACTTCTGAAATTTTACCCACATTATGGGTTAGCAACTGACGCTTGTACTAACACACATCATGAGCAGAATCAATTATTTATTCATTTTCTTTGACTATTTATATGACATGCATTCCATGTCATAATTGTGTATTAACTCACATCATGAGCAAAATCAACTTTTTATTTACTAAGTATTTATGTGACATGCATTCCATGTCATAACCACAGTTTGGTCTATTTATTTGCTATTTATGTGAAATGCATTTCATGTCATAACCACATTTTGGTCTATTTATATAATATTTGTGACATGCATCCCATGTCATAACCACATTTTGGTCTATTTATTTGCTATTTATGTGACATGCATTTCATGTCATAACCACATTTTGGTCTATTTATTTACTATTTATGTGACATGCATTCCGTGTCATAACCACATTTTGGTCTATTTATTTGCTATTTATGTGACATGCATTTCATGTCATAACCACATTTTGGTCTATTTATTTACTATTTGTGACATGCATCCCATGTCATAACCACATTTTGGTCCATTTATTTACTGTTTATGTGGAACTCGGGGAGATTTCGCTCTTTAGCACTTGGTGGGGGTGTGGTGCTTTTGATTTAACCTTGGTAATTTTGATTTAGAATACACGAATAATTTATGTTTCATAGTTACGAAATATATTCGTAACCACTAGATATATGTTATTATTAATGTACTACCACGGATAGCCGGTAAGGTTGTGCTTTCTTTAGACGTGACTAGAATTTACCGTTTAGATACTTATAGCCAAATAAGGATTTTATCAATTTATATAAATACCGTTTGTATAATGTGATTATAATTTAAAACGATCATGTACTACGCCTCATTGATGGGCACGATCCTAATTATGATAATTATTATTCTGGCCTTTAATTTCAATCCACAAAACTATAGATAACAATTACTACTGCATATAGTATGATAGTAACGTTAATGTAATACCTATATTCCATATTTTTGTCCTGTCTTGGATTATTTCCCCACAGACACGGTACAGGAAATTATTCATGTATACCTCATCATATATTTTTTATATATATATATCACTTTATGAACCTTGAAATATTTTACACCATATGCTCAATGGCATATTTTACACTGAGCGCGTGCTCCCAGGCACCTAGCATCTACATCTAAACACTTTCCTCCACCGTGGTACCTTTGTTGTTGTTTGGGGCTTACCTATTCAGTGTACCTATTAAATACGCTACTCGAATAAGTTAAACGCAGGTTTAGATATATTCAAACTCACACTTGTTATTATAATTAGTGCGATTTCATTTTTTTTATTTTTTGAAAGAAGGTACTTGTATGTTTATCGGTCAATCAACTTTTCTTGTCCCTTAGCTTTTCTTCATGGTCAGTTACCACGACATGTGTATTTGGTAAATTTTCTTATAGCCAGATAAACAGTCTGTTTGAACATATAATGTTGCATCCCGCTAACCGTATTTTAGCAGAAACATGGTTGTCTAGGGGACAAATACAATTTTCATACAAATCGGGGACATTCTACTTTCCTGGCAACTGGTGCAATTGCACCAGTCGAGGGCAAATTAATATCTGTTAATACAGTTGTCATTTAGTTTCACGCTATAATTAATTGAGTAAGGAATGCAACGACAGTTAGCAACAGCAACATCGTATTTCTCGTAATCCCCTTTTAGACAGCAAATAAGACGGGGAGGACACTAAAAAGTTGATTCACCTCTATGCTTTAATAAATACCTTCTGCTGTGTCGTTAAAATACTACGAGTATCCAAGTAGATACTTAAAGAAAACATAAACAACACAACACTAAATAAGTTGAGTTTTCGGTTTTATTGCTATCTCACTGCGAGATTAAGTAAAAGACTGCACCTGCAAGGTGCACAATATTATCTATAGATACCAATGCTAAAGTACTCCTCGTGTTCTCATTTCTGTGTTTTCTGCCACTTTGTAAATGACCATTTTGATATAGTAAATCAACCAATAATATCATTCTCGTTAATTATATATGTAGAACTAGGTTACAAGTTACAACGACACACACGAAACACTGAATAAACACTCAACGAACGGTACACTGAATAGTTGTTATGCCTCGATAACTTTTATTTTATTGACACACACGGGTTCGTATTTGCTTCTTCCTTTCGTTTTAGCGTTTTTAAGAAACCCAAGGAATGTTTTAAATATGGTTTGTCACTTACTCGAGGACTCGTCGCCAATGTGACGTTTCACCTTGGGTCTCTCAGGGTATACTCGTATAAATAAAACAACCATTGGGTGCTATTAGCTCAGGCGCGCAGACGTGACCTCGCTCACCGACAGCTAGCCGGCGACTGACTCGAGCTGTCGGTTCGCCACAGCACAGCTGCTGCCCTCGCATATATATTTGTGGTGGCTATACGCCACAAGGGGGGAGGTCTATTAGTTTCGTGAGGGGTGACCGGCGGGGTGAAAATCGAAACTCGAAGTTCGTAGGGTCATTTCGCCGGTTAGCGACCACCTAATTTCATGTGCCGGTGGGCGACCACTTAAGCTGAGTTGGTGAACTGAAAGGATATTTTCTCGGTTTTTTAGTAGATTTCTATCCTAAAACAACAAAAAAACGCATTTACAAGTAATTGTCTCAATAGGGTGTGTAGAATTGATGTTATCTTCAATAGAAAAAACCTTCTCCTTCAGGTGGTCGCTAACCGAAGGTGGTCGCGTAACCAGCGAAATGACCCTATACATGCATCCCTGTCACTCGAGTAATTAATATAAGCGCGATAAAGATGGAGATACCCGAACTTCGAGTTCCGAAGTTTGTGGAGCTCAGCGCTGTTATTCACTACGCGCTAATGCGAATCACCCCGCCGGTCACCGTCACGAACCTAGAACTCTACCTACGCTTGGTTACTTACTACGCATCGCGGTGTCAAGATATATTCGTGGGTGAGCATTGAGGTAAGCTTAAAACCAGTTACAGAATAACAGCCCAGGACTAATGCAACTAGGACGACGATAAAGTTTATTCCCATTGGCTTACTAATGTATGGAGATAGGTTGGAATATTAACCCATTAGCGGCTGAATTTTTTTCATGTCGCCGATTTTGATGATTTTCAGATATATTACTATATTGGACTTCAGAAACAGAAATATGAAATTAAAATGAAAATCCGACCGGTAGTTTAGAAAAAAAATACCGATGCCGCATGGCATCTCTAGCCCTCTACCGTGTCAATAAAAACATGTTATTATTTGTGAGCATTTATTGAACATGAAAGTTATAATTACATTGGGCACAAAGACCTACGTTGCATTTGTAACATTGCAATCTGGATTGGCTTTTACATTGTTCCAAAGCACATCTGCGACGTACACCCTTGTCACATGGTACCAAATAATGACCTATACCATCGTAGCGAATATCAAATATCATCAGCAAATCGGTGTCCAGTCTGAGATTGTCGCGACGCTTGAGGACGGCCAGGACCTCGGGGTATGTTACGGAAACGCAGCAAATATGTCTGGACAATGTGCCTCCGAAAGTCAAGTTGGGTCATTGTATTTCCTGATATACTATGACTATAAAAGCAACTAACTCGTCAATACTTATTTTTGGGTCAGGGCAGTTTAAAAATGCTGCATATTTTTGTGTCTCTCCTTGCAATAATGTATACACATCGTCCCCTAAAAATTGTTCGAGCATTTGCACTGGCGCTAGCTCCCTATACTTAGCAAAATTCGCTTCAGGAAATAATGGAGATTCCCGCGTTAAATCCTCATGAATCCATGACCGCCCTACTTTTTGCTTCTTTGCTAGACGTCCATTTTCTTAAGTTTCTTCGTCTGAAGAAGACGAATCTGAAGAAGACTCGACAGGCCGAGCACGTTTACTTGCCGTGTTTTTGTTGGAGGCCCTGCCTTGACGTCCACGTTGACTGCCACTGCGTCCCCGTCCACGTGAACGCGAGCGAGAAGTAGTAGGATTGCTGGTGCGGTCAGGAACAACATTCAATGGCGAAGGCGTGGTTTCTAATGTGCTGTGTTTGGCTTGTAGTCGTCGAGATCTCCGCAAGGTACTTACTGATGAAGACGACAATACTACTTCACATCTTGCGTTAAGCTGGCGACCGCTAAGATTATTTACCAAGGCCCCGTCTTCTTCATCGCCAGAGTCTTCGTCAGAATGTATATTTGGCTCAGGAGGTTCCATATATATAGGTTCCATATATATTTATTTAATTCGCTTCATAATCAGAGTCCTCTTCTAAAACTGCTAAAGCCTCATGCAACGTGCAGTTCCTAATAACAAAAGCAAACCATTTTTAGATAAACAGACACAAAAATAAATAAATATCTTAAGAAAACACGAATCATAACGTAAAAAAACACAGATATAATAAGCAACTTGTAAAGACACGGTATTGGGCTACCGGTGCCGCACGGCATCAGCAATAAAGATTCAGTTGTAAAATCAACAAAAATAGTGTCTACTTCAATATTCTGTCTTAATATAATTCTATGATGTTTATAGATTACATAAAACACGAAAACAATAGCATTTAATCACAAATAACTAAAAAAAAAACACACTTACTTGAAAACGGCGTCCAATTTTTGCCACTAATTTGTGGAATAATGATTACCGCGATCGTACTCGCCATCCATGCACTGTGATTGGCTATTTACCCAGCTAATCAAAAGATGCCTTCCTTCTAAACCGATTTGACGTATAACAATTCAACTAATCACAAATAAACGCGAAATTTGGCGCGCAAGTTTAAAAGTCTGATAGGTGATGCTAATTGGCATCGCTAGCCGTTAATGGGTTAAATGGACTATGTTAATTTGTCAGAAAGTACTTCCGTATCCTACTTCCTACTAATCCATTTAAAACTATTAACTCTGTTTTTAGGGTTCCGTACCCAAAGGGTAAAAACGGGACCCTATTACTAAGACTTCGCTGTCCGTCTGTCTGTCTGTCACCAGGCTGTATCTGAAGAACCGCGATAGCTGGACAGTTGAAATTTTCACAGTTTATGTATTTCTTTTGCCGCTATAACAACAAATACTAAAAACAAAATAAAATAAATATTTAAGGGGGGCCCCCATACAACAAACGTTTTTTTTTTCAGGCTGTATCTCAAGAACCGCTATAGCTAGACAGTTGAAATTTTCACAAATTATGTATTTCTGTTGCCGCTATAACAACAAATGCTAAAAACAAAATAAAATTAATATTTAAGGGGGCCTCCCATACAACAAACTTTTTTTTTTAACTTTTTTTATAGAATAGTACGGACGGAAGCCTTCGTGCGCGAGTCCGACTCGCACTTGGCCGGTTTTTTATGATTACTAAAAACTGAGTCGACAAATAACTATATAGTTATAGAACGTGCTCACAAAATTTCACGAGAATCGGATGGGAAATACGACCTGCGGCGCTACCACGAACTTCGAAAGTCGAAGTTCGTAATACATGCATCCCTGTCACTCGAGTAAGGGAGTGCGATAGAGATAGAAATACCCGAGCTTCGACTTTGGAAGTTCGTGGTAGCGCCGCTGTAGAACAGCCACAGACATACGAACACGAAAGCAATTTTGGCCAAGCTAAAACGGAGAGATTCGTTCGCTTCGCTCGCTCGTTCAGTTCAAAGGGCACAGGAAATACCTACTGTTAGATAAATTCCACCCGTAGGTAATTAGCGAGCCCTGCATGATCTCTGTCTTTTAACACCCACATCATACTCACAGTGACAAATTATTTATAGTAATCATCAATAAACAGGAAGTTTTCAATTTAATACATACCTACATATTGTGATTCAATATATTCAATAGTCATTTGATTGTCATTAGCTCGGGCCTAGTCATTATACTCATAGCTGCTTTATTACCGTTTGTTTTTATATGTATTAGTAAATATTCATTGTCATCAACTCGTTTTGAGACGTTAACTTTCTGGTGGTGAGTAATTCAATCAACAATTACTTAATAGGGGTGTGTATACTTCATAGACACTAAGTAAAATAATCAATAATGTCATATTTTCTCGAAAAAGGATTAAGAATGTACCTAGTCAACCGGAGAAAAAATAAATTCAAAAGGTTTAATAATCACGAAGCTATATTATAAGTGTCCAAAGTTTTAAGAAGGGGTGTTCTGTCCCATTTTCGCAAAACGCAACTTCATATTTATGTATTTATTTATTTATTTATTTATATATTATATGAAACGATGACGCTGGAAGATTGTGACGTCACTAATAGACGGCAATGTGCCGTGCCCATCGTGTTTGGCGCCGTAACGTGACGTCACACACTGTTTGCGTTTTCTCTCTCTAACAAGCAATATTAAAACGGTTGAAGCTTCGTAATTCTTTGAGATATCTGAATGGGATTTTCTGATTCGGAGCTACGGTAGCCTAGGGGTTCAGGCATGCGGCTGTCAAGCGGCGGTCGTGGGTTCGAATCCCGGCTCGTACCAATGAGTTTTTCGGAACTTATGTACGGAATATTACCGTTAGCTTTTCGGTGAAGGAAAACATCGTGAGGAAACCGGTCTAATTCCAATAAGGTCTAGTTTTCCCTCTGGGTTGGAAGGTCAGCACGGCTAGCACGCGACGGCGCGCGAGCTCTCTCGATTTTTCTCGCACTATCCTTCTCTCTCTTATTAGAAAACTTAGAACAAGAGGTATAGTGCGATAAAAATCGAGAGTATGTCGAGGCCGTCGTGTGCTAGACGTGCAGATAGCAGTCGCTTTCGTAAAACTAGTGCCTATGCCAAATCTTGGGATTAGGTGTCAAAGCGGACCCCGGCGGGCTCCTTTAGGGGCATTACCGGGAATAAGCTAGGAGGATGATGATCTGAATGGGATTTTCGTCACTAGGCATATTTTTTGCTTTGTTTCTTTCTACAATCGATGCAATTTGTCACAACAACATCAACCACTTTGTCTCACTTCAGCGGCGGAAGAATAGGCCATTCCTAGAATATCGCATTTGATTGATGTCTCTTTCATTCTGATTTTGAGGGACAAATACTTAAAACCTAACTTAGTGTAATTTTCAATGCTTTTACCTAGTGGACTGTGGCTGTGAGTGTGGATAGCGCCTATGATGAATGATGATTGAAAGTATATTAACTATTAAGTAAGTACCTGCACGTCTAACGTCTATCATGAGACGGCCGCGACACTCTCGAGTATACATCTTGTTCTAAGTGTTCTAATAAGAGAGAGACTGATAGTGCGAGAAAAATCGAGAGTAGGTATGTCGCGGCCGTCTCATGATAGATTTGCTGGAACTCGCTGGAGCATGTTAGATGCGTGTGTAGACTGTGGAGACAGATTCTGCAAGTTCACCTTCGGCTTCAATTTGGTGGAATAGCGCGTTAAAAAACCTAACAAGGTCTAAATCTAAAGTGACCAACTCGGCTAAGTTGTCGCTAACCGGCGAACCGACTAATTTTCGAGGCTACACCCCTATTGACACATAATTTCAAAATGGCCGAAACCAAATAGGCGGGAAACCGGCGGGAAACAACTTTTACAATACATTTTATTAAATGTATGCTACTAGACAACGAATGATGCAACAAGTACAATACCTAATTAAAATCCAATAATCCAGCCACACTGAGTAATTTAATTATGCCAAATAAACATTGAGAAAGAACATTTGATCAAATAATGTCAGCCATTTCCTTAGTAATCACCAATCTATTTGCGGCCCGTTAACTGATTATCTGCAGTAACATATCGTTATCTCAAAACAGTAAGATGTATTTTTGCTCGACTTTGATTTTCTCGACCGCATTTTTCTCTGTTCTACTGATACCAACACCTTATGACGACATTATAAGGGTTATTTTAGCATGGCTCAAGTTCCATAACGGTAATAAAAATTGTAAAGGTGCATTCTACTATGCGTTGTAAATATTTTTTCGTAATTTCGTGAAATGGGTTGGTAGATACAACCTGTTTGTATTGGTACATTTGGTATATTCCACGTATAGCCCGACAAGTCCCTATTTAACCCTGAGGTAGTGTCGCTGTAAACCGCATATAATACACAATGCCAATAATGCACATACGTCATGTATAGTCGGGACAGTGCGTATTGGCATTGTGTTGTTCGTTGAATGTAAAAATGATATGCTTTATAATAAATACCTATTCATCCATATCTGGTTTCACGTACGTATTCAATATTTAAGTATTTTTCAGATTGTGACTCTGAAGACTGCGACTCTGATGTGCCGCTTTCAAGACCGCCGACCTCAATTATTTATTTATTTCTATTTTATTTCAATGTATTACAAGACAACTATGAAGTCCACTGATTTGTACTTAATGGTAAAAAGGGATTTGGTGCGGTCGGTAAGTATTTTTGTCAAGGGACAATCAAACTTACCAGCTATCATTTTCAGGATGCTGTTGCTGCTCCCGCGCATTATATTCCTAAGAGGCAGACTTTTTGCACCAAACGGCGTCAAAGCCGTCTTGTACGCGCCTCGGCAAACATGAATGACGCACTGCAGAAGCGCGGCAGCCACAAACAAGTCCACAACAGCTCCCTGAAGGCATTATTAAATTGGATATATTATAAAATGTTCGGTCTGGGATTCGATTAAAGGACCTTTTTCTATATTCGTCTTCATTTTTATAACAATATTTTAATAAAATAAAATAAAATCTAGTTACTTAAACCCAACCAAAATCCAACGAAACTAACCAGTTTAATCAATACCTACGACCTCACTATAAAATGTCAGTATCTACCGGTAATGTCAACAACCAATTTCAAGACATTGTTTATAGAAATATTAGACAATCCAGCATCCTTTTTTTGCTGTAAATATTCAATTATATTCAAAATAAGCTTTCTGACATCACTATGGATTGATTTCGGCATATTCACTGTAATTTATTTTACAATCACGAAGTAATTCGTCTTCCTTGCTGTTTGTTTACATCGGTGACATTCGATGACTTCTAACGTCTGTTGTCAAGGAGTACTCCTTGCCAGTAAAAGAAATTAGTTCCATTAAAAATCCGCAACATGGCTAGGATCAAAAAGAACCTTGTCAGCCTAAGTATACATTCATACATGAAAGATCATATGTATATCATACATATAGCTACTAACGAATTGGGTATTTATTATCATTAAATATAGGTAGGTACATATTATACGATGCCACGAAGGCTCTTTTTATAGATAGTTTGAAAACTTTAAGTTAGCTTTAGTTTCTTCTATTGTAAGTAGTTTTATATTTGTTGTCTAACTTTACATAAGGTGAGTCGGGGCAAGAGTAACATCGGTGGAAGAGGGTCAAAAGCTTCTCCAGCTAATTCTTTTGAACTGAGCGCCTTTTTGTACCGTCGGTAAAACAGACAGTAAAGGCACTCAATTCAAAAGAATTAGCTGGAGAAGCTTTTGACCCTCTTCCCCCGATGTTACTCTTGCCCCGACTCACCTTACTTTTTTTTTTCTTTTCTTTCCTAAGTTTACTAACTAAGGTAGGTAAAAAGAGTAGGTTGCTAAGAAGAAATAAAATATAGAACCTACTTTGTCATTGCACTTTTTTTTTATTTTACGACCTGCCTGGGGTTTTGTGTTACTTGTTTTAAGCTCACCTCAACGCTCAACCAAATATATCTTGACACCGCGATGCGTAGTAACCAAGCGTAGGTAGAGGTCTAGTTTCGTGAGGGGTGACCGGCGGGGTGAGCCGCATTAGCGCGTAGCGAATAACCAGCACATCTATCATGAGACGGCCGCGACATACTCTCGATTTTTCTCGCACTATACCTCTTGTTCTAAGTGTTCTAATAAGAGAGATGGACGTGCTGCACGGCTAATTATCTATCTTATTAGAAGACTTAGTGCGTAGCAGTAGAGAGACGGATCTAGTGCGAGAAAAATCGAAAGAGCCCGCGCGCCGTCCCGTGATAGCCGTGCAGCGGCGCTACCACGAACTTCGAAAGTCGAAGTTCGTAATACATGCATCCCTGTCACTCGGTTAAGGGAGTGCGATAGCGATGGAAATACCCGAACTTCGACTTTCGAGGTTCGTGGTAGCGCCGCAGAGCCACTAGTTTTAGTTTCTCTCTCTTATTAGAAAAGTTAGAAAGAGATGTATAGTGCGAGAAAAATCGAGAGAGCTCGCGCGACGTCCTGTGATAGCCGTGGTGGCTAGTTGTCTGATAAATATGCTGAATAAAGCCTGCATCACACTGGCGCGGCCTGCGGTGGCGGGCAATAGTAAATTGGACAGCTAATGACAAGTTTACTATGGTCCGCCGCGGCCAGGCCGCGCCAGTGTGATGTAGGCCTAAAGCCTCCCACAGACTGGAGTGCCCTGCGGTGGCGGTCAATGGACCCAATTCTACGTGCACATGGCTTAACTAGCCTAAAACGAAATTATCGATTTTTTTTGTATAGACCGCCTAAAATAAGAAACGTCAGATTCAAATTAGCGCTGTCATTTGATTATGACAGCTGCTCATAGAATAGCAGTGTTTTAGCGACACCTAAATAAAATAAAATTAGGAAGTTTAGAGGCCACTGTAGAATCGGGTCCAATAGTAAATTAGACAGCTAATGACAAGTTTACTATGGTCCGCCGCAGCCAGGCCGCGCCAGTGTGATGTGGGCTTTAACATGCCCGTATGTCAGTTGTCAGTATCGCATTCCAGGGTTAGCTTCTGTAATATTATTATTTACTGCTCAGTAGGTATTGTATAATATTTATGTTGCATTGTTCTAAAGAGTCAACAAGCGAGTAGTGATTATATTGTAAAATGTCTAACTTATGACAAAGGTTGAGACTTGAGTACCTATTCATGCGTGGCGGATCTGCAGTAGGTACGAGTATGTTATACCTACCTTCAGTATTCGAATATAAACTTCAAAATGATACCCTCTAATGACTGATTCTTATTTTAATTTAGTTAAATAATTGACTATACCTTTCGCAAGTGTCGCTCAACAGTTAATAAATTAAATTATAAAAACTTATTACCACGGCTGGAAACCAATTTCTCTTGCCTTTGGAAAGTTTAAAAAGCAACACAATGTTGCCTGTAGGAGTTTTTATCAGATTATTTACGGATTTGCCTAAATATTACCTAGGTAAAAGAATATGTATGCAAAGATCAGAGTGCCAACCTTATGATATATTACCTTAATTATTTTAATTCTACTCCCACGTCATCAAATCTTTTAGCGCTTTAAAATTAACATTCCTGGGGGGCTAGTACGCTAAGTTTTATGTCGGACATAAAGCATTCGTCCCATTCTGGCAAATATGCGAGTGCAAGAGGGACAAATGCTTTATGTCGGACATAAAACCTAACGTGCTAGGGGGGCTGAAAAGATTAAAATATCAGAATTTTATGTTTATTACTCTAGCAACACACGAATTAAAATGTCATTGTGACATAAGCATGACGTTACGCAAGCTGTTCAAGACTAATATAAAAACGTTGAATGTGCAATTTACTGTATCAAAAAAAATTGAAAATGTTACTATAAATGCAAGGATAAATTTAAACACAAAAATATCTTCCAATGCTTTAAATAATAGTTACGTGGAATACATATCTTTAAACCTATGTTAATTTGTTATCAACATGTTTAATTGCTTAGTGACTTAAACAGCTTCATCTGTCACCCATGTTTTTATACCGTACGCAGAGAAAGTGCAGTGCATAAAACGCAAAATAAATACGATTACACCTTATATTTAGCTATCAAATGGATTCTAACTGCTCGGCGCACTAATTAACTTTCTATTTGCCGCAAAAGTTTATTAACATTGCATTTGTAGAGTGACTCACACGTCTTAAAGTCACTTGGCGAGATAATTGTTTCGTACTAATACGAATTGTTTTTTATGGATGTGTTGTTTAAATACCTAAAATCGTTGATAAGTGGTCAATTGGAGTTCGTGGAGTCTGCAATCTAGCCATTGAAGGTCAGTTACCGATTTAATTTGCGATTAATTAAGTTGTATGACTACTGACTAGTCTCATCTCCATAACTTTCGGAGGGAAGTATACTCTTGTTTAAACTGTATTTTTTGACCTTCCATTTCTACGTCTGATATTTTAATCCTGTGATTTCGCTGGTAAAACATTGTTGCAAAATATTTTTTTTTACTAGCCTTAAATTAAGTTGATTCTTGAATTTGAATGTAGTAAAGTAATCAAATTTTCACCGATTTCCGTTTATTGTTTTGATTTGAATGTAAATATTTATGACAATACAATAATTAGGTACCTTCAAGTTATATAGCCAGAAGGAACTTCAATGGCTAACAGTGACACTAGAAATTTAATTTAAGTATCTTAATTATACTAAATTGTACCCTAAATAAATAACTGTATCTTTGATGAATATAGTACATTTATATTACACTAGCTGCCAAGCCGTGCTCTGCAAAGAAAGCTTTAGCTTACTAGCTTTTGCCTGTGACTTCATTCCCGTTGACTTCCTTTATACTAACCAACTACTTTACTAAGAACTAAGATATAAAGTACTAGCTTCCGCCTGCGACATGGGTCTGTGTGGATCCGGGATAAAAACTATCCTGTATTTTAATTGAGGCTATAAAATATCTTCGTGTAAAATTTTATCCGAATCGGTTGAGTTGTTTAAGCGTAATTGAGCACAAACATTCAAACATCTGAACAAACTAATATCTTAAATGCGAAAGTTTGGATGTTTAGATGTTTGTTACTCAATCACGCTCAAACGGCTCGACCGATTTGGATGAAATTTTGCATGAATAAAGTTTATAGCCTGGATTAAAATATAGGATAGTTTTTATCCCGGGTCCACGCAGACGAAGTCGCGGGCGGAAGCTAGTATTAGTATAGATTACTTCTATTGCAGATTGCAGAATATCGGAATTGCTATTTTTCCTATCAATGTCACTATTATCTTGGTATGAAATGTGTGGGATGTGATAATAATTATATTAATTATTATTGCTTTATTATCATTTTACCTACATCCGGTTGATCATTCTAAAAACTACTTTGTTACTATAATAGCTGTGCCCGAAGCTCTGTCTAATGTCTCCATTTCATCTTGTTAACCTTAAACTTGACAGTGTATCTTTAAATGCACACATTTTTTAGTCACATTATCGAATTTTTTTGTGGAATGATCTTTCGCGCTCTATACAGCACAACTGGGGCAAAGGATTATTTTTGGAATATAATTATATGAGGAGCATATATTTATCTCAGGTTCTGAGGTTTGCAACCATCTCTGTAGGAACAGGATGAAAAGTACAAACAGACAGACAAACAATACGGGTGTAGAATCGACAATTATTATTACTCCAATATATAGAAGGCAAAAAAATATGCCTAGTGACGAAAATCCCATTCGGATATCTCAAAGAATTACGAAGCTACAACCGTTTTAATATTGCTTGTTAGAGAGAGAAAACGCAAACAGTGTGTGACGTCACATTACAGGATGCTGCCGGGGGCCGGGCGCGGCACGTTGCCGCCTTCTGTGACGTCACATTCTTCCAGCGTCATCGTTTCAATATGAAGTTGCGTTTTGCGAAGAAGGGACAGAACATACCCCTTCTTAAAACTTTGGACACTTATAACTTCGTGATTATTTAACATTTTGCGATGATTTTTTCTCCATTTGACTACATTTTTTATCCTTTTTCGAGAAAATATGACATTATTGATTATTTTATTTAGTGTCTACGCCCCTATTGCACAATTGTGGTTGTCAAATGTTCCTTGACTGTATATTATTAGCATTCTAACCTTCTAAGGCCCATGGGCCTACTCATAGGACTTATTCTGTCGAAGGAATTTAAATTATATTCAACTGGTTGCATTTGTTTTGTCTCACGCACTTTTTAAAGCAAACGAAAGTCCACTCTATTTCCTACACAATACGATTCCAATTCCAATGCCATGTTTTGTTGTATGGTGGGCCTTAGGAGGGACGTCTACTGATATATATTTAAGTTTATTGTTGTATATTTAATATATATTATCCTCCTAAGGCCTCCATGGGTAGGCCCATAGGATTTATTCTGTCGAATGAATTTAAATTATATTCAACTGGAATAGAGTTGCATTTATTTTGTTTCGGGCACTTTTTAAAACAAACGAAAGTCAACTCTATATCCGACACAACATGATTGCAATTTCAATGCCATTTTGTATTGTACGGTGGGCCTTAGGACCTTAGGAGGCTATATCTTCATCTGCATTCTAAAGCATTGATTGTTGTATTGACAATAAATTAATAATGTTAGTTCAATTCTTGTCAGTTACTTGTTCATATGAACAATAATATAACTTGAATAAGTAATAACAACTCCCTTGGGATAATAATTAAAATAAAGGGTCGGCAGTGTACGATTGACTTCTCTGGAGTCTGGAGTCAATAGCGTTCAAAGGCAGGCGTTTGAATACCTCAAGGCGGCGAGTTTCATTGCCCCATAAGACATTTATTTAACCCTTGGCATGCCTGGTAGGGTCTGACAGACCCGGGCTGTTAAAAATCCGTCGTTATTTTTTGAAATTTTAAATTTACCGCGTCGCGTTTCTGAGTAGCTTCGCGTCATGAACTACCCGACGTTTTGACGCTGCTCTCGCAGTCGGCCGCGAGCACCCTTTCGATTTGGACGTGCGTAAAGTGCTCGCGGGCCTGAGAAACCCGACCAGGCATACGGCGTAACATTTTATCGCTAAGTACATTTACGTTATTTTTCGTATATATTTTATATACATACGAGTATATATTTTATAGATAGTCACAATGATATATCAGTGCCTTAAATAAACCCAAGACTGACGTTGATCTTAGGTATAAGTTTAATTTTTATGTTTTTTGACATGAGAGTCTATTTTTGTTGATGGAAATATCAAATGTCTTTATTTATGTAATAAGTTCTTATGGAGTTTCTTGGATTAAGACTTGTATTTATTTCTAGTAAAAATAATGTACAAAATAACCAAAAACACACAAACCAACAAGTTAAAAAAACAATTCATATGTATTTTTTTTTTTTACATTTACGGGTTTGTCAGACCCACCAGGCATACAGTGTGACTTTCGTTCACCAGGCATGCCAAGGGTTAACGACCGCTTTAGCCTAGTTGGCAGTGACCCTGCCTGCCTACGAAGCAAGAGGTCCTGGGTTCGAATTTAGGTAAGGTTAGGCATTTACAGATGTAATAATAATAAAGCCTTTTATTGCGAGTTTTATAAAATTACATAAGTAGTTAAATTTTTTTCTTATTTCTTGCTAACTATTCAATTTACTGGGTAGCCCATTTTTTGTTCATTTGCAGATGTAGTGCATAATTATTTTCCATCGTATTTTCACAAAAAATTACGAACATGTCTTGCTATTTCATTCAGTCTCGGTACAAAAAGTACTGAGGGTGACTGAAGTAGCATGACAAATACGAACGTTTCCGTGAAAATACGATGGAAAACAATTATGCACTACCTACATCTGTACCTGTGTGTTGAACACGAATATTTGTTCCTGAGTCATGGATGTTTTCTATGTATTTAAGAATTTGTTACAATTTCCACAAAGGTTCTCTGAAAGAGATCGCTCTTTAACGATAAGACCGCCTGTTGTTTACCTCTACTTGTTATTTATTGTTGTTCTGTATTGTTTTCCTAAATTGAAGTGTTCAATAAAGCGTATTTGTATTGTATTGTATTTATCGTCGTCTAGAACCCACGGTGCAAGCTTTGCTTAGTTTGGGACTAGGTAGATTTTGTCCGCGAATGTTTATTATAATTGACGACCGGTTAGCCTAGTGGGTAGTGACGCTGCCTACGAAGCTGAAGGTCCTGGGTTCGAATCCCGGTAAGGACAAATATTTGTGTGATGAGCGATGAGCATGAATATTTGTTTCTGAGTCTTGGATGTTTTCTATGTAGTTAAGTATTTTCTACCTATTAAATATATCGTTGTCTAGTACCCATAACACAAGCCTTATTGAGCTTACTATGGGACTATGTCGATTTGTGTAAGATTGTCCCCTAATATTTATTTATTTATTTAAATGGCTTTAACACGTTCGCAACCAAGAACCCGCCTAGCGGGCGCTCGTAATATTTGCTCAGATGCCGGCTGAGCCCGCTAGGCGGGCAGTAGTATGAACCTACACGCCTAGCGAATTCTGTCGGTTTCTGGTGAATTGTTCCATTCTTAGTCCGGTTGCGAAAGTGTTAAAGTGACACAGGATGCGTAACCATGGCAACTAATGTCAGAAAAAAGTTGATTCACCCACCAAGTGCTTATAATTGCTGTGACAGGGCGATGGACGGGACGGCGGCGCTCCGCGGCGCGGCGCCGCGCTGGAGCCTCGCCGGAGACCAACAGCTGCTGGACTTGTTGCAGGAGATACACCAGGTAAATTTTTAACCCCCGACGCAAAGAGGGGTGTTATAAGTTTAACGTGTCTGTGTATCTGTCTGTTCGTAGCTCCCAAACGGATGGACCGTTTTGAATGCGATTTTTTTTGTGTCATAGATAATTTTATCCCGAGTGTTCTTAGCCATGTTTCATGAAAATCTGTTCAGCCCCACTTTTTTTTTTTTTTTTTTTTTGAAATGTCGGGGGTTTACAACTATTCGTTGTAAACCTAAAGTTGTAGTTATTATCAAAGTTATGTTGACCTTGCGTCCAAAGAGCACATACATAAAAGTGTGAGCTTTAAATAAATTATTAACACTTTCACTGCCAAGAATCGCTAAGCGCTAACGTAGCCGATCCCGTGGTTCTCCTTGTATGTAGCGGAAAGCGACTACGGCGTAGGCGCCCGCTAGGCGGGTTCCTGGCAGTGAAAGTGTTAAGATGCTTGATTTTGCCTGAGGTCACGTTTTAAATTGATGAGCGAGATTCTGTTATATTTTGTTCTGAATAAAGGGCCATTTACATGGTGCATCAACTCGTATGCGATTTTCATTACATTGCGGGCTGCGGGCTAGCGGAATACGACGAAATCAATCAAACCCTGCAATGTAATAAAACTCGCATGCGAGTTGTTGCCCCCTGTAAAAAAATAAATAAATAAACGTTTATTCACGGACTTGCTTACATTACAACTAAATACATTTATATTCTTCTGCCAAACCACAGAGTGGTTTGTTGGCAGACGAGGCTCCTTTACTTTTGTGTAAGCTATTATTATTGTGTATATATTTATGACATGAAGTTAACTTAACTAACTTTATAATAACTTATCTTAACTTTATAATCTGAGCGTACAGTATAAAAATGTAATGTATTAAGTATTAAGGTTGTATTTGATCTTTTATTCGATTTAATAGAAAATTACTCAATTTCTTTTTAAATGTTTGTTTTGTCATCCTTGTCTTTAAATCCGATGGCAACTCATTATAGATCTTAGGAACTAAATATTTTCTACATCTCTGGCCAAAATAATTCGTAAAACTAGGTACCAGCAGTTTATTACTATCTCTGTTTCTTATAAACCTTTGATTGACAATAGGTATTTTAAATTCATCATTACAAATTTGTTCCAAAGCTAAGAACAACGCCCTAGCCCTTAAGAAATCTATACTAATATCGATATACGTATCCTCCTAACGTTAAACGATATGATACAGAGACAGAATATAATGGAAAAATAAACCATCTTCGTCTGTAGCCCCCGACAGGATTCGAACCTGCGACCTTTCTATTAACGCTAGACTGCTCTACCAACTGAGCTACGAGGACAGTGACGCAAGTTGTATATTTTTCCACTATATTCCCGCTAAGACTAGCGCCCTCTCTGTATCGAGTTATAGACTTGTTTCACAGTCTTGGCAAATGATCGGGGTAACTTCCTCGTTAAAAATAACACGAAACAAAAATATTTAATTAAATAATTTGTTTCGTGAAAAGGGTATAATGCCTCCTAACGTTATTCCCGACTGTGTCCCTGAAGGAGCCCGGGGTCCGCTTTGACACCTAATCCCAAGATTTGGCATAGGCACTAGTTTTACGAAAGCGACTGCCATCTGAACTTCCAACCCAGAAGGAAAACCAGACCTTAAAGGGATTAGACCGGATTCCTCACGATGTTTTCCTTCACCGAAAAGCTAACGGTATATATTCCGTAGGTTCCGAAAAACTAATTGGTACGAGCCGGGATTCGAACCTACGACCGCCGCTTGACAGCCGCATGCCTGAACCACTAGGCTACCGTAGCTCTTCCATACTAATATCGATATCCATACTAATATTATAAATGCGAAAGAGTGGCTATCTGTTATCTCTTCACGCTTAATCCGCTGAACCGATTGAGATAAAATTTGGTATGGAGATATTTTGAATCCCGGGAAAGGACATAGTTTTTTTTTTTCCGGAAATCAGCCCCTGATGAACAGAAAGATACTCTATTTCTTAAATAATTAGGTATAAAATTAAACACAAGTTTGCTCCATGCGTTACTGAATAAGTATTTTGCCTCATTCATTACGAAGGAAAATCTTTATCTGTTCGAGCAATTAATATGCAAATGCTCCTGAGAGCATAATTAAAAGAAATTAAAATCGTGTTAATTAGTGAAAGTATATGCTAATTGGTTTTTGCAATTACATTTTTCTTTTTCACGCGAGTAACTAGGTACCTATTTATTTTATTTGTCGGTGATTTCATTTTTTTTCTATAGTATATGCACTCTTCATTTCACTCTTCACTCTCTTTATTTAGTACTAGCTTCCGCCCGCGACTTCGTCTGCGTGGACCCAGGATAAAAACTATCATATATTTTAATCCAGGCTATAAACTATCTTCATGCAAAATTTCATCCAAATCGGTTGAGCCGTTGAAGCGTGATTGAGTAACAAACATTTAAACATCCAATCCTCTAAACATCCAAAATTTCGCATTTATAATATTACTAGCTGATGCCCGCGGCTTCACCCGCGTGGTTATAGGAAAATGTAACATATTGAATTTTCCCGTGTGAATTAGATGTTTTCCCGCTGCAAAAAGTAGCCTATGTCACTCTCCAGCTTCTAAACTATCTCCATACAAAAAAACACATTAATACGACGCTCCGTTGCGACGTGAAAGAAGGACAAACATACAAACAAACAAACACACCCACATACTTTCGCATTTATAATATTAGTAAGGATTTTGTTATTGTTATTTATTCACTAACACTTAAAAAAAAACCCGAAAATAACTAACACTTAATTTAAATTAATTTATTATTTAACTAATACTATTTAGGTGCAAAAACCTGAAATAAATATATATTGAAATGAATATTGAATTGTATTTCTTCTTTTTTCGAAATAAAAAATAAAATAAAAACAAAGACAGACTCGTGGGTTTTACAGCTCATAGGGTAGTATAGTTTAGGTTTACGACTGAAATTGTCCCCGGTTGCCCTGTTTAAAATAAATAAAATAATTTTTAATTTCATATTATTGCAATATCCATATAATGTTAGTAAATCTTAATCTAAGTTGGTTAGTTTGTGCATAGACACGTACTTATATCTACTTAACTCTAAATTGAGCAACTGTTTTTATTTGGCTGACCCGGTAGGGTCATTTCGCCGGTTAGCGAACACCTAATTTCATGTGCCGGTTGGCGACTTAGCTGAGTTGGTGAACTGAAAGGATATCTTCTCTAAAACAACATAAAAATGCATGTACAATTAATTGTCTCAATAGGGTGTGTAGAATTGATGTTATCTTCAATAGAAAAAACCTTCTCCTTCAGGTGGTCGCTAACCGAAGGTGGTCGCGTAACAAGCATATATAATAAACCCTATAGTAAAATAGGGCAGTCGTACTTGTCAGCAATGACACCCAGGATGATGTTGGAGCTTCCTCTGAGCTGTTCAGCAGCGAGCCGACCTTCTTCCGCATAAGTGCCTGAAAACTGTCCTCCGCAAACATGAGCGAGTTTTGGTTTAAGTAGATAATGTATTTTTTCAGAGAATAATCACAAAATGCAATGAAACCAACAAGAGACTGGAGGAAATGTCACGCGGCCTGCGTGACGCCAGCGTCAACCTGCAGAATGTCAATAATAAGTAAGATTTTCGTCACGTATTAATAGGAGTGAAGACACTCAATAAAATAATCAACAAGCTTCTGTCAAAAATTTCATTTTTGGTACAAGCTTTTATTGCCGACTGTACTTTTCTGTATACCGGCATCAACTACTCATTGAGACGATTCTAACGAGCCCAAACTCAACGGGGTTACGTCGGTTAAGTACTGAATTCCCATGGCCACCTTCTGTCTCCATCATCAGATCAGCTCGATGGTACCATAATATTGAATTGTCATCCAAACTTTACTTATACCCAAAATATACTAACTATAATAATCGGTCACCGGGAAGTGGGTCAAATTTAACTTGCAAGATTATTGCAGACATACAGACAACGGGACAGGTGAATAAAAGCTTGTAATAATGATGTATTTTCTTGAAACATAATTAAGAATTTAGTGAAATGGAGAAAAAAACAACGCAAAAGGTAAAATAATCACAAAGTTATAAGTGTCCAAAATATTAAGAGTAAGTCCTGTCCGTTTTCCGCAAAACCCACCTTCATATGAAATGTCATTTACTATGACGCTCGCAGCTTGTGACGTCACTATCCGCGAGCGTTTTATCTCTAAAAAGCAATATTTATAATATTTTTGAGGCAATGCATCACGGCATTCACCCATGAAAATTAAAGTTTGATTTCTTGGAGTTTTTTTTATTAATTTCATTGCATGTTTGAGAAAAGTATAGTACATACCTTGGCGTGAAAAGGGGTTGCCGGCCTCATAACTATCCGGCCTCGCTACGCTTCGCCGTCTATATGTACTCGGCCGGCAACCCCTTACTTCCCGGCCTCTGTAGAGTCTGTAGTAATGTACTATTATGTGTTACGTCTACAGATTCCTGGCGTTGAGCAACACTCAGTTCGTCGAGAGCCGAGTGTTTGACGATGACACTGATGTGGCACCGCCGGCCGCCGAAAAGGTAAGTCCATTGTACAGTCAGCTGCAGAGAAACATGCCCCCCCCCCCCCCTAAAAAGTATCAAAAAGACAAAAATAAAAATAAAACAGTATGGATAAATGGAAACCTTAAAAACTTCAGTAGCGACCCCTAAAATTTTATCCAAAAAAAAATAAAAAAACATATGTTATTTTTTCATGTATTAGAACAACATAAGAGGGTGCCTCATTGAAATTTCAAACTTTCGGTTTTTAAGGACCACCCTACTGTACATACTAAGAGAAGTTTTCTAATTAAAGGGAAACATTTAAATGTTAATTGCCCAGAGCGGCGGCTCGAACCACCGACCTGGTATACCGGGCCAGCCGCTCTCGCCCACTGAGCTATCCGACCCTGTACTCGGTGCAACGAATCTTTCAACTGGGTCCCTCTTACTAGTTATATCTCCGGCTATTTACGAGACAGAAATATAGAAGCTTGTACGTTCTTATGGCAAAATAAAAGATTTCACCCGAACACGAATGCTGCTAAGAGCTCACGGACTGTGTTTGCTAAAAACAGACACGAGATAGTACGTCTAGTCTTGTTTTTAGATATAACTTAAAAACCAAAGAAAAAAAAACATGAGAAGACGTACTTTTTCCGATACATATTATTTAGTAGATTTATCTGTATACATTTTCAACAAACTTATTTTAGCTAAAATGCCGTTAAATTGGTTTGGCTTTACCTGCCACATTTCTGTTCGTAAGAAAGGGACAAAACACATTTAGCATTTTAAGTTTTATGTATGTATGGGGTTTTGTTTGATTATGTTGTTTAAGTTAATGGGGGTATAGGTTACCAAACAAAAATTAATAAATGTTGGTAGTGATTGTTTGTAAATCCTTTGTCCACAGGCAGTGTTCGAAAGGATAATTATCATGATAATTCTCTTGATATTATCGATTGATAATAACAAAAAATTGCGCTCGTGAAAGTGAACTGTATTGGAAGTATTCGAACGTGTATTTCCGCACTTGCGTCTATCCGAACGGAGGAAGTGTCAACGTGACGTGCCGCGCCGTGCGGACTCCCCTTCCAGGAGGAATTCAGTTCGAATTATGCAAAGTTGAGCGTAATCGAGTGTCATTGGTTCTTATACTGGTGATCTGCTGTCTATCACAGTAGTCGTTAAGCCGAGTTAGAGGCCTTCGGGCTGCTTAAGAACTTCTAACAGAGGGGGGACAACTGTCACTCGCGTCCGCGGGAGCTACCCACCACAACCCTGCACGTGTCCCCTGGGTGGTACTAAAGAGTGAAAAACTTTAAAAGGCCAAAATAATGTATGCCATACGATTAAATAAATACTGGTGATAATTATCCGATAATTATCAAGAAGCGTAATTATCTTGATAATTTCGAACTCTGTCCACAGGAACCGCCCAAAGCCACAGACCTAACCTCAGACCTCACCAAGCTGAAGGAAAGTCTCCAGATCCTGGAGAGCTACCACGAGCCACTCCTCATCGTCAGAGACAGTGACAGTGACAGCGACAGCGAGGACAACGACGACAGGTAATATTATTTATTAGGTAGTTATAGTTACAAATTATCCCTATAGATGTCACAGCCGGTCAAAGACTAACGTAACAAATATGGCCCTCAATCAATTTTATATTAACATATATTGATTTAAACTTTCACGATTCTCACACATTATTTATACACGCGATTAAGTCCCGTTTTGTATAAATAATTTTATATGAACACTTTCGCAACCGGACTAAAAATGGAACAATTCACCAGAAACCGACAGAATTCGCTAGTGTAAGTTCATACTACTGCCCGCCTAGCGGGCTCAGCCGGCATCTGAGCAAACATTACGAGTGCCTGCTAGGCGGGTTCTTGGTTGCGAACGTGTTAAGTTAGCATTTGCTAGCGAAATTATTGATTAAAAATTGGTGTGATGAGAATTAATATTTTTTCTATCATGGACGTTTCATGTATTTAAGTACTATTTATATTTAATAAATATTTAATTGCATAGTACACTCGCCATCAGATGTATCGGAGGGGCCAAAGTGCTCACAAATATCTGAACACGTCTCTATTCACGACCGGTTAGCCTAGTGGGTAGTGACGCTGCCTACGAAGCTGAAGGTCCTGGGTTCGAATCCCGGTAAGGGCAAATATTTGTGTGATGAGCATGAATATTTGTTTCTGAGTCATGGATGTTTTCTATGTATTTAAGTATTTATATCTATTAAATATAATTATCGTCGTCTAGTGTCCAGGCGGACAATAATAATGCAGTTTTCTTCGACTAACACATTTAATGAAAACTAGCACGTAGATTTAATATTATGAGAAAATAGCTCCGCGCGACATGCGCTTGATGCTGGTATGGCTCGCCGACTGACGGTGCGCGAGCGCCGCCGCTCGATCTGTTCTCTCCCCGCGCGCCGGTCCCCGCCGTCGTCCGATGCCCGCGCGTACATCTAGTACCCATAACACAAGCCTTATTGAGCTTACTATGGGACTAGGTCGATTTGTGTAAGATTGTCCCCTAATATTTATTTATTTATTGTCGAGGCATTAGAAACGTGTTCAGATATTTGTGAGCGCTATGGCCGCTCTGATATATCTGATAACGACTGTACCCAATTACACAAACTTTTTTGAGTTTACTGTGGGAGTAGCTCGATATGTTTGTGATGATGTGTATAGTTTGATGACTGTGACTGTTTTTCCAGGTTAATCCTGAAACCTAAAGACATGTATGCTGATAGACCGCTGCCTTACATCATCGGCTCACAACCTTGGAAGAGCAAATGGCACGCCGGTAATTATTATTACTGATTTTCAACAAAATGTTGTTTGTAATGACCTTAATTCAAATATTTAACTATAATTCCGACTTCATCATTTTTCTAACATAATTTAAAATGCCAGCAATGTACAGCAAAATAAATTGACAAGTAAGTGTAAATGACAGCTTAATACTTTGTTTATTACGACGTCATAAACCTAGTACATGAAAGGTTTGGATTTTGGAAAAATAATTGTGCAGTTAATTTACATAAGTATAATTTGCAAATACATGCAAACAATTGCTAATGGAACATATTATTATAAGTTTTAATAAATGCCCGCGTGCCGTAACACATTGTATACCCAATATCCATCCGTCTATTACTCTAGGTTCGTATTGAAGTTTTATTAAAGAGTTCGTTATTTTAGGTCTAGTCGCGGACGAGAGCGACTCGGATAGTTCCACATCCAAAGTGGAAGAAGTCGAGCAATATTCGGACTCGGAGGAGGACAGACCTACACAGGACTATAGTTCTACAGCGCAGGACTACGTGCCTGCTAGGAAGGTAACTATGAAACTTACCTCAGCACGTCTAGCTTGCTGACAAGTCGCTCCGCGCGCGACTGAGCTACTCCTGGCTCACTCGCACCGTGCAAATTCGAAAGGGGAGGGTAGATCTTTCTCGACACGCGTCGCGGCGCGGCGTCAGTTGTGCTAGCCCCCCTGGTCTAGCGCCAGACGAGAGCGATTCAGACAGTTCCGCTTCCAAAGTGGAAAAAGTGGAACAATAAATAAATAATAATAAATAAATAAATATTAGGGGACAATCTTACACAAATCGACCTAGTCCCATAGTAAGCTCAATAAGGCTTGTGTTATGGGCACTAGACGACGATATATTTAATAGATATAAATACTTAAATACATAAAAAACATCCATGACTCAGAGACAAATACACAATATCCGGACTCGGGAAGGATAGGTCTACTCAGGACTATTGGTCCACAGCGCCTCTGCTAGGAAGGGAACTATGTGCCAGACGGGAGTGACTTAGACAGTTTCACATCGACAGTGGAAGAAGTCGAGCAATATTCGGACTAGGTGGAGTACGGGTCTACAGCGCAGGACTATGTGCTTGATAGGAAGGTAACTATGAAGCTTGTGTCAATCTATGGACTATGTGATAAGGATTCTAAATAGTCCTGCAATGTATATTTTGCAGAGGAGGCTGGGAGGTCGTGGGTGTCAAAAATATGTACGAAATATCATTTAATATTTAACAAGAGCTATTCGGCGATGGACAAAAATCGTAAAGAAACCCGTCTAATCCCGACAGGCGCTTTTGTAAAACTGGGTCTTACTCCAATGCTTTCCTTAAGGGCACAACCGGGAAAAATGCTAGGATGCTGATGATGACATGTCGTGAACCGATATTTTATTGGCAGGTGTCAACCGGCAGCTCTTCGCTGCAGTCCGACGCCCCCGCCCCCGTGTCCCCCCTGGCCCCCGTGTCCCCCGCGACCCCGCTGTCCCCCGCGGCCGTGGCGGCCGAGCTGGCGCGCAGACTCGGAGGAGACATCAAGGTAACCCATATCCTGGTCACGGCACCAAAATGTAACGACACCTTTTGTATTCTATGACGGTCGCTAACAAGCATACGGTGCCTAATGGTAAGCAGACACCGTAGCTTAAAGACGCTTGCAGAGTTACAAGCGCATTGCTGACCCCGAGAGATGAACGCGGGTCCTCTATTCTCAACACGACACATCCTCATAAGGATGAGGAACACAATAACACATACGTAAAGACCTTTTTTAAGGACAAACAAATAGGCAAAGGCAAACTACAGACGGTCTTATCACTAAGTATATATTTTTTTAATATCAGTAATTTGACTTTTTTTACCATTTGTGTTGTTCTCATATCCCGCCGCGGCTATAATATTTTTTTGTTCGGCTTAAATGTTGACTGGTAAAGAATACCTTATAGCATTAAGTTCTTTTCGTATTAACTTGTTACTGTGCAATAAAATTTAAATAAATAAAGAGCGATCTCTTCCAAACATCCTTTAGGTACCAGTAGGTGGTTAGTCGTGCGAAAATGGTCTGCTTGCCTATATTGATTTTATGATATTTATGATCATGTTCAATCATTTTGCAGATACCGGAAAGAGAATACACACAACCGGAAACTGTCGTCCGGAAGTTGTACAAGCCACAGGAGCCGTTAGCTAGTAAGTATACTTTTTACCATTTTACATATAGATTGCGCAATATATTGCACAAGCATCAATATTGCATATAAAATCGATGGCTACTGTTAACTACGTAGACGTTTCTATTTAACATACAACCTTAGAGAAACCGATTAAGAAATAAGAATACTTCAAAATATAGAAATATATGACCTTATTGATAATCATTAATTAAACCTATTTCAGCTAAAATGCTGTTAAAAATCGTATCTCTTTATCTATCACTTTGACGCTTGCGATTGTGAGAAAGGGACAAAACACATTTTAGTTAACAGAGGTTTGTTAAGTTGGGTTGAATGTACCTTTTACACAACTGCCAAACGAAAAGGACTGTAATGTTTTTCAGGTTTTTGCTCACATCTCGAATATCTGTACAAATAGCATTATGTTATGACAAAAGTTTCTACATACGATTTTCTACATAATTAGCCATATTCATTTTTGCGCTAAGATCAATACTTTAGGAGCTACAGAGCGTTTAAGTTGACACACTATTCGTACAAGATATTCGAGATATGTGCAAATACCTGAAAAAAAAAATAGAAAATGTAGAAACCTACACCCTCGGCACACTACAAGGTATAACTGTACCAATTTACAAACGAATTATTTCCCCTGATTTTATAAATATTCTTAGACTAGCTTCTGCCCGCGACTCCGTCCGCGTGGAACTCGTTTATATCGCAGCTCCATACAAACTTTTGCCCCCCCATTTCACCCCCGTAGGGGATGATTATATCCTATGTTACTCTCCATCCCTTTAACTATCTCCACTTAAAAAATCACGTCAATTCGTCGGTCCGTTTTGCCGTGAAAGACGGACAAACAAACAACCAAACACATACACTTTCGCATTTATAATATTAGTATGGAAGCATTGATTACATCTCCTTTTCGGTCTACCTCTACCTCGGTAGCCATCCTGTGGGGCCATTTTGTGACTAATTTGGCCCATCACTCCGGCTCCATATTTGACATAATAGGATAGACACTAAAAAAAAAAATCAATAATGTCATATTTCCCCGAAAAAGGATTAAAAATGTAGTCAACTGGAGAAAAAATCAACGCAAGAGGTTAAATAATCACGAAGTTATAAGTGTCCAAAGTTTTAAGAAGGGGTATGTTCTGTCCCTTTTTCGCAAAACGCAACGTCATATGAAACGATGACGCTTGTAGATTGTGACGTCACTAATAGACGGCAACGTGCCGCGCCCCGTCGCGTTCGGCGCCGCCGTCGCGTATTGTGACGTCACACAACAACAAGCAACTTCTCTCTAACAAGCAATATTAAAACGGTTGTAGCTTCGTAATTCTTTGAGATATCTTAATGGGATTTTCGTCACTAGGCATATTTTTTTGCCTTCTTTCATTTGGAGTAATAATAATTTATTATTGTAATATATGTTTATGATTGAGGGTAGATTTAACCCTCGCCACCTTGATGTGGCAAATGTCATTGTTCTCTTTTGAATATACGGTGGTTACCAAGCAGACGTGTCTCGTGCTTTATTCCGCTTCTAGAAGCTTCTGGATAACCCACACACCTTAGATTTCTCAATTATAATCCGTATTAAATAATTTTCCAGCAACAATATTCCCCGATGAACCCCCTCCGCTGGAAGACCAATCGAGCGACGACGACATATTCGCGGAGCTACACAAAACTCAACCTAAACCGCATAGCAATAGGGTCGACGATCTGTTCGACTTCACGGCCAAGCCTAGCGACCTGGAAAAAGCCTTGTTTGGACCGCCGAAGGTACTTTATGACTTTTTAAAATAAGTAAATCCGACGCTATATATTCATCATCATATCAGCCAAAAGACATCCACTGCTGGGGATAGGCCTCCCCCAAAGAGTGCCACAATGACCGGTCCTGCGCCACCCGCATCCAGCGGACTCCCGCAACCTCTACCAGGTCATCAGTCCACCTTGTGGGGGGCCTACCCACGCCGCGCCTTCCGGTACGTGGGCGCCACTCGAGAACCTTTCCGCCCCAACGGCCGTCGGTTCTACGTGTTATGTGCCCCGCCCACTGCCACTTAAGTTTAGCGATTCGGAGGGCTATATCGGTTACCTTGGTTCTGCGCAGAGAAATTCCCGACATAGCCCTCTCCATTTCCATTTGGGTGACTTTGTGCCTTCTTATGAGGCCCATAGTAAGCGACCACGTTTCAGTGCCATATGTCATCACTGGCAACACACACTGGTCAAAGTAGTAGTAGTGTATATATTGGCACAAAATAAATGATAGTACTAGTACGTACAGAAGGTTATCTGTTCAACACAAACTCCCCAACAAATCCGTGTTTAGGTTGCCGGACGAGCCTAAACGTGGTCATCTCTTTCTATCTCACTCGGCTCTAAGATGGTTAAAAAAACACGTATAGAACGCGTGTGTGCCGTAGCAGCGCTAACATTTATTATAAATTTAATTATTTGTTATTGTTTTAAAATGTAATTTGAAATGTTTAAATAACTGACGATCAGAATATAAAATGTGTTATTGATTAAGTGTAATTAGTTTTAGGTGAAATTGTATATTGTGAGATAAATAAATCATATCATATCATACCAATGTACTTATAGCGCCGCCCCTGATATGGGATAGAGTTTTAAGTTCGATCTTTTTGGTTGACATTGCTAAAGTTAGGGGGAATAGGTACTGACGTCACTATTTTCTCCGGTCTAACATCGTATTTTTAGGGTTCTGTACCCAAAGGGTAAAACGGGACCCTATTACTAAGACTCCGCTTTCCGTCCGTCTGTCTATCCGTCTGTCACCAAATTTTGAAATTGAAATCTTCACAGATGATGTATTTCCATTGCCGCTATAACAACAAATACAAAAAAACAGAATAAAATAAATATTTAAGGGGACTCCCATACAACCAACGTTATATTTTTGCCGTTTTTATAGATAATGGTACGGACCCCTTCGTGCGCGAGTCCGACTCGCACGTGACCGGTTTTTGTATATTGTTAAAGTGTGTTTCAGTGAGCCTTTGGTTACTGATGGTGTAGTAATCTAATATTTTTAGCAAATTATAGGTTGGGTAGTAACATTGCTTTTTTCTATTTTAGGTTCAAACAAAACATAGCATAGACAAACCTGCTCTCTTCGAAGATTCGGAACCGGAAGTTACCGAGGCACCTAAAACAGTCGCAAAACAATCGGATGTCAGCGTCAAGGTATTATTTAATTTACACTATGATTTAGTCACTATCACTACATAGTATAAAACAAAGTCGCTTCCCGCTGTCTGTCCCTATGTATGCTTAGATCTTTAAAACTACGCAACGGAATTTGGATCCGGTTTTTTTTAATAGATATAGTACCCGTGCAAAGCCGGGGCGGGTCGCTAGTTAAATTATAAATCTTTGTGATACTGAGGAAACCGTATTCAACAAGGCCAAGTATTCCCTCAGGGAGGGTCAGATGGCAGTCGCTTTCGTAAAATTTGTGCCTATGCCAAATCGTGGGACTAATGGTGTTGAACCAAGCTGTCTGTAATTGTAAGCGGTGTTCGTTAAAATCGGAATGTATGTAAAGTTTGACAAGTTTCTATGAAATGGCCACCTTCCCTAACATATGGTTGAGGGAGGCGATGGCTGAGATATGCGTCATACTCGTGATCGGGTGCTGTTTGTGGAGTCCGGACTGTTCATGCTTGCAAGGGCATAGTACCTAATTAACTACTTAAATACTAGTGTTATTATTATTATTATCGTATTGACGAGAGACATCATTCTGATCTTGACACGTTTTATTGTTATTGACCCTGTACATCTCTGACAATATTACATTAATGTTCCTTTTTTGTTTTGACGCTTAGAGACCGTCTACATCTCTTAGAATATTAGAATAATTATTAATTGTATTTGGACGCTCAGAGACCTTATACATCTCTGGAATACTGAATAATACCATTAACTTCTGTTAATGCTGGATACAGATCTTATATCGAATGTAATGGTCATATTTTGTTTTGTTTACATTAACTTAGTGACATTTAGTTTGTTAACCTTTTATATATCATTTTAAATTATTATTGTGTAAGATTACTATTTTATTGTAAATTACCGTTTGACATGTAAAAGTGCCCTTGTGGCCTATTTGCAGAATAAATAATTGATTTGATTTGAATGACAGCTGTCGGCCGCATTTTAACGTTGATCGGTCGGATAAAACCGGTTTCAACTAGAACTGAATGCGTAGGAGCATTCTTGTATTAGAAAAACGGCTCTTCTGCCACACCTGTCACTCCTGTCAGTAAAGTGACACTAAAAACAATATTTCAAGCAATTACGTTTATAAATTTAAACGACCGCTTTAAGCAAGCATACAAAGCAAGAGGTCCTCGGTTCGAATCCCGAAAAGGGCATTTATTTGTGTGATGACCACGAATATTTGTATACATTTGTTCCTGAGTCATGGATGTTTTCTATTAAGTATATACAAGCTTTAGCTTAGTTTGGGACTAGGTCGATTTGTGTAAGATTGTCCCCTAATATTTATTTATTTATACATTAAAAGGACCAATTGTTTTTTTGTCCTTTTATTTTAAATTTATAATTTCGTTAGCAGCGTTACTGCTTGATAAAAAATTAATTACGTTTCTTTTCATTAGATTGAATTTCTGTTCTTTTATTATTAATTGCTCACATAAAAAAGGAACTTGAAACTACTATAAAACTTCGGCAAACTGCGCAGTTTTGTGGCAAAAGTGTTTTACACTCATTATTTGCTTTACCTATATGCTCTTATGCTTAAATTGGTAATTTCATTATAATATATGTTATATTTAATTAATCAACAATGTAAAATGTTCTGAAGTAGTAGTTTTTGTAACAATATCTCAATCAGAAATTACTATTTTTTTCTGAATTATTGATAAGTTGTAAAATAAAATTATTAATCTTTCCAGAAACCAGTTGGTGGTATCTCCCTATTCGGTACCAATAAGCACGCTGAGAGCATAGGCGCGGCCATCTTGAATAGGAACCGCCGGAAATCGTCCACTTCCGGTGACGAAAGCAACACTGAAGAGGTCAAAGTTGTCAAAGAAGTCAAACCTGTAAAAGAGGCGCAAGAGGTTAAGAAGGAGAGAGATATCTTTGATGATCTGTTTGCCAAATCTGAGAAACTTAATAAGAAGAATGCTAAAACGAATCTACTGACTAGAGATGTAGTTAAACCAGATGTGGTTCAACCAAAAGAAGTTAAAAATAATGATATATTCAGTAATATATTTGATGATATCGATGATATATTCTCTAGTGATATTGTGAATGTACAGGTTAAAGAGACTAAGAAGAATGAGAAATCATTGTTTAGTGATGATGATGACTTATTTGCTGAAATATCGAAAGTTAAGAAAGATAGTGGAAAAGAGAAAGTGGTGGCTAGTGAACAATCTCATTTGTTTTCTGATGTAACACCAAAAGTAGAAAAAGTTAAAAGCAATGCAAATACAAACATCTTTACTGATGTTGCACCGAAAGTTGATAAAAATAGCAGTAAAAAGGAAAATAAAGTTATTAAAGAAATCAAAGAAACTAAAAGCCTTTTCGATTCGGATAGTGACGATGGGCTATTTACAAATGTCACTAAAGATGTGAAACAAAATAAAAGTAACACAGAAAAACCCGTTGAATATAAACTAAAAGATGATTTATTCGATGACGATGAAAATGACGAGTTATTTGCCAAAAACACTTCCGAACCGATAGTAGAAGTTACCAAAAATACTAGTAATGTTACTGAAGTTAGTAAGAAAACATTGTTTGATTCGGATGACGAACTATTCAAAGATAAGAAAATTACTAATAAAGTAAACCCAAATCTTACTCGAAGCAGTGATTTAGTTACACATAAGAATGAGAATGATCACGTGTTTGCTACATCAGCGAAGGAATCCCATAAAGGGACAGACAAACATGATATCATTAATTCAGTGAAAATCGAGAGTGATCAATTAAAATCTAAAGAAGTACCTGAAAATCCTGGAGTAATAGACAGTATAAATAACGATTTGTTCGATGATGTAGTTCCTCTTCCAGAATCTCCCAAAGAATCAACACCAGAAGCTAGCCATGACAGTTTTGATGAAGACGACTCGTACACGACAAATGTAACTGCTAAAAATAATACAAATGAAACTAAAGGCTTTACTCAAGACTCTCAGAATAATAATAGTAGAGAGAAAATTAGTAAAATATTTATAAAACCAAATGAACAAACAGTTTTTAAAGAAAACATTTTAAGAACCACAAGGATAGCATCAGCTGATGAAAAAATACCCACAGAGCCAGAAGCACCAGATATTTTCAATGATTCTGATGACGACTTGTTTAGAAGTAAACCAAAAATGCCTAATATTAGTGATAATAGCAGCAAAAATGATGAAACATCTAAAACCGCAACAGAACAAGGAAGTCCCGATTTATTTACAACACCAAGTAACAAAAACGATATTTTCTCTGATATTTTTGATGATGTGCCACCGGTATTCGAAAAACCTAAAGAACCTAAAAGATCTAAAAACGTCAATGCCCTTTTCGATGATGATTCCGATGACGAGACTCTGTTTTTCAAGAAAAATGATGTTATCACTGATGAAAAACCAGATTTTAGTCCTACCGAGGAACGATTCGGCATTTTCAATGATGAACCGCCAGCTATAGATGTAGATTTCACTCAAAAATCTAGTAAAAAAGAAGAAGTTTTACAACCTTCTCAACAATCTAATGATTTGCCTCCAACTTTAGGTATAGCTGATGATTATCCACCAAAAACGCTTAACACTGATAATATTGTTGAAAAATCTGTTGAGAATAATGATGCCCTAATCCAAAAAGGTCAAGATGCAACAGACAATACAAGTAAAGAACCTAAAAAGATCGGTAAACTTAAACCGATGAATATAAGCATAAATGTTAATTCACTGTTACCAGGGGCATCCCCCACAAAGAAACAAGTTGAAAACGTACAAATCAAACAAGAGCAAACAGCCAGTAATGAAGAGTTACATAAAACCGACAAAATTGAACCCAAAATGGCAAAATCGATCAGTTTTGATGATCCCGAATTATTGGATAACAAAGCATCCAAAGAAAGAGCAAAAATACAAGTTAAAAGACGCCCATCTACTAGAAGGGCTAGAAAAGAAGCTGCCAGGAAATCAGCCATTGATTTTACTGATTCAAGTTTCGACAGTTCCAATGACAACAGCACTAAAGAGGAAGTTAAAGAAAAAATTGTGAAAACTGTGTATATTTTGAATGACGATGACATTTTCGGCACATCAGCTAATAATGAAACAAAACATACTAAGAAACATCTAAACATAGTAGATTCAGATGAAGAATTATTTAAAAAACCGGATCAGAACATTAATAAACATGTTAATTTAACAAATGATGAGAAACAAACTTCTATCGAAAGAAAGTCGTCTGTTCAGTCAGATGATGATGATATTTTCAAGAAAAAAACGAATACCCCTGATGTAGCGAAGGATGAAAGTGATACTGCCAATAAAGTTAGAAGTGAAGAGAAAACACATATAGAGTCCAATGAAAGAGTTGATATCACTAACGATAATAAAACAAAAGAAAGAAACAATGAGAGTGTTAGTAAAGAGTCTGAAAGTAAATCATTTTTAGTTTCAGATGATAGCGATGATTTGTTTAAGCGAACTACTAAAAAACCATCAACAGTAAACACAATCAATGATCCTAATATTGATTCTGATGATGAACTATTTAGAAATGCACCAAAAACGAAAATATCACAAATAGTGAAAGACACTAAACCATTTGTGGACTCAGACGATGATCTCTTCAAAACGAAAAAAACAAAAGAAACTAAACCTGTTTTCAAAGCAAATATAAGTTCAGATGAAGAAGATCTATTTACAAATAAAGGAATAGGCACATTGGGTAAAGTTTATAAAACAGAAAGCAGAAATGTTGCAGAGACACATAATATATTTGATGATTTTCCAGTTAAATCGAATCTAGAAGATCATTTGGACACCGATGTCATTCAAAAGAAAGTAACAGTAAAAGAAACTATTGAAGAAAAGTCTGTTAAAGAAGAGAAAGTAAAGTCGATTCTCGACGATTTGAGTGACGAAGATGATTTGTTTAAAAGTAAAACTAAGTTAATGAATAAAAAGGACAAAAGTCTATTCGGCGATGATGAAGATGGCGACGATTTGTTTGGGACGAAAACTGTTAAAGGTACGCTTTTATTTAATCAGTAAATAATCACATTTGATATTAAACGGTAATGCGTACGACAAAAACCTAAATTATCCATTCACTTTAATGAGCATTCTTGCGAATTACAGAAAAAAGCTCACAAAATAAACATGAGCGTTTTAGCGGGATTCTAGAGAGCTTCTAGCGAACCGACAGTAAATTTGGGGTTGACACCGCTTAGACATGTTATTGAAGTGAAAACTTCTTTAGCGGCGCTGAGCACTTTTTGGGATAGGGAAAAATTGTTAAATACGCGACAGATTTTTGTGACGTCAGATGTGAAGGAGGTCACAAACTTTTATATTTTGCTGCTCGCCGATTCGAATTCATTCAAAACTGAACGCTATTCGTAAGAGTATAAAGCCGTTAAACACTTTGCAATAGCATATTCTGCAAATAAATTTACAGTACATATGGTGCTACTTTACCGCACTAGTGATGTGAAAGAAAGTGACATTGATATTTTGTTCACCGCCGCCGTCCTCCGCTGTTCGAATTTGGACGTTATTCCTAAAGAGATAAAGCTTTGAAAAATATTTGGCAATGGCAAAAACAAATTGGTATTTTGTTCGCCGCCGGCCCGTCGCACCCAACGCGCCCGCGGCCCGTCCGCCTAAATAATTGATAATTGTTTATAAATTTGCGCCAAATTCATTTTTAGGGTGACACCGTAAGATGTCACGTGACCTGATCGAAAAACTGTTCCAATGTTATTGAGTTTTCACTTCTGCCGGCACTCGCGGAGTGCAACCCGGTCTTTTTTTTATTAATAGTAGTAGTGAAATAAAAAAAGCGGCCAAGTGCGTGTCGGACTACGCACAACGAGGGTTCCGTGCCTATTAAAAAGGTCGTAATGTTACTGAAATCTTATGGCACTTACGTCCTTTTCTTTAAGGAAGGCAGTTTTTTAGGAATATCTCAAAAACCTTTGAACCGATCTTGTTCAAAACAATTTTCGCTGAAAGAATTTAATAAGCCCTGTGAGCATGATTTTTTTCATATTTTTAAAATACACGGTTCAAAAATAAGAGGGGGGGAGACACAATTTTAGTGACTTTCGAGGCGAATATCTCCGACTCTATTCACTTAATCAAAAAAATTGCTGAGAAACCTTATATTTATTTTGAAAGGCCTATCGATTGATGTGCCACACGTGGGCTTGCCATGAAAAAAAAATTGACTTTCAGTTTTATGTATGGAGTGTCCCCCTAAAAAAATTTTTTTTTAGTAATTTAATTACAAAACTATGTAGTGGTTAACAAAATACACCTATCCTTAAAATTTTATTCAAATACACCTTATAGTTTTCGAGTAAAATGCCTGTGACAACGGACGGACAGACAGACAGACAGACATGACGAATCTATAAGGGTTCCGTTTTTTGCCATTTGGCTACGGAATCCTAAAAACGGTTTATTTTTGGAAATTATATTAAGGGGCTCCTAGCTACCAATGACCTTCGATCTGTAACTGTCGGTTTTTTCCTGTTTTTATGGCTTATCGTAACAACGACAAGACAACGAGGTTAACCGAAATAGTATTCCATATTTAATTCAAAACTCACAGTTTTCTGGATATATGGCACTAAACTTTGGCCATTTCAGGCCAATAGACCAGTTTTTTGGACGTAACTTTTGTGAAAATGAGTTAAACCTAAAAATCTCTCGTGGGTTAGAGACGTTAATAAAGAACAGTTATAGATTTCATATATAAAAGTGCATAAACAACATACTTATATCGAAAACAGAGCTTTATTGGACCATAAAAATAAAAAAAAAACATAAAAACTCTCGTGCAAAATGTAGATAAAGAATTGAAGAACCGATAAGTGTTTGGCCCATAAATATATCTATAATTTTGACGGAGGAATATCAACTCAAAACTCGTCAAAACTAGCCAAAAAGCGCGTGGAGCCGTGAGCGCGTGTGCCAACCGACTTGCTGAATCGCCGCTAGCGGCGCGCAAAGTGTAGGTATAATTCTAAGTTCCCACGGCGCAGCTAGGTAGCACTGGTCTTGCGGTGAGTAAGGTCGCCAGAGCTCCGGAGGTTGCGTTGTGATGAAAGTGAGAGACCCACATTTGTCTCGCCCTATATCCCCAATTCAAATCAACAGGGTCTGCAACGCAAGCGGTCATATACTTCGTTGTCTGCTGTTCACCATCAGCCAGGCCGCATACTTGTTTGCCACCATCTCAGTCATGTTCGTGATTTCTTGTTTACCACCCTTATTTTTACCCAACGGCGTCAGAAGGAGGGTTATGCTTTTCGAGCGTATGTATGTGTACAAGAAAATTCTATTTCACGGGCTTCAGCCCAATTGGCTTGATGGATTTTGACATATGAGGTATGCCACCTCTATATATATAACTATATATTTGACATATTAGGTATGCCACGGCTATAATATTCGAAATAAATATAACTACCACTTAGAAAAGAAGAAATCCCCGACATTTTCATTTCAAAGTCCAATATCTCAAAAACGGCTGAACAGATTTTCATGAAACACGGCTAAGAACGCTCGGGATAAAATTATCTATGACACAAAAAAAACTAAACAAAAATCGGTGCATCCGTTTGGGAGCTACGATACCACAGACAGACATGTTAAACTTATAAAACCCCTCTCAGATGGGTTTTTTGAAATATCTTTTGAATTCATTTCTTCTAGAAGTCAAGCCCGCAGCCCGAGTCGCCCCGCCCACCAAGGACACCAAAACAGCGGAACCCGTCTTCGATGACCCGTTATCGTTATTCGATGATGATGACTAAACCAATGGCTCAGTAACGCGCATGCGACCCCTGAAGTGTCAGGCGGGTCATAGCTTGTTTGCCACTGACGCGGTATTAAGCGCGCTCCACACAATCGGCCATCATGGCCCATTATACACGACGCAACTATGCGTTAGGGGAAGCTGACATACTTCCATCGCATTTCAACGCATAACTGCTTCCCTGTCCCGCGCCGTGATGGCCGATTATATGTACGAGCCTTAAAAAAAATAAGATAGACAAGCCAGTGCGTATATGTCAAATGGTTGTACCTACCATTCTCGTATAGAAATGCTTTAATTTAATTGTGAGTATGGTTGAGGTCATCTAATGTGCCTGACTTTTTATAAAACCGTCATCGGAATTGAAATCTGAAACCTAGGACGTTAGAGTTGCTTTTTGAATGGACTCCTTTGATGCAATTCGGCCAACTCAAATAATCACAAGTATGAGTATTATCACGCGATACTTCATATCGCGAATATTGAGGTTATTAAAGCAACATATCCATACAATTATGAGTATCACGATAATATTGTAATAATACTCACTGTGTATTGCAATCGTGACTGATTTGTGAAGCTGCCTATGCGTATACTTTGGGGTTGCCATATTTAATTTAAAAAAAGTTCTGTGCTACTTTCTAAACGTTTAGTACCTATACGTCATTCCAACATTAGAATTTTAACAGAAATTCGCCTGCGTTTCTTCTGTTATCTACAATATCAGAGGGAAATGTTGGAGTAGTTTTACTTATTACGATCATTAAGTGCTTATCAAACGTGAAAATACTAATGTTTTAGCGTTTCAAAATGGTTTTCTTAACGGTATAGTATATTTAAATTGTTCGCATATGCAGGATATTTTTTGAAAATTGAGGCTGATTGGGAAACATATTGAGTTATTAGATAGTCGGAATTTTATTATGTAAAATCTTTATTATTAAATGAGTGACTAAATATAAAAATTGCAATTTTTTTTTTGTAGATTCGCAAAAAGTCTTAATTTTGTTATAACGTGTTACATTCCATGTTAATTTATGAGATTTTTATAATACTGCCCTCATAAGCCAAATAGCGGTATCTCAAAATGAAATGTCATTGTAAGTTATGTCATGAGGCTTAGATTTTAAGTTGCATGTTCCAATGACATTTCATTTTGAGATGCCGCTAGTTGGCTTATGAGGGCAGAATAAGTTATTGTTTTAATATTCAAATGGTCTAACATATAGAATTAATGCTGTATAATGTGCCTAATATTATTATAATGAAATATATTCATATTTTTAATGTCGTGTTTCATTTAAGCTTTTAATTATTCGAGAAGAGTCTGATGCTACCCACCGCATATCCGAGTCATTTTGGATGACTGGCCCGTTTCGTGAAGTTTTTTTTTTTTTTTTTTTGTTTGGCTGAACGCGGTTTGCCACCGACAAAGCAGCGTTAGGAAAGTAGGAATACGGATAACGGAATTTGGAAAGATAGGATCAGTTTAGAATAAGAGCTAATAAAATATATAAATAACAAAAATATTTAAATACGGATATCATTAAGTAAAATGAAAGAGGATATAGAATTAAACACAAGGATCTTTTGAGGCTAATAAGACAGGAATGGATGTAGGAAAAGGAATTTTAAGTGAGGAAAGATCATTGTAAAAAGAGAAATGGTTGAATAAAGGACATGAAAGGAAAATATGATTCAAGTCTCCAATTTCTCCACATTCACACAAGTCTGACTCCACGATATGTAGTCTGGCAAGATGAGCAGGCGTGCACACATGACCCAATCTCATTCGTATTATAATGCTAGTGGTTTCATGAAGTTACATTTCATACCTAAATTTAAACTGGCAACACTGGTCTAAAAAAGAGCCTCAGTGCTGCCACTTCAGATTTGTAAAATTGTTACTGGTAGATCTGTGATATATGTTTTTTTTTAATTATTTATTTATTATTACTAAACAACGGGATACAAAACTTAATCTATTACATTTCCCTGCGAAACTGTTCCAACAGGTACGAGTCTCTATAAAAACTATCTATCACAATATTCACAATATTTAACTTTTTACACTATAATTTTAACTATGTATCTAATATAATTGCATTGATGCAGATATCTTAGGAAAGCAAGCTTCCATAAGCGCAAACATTGTAAAACGTCTAGGTTACAAACCAGGTTCATTATTATATATTATATTATAAAAAATATAATATAAAGAGCAGAAGAAGAAGAGAAGCAGTGTGTCAGGGTAATCTGCAATGTAGATGTTATGACTTCCTGTCGTCCCTTGTACAAGAACTTAAACATGTTGACTGTGCCATCTATGTATGTGTATGAAATATCCTTGTTCGTGAAGAATCACCCAGACTACTTTAAAACATGTAAGGATGCATGTAACTTTCGCACAAGGTACCCAGATCGTCTTGTAGTGACATCTAAGAAGACTAAACTTTATAGCAGAAGTGCATTCTGTATGGCCATTACCATCATAAATATACTTATTATACTCTTTGTTACCATCTACCAAGAAGCTTACATATAATATATGTAATCTTCTTGACCATCTACAATAAATTCCCCTGAATATATTTAGAAGGCAACTCAAAGATGGCTAGTGCAAAAATGCTTCTACTCGGTTAATTAATATTTAAATTATGACATTTTATGATATAGGATGTGACAGCAATTGTATTCAAAAATTATTTTATTTTATCTACTAATATTTGACAATTCATTTGACATACCTACCTAAATTTACTTTAACTATTCATACTCACATTCCAATGTAATTTTTAATATTCGCATAGATGAATGTTTACCTCATATACGTGTTGCACTAGCAGCAAAACATGTGATACTCTTGTTTTCATTGTAATACCTTGTTGTACACCACGTTCTTATGTAAAATAAATGATTGATTGGTTGATTAAAAATAAAATATTTATGAGAAAAATTATACATGCCAAATTATGTGAGGTTGCAACATTTTGCATGATTTTGAACTGCGACTCGACTGGCAACATTATTTATCTTATCTGTCAATGTCAAGAAATAAACCACGACGCACGACTCTAGCAAAACTCGAGATTTGCACGCGTCTTCCTTCCCAAACAACTGGACAGTGTTATCAATAAAAATGAAAGTCGCCAATAAAACAAGTGAGAAAAAGCGGAAAATCAAGAAAAAACCAATAGACAAGTCCAAGAAGCAACAAGTGATCGTGGTCGCACAAGAAATAAAATTCGCCAGATTGCTTTCTGGAAATGAGAAGAAAACTCGCGATCGGGTGTTGAAAGCGCTGAAAAAATGGCTTGTTAGCTGTTTTGAGAAGAATTACGGTATGTTTATTGCAATTTTAAAAGATTAAATTTCATTTTTAAAGCTGGTTTGTCCTGCAATTTTGTCACGGGGTAACATAACCTAAAAACAAAATAAACGATGGATTGAATTAAAAATGTAATTGTTTCTCGCTTAAACTGTTTCATATACAAGTCATTAATACTTGCATAATTAAAATGCAGGGAATTTGATAATAGTTTGTTATATTTTGGTATATAATCTTGCATTGTATGTTGTTTTCAGAATTCAAAGAAGATGATTTTACAAGAGTCTGGAAAGGATTGTTCTACGCTGTGTGGATGTCAGACAAGCCTCTTGTTCAGGTATTTGTTTACACTTAAGTGCTTTTTACAAGGCTTTTCAATAGATCTGTTTAGTGTATAGTTTAATGTTCCATCTCTTCATCTCTGTCTCTTTGTCAGCCACACATAGAGAGAGAAAGAGTATTTAATCCTTATTATATTTAACATAGTTGTTGTTTTTAACGGTTCACAACCTAATATTTTTTTGGTTTCTACTTCATGTCTAACTGCAATAGTTTCCATATTATTTTAGTAGTCGTACTGACACTGTTGCGGATCCAGAATTTTAGTTTAGCAGGGTGCATATTGACCGGTCATTGTAGCACTCTTTGGGGGAGGCCTATGTCCAGCAGTGGACGTCTTTCGGCTGATAGGATGGGGTGCTTAAGCCCCAATTTTGATGTAAGCTAAAGCTAGAACTCCTGAGCGGTTCAAATCCTGTTGCCAGTTGTTACAATTAATGTGACGGTTCAGATAGCTGTTATAATAAGTGTAAATGGGTGGATCTACTATTTCACCACTAGTTGCCATGGTTACGTATCCTGAGTCACTTTTTAAAACTGCGATTTGGGCTTTAAATCACCAAGTTTTGGGGTTTTCTTATCAAGTTCGACCCCTTTTTGTATGGACTTCTTCTAGGCATGTTCGAAATCTGTATTGCAACAATTTTTCTAAGAAACTTGTCTCCTGGCTAACGGGACAGAAGAGCAACAAGAAATAGTTCATTGACCCAAATGTAAAGAGAAAACTCAATTTAATTACGCAGGAGGATCTCTGTGAAAGCATTGCGAGCATCCTAGACCTGTTCCCTGCGGAGCAGCTGTCCAACGCCATGCTGCTGGTTGGGGCCGGCTTCAAGATGCTGGCTACGGAGTGGTTTGGCATCGACCAGCATCGGATCGACAAGTTCATGATGGTGAGTTGATTCTGAAGGGATATGGCCTTGTTTAGAGTCTGACACAGCGGCTATACCCTTGTTATGCTGAAAAACTTTTATTATTGAGGCAAACTTTATTACGAAATTATTAAACTGTAGTCTTTTTAGTTCCTAGTTTCATAGGCATATTTGTATTCTATTGTATAGTTTAATAAAACCGTTTTATCGATTTTTCTGAAACAGTAAACTTTCGGGATTGTTATCACGTGAATCTCGAAATCTCACGAGACTGGCTTTCTGGTGCGAGATTGGGCTTTTTCACTAAAAAGCGTATGCAAATGATATGATTTGCATTTAATAATGACATGGAAATACGAGACCTCGTACGAAAATTGTATTAGGTCCAGACAAATCGTACAAAGTAATAACAAAATTTGAGTCCGCAACCCGACCGGACCTGGGTTCATATAACATGTTTAATATTACCTGCCATCGTCATTACTATTGCTGTCGCCTTCGATGGTGGACGGTATGGAGTGGCTCCGATTTCAAAATCTAGATATATTTTCAGCAAATTTTATAGTTTCTCTCCTAGTCTTTGTTTAGTCCTAACAATATATTTTATGTGGTGCTTTATATGCCTGTACGATCTTGAGGAAAATTTAAATTGGTTTTATGGTCATTATTGAGCATCGTAAGTAAAAAATATCTACAAATTAATCAGTTGCTTCGCTTGTAGGGACGAATATTGCCTATTTCTCTCTTTAAAATCCATCAGTAGAGGCCTAGTTTCTCTGTAAGTACTTGTAATTTTTTTTTTTTTTTTTTTTTTTTTTTTTTTTTTTTTTTTTTTTTTTTTTTTTTTTAGTAATATAAATAATCTGCAATCAGTCTCCTGGACTATAAGCGGATGCGATGAAGGTGTTTGTGGCATGTAGAGCGAGTACTCCATTGAGCACATTCGCTCGTCTTTAATGGCTCTTAGTAGCGCTGATCCAGTTAGCCTATTATTGTAGTCGTGGCTGCACAGGTGTGTTGCTAGCTCATTTGGGTGGTTGGACAGCCTGTTTTTGTACTTGGCTGCCGTCGCTCTTATCTCCTCTTTGACAGTTGCCATTTGTAGGTGGTCATGGATTTCACTGTTTCTGGTGAACCACGGGACTTTAGCGATAGATCTTAATATATTGTTCTGTGATCTTGTCATTCTGTAGATCATTTTGTAGACGGGACATTTTGCGGGTGACGCGTTTCGCAGACATAGCGTTTTGCGAATGGGTTAGTATGTGGAAGGGACGTTTAGCGAAAGGGGCTTTAAAGGAACTGACATTTTGCGAAATGAATGGGACTTTTCGCCAATGGGGTATTTTGCACAAGAGACCGTTTGCAAAGGAAACGTTTAGCGATTGGGACGTAATTTTGGCAGAGCTCCGTTTTGCGAGTGGCGCCGTATGCGCCTAAACCTGTTTCAGGTGGAGGCAAGGGCTAGTTGGTTTTATGACCGACTATTGTGTCTGTTGAAACGCTCATAGCCTAGCGGCGCCTGCGAGTCGGAAACGATAACGCAGGTTAAGCAAAGATGGCAGCGGTCAAGACTTTGGATGGGTGACCGCTTGATGTTTGAGTGGTTAATATAAATGAGTGCTTCCGTGCTTTGGAAGGCACTAACCAGTTGATCCCGGCTGCTGTCTATGACAGTAGTCGTTAAGCCGAGTCTTCGGGCGGCTTAAGAACTTCTAACAGTCGAGTTGCCCACTCACTTGACACAGGGGGGACAACTGTTACTCGCGTTCGCAGGAGCTACCTACCACAACCCTGGGTGGTACTAAATAGTGACAAACTTTAAAGGCCAAAAATAATGTATGCCATACGATTATGTAAATTGTGTCTGTTTGTGTAGCTGGTGCGACGCTACCTGCGCGGCGCGCTGCGCTGCGTGCACCGCAGCTCGTGGAGCGAGGACGCTTGCAATCAGTTCGCGGACATGCTGGCTGGCAAGGATGGTAAGCAGAGTTTTAATGTTATCCTTACTAATATTATAAATGCGAAAGTGTGTTTGTTTGTCCTTCTTTCACTGCGCAACGGAGCGTCGTATTGATGTGATTTTTTGTATGGAGATAGTTTAGAAGCTGGAGAGTGACATAGGCTACTTTTTCCAGCGGGAAAACATCTAATTCCCACGGGAAAATTCAATATGTCACATTTTCCTATAACCACACGGGCGAAGCCGCGGGCATCAGCTAGTTAGCTAGTTAAATAAATAAATATAAGGGGACAATCTTACACAATTCGGCCTAGTCCCATAGTAGGCTCAGTAAGGCTTGTGTTATGGGTACTAGACGACGATATATATAATAGATATAAATACTTAAATACATAGAAAACATCCATGACTAAGAAACAAATATTCATGCTCATCGCACAAATATTTGCCCTTACCGGGAATCGAACCCAGGACCTTCTGCTTCATAGGCAGCGTCACTACCCACTAGGCTAACCGGTCGTCGAATTAGCTTTTAATTAAGTAACTTGCAATGTATGTTTGTCCGGGTGGAATCTTGCAACTGAATTTTGAAGCAGATATCTTCAAACGATTGAGCTGGAATTTTGGGTATAAGTATAGTTTCGATGACAATTCAATATTATGGTACCATCGAGCTGATCTGATGATGGAGACAGAAGGCGGCCATGGGAATTCAGCACTTAACCGACGTAACCCGGTCCTTTTTCCAATTCTTATTACTTGACTAATTTTATCTATTGTTTTCAGGTATACTATCGCTAAAGGCCCCGCTGTACGCGCGCAACGCCAACTCCATGATTATACACATCGCCGACTGTTACCTGGAAGAGATCTCTAAGGTAACATTAAAAAAGCTGCCAAGTGCGTGTCGGACTACGCACAACGAGGGTTCCGTGCCTATTAAAACAGTCGTAACGTTACTGAAATCTTATGGCACTTACGTCCTTTTCTTTAAGGAAGGCAGTTTTTTAGGAATATCTCAAAAATCTTTGAACCGATCTTGTTCAAAACAATTTTCGCTGAAAGAATTTAATAAGCCCTATGAGCATGATTTTTTTCATATTTTAAAAATACACGGTTCAAAAATTAGAGGGGGGGGGGGACACAATTTTAGTGACTTTCGAGGCGAATATCTCCGACTCTATTCACTTAATCAAAAAAATTGCTGAGAAACCTTATATTTATTTTGAAAGGCCTATCGATTGATGTGCCACACGTGGGCTTGCCATGAAAAAAAAAAAAAAATGACTTTCATTTTTATGTATGGAGTGCCCCCTAAAAAATTTTTTTTTAGTAATTGAATTACAAAACTAGCGGTTAACAAAATACACCTATCCTTCAAATTTTATTCAAATACACCTTATAGTTTTCGAGTAAAATGCCTGTGACATACGGACGGACAGACAGACAGACAGACAGACAGACATGACGAATCTATAAGGGTTCGGTTTTTTGCCATTTGGCTACGGAACCCTAAAAACATGTTTTGCTTTTCTTGACACAACGCGACTAAAGACGCGGGATAACGTATATACTGTGCGTCTAGCATAACTAGGTGCTTAGTCGCTTCGCGCGCGACTGCTCGTCTCCTGTCTCACTCGCACCATGCAAATTAGAAAGAGGAGGGTAGATATTTCTTGACTCGCGTCGCGGCGCAGCGTCGGTTGTGCTAGCCCCGCTGTATTGATTTAAACTTTAACTACAAACTAAACAGGACTTGTTTAGAATAGACAGTTTAGTTGTTAATTCATATCACCGCGCGCGATAAAATGTACTCGGTTGCATTGGTATGTAGTCGGACGCGCAAGCGGGATAGACCTGCGGCGCGGAAGCGAGATGGATGCGCCGAGCGAGTTTAGCGCCGCGACCGCGTGCGCATGATGAGAGGTATAACGAGCGTCGTGCCGGGCTGACGCTTCTCAATGGATTAGATTACGGTTTGATCCCGAACGGGAGCGCCCATAACGGAGAGGCGCCGGGATTTAGTGTTGCTTTGGAACTCGTTAGATTAAGCCAGCGGGTGGCTTCGAGTTAGCTATAGTGATACATAGTTGTGTAGTGTACGGGAAGTTGTATGGACAAGCTGCCTTGGAGGACGAGCCGGACGAAGGGCGTGCCAGTTTGCCGCAAGATCACTCATACATACACACTACACAAAACACTAACTCATTCTTGCGGCCGTTTGGACGGAAAGGATCAAGGTAGAAAGGTGAGTAGTTATTTAGGTTTAAGTTAGATTATAAGTTAGCGGTGCGTAACGCGCCCAATTTGCTCTCGCCAGGAGGAACCGTTTGTATGAGGGTCAGCTGATGGGCCCTTGGCTCTCCGGCTAGTCTTGGCGAGAACGGGACTTAATCGACTTATTTTATTGAAAACTAGCTTCTGCCCGCGACTCCGTCCGCGTGGAACTCGTTTATATCGCAGCTCCATACAAACTTTCACCCCCCCCCCATTTCATCCCCTTAGGGGATGATTTCCGGGATAAAAACTATCCTATGTCCTTCCCCGGGACGCAAACTATCTCTATACCAAAATTCATCTAAATCGGTTCAGCGGTTTAAGCTTGAAGAGGTAACAGACAGATAGGCAGACAAACAGACAGACTTTCGCATTTATAATATTTTAGTATGGATTAGTATGGATTGTCGAGTATGTTCTTAGCTATGAGTATGTTGTTGTGTCAAGGGGTTTTAATTTTTTTTTTCATCCAGGTGTCATTGGGGAAGATTCCCCCGGGCAGCCTGGTCATCATGCTGCGACCATTCCTGGCCTACCTGAGCCAAGGCCCCGTCGCCTCAGTCAGCATCGCCTCCAGGCGGGTGCTGACCGAGCTGCTCAAGCACGGGGACACTGAGGTGAGTCCTAGACAACAGCTTGGATCAATAAGTTGACTTAGGAGTCGTCGCATGCAAACGTCAGGAGTGACACAAGGCGGTGCAGATTCTGCCTTATGCGCAGCCGTAACTCCTTTCTGGGCAAACACATTATGTGCCCGGAGGAGATTAAATTCTAAAGATCAAATCCTGCAATGCTTCGAGTTCACAGGACTTGACCAAGAATAGGCATGATGCCTCATGTTGAAATTGATTAGTGATGCTAAATAGATAGTAAACTATCAGATTATCGTAATAAAGAAATTATTTTATTTTCCGTAATAAAGTATAAATTATAAAATATAATTTAAATCATGAAAAGATATGCCTTAAAAGTTTAGGAAAAATATGCATTTTTTTATTGTCCAAGAGTAAAAGCTACCAATAGAATCCTTATGCTTTTATAGAAACAAAACTGTATGACAACTATGTACTTAAACGCAGTATTTTGCGACCGAAAGAACAATTTACCTTATTTTCTATACAATGATTAGTACAAATATCAGTTGTGACGTCATACCTGTGTGTCTATCAGCATGAAGCGTTTCGCGCTGCCGCCAGCGAGGTCAATCTTTGTCTCAAACTTTTGGGTATTTATGTTCTTTAATGGTAGTTGCTCCCATACAAACATTTGTTCCTCTCCAAAAACTGGTTCGAATGACGTCACAAAAAAATCTTAGTCATCATCCTACTGTAGTAAGTGGCGATCACAATAGATCAGTGATATATTAATATTATATTATATTAAGGGACAATCTTACACAAATCGACCTAGTCCCACAGTAAGCTCAGTAAGGCTTGTGTTATGGGTACTAGACGACGATATATATAATAGATATAAATACTTAAATACATAGAAAAACTTCCATGACTCAGAAACAAATAGTCATGCTCATCACACAAATATTTGCCCTTACCGGGATTCGAACCCAGGACCTTCAGCTTCGTAGGCAGCGTCACTACCCACTAGGCTAACCGGTCGTCGATGAGTGATGGTCGCAGTGATATAAGGGCTCTCACAGTCCGGAAGCCACTACCAGAATAATAATAATAATAGGAGTCACCAGGACGCTTGCCGTAGTTTAACGACATTTATTTATTTATCGTATGGCATTTCGGTCACTGGATTACATATAAAATAATAAGAAAATTGGCTAAAGATTTAGATTTGCCCTCTTCAAGTACTCTGTGGCGAGTGGAGTAAGACACTTGAGGTCCTCCATCCGTCCTGAAAACTTTGTTATTGGGCATTCCAGGACCATGTGGTTCACTGTCTGATCGGGGTTTCCACACACACTCCCTCTTACATTGCACGCCCCGTCACTTCTGTCCTAAAATCTGCTGAGACTGAAAAACAAAGAGAATATTCCGCTGCTTGCGAAGCGAAACATGCTACCTTCACCCCTCTCGTGACTTTCGTCGATGGCGTATTCGCACCACAGATGACCTCCTTTGTCAAACACATTGGCGAAGCCCTCACAGACCGTTGGAATAAATCACTGAGTATGATACTGGGTTGGCTTAGAATAAGGATATGCACTGCCATAATTCGAGCCACCAGTATGTGCATACGAGGCACACGCCACAAATTCAATCCTGCAGCGAAACTGTTGGGGTTTGACGACGGAGCAGCCATTCCAAGCACTCACTAAACTTCATCTGTGCATCGCAGATACGTGATTTATTATTATTATTTGTCATACATTATTATTATCTGAAACTGTAAAAGGATCCGTTATCTAGGTTGGAAACTATACTTGAAAGGCTAAGTTAATTAACTAACAAAACAAACCACGTGACTTGGCCATTCAACCAATCATAGCAACCTTTTGTATCTGGGTAAGGACCAAATTCTTGGCCAGTAGTTAGCCTGGTTTATTGGCTGAATGACCAAGTTACGTGGTTTGTTTTGTTAGTTCATTACCTAAACCTTTCGAGTAAGTCGTGTCAGTTGCTAGAAATTTAAATAGAAAAAAAATGGGGAGAACGTTTTCAGTCTATAATAATTATTTTTTAAATATACTTTTCTGTCGTGGTTCGGCACTATCACGCATTTCTTTCTGCTAGAAACAGTAAAATTGTAAGAAAATAATATTAAATTAAGTATAACATGTTTCTTCACAAAAAAAATTACACTAGAAACACATTTTGAAAAATCTCACGTGAGATTGGGGGAAGGGGGATGAGCCGAATCTCACGAAATCTCACCAGGGGAGAGAGGGGGTCAGAAGATTTCAGGCCTCACGTAATTACAGGACGCCCCCAATCAACTTTTTTTTGGTGTTATTCTCCTGGTAACTCGGGAGACAACAGTAGCAGAGTTTCTTAGAAAAAATACTATAAATTGGACTCCTATCATGCTAAGGAGATGGAATGGGTTAACCAATATAACAAAAACACGTGTTTAGTGGATTTAAGCCACAAAAAATGTTACTTTTAAAGAGTGACCCAGGAGACTTAATCATGGCCACGAACAACAGAAAATAGTTGATTGGCCCTTGCAACCGAATCCTTTATAACGACTTCAAAAAAGTATTAGCTCGCGTTTGGGTGAACTGATTTTTACGCAGTTTTCACCAAAGCGTAGAGAATTGCACGGTGGTGGTCTGAGTATACAATTTATTGATATTTTGTCTGCAAGCTTTACAAGCTTTTATTGAACTTGCACTGTGTAAGTAAGTAATTTTTCCGTCAAAATTTGCAATCTGTCAATCATTTGCCGTTATCCGATTGAGCTGAAATTTTGGGTAAAGGTATAGTTTGGATGACAATTCAATATTATGGTACCATCGAGCTGATCTGATGATGGAGACAGAGGGTGGCCATGGGAATTCAGTATTTAACCGACGTAACCCCGCTGAGCTTGGGCTCGTTATAATCGTCTCAATGAGTAGTTCATGCCGGTATACAGAAAAGTACGGCAATAAAAGCTTGTACCAAAAATTAAATTTTCGACAGAAACTTGAAGACCAGTATGAAATGTTCATTTTATTTTCTAGGAAGAGGAGACGGATGATGCAGATTCTGACCAGGGTTCAGACGAAGGCAGTGAGGAAAACGGTGACGTTCAGGAAAATGGTGACGAGGGAAGCGACGAGGAAGAGGTGACGAATGGGTGAGTATACATTATAGTGGTGTCTTTCGACCTGTGGATCGCCCTCGGGGGCTCGCGTAGCCTCTTGAAGGAGATGGAAGCTACTTGTCATTTAGAATGGTATAATCCATACTAACATTATAAATGCGAAAGTGTGTCTGTCTGTCTGTCTGTCTGTCTGTCTGTTACCTCTTCACGCTTAAACCGCTGAACCGATTTGGATGTAATTTGGTATAGAGATCGTTTGAGTCCTGGGGGAGGACATAGGATAGGATTAATCCCGGAAATCATCCCCCAAGGGGATGAAGTTCGGGGTTAAAGTTTGTATACGATATAAACGAGTTCCACGCGGACGGAGTCGCGGGCAGACGCTAGTAATTGGATATGATTGTGAAATACATAGAAAATACCCCTCTAGCGAAACAATTTTTTTTGGTGTCATTTTAACGTGGAAGTTAGTACGATCAAATTATAAACCATATGATATAGAGAACAAATATAGCCCTGTACGAGACTCGAACTTGTGCCCTCTGTATTGCCGGGACAGCGCTTTCCCTTCTTTCTTTATCTTTGACCTATGTGTATATTTAATCAAATTTCTTCGACGGAGGCCCATTCCACTTGTCCAATATCTTGGTTCAAGTTTTTATATTATTCGCGTAGCCATTTTGAATTAAATGTCATTCGTGATGTTTGATCAAATGTTTGGGTAAAAATGTTGTCATCTTTTTAGATGAGCGGCCATTCGTAAAAGTGGTAGATTATGATAGATCTACTCAAAACACACATATTTTTTATGAAATGTGATACACTAAAATGCATCGGAGCCGAGATATTTGTAATATATATTTTCACAGGTCATATTGAAAAGTTATAAACAAAACTTCAAACTTAAATATCTCGGCTCCGATATTGTGCGTATTAAAGAGGTCCTGAGGTAGATTATTAAAAAAACATCCTTGGCCGCTGCAAAAAATAAAAACGACATTTTTTCTCATACAAGGTCAACCCAAATGGTATGGGGTGGGTGTTGGTATGCCCAAATGAAGTCACAATATCTTTGATCAAAGGCACATTGGACATGGATCTTGGTCAAGTGGAATACCCTTACCTTAGCTATGTTCGTAGTGTGATGTTAATTTTCATCTCACCAGTGCATTGGACCCCCGCGCGGGCCGAGTGGACGTGGTGCTCCAAGCTTTGCCGGTGCCCGCTGAGCAGCTCGTGTCCAGCTTGAAGCAGTTCCTACCACAAGCCAGGGGAGCTGGCAACCGCCGCGCCCGCCGGTGCATACAACTGTAAGTCTTCATCATATCATAGTCCCCAAAGAGTGCCACAATGACCGCTCCCGCGCCACCCGCCTCCTGCAGAGTCACCAGGTCATCAGCCCACCTTGTCGGGTCCCGCGCTGTCTTCTCATTCCTGGGTTTTGAGGAGTCTTTAGACACAACCGCCGCGCCCGACGCTGCATACAACTGTAAGTCTTCATCATATCAGCCGAAAGACCACTGCTGGACATAGTCCCCAAAGAGTGCCACAATGGCCGCTCCTGCGCCACCCGCCTCCTGCACACTTACCAGGTTATCAGCCCACCTTGTGGGGTTCCGCGTTGTCTTCCTATGCCCGGGTCTTGAGGAGTCTTTAGACACAACCGCCGCGCCCGCCGGTGCATACAACTGTAAGTGTCTTCATCAGAGCCGAAAGCCACTGGACATAGTCCCCAATGAGTGCCACAATGGCCGCTCCTGCGCCACTCCGCCCCCTGCACACTTACCAGGTCATCAGCCCGCCTTGTGGGGTCCCGCACTGTGGGAGGCCATCTTGAAATCTTAAAGTTACAGCTCTCCTTCGCCTGGTGGCGCGGCCATCCTGCTCTTGGTGAATGAATGAATTGACTGACAGCGCGGTAAATTTGATTTATGAGTATTTGATATTGAATACTGGTCTGTGAATATTATGTTCGTTTTGCGTGAACAACACTCGTACTTTATGACCATTAAACAATATGTCCACAGGACATTTTGTCACGTTGACCACTCAGTCCCGGAATCGTCAAAGCGGACCCCGGGTTCCTTTAGGCACAACCGGGAATAACCCTGGCTATATGCTATTGGCCTTGATTCAAAGGCAAAGGCAAAGGCAAAGTGTTTTTATTTGTCATTGAACCGCGTGTTTCTCTTCGCAGCCTGGAGCAGTTCTCGTCGGGCTCGCACCCGTTCGCGGCGCCGCCCCGCGAGCTGGACGTGGGTCCTCCGCTGCGGCCCACGAAGACCGCCAAGGCGCTTCGGGCGTTGGAGAAGAAACTGGTGGCTAGCGGTGACGAGCTGGCTTTGCGAGGTGAGAATACGGCTAATTTGTTTCTGATTGAAAGATTTAGTGGCCGAAACATATAGTAGCGACGGGCCACGAATGCCTGTGGTCGCCGGTTCGGATCCGGCTCGGAGCATTCAATTTTTCCTGCTGCTGCTTAATACAAATTAAATTTAGCAAGGGGTGGCGCATCGTTAGTGACAATTCGATCACTATAATTTTCTCAAACATGCAATGAAATATTGACGTTGTGTTCTTCATAATAGGCTTCGAAGTGTCTCGTTTTTGGCACAGGATCACGGCGTTCAACCATAAAAATTAAAGTTTAATTTATTATTTATTTCATTGCATGTTTGAGAAAAGCACTATACATGTCTCAGCGTAAAAAGGGGTTGCCAGCCTCATAACTATCCGACCTCGCTACGCTCGGCCGTCTATATGTACTCGGCCGGCAACCTCTTACTTCCCGGCCTCTGTAGTAATGAACTATTGAGACGTTGGTGCCATTAAGAAGCCTAAGTCTTCTGGTAGATGTCGCTACACGCCTCCCTAAGGCGTTGTAAGAAGGAACTGATTGAAAGATTTAGTGGCCGAGACAGATTGTTCCAATAGCTCCGTTGGTTAGTGGCGACGGGCCACGAATGCCCGTGGTCGCCGGTTCGAATCCGGCTCGGAGCATTCCATTTTTCAATGTTTCCTTTCATTTAAATTTATAATTTGTTTCTCGTTAGCATTGTAACATCTCCAGCGCTCACACGACTGACGCCGAGTCGAGAACATCTACCCTCCTCTTTCCAACCTTTATTTTTAACCTATCTAAGGAGCGTCTAGCAAGTATACCTTTAGGCGCCAGCTTAATATATTTGACTAGCGACCCGCCCCGGCTTCGCACGGGTACTATATTATACATATAAACCTTCCTCTTGAATCACTCTATCTATTAAAAAAACCGCATCAAAATCCGTTGCGTAGTTTTTAAGATCTAAGCATACATAGGGACAGACAGCGGGAAGCGACTTTGTTTTATAACATGTAGTGATGACGCTCCAAAAATCCCAACCCTAACCCGTCCAAACATCCCAACCGTATCGCGTTTTTTACTTTCTGTTTTTTCATCTAATTTTGCTAGTGTTACATATTTTACCAATTGATTATATTAATTATTTATTTATTACTAGCTTCTGCCCGCGACTCCGTTCGCGTGGAACTCGTTTATATCGCAGCTCCATACAAACTTTCACCCCCCATTTCACTCCCTTTGGGGATGATTTCTGGGATAAAAACTATACTATGTCCTTCCCCGGGACTCAAACTATCTCTATACCAAAATTCATCTAATTCGGTTTAAGCTTGATGAGGTAACAGACAGACAGATAGACAGACAGACACACTTTCGCATTTATAATATTAGTATGGATGTGTATACGTTTGTATCGGTAGTATGTTGTGTTGGGTTCCGTGGGTCACGTACGGAGCTGTTAGGTATCTGTCTGACACCTCGGCATAATGCTGAGACAGCGACCGATTCACTGCCGCGAAGACACACACAATATGTGTCAATTGTATTGAATGTCTACTCCCTTTGTCTCCGTGTGTCGTTTGTGTGGTGAATAAATGTCTTCCGCGTCACGACTTGGCAGCATGTTTTGCGTACTGGCAAACTCTTTAAGACTATAATTTTCGAGTTTAAGAGTCCGCAGCAAGGTCCGCTCAACTCCGCGTTGAGATCGCGCGCTTACGCTTTAAAATGTTGTTGTTTCACCTAGAGGGAGACAGGGCGCTAGCAGTAAAGCGAGAGCGCGCGGGGAGGCGGAGCTATACATGTCGCAGTTAAAATATCGCAGTAAAATATCTTCATACAACGGCGAAATTATTGCGGTAAATAAAATATAACAGTAGAACATCTCCATAGCGAGATAACAATAAAGTTTATACAGTGCGTAAGTGCGGCTAGGCAAATTTTAACTGATTATTTAACCTACTAAAAACGTAAATGTAGAGTACAGGCTACAAGTTTTGATGTGCCAACAAAAGTAGTAGTAACTAGTAACATAAGTATAACATACAATATACCAGGTTTTGTCATTTTAACAACCTAGTGCCATAATTGCATAGCAGATTTTCAGATACCACTACCACTATTTTTGTTATAAATGAAATAAATTAATATTTATTCTGCAAGTAGGCCGCCAAGTAAAGGGCACTTTTATAAGTCAGGCCCTACCAGCGCTTCTGCAGAGACCACTGTCAAGAAGAAACGCCGCAAGAAACTTAACAGTCAGTCTTTTTCCCAAAACAAGCTTATTACAGTGATAGTACTTAAACTATTTTTAAATAAGTAACTCTAAAATCCGTATTATAGATGATCAAAAATATTAGACACGTATTTTTTCTTTTGGTCACTAAACAAAAAATGTCGAAGTTATAAGTGCGCGTAACGTCACGGTTCATACGTTTGTGAAGTCACGTGGATTATCTACGCGCCATAACTTCGTCATTTTTACAGACTTCAAAAAAGCAGGAGGTTCTATGTTCGGTTGTGTGTATTTTTAAAATAGGTGCCCAATATCTTATGATCAATAAAAATACGCACTAATTAGAATCCAGATCTTTTTTCCTAGGAACCTACCCTATAAATATTTATTCACATTGAAGATTTGGTGTATTGAAGGAAATAAAAAAAGATCATACATTTGGTAAAAAGTACATACTTACAACAATGATCCTAGTTGGTCCATAAATAAATGAAATTTGAATTTATAGCCTTATTATAACTTACCTATTAGGATTTATATTTTCTTTTTGACGACGAGCCGGTCCTCTTTTCTTCCTTCGAGCCGATAGCCATAATTTTGTCTTTGAACACCTTTTCGCTTCTAGAAAAAAAAATAACTATAGGTAATTATAAACGTCTATACGCTCCCGTGATCGCTTACCATCAGGTGGACCGTATGCTTGTTTGCCCCCTTATAGTTTTAGTTGAAAAATATATGTACCTATGTACCTTGTACATCTTATATCTACAAATTGGACAAGCGCCAACCTGAGCACATAATATAGTAAGAACCTAGTACATACATAAATAATAAATACCTACAACCAAGGTTCAAGTAGCACCGAGAAACAACTGCTATTGTCGCGTCGTAATTTTTTTATTTAGATACCTACCTAGTATTGTTATTGTCAGGTCACTCGATCAAAAAAGTGGAAGGGTAGGTAAGTGCCAATTTCTATATATAATTATGATATACAACATGTTAATAAAATAACGCAAAACCTGAAAACAGTTTGTTCAGAATCGAGCATAGAATGCGAAAAAAATAAAAAATTAAAATTTGACAAGATTTATTTTTTACATTTGTATGGAGTGTTGGCCGTCTGGGGCGACCTGCTCCATACAAATGTAAAAAATAAATCGCGTCAAAAAATTTTTTTTTTATTTTTTTCGCATTTTACTCTCGATTCTGAACAAACAGTTTTCAGGTTTTGCGTTATTTTATTAACACGTTGTATAGAAGTACGTAGATTACTATAGAGAGTGACGAAAAAACCTATCCTATATACTTTAGGATACTATACTATAACTTACATACCTACTTAGGTAAACTAATTAAAATTTCTAAGCAATAATGTGTGATAGGTAGTTTTCGTATAAAGTCCGTTCGTTCATCCTCGTCTTATTTAAATTTATAGCGTATTATTATTTTTTAACTATGTAAGTATTTTGTTTTGGCTATACAGTGTTTTTTTTTAATGGGACAGTATGGGGAAATCCGAATCTAAAGGAGATAGAGGAAAAGTGTCCAAGGAGACATTAGGTGTTTTTTTATGTAAACAAATTTGGCTCATTAAAATTTTTGGTCAAGCGTGAGTTGTTCTTAAAAAATTATAAAGTTGGTCAATTTTTTTTTTGACGCGGAGCGGCTCTGTTTCATGTAAGGATTATTTCATTGTATGGAAAGAAAAAAATCTGAACAGCAGAAGTTGGTCAAATTTAATGAAAACTAATCTTCATACAATTGCAGTATTCACCTTTTAATATTGTTACAAGTGCCTAGGCGTGTAAAAAAATATTTAAAATTATTCCATTTTTAAATTTCGATAATCGATAAGAGCTCCAGATGATTCAAGAGAAGAACATTTTTTTTAAGGAACTTTGGTAAGATAATCTACCAACAAGATGGTGCACCAGCCCACAACAGTAGGGCAAGTAAACTGTGTTTGGACGAGCAGTTTCCAAACCGTTGGATGGGTACGAGTACATATGGGCCGATAAAGTGGCCCCCACGATCGCCCGACTTAACGCCATTAGATTTTTTCTTATGGGGTTACCTTAAGGGTCGAATTTATGAATCCCGATACAACTCCGTACAAGAATTAAAAGATGCTGTTTACAACACTTTAAACACAATTCACCATAAGTCTCTGTTAAATGCAACTAGAAGTGTCTTGAAGCGTGCTCGTACCTGCATAAGACAAGACGGCGGCCACATCGAACATTTACTCAAGTAATAAACCAACTGTATGAAGATTAGTTTTCATTAAATTTGACCAACTTCTGCTGTTCAGATTTTTTTCTTTCCATACAATGAAATAATCCTTACATGAAACAAAGCCGACCCGCGTCAAAAAAAAAATTGACCTACTTTATAATTTTTTAAGAACAACTCACGCTTGACCAAAAATTTTAACGAGCCAAATTTGTTTACATCAAAAAACACCTAATGTCTCCTTGGACACTTTTCCTCTATCTCCTTTAGATTCGCATTTCCCCATACTGTCCCATTTAAAAAAAACACTCTGTATAAAAGAATCAAACTATATATCACCAAAGCCATATCCAGAATGATTTGACGTACCCAAGTGATATTTACGTAGGTACCTACCTATTTAATACCGAATGAGTACCTACTGTGAGATTAAAATTTTGTTTACCTACCAAATAAATTAAATAACACGTCAACTAAGGATTAATGACTAGGTACTCATATACATTAATATAATATGTACATATTACATGTATATAATTTATTTGTATACTTGGAACTTGACTAAAATGCATATAAGTAGGTACTTACCCGGTTTATCCATTTTTGTAACATAAAAATGCAAAGTCCATAAGAAAGCCACAGATCGTCGATCAGTATGATCAGTATGATCACACACACCACCAGTATCACCAAGAAAAATCAAATCCGTTTTATCAGTCCAAGTCGTGAATTGACCGCGATTATCGTAGGAAGATAATTCACCAAAACAATACGTCGCTCCCGCGCACAGCAAATGGGTCACTATTGTCACTAAACTAAGCGCACGGCAAGGAGTAGCTATGATAAGGGCGGTGCGTACCGCCGCCCCCCCCCCGGACCGTTCCCCGCGCTAGAGTAATTCGCTGCAGTTTCGCATCAAATTTTTGTAATTTATTTTAAGGTTTTCGTAGTTACGCTCTCATTTTAAAACTACAAGATCAATTTTGATAAATCTTTTTTCTTTTCAAACTGCATAGTTTAATCGACACCGGAAATAGGTTTTGACTTCAATCTAAACTATATTTTGGTCGTAGTAGGCCGCCGAACTGAACAACTTTCTGGGGTCTAAAAATGCAAAACTTGTACTCGCTCTATTTTCTTTCTATTAACATTTTAAGAGTCATAAACTAGTTTTAGCCCTAGATATATCTTACCTCATTATATTTAGAGAATTTCATGATAATGTGACATGTTATTTATTTATTTATTTATTTATTTATTGATACATGGAAAACCAACAGCGCAACATATTTATAGACAAAATAATAAAACCATATAGCCAATTACAGGTTCACACTTATAGAAATAAACTAACACAAATAAATCTATAGCCAAACTTAAACTTAGCGTACATTACGCACAGTAACCAATCGCGCACCAATAGCAAGCATGGCAATGGGAATAAACAAATACAAGGTAGTTAATAAATTGGAATGTATATAAACTCTAGTAACCCGAGCCTACACCTGAAGTATCACACATGAAGAATCTTGTCAGTTTAGATTTTATTGCTTGTATGCTATCACAAAATATGTCTATATCTAATTTAACTACAACTTCGTTTAAACTCCTGCCTGCTCTGCACAAAAAACTATTCTTTCTATATTTAGTGGAAACATGGAACATGCTAATAGGACGAAAATGGCGGAAACTTCTTATGGGAGTATTGAAATGAATTTTACCAAGTAAATTAGGACAGTCAACATTGCTTCTTATTATATTTAACAAGTATAAGACATCAGCAAATTCACGACGCTTAACAAGGGGTATCAGGTGATGCTTTTTACATAAGGTTAAATAATTAGATGAGCTGTAATGTGTATGCATTTTATAGCAAAGAAATTTCATGAATTTGGATTGTAATCGCTCAATTCTATCGATGTAAATTTTGTATTGGGGATTCCATATCTGAGATGCGTATTCCAACTTGCTTCTCACATAAGCACAATACAAGATTTTCAGCGTCTTAATACGTGTAAAACAAACCGAACTACGCATTATAAATCCAAGTGACTTAGAAGCTTTACTTATAATATTATCGACATGTTCATTAAAAATAAGCTTCGAATCATGAAAAACCCCTAGGTCTCTTATGCTGGTTAGTTGCTGAATACAGTTACCTTTCAATGAATAAGAAGTAGGTATTTTATTTAATTTTCGAGAAAAGGTTACGGTGAAACATTTTGAGGGATTTAAATCCAATTTATTCATAACACAATATCTATCCAGTCGGTTTAGATCAGACTGCAGCGCAGTAGAATCTTCAGGTGAAGCAATCTTGGCAAAAATCTTCATATCGTCAGCAAAACTGAGTAGCTTAGAAAACCGAAAACAGGTACCTATATCATTCACAAAGACGTTAAAAAGGAGTGGTCCCAACAAAGATCCCTGGGGAACGCCACTTGGTACGGATACCCAGCTTGACATGTAGTTTTTGATCACTACCGACTGGCAGCGATTTTCTATGTAAGATATAAACCACCTCAGAAGATCCCCTCTAATACCCATTAAGTAAAGTTTATATATTAAGATATCGTGGTCAATCCTATCAAAAGCCTTACTATAGTCAGTATAGATTACATCCACTTGGTGGCCAGAATCCATTGTCTCAGACACAAAATCGTTCAGAAGAGCAAGATTAGACACTGTAGACCTCCTTTGAACAAAACCATGTTGAGTGCTATCTATAGTGTTTTTGAATACTGATGAAACCTGCAAATGGACAATTTTTTCCAAAACCTTAGCCAAAATACACAATTTGGAAATCGGCCTATAATTTGTTACGTCCGTTTTAGGGCCTTTCTTTATAACTGGTGTAATAAAAGCTGATTTCCAAACCGACGGGACAGAACATTCAGCGAAAGATGTACGAAATAATAATAATATAGGTTTTGTTAAGGCTTTAGCACAATTAATTAGAAACATAGCTGGCACCTGGTCCGGACCTGCTGACTTACTAGGATCAAGACTGAGTAATAATTTAGTAATTACAGCAGGATCCACCGAAACATTGTGAAGATGACTAATAGAATCGGCACAGTCATCAAAGTTGAAGTAACTCCACGATGCTCGAGAGATAGAAGGTGCGGCTTGCGCTAGAAAACTTGTTTTAAAATAATCGGAAAACGCATTACAAATGTCAATTCCTGAGTTTATAGTGGCACCATCATAACACATACAGTTCGGTATTCCAAAAGAGTTAAATCGAGATTGAACAAAAGACCAGAATTGCTTGGGGTCCTTACTAATGTTGTTCTCAACTTTCTCAGTATAATTAAAGAAGCATCGCTTTTCCATGCGCTTAACTCTTTCCCTCTGATACTCAAACGCAAGCAAATCACACCTATTACCATATAGCTTGAATTTGCGATGATATTTATGTTTTTCTTTAAGGGCTTTCTTAAGCGAGTTAGAGTACCAGACAGGGTATGTGCTAACAGTAATAAGCTTATGCGGGACATACTTATCTCTTAAATATTGAAACTTTAAATAAAAGAAATCTACACATTGTTCTAATGTACGGTTTGAGAATTCAGTTTCCCAGTTTATGTCTAAAAGATCTAAGTTAATTAATTCATAGTTCGCTTTATTGTAATAATATTTCATAACTGGTGCCGGTTTAAGGAAAGTACGAAAAGCAAATGAAACTGATATATTTAAAGCCTCATGATATGGGTCTATGGGTACAAGAGGGGTTTGACAATTACACACAGTTACTACGTCATTACAGAGTACTAGATCCAGTATTTTACCAAACTTATTTATCACGCCGTTATATTGACACAAGTCAAGGGAATTTAGCTCATCGACCAGGTTACACTCATCTATAGATGCATAATATGTAGGTAAGTAATGTTGATTATTGAGCGTCCACACAATATTACTTAAATTAAAATCGCCGATTATAAGGAATTTATGATCAGGATTTATATTTACAAATTCCCCCAATCTATCCAAAAAGTTGCAAAGTTGGTCTGAAAATGAGTACCCCTGCCCCTGTTTACATAAGTATACAACACATAAATGTAATTTTACCGTATTGTTTATTGTTAAAGTGAGCCACAAGTCCTCCGCTGAGGATTGATAGGCAGGTTGAGGAACTACAGCCAACTCCTTCCGGGTAGCTATAACGACACCACCTCCCCGACTCTGCCCAGTCAGCACTAGGTCGCGATCCCGCCGCCAAACAACATACCGACTATCAAATAGCTCACAATCAGCGATACCATCCACAAGCCACGTCTCAGTTAGCAATATTATATCATAGGAGGTTAATAGAATATTACGATAAAAATCAATTGTTTTGGATCGAAGTCCCCTAACATTTTGGTAGTATAAAGAAAGTGTTCCATTAAAATTATTAGCCATCACTAAATATTAACGCAAAACAATAACAATAACATGGTATAAAATACCTCCAAATAGCCGCCTTCATCCCATTAGCATTCCTTGCATTAACTTCGTTTTTATACGAGGCACATAGAAACAGGAACAGTAGAACATACGACTTAATTTCAATAACATTCATCCAACTAGACATGGAATAAACCACGGTAGTGTGACAAGGCGGGCAATACGCATACGCATAAATACATAGATTAGCAACAAGCGAAAAAGAGACAATTATACTGTGCACAAGATAATCTTCAAGTGCATTCAAGTTAGAAGCGCAAGCAGTAGGCCGGGCGACAATCAGCGATAACAAGCAACTGCATTCCAGTGACCCTAGGGTTCTCAAACTATCCGAATAGCGTTTACACAAATTTAACTCGTAAATTATATAAGTAGGTTTAATAGGAAAAAGCACTAGCAATAACTGACACAACAAGGATAATGATAGGTTTAAATAAAATTTAGTCGCAAAACTGCATATCACGTAAACCAAGAATTCTGAGATAAACTGTGACACTATTTTTGAAAAAACGCACACTATAACAGTCTGTTTAAATCCGCCTGATTGTTAATGATGAATACTTTTGATGAGTCATCTTTCCTCACGTGTATTTTTCCAAACTTCACCCAAATAAACATGTAACCCTTAGGTTTTAAGGAGTTCTTCGCAGAGGTGAGCAACTTCTTGTAGTCCTGAGACAGGTGATCATTCAGGTAAATGTGTTGCGCGTTTCCAACAAAGCCAATTTCGCTAGCCAGTAGCGTCTTTTTAGCACGGGCAGAAGCCAAGAAGTCCTCTTTTACGTAACGATTAATAAAACTCACGATAATTAGCTTCTCCTTGCTATTGTGTATTGGCACCCTAGAAATATAATTAACACTGGATTTTTGAATTGGATAGCCAACCGTTAGCGCTATGTGGTCCAGGATTTTAAATAAATCTTCATTTTGTTTTAGTGGTACGCGTTATATTAAAGTAAGGACGTAACTACGTTTGTATGAAGAATCGAGCTTGCTGCGGACTCTTAAATGCACTAAACATGTGGTTTATTATATTGGGAAACTCATTCTATGGTGGGGCATCTACTAAGCACGCAAGAAGTCATTTTTTTTTGCTAAGAATGTATGTGATTATTACATACATATATACATTCACACCGTTATCCCTAAAAGGGATAGACAGAGCACATGAAACTTGTGTTTCAGTACCAAACTCGACCTCTTTAAAATAATTAAAAAAGGAAGTGTTTTTTTTTTCTCTTTGAACTTACTTTTTAAGACAACGCGGGCAGTTTGTTTAATAAACATCCATAGTTTTTAACTTCAAAATGGTACGATAATCATCAATTAAATGAGTGTTTTACTGAAAAATGTCATCTCAATAGAACGGGGTGACAACTAGTGTTTATCAATACAATACGTATTAGGAAACACAAACTTACCTGAAAAGGTGCCGTTTCTGAAGTTTTATTAAATTCGCGTTAGATGTCGCTACGAGCCTCCCTAAGGTGTAATTATAGGAGTGGAAGGGATTGAAAGATTCGTCGCCACCAGCGGACCCACGGTAGCTCAGTTGGCTCAGATGGACGGATTCCAGACGTCGCTGGTTCAAATCCCGCTCGTGCGAAGAACTTTTCAATTTTCCACTTTGATCGAATTTTAGAATTTCGTTAGCAGACGTTTCTGTTTAGTAAACATTTAGTGTTAACTGAAAAAATACTGTTTTCACGCAGGTTTGAGCCGGAAGCACCGGAAACGGCTGCTGGCGAAGTCCCGCGCGGGTTTGTCCATCGTCGACGACGTGCAGCAATCCGAACGGAAGCCCGCCAACACTGCCGTAAGTATTACTCCTGTTATACAGAGCAATGACGCGTACAGAGGCGTCTTTACGGGGTTTAAGGGTGTGCGTTGCACACGGGCGCAGCGGTCCTAGGGGGCGCCGAGCCGTACTTTGTAACTATTCCACTTTGACCGCGCGCTTACTACGGGGCGCTAGAGTAATGTTTGCACACGGGCGCTACACGGGCAGACGCCTCTGGACGCGTAGTTGCATTGCAGTGTCCGAGAGGCAACCGGATGGCTCGCGGTATTTGAGCCCCCGAAGCGTTGTGGGACCGCCATGTGCAACCCGAACTGAGCCGATTTGAATGTTATACCTAGGCGGTTGAGTTACTTTTTGAATGGAATACTTTGATTCAATTCGGCCAACTCGAATAATCTCAAGTGTACACGTACTATAATAAAATATTTGTCGCTACCAGCGAACGAAAAAACATAGAAGTCTAACTAGCGCCGTAAAATGGCCCCACAGAAAGGGTTGCCATGGTAGGCGGGGCGTGAGAACGATGCCAGGCAGCCGTTTAGTTCGGACATGGCAGTGTTGTCAAACTGTTCAAACCAAATGTACATTTTCAAAAAATATGCCTTCTTGTGCAGTAAAATTTTGTGCGAGTCGTTCAGACAAGCATATCAAAAAAGATGAAATCACTTTTCACAAGTAACTAAAGCAATACACATATTATTTTGATTTTATTGTTAGGATCACATTTTGTACAGGGATGGTGTCATGCCAACAGAGATCTATACTTTTTTAATAAGTTAAACACACAATTTATGACTTGGTATTTTTATTTATCTAGTACCTGGGCGACTGGGCCCCACGCAGGTGGAAATAGAGCAAACTTATTTTCCTTGATATGAGACCTATAGCTAAGATTTAATTTTCACCCCCGTAAACTCTTTCATTGCAAATTTCGTCAAAATTGTTGGTGTGTTACAAATAAATATACTAGTTTAACAATATAGGATATAATCTGTAGTTGTTGACTGCATCATTGCGATCATCGTAGAAAGGCCTTAAACTAAGGCAGTATTTTTTTGTACTTTTAGTACCTAGGTAGCTAAAATAAAAAATCTTAACCTAAACATATTACACCAACGTTATGACAACTAAATAGCTTCTTGTTGCATGTAACCGTCCAACAATAGGGATGATGACTAAGATTTTTTTGTGACGTCATTCGAAGCAGTTTTTGGAGAGGAACAAATGTTTGTATGGGAGCAACTACAATTAAAGAACATAAATACCTAGAAAATTGAGACAAAGATTGACCTCGCTGGCGGCAGCGCGAAACGCTTCATACTGTGTGCCTATACAAGTATGACGTCACATTTGTACATTTTTACTAATCGTAGTATGGAAAATCAGGTAAATTGTTGTTTCGGTCGCGAAATACTGCGTTTAAGTACATAGTTGTCGTACAATTTTGTTTCTAGAAAAGCGTAAGGATTCTATTGGTAGCTTTTAATTTACTCCTGGTCAATAAAAAAAAATGCATATTTTTTCTAAACTTTCAAGGTTCATATCTTTTTACGATTTTAATTATATTTTATAATTTATACTTTATTATGATAATTTGATGGTTTACTATCCATTTAGCATCACTACGTTATCAATTAACATGAGGCATCATGCCTATTATTAGTTTTCGTTGCCAATGTCGTATAGCTGTCGTCCGACGTGATGCACGACGATTAGTCACAGCAATGCATTCGTAGATTGACCAATCGCATCCATATTTGTGTCGGGTAATTGGTTTTAGGCACGTATTTGGGTAGAAATTTGTAAGGAGCTCGCCTTCTATCTTTTTTTCGTTCGCTTTTTATCAAATATTAGAAGACAAACTTACAGTAATCGAACTAGTAAGATCATGAGAAACCTAATAATGCAAGGAAATGTATCATCCATATCCAATTATGTTTTTTACAGAACGGCGAATGGAAGGTTGAAGAAACAGAACAGGTGGTCAAAAACAAGACGAAACGGAAGCGAGCCAACAAAGAGAACGAAGCGGAACCCAAAAACAAGAGACAGAAGACAGACAAGCAAGCAAGCACAGAAACACACGCGAAGAAGGACAAAAACAACGTTAAGAAACAGAAAAACGACAAGGTAAACGTTAAAGTTAAAAATAATGTTAAAGAAGCTAAGAGCAATGTTACAGATGGTCAAAGTAATGTTAAAGATGTCAAAAGTAAAGTTAAAGAAGTGAAAAGTATTGTTAAAACAAATTATGTTAAAGTTAAACATAGTGTAGTTAAATCCAGTAAAAATAATGTCCAGGCCAGTGTTGATGTAAAAACTAAGTTGAAGACAGAAAATAAAGTTAGTGTTAAAAATAGTGTAGTTAAAGTTAAAAATAGTGTAGTTAAATCCAGTAAAAATAATGTCCAGGCTAGTGTTGATGTAAAAACCAAGTTGAAGACAGAAAAGAAAGTTAATGGTAAAAAGGGCTTGAAAGAAGAAGCTAAGTTACTAGTTAATAAAGTAAAGAAATTTCAAAAGCTAGATAAGAATTCCAGTTTAGATTCATTGAATACGCCGAAAAAGGTGAAATTCGTTTTAAAAAACAACTCTATGCAAGGAACGGTGGATTACTATAAGAGTATAAGAGAAAGTCCGAATATTCCTTATGATGGTGCCAAGAGGCCTTCTAAGACTAACTTGAAACCATCGACTCCGTCACCAATAAATCCTTTCTTCAAGAAGAAAATTACCAGAAGGGCCAGTTTTGCAGCTCAGATTGTGTTCTAGATATTACAATTTTAGAAAAGTCTAGTTATTATGACATTTAAACTTTTTTATAGGCCATGTTGGAAGTCAATATTGTAACATTATTTCAAGAAAATACGTTGTCTCTTGGCGAACGGGACATAATGACAAGAACTAGTTAATTGACCCTTACCCTTACTTTATCATTTAGAAAATTTGACATTAGCATACAAACGACAGTAGCAGAAAACAAAGCTAACGAAAAAAACAATAGAATGCCAGCTCCTTACAAATTTCTCCCCAAACACGCGCCTAATACCCGGTATGCGCATGTTCGAACTAAACGGCTGCCTGGCCTCATATCAATAGTCAGGTCGACAGCGTGCCTGACCTCGGGGCTTTAAATTCAAGATTAGATTCTGCTCGTCAAACTGAACTTTTGTTCTGTAACTTTGTAAATTGACTATTATTTCTATCATTTATTCGTTTTTGAACTGTACGGACGCCAACACAGTTAACTGACCATCCTGTATTTATATTGAACCTTATTACAATGCACATAAAGTGCATGGATGGTCAGTTAACTGTGTTGGCGATGGTGCCATCAATGTATTGCAGACATGGCCTCATTATTTGACATCCATGACAGTGACAAATGTGTCAATTAAACTAATGGAATATGTGTATTAATTTGTATGAAATAATTAAAATGAAAAAAAGAACATTTTTGAAAAGTTGTTGAAAAAAGCAGTTTTGTTTTAGGAGCGTAAACGTTATTTGCGTTTAAAGCCCCAAGCTCAGAGACACCCAGTATACTGTTAATTAGGTGGTACACTTGTTTGCCACCACAGTGGTATTATACAAAAGGTGCATGAAACAATTTTGTCTTTTATTACGGTTTTAATGTAATATTACAATGTTTTATAAATTATGTTACTTTCGAAAACTTGAAGTAAATGTTTTATTTGTTTCAGAAAAGGAAATGCTTTTAGCTTTAATGTTTTGTAAATTCATGTCGGATTTTTAATATTGTATAGTGAGTAGTAATATTATTTAACTTACCTATGTTCGTAAAAATGAAGTTGCTAAAGTAATATTTTTGATGTTTGACTTAAATGTGTAATATTATGTAATTTCTTAATTAAAAGTATTTCTGGGGATCTCATAAGTAACGTGATCCAAGAAAAAAAAAGGCTTCTTTATTTTGTCCGTAATATTTGATGAGACCTCAGGGTTCCAGATGGGATTCCTTTTAAGGGCGCCAGGGCGGTTAACTCTCCATACAAACGTAGTAGTTCTCATTTTAAAACAACATGCTAGAATAACATGTCTGTAAATACATAAGGGATCCGCCACTAGGTAGGAAACTAGTCTGTTGCTAGAAAAGAAAATTGAAAAACAATGGAGCTTCTTCCGCCTCAGGGCAAGTCGGCTCAGTTCGGGTCGCACAGGGCGGTTCCACAACACTTCCGGAGCTCAAATACCGCGAGCCATCCGGTTGCCTCTCGGACACTGCAACTACGCGTCATTGCTTTAACTATTACTATCAAGGTGTGAACCTAGATAATTTTAAAGGTGCCGATAGACTTGAGCATAATAGCGAATGTTACATTACAGGTAAAAGCTCACAAAATAAACGGGAGCGTTTCAGCGAGTATCCGAGCGAAACGAGAGTAAAGGAGGATGGGCAGGTTTGTATGGACTCTGGCCTAGAAACCAATAATGACAAGCCATATATCATTAGGAAAGTTTTTTCATATTCTACAACTTTTTGTATGGCGGGAAATTTGTGTATAGCTGTGTAAAAAAAGTGGCCAAAAGCGTGTCGGACTACGCACAACGAGGGTTCCGTGCCTATTAAAAAGGTCGTATCGTTACTGAAATCTTATGGCACTTACGTCCTTTTCTTTAAGGAAGGCAGTTTTTTAGAAATATCTCAAAAACCTTTGAACCGATCTTGTTCAAATCAATTTTTGCTAAAAGAAGTAAATAGTGACTTTCGAGGCTATTATCTCCGACTCTATTCACTTAATCAAATAAATTGCTGAGAAACCTTATATTTCTTTTGAAAGGCCTATCGATTGATGTGCCACATGTGGGCTTGCAATGAAAAATTTTTTTTTGACTTTCTGTTTTATGTATGGGAGTGCGATTTGTTAGATGGGTTCCTCAAACGCGTTGTTTCAATGTAGCGTTTTCCCGAGTCGCATTTTTCCGCGATCGATCAATTTCCTTGTCGCTTTTTTACTCGTAGCTTTATTCAGTGTCTCATTGTTCCGCAATCGCTTTATATATTGTTGGTTTTTTCCGCTCTTTTATAAAAAAAAACCTCGAAGACGAAAGCGGAAGCTTTGCTTCCGCTTCCGTCTTCTAACCTATCCGTGATCCGAGTCAGTTTTGCTACTAAGCCCCTGTTCCCTACAGCCTACGATACACCACTATCTTGGCATTGGTTGATCTCAGAGAAAAGTTAATTTGATGCCCACCTTTGAACAGGGACTTAGGTGCAAAACCGACTCGGATCGCAGATAGGTTAGAAGACGGAAGCGGAAGCAAAGCTTCCGCTTTCGTCTTCGAGGTTTTTTTTTATAAAAGAGCGGAAAAACGATAAATATCTACACGAAAATAAGGCGATTGCGGAACAATGAGACGCTGAATAAAGCTACGAGTAAAAAAGCGACAAGGAAATTGATCGATCGCGGAAAAATGCGACTCGGGAAAACGCTACATTGAAACAACGCGTTTGAGGAACCCATCTAACAAATCGGGAGTGCACCCCTAAAATTTTTTATTAGTAATTGAATTACAAAACTATGTAGCGGTTAACAAAATACACCTATTCTCAAAATTTTATTCAAATACACATTATAGTTTTCGAATAAAATGCCTGTGACATACGGACGGACAGACAGACATGACGAATCTATAAGGGTTCCGTTTTTTGCCATTTGGCTACGAAACCCTAAAAAGCTATGAGAAGTTAAAAAAAGAATGCAGTCAATGTTGCATTATATCACAAAGCCAAAGGTCATGAAGTCGCAAGAAAGTAACCAGTGACAGTTTACAGAAACCGATAAGAAAACTAGAATGTTCGCAAAGACGGAAAAGTGCTAAATCCATTTGAAACCAGAATGACAGAAAAAAAACAGGGTTGCACTCCGGGAGTGCCGGCAGAAGTGAATACTCAATGACATTGTAACACTTTTTCGATCAGGTCCCGTGTCCGTCTGACGAATTTTCAATCTGTCGAATCTTACGGTCACGTGACCTGTGGCGAGTTTAACAATTTATCCCCATCACAAAAAGTGCACAGCGCCGCTAAAGAAGTTTTCACTTCAAAAAACATGAAAACGCATAAAATAGAAAAACGTGACACAAAATCATCGACAGTTACAAAACCTTCATAGTCTGTAAAGTAACTTAGTATCGAAAAAACCTACATTAGTAACTTTTCAACTCAAACTACTTTTATGCAGCGATAACTTTTTTCACACAAAGATTTGGAACTACCTGCCGTAGTAAAAGTTTTAGAACTTAGAATAGGCTATCCAGTGACATATCACTTGTCCTACTTGGTCATATAGACCAATGTGCCCCTACTCCTTTGCTTCGAGCTTTTTGCCGAGCCGAGCAATTTTGTTGTTGCACTGCCGTCATGGACCTAGAATACTCTGGACAGGCTGTACGCGATGCCACAGCGAGGGACGGAAAGGCTCCTATGCTGCTAAATTAAGAACTGATAATTAATAAAAAAGGTTGTGTATGGCTGATAATTTGCCATAAACAACCTACTTCATTTGGACGCGTAATGGTTTATGTGCCACAACTTCATACTAAAACAGTTGTGGCAAATAAAAAAAAGTGGCACTATGACAACCTTCCCTTTCTGTCTCACTTATCGAGATTTGTATGCTACCAGCTCGCTCGCACGTGGCATTATTATTACCGTAGCTTGTCCAGAGTATTATAGGTTCATGATGGTGAAAATGTTCGTAACCCTTTCAGACCCGGCCAATACAATCGTGCGGGTTGATTACATTTAATTGTCAAATCAAAATCATATGTCAATATACTTCATTTAGCAGGGTGTTGTTTTACGGGTCTGAAAGGGGTAAGCTACGAATCTTAGCGATGTCTGTCTGTTCGTTGGTCAGTTATACATAACACGATATTTATTATCAAAAGGTTCTAGATGCTGACGTTTTCTTCAATGTAAATAGTTACTTGTTCGATTTTACGGTCAGGATCGAAGTAGTTTCGATCGATAATGTTCTGTTGTTTTGAAGTTAATGTTAAATTAAGTTTGTCTTAGGTAAAGCTAGTTGTGCGAAGTGGTGTAAGATATTGAATAAATGCACTCCATATTAATATTTTGTTTCTTTTATCTACATGCTTACTAATATTATAAATGCGAAAGTGTGTGTGTTTATTTCTCCTTCTTTCACGACGCAACGGAGAGTCGTATTGATGTGATTTTTTGTATGGAGACAGTTTAGAAGGTGGAGAGTGACATAGGCTACTTTTTCCAGCGGGAAAACATCTAATTCCCACGGGAAAATTCAATATGTTACATTTTCCTATAACCACGCGGGCGAAGTCGCGGGCATCAGCTAGTTCTATATAGTTCTCCTTGATTTCCAATAACTTATGGGGCTTCTAAACTGGCAATATTTTGACGGCAATGTGTGGCGGGTATGTGCATCTTGCTCTAGTGTATAAAGTCAGCGTAAGACAGCAATAGTTGCCGGCCAGATATTGCGGGAGAATGTGTCCCGTATAGAAACCCCATTAGAACACATTCACAAGAATGAATAAGTTTCTGTCAAAATATTCACTTTTGGTACAAGCTTTTATTGCCGACTGTACTTTTCTGTACACCGTCATCAACTAAACATTGAGACGATTCTAACGAGCCCAAACTCAACGGGGTTACGTCGGTTAAGTACTGAATTCCCATGGCCACCTTCTGTCTCCAACATCAGGTCAGCTCGACGGTACCATAACATAATATTGAATTGTCACCCAAACCATACCTTCTCCCAAAATTTCAGCTCAATCGGTTGAAGATATCTGCTTCAATATTGAGTCGCAAGATTCCGCCCGGACAAACGTAGTTAGAAACATTCATTGCAAGTTAATAGAAAGCTTGTACAGTCGACTACAGAGATCGATGGATCTTACAAAAATATGTATAAACGACCTTAACGTTAAGGCAATACAGTCGTGTATACATATTTTTGTAACTTTGGCCGTATCCATCTCTGTAGTCGACTGTACAACGCACAGGTTTTTCAAAACAAGTCGCATGCCTACCGATTAACCATTTGGACTCCAAGACCGACTTATGGCGTACCCTGTCCGTGCCACCTTCATGCTTTCAACTAAGGTTCATATTCACACTTGAAAAAAGAGTCAGCAGCACAAGTTGCTAAGCGGTTCTAGTGCTCAAAATGATCTACACACGAACTCTAATGTCAAGGTAATAAGGATCTGTGTAGCTCATTTTGAGCGTGTTATTTTGCTTAACTACTTCTGATGCTCACTGAACGTGTCAATTTTGTTTGTGAAGAATGGCGTCCAAAAGGAGACCAGGCGTGTAAAATCCCAAGCCCTAAAAGATTTCGGACAATGACACTTCTATGGTAACTTACCAATGTAGGTCTTAATTTGTTCAGCTGTTTCTTTATCTTTTTTTTCTTAAATTAGTGTTTTAGGCATGCGGCGGTCGTGGGTTCGAATCTCGGCTCGTGCCAATGAGTTTTCCGGTACTTGTACGGAATATTGACAGTTAGATTTTAGGTGAAGGAAAACCACTCCTTACCCGTGGTACTACTGGTGGTATTACTAGTAGTACCACGGGGATTATTTTTTGCCCGTAGTACTACTATCCTGTCTAGTAGTACCACGGGAGATTTTTCATTACCCCTGGTCCTACTTATTTTTTATCAATTATTGGTCACGGTGAACTAGCTCCACAAGTCCGTGCCCCACATATGGGTCACACTAACAAACAACCAGGTACGCTGTCAGATTTGCTGGATATACGGGGGGATTGACATATTAGTATGGGGACTGTGAACATGTTAACCATATAGTAAATAAATATAACAAACAGTTTCGTAGTATGCTCATGCTAGAATAAACGAGTGTTGTAGAACCTTTTTTTCAAATATGTACTGGTTAGTTTTAAAAGTTTTAATCCAATAGTTGTGTACTGTCAGTTAACGTCATTAAAATAGATCTCCATGTGAGTTCTTTAAAATCCAAGCATTATATAATTGAGATAACAGAGTTTAAAGGTCTTGTAGGATTATTATCTATTTCAGTTAACGAGTTTATTTTCCGGATTATCTAGTCTTAACTGTTTTATCATGTGTGATACGTCGGAATCAGAATTTTCCTTTATATCTAGAAAAGGGGGTACCGTGCTCCTTTCTGGAGGCTATCAATATTATAAATTGAAATCATACACAAATGGTTCAGAAATATGGAGATGCTCGTTGTTCAAAAAACTTAAGTGTACGGGTAGCATAACCATAAATGTAAGTATTAACCTTTTATTTTCTTTAAATATTTTTATATGTTATGGTTATGAATTCAGTTCAGGATATTCAGTTTGTGTTTCTTCTTTTTTTCGCTAACTAGATTACTACACACCTTAAGAAGCGAATCAATTTCAGAATTTGAATGTAAGTTGAGTATTAAAAGAAGGTCTAAATATATTAAATGCGATGACGTTATTAGACACATTCAAATGCAGCTATTAAATCAAGAAATATCATTGGAGCTCGCACTTGAAAAACTGCGTTGATATATTTTCTGTTTCAGTGAGTTTAGTTGTTTTATTTCCTAGCAGGATGCCTTCAGTAAGTTCTGTAGCCCTGTATGAAATATGTATATAATGTTCTTTATCTTTGTCAAAAAATGCGTGTCTAATATTTTTCGAGAATACGAATATGTATTTTTATTATATTATATGTTCATTCAGCAAATCTGACAGCGTACCTGGTTGTTTGTTAGTGTGACCCATATGTGGGGCACGGACTTGTGGAGCTAGTTCACCGTGACCAATAATTGATAAAAAATAAGTAGGACCAGGGGTAATGAAAAATCTCCCGTGGTACTACTAGACAGGATAGTAGTACTACGGGCAAAAAATAATCCCCGTGGTACTACTAGTAATACCACCAGTAGTACCACGGGTAAGGAGTGAGGAAAACATCGTGAGGAAATCGGTCTAATCCCAATAAGGTATAGTTTTCTCTCTGGGTTGGAAGGTTTCGCAAAACTAGTGCCTATACCAAATCTTGGGATTAGTTGTCAAAGCGGACCCCGGCCGCCTTAGGGCACAACCGTGAATAACGCTAGGAAGATGATTATTAGTCGTTAGTAATTTTTTTTTCCTTTGAAATTTCTGCCACGATGTTGAAGATTCTATTTTCTAAAAGGTGACCAAAATTGGATAACTTGGTAAACAAAAGTAACTTAATAGAGAAAACCTAATTTTCGAGGTTAAAAATGAAACAATCATAAACTGTATATAATATGTCATATATTTATCACAATAATATAGTATTATAGTATGTACAAGTAACTCTACTTTATACACATGGTCTTTTCTTAAAGCTACTCTACTTAAATAAAATACCATACATTCATATAACCCTGACACGACATTAGCCGACGTAACTTTGCCCGCCAGTCGGCACATATCGTTGAAGCAGCTTTTGAGTTTCTAAGTTTATTCAAGGGACGAAAATAGCAGTACGGTCAGCGTCATATAGTTAGTAGCAGCCAGAGTAGCCAAATATTTCGTAATATTACTTAATAAAGACGTACACAGTAATAAAGACGTGTACCGAAATATTTGGCTAACTTGGCTGCTATTAATGACGCTGACTGTACACGGAGCCCTCGTGTAAATGGTATTTTCATCCCTGAAGTTACTTGGGGGGATTATTTGATTTGTCCGAAATTCATCAAAGTAGTCATTCAGAAAGCGACTCTACCGTCCTAGGTAGAAGATCCCAATTCCATCTTTTATAAAATATCTGCCAAATTAAATAATCTCAACGGTACCTACCAGACAAGCTTGCAACCAGTCAAGGACAAGTTGGGTTGGCGGTAGGCAAAGTTGCAATGAGTGGGCAAAGTTGAGAATCTCCAATAAATCCAGTCATATAAATAATCTATTGGATTTCATTTAACTATACATACATATATACCGTACACACACCGTACATTCTATTCACAGTTCCTTCATAGTGCAAAACCTAACATTTACATACATTAATTTTATTTACATAAATGCGATTTCAATGAAAAAATTATATAATTTGCTCTATCTGTAAAAGCTTTTGCGAACGAGCTTATAAAGTAACAACGCTCCTTCAAATGCTTGCAACGTTGCCTATGAAACGTAACTTTGCCCCTTAAAAAGAGATTTACCGTGATGATCTACCAAAAAGCAATGTTTTAAGGCTGGCAAAGTTGCGACTTCATATGAAATGTTGCAGCGCGTCCTAGACCTCGACTGCACTAGTGTTTAACACGGGCACATTATTTATTTATTTATTTAACTACGAAAGAAACGGTCATACAAAAAATATTGATACAATTTCTTCCCTTAATCTAGACCTATAGTTTCCATTTCTATTAAACATACCTTTATATAAGCACGAAAAAGTACCTACCCTGGACCAGGTTAAGCTGATTAGTAAGAGTTTACACAGAATTTGTAGAAACAGTTTCGCAGAAAACTCAGTGAAAGGAAAGGAAAAGGAAACTAATAAAATTAAATATAAAAAATATATGTCAAAGCAATATGGATTCAATTAGATTTCTCTTAATTCGAATAGAAGCCATGGAAGCCATGTAACTGTGACATAGTGCCCTTGTCATACACTGGTGCAGTCGAGGACTAGCACGTTTACGTTACCTATTGGGTTCGCAAATGCTTTTTTTTTATAACTACGCTTTCTTTTATTGGCACTGCACATGATTACATCGATATTTGGCTGCATAATGCACTTAACAATAAGTCAAATAAAGTATTTGTCTAAAATAATAACGAAAGACTACGTTTTTCTGATTACCTATTGTGATCTGTCTATACTTATATTGTAACAATTTTTAACCGACTTCAACAAAGGAATAGGTTTTCAATTCGTCGAATCTTTTTTTTCTTATTCCCGATTACTCAGACTTCTTGACCGATTGGGATTTTTTTTGTTTGTTTGAATGGGGGTGGGACGATGGTATTCTTGAGAAATCCCCTTCAAATAAGGCGAAGTAGTGAATTGAAGTTGGTCAAAACTTTGTCTTTAAAAAAATGATCAAGTCTCAAAAATCAATTAAATCCGCTGCCATCTTTAAGTCAAATAGCTCTTGTGACTTAAAACAATATTATTTCTCAATACTGTTTACAGCCCGACCGTATTAACTCTGCACCTGTGTATATATTACACATCCAAATATCGATAGATACGAGTATATATATAAAACATTACAAATAGAAACATTCTGGAATGTCCATTAATTCATTTTATGTGCAATCTGTCGATATTTTTTTAGAAACTACCCTCGAGCGAGAATTTTGACAACACAAATGTGGGTACTGTAAGACATTGTGCACAAGACTATCCGTCCCTTTCTGATTAGAACACTAGAAAGAGACGTATAGTTTATCAAACCTAACAGTGCAGATGTAGGCCCATTCTTTGAGTAATAATTGCAAGAATGATACAAGGCAAGATTTAGGAACAATGCTGGCAACACTATAAAACTACCGTCCACTTCAATTTTTTTTAAATATAATATTTAACAATAGGGTGTTCGTTTGAAATGTCAACCAAGCTAACAGTACGTCGGTTCTCCAATATCTATACGGACAGCCGTTCAAAAATATCTACACATGCGTCTTACATAACAATAAATAAATAAAAATAAAAGAAATATGAAGGACAACCTTACACAAATAGAACTGGTCCATATTAAGCTCAATAAGGCTTGTTCTATGGGTACTAGACGACGATATATTGAATAGCATTAAATACTTAAATACATAGAAAACACCAAAAACTGAGAAACAAATATTCATTCTCATCCCACATATATCTGGCCATGCCGGGATTCGAACCCTGGAAACCCTTCAGCTTCGTAGGCAACCCACTGGGCTAACCGGTCGTCTAAAATAAAGACCGTGTATAGATTTTTTTGAAAGACAGTATGTATAGATGTTGGCTAACAAGACTTTATAAACTTCAAAAAGTAAAATATTTAAATAGTCCCGTGTTAAGTTAATGAAAATAATGATATAGCATGGCAGGGTATTTCTCAGATAGCTAACAATAATGAAACTTAGTGATATGACTTTACAGTTGAAATTCCAATGATTTGACACCTATACCCAAGTGCTGCCAGCTAGTGTCACAACAGCCGAACTTTTACCCGGTCCTGGAGGTAATTTTTACAACTACCCACATTATAAATTCTCAAATTTCCCACTTGACAGTACTTTCGACTTAATCATGGTACAATCTCGTATGCCGTCCCGCTCTAAATGATACAGTTAGAGAAGGACGGCATGCGGTAGCTGTGTCGTATTGCCGCGTTTTCAGCTGCGTAGAGACCCTGGTCTAGTGCCTTTACCACTTTTTGCACCAACTTACAATTACAGACCGAGCAACGTTTGATATAACGCCGACAGCTTTCATTCCATAGAAACTTGTCAAACTTTGTCAGAATCTGGCTATAAATGTGTCTTTTAAACCGTATACGTATTAGATATACAATTAACACTTTTAGCCCAAATTTCTATCACACCGACGGTTATGTTTAGAATTATGGCCCATATCATCATATCAGCCGATAGATGTCCACTGTTGGACCTAGGCCTCCCCCAAAGAGTGCCACTATGACCGGTACCGCGCCACACACATCCAGCGGACTCCCGCGGCCTTTACCAGGTCATCAGTCCACCTTGTGGGGGGACTACCCACGCCGCGCCTTCCGGTAAGTGGTCGCCACTCGAGAACCTTTCAGCCCCAACCACCATCGGTTCTACGTGCAATATGCCCCGCCCACTGCCACTTAAATTTAATGATTCGGACTCTCGATTTTGGCCCATTTATCCATTTGTATTTACCACATGGTACATTCTTACTCACCCAGGGCGGAAAAAACAAAGGATGTCTCAGATTTGAGCAGATCAGCGGCTTTCTTTATTACCACCCGGGGTGAGTGTACAATTTTACGTCTGCCCCTGGCCAGTAAGTCGGTAATTGCCACATTATCGCCAGGTTATGTACAAAAGTTCATTTTAGATTCAAGCGCCGGCTACAAAGACATCTTTCACCTTAGAACAACACAGATGAAAAAACGGGATCAGCCCACAGATATAGATATACACTAGATAACATAAACACCTCAATCTGTATGAAACCGACCGTGTCACTTTTCTCTACCTACTGTGACGTCACAAGGGCGAATTAGTGATGCGAATTCCCCTTTGTCCGCGTAAAATCGATTCTGCAATAAGGCATTTTCTTAATATTCGCGGAAGGCGGCGCCGGCTACCACAGCAGACGCGCGCAGAATGTCAGTCGGACGGCCAACTCGGAGACTTGAGTTCGGACACGCGAAGTAGATGCATTTGCATGATCTATGTATATCTATATCTGTGGTTCAGCCTTAGTCAACTGTACCTATTGCGCTGACACCGTCGACAAATATGAGCACGTAAAAGAGACCTAGAACCTGCTTTTTAATAGTTTTCTGGTGTAATTAGGTTGGTATACAGTAGCGAGTTTTATCCAGCGTCGTTATTATGTCTGTACCGTTCTCACCACCTTGTATACTGGTCTCCGCAGTTCACAAGTTTAGTGTTATTGCAGGATGGTATAAGTCCCATAAGTATCCAGTATATATATATTTTGCCAGTACCGCTCTTGTCGCCTTCTATAACGTACACGTTGTATATCGTCTGTTACGGCATTTCGCAGATTTAGTGCTATTGCAGGTGATTGTATAAATCGCCAGCGTAATTATTTTGCCTGTGTCGCTCTCGCCCACAGATATAGATATACACTAGATAACTTAAACATCTCAATTTGTATGAAACCGACCGTGTCACTTTTTTCTACCTACTGTGACGTCACAAGGGCGAATTAGTGATGTGAATTCGTCGTTATCCGCGCAAAATCGATTCTGCAATAAGGCATTTTCTTAATATTCACGGACAACCGGCTGCCACAACAGACGCGCGCGGAATGTCAGTCGGATGGCCAACTCGGAGACCGCGAGTTCGGACACGCGAAGTAGATGCATATGCGTGATCTATGTATATCCATATCTGTGGTCTCGCCACCTTGTATAGTCACAGCAGATTTAGCGGGAATGCAGTTGATTAATATCCTTGTAAAAGTCGAGTATTTAGCGTCCCGCCACCTGACACCGTGTCACAGCGTGTCGCAAGTTGTTATTTGTCGAACATATTTTTGTAAGCCGAATAGCTAGTATAATTTAGCGTGTGCCGCTCCCGCCACCTAACACCGTGTCACAGCGTGTCGCAGGTGTAGTGCAGCTCGACGGAGCCGTCGGGGCCTGTGGTGGCGCGCAGCGTGCACACGGCGGGCCGCTAGGGCCGCGCCACGGGCTTCGGGGGCAGCCGCGGCGCGCCCGGGTTCAGCCTAAGGGGAGATTAGGACATTAACACGGGCTCCTTTGGAGTTGCATGCGTCTATAGGCTGCGGTGTCCACTTACCATCAGGCGGGACGTACGCTTGTTTGCCACCGTCGTGGTATAAAAAAAGATAGGGACAATACTGCCATAACGCTGTATTTATGAATTGCTAGATGTCTTTGGGATTGATTACTACAACTAATAGAACTAGCCCCATTAGTAAGCTCACTAGCCTTATTGAGATTGGGTCCTAGACGACATCCATACTAATATTATAAATGCGAAAGTGTGTCTGTCTGTCTGTCTGATACCTCTTCACGCTTAAACCGCTGAACCGATTGCGATGAAATTTGGTATGGAGATAGTTTGAGTCCCGGGGAAGGACATAGGATAGTTTTTATCCCCGAAATCATCCCCTAAGGGGGTGAAATGGGAGGGTGAAAGTTTGTATGGAGCTACGATATAAACGAGTTCGACGCGGACGGAGTCGCGGGCAGAAGCTAGTATCTAATAAATATAAATACTTAAATACCTATAAAACTTCCAAGACTCTGAAACTAATATTTATGTTCATCACTCAATTATTTTTCGTTAGCGGGATTCGAACCCTGGACCGCCAGTCAACTCACTAAGCGTCACTCGGTCGGAGTAGATTAGGATATTACCTACATGCAACAAGACAGGGACAATACCGCATTCATGACGCCGTATGGGCATTAGGAATGTTGACAAATGCCTTTTGGGCTGACTAATGCACCTAAAAAATCTAATTATGAACTACGTTATTTTCGTCATTACGAGGCGTAATTAAAAATTTAGACTAATATATTGCCTTCATTCATATTAGCAATTGTGTAACTATTGTATAAAATACTTTTTTCTACGAGTCAAATGAAATAATGAATAAACTTGGTATTTATTGAAAATCTAAGCCCTGCTCAAACGAAGCGCAGACCACCAGCTCAGCGTTCCGTTGATGTCTTTTGTTTGACGACCAAGGCGACGTTCTATTGGTCAAATTCATTATAGTTGTTTAATAATTTATTATAGTAGAGTTGGGAGCTGTGATTAATTCAATTCAATTATTTTATTGATTTCATGTTGTTACAGTACACAGATAACAATAGTGACATAAGGTTTCAAACATGAACCCTGTAAGGGTATTACAATAGGTTACTATATTTAATTAATAAATTATTTTGTAGCTGAGTTATATACATACATATAATAAAGAATATAAGATAAAATAAACACAAAATGAAAATTTCGGCCTTCTAATTTATACTGATTAATAAGAATAAGAATAATTTATTGAAAAAACCTTACACCTGTTACATGTTAGGAGAATTAATGAATAACTTAACTAACTAACTAAGTAAATCTTTTGCTGCATAGTAGGTGTTTTTGCAAGGAATGATTTTAGCTTGTTCGCGTATGTTGAGTATTTTTGGCAATCGTGACCCTTATTACAATGCACATAAACTGCATGGATGGTCAGTTAACAGTGTTGGCGATGGTACAGTCAGCGTCATATAATTAGTAGCAGCCAGAGTAGCAAATAATTCATAACACCCTTATTCTTGCAGTAATAAAGACGTGTATCGAAATATTTGGCTACCTTGGCTGCTACTAACTATATGACGTTGACTGTACGCGACGACAAACGGGAATGTTGAAGAAGGACCAGTGATTTGGCAATATGTTGACTAGATTTCTAGAACATTAGATAGGTAGACTCACGTGTTGTTGTGGTGTCTCCGCTGTAGTATAGCAGAGTGTGCGGGCCGCAGTAACGCCGGCGCGGGCGCGGGGCGCGGGGGCAGCGGCGGGGGCAGCGCCCCCAGGCCCGGCCCCGCCGCCGCCCCGTCGGGCGCCCCCGCGGGGGCGGGGGTGGTGGCGGGGGCGGAGCCCCCCGAGGGTGGCGCGGGGGGCGTCGTGCCTGACGACGGCTGCGGGAGTACAGAAACATTTACATGCATTTCATACACGGCCGCTTGCTACCATCGCACCGCTTGCCATCGGCAAGGCATTCATCCGCACACTCTGGAACCTAAATGGTCGCGTACCGCACGGTTTCAGACAACATTTCCTCAGATGCTCCGGTTATGGAATGAGCTGCCGAGAATGCCGAGGTTTGCCCGAGGGACTACAGATTCAGATTCATTTATTCACAATATAAGATAACATTATAAATTACAATTAGAGGATGGAATTCTTCAAGAAAGGAGCGTATAAATTCTTAAAGGGTCGGCAACGCACATGTAACACCCCTGGAGTTGCAAACGTCCATAGGCAACGGTAACAGCTTACCATCAGGTGGTCCGTTAGCTTGTTTGCCACTGAAGTGGTATTAAAACGAAATAAAAAAAAACACGCAAATGTCACAGTGCATTTTTACTAAAGTAGCACGTTTATATACAGCCTGGAAATCTAATACGAGCAAAGAATTAAACCAGACATAGGGTTTAATACCGTAATCATTAATTACTGGGACTTTTTAAGATATACTTAATAGAAAGCCTGTAATTAATTTTTCAAAAATTACCGAGCAGCAATGTAACGCAAACGTAGCTGTCCAAATACTTGACAAGTAACTGTCAACGAGCCTTAACTTGAATATTTTGCGTTACATTGCGGGCTGAATTATTTTGTATGGTTAATTTTTTCGTTGTAATTTTAGACAAAAGGTATCTTAATAAACTTCTTACGTCCTGTACTAACCACCATTTAAAGATTTGCTCGTATTAGATTTCCACGCTGTATATGGGAAAGGCCGTTATTTCTTGTTCCTGATTAAGCAGTTTAACACACATCTCTACATTCTCCTCTCATCTCTACATTTTAATCACTTATAGTGTGTTACGAATATTAGTAATCCATTTATATGGCTAATTGGCGTAACACACTGGAAGTGATTAAAATGTAGACGATTTAAACTGCTTAATCAGGAAAAAGAAATAACGGCCTTACCCATATATGGCCGTTCTAAATTACAAGTCATTGCGTCAGTTGAGGAGCATCACCCACCGGCAATATATGAACAAATGCATTCTAACAACGATCCTGTAGTACAGGGATCGACAACCTTTGAGCCACCAAAAGCCATATTGGCGCTAACGAAATTGACGCGAGCCGCACTCCTTCATATTTTGTGACTTTAATTTCAAAATTCTCAATATAACGACCTCTACATACAAAACAGCTAAAGAGGCTCGCGGGCCGCCGGTTGCCGACCGCTGCTTTAGTACATTAAAAAACATCCTAGATTCATGCTCATCACACAAATATTTTCTCTTACCAAAAAATCGAACCCATACCATTAGCTTCGTAAACAACGCCACTACCCACTAACTAAACCACACGATTTATCCCTCCACTCACCATAAAACGACAAACAATAGTATATTATTACTACAGAGGCCGGAAAGTAAAGGGTTGCCGGCCGAGTACATATAGACATGAATAGGATAGTTATGAAGCTGGCAACTCCTTTTCACGCCGAGGTATGTATAGTACTTTTCTCAAACATGCAATTAAATAAATAAAAAACTCCAAGAAATCAAACTTAAATGTTCATGGCTGAACGCCGTGATGCTGTGCCACAAATTGTGGAATGGAAATTCAAACAAAGCCATCTTTGGCGACCAAAGGCATTCATGGTCCGTCGCTACTAACCAACTAAGCTACCGGAACAATTTAACTAAGTCTTTCAATCAGTCCCTAAGGCGTTAAGAAGGAACTGATTGAAAGATTAAGGGCCTGTTTCACAATCTCAAGTTAAAACATATCCGTCAGATAAATGTTGGCTGTCACTTTTCTTTTATACAGGGTGGAATCTTGTACGTGATCCAAAATAGCAAAGTGTGAATCTATCCATGATTCTGAGCAACTTTTATTATGGGACCAACTTTGTGTTATGCCAAAAAAATCCAACTATTTCATTAACTCTGCTCATTTTAGACTGACAAGAATGTATGAACAGGTGTGTTTTTTTTGGCATAACACAAAGTTGGTCCCATAATAAAAGTTGCTCAGAATCATGGACAGATTCACATTTTGCTATTTTGGATCACGTACAAGATTCCACCCTGTATAACGGGAGAAAAGGATAGCAATAATTTTAACTGGCAGATAACTTTATCAGGCGATTGTAAAACAGGCCCTTAGTGGCCAAGACAGATGGTTCCGACAGGTCAGTTGGTTAGTAGCGTTTTATACAATAAAATGATTTATTTCTATTTCTACAACATGAAGTTACCTGTAGTAAAGGAGTAGCTAGTGCCGGCACCAGCCCGGGGTCCCGCGGCCGTCGCGGCGGTAACGGCGGGGGCGTACCACAGATACCACCCGCTTTAAAAAGAAATACATTTGGTTATCAACGATATTCGACTCGAATAGGGGTGTAGACTCGAAAAATTATTATTACTCCAAAAGAAAGAAGGCAAAAAAATATGCCTAGTGACGAAAATCCCATTCAGATATCTCAAAGAATTACGAAGCTACAACCGTTTTAATATTGCTTGTTGGAGAGAGAAAACGCAAACAGTGTGTGACGTCACGTTACGGGATGCTGCCGGGGGGCCGCGTCGACGGCGGCGCCGAACACGATGGGGCGCGGCACGTTGCCGTCTATTAGTGACGTCACAATCCAACACGTAGTTTTAAAATGAGAACGAAACTCCGTTTGTATGGGAAGGTGAAATTCGGCCGAGCTTACTGCGGATTCTTAACATGTATACTCACAGACAGGCTCGGGCGGCGGTTGCGTGGGTAACGACTGTAACGAGGGTGCGGGCGCGCGCGCGGGGAAGCTGAAGGCGGAGGCGGGAGCGGAGGCGGGCGCGGGCGCGGGAGCGGGCGGCGTTGGTGGAGCGGGCGCGGGCGAGCGCTTCGGAGACATCGCGGGGAGCCTGTACATACAAAACACATTTATAATAACGGATTTTTACATCAATAGGTAGACTCCAAATTAATTATTACTACAAATAAAGAAGGTAAAAATATCGAAAATCCCATTTGAATATCTCAAAAAGTTACGAACCACGACCGTTTTAATTTTGCTTGTTAGGGGTTATGTTCTGTCCCATTTCCCGCCAAACGCACCTCCATATGAAACGATTGTCATCTACTGTGACGCTCGGGGATCGTGACGTCACGATCTTCGAGCTCTTAACTTTGGACACTTATAACTTTGTGATTATTTAACCTCTACTACCTTTTTCATCCGTTTTCGACAATATTCATCATTATGGGTTATTTTATTTGGTGTCTACACCCCTATTTCAGACGATTTACTGATGAAGTGTAAAATAAGAAATGTACATATTTTAGAGACCATCTTACACAAATCGGCCTAGTTACAAACTAAGCAAAGCTTGTACCATGGGTACTAGACGATGACCCACTAGATACACTCAATGATATTTAATTAGAAATGCTAATTAATACTAAATGAATACTTAAATACGTAGAGAACATCCATGACTCAAGAACAAAAAATCGTGCTCGTCATACAAATAAATGGCCTTACTAGGACTCGAACCCAGGCGCTCCAGCCTCGTAAGCAGGTAGACTAACGCGTTCGTCAAGAAACTGATAAAAAAGCGCTTTTTTGCGGAAACTACTGACTTTTAACAATAAACAATAAATATTAGGGGACAATCTTACACAAATCGACCTAGTCCCAAACTAAGCAAAGCTTGTACTATGAGTACTAGCCGTCTAGTCGTCTAGACGACGATAAACATACTTATATAGATAACTAAATACTTAAATACATAGAACACATCCATGACTCAGGAACAAATATTCGTGCTCATTACACAAATAAATGCCCTTACCGGTATTCGAACCCGGGACCTCCGGCTTCGTCACTACCAGCTAGGCTATAGGTCGTCATAAACAGATCTAACCTAACATTATGAGACACAGAATAAAATATATAAACAAAGTCTAAAGTTAGGTACTGAACTAATCACATACTAAAATGTTAATTATAAGTTAAATATGTTATGAGACGCACCCTCTATGTACAGTACAGTCAGCATCACATAGTTAGTAGCAGCCAAAGTAGCCAAATATATCGGAACACTTCCTTACTCCTATAGTAATAAAGACGTGTTCCGATATATTTGGCTACTTTGGCTGCTACTAACTATATGATGCTGACTGTACAAACATACATAGATTCACGCCTTTATTCCCAAAAGGGGTAGGCGGAAAACATGAAACTTATGTTCCAGAGCCACTTTTAGCGTAAATGTGGGTATAAAAGATCGACAAAATGTGATATCGCAGTTGCTAGCCCATCGCCCACAACCCACTTTATACGACTTTTACTACACCCACGGAAAGAAAGGGGTTAAATTCTAACCCGACACCACGCGGGTATAGTGCAGAGAACAAAATGTAAACTTATCGATTTCATTACAATCCCGTTACATAAAACATCACCAGTCACATGAATTCTAAGCAAAATTAGAAAAGTTGAAAAACCCCCGACATTTTCATTTCAAAGTCCAATATCTCAAAAACGGCTGAACAGATTTTCATGAAACCTGGTTAAGAACACTCGGGATAAAATTATCTATGACACACAAAAAACCGCATTCAAATCGGTCCATCCGTTTGGGAGCTACGATACCATAATAATACACAGATACACAGACACGTTAAACTTATAACACCCCTCTCTTTGCGTTGGGGGTTAAAAACCGCACCTACCTCGCCAGTGGCTGGAACGCGAAAGGCAGACAGCCCGACGGGCTGATAAAGCGGTGCTATACGATATGTATTGTGTAATCAATTTGGTTTCATTATTGATATGTGGTCTGTCTGTTTGATTGCCCTACTAATATCATAAACGTATAAGTTTGGATATCTGATATTTGTGACTCAATCATGCAGTAACAGCTCAAAGGATGTGGTAATAGTCCATTGTGTTACAAGTGAGGTATGTTGATGATTACATCAGAGGCTGAATTGTTCGTGAATTCGTGATAAGAGAGCCGAGGATGTAGTTATCAAAGCTCACGCGTTTCATACGACGTATTTCAACACATTTTGCGAGGAAAAAATCCTTTTCATAAGATGAAAATTTTATAGGCCTGCCAAGTTATTTTCTTTACTTTATGATGGCAACAGGTTTTTAATCACATATTGTACATCGCCAAGAATTTCCAGTGGCGTCCATTCTATTTGTCACTTTTCTAGTCACCACGAGTCAACAATTTTGATAATTACCAAACAAGCATTAACAGTATATTGATGATTCTCACACATTATTTATACTAAACTGGGATTGAATTATACGCGATTAAATCCCGTTAATCCCGTATAAATAAAGCATTAACAATGTTTACAAATATTTGTGAATACCACACTATAGAACAGCGAATGTCGCATAGCAGACTTAGGTATGTCCGTGAGTTGGTGTTAAGTTACAATATTTTGATGACAAAAATAATGAAAAACAGATGCCAGGGAATTGGCGCGCTGTGGAGATAAGCCAAATTACGCTGTCATATGATACTGGTCGAGACTTTAAGAACAATAAACGAGAACAATAAACCAATAATGGTGGAGTTTACAACGGTTTCCAAAAAAGAGTGTGTTCTAGCAGCTTACAAAAACTACAGCAAAAAACATGCCGGTAACCAGCTTAACACTAAGACTGCTGGAATAAATGACCAGGACAAACGTATCTACATCTCCGAGTCCCTTACACTCCAAGGACGGAAATTATTTCGTCAGGCAAGAGACTTCGCGTCGGAAAATAGTTTCCGCTTCTGCTGGACCTCGCGAGGAGTAGTGTACCTGCGGCGTGCGGAAGGCTCGCCTGCACACCGAATAACTACTGAGAACGACTTTGCCACCATAAAAAATCGTACAAAATGACTAGTTAGTCCCCACTACACACTTAGCACATCTCCCACTTACGTAAACATATTTTCACAGACCGCTTACACACTTACAAACTACATCCACACTTATCATTATCACGAATGTCACCATAAAACCACATTAGTTACTATCACAACTAAAAAAACAACAATATGCACCATCTTCCATTACAGTACAATTAAACCTCGATCGATCGATATGAAGTTCTACGTTTTGGCCCTTGCCGAAACACACCTGCAATGTTTTGCCAGACTCGTCCTGGAAACACTCCAACCATTAAAATGTACACCTCCACCGCTCCCACTAACTCTTCAAATCTTATGTCTGATCAGCTTAATCTAATAAATGAAATTGATGCCACTGGAGATCTACAGTGCACCTACATAGAAGACCCGTCGGAATGTTCGACGTTACTTGACCCCGGAAATGATCTAAATGCAATTAATATTCTGTCAGTAAATATCCGAAGTGTTAATCGCAATTTGGATCAATTACTTGTTTTTATCACAAATCTTAACACTGAAATCGATGTTATTGTGTTGACAGAATGTTGGATAAATAAAGACTCGCTAATACCACAGATAAACAATTATACATCATACCATACTACATTTACTATTAACCAAAACGATGGCGTCATCGCGTACGTTAGAGAATCTTTGAATTCCTCGTGTTCTGAACCTATTATTCAAGATGGAAATTGTCTAACTCTTCTGCTGCCTAACAGCCTAACAATTATTTGTTCATACCGACCCCCATGTAACAATCCTTCGGAATATCTCAACTCTCTGGATAACATACTGCATTCCACTAATAGCAGACATATTATATTTACCGGGGACATAAATATAGATGTAATGCCGGATAATATTACGACCCACTCGGCTGATTATTTGTTGTTAATGGCTACTCACGGGCTGCGACAAGCTGTGACACGACCAACAAGGTTGAAAACTTGTATTGACCACTTTATGGTAAAAACAACTAGTGACGTGTTATCACTTGTTTTTGACCCTTTAACTGATCATAGTCCTGTACTACTTCATATACAGAATATTATTAAACCTAGTTACCAGAAGGTCAGCAAAAACGCTATTACTAATACTAGCAAAATAGTGGACCAGCTGAAAGACTTGTCTTGGGACCACTTTTATGATATTAACGATGTAAACATTGCAGCGGAATCAATCACGAATAAAGTACAACACGTTATTAGAGCCAACACTACATTAAATAGTATCCCCAAGAAAAAGAGACCATTAAAACCTTGGATTACAATAGGTATCGTGAAATCAATTCGAGGTAGAGACAAACTTCATAAAAAATCTAAAAAGAACCCAGACAATAATGAGATTCGCTTAAAATATATATCGTACAGAAATTGGTGTAATAAAATAATAAAATCTGTCAAAAAAGAATATTATTGTGATAAACTAACTAAGTTCAAAAATAACCCAAAGGAGACATGGAAAACTATTAGAGAGATCTGTAATCTTAACCAATCTAAATCAACTAACTCGGAACTTCTAAAAGTTAAAGAAGACCCTATTGAGTCACTTGATGTTATTAATAAATACTTTTCTTCTGTAGGGCGCAGCCTAGCTGATACAACATTAAACAAAATAGGTAAAACGGACGAAGACTTAGCAAATTTAGTAAACTCTAAAAATTCACCTTTAAGTTCAATGGTTTTGCTCCCAACGGATCCTGTGGAGGTTCGCTCCATCATTATTAATCTCAAAAGCAGCAAGGCACCTGGATGGGATTCTGTTACTATTAACATAATTAAGTCCGCATGCCAATATCTAATTGAACCACTTACTCATCTGTTTAATCTAAGTCTTTCGTCTGGAATATTTCCCACAATATTTAAAACCTCAGTTATATCTCCCATTTTTAAAACCGGTGACAAATCTTCCCCATCTAATTACAGACCGATCTCTCTGCTAACCACCTTCTCCAAGATACTAGAGAAAGTTGTAAATAAACGCTTAAAACAGTATATGGAATCAGAAAATATCCTCCATAGCAATCAATATGGCTTTAGATCTGGTCGCTCCACCGAAGACGCAGTCCTAGCACTAACTTCTCTTATAACTTCACACTTAGATGCTGGCGATAACTGTATAGCTGTCTTTTTAGACCTGCAAAAGGCGTTCGATACGGTGTCCATCCCTATATTGCTGGCTAGGTTGCAAAACATGGGGATCCGTGGAACGCCTCTTGCATGGTTTCAGAGCTACCTCAGTGACCGAGCCCAAAAGGTGCGTGTCTGTAACCACGTTAGCAACGAACAAATTTGCAATTATGGCGTACCGCAGGGAAGCACCCTAGGCCCCTCGTTGTTTCTAGCTTATATAAATGACCTTAGTAAAGCCAGTCTTATGGGTGCCAACCTTTTAATGTTCGCTGATGACACGGCATTGGTGTTTCATGGCAAAACATGGACAGAAGCAAAATATCTAGTAGAATCTGGTTTAACTAAGATAACTTCTTGGCTTGAAGACAATCTCTTAAATCTTAACATAAGTAAAACCAAGTATCTCTGCTTCAGTAAAACGTCTGTAAAAGATCCTGGCTCCATCCTTGACTACATCAAAATTCATACATACCCCTGCAACAGACGAGTGCGTGTCGAAAGCGGCGTAAACGACTGTAACTGCGGTGTGTTATCCAGAGTAGACACGATCAAGTATCTTGGTGTTGTCATAGATGACAGATTACAATGGGAGCCTCATATATCTTCTACAACTAACAGAATCCGCAAATTAATATTTGTTTTTAAAAACCTACGACAGGTCGCAGACCGTGAACTCTTAATTCAGACATACGATGCACTCTGCAAAAGTGTACTGTCTTACTGTATCTGTTCATGGGGTGGCGCCCCTAAAACGTACCTCATTGAACTGGAACGCGCCCAGCGAGCAGTTCTGAAGGTTATGTTCTACCTCCCATATAGATACCCTACTAAAATCCTTTTTGATCTAGCCGAAGTATTGAGTGTACGTAAACTTTTCATATTTCAAAGTCTTCGAAGATACCATAAGGTAATAGCTCCTACCATAGTAATTGGTGAAAAAAGACTAGTACGATATCCAGTACCACGCTGCTACAGCGCATGCGCAAAGAGACATTTTAATTTCTTAGCTCCTCACCTATACAATAAAATAATTAAAATATGTAAAATAAATAAATTAAGTAACTTTCAATTTAAACACAAAATTAACTCCTGGCTGAAGTCGATAACGTATATGGAGTCAGAAGAACTGCTTACTATAATATCTTAATACAAATGCTCATAGTTCTCAGATACACACACACGCGCGCACACACACACACACACATACACACACACACACACACACACACACACACACACACACACACATACATGCATGTTGCATTCTACCTAAGATTAACATTTATAAAAAAAAAAAAAAAAAATAACCTGTCTTGTATAAATGAATGTTGTAACTATTATAAATTATAATGCCTGTATCAAGGAAGAAACCGGCTTTTGAGACACAGGGAAACCTACTTTGAAAGCCGGGGCTTCAACTATTATGTACCTATGTTTTTATAGTTGCAATAAAGAATTTTATTATTATTTTTATTATAATAAAATTAGTACATTTTGGATATAATTACTATACAATTCATTCTTTATGTTTATCATGTTTAGTCACTACTATTATTAGTTTATTTGTGTTTAGCCAGGTAAAAAGAAAACAATAAAGGCGCTTCTTTTCATCTAAGATACAAGCAATTCGACAACCGCTTTAGCCTAGTTGGTAGTGACCCTGACTACGAAGCAAGAGGTCCTGGGTTCGAATCCCGGTAAGGGCATTTACTTGTGTGATGAGCACGAACATTTGTCCCCGAGTCATGGATGTTTTCTATGTATTTAAGTATTTATTTATCTATAGAAGTATGTTTATTGTCGTCAAACTAAGCAAAGCTTGTACTATAGCTTTGCTTAGTTTGGGACTAGGTAGATTTGTGTAACGTTGACAAAAAAAAAAGTTTGGCGATTAGGTTAGGAGTGTTCGTTTCGCAAAGCTACAATTTACAAGGCCCGATATTATTGGCCTTGTCAGCTGTTTGAACTTTCATTATTTTTACTTTTAGGTTGCTTAAAGGAGTACTGGATTTCGATTGGTCAGTCTGCAAGTTCGGATTCAATAGTGTCGAATTGATTGATCAGATTTTTTCTGCAATTTATATGTGTACTATTTATGTGTGTGTGTACTATTTAAATGTGTAAAAATATGGATGCAAAATCTAAAATAAATGACTATGGATTTTTTTTAATTTAATTTTAAGCTAGAAACCGCCCGCGATTTTGTATGTATGTATGTATGTATGTAAGCACTTTATTGTACATAATAAGAAGTTAAAGAATACTGCCTTTGTCTGCGTGGACCCGGGATAAAAACTATCCTATATTTTAATCCAGGCTATACACTATCTTCGTGCAAAATGTCATCCAAATCGTTTGAGCTGTTTAAGCGTGATTGCGCAACAAACCAATCCAAACTTTCGCATTTATAATATTAGTAGGATTAAAACAGAAATATACTTGAAAGTAGTTCTATACTGTTCGTAGTAAAAACTTCAATCATGAGTTTTGTTGCAAATAATATATGCGCGGCCGGAGGTACGTACAGTCGGCATCCAAATTTTTTTTATTCCTCCATTTTTAAGAAAAGCGCTATATTAGCCTCAGCCGGAATGGCAATTGCAGGCTTCGTATTATAATTAAACGGACTCGCAAGCTCGTCCGTTTAAACAAATACTCAGCCTGCAATTGCCTCCTTCCCGGCCACGGCAATAATGTACTATTATTAGGGTACCTCCCCTATACGTAACGTGGGGAGTGTTTTTTTTTTTCATTTCAACTCTAACGTGTGATATATTATTGGATAGGTATTTAAAAATGAATAGGGGTTTGCTAAAATCATTTTTTGTTAATGTTAATATTTTCGGAGATAATCGCTACAGAAGTAAAAAAAAATGTGTCCCCCCCTTTAACTTTTGAACAATAAGTTTTAAAAATATGAAAAAAATCTCAAAAGTAGCACTTTATAAAAACTTTCTAGGAAAATTATTTTGAACTTGATAGGTTGAATAGTTTTTGAAAAAAATTACAAAATAATTTCTGGACGAAAAACTGCGGAACCCTACACTGAGCGTGGCCCTACACGCTCTTGGCCGGTTTTTTACTGTAATGATACAGGTTCGTTCGTTGAGTGTAGTAATATTAGTCAATATAATTTGAGACGTTGGTGCCGTTAAGAAGCCTTAGTCTTCTGGTAGATGTCGCTACACGCCTCCCTAAGGCGTTGTTGGAAGGAACTGATTGAGAGATTTGGTGGCCGAACCGGATTGTTCCGATAGCTCAGTTGGTTAGTAGCGACGGGTCATGAATGCCGCCGGTTCGAATCCGGCTCGGAGCATTAAATTTTTCAATTTTTCCTTTATTTATAAATGTAATATTCATACATCGGGGTTTTCGGAGCGGGAATGATTTGAGAAAGAGTAGAGATAAACAGATATGTTAGTCTAAGAAAATATCTTATTATGCCTAATGAATAACTACCTCTCTGTGAGTTGTATATACAATCTGTGACAAAGTTTTATTTTAATTTCCGTAAAAGTCTTATAACTGATAAGGTAACAATTAAAATAACTTTAATTAATTACCTGCTGTAAATTGAATAGTTGACACGATTTTCAGAATAAACTTTTAATATTTTTTCTATATTTGGGACAGTTAATCTACGGCGTCTTGCTGTAAATATCCATTTCAAGGAGCTAAATGATCTTTCCACGTCGACAGTTGTAATAGGTGCATATTTAAATTTTTTGTAGGAATCAATTGATGCACGAGAAGTTTGAGATTGAATTTCTATTTCTTTGCCTTGTACCAACTCATTTATAATTTTTAGTGTGCTATAGCCAGAATTCTTCTTTAACACCAACTTCAGTTTATCATAAATCTGTTTTCCTTTTACGCTCATGTTTAATTTGGAAACATCTCTATAGGTTTCATGAACTATTTTTAAACTATCGCTGATGGACAGCTTCGCATCCTGTAGTTTTTTAATAGCATTTGGGATAGTCATCAAATGATTTGCTATGAAATTTAAGTCGCTTTTTATATTTGCATTTCCAAACGCTCTTTTTGCCTTTCTAATACTCTGGGCTTCGGTGGGTCTGAATGTATTTAGAACATGTTTCACTTCATCGTAATGTTTGCTGTAATACGTTGCAGCTTCTATCCAGGTTCCCCACCGAATAATTGTTGGTCGAGGTGGTAAAGGCACTCCGGGGAGCATTCTTTAAACTTTTGTATTCTTTTAGGAGATTTCAAAAATGTCTTCTTAACATTTGCGATTAAATCATTCACATCTGGATAAAGTTTTCTTACTAGTTCAGCCACTCTATTTAAACCATGAGCCAAAGATGTGACGTGCAAAAGATTGGGAAAAATACATTTTAAATTTCTTCCAGCCTTTAGCATGTAGCCCACACCGTCAGTTAAAAGTAAAAGTACTTTATTGTGATTATTATGGTTAGCACCCCATAATTCATCAAGAGCACTTGTGACCGTATTGGATATTGATACATTGTTCGTGCTGTCTAACCGTTTACTGGATATCAAGTGTTGAGTGCCAATGTGATCATCACGTAATGCTCCCACTATTACGTTAGCTATTTGACGACCATAATCATCCGTGGTTTCGTCAACACTCACATATATATATTCATTTTTTAGCTCGCTCCGTATTTTTTTCATTTTTTCATCGTAAGCTTTATTTAAATATTCCCGTCGCAGTTGACATTCCGAAGGAACTTTTGCAGTTTTTCCAAATTTACCGGTAACACAATTTTCGATAAAATCTTTAAATATCGGATTGTTTACCTGCGTCCATGGTATATTACAGCCCACAACAAATTTCAAGAGCTCACTATTGAAATCATATTTCATACCTGTATGTTTATTAGATGCGACATGTCGCGTTACACTCGATTTCGTTTGAGCGAAGCTCACATTGCACTTGGTGCAAAATAATAAAGAATCTCGAACCTCTATCTCTGGATTATTTTCTATCCACGAACGCATAAACTCGTAACGAGTTTTTTTTCTCGGAGGCATATTTGTGTTGACTGATTATTTACAGTTTTTTAAAATACAATTGCATATAAGTTTATCTACTAGACAAGCAAGGGTAACGGTTGACAATAGGTGTCTAATACAATGTCAATCTTGACGCTCGATATCTATGAAGCATTTTCTTATAAATGAATAGACTTAACTGAAGAGGTTGATAATGAATGACCAATATAAAATATGTACCTATATGTATGATTAATCTTTATTTATTTTTCAATCAATTATTCATTCGGTAGAAACCTACTAGGGTACGATCTGTTTTTAAGTAAATACCTACTCTTTGGCTAATGTCAAACGTTCCCGCTCCGAAAACCCCGATGTATGGTAATATTAGTCGAGGTGTAGTGTACGAATGTTTGGGTCAGAAGGATGCATAAGCGTGTGTTATAAGTATATAAGTAGTGTAGTCACCTGGGCCTCTCCCGGGGGCTGGGCGGCGCGCGCGGCAGCGGGCTGGGCGGCGCCCCGGAGGCTGCAACACGCACACAACACATGAGCTACCACACAACGCCAACAACCCGGAAGGACCAGCGAAACAACCAAATTATTTTGGCACAGTCTACACAACTACAACTTAGAAAAGTTCGACATCTTCATTTCAAAGATCAATATCTCAAAAACGGCTGAACCGATTTTCATGAAACATGGCTAAGAACACTCGCGATAAAATTATCTATGACACGTGACGGACGCTCTATCTTGTCACTTATTGCGTGATAAGGCCGACCATACGGGGCTAGAGCAATGATGCGTAGTTGAGTGTTCAAGAGGCAACCGGATGGCTCGCGGTAGTTGAGCTCCCGAAGTGTTGTGGAACCGCCCTGTGCAACCCGAACTGAGACAACTTGGACTGGGGCGGAAATAGACAAAATGTATGTTTTTTTTTGTCGCGAGGTAGTCGATTGCAACAGCGGTTGCTTGAAAGTTTGTACGCTGTTTATATAATGAAATGCTGTTTCAATCGAATACCTGGCGACAATTTTTTTTTCACACCCCCTCCAATTCCAACTTTACTCCAGGCAAAATACGGTTTTGAGAAACATTAATTTATAATAGCGTTTTTTTTGTTGATTTCATTTGAAAATGTTATTCTAAGATGATTTAGTCAAGAATCCGACAAACTTTCCACCCGGAAGTAATTATGTAGATTTAAATGAAGCATGCATTATCTTTTTTTGTACGATTTATCTTGAATATTATAGAGCAAATGTAAATGAACCAAAATAAAGACAAAGACATTTATTAATATTTTTACTGACTTTTCAGAAGCCTGAATTTTTGTCGGATTTCGTCGCTGGGTAACTATTTAATTGATAATAATGATAATATATCCGTTACACATAAAAAATAAGCTATTATAAATTATTTCCAAAATTGACATTTTTTCCATACAAGTTGTCAGTTCATTGCCTGGACTACTTGGCTCAGCTCGGGTTGCACAGGGCGGTTCAACAACGCTTCGGAAGCTCAAGTACCACGAGCCATCCGGTTGCCTCTCCGACACTGAAACTACGCGGCATTGGTTTAACTATAATAAGTGTGGCAGCAATATGACGCGCGCCCTTGATGAACGAAAAAAGGGATGTGGTCTTAGCTTTGTAGATAGTTTTCTTCGATTGTACAGTCAGCGTCATATAGTTAGTAGCAGCCAAGGTAGCCAAAAAAAAAAGTCAAAGCTGGTAAAGGTTGCTGGAGTCCGCTGGATGCGGGTGGCGCAGGACCGGTCACTTTGGCACTCTTTGGGGGAGGCCTATGTCCAGCAGTGGACGTCTTTCGGCTGATATGATGATGATGATACACGTCTTTATAACTAAGAATTAGGGTGTGTTACGAAATATTTAGCTACTCTGGCTGCTACTAACTATATAACGCTGACTGTACCCTAATGGATCTCGGAGTCCGCTTTGACACCTAATCCCAAGATTTAGCATAGGCACTAGTTTTACGAAAGCGACTGCCATCTGACCTTCCAACCCAGAGGGGAAACTAGACCTCATTGGGATTAGGCCGGTTTCCTCACGATGTTTTTCCTTCACCGAAAAGCTAACGGTAAATATTCCGTACATAAGTTCGCGAAAAACTCATTGGTACGAGCCGGGATTCGAACCCACGACCGCCGCTTGACAGCCGCATGCCTGAACGACTAGGCTAGAGTAGTTTATTACCATTGAATAAAAAAGAGGTACACATAATGGGTCAATAAACTATTTCTAGTCGTTATTCTATCCCGTTCGTTAGCCAAGAGACAATATGACAGAGTTTCTTATAGAAAATGTTACAAAATGGACATCTAACTTGCTTAGAAGATGGCTCTTAAAAGAAAGGGTCGAAAATTACCAGACAACCCCACATTTTGGGGGATTTAAGAGTCCGCAGTAACCTCGGCCGAATTCCACCTTGCCATACAAACGGAGTTTCGTTGTCATTTTAATACTACGTGTTGGATTGTGGTCTATGTCTGTAATTAGTTTATATGGTTCCAGTTTATAAAACAAACGAAATACTGCAAAAAGAAGTTTTCTATGAAAAACTTAAATTCGATGTATTTTTTTACTATCGTATCTAAAGCTACATAAACTAATTTCAGACCTGGATATACAACATGTCATTGTATATGCAAAGTTTCGTTACAATCTAACATGTAGTTTTAAAATGAGGAGCGTAACTACGTTCGTATGGAGAATCGAGCTTACTGCGGACTCTCAACCCGCAAAATCGCAGTTTTAATAAGTGACCTAAGAGACATAACCTGGCAACTAGAGACAGAAAAGAGTTGATTCAGTCATATACTCACGCGTATGCGTATGCGTATGCGCATCGGGTTTGGTCTTGGGCGAGTGCGCGTGCGCTTGAGCGCTGCTGCGCGGGAGCAGCGGCGGCACGCGCTCCTGCATCTACAACGAGGACGATGGCTGACTGTTGGGTGGCAAATGAGCGTAAGGTTCGCCTGATGTTAACATTTTACATTTACATTTCTTTATTTCATAAAATAAATTTACATAATAAAGTTAACTTTATGCTAATTTAAACGAATTTATTTAATGATCGTCAAATAATGAATATTACATTATTTGACGATTTATTAATGTCACAGCATTATTATGGACATATATTACAAAATGATTAATGATAAAGTCAAAATAAGGAATAGAATATTGATATTGATATCTCGTAATGATCGTCAAAATAAGAACTAGAACATTATCAAATTATAATAAAAAATAGAATATTGATATTGATATCTCGTAATGATCGTCAAAATAAAAACTAGAACATTATCAAATTATAATAAGGAATAGAATATTGATATTGATATCTCGTAATGATCGTCAAAATAAAAACTAGAACATTATCAAATTATAATAAGGAATAGAATATTGATATTGATATCTCGTAATGATCGTCAAAATAAAAACTAGAACATTATCAAATTATAATAAGGAATAGAATATTGATATTGATATCTCGTAATGATCGTCAAAATAAAAACTAGAACATTATCAAATTATAATAAGGAATAGAATATTGATATTGATATCTCGTAATGATCGTCAAAATAAAAACTAGAACATTATCAAATTATAATAAGGAATAGAATATTGATATTGATATCTCGTAATGATCGTCAAAATAAAAACTAGAACATTATCAAATTATAATAAGGAATAGAATATTGATATTGATATCTCGTAATGATCGTCAAAATAAAAACTAGAATATTATCAAATTATAAAACAATTTAAATGACATTAACCATGTGGCGCAGGACCGGTCACTTTGGCACTCTTTGGGGGAGGCCTATGTCCAGCAGTGGACGTCTTTCGGCTGATATGATGATGATGATCTTGGGAGTCCGCTTAATTTAATACGAAGCCAGTAATTGCCCATCCGGCTGAGACAGATATAGTGCTTTTCTCAAAAAATCGTGTTTCGTGAGGTAGGGCACAGCGAAATGTCATCCCGCTCGAATTTGGAGCAGCCCAACTGGGGAAGTACCTCCGCCTTGCAGAAGACCACAGCCATAATAACACTACTACTTGCTCTGTAGTAGTGTTGTGTTCCTGGAGGTGAGCAAGTCGCCAGAGCTCCCGAGGATGCGTTGTGTTGAGAGCGAGGGAATTTGTTCCTTCAGTTGTCAACACGGCGAATCCTCAAACATATCAAGGGTCGGCAACGGTCCTTTGGAGTTGCATGCGTCTATAGACTGCGGTGTCCGCTTACGATCAGGCGGGCCGTACGCTTGTTTGCCACCGTCGTTGTATAAAAAAAAAAAAATTGTGCAAGAAAATAAAAATACACTTTCTGAAAATAATGAGGCGTGCTTTTCTTCTCGCCAGTTAATGAAATTGTCTTACGCCTTTAGATATTTGTCTGTTGGCTTTGCAGGGAACAAATTATCAATTAATTTACTTATTTAACTGAGCTTACAGCTTCTGTTAAATCTGGAATCACTTTCACGTCAATTTTCAATATTTTCCGAAAAAACAACTAGCCACTATATGTAAAACCAGAATAACTATTTTTAGCATCGCGGCCTTTTAATTTTTTTTAATAATAAGTTGGAAGTGTATTTTTCTTTCTAAAACGCCATAAGCTATTTAAGACAACTAAAAAGTCGCGAAAAGTCACAGCTACTGATCTTCCGTTTTGGCTGTTTAGGACATATGCTTTTTTTTATATGGCCGTTTTAAAGTTTTAAAAAGTTTGTACCACGACAAATAATGGAATTTGTATGCAACATTGTTGTCGAGCAAAATCAAGCCGACAACGTTTTATATTTTTAAATTTTTGACTAACTATTAACTATGCACTTCACGTCTTGATTTTGTACCAATAAAGTCAATTTTGTGGAACATTTTTGAGAAAATACTCTTTATGCACAATAATAGTACATTACTACAGAGGGGTTGCCGGCCGAGCACATACAGATGGCCGAGCGTAGCGAGGTCGGATAGTTATGAGGCTGGCAACCCCTTTTCACGCCGAGATATGTATAGTGCTTTTCTCAAACATGCAATGGAATAAATTAAAAAAAAAAACAAGAAATCAAACTTTAATTTTCATGGCTGAACTGCTGTGCCCCAAATTGTGGAATGGAAATTAAAAAAGACCATCTTGCCTCCAATTTTGTATGAAATGCCATTACGGATCTCTCGTCGCGCTGCGCCCGAAACGTGACACTTCGAAGCCCATTGTAAAGAACACAACGTCAATATTTCTTTGCATGTTTGAGAAAAGAGTATTTGTATTGTACGTTGTCAATGAACGAAAATAAGTTTTGGTTTAATTACAACGTGATTTAATTTTGTCTTAGGGCGGATTGCGTCAACTTACTATATTCATATGTATGTTAATATGGGCCTTGTTGCATGAAGCAAATAAATAAATAGAACTGGCTGGCTGATTAAAACAGTATTTTAGTCTTATGTTTGGGAAACATACCTACATTTATATCTCATAACATAACACAACACGTTCAAAGGAAACGTCGTTGTCGGATATAAAATTAGGCAACCTGGGATTCAGGCATTTTGACACTAAGTTATTTTGAGATCTAGATTAGAGTATTAGGCAAAATTACATTACATTGTAATGGAACCAAATCGAAAATAAGCTGTATTGTAAGTGACAAATGCAGGCACAGATAACAGTTTCACTGCCAGGAACCCGCCTAGCGGGCGCCTACGCGGTCGCTTTCCGCTAGATACGAGGAAAACCACGCGATCGGCCACGAGCGTGGCGCGTAGCGATTCTTGGCAGCGAATGTTTAACACTTTCACTTCCAGGAACCGCCTAGCGGGCGCCTACGCGCCAGTGTTGGGCGTAATGCATTACATTTGTAATCGCATTACAAACTACATTACATGCGACTACGAATGTAATGCGATTACAAATGTAATGCGATTACGAATGTAATGCATTACGGCATTACTTTCGTAATCGCATGCAGGGAGATTTCAGCACTTAGTATTTTTTTTGCCAAAGTGGTGTCATTATAACACCTATTTAAAATGATTGTTAAGTATAGAACACTTCAAAATAAGCATCTTTTATTTGAAAAACTTTTCTCTAAATTTAAAAATGACCGAAGTATAGCGTTCCAAAGTTTTCTAACTTCAGCACTTGGTTTTTTTTTGCCAAAGTGGTGTTATATTATAACACCTATTTTGAATCATTGTTACGTACAGAGCACGTCAAAATAAGCATCTTTTTCTAGAAAAACCTCTCGTTTTTTTCCGCTCTTTGATAAAAAAATCTTTAAATGACTGACCTTTGAACCCGAATATCTCGGTAAATATAGATGTGAGAAAAAAAAATTAAAGAATAAAACATGCTTATTTTTACGCATGTATAATGACAAAAAAAAAGAAAATGAAAAAATAAAAAAAATCAAAAGGTCCAAAAATCCGAGTCTGTTCACGATACCGAAATTTTTCAAGTCCCAGAACCGTTTAAATGACTGACCTTTGATCCCAAATATCGCGGTAAATATCGATCTGAGAGAAAAAGTTTAAAGAATAAAATATGCTTATTTTTACGTGTTTTTTACAAAAGGAAAAAACAATATCAAAATTACAAAACGAAAAAAAAATATCATAAACTTTCTAACCCAAGGTTAATAATGAATAATGTTTTATTAAATAAAAGTAATTTGTAATTTTACGAAGTAATGCATTACAAATTAAAATTACAAAATGTAATCTTTAATGCGATTACAAATTACATTTTGTGATGTGTAATACAATAATTGCATTACAAATTACATTTTGTAATTTGTCGTGCAATAATTGAAATTACATTTTGTAATTGTAATCTGTAATGCAATTATTTTGCCCCACACTGCTACGTAGCGATTCTTGGCAGCGAATGTTTAGCACAGCGCATGCTGAGGGGCTACCGCGACGTGAAAACGAACTTCTCTCTGTCGCTCGAACTATCAAGTGCAACAGAGAGGGGGATAGGCAAAGGAAATGATATAATATTAGTTTGTATAGTGACTCACCAAGTCCCCGGGGAAGATGGGCGCGGCGTCGGCGAGCGGGCCGCGCGGGGACAGCGCCGGCTTGCGGTCCGCGGGCAGCGGCGTGCTGGGGACACTGTCATGTTGGGGAACCGTCTCACACACCGAGACCTAGCCCCGCCAAGAAGGCGTGTGCTATGGGTATAACGCGCGCAGATAAACAATGGATCTCAAAATTGCCACTGGAAAATGGCACACTTTAACTGTGTGAGTATAGACAGCGATAGGATGGGAGCGAGATAGCATGCGAGCGGACGGCCATTTTCAGATCCATTCTTTATCTGCGCGCGTTATACTAGATCAGAATCAGAAAGTTTTACAGGGTGTTTTTTTAACCGTCTTAGAGCCGAAGTTCAGTTAATGTATACTCGTACATTACAAAGAACTTAAAAAAAGGTTTTATTTTATTGTTTTTTTTTTGGATTAATATTAATTTTCATCATCCAGGCGAGTGACCGCAGTGACCGCCTTATATGGCGTACGAACTCTAACCGGGTGAATGAACTTCGCACCGCGCGCCATACAGGATTTTTCAAACTTATTACCTGTTATTACTAAAAACTTAACTATTTTTGAAGTGAAAACCTTTAGCGGCGCTGAGCACTTTTTGAGATGGGGAAAAATTGTTAAATACGCGACAGAGTTTTGTGACGTCAGATGTGAAGGAGGTCACTTTTTGCTGCTAGCCGATTCGCCTTCATTCAAAACTGAACGCTATTCGTAAGAGTATAAAGCCGTTAAACACTTTTTGCAATAGCATATTCTGCAAATAAATTTGTAATTTTAACCAACGCGTCCTTCACCGTTTTGCTATTGAGAAAATTCGAATAGTTCGAATTTGGGCGTAATTCCTAAAGCGATAAAGCTTAGAAAAATATTTACCAACGGCAAAAACAATTGATATTTTGGTCGCCACCGCCGTCTGCTGTTCTTGCAAATTCGAATAGTTCGAATTTAGACGTTATTCCTAAAGAGATAAAGCTTTGAAAAATATTTGGCAGTGGCAAAAACAAATTGGTATTGTGTTTGCCGCCGCCCGTGGGCGCGCCGACGGGCGAGCCGGCAGCCCGTCGCACCCAACGCGCCCGCGGCCCGTCCGCCTAAATAATTGATAATTGTTTATAAATTTGCGTCAAATTTATTTTTAGGGTGACACCGTAAGACGTGACCTGATCGAAAAACTGTTACAATGTTATTGAGTTTTCACTTCTGCCGGAACTCCCGGAGTGCAACCCGGTCTTTTTTTTTTCACGAATGATTAGAATATTTTGCATACTTCAATTAAACTTCGGCTCTAAGACGGTTAAAAAAGTGGCCAAGTGCGTCTCGGACCACGCACAACGAGGGTTCCGTGCCTATTAAAAAGGTCGTATCGTTACTAAAATCTGATAGATTTGGAAGATAATAAGAGTTGAAATAAAACGTGAACGTAAAGCACAAACGTATTCTTGTATTGAAGTAAACAAACATGTCACATATAGTTGCTATGACAATAACCTAATAAGAAGGTTGCGTTCTTAATGTCCAACACTCCCCACAGAACGCAAACCCATTTTACCAGTGCAGTACAAATGCTTCACAAGAGAAGTTCCCTTTGTTAAATTATCACCTACGATATTGCACCCGTTCACAAATACAAACTTGACTTGATTTAACAACACACTCTCTGAGAAAATGCAGACGAATGTCTCTATGCTTAGTCTTCGGTTTGTAACAGTCGGTGGTTGCCAAACGAATTGCACTCTGGTTGTCGCAATGGACAGTAAGCGCACCATCGTCGGCCTAGTTCGGCTTGGAGTTGCTGCAGCCACAGAGCTTCCTGGGTGGCTGAAGCCATCGCCATGTATTCCGATTCCGCTGTTGAAAGTGCTACTGTCTGTTGCTTACAAGAGTTCCACGAAATACATCCATTCTGGAACAGAAAAACGTAACCTGTGCACGATCTTCTCTCCAACGGATCACTGGCCCAGTCTGCATCGCAATAACCAATAATTCCTTTCGAGTCCTCTTTGACATAACATAGCTTTAGGTTCTTTGTTCCTTGAAGGTATCTCATGACCCTTTTTACTCCAAGCCAATGTTGATTTCCTGGACAATTGCAGTACTGACTTAACTTATTCACCGCAAAGCTGATGTCCGGTCGCGTAACATGTGCCAGATAAATAAGACATCCAACCGCTTCCCTGTATGGAAAGGTATTACCTGTGTCTTCCGAATTATTTTCAAATTTAGCATTAACTTCTATCGGAGTGCGAACTGGTTTGCAATCAGACATAACAAACCGTTCCAACATCATGTTGATGTATTTCTCTTGGTCCATCATGATCACCGGCTTATAATGGCTCTGGCTTGGCTCTGTATTGCTATTTATAAAGTTTAGCGAATATTTCATAGCTGTTGGAATTCCTTGTATAAATAAATAAATAATCTTCAGGTAAGCTGGCCAACATCAGCGTTCCAAGCCATTCATCGACGATATTGAACTTAATGTTTCGGAGTTTGTGAGCGGTGGACATTATTTTATTTACATAGTCATCCACACTTCTAGAGGAATCTAAAGTAGTTGTTATGAGGTCTCCCAATAAAGCAACTCTTCTGTATAATCCGCTGTCATCAAATGCCTGCTCCAAATTATCCCATACTTCCTTGCATGTAGTTGCGCTCTGCACATGTACATAGTTGATCGGGTCTAATAGTAATATGAGCTTTGACTTAGCTTTTGTTTCCTTCTTCGTGTCAGTATTTTTAGCGATGACGCAATCCCACAATTCTTGAAGCTCAAAAAATGCTTGCATGGCAAATTTCCAACTCGCATAGCTTTCTCTTTCCACAAGGCGATCAATATGAAAGTTGAAATAAAACGTGAACGTAAAGCACAAACGTATTGAAGTAAACAAACATGTCACATATAGTTGCTGTGACAATAACCTAATAAGAAGGTTCCGTTCTTAATGTCCAACAAAATCTTATGGCACTTACGTCCCTTTCTTTAAGGAAGGCGGTTTTTTAGAAATATCTCAAAAACCTTTGAACCGATGTTCGAAACAATTTTCGCTGAAAGAATTTAATAGGCCCTATGAGCATGTTTTTTTTCATATTTTTAAAATACACGGTTCAACAATTAGAGGGGGGGGGACTCAATTTTAGTGACTTTCGAGGCGATTATCTCCGACACTATTCACTTAATCAAAAAAAATGCTGAGAAACCTTATATTTATTTTGAAAGGCCTATCGATTAATGTGCACACGTGGGCTTGCAATGAAAAAAAAAATTGAGTTTCAGCTTTATGTATGGAGTGCACCCCTAAAATTTTTTTTTTTGTAATTTAATTACAAAACTATGTAGCGGTTAACAACACACACCTATCCTCAAAATTTTATTCAAATACACCTTATAGTTTTCGAGTAAAATGCCTGTGACATACGGACGGACAGACAGACAGACAGACAGACAGACAGACAGAGAGACATGACGAATCTATAAGGGTTCCTTTTTTTGCCATTTGGCTACGGAACCCTAAAAACGTCGTTCGGTACTCGTGACGTAATGACATACTTTCCGCACGAGCATCAAAATGTACTATTTCATTAACAACGTTTAATCATTTCGAAAGTATTCAATCTTTTATTTATGTTTGCTATTTTAAGATTGCTATGTTCATAAAAACTAACAATAAGGTCGTTGTTTGACTGTGACGTCACAAGAAAGTTATCCCTACGAACTCCATACTATTGGAGCGTTTTTGACGTTTCACATAAAGGAGCTCATTTGGTTTTAGTCGAATACCATATTGCACCTCGGAGGTGCTCGCCGAGTCTGGCAGAACCGACAAGAGCAGGCCTGGTTACACTGCAAAATACAACGTGTTTTTTTAACCGTCTTAGAGCCAAAGCCCACTTAAAGTGCCTAAAACGAATGTACTAATCATTCGTGAAAAAAAAACTAGTTAAGCTTGTAGTAATTAAGTTTGAAATATCCTGTATGGCGCGCGGTGCGAAGTTCATTCACCCGGTTAGAGTTCGTACCTATTTACAAAAGATGGCGGCTAGCGGTCACTCAGCTGGATGATTGAAATTAATACAAAAAAAAACCTTTTTTTTATGTTCTGTTTACATTAACTGGGCTTCGGCTCTAAGACGGTTAAAAAAAACACGTTGTATACACTAAAACGTAAATGCTAGAACGAACCGTTCGTGTCTAGGTGAATGCCTTTCTATTGTTCTCGGCGACGGGGGCTCCTCGCATCGACTGCTGCTCCTAAAAAAAAAAAAAAAAAAACACGTTACGCCAATCAAACACTTATCACTTTTATGTAACGGCATCGTCAAACCGGCCCGCACATTCGGCCGAATGTCACTTAGTAAATCCTCATCCTACTAACGTTTTTTTTTTTATACAACAGTGGTAAACAAGCGTACGGCCCGCCTGATGGTAAGCGGACATCAAAGCCTATAGACACATGCAACTCCAAAGTTCAACTTCAAACTCCAAGGAATTAAGTTCGTTGCCGACCCTTGATATGTTTTAGAATTCGCCGTGTTGACAGCTATTCCCGGTTGTGCCCTAAACGAGCCCGGGGTCCGCTTTGACACCTAAACCCAAAATTTGGCATAGGCACTAGTTTTACGAAAGCGACTGCCACAGCTGACCTGACCTTCCAAGGAAAACTAGACCTTATTGGGATGAGACCGGTTTCCCTACGGTCTTTTCCTTTACGGTAAATATTCCGTAAGTGCATAAGTTCCGAAAGACTCATTGGTATTAGTGCTCAGCCGGGATTCGAACCCACGACCGCCGCTTGACAGCCGCATGCCTGAACCACTAGGCTACCGAGTGTCGCTTACTTATGCAACTTTATAACACAAAACAAACCCCCTTAAATCATCTGTCAAAGACCCAACTTTGGATTTTTTTTCTATAGAGGTTTCAGGCAGCCATGTATCGATTAAATCAGATAAACAATCATATAGTCAAGAATCATATGATCTGAAAATCAGACCTTATTGTTTCTTAATCTAGTCAGAACAGCGTTTCAATGCACGCGATAATTTCCAATGCACCCCCTTAAAGCATCTGTCAAGATGTTCAGTCAACATAATATAGTTAGTAGCAGCCAAATATATCGGCACACGTCTTTATTATTATAGGACAGTGGTTCTTGAACTTTTGTTAGGCTTGGACCACTTTTAGAATTTCAAAACTACCGCGGACCCCCGTTGAAAAAATGTTTGAAAAAATTCAGGTTTCATGTGTCTATTATACCTACGTACATGCCTACGTTAAGAGTGAACGAACTGGCCGTGGACCCCAAGCAATCATGTCACGGACCCCTAAGGGGTCCATGGACCACACTTTAAGAAACCCTGCTATAGGAGTAAGGCTGTGTTACTATATTGTGTTGTTTACATTAACTTAGTGACATTTAGTTTGTTAACCTTTTATATATCATTTTAAATTATTATTGTGTAAGATTACTATTTTATTGTAAATTACCGTTTGACATGTAAAAGTGCCCTTGTGGCCTATTTGCAGAATAAATAATTGATTTGATTTGATTTGATATATTTTATACAATTTTTTATCTAGTTAAATAATGATTTTCTAAAGAATATATTTTAATGTGAAATGTGATACTAATTTAAATTTATTGGATTAATTTTACTTTGACTAAAATTTTATCATTTTGTAGATTTTTTATTTTTAAACTATTATTTTTACAAATTATTTTTACAAATTAATTTAATATTTTAGAAAGTGATTATTATGTTTTTTTTTTTTTTACTTTAACGTTTTAACTAGTCAAATGTCTTTAAACTTGTTTTATATTTTAAATATTTTTTGTATTGTAATAATTAATTGTAACGTTTGCTACGCCCTAACGGGGTCCTGTGCATTGCCTAGCTTTAAGTTGCATGTGTCAATAGGGATGATGACTAAGATTTTTTGTGACGTCATTCGATCCAGTTTTTGGAGAGGAACAAATGTTTGTGCTCCCATACAAACATTTGTTCCTCTCCAAAAACTACAATTAAAGAACATAAATACCTACAAAATTGAGACAAAGATTGACCTCGCTGGTGGCAGCGCAAAACGCTTCATACTGTGTGTCTATACAAGTATGACGTCACATTTGTACATTTATACTTATCATAGTATGGAAAATCAGGTAAATTGTTGTTACGGTCGCGAAATACTACGGTTAAGTACATAGTTGTCATACAATTTTGTTTCTAGTAAAGCGTAAGGATTCTATTGGTAGCTTTTAATTTACACTTGGACAATAAAAAAAAATGTATATTTTTTCTAAACTTTCAAGGTTCATATCTTTTTATGATTTTAATTATAATTTATAATTTATACTTTATTACGATAATTTGATGGTTTACTATCCATTTAGCATCACTATGTTATCAATTTGAACATGTGGCATCATGCCTGTTGTACAAGGTTGCAAATAAATAAATTGATTTATTTTGGCTACTTTGGCAGCTACTAACTACACTCACGAGCAAAAAAAACGACTCAACATTTTTTTGGATTTCAATGTGCAATATCTCTAAAACTAATATAGGTATTCGTAGCATAGTAGCATTTTCTGAAAGCTGGAAATGTAAGCTTTTAGAAAATATCAAATTCAAGTAATATTTTCTTCAGGTTCTGAAAATAAACGTGATTTTTCACAAAGTGGGGGGAAACTGGTTAATTTCATAACCACAACATTGAATGAAAACAAATTTTATGGAGGAAAAACCGATTATTTTTCATTTTAATACCGCGTATTGCCATCATTGGCGTTTCTTACACACTCGATACGGTTCCTCATGGATCTTATCAGCTTTCTAATGGTGTCCTGCGGGCAAACGTCCCATTCCTCGACCAAAGCAGCTTGAAGGGCCAAAATCGTCTCCGGGGCTGGATCCCGCGCTCGAACCTTCCTCTTTAGGTAATCCCACATGTGCTCGATGGGATTCAAGTCCGGACTCAGCGGTGGCCAGGTAAGGGTGGGGATGCCGACCGCCGCCAGGTACGCTTTGGTCACTCCAGCGGTGTGACAAGGGGCGTTATCTTGCATCAAATGAAACCCCTCGTCAAAAAAACCTGCGTATGGGACAACATGGTCCTGCAGGATATCAGTGATGTACCTATCCGCGTTCAATCCACCTCCTCGGCCGCCACCAGGGATGAAAACCAGCTCAGTCCTCGCCTGCATTGAAATGCCCGCCCACATCATGACGGAGCCGCCGCCGTAGGCGACTGTTTCTGAGAAGCAGCATTGTGCAAACCGCTCTTCAGGTCTTCGGTACACCCGTCCTCTTCTGTCGCTGCCATGGAGACAAACTCTGCACTCATCAGTGAAGAGCACCCGGCTCCATTGCTCGTAGCTCCAATTTTCGTAGCGTGCTACGAAATCTCTGCGTAGGTCCCGATGTCTCTGCGTCAATTTGGGCCCCGTAGCTGGCCTTCTTGGGGTGAGGTTTGCTTGCTTAAGTCTTCGGCGAACTGTCCAAGAGCTCACGGGTTCCTCACGGGTCCGCATCAGCTGCTGCTGGACGTCAACGCCGGTCAGGTGGCGATTCCGAAGACTGGTCGTCACGATGAAATGGTCCTCTCTCTCGGATGTGCATCTTCGACGGCCAGATCCCGGTCTCCGAGTAAGGGTTCCGGTCTCAGCAAATCGACGATAAACCCTGGAGACAGCAGACTGACTTAAATTCAGCTGTTCAGCAACTGAACGCTGAGAAAGTCCTTGATTCAGCAAGGCGACGACTTGGGCGGCTTCAATTTCGGTGGTGTCCATTTTTTCCAGGTGGTTTCAGTGGTCCAATTGCGAGAGATGTGCACAGGTCAACTTGTGATAAGCGACTGATAAGAAAAACTACTACTGTAGTCGTCTCACACAGCCTCCTGGCTGTGGAGGTAGCCATTTCAGGGCGTTGGCCCTCTGGTGGCTGATGTCTGCTCAGCCCGTAATAACGGGCCGGTCTTTGGGGGCCTTTTTTGGGCGGGTTCGTTGGCCAGTCTTGGCTTTGTGGTCCGTTGGCCTTTCAGCGGCTTTGGGGTCACGTTGGCCGGTCTTGGCATTGTGGTCACCTGGGCGTGTGTCAGGGGGCATCGGACTTAGGAGCGAGCTCTCTCTGTAGAGGGCGCGAGCGTCGATCCCGGGGGCGCGCGTGGAGTGGCGCGATGCCTTGAAGTAGCGGGAAGCTGGAGTTGTCGGCACGGTCGAACATGACGCGAGCGAGGCGGCTGATGAAGACGTCCAGTGTCTCCCACCGAAGGTCCTTCTGGATCACCTCGTTTCTGACAAAACGAGGGGCAGCAGTGATGGTGCGCAGGGCCTGGTTCTCCTGCGCACTTAGCTTCTTTTTGTTGGTTGCCGACGCAAGCCCGTACCATGCTGGTGCCGCATACGTGAGGCGGGATCGCAGGTACGTCTTGTAAATCCCCAGCTTGGTCGGCATGGGGAGACTGCTGGATAGGACTGGTCTTAACAAAGTTCTCGCGACTTTTGTTCGCCGTGCCGTTTCCTCTACGTGCTTCTTCATCGTCAGCCCTCTGTCAATCGTGACGCCCAGGTACTTCACGGTACTGGACCAGGAAATTTCCTGTCCCTGTAGGCGGAGTGGCGGAGGCAGCTTTCTTGTTTGGCCCGTGAGGAGGGCTTGGGTCTTGCCCACATTCACCGAAAGTCTCCATCGGGAGAGCCATTCGGGCAGGGCGTCCAGCGTTCTTTGCAGTTTGACGGCAGCATGAGCGGGTTTGTAGGACGAGACGTAGTACGCCACGTCATCCGCATAAAGTCCGAGCTGCACGTCGCCGAGCACCGGGATGTCATCGGTGTATCGCGCGTAGCAGCCCGGAGACAAGCAGCTGCCTTGTGGGACGCCCGCCGCTATCGGGCGCTCGGTTGACACGGCGTCTTCTACCGCCACCTGGAATCTTCGCTGATCCAGGAACGACGCGAGGACACGGACGATTCGGCGGGGTGCTGAGGAGGTGGAGACCTTGTACAGCAGGCCCTCGTGCCATACGCGGTCAAACGCCTTCTCCATGTCGAGGAGTACTGCGACTGTGGCTTCCTTCTTGTTTAAGGCAACTGCCATGTAGTGCAGTACCCTCGTCAGCTGCAGCGTCGTCGAATGCCCGCTCCGGAATCCGAATTGTTCCGGTCTGGGCTCGATGTGGGGCTGGAGTTGGCTCAGCAGGAGTCTCTCGAACACCTTGGAGATGTTGCTAAGAAGAGTGATCGGGCGAAAAGAGGTGAGGTTTGCACCTGTTTTTATGCATCCTGAAGGTGCTCAACTCGTGGGTGGTTCAAGGCGGTTAAATTTCAATTCCCGTTCAAACGAGCATATCCTGAAAGTTATGCGTCTGATTTTCATGATTGTTTCGTTTTTTTAAAGCTGAATAAATTTATAATAACGTGGTATACTCATTTTTCCTGTAACATTTCTCAGTTGCAAAAAAATTGCCCTAAACCAAAAAATGTGGCGTGAGTCGATTTTTTTGCTCGCGAGTGTATATGATGGTGCCTTATGCCTTAGGATGATGATTTTATTGTAATGGCTGACTCCTGTTCCCTGTCTGGCACTCACTTGGCCTTGTCGAAGAGAGCGAGCCCCTTGTCGAAGAGACTCAGTTGGCTGAAGGTGTTGCTGGCTGACCGCTCCAACCGCGGCGACACTAGCGAGTTCCGACCGTCATCCCATCGCGACCCTGTAAGGAATGTTGTATTAAGGCGCCGTAGGTTCAGCGAAGTTAAGCGAACAGAATTTTTGAAACAATATAATGCGTCTCTTTATAATAATATGGTTTCAAAAAAATACGAATAGTAATCTTGAGGCTTTTCTGCAGCGAGATCAGTGATTCGAAACATGATTAAGAAGTTTTCGCTCGATAGAAAAAAAATCACGAACATAGGTCTAAAATACACTTAAAATATTCGTAACAAATTATGCACAAAAGCTAACAATATTAAAATTGGTCCTAAAAATCGGCAATATCATGTTTGAGAGAACTCAGTGATTACTTTTTTATTTATTTAAAAGGCCAAAAAATTAAAATTATAAAACATGATATCAGCGCTTCCGAGCACGCACTTCACTCGGTCACGCTTATAGTCCAGGCAATGAACTGACAACTTGTATGGAAAAAATGTCAATTTTGGAAATAATTTATAATAGCTTATTTTTTATGTATAACGGATATATTATCAATTAAATAGTTACCCAGCGACAAAATCCGACAAAATTTCAGACATCGAAAAAATGATAAGTTAACTGGCTTCTAAAAAGTCAGTAAAAATATTAATAAATGTTTTTGTCTTTATTTTGGTTCATTTACATTTGCTCTATAATATTCAAGATAAATCGTACAAAAAAAGATAATGCATGCTTCATTCAAATCTACATAATTACTTCCGGGTGTAAAGTTTGTCGGATTCTTGACTAAATCATCTTAGAATAACATTTTCAAATGAAATCAACAAAAAAAACGCTATTATAAATTAATGTTTTTCAAAACCTTCTTTTGCCTGGAGTATTATGCTCAGTGAGAGGGAGAGAAGACCATGAACCTACGGCGCCTTAAGTTACTGGGCGCAAATATTTAGGTGTAGTTGTTATTGCATACAGTAGTACCACAAATATAAGTTACATCGGCAATCTTCGTCCACGCCGACGAGTGCTGGCTGACAAGTACCGAATGAAATCGAACGTATGACCATTTCAATATAGACCTTGTTTCACTATATGCAATTACAGGTGAACTCGTGCTTTCCCGCTCGTGGCGCCAGACAAAATGGCGGGCGCCGGAGCTGCCGGCGTCGCGCGCAATGTTTTGGCCAATGGGCGCTGAAGATTTTACCCGCGCAAACGCGCTGCCTTATGATTGTTTAAAATGTTAAAAAAAAAAAGATTTCTGCGCAGGTACATCGTTGTAACTTATATTTGTGGTACTACTGCACCTAGATAGTGCCAATTCACTCTCGTATTGAAAAGGTCCAAGTTATACGTAACTGGTAAAAGGTTTGCTGTAAGCGAGTTCCACTCTTTAGCCGTCGCGAGAAAACTAGAAGCAAAGCGCTTCGTGCGAGTCAGTGGTAAATCAACAACATAAGGGATCCACGAACCGCGCCTAATCCCAACATGGCGAAATGATGATTCATTCATTAATTCTCATCGCTGGTATTATTTAATCGTATGGCATACATTATTTTGGCCTTTAAAGTTTGTCACTCTTTAGTACCACCCAGGGGACACGTGCAGGGTTGTGGTAGGTAGCTCCTGCGGACGCGAGTGACAGTTGTCCCCCCTTTGTCAAGTGAGTGGGCAACTCGACTGTTAGAAGTTCTTAAGTCGCCCGAAGGCCTCTTAACTCGGCTTAACGACTACTGTCATAGACAGCAGCCGGGATCAACTGATTAGCGTGCCCAAAGCACGGAAGCGCTCATTTATATTAACCACTCAAACATCACGCGGTCACCCATCCAAAGACTGACCGCTGCCATCTCTGCTTAACCTGCGTTATGGTTTCCGACTCGCAGGCGCCGCTAGGCCATGAGCGCTTCGCTGGCAGTTTGCCAGGAGCTGTACTAACCTCTGTGTTCTGATAAGGAGAGAGACGACACCGACGTGCCGTCCCACGTGCTGACGCTGCTCGTCGGGGACAGCTGGGAGACACCTGCGGGGACACACGGGACAATCAACGTCTTGTTATTCTGTCCTGGCCAGGAGACAAATTGACAGAGTTTCTTAGAAAAATACAACCAAATTAACACGTTCGCAACCAAGAACCCGCCTAGCGGGCACTCGTAATGTTTGCTCAGATGCCGGCTGAGCCCGCTAGGCGGGCAGTAGTATGAACTTACACGCGTAGCGAATTCGGTCGGTTTCTGGTGAATTGTTCCATTTTTATAGTCCGGTTGCGAAAGTGTTAAGGATCTCCTAATTTTTTGAAAGTAGGTTCGGTAATGGGTGAAACGTTGATCACGCTTAGGAAATGGCCTATTTATATGTCTACAAAACCCTATACAGGCTGTATCAAAAATGGGGTGTGAACCGATCAAGGGAATATTCGGGTATTCCACTTGTCCAAGATCTTTGTCCAATGTGTATTTGCGTCTCACATTTTGCTAAAGAGTGCATTCACTCACTGCATATTGGACAAAGATCATGTACATGTGGAAAACCACCCTTCGGTAGCGCATTGCGATTCCGAATATGCATTTGTTTATGTTTTTTCATCACACTTGCTCGAAAAGGGCTTCATAATGCGCAGACATACAGAGCTGTAATAGCCTGTGTTACGCCCACGGGCGTAATGGTTTTTTTCTTAAATTGTATCTGTCACTCATGCGGTTACAAAGCAAAGAGGTTTTATATCAAATACGATGTCTGAAAACGTATTTATAAATAAATTTTAACTTAAATAACTACTTAAACATGTTTAACTGAATTATTTACAGATTTAATATGTAGTTATTTATTGTCTATGTAAAATGTTTTTATATTATAAGTGTTTTCAAATCGTGCCTGTATACCGAATGGTCTTTGCCATACGCGCCTCACGTCAAATTCAACAAAATGGACGACTGACATGTTGCAGTTTTTATTACGATTTGTATTCATTTCATCTAAAATGTATTTGTTTCCTCGCAAATGTGATGAAAAACATTGTGTATAACACGGGCGTAAGAATATTGCAAACTCGAGTCATCAAAAGCCCTCCGCCTTCGGCATCGGGCTTCTGATAGACTCTTGTTCGCAATATTCCACTTACGCCCCTCGTTAAACAATGTAGTATTGTTGACATTGCTTCTGTATATTTAGCCTTGACACTCCCAACACATACACTGGCATACATTTCGAGTCTACACGAAATTACAATTTTGTTTCGTTAAGAAGTATCGAGAGTGCATATAAACTTATACCCCATTTCATCTACTTAAGCGTTGATACCGGGATAAGAAAACGGGGTGCAACCTTGGTTATATCCAAATCCAATAAGTTGTTTTTGCTTTGCCAAAGATTAAAACATCTAAACTCTATTATTAGTATGATTTATGTATGTATGTATGTAAACACTTTATTGTACACAATAACAGGTTAAAAAATATACATGTCACACAATAGATCAAAGTACAAAGGCGAACTTATCCCTATAAGGGATCTCTTCCAGCTAACCTTTGACCAATTGAGAGGAAGGTAGGTAGAACGAGATAGGCAAACTTATACCGTGTACAAAACCACAGAGAAAATGAAAACAAAACCTAATAGGTATTAATCCTAGACAAATGAAAACATGCCAATACATATCTAAATATACAATATAAAATATAATACACACTATCATATGCAATATATATATCGCAACAATAAATAAATAAATAAATACCAACCAATTGACAAGTCATTGGAAAGCCACAACTTCTTCAAATTCATCTTAAGTGACGTAACAGACCGCGACTGTCTCAGCGACAAAGGCAACTCATTCCACAACTTAACAGCGCGCGTGGTAAAAGATCTAGAGTATCTTCGCGTCTTTTTAGACGGTACAGCAAGAGTAAGGTTAGCACTCGACCGCAAGCGGCGGCCACTGCCGTCATTTATACATGCACAATGAGCAGAATTCATCATCATCATATCAGCCGACAGCCGTCCACTGCTGAACATAGGCCTCCCCCCAAAGAGTGCCATAATAACCGGCCCTGCGCCACCCGCATCCAGCGGACTCGCGCTACCTTTACCAGGTCATCAGTCCACCTTGTCTACCCACGCCGCGCCTTCCATGAGCAGAATTGTTCTTACAAAAATATTGATGTCGAATCTAGGAAACCTACTTAATTTTATAAGTCCGTTAAGCCAGCTCCACATTCTCGACAAAACTACACGAGACTGGTTTCGGCGGAACATTTGCCGAGACCGGGCGAAACCGAGAGCGGCCCTCTACATTCTCGCCTTGCGCAGTTGTAATTGGACTTTCATACAGTCGCCATCAGATATATTGTAGCGGCCAAGGTGCTCACAAATATCTGAACACGTCTCTAATGCCTCGGCAATAGAGACGTGTTCAGATCTTTGTGATCACTTTGGCCGCTACGATATATCTGATGGCGACTGTACAAGATGGACGCTTCCTACGGTTGCCGTCGGTCGACTGACGGTAGCGCAGCCAGAATGTGGAAACACGAAACTTCACGAGAGCTCTTTGATGTTTGGCCATTTTACCGACTCGACACGGATACCACACGAATATACGCAAAACAACACTCTCATAGACGAATACTCACTCCACACTCTCATACTCGGCAAATCTCGTGTAGTTTTGTCGAGAATGTAGAGCGGGCTTTAGCAATACTTACTAAGTGTGTCGTCGTTGCTGGAAGAGTGCGACGTGGTGTCGTTGTCGCGCGCGTGAGAGCCGTGGTGGCGCCGCGACACTTTCACCGGTTTCAGCGACAGTTCCGGGTACTTGCGGGGCTGGAAACGAAACACCGTGATGTGATATCCATACCAATATTATAAGTTTCTAACAAGAATTTCATTTTTGGTACAAGCTTTGATTGCCGACTGTACATTCATAACATCATCAATACTTATTGAGACGATTCGAGCCCAAACTCAACGGGGTTACGTCAGTTAAATACTGAATTCCCATGGCCACCTTCTGTCTCCATCATCAGATCAGCTCGATGGTACCATAATATTGAATTGTCATCCAAACTATACTTATACCCAAAATTTCAGCTCAATCGGTCACCGGGAAGTGGGTCAAATTTAACTTGCAAGATTTGTCCCATACATACATACTAACAGGGCAAGTTAAATAAAAGCTTGTAATAAATAGGAAAAGTCTGTGTAATAGGGATGATGAGATGACTAAGATTTTTTTATGACGTCATTCGAACCAGTTTTTGGAGAGGAACAAGTGTTTGTATGGGAGCAACTACAATTTAAAGAACATAAATACCCAAAAATTTGAGACAAAGATTGGCCTCGCTGGCGGTAGCGCAAAACGCTTCATACTGTGATAGACACACAGCTATGACGTCACAACTGGCATTTGTACTAATCGTTGTATGGACAATCAGGTAAATTGTGGTTTCTGTCGCGAAATACTGGACATAATTGTCATACAATTTTGTTTCTATAAAAGCGTAAGGATTCTCTTGGTAGCTTTAAATTTACTCTTGGACAATAAAACAAAATGCATATTTTTTCTAAACTTTTAAGGTTCATATCTTAATATGATTGTAATTATGTTTTATAATTTATACTTTATTACGATAATTAGATGGTTTACTATCCATTTAGCATCATTACGTTATCAATTTGAACATCAGGCATCATGCCTATTGTAGCTTTGTATGTAAGGGGTAATCTCCGTAACTGGTAAGGAGATTACAAAAAATATTTCACCGACTTATAGAATGGACTTTTAGAATGAATGGCTATGTTTTATCCTGTGGGTTAGTCTGCGTTCTTCGCGAAGCCAGTTACATAGAAAAATGCACAAATTCAAGTTGTCTAATCAAATCCGCCGTCCATCCGTCTGTCTGTCTGTCTGTCTGTCCGTCTGTCACCAAGCTGCATCTCATGAGCCGTGATAGTTAGACAGTTGAAAATTACACAGATGATGTATTTCTATTGCCGCTATAACAACAAATACTAAAAAACAGAATAAAATTAAAGGGGGCTCCCATACAACAACCGTGTTTTTTTGCCATTTTTATAGATAATGGTAGGGTTCCGTACCGACTCGCACTTGGCCGGTTTTTACAAGCTTTATACTAACTTGCCTTGTTAGTATGTATGGGACAAATCTTGCAAGTTAAATTTGACCCACTTCCCGGTGACCAATTGAGCTGAAATTTTGGGTATAAGTATAGTTTGGATGACAATTCAATATTATGGTACCATCAAGCTGATCTGATGATGGAGACCGAAGGTGGCCATGGGAATTCAGTACTTAACCGACGTAACCCCGTTGAGTTTGGGCTCGTTAGAATCGTCTCAATGAGTAGTTGATGACGGTATACAGAAAAGTACAGTCGGCAATAAAAGCTTGTACCAAATATGAAATTTTTTGACAGAAATTTATTTGAAGTAATATAATTAAATTGCAACACTCACAAACTTAGGCGTCTGTTTGACAGGCGGCCGGGGTTCGATTTCCAAGCTTTTCGCGTACAAATAGTTGGTGACCTCGTTCTCATCTAGACCGGGGAACGGGTCTAGTGCTTCCAGGAATGCCTGCGAATTAATAGAATAACACTGTAACATGTGAAAATGGCGCAGGACCGGTCACTTTGACACTCTTTGGGGGAGGCCTATGTCCAGCAGTGGACGTCTTTCGGCTGATATGATGATGATGTGAAAATGTATAGATGAGGTACCTTTTCTCTGAGATTGACACATATACACAGTAAATAAAATAATCAAAAATACTATATTTTCAACAGGATTAAAAATGTAGTGAAATGGAGAAAAAACCAACGCAATAGGTTAAAAAATCACAAAGTTATAAGTGTCTAAAGTTGAATGACATTGAATTCAAAATGGCCACTGAAATAGTATAAAAACTTGAACCAAGATATTGGATAAATGGAATGGGCCTCCGTCAAAGAAATTTAAAAAAAAATTAAATACTAGCTTCCGCCCGCGACTTCAGCTGCGTGGACGCGGGATAAAAACTATCCTATATTTTAGTCCAGACTATGCAGCAAAATCGTGCAAAATTTAATCCAAATCAGTAGAGCCGTTAAAGCGTGATTGAGTAACAAACATCCAAATATATTGGTATATATATACTAATATTATAAATGCGAAAGTTTAGGTGTTTGTTAACCGATTTGGATGAAATTATTCACGAAGATAGTTTATAGCCTGGATTAAAATATAGGATAGTTTTTATCCCGCGTCCACGCAGACGAAGTCGCGGGCGGAAGCCAGTATATATATATTTATATTTTTCTGGATTTAACCATACACTGTCTTATAATACCCTTTTCTTTCTTATATCTTCGGATTTTCTATTGTTTTAAGATATAAACTTGCTGGAATGCTGTATGGTACGTGCGACCATGTGCCAAAATAATGATTTCACTCTTCGCAGCCAGATGGCGCTGTTTGACGCAAGCGCAGCGGAAAACGTAATGCGTCTCGCCGGAAGACCAGCGGGGCTAGCACAACTGACGCCGCGCCGCGACGCGAGTCGAGACAAATCTACCCTCCTCATTCTAATTTGCACGGTGCGAGTGAGACAGGAGTCGCTCAGTCGCGCGCGGAGCGACTAAGCGGCAAGTTGTGCTAGACGTACTGCGCTGGCTCGTGAGACAGCATTATGCTGAGGCGGGACCATTTCGTAGCAAATAAATAGTTTAAGTACCTAATTAATATTATATGTGTGTATGTGATATTTATATTTGTTTGTTACGAATAAATAATTTTCATTTTCATTTTCGACGACCGGTTAGCCTAGTGGGCAGTGACGCTGCCTACGATGCTGAAGGTCCTGGGTTCGAATCCCGGTAAGGGCAAATATTTGTGTGATGAGCATGAATATTTGTTTCTGAGTCATGGAAGTTTTTTATGTATTTAAGTATTTATATCTATTATATATATCGTCCTCTAGTACCCATAACACAAGCCTTAATGAGCTTACTATGGGACTAGGTCGATTTGTGTAAGATTGTCTCCTAATATTTATTTATTTATTATTATTTATTTGTTTTCATTTTAATTTTTCATTTTCAATTTTCATTTCATTTCATTTTCCTATATATATCAGGAGCAGGATACACATTGGACAAAGATCTTGGACAAGCTGAATATCACCCTAATATAATTAGCATCTACAATTAACAAAACCTTTTTTTAATATCACTGCATATTGAAAATGCTTGCCGTCCTTGCTCTTTAGCAAAAGTTTGGGGCGAAACCCTTGCAAAGTCTTCTTTGCTTTGTAAGTCGTCCAGAGGCTCTAGTATAAGTTTTACCGAAACAAAACGTTACGACCGCGTTCGCGTTTAGCTGTCAAATCCCATACAAATTGAGGGTAAAACGCAAACGCGATCGTAAAGTTTTGTTTCGGTAAAACTTGTACTATAGTCCATTTTTTTTTAGGATTAGAAATACGGTAAACAAAGAAGCAGTCGTCGTCAACCTTTTCTGCTTGGGACAAATATTTGATTCCTTAACAGAACGAAAACTTAACAGGCCTATATTAGTTATTTTATATTTTTCCTATGTAATAAATAATAAGTGCGTATTTCCACATCAATTTATTATGTAAATAAAACTATGTAAGTACTATAAAATAAAACATGTTTTTATTACTTATCACAGAGCTATGCTTTTAAGTACAATATATGGTGATTACGCTGTAAGGCGCATCTAGCGGCGGCCGCGTCGAAAAATTAATATTGATAAACTATGTGTAATTTCGTAATCTGAATTCAACAATTTGTTGATTACCAAGAAAACAAGAAATAGAACGTGACAATTTAAAAACTCGAACCGATCGTTTCAAACCTCTTCTTCTTTAGGTTTTTTATTATGCAACCTTTCCAGAACTGGATAACGTAATTTAAAATAACAGTCATAAAATAAATACTTTCAAAACAATTATATTGTTGTAAGTATTATTTAGATATAAATACCAATGAAAACACTTCTATCATTTTAGGGTCGACAACAATAATGTCAGTCTTTTTTAATGGCTGTTTGGGATAATTTGACAGTTGTGTGGCATAAAGTGCCACATAAAATACCTCGTGCTTCGTGCTTTATCCTCCTTTCTAATGCTAAAAAAAACGCGCTATAGAGCCTGTACTTTGAGATTTTTCCAAAACTCACCCTCGTCTTCAGCTCGACGGTGAGACAATACGGCTGGTTCTGATACTGCTGGATCTCGCCGGTGATCTCGGCGACTTTCCGCCGTTTCGAGAAGTTTATTAGCTTGTTGTCCGAGTCGGGGAGGAAATCTGTAACAGGACATTGAATAAATAAATAAATAAATATTAGGGGACAATCTTATACAAATCGACCTAGTCCCATAGTAAGCTCAGTAAGGCTTGTGTTATGGGTACTAGACGACGATATATATAATAGATATAAATACTTTAATACATAGAAAAACTTCCATGACTCAGAAACAAATATTCATGCTCATCACACAAATATTTGCCCTTACCGGGATTCGAACCCAGGACCTTCAGCTTCGTAGGCAGCGTGTGAATAAGACTCTATTGTCAATATTCTTGCATGACTGTAGACTCCCAAAATCTGTCTTCTACTCCGAGCTTGCGGATGGAAAGAGTAATCGCGAGGGCAGTTTCTGCGCTACAAGGAAGAATTAAAAAGACGAAATAGTTATTTGTGTCACAAGGGAGCAAAATAGTATATTTACGGCGTGGGCGGTGTATTGTATCCTGAACGTAGCGAGGGATCCTACAATAGAATCCTGAGCGTAGCGAGAGATTCTAACATAGGATCCTGAGCGTAATGAGGGATACAAGTGATAACGCCCGAGACGAATATAATTTTGCTACCGAGTGACACATACTATTTTTAACATTTTATTTATATTTATTATCCACAAAGGAAATTCAAAGGTGTATGTGAAGTCCCCAACCCGCACTGGGCCAGCGTGGGGACTACTGCCCGTTCCCTCTCATCCATGAGAGGAGGCCTGTGCCCAGCAGTGAGGCTGATTAATATAATATATATATATAACGGCGCGCGATTTATTATTTCTATGATTTGTATTGGAATTCAATTAATCGAGTAATCGTGAATAATGTTGAGAAGTTTATTATTTATTTAAACGGGTAGTTGATAAAATTGTTGACGTCAAGTTGATTTATTTTAACAGCGGGTAACCCCTAATGGAGTGTCATGGCGGCGATAAGTCATTCGTTGACAGCGCCCCGCCCGTGATGGTCGCTTGCAAACCCATTGGCTCTTTAATCGAGATTTATTATTGCAATCCTGTTATATTTTCGGTGTTTGTGAATTTAATTAAATAGTATAGTGATTGAGTTATATTGTGTGACTTTTATTTCGCGGATACCTGCAAGTACACGCACACACGGTCCGTAATGTCGGATCCGCCTTCACACACGCCTGCTAGGCCTCCCCATCCCTCGATATACAGGGTGGAAAATTAAGTCGGGACCTGGAGGGAAACTACCTTAAATCCTTAAGTTGGCTCATTTTACTTAAAGGAGACATTCCTTTATTTTTTTAAAGAAACAAAACTGCTTTCAAAGATTTTTGAAAACTCGCTTGCCTCGCCCGGGACTCGAACCAACTAAAATTAAAAAAAAAACAAACATTCGCTATTTTATTACACTAATCGATAGGATTATTATTCAGGATAAAATTTATCTAACAAACATTTGGTCTTACTCTCGTCTGTCGTCCCAAGATATCCATGAAGAATACCTATTTAGTACAAACGTGACCGGACGCCCATGGACTTATTTTTATAGGGTCATGTAAAAAAATGATATTTATGAAACCTTTTATGAAGCCGTGCAAGAGCTAAGGATTGCGGTAGAAAATGTTATTAGGGGCATACACCACAACACTTTGCTGAAGGCTACAAGAAATGAATTTCAACGGACACTAAATTTGTGTATCCGGAACGAGGGGACTCATTTCTAACAATTTATTAGTTAAATAATTTAAGTGTAACAAATTGATAATAAAATAAAGTTAGTGTTAGATTTTACGATCATTTTTATTCTTAAGACCAAAAGTTTGTTAGAGAAAATTTATCCTGAATAATAATCCTATCGATTAGTGTAATAAAATAGCGAGTGTTGTTTTTTTTTAAATTTAGTTGGTTCGAGTCCCGGGCGAGGCAAGCGAGTTTTCGAAAATCTTTGAATGCAGTTTTGTTTCTTTTTAAAAATAAAGGAATGTCTCCTTTAAGTAAAATGAGCCAACTTAAGGATTTAAGGTAGTTTCCCTCCAGGGCCCGACTTATTTTTCCACCCTGTATACAGTGTGGAAGTCTAATACAAGCAAATAATTAAATCAGGTATAGGATTAAGTACCGTAATCATGAATTAACAGGACTTTTTAAGTTAGACTTAATTTAAAGCATGTAAATAATTTTTGAAAAAATATCAAGCAGCAATGTAATGCACACAGCTAATACACCACGTAACAACTGTCAAAAAGTCTGACAAGTACCTACCTGTCAATCAGCTTTAGTAAAGTGATGCTGCGTAATGAGTGCTTTACACTGCGGGCTGAATTATTTTGTATGGATTTTTTTTTGGCGTAATTTAGGATAAAAACTAACTAAATACTCGTCTTAGGATCTTTATTAACCACCGTATAATTATTTGCTTGTATTAGACTTCCACACTGTATAAATGTCCTGTCAAAGCCTGCAATATCCTTGCTGAGCACTGGGAGCAGGTCGCGTCAATGCGACCGGAATGGCGTTTAAAAGTCAGAAAGGATGAAGCTTTTTTTGAAGTAGCTCGACTTGAACTCATGGACCAAAAGCGCCATTTACAGAAGACTCCCTGGGTCGAGTCCTCCGTAAATGGCGAGATGGCCATTCTATATATACATAAAATCACCAGTATACTGCAACACTTAAAACTAAGCTCGGCTCTGCGAGCCATTTACGTTCTCATCAGAGAAAATTGTAAGGGCCGCCGTCGTCACGACAAGGAGGACTTATATATTGTCAATATACGCAATATAGCGAAATAGATACAATGTAGTATTTATTTATTTATTTAATCGTATGGCATACATTATTTTGGCCTTTTAAAGTTTGTCACTCTTTAGTATCACCCAGGGGACACGTGCAGGGTTGAGGTAGGTAGCTCCTGCGGACGCGAGTGACAGTTGTCCCCCCTTTGTCTAGTGAGTGGGCAACTCGACTGTTAGAAGTTCTTAAGCCGCCCGAAGGCCTCTAACTCGGCTTAACGACGACTATCATAGACAGCAGCCGGGATCAACTGCTTAACGTGCCTTCCCAAGCACGGAAGCGCTCATTTACATTAACCACTCAAACATCAAGCGGTCACCCATCCAAAGACTGACCGCTGCCATGTTTGCTTAACCTGCGTTATCGTTTCCGACTCGCAGGCGCCGCTGGGCTATGAGCGCTTCATATACAATGTAGGAATTAGGTGAGCCAAAATACCTATTTATCGCTAGAGGACATAATATAAAGTAGTTGCAACCGGGTAGAAAACAATTTGACTGGCCGACCGGGTCTTCCATATTTTGCAGGTTACTAGTCGTAATGTTCAACATGTCTCTGCTGCACGTCTATGATGAGACGGCCCCGACATACTCTCGATTTTTCTCGCACTACCCGTCTCTCTCTTATTACAACAATTAGAACAAGAATATACCTCTTGTTCTAATTGTTGTAATGCGAGTGAGTGCGAGAAAAATGGAGAGTATGTCGCGGCCTCATGATTTATTTAATCGTATGGCATACATTATCAACTGCTTAGCGTGCCTTCCAAAGCACGGAAGCGCTCATTTACATTAACCACTCAAACATCAGGCGGTCATCCATCCAAAGACTGACCGCTGCCATCTTTGCTTAACCTGCGTTATCGTTTCCGACTCGCAGGCGCCGCTAGGCTATGAGCGCTTACCATCATAGACGTGCTGGTGGCGGCGGAAGTGCTCCGAGTTGACGAGGAACCCTCGGGGACACTCACCTCTGTTGCCCTCCTCTATGTGCAGTATGTTGGTGAGGTACATGCCGAAGAACGGCACGCAGGGAGGGTTGATGCTGCGCAGGCGCTCCTGGTAGCGGCGGAAGTGGTCAGAGTTCAGCTCGCGGAACTCCTCCAGGTGTCGGAGTAACCGGGGCGGAACCAGCTGTGGGTGAAACACATGAATGACATACTGATATAAAATTTGTCTGAACATCGGACTAAATGATACATTTACGGCAATGGCGATTTATTGAATCCTGAGTGACGCCCATTTGTGTAGTCCCGAGAAATGAAATGAAATGAACATTTTATTAGTAACAATTGTTACAGGTCATTTGTGTCACGTGTAAATTAGGTTTATACATCATAAAATTTTATGTGCATCTATATATTATTATCATTATCATAATAATTTATTTATAATATTATTCTTTATTTTCAAATTGTCAGTGGCATGCTGTAAAATTCGTCATAGTTATAAAACATGTTGTTCAGAAGCCACTTTTTCAGTCTTGATTTGAAACCTGCGATGGAAGCGAGCGTAGAGAGGGATACTGAAGTAGAATTTTGAGCGTAACGCGGCACAGTGTTTTTTGACCCAAAAAAGTGACATTCTCCTTTTATTAGACAAATCTATTGCTTGTATCATTACAAATGCGAGACGAAATGTCCCCTGTGCCGATTTTCAATATTTTTTCAAATAGATTTAGGTTTTAAGTTTGTGTGACCTTGTCACGAATGGAAAACGTAAATTAATTCCTATAAAAAAACTATAGCCAGTTCATCGTTTAACGTGGTATTGTTTATGTGGCAATTGAATGCGCATTTTAATCCGATTTCACTTGCTCTTAAATGTGAATAGACTCGTCGCAAAAAAAGAATTTCTTCTTTTTGGTTTTTATTTCCATTTCTAAGTCGAAGTAGAATATCTAGATGAGTGGGATAGATTCCTTATAATTGGTTGTATAACGTAAATTTTTACATTCTTAAATAAATAAATATTAGTGGACAATCTTACACAAATCGACCTAGTCTCAAACTAAGCAAAGCTTGTACTATGGGTACTAGACGACGATAAACATACTTATATAGATAAATAAATACTTAAATACATAGAAAACATCCATGACTCAGGAACAACTCGTGCTCATCACACAAATAAATGCCCTTACCGGGATTCGAACCCAGGACCTCTTGCTTCGTAGGCAGGGTCACTACCAACTAGGCTACAGCGGTCGTCAAACATATGCGGATGTTTAGAGAAAATGAGATTTAAACAAATGTTCTAGGGCTGTCACTAATATTGACACACGCACGGTGTTTTATGAACCCCATTTTTGTTTTATTTCTTTATATTGTGAAAAACGTTTCTTTGTATCATCCTGAGCACTAGACAAAACTCCCCGATCGATACGACATGTAGTTTTGAGAAAGAAAAATCTATATTCGGCCGGGTAAAGGGTCACCAGAATCACCAAAAACTTCATAACAATTAAACTGGGCTACTTAATTTAAATTTTATTATATTTTATTTTTACACTCTTAATGACAAATGTTCTGACCATTTTTGAACTTGGTAATATGGATAGTTTACGAGGTAATGCCAATTTTATCAATTTCTGATTTTTTTTTCTCGAGAATAACGCTGTATTAGATTAAGATCTTTATACCGTATACCTCTATCGATAGTAATAAAATCACAATTTAATTCCGCGTTATTCAGAAGTAATTAGCAATTTAAGTCATATCCGGATTTTTTGGACTCAACGCACCATTATTAAATATATCAAACCGATACTGTTCTGATGCGTCACAACACAACACGACAGACAAATGTGAATCTGACTTTATATAGATAAATGCATACTTAAATACATAGAAAACATCCATGACTCGGGAACAAATATTCATGCACATCACACAAATAAATGCCCTTACCGGGATTCGAAACCACGACCTCTCTCGCTTCGTAGGCAGCGTCACTACCAACTATGTCTATGTCTATATCGCCTGGCATGAATGGAAGAATGCTTTTGATTTTGTTAATTTTGTTTGTATATTGTGATTGTTCAACTCTCGTGTTGAATATCGGTTTTCGTATGGTAACTTTAAATATAACTTCCGTTTATGTAGGGCAACACTATAGGATAACCGCTTCCTGTGGCCATTACTACTACAATGTTTCTGCTTTTGAAGTCGCACGCGCTGCGCCTACTTTTTCGTAATTTCATATAAAGATCGCGCTTTCCATATAGAAGTTAAAAGTTTTTATTCTTAAGAGTGCACGTCACATCAAGAGAGTTTGGGCTGTGTCGTTGAGGTATCTTTAGGCGAAGACCGGTGGTAAGTCAGATCTGCGCGCCCGGTGAGTTGCTGAGAGTGCCTTAAGAGAACAGGAAGCCCTGAGGAGGCTCCAGTCCTGGACGCTTCAGGTATGTGATTGTGCACTTTCTCTTTTGTCTCGATTGCCGAAATTAAAAATTATTAACGTGTTTCTCGTATTCTCGGATTTTGCTAGAGTTCAGTCTTTTTACAGTACATCTTAATTTATCGCGTTTAAAAACATTGGTCCTTCGGCCGTATTGTGAAAAGTCAAACAATGTCACTCTGACATCTGCTTCGAATAATAATATGGTGTTGTTTGCTACTGCTCAGGTAGCGGTGCGGGATAGTTCTGGCCAATACCAGCAAGCTCGTGCATTGTTGGACTGTGCAAGTGCAAGCAATTTTATATCACAACCTTGTGCGAAGCGGCTTGGACTAGATATACATCAGACGGGTGAATCAGTTTCTGGAATTGGAAATTCGGTAGCTAAACCACATGGTTCATTGTCGTGTTCCATTAAACCTAATGGAACAAATTTAATTCATTTTGATTGTGAAGCACTAGTGCTTCCCTCTATCTGTGCTGATCAACCATGTCTTGCAGTTAGATCTTCGGAGTGGTCTCATATTAAGAATCTTACTCTTGCTGATCCTGACTTTGGTGATCCTGGACCAATCGACTTACTGCTTAATGCAGACATCTTCGCTTCATCATTGCTGAGTGGTCGGAGTCAGGGATGTCCGGGTCAACCAAAGGCTATTGAAACTCTATTTGGATGGGTCATCATGGGTGGATGCGATGAGAGCCATTAACAATCTTTCAAAACTTGTCGTCGGAAAAATTGCTTTTTCGTGTCGAATTCTTCGCAATCAAATTTGTCGTTGGATAGCTCTTTAAAAAGGTTCTGGGAGTTAGAAAATGTTAGTACGAGGGCTGCCTTTTAAGTTGTGTCGTTTGGAAAAACTAAAGACAATTTAAGTGTTAAATGGTATTTATTGTTTTTCAAAGTAATCACCGTGATATGTAATACACTTTTTCATTCGATCGAACCAGTTTTCGAAACACTTATTCCAGTCCGAAGTCGGGGTCTCCAAAATGGCCGTTTTGTATGCCTCAACCGCTTCTTCAGGCGTCTGGTACCGTTGACCACGAAGTCGTTGCTTGATTTTTGGAAAAGTAAAAAAATCGTTAGGGCTTAAGTCTGGACTGTACGGCGGGTGTTCCAGAATTTCGACGTTTTGCTCTTTTAAAAACGCAATAGTTTGCCGGGCGGTGTGCGAGCTCGCATTATCGTGGTGCAGTCTTATACGACGTCTTGGGTTATTTTTTCGAAACTCGCCGATGACTTCTGGTAAACAGACAGTGGTATACCAGTCAGCATTAACCGTTTTACGATCCTCGAGCACGATGGTGGCAACGTGGCCACTTTTCGCCACAAACGTGGCGACCATTTTTTTCGAAGTGCTCCGTGAGCGTATTACTTTGGTCGGTTTTGGCTCATCTTGGAACACCCAAACAGTCGACTGCTGTTTAGAATCGGGATCGTAGGCATATATCCAAGATTCGTCACCACTGATAATGTCGTAAACATGTTTCGAGTTTCCTCGGTTGAATTGCCGCAGAGTTTTGCGACACCATCGAACGCGAGCCGTTTTTTGGTCTTCACTGAGTAAATGTGGTATCCAGCGTGAGATCAACTTTTTTACGCCTAAGTGATCATGCAAAATACTGTGAACACTGGTCCCTGAAATACTTAAGGAAGCTTCTATCTCACGGTATGTCGCATGGCGATCTTCGATGATCAGTTGCCGTACAGCATCAATGTTCTCCTGGGTTACGGCTGTTTTTGGTCGACCTTCACGATGTCTATCACCAAGACAAGAGCAACCACGTTGAAATTCTAAATACCAGCGTTCCACAGTCCGAAGGCATGGTGCTTTATCATTGAAAACCGTAGTCAACTCTTCGAAGCACTGAAGTCGCGTTAAGCCCCTTTTGAAGTTGTAAAAAATTATCGCACGTAAATTTTCCTTCGAAATTTCCATTTTCACAACTGACTTGTCAACTTTGAACGAACGCTGTACTAAAACGGTTGGGCCGATTTCGAGTCATTCTGTTGTTTTCGAATTCTAAATTCAAATATTTTAACGTGACACTAGTTCTTTTTTATGCAATCACGGGAGGTTTGCAAACGACAGAACTTAAAAGGCAGCCCTCGTAGCCCTAGTAAACCAATTTTGTCGAAAGAGGACCAACTTTGCGAAGATACTTTCGTTAATAAATTCTGTCGTACGAGTGAAGGCCGTTTTGAGGTACCCCTTCCTTTCGTTGATCCTATGAACAAGCCTGTATTCTCGGACACTCGTGAAATCGCGATGCGCAGACTCTTCTCCTTGGAACGCAAGCTTGCTAGACATGCAGATTTTCGTAAAGCTTACGTTTCATTCATGGATGATTACGAGTCTAGCGGTCATATGGAGGAAGTAGAGCCTCCCCCAAGTAGTGTTGGGAAATTTTACTATATCCCTCATTTTGCAATCCTTCGACCTGCGTCTGTCAGTACGCCTCTACGTTGTGTCTTCGACGCTAGCTGTCGTGATAGCAATGGTATATCGCTAAACGATAGGCTTCTGGCGGGTCCTAAGCTGCAAACAAATATCTTTGATATCCTTACCAGATTTCGGTGGCATAAAGTGGTTTTCACAGGGGACATTAAAGCCATGTACCGTCAGATTGTCGTGCCGGAAGAGGATGCTGAATACCAGAGGATTGTATGGCGTCAATCCCCTGACAGCCCGGTTAAGGATTATATGCTGCGGACGGTCTCCTACGGGGTAAAGTCCGCCCCCTACCAGGCTCTTCGAAGTATCGCGCAGTTAGCTAAGGATTCCGCAGCCGACTATCCTGACGGTTCGCCAGTTTTGGATAGAGACATTTATGTTGATGATGTTGTCACAGGCGCTGACTCTATCGAGAAGGCTTTACAAATAAGATCAGACCTTTCTGAGATATTGTCGTCGGGTGGGATCCATTTAAGAAAATGGACCTCCAATCATAAAGGTTTTATCGCTGATCTTCCTGCCACTGAGTTGTACTCGAGTGATTTTAAATGTTTTGACGAACTTTCAGACTTGTCGCTTAAAATATTAGGTTTATCGTGGCGTCCACAAACAGATTCGTTCGAGTTTGAGGTTACTACTCCCAATGACCAGAGGTGTACTAAGCGTATGATCCTTTCGCACATCGCACGCATTTATGATCCGTTAGGATTTCTGTGTCCAGCGTCGTTTCATGCGAAATATCTGATGCAGGTTTTGTGGTCATCGGGGGTCCAATGGGATGAGGACGTGCCAGAAGCAATAGCTTCGGAATGGATGCGTTTTAAATCGCAATTGTCGTTGTTAAAATCTGTCGTAATTCCCCGACGCATTGTTCATTCTTTTGTTTTGTTGCAGCTCCACGGATATTGTGACGCGTCAGAGCGTGGATATGCGGCAGTCATTTACTGTCGGGCGGTCAGTGCAGAAGGCTCTACATTTGTAGAGTTCTGTTGCGCGAAATCTAGAGTCGCGCCTCTGCATAAACAGTCCATACCACGCCTAGAACTTTAATCTGCCGTGCTTCTGTCAGATCTAATGCTGTCGGTGAAGGAGGCTTTAAGACCTCTACATAATATCTCGGAAATATTCGCCTGGTCCGATTCAAGCGTAGCTTTAGCTTGGATCCAATCGTGCCCGTCGCGCTGGAAGACGTTCGTGGCCAATAGGGTAAGCCATATACAGGACATTATCGCTCCTGATCGCTGGCGCCACGTGAGCACTCTACATAACCCCGCCGACGTTGGGTCGAGAGGTTTGTTGCCCGAAGACCTTGTCGAATGTGATATTTGGTGGCGAGGCCCCTCCTGGCTCCGAAAAGAGGAAAAGGACTGGCCTCGGTCTACATTGACTGGGCCACCAAACAGCTCTGTCGCAGACGAGCAACGACTTTGTAGTCTGGTTGTTGCAAGCGATCCTCACTTAATTGATGAACTCCTCAACAGGTTCTCCTCGCTTTTCACTTTAAAGCGTGTGTTAGCCCACTGTTTCCGTTTTCTACTGTCGTCGAAGGATGGAAAGATTGTCGGATCTCTACAGTCGTCTGAAACGACTGCGGCTCTCATGTTTTTAGTAAAACATGTGCAGCTTGCTACGTTCGGTGTAGAGATCAATCACTTGAGAGAGGGTCGTTTGAATTCATTGCCAAAGAGTTTGCGCAAGCTCTCGTTGTTTATTGACACCGCGGGTATTGTCAGGGTGGGCGGTCGCTTAGTCAATTCTCCAATCAAATTTTCGATAAAGCACCCCATACTGTTGCCTCGCTCCCATAGATTAACGGTTTTAATTATTGACGAATATCATAAAAGATTTCTACACCCCGGTGCTCAAACTTTACAGAATTTATTTTCGCAATAATTTTGGATTTTGTCGCCCAAGCGAGCCATTCAGGCCGTGATCAGTGGTTGTGTCAAATGCTTTCGTGTCAACCCATCGCCGGCTTCGGCGCCGCTAATGGGAAATCTTCCTCTTTGTCGTATTTCTCAAGTAAATCCCTTTTCGAGTGTCACCATTGACTATGGAGGCCCTTTTGATATCGCCTTCGGACGTGGACGAGGCGCTAGAACATACAAAGGCTACATTTGCGTATTCGTTTGCACCAGCACTAAGGCTATCCATATCGAACTTGCTTCAGAATTATCTACGGAAGCCTTCCTTTGTGCGTTAAAGCGATTTGTCGCACGTCGTGGATGGTGTAGCAATATTGTCTCTGATCAGGGTCGCAACTTCGTCGGGGCAAGTAATTATCTTGGTTCCATTATGAAGAGCGCCGCTGATGCACAAGAGATTAAATTTTCATTTAATCCACCGGGTAGCCCGCACTTTAACGGCTTAGCCGAGGCTGGGATCCGCTCGGTAAAGACGCATCTCGCTCGAGTCGTCGGTAATCAAAGGTTAACCTTCGAGGAATTTTACACCGTCCTCACACAAATCGAAGCAATGCTTAACTCGCGTCCATTGACGCCTCTAAGTTCGGATACAAACGACCTGTCGGCACTTAGCCCTGGACATTTTCTTACCTTAGAGCCTTTGTCGATTATTCCTGAAGAGAACCTTGTTGATCAAAAGATTAGTGTTTGTCATCGATGGAAGTTGATTCAAAAAATGCATCAAGACTTTTGGCGCAGATGGCATGCGGAGTACGTACACACACTTCAACAAAGGACTAAATGGAATAAGGTTAACACAAACATTGTCGTTGGTACTTTGGTCGTGTTAATTAATGAACAGACAAGCCCGTTAAAATGGCCTTTAGGTCGCATCTCAGCTCTACATCCGGGAGCTGATGGTGTATGTAGAGTCGTCACGGTCGCGACGGCCACTGGTCAGTACAGAAGGCCAGTCGTGAAACTGTGCCCACTGCCACTGGCTAACTAATGTTATCGATATTAACTTAGAGTCATAGTTTTTAAGCAATCTGTTTAGTTTTTAACGTTTATTAGTATCTTAAATACTGCCTATTTAGGTGAGCGGAATGTTCAACTCTCGTGTTGAATATCGGTTTTCGTATGGTAACTTTAAATATAACTTCCGTTTATGTAGGGCTACACTATAGGATAACCGCTTCCTGTGGCCATTACTACTACAATTTTTCTGCTTTTGAAGTCGCACGCGCTGCGCCTACTTTTTCGTAATTTCATATAAAGATCGCTCTTTCCATATAAAAGTTAAAAGTTTTTATTCTTAAGAGTGCACGTCACATCAAGATAGTTTGGGCTGTGTCGTTGAGGTATCTTTAGGCGAAGACCGGTGGTAAGTCAGATCTGCGCGCCCGGTGAGTAGCTGAGAGTGCCTTAAGAGAACAGGAAGCCCTGAGGAGGCTCCAGTCCTGGACGCTTCAGGTATGTGATTGTGCACTTTCTCTTCTGTCTCGATTGTCGAAATTAAAAATTATTAACGTGTTTCTCGTATTCTCGGATTTTGCTAGAGTTCAGTCTTTTTACAGTACATCTTAATTTATCGCGTTTAAAAACAGTGATACTAAAATTACGTGTCTCGAGCTCAGGCAGAATATCAGTCCTTCTCTCGAAAGAGCGAAGCGTATAACTGAGCCATGAGCGGCACGCAGCAATAGGCATGATGCCTCATGTTCAAATTGATAATGTAGTGATGCTAAGTGGATAGTAAACCATCAAATTATCGTAATAAAGTATAAATTATAAAATATAATTCAAATCATAAAAAGATATGAACCTAATATGCATTTTTTTTTATTGTCCAAGAGTCAATTAAAAGCTACCAATAGAATCCTTACGCTTTTCTAGAAACAAAATTGTATGACAACATGTACTTAAACGCAGTATTTCGCGACCGAAACAACAATTTACCTGATTTTCCATACTACGATTAGTACAAATATACAAATGTGACGTCACACTTGTATAGACACACAGTATGAAGCGTTTCGCGCTGCCGCCAGCGAGGTCAATCTTTATCTCAATTTTTTAGTTATGTATGTTCTTTAATTGTAGTTGCTCCCATACAAACATTTGTTCCTCTCCAAAAACTGGTTCGAATGACGTCACAAAAAAATCTTAGTCATCATCCCTATTGTATATTGTTTTTTTTTGTTATGGTTCATAATGGGCTTCGAAGTGTCACGTTTCGGGCGCAGCGAGACGAGAGACCCGTAATGGCATTTCATACGTAATTGGAGGCCTAGGCCTGCAAGATGGTCTTTATTAATTTCCATTCCACAATTTCTGGCACAGGATCACGGCGTTCAGACATGAAAATTAAAGTTTGATTTCTTGGAGTTTTTTTATTTATTTCATGCATGTTTGAGAAAAGCACTATACATATGTAAAGGGGTTGCCAGTCTCATAACTGTCCGACCTCGACTACGCTCGGCCGTCTATATGTACTCGACCGGCAACCCGCTTCCCGGCCTGTGTAGTAATGTACTATTTATCTGTCGAGGTGTGGGCGTATCCTGGGTTCTCGGGCATTGATAGAAAACGATGTTACTATGTTTACAAACTTACTAAGGACTTCTCCACAGCATAGTTACAAACTCATGTGAAATACTACTATAAACTAGCAATTTCGGTTCTCATATTCCATCACACCATTCTCTCTACACGATAAATTCTCCATCCAAGAGAGCGTCCACCTCCTGTCAGGCTTTTCCCTCGATGACAGCGAACACAACCGTCCGTTGTTCTGTTTCTAATTCAAATAATACTCGTTATAGCCCTCTGTTGGCGCGCGGCGGAACTAATGAGCTCCCGAGTTTGCCCAGACAAATATGTCCTCGTTCGCATGTATTTCAATGATGACATTTGTAGACTGACAGTGGAGCACATTTCGACCGAAGTCACGATGAATGTAATAGAGGGCGCTGAATGAAACTTCGCCTCTCCAACATATCTATGTATGTGTGTATGTTCTAACCTGAAACGTGGCTCTTAACCGGTGCACCGAGGCCGACCCCGCGGCCGCGGCCACACACAGCACTCCGTTGAAGTTGTTCAGGTCCCGCAACGCCACACCCAATTCTAGGAAACGGCAGACAACGCCCACTCTCTCTTCTAAATTCTCGCTCTCCACTATCCACTTCTCCATCCATCTTGTGAACTGCAAAGAGGTATACATATTAGCTATACATAGCAACTATTATTATTATCATCATATCAGCCCAAAGACATCCACTGAGATATGATGATTTTGAGATATTGTCATTGGATAATATAGAAAAATATAACTAGAAGATTTTTTTAAAGATAATCCTTTTACGCGCACAAACGCATCCGGTGTTTCATAGAATTGAACCCTATAGAAATTAAGTTGATTAAGGGTGGGAATATATTTCCCTCTGCCTTATAAAGGGTTACAAAAATTCCAAATACAATCCGATTGAAACCTACGTAACTTATGATTTAGAAATAGAAAAACGTATTAACTTACATTTGTGGTATGTTTAATAATTTTCAATAGGTTAGGGCTTGTCTTTTCTTTGTCTTTCTTCGTCCACACAGCACCGACTAGTTCGGATGGTTTCACCTAGAACAAATAAAATAAAATTAATATATTTGTATAAACTTACCCAGCTCTTACCTAAATTGAATTGAAATTAAAAAAAAATTGAAATTATTTATTTGCATAGACACAGTACAGGGATGTTTAAATATATTACGATCATGTGTATCTAGCTTACATGCAAGCGTGCAAATATGTATATGAGAATTAAATTAGTGTCAAGCGCTGGGAAGCGGACGGACGTGTCGTGCGCATAAATTGATTTACGTTTCGGAATTTGTGTTTACTAGTCTCCAAAATGTCAACAAAGTGTAACGGTTGTGGTGAATCTATATTCACTATACAGTTTATGGAGTGTTCAAATCAAAAGTGCAAAAAAATGTTTGATTTGAAATGTCTCGCTATTCAGCCGGAAAACTTTGATAGTTTCACCGAAGACTACAAGGAGTCGTGGGTTTGCCCGGAGTGTTCCTGTTTAAAACCGAGAGGCGATAATTCCGACACTCCCATCCGAAACCCTGGAACTTTGAACCAGACCTACATCACTAGCGCATTTGTAAATACACAGCGCGGTAGTCGTCCGACATCAAGGAAAACAAGTCCAAGGCCAGTTCAAGATAATGATAGTGAGCTGCTTACAGAACTTCGAGGAATTCGGCAAGAAATAGTGGTGCGTCTGGAGGAACAGGACAATCAATTTAAACAGCTTCAATCACTTTTTATCGACACTAAAAACGAGTTACTAAAAGAAATCAAAGTACTTGAAGAAAAAATCTCAAACATAAATAGGCTGCCAATAATAACCCAGTGTGTGGAACAACAATGTCCAGAACCACCGAAAAACATTGACAAAAGTGATAACAAAAGTGCACACTCATTCGCCGAGGTGGTAACTAGCGAGAAAAAACAAGGTAGACGGTGTAAGGTCTCCCCGGCAACGGCGACACCGGACAGCGGCGATAAGAGTGGGGCCACGAAATCAGCGGTTTTACCGCTCGTCGTGTGTAATAGCGTGGATACTCAACCCGATAGGGTGGATTCTGAGTCTAATGGGCCTAAGCCTAAGGATACCAGTGGCGATAGTAAGTTGAAGAAGACAGTTGGCAGGAAAAATAATTTTATGACGGGCGAAAACACATCATCTGGAATTCGGGCCTCGGATCGCAAGAAACATTTACATGTATGGAGGTTAGCGCTCGACACAACATTGGAGCAGGTTGAGACACACGTAATTAATGAATGTGGAACGGAAATAAGTGTTAAAGTACAGAAAATTAAACACAAACAAGAAAGAGACTACGCTTCATTCATTATAGGAGTGCCAGAAAATATGTTCCATGTTATAAATCAGCCGAGGGTGTGGCCTTACGGAGCCCAATTCAGTGAATGGTTGTGGTTTCGCGGATCAAAGTATGAAACGGAGGGAAAGTAGATCGCTTGAATTTTTTTACCAAAATGTGAGAGGACTAAGGACCAAAACATCTAATTTTCTGTGTTTTTTGGAATCTTCCTCGTTTGATTTCTATGCGATAACGGAAACTGGCTGCAACGATTCGATTTATGATGCCGAAATAATTCCACCTACTTTTCATGTTACGCGGTGCGACCGGACCGACGGCCGCAAGCAAGGCGGAGTACTTTTCGTGGCCACACCACGATATGAACTACGTGAAGTTAAAAATGATGTTAATTTAAGTAATTATCAATTTGAAATGGTGTGTGTAACCGTGCATTTGCGAGGTAATTTTTTGTTTGCTTGTTGTGTGGTTTATATCCCTCCTCAAGCGGATGAGAATGAATATTTTACTATGTTTAGACTCATAGAAAATATATGTAAAAAATATAAGGGTAATCTCATCGTACTCGGTGATTTTAACTTGTACTCTTGTAACAGTAATGTTGCATCGTATTATGAATATTTATTGGCCTTTTGGATTGGAGTATTGTGTACGGTCGCTAAGGTATTTGAGTCTGCAATTTACCAATCGGTTCAGGCCCAAGCTAGCGGCCAACTGACTGACGCGCAATATGGCTTCCGGAAGGAGCGCAGTACCACAGGTAACCTACTGCGTCTCATGGTCAATATAGTGCCGGCTGTGGATGCAGGAGACCAGGTGGATGTGGCGTACTTCGACTTCCGGAAGGCATTCGATACCGTTGACCTTGATGTCTTACTCGTGAAATTGGCAGACGCGGGTTTCACTCCACATACTCTTACTTTCTTTGCCAGCTATATGAGTAACAGGCGCCAGTATGTGGACTGTGCTGGTCACGTGTCAGAACCATATTTCACGAGATCCGGCGTAAGTCAGGGGAGCAATTTGGGTCCCTTAGAGTTCATTTTAATGATAAATGACCTTCCTGACGTTGTTAGAGATTCCATTTGTCTACTCTTTGCTGATGACCTCAAGCTTGTCCGCAGAATAAATGACAGCTCTGACTGTATTAAATTACAAGAGGATATACATCGGGTGGTTGAATGGAGTCAAACGTACAAGCTACATTTCAACGCGGCGAAGTGCGCCATACTCTCATTCACCAGATCTCGGAATCCTCTTTGCTACCAATATGTGTTAGAAGAGACACCGATGCAGCGCGTTGAAAAAGTGAAGGACTTAGGGGTGCTGCTGAAGTCCGACCTCTCCTTTCGAGACCATATTGTTGCAGTATGTAAAAGGGCTTTCCGAAATCTGGGGTTTGTGATGAGACAGGCTCATGCGTTTACTAACATCAAGGCGATACGTGTATTGTACGAGGCAATTGTCAGGAGTCATCTAGAGGGTAGTGCGGCCATCTGGAGTCCACACGAGTCGAAATACAGGCAAATGTTGGAACGTATTCAGAATAAATTTATTAGGTTTATATATTTAAAATTATACGGAGTATACCCTTTTTACCCGTTAATGTATCCTACATTGTTCGTATTAGGAATGGTAGGATACAATAAACTTGAAGTTAGGAGGAACTGGGGCTGGCTTCATATATATTTAAACTGATACGAGGCAAGTTGAGCAATCCTGGAGTCCTGGCGGAGGTGCGTTTGAGCGTACCGGATCGGCATGTGTGGCGGCGGCGGCGGCCGAGCCTGCTGGCCGAGCCGCGCGCTCGAACGCAACTCCTTCGCCAGGCCCCCTTTACACGCGCAATTCGGATCCTTAATCGAGTAGCGATCGAAGTAGATTTGTTTTTTTGTCCTTTGCACGAATTTACAAAGGCCACGTTATATGTATTGTGTTACTGTAATTTGTAATGTACCTATGTTTTTTATTTTCTGTGTTGTGTCAAATTCCATACTGTCGAATTAGGATAGCCTGTAAGGATGGTTGTGTGTATGTTAATAAATAAATAAATAAATAAATAAATAAATAAATTGTCAATGAGAAAACATAAATTAAAATAACTATACAATGTCAAATTGAGTTAATAATATACATTATTTACATAATAGGCATAATCATAATAATCGTCAAAGAGGCAGAATAAAATTATATAACTAAATATTACAAATTCTAATACTATTGAAGCTCGAGATACGCCTTAACGCTATAAAAACACCGCTCCAGAAGCCAGTTTGTTAGACTGCGTTTAAAGGCGTTGCCCGCTAACATCTTCATTTTCTCTGGCAGGTGGTTGTAAATAACAATGCACATATTGTACACGTTTTTTTTGTATATAAATTTGTGACCTCGAGGGTGATACAAAAGGTTCATAATTTTTTGCCGTGTTTGCCTTTCGAGAGCTTCGCCACGTGTTTTAAAATACGAGGGATGTGACCTAACAAAATTACACATTTCTCTCAAGTACAGACAAGGCAAAGGAAGAATTTTATGCTTTTTGAAAAATATAAGCTACTTGGAACACATTGAGATAAGCACGTATATTGAGTGAGATCCAATGCATCTAAGCGCCAAGCTACAAGGACAGCGGCGACCCATGACTTCTGGAGTTTTAGCGTTTTTTCGTTTAAGCGTTTATAGGCTAGTGTCAACATCAGAGCCTTGTATACTTGTGTCCATTACCTATACTAGGATATAATACGGTCTGTGAAAACCGCTTTCACCATTCCCGATGGATATCTTCAATATCCACGACTGCCATTCGGCCTCAGCCTCACCCCTTCGGTCTCACCTGTCTATACAGCTGGAACTCTCTAAGCGTGAGCTGCCGCGCTAACTCCAAGGGATGTAACGCCAAGGGATGCCAGTTGCGCAGCCCGGGGGAGGCCACGTGGTTTAAAAAGCTATCATACGTGTGTCCATTATCATACCAGGTCGAGATACTGTCTGTGAAAACCGCTTTCACCATTCCCGATGGATATCTTCAATATCCACGACTGCCATTCGGCCTCAGCCTCACCCCTTCGGTCTCACCTGTCTATACAGCTGGAACTCTCTAAGCGTGAGCTGCCGCGCTAACTCCAAGGGATGTAACGCCAAGGGATGCCAGTTGCGCAGCCCGGGGGAGGCCACGTGGTTTAAAAAGCTATCATACGTGTGTCCATTATCATACCAGGTCGAGATACTGTCTTTGAAAACCGCTTTCACCATTCCCGATGGATATCTTCAATATCCACGACTGCCATTCGGCCTCAGCCTCACCCCTTCGGTCTCACCTGTCTATAGAGCTGGAACTCTCTAAGCGTGAGCTGCCGCGCTAACTCCAAGGGATGTAAGGCCAAGGGATGCCAGTTGTGCAGCTCGGGGATGGCCACGTGGTTCATGACGCGGGGCGGCGGGCGGGAGAACACGTGCGACACGCCGGTGCTTTCCGATTCTGATCTGTCGCTCTGGAAAAAACAAAATTATATGCTGGACTTTTAGGGTTCCGTACCCAAGGGGTAAAACGGGACCCTATTACTAAGGCTCCGCTGTCCATCCGTCTGTCTGTCTGTCCGTCTGTCACCAGGCTGTATCTCATGAACCGTGATAGTTAGACAGTTGACATTTTCACAGATGATGTATTTCTGTTGCCGCTATAACAGCATATACTAAAGTAAATATTTAAGGGGCTCCCATACAATAAAAAAAACCTGTTTTTTTTGCCGTTTTTATAGGTAATCGTACGGAACCCTTCGTGCGCGAGTCCGACTCGCACTAGGCCTTGGTAAACCACCGTCGCCTATAAACGCTTGCGAAATCAGTAGAATTACAAGCGCGCTGCCTCCCCTTTATTGATTTGATGATTCGTTCGATTGACATCTAGAGACATACGCAGGTCCCACTCTCAACACAACACATCCTCGCCAGGTCTGGCGAATAGACCTTACTCACCACTAGGAACACAACACTAAAGGCTTGTTGCACCAACCTCCGGCAGCTGTCATTCCATTGAAACTTGTCAAACTTTCCATGCATTAAGATTTTAACGAACAACGCTGATGGGTGGGTGCAACCCCCCCCCTTAATACGCACAAAGCAATTAGTTGTATCTGCAAGTAGGTCTTGAGGTCAGATGGGAGATTACCCATTACATACAAACATACAATCTCACAGATTGTTCCTCTTTAAAGGGCTCCACGCGCTTTTTGGCTAGTTTTGACGAGATATTCCTGCGTCATATCTATAGATATATACAAGGTGTATTTTATTATACTGAAAACCTCAGACACCCCAACTGAGTTTTTTAATCCTTAATAAGATTAATACGTCCATTTACAAATACGTTAATTATTTCAAAAGATATTCGTTGGTTTTCTTTATCAAGCAGATCTACTTGATTCGTAACTCTACACTTGTAATCACTAATCAGTACTTGTCAGTGACGTAGATCCTGACGTAGTCACCCTGCCTAAAGGGTCCCACAGATTAACAGTTCGCCGGACGACACAAACATGTCAGTTTATCGTATTAGTCCACAGATTATCAAGTTTGGAATGGATGATTTTAAATACGGCTACTTTTATTTTCAGTTTATTAAAGCCACCTCTAAAACGAATTCAACACACCCTTTAAAATAAGTCATTTAATGTCACTACATTTACAAAAACAAATTACAAAAGCTATTTACAAAATATCATCCGCACCATCTGGCTATTTGAGTAATGATTCAAAATGCCTCCCATTTTGACGAATGCACAGCGATGCACGGCGCCTCAAATTCGTTTTGAGCGAGTTTAGCGCTTGCGTGTCACTTTTGACTGTGTGGAACGCAGCTATAACTTTGCTCCTCAGTTCATTCTCAGTTGATGGGCCGTTTCCATCATCGTACACTATGGTTTTCACGCGGCCCCACAAATGGAAGTCTAATGGTGTGAGGTCAGGTGATCTGGCAGGCCACTGGACTGGACCTCCGCGGCCGATCCAACGATTACCATATTCATCATCCAAATGTCGTCTGACATTTAGTTGGAAGTGTGCCGGAGCACCGTCGTGTTGATAGTACATATGCCTGGTGCTTGCCAAAGGAACGTCGTTAAACAGCAATTCAGCTAGAGTGACTGTGAGAAACCGCAGATATGTTTCACCATTTAAGCGCGGTAAAAATACAGGCCCCAGCACGTGCGATTCTATTATTCCCCACACATTCAAAGAGAACCGATGTTGGAAAGTCTTCCTCCATTAAAAAAGGATTCTCGTGAGCCCACATGTGCCGGTTGTGCTGGTTAAATAACCCTCGTCGTGTAAAAGTACATTCGTCGGTCCAAAGAATGTTCCTATTCCAATTTTCGCACAACCATGCACAAAACGTCACACGCGGCTCATAGTCTAAGGGGTTTAATTCTTGGCATCGTCGATAGTGATAGGGATGTTGATTGTCGTTAGATAGTGTTTTCCACACGAGCATATGGCTGCAGTTCAATCGCCTTCCTGCTTGTCTCGTGCTTGCTGTGGGGTTTTCATGGAAGTAGTTCAAAATCGCGACCTCCAAATTAGGATCCGCGGCGTCAACGCCTCTTTCTACGGCTGTTGGCGGACGAAACGTGCCATAGTCACGCAACCTCTGCGTAGCTGCCGACATTGTCCCGTTCGACACAGAAACACCAAACTCTTCCTGAAAACGTCGCACGGCCAAGCTAACGTTGTCGTTGCAACGCGCCAGCATTCGAACCATTTCACAATATTGAATGTTTGTGTATCTAAATGCCATCGTGATGAGATAACTTTTCTTTTCTTTACTTTAATTAACTTGAAATGAAAGGAATCTGAATTTAGCCAGAGTTCTTTGACGAATCAAATGACAACTGACAAAACCAAAACTATCCTCAGAAAAGCGGCCAGTATTAATATTAATTCTACCTCCAACATACAACCTCACAACAACATCCTCCAACATTTCTCTGATTCGCGTATGTTGCCTTCGTAACTTTTAGACCCGGCACAATAAAAAAATATTTTTCAAAAAAAATACAACCTACCTTAAAAGATGGTGCAATCGATTCAGCTTTCGATTCTGAACAAACTACTTTCAGGTTTTCAGTTATATGATTTACACCTTGTATATGTCACAAACATCTTTCGGTTCTTCAATCCTTTATCTATATTTGCACCAGTTTTTTTTATGATTTATTAAAACATGGTCCAAAAAAGCTCTGTTTTCGATATTAGTATGTTGTTTATGCACTTTTACATATGAAATCTACATATAACTGTTCCTTGTTGACGTCTCTACCAACCCACGAGAGATTTTTATTTTTAACTCATTTTCACAAAAGTCACGTCCAAAAAACTGGGTTTTTGGCTTGAAATTGCCAAAGTTTGGTGCCATAATATCAGTTTTGAAGTAAATATGAAATACTACTTCGGTTAATCTCGTTGTTGTTAATACGATAAGCCAAAGAAAACACGAAAAACCCGACAGTTACAGATCGAAGGTCATTGGGGGCTAGGAGCCCCTTCACTATCACTACATAGTATAAAACGAAGTCGCTTCCCGCTGTCTGTCCCTATGTATGCTTAGATCTTTAAAACTACGCAACGGATTTTGATGCGGTTTTTTTATAGATAGAGTGATTCAAGAGGAAGGTTTAGATGTATAATATTTAATATAGTACAGACTTCGCATCACATACCTTCCTCTGAACAGTCTTGAGTACGCTCTGCACCCACTTCCTCATAGGCCGACCGTCCACCGATTCCAGGAAAGCTTTCAATTTCTCTAATAGAGGCGGTTCTCGCTCAAAGTCGTAGAAATGCTGGTCCACCCAATGTCGAAGCACGTTTATTACTCTGAAACAAAGCAGAGATTCGGAATTTGCGGTCTTCACTGACTGTATCTGATCCTAGTAGAAATAATGGACTCAAGTTCAGAACAAGTAATTGTGGCACTCTTTGGATAAGGCGAGCCGAAAGACGTCCACTGCTGGGCATAGGCCTCCCCCAAAGAGTGCCAAAGTGACCGGTCCCGCGCCACCCGCATCCAGCGGACTCGTGCAACATTTACTAGGTCATTAGTCCACCTTGCGGGGGCCCTACCCACGCTGCGCCTTCCGGTACGTGGTCGCCACTCGATGTTCTACGTGCTATGTGACCCGCCCATTGCCAAGCTGTTTAAGTAGATGAACATAAATATATTTTGACATGTACTCACCGGAATTTGACAGGCTGTTGGAACTCTTTTCTGTACCTCTTCCAGTCTTCCCGCGCCGTGTTTTTGCTGAGCTTTTCCGCGTCGCTCGCTACGCTCTCTATGCTTTCTGTTGGGAGAAACGATTCATATTAGTTAGTTAGTTAGTTATTACTGGGCATTTTCCTCAAATCGACATCCAGTGTGCCTATTTTGCGTGAAATCGGTGGGATATCGCTACTCTAACCACTCTCCTCTAGAAAGTTGGTGAGTGCCTTGGTGTTGCTGACTGCGTCCCGTAGTGTGTCTGGAGACCCTAGGTGCTTTTTCCTGTATACTTCGACCGGCTTGCATTACAGTAGAATGTTTAATTGTTTCTTCTGCCTCCATGCACGCTCTGCACATGGGGCTGTCTGTGATACTTAAATTGTATAGCTACGATTCATTGCAATACACTTCTTTTTCTAAGCAGTCGTGTACAAGGGTGAATATTCGGCGGATTGAAACGCTCGTTTCTAAAATTTTCGTCTCACGGTTTCTCCCCAAAATTAGGACAATTTGCGATAACTTTGATGGTATATAAACCAGTACAAACGCCAACACTGTTAACTGACCATCCTGTTTATATTAAACCTTATTACAATGCACATAAAGTGCACGGATGGTCAGTTAACTGTGTTGGCTATGGTACCGGTATTAATAATAATAATTCAAATGAAAATTCGCAGAATATTCACCCACAAACTGTTATTAACTCTTAATACATGTACATAAATTTAATATTGCAAGACGAAGCATACTCAACTTTAAGGCGCCGTAGGTTCAGCGAAGTTAAGCGAACGGAGTTTTAGAAACAATATAATGCGTCTGTTTCTAATAATATGGTTTCAAAAAAATACTAATTGTAATCTTGAGGCTTTTCTGCAGGGAGATCAGTGATTCGAAACATGATTAAGCAATTTTCGCTCGATAGCAAAAAATCACGAACATAGGTCTAAAATACACTTAAAATATTCGTAACAAATTATGCACAAAAGCTAAAAATATTAAAATTGCTTCTAAAAATCGGGCATATCATGTTTGAGGGAACTCAGTGGTTACTTTAATTAAAAAACATGAAATCCGCACTTTCGAGCACGCACTTCCATCTCGGTCACGCTTATGCTCAGTGAGAGGGAGAGAAGACCATGAATCTACGGCGCCTTAACCTTTAATTTGACAACGTCTACGTCATTTTCAATTTTTTCTTTTAAGCAGATTCATTGGGACTATGCGGCGTCACCGTGGCTTGAACAATGGATATTCGCTACATTTTGTCAAATTAACGGAAAGGTCTCAGGTTCGGTCTAAAATTCGATTTGATTTTAAATAAAAATATTAAATTCACTATCAAAACTGATAAAATCGAAATTGGGTACTGAACGTAAAAACATCTAAAACAACACGAAAATAAATTTTACAGTACTTATGGTGCTACTTTCCCGCACTAGTGCGGAAAGAGCACTTTCCGTGCATATGTCGAAACTTTAAAGAGCCATATGTACAGTAATAGTTATTTACAATACAAGTGCCGAAAATAGGAAATTCGCAACGAGTGGTGATAAATTAAAACACGACCGAAGGGAGTGTTTTAAATCGACACGAGTTGCAAATTTCCTATTTTCGGCACTTGTATCGTAAATAACTAATACGAAATACGTGAGAATCAGACATATTAAAAAATAATGAAAACGAGTAACTCGCGTAATTAACCCATTCAGGGCCCATGACGACACATATGCGTCAGACCGTCGTAGTCGCATTCCGCTACATACGAGGAAAACCACGGGATCGGCTACGAGCGTAGCGCGTAGCGATTCTGGGCAATGAATGTGTTAAGGTCGAAAATCGCTCGAAATCTTTCAAACTTATTTCGTTCGATCGGATTGAAACAAGTCGAGTGATTTGCAATCAAATACGTGACTGACCCGTTTTCATTATATGTATATACACGAAAAAACATAACAATTAACTTAAAATACTTAACAATAAAACTTACTGAAAAGCGAACTCAACAAAATCTAAACATATATCTATCAACAATACTGTACCCATAATGCTGTCGAGCGACGTGGCCGGCTGTATGGTCCGCTGCTGTACCGGAGTCCTTATCCTCACGACTGGCGTGCGTTAATATCAACAATATTGTTAAGCAACAGAGACAAGGTTAAAAATATTACTTTTTATACTCGTCGACCTTAATGTTTGAATTAAGACTTCGTACACCAAACTTAAATCACATACTTTTTACTATGGAGCTCCCAACTCAACATTTCATAACTCTTGAGACAACTAAAATGAAATTGACCAATCACGTGGCGCCTTTACTGAACTATAATGTATTTGACCAATAGGACGCCGTCATGAGAAAATCAAAAGGTAATAGACATCAACGCACAAAAAAGAAAAAGCCGTTGGTTGCACTTCGTTTTCAATAGATACCAAGTTTGTTTAATTAGTTCAGTTGACTCGTAGAAAAAGTATTGTATACAATAGTTATATAATTAGCTTTTTAAGTCTCGTACCTTAATTAGGGCACTCAGCAAGCTTCGTGGCCTAAACGTGGTACTCGACTGAAAAAGCATACATTATATAACGATTGCATAAAATACTATTTTGAAGTGAAAACTTCTTTTTCTCAAACATGTAATGAAATATTGACGTTGTGTTCTGCATAATGGGCTTCGAAGTGTCACGTTTCGGGCGCAGCGAGACGAGAGATCCGTAATGGCATTTCATACAAAATTGGAGGCCTAGGCCTGCAAGATGGTCCTTTTTAATTTCCATTCCACAATTTGTGGCACAGGATCACGGCGTTCAGCAATGCAAATGAAAGTTTAATTTCTTGGAGTCTTTTTTTATTTATTTTATTGCATGATTGAGAAAAGCACTATACATAACTCGGCGTGAAAAAGGGGTTGCCAGCCTCATAACTATCGCTACGCTCGGCCGTCTATATGTACTCGGCCGGCAACCCCTTACTTCCCGGGCTCTGTAGTAATGCACTATAGCGGCGCTGTGCACTTTTTGTGATGGGGAAAAATTGTTAAACTCGCCACAGGTCACGTGACCGTAAGATTCGACAGATTTAAAATTCGTAAGACGGACACGTGACCAGAGGCTCTAGTATAAGTTTTACCGAAACAAAACGTTACGACCGCGTTCGCGTTTAGCTGTCAAATCCCATACAAATGGAGGGTAAAACGCAAACGCGACCGTAAAGTTTTGTTTCGGTAAAACTTATACTAGAGCCTCTGATCGAAAAACTGTTACAATTGTCATTGAGTTTTCACTTCTGCCGGCACTCCCGGAGTGCAACCCGGTGATCTTTTTAATATGCTCCTAAATATGGGCCTTGTGCTTTTACAACATTGCTGCTCGTAAACGTCATGATCCCGAGAAAAAACTATTGGTCGACTCATGTCAAATGGTCTCGCTGATGTTTGGCCGTCTATATCACATTCGGCAAATCATTGGTAATAAATAATAATACAGTAACCTTATCGCCTGAAAGTACGGGGTACAGTGGCGAACTTTAATTTGGCACCCACTTAAAGTTGAAAGTCATGTCATATTGTATAGGAATCCAAAGTATATTTTTGCGAAATGGGCCATAAATTAAAGAGCGCGACCGTTCTTTGCGTGAAATCCGGTAGCTCTGACTTTTTACTGACTTGTTAAAGTGGGCCCAATGAATAATCCAAGTTTATGACCGCCAGCCCTATAGTACCTTCTCAGGAGGACGTTCAATAATGATAGAACTTCGAAAGGCTTTATCTCAGAAACTATTGGGTCTACAAAGACAATTCTAGTCTCATATTGCAGCAAACTTAGTCTACTTTAAAAATGTCCTGAGGTTCTATCAAAAACGAATCGTTTAGGGTTATAATAAAAACTTTCGCGGTATTGACGACCGCTTTAGCCTAGTTGGTAGTGACCTTGCCTACGAAGCAAGAGGTCCTGGGTTTGAATCCCGGTAAGGGCATTTATTTGTGTGATGAGCACGAATATTCGTTCCTGAGTCATTGATGTTTTCTATGTATTTAAGTATGTTTATCGTCGTCTAGTACCCATAGTTCAAGCTTTGCTTAGTTTGGGACTAGGTCGATTTGTGTAAGATTGTCCCCTAATATTTATTTTATTTATTTTCGATTTTCAACAAAGTTGCGTTCGGCGCTCGAGATCACCAACTTGGATTATTCATTGGGCCAACATCATAAACAAGTCCAAAAAATCAGAACTACCGGATTTGATGCAAGCTCTCAGGCTCTAGTATAAGCTTTACCGAAACAACACGTTACGACAACGTTTGCGTTTGGCTGTGAAATCCCATACACCATACAAATTGAGGGTAAAACGCAAACGCGATCGTAAAGTATTGTTTCGGTAAATCTTATACAGAACCTCTGGATGTATAAAGTTATTGGACTATATTACCTTTATAACGAAACAAATTATTTAATGAAATATTTTTGTTTCGTGTTATTTTTAACGAGGAAGTTACCCCGATCATTTTTTAAACGATATGATACAGAGAGAAAGAATATAATGGAAAAATAAACCATGGAGCGGGCGCATAGCTCGCCCATTAGAGTGGCGCCAAGGCTGTGAGTAAGTCTTTCAAGAGGATACAGAGAGGGCGCTAGTCTTAGCGGGAATGTAATTGAAAAGTATACCACTTCCGTCACTGGCCTCGTAGCTCAGTTGGTCACAGCAGTCTAGCGTTAATAGAAAGGTCGCAGGTTCGAACCCTGTCGCGGGCTACAGACGAATATGGTTTGTTTTTCCATTATGTGCTTTGCAGTAATTAATTTAGTTTGTCTGAATTTTCATTTCGTCAAAAAGCTAGTTTTCTCGAAAGTCAGTTTTTTTTATTAGTCTCTTTTGTACTATAGAGTAGAGCCAATAAGGTTGGGTTAGTTTTATAACAATCCATCTGCCATTTCCATCATCTCGATGCAATCAGTCTCAAACACCGAAATTATCACGTAGATGGGCATATTCATTATTTTTCATCAATCTTGCTCGAAAAGGGCTTCATAATGCGCAGACATACAGAGCTGTAATAGCCTGTGTTACGCCCAAGGGCGTAATGGTTTTTTTCTTAAATTGTATCTGTCACTCATGCGGCAGTTACAAAGCAAAGAGGTTTTATATCAAATACGATGTCTGAAACCGTATTTATAAATAAATTTAAACTTTAAAAACTGCTTAAACATGTTTAATTGAATTATTTACAGATTTAATATGTAGTTATTTAGTGTCTATGTAAAATGTTTTTAAGTGTTTTCAAATCGCGGCTGTATACCGAAGGGTCTTTGCCATACGCGCCTCACGTCAAATTCAACAAAATGGACGACTGACATGATGCAGTGTTTATTACGATTTGTATTCATTTCATCTAAAATGTATTTGTTTCCTCGCAAATGTGATGAAAAACATTGTGTATAACACGGGCGTAAGAATATTGCAAACTCGAGTCATCACAAGCCCTCCGCCTTCGGCGTCGGGCTTCTGATAGACTCTTGTTCGCAATATTCCACTTCCTCCCCTCGTTAAACAATGTACTATTATGTCCCTTAAACGGATAGTTACGGATAGTAACAAAACCGACAGGTTAGATGTGATCACATCACTTTAGTTAACCTTAATCTGCCATTTTTTTTTATACTCCCCAGATGTCACCCCCTTACCCGGCACATGCGTCTCGTAGACCTCACTAGGCTCCGGTATCCGGAACCGCTCGACGAGCAGCTCGAGCAGCTCGGCGGGCGAGCAGAAGGAGCGGTACGTGGTCAGGAAGGTGCGGACCAGGTTTAAGTCCGCGTATATGTGGTAGGTCAGCCGTTCAACTAGCTTTAGTAGAGTCGCGCCCTGGGGAGAGAAAACGGATGCTAGTTTTTGTGTCGTATAAGACCTGAAAAATAATAGCCTGCTAACGTTTTTATACTGCGGCATCTACGAAATACCTCAAAACGTACCTTTTTAACCCCCGACGCAAAGAGAGAGTGTGTTATAAGTTTAACGGTGTCTGTGGTATCGTAGCTCCCAAACGGATGAACCGATTTTCGTTTAGCTTTTTTTGGGTCATAGATAATTTTATCCCGAGTGTTCTTAGCCATCTTTCATGAAAATCTGTTCAGCGGTTTTTGAGATATTGGATTTTGAAATGAAAATGTCGGGGGTTTCTCAAATTTTCCAAGTTGTAGTTATTTGGCTAGTGTAAGTATGTCTGGACTTTCCTCTAACTAAATCATAATTCATCATCATCATCATCATCATATCAGCCGAAAGACGTCCACTGCTGGACATAGGCCTCCCCCAAAGAGTGCCAAAGCGACCGGTCCTGCGCCACCCGCATCCAGCGGACTCCAGCAACCTTTCCAGGTCATCAGTCCACCTTGTACCTACCCACGCCGCGCCTTCCGGTACGTGGTCGCCACTCGAGAACCTTTCCGCCCCAACGGCCATCGGTTCTACGTGCTATGTGCCCCGCCCACTGCCACTTAAGTTTAGCGATTCGGAGGGCTATATCTGTTACCTCGGTTCTACTGCGGATAGCCTCATTTCTGATGGAATCCCGCCTCCACAAGTAGTCTCCTTTATTTTTGAAGTGAAAACTTCTTTAGCGGCGCTGAGCACTTTTTGGGATGGAGAAAAATTGCTAAATACGCGACAGATTTTTGTGAGGTCACTCTTTGCTGCTAGCCGATTCGACTTCATTCAAAACTGAACGCTATTCGTAAGAGTATAAAGCCGTTAAACACTTTTTGCAATAGCATATTCTGCAAATGAATTTGTAATTTTGTCCACGCGTCCTGCACCGTTTTGCTATTGAGCAAATTCGAATAGTTCGAATTTGGACGTTATTCCTAAAGAGATAAAGCTTGAAAAATATTTGGCAACGGCAAAAACAAATTGGTATTTAGTTCGCCGCCGCCGTCCGCTGTTCTTGGCGCCGAACATTCATTCAAAATTCATTTTAGGGTGACACCGCAAGATGTCACGTGACCTGATCGAAAAACTGTTAGTATGTTATTGAGTTTTCACGTCTGCCGGCACTCCCGGAGTGCAACCCGGTCTTTTTTTATTATGTTTATGGCTTGGATACGGGTCCTTTAAGCCAAGTCACCTTTATTAAGGGCGCAGGCGCGTTTCCCTGCCGCTCCTCCAACCGGATGTTATCAGGCGAGTCCGGAACCGCGAACCTGTATAGATCCGGCGGTGGCAACTTCAGGGGGTGACGTTTTTCTAGGTCTAGGAGGATGCTGCGAATAAAAATGGTTCGGTTATTGGCAATGTCACGCATACATTCGTTGTTTCAGTTTTTAATTATAAATCTTTTTTTATACAACGACGGTGGCAAACAAGCGTACGGCCCGCCTGATGGTAAGCGGACACCGCAGCATATAGACGCATGCAACTCTAAAGGATACTACATGGGCGTTGCCGACCCTTGATATGTTTGAGGATTCGCCGTGTTGACAGCTGAAGGAACAAATTCCCTCGCTCTCAACACAACGCATCCCCGGGAGCTCTGGCGACCTTGCTCACCTCCAGGAACACAACACTACTACAGAGCAAGTAGTGGTGTTGTTATGGCTGTGGTCTTCTGCAAGGCGGAGGTACTTCCCCAGTTGGGCTGCTCCACATTCGAGCGGGATGACATTTCGCTCTGCCCTACCTCACCAAAACGGTATATAATAACGGTCAAACTCATCTTTAGCCAGAGCGGCTGAAAGGAAAGGTTCGAAACAATGTCTTTCCTGCTCACGGGACAATAGTGTCTCGGAACTTTCTGAGGCGTGCGTGGTGCCCTGTAAGGCCTTCGACATTGTAATGAAATGCCAGGGGTACGCCGAGCGGATGCAACGGGTACATTGAGCTGATGCTAAGGGTACACTGAGCTGATGCAATTTCAAACCCGAGATGTGGCAAGGGGTACAACTGAGCTGATGCTAGGGGAGAAATTGAGCCGATGCAAAGGCACACCCGAGGGGATGCAAGGGGTACACAGAGCTTATGCTTGAAGTTCACTGAGCTGATGCTAGGGGTACACCGAGCTAATGCAATGTCACATACGGGAGGCTAAAAGGGTACACTGAGCTGATGCTAGGGGACACATTGAGCTGATGCAAAGGCACACCCGAGGGGATGCAAGTGGTACACAGAGCTTATGCTAGAAGTTCACTGAGCTGATGCTAGGGGTAAACTGAGCTAATTCAATGTCACATCCGGGAGGCTAAAGGGGTACACTGAGCTGATGCTAGGGGACACATTGAGCTGATGCAAAGGCACATCCGAGGGGATGCAAGGGGTACACTGAGCGGAAGTTTAATTAACCTTGTTGTGGTTACCTGTCAAGTGTCCGGTCTAGCATGGGTTTAGTATTGAGCATGACGAGGTCACACATCCAGTTCCGTTTCTCCTGGCACGTCGCGCACGCTAGGATCACGGGCGGACCCGTGCGGGGCAGTAGTTCTACGCAATGCTTCGCTTCTGTGGAGGAAAAAGCTTATTAGATGGAACGATCTCCCTCTTACCGTCAGGCAAGCTCAGAGCAAGTTCTCCTTTAAACGCAAGTTGCGTAAGCATCTCTTATTAACTATTAAAGATTGATGATCCTCATGATATCTTTGTTCGGGTACATATAATTGTATGTATTTATGTATGTATAAGTAAGTTTATATTGTATGCATTATACAACGTGTTAATAAAATAACGCAAAACCTGAAAACCGTTTGTTCAGAATCGAGAGTAGAATGCGAAAAAAATAAAAAATAAATTTTTTGACGCGATTTATTTTTTACATTTGTATGGAGCAGGTCGCCCCAGTCGGCCAACACTCCATACAAATGTAAAAAATAAATCTTGTCAAAAATTTTCATTTTTATTTTTTTCGCATTCTATGCTCGATTCTGAACAAACGGTTTTCAGGTTTTGCGTTATTTTATTAACACGTTGTATATGTATGTATATTAATGAAATTAATTGATTTGTGATTCCATTGGAGCCTCTGTACTTAGGATCCTGCACTGTTTAGCCCAATGGTTGACTGGTAGAGAACGCCTTAAGGCATTAAGTCCGCCAATTGTACTTTTATTTTTATATTTGTGCAATAAAGTTTAAATAAATAAATAAACCTAGGCACTGTTTCATTAAGGTTGCGGGAGTCCGCTGGATGCGGGTGGCGCAGGACCGGTCACTTTGGCACTCTTTGGGGGAGGCCTATGTCCAGCAGTGGACGTCTTTCGGCTGATATGATTTCGATCAAAGTGGAAAATTGAAAAATTATTCGCCACGTGCGGGTCTCTGAAGTTGTAATAAGTAATAACTTCGGGGTAGATTTCGCTACGAACTTCTCTAAAGGTTTAGATTAGAAGAGTGGAAGGGAATGCAAGATGCGTCGCGACTAGCGGACCCACGGTAGCTCAGTTGGATAAGAGCGATGGACGGCTTTCAGAGGTCGCGGGTTCAAATTACCTACGTGGATTATGCTTCCACAGTTGAAAGAAACAATATTATAAGTATTTTACTTAGACGCTCATGTGCTGATTTATTTTCTCTGTATTAAATAATCAACAATTTTATAGATGCTCCTGAATTGTTATAAAATATGGGCTTTCGTGTGCCTCGTAGGACAGAACGTAGTTGCCGCAGTAAAGCATTGTTCAGCATTGCAAAAAGCAGAACGAAACACGCACAAAATTCATAAATTAAACGCACATGCAAGTTTGTCAATGAAAAATGTATAAACGCTGATCTGTTTGGCAGTTTGCTAGTAACATTCAAAACAAGTTTATTCTTTATTAAAACATTTTTAAAATGTATTTTACTTTACTTAAACTTTGTTGTAAGAATATACATGTAACGGTTAGGTATACTTATTTAGTTGTGTAATATAACAGTATTTTATGCAACCGTTATATAATGTATGCTTTTTCAGTCGAGTACCACGTTTAGGCCACGAAGCTGGCTGAGTGGCCTAATTAAGGTACGAGACTTAAAAAGCTAATTATATAACTATTGTATACAATACTTTTTCTACGAGTCAACTGAACTAATTAAAAACAAACTTGGTATCTATTGAAAACGAAGTGCAACCAACGGCTTTTTCTTTTTTGTGCGTTGATGTCTATTACCTTTTGACTTTCTCATGACGGCATCCTATTGGTCAAATACATTATAGTTCAGTAAAGGCGCCACGTGATTGGTCAATTTCATTTTAGTTGTCTCATCAGTTATGACATGTTGAGTTGGGAGCTCGGTAGTAAAAAGTATGTGATTTAAGTTTGGTGTACGAAGTCTTAATTCAAACATTAAGGTCGACGAGTATAAAATAGTAGTTTATGCAACTGATACATAATCAGAGGCCTTCAAATAGGAGTGTGGTTTTTTTTCATAATACCATTACACGAGTGTTTTAAGGCCAAATTATGTACAGTTTCATGCACTACTTTATCTACACACATATCATAAGTACTCTAAGATGGGTTCAGAAGCCGTAGGAAAATGACCGGCATTGCTACTATAGTGCTACCTGTAAAATATCTTTGTTGCAATCGTGGCTGCATTTACGATATCCGGCGGAGTGTTCATATCGTTCTCGGAGTCATGACTACTCATATTTTCAACTAAAATGTGAGTTACAAACAACTTTTCACAATTCTACTTTCGTAACAGCAAAAAACCAACAAAGAAATGACAACAGTAATGGCGGCAATTCGAATCTACGTCAAGACGAATGTTTTTTTAAGTCATAGACAAACGAATGAAGTCCCTATTCTCATGTCCCTCGAGATCAAATATCGTGCGGTTTATAGTAAAAAAAAACATACTGAATTGACGTTTCGCATCGATAACTGTTTTAATATCTATGAATACTAGAATAGAGACCCGTATGAGTTTTGACAGCTTTTCCAAATTTAAACTCATAACCTCACAAAAATCTGTACTGTAATAACATTTCCGGACAGATTTTACCTACTACCACAGACAAGAAAGTTCGCATAGTAAAATTGGTTGTAATAATGCTGGTCATTTCCTACGATTTCTGAACGCATTTAAGAGCACTAATAATATGTGCGTAGATAAATGTTTTTTTAAATAGTATTAAAGTGTAGCTTCTAGCTAATTACTTTCCATGTAATCTAAGACGAATTGTTTCTAGAAAAAAAAAAATTGGAGAATAATTTTTAATTTTCCACTGATCGAAATGTTGTGCATAGATGATGTTGAAGCTTTATGAAAGTACAGTCTCACCGTCGCTGTCGGGCCTGTCCACGAGCTCCAGTTTCCTGATGTGCAGCTTCTCCTTCAGCTTCAGCTGCTGCACGCCCGCGCCCCCGCCCGCCCCCGACCCCGCCACGCCCACCTGCACACACACACACACATAAGTTTCCGTCAAAAAACATTTGGGTACAAGCTTTTATTGCCGACTGTACTCTTCTGTGTTCGCTACGGTAGCCTAGTGGTTCAGGCGTGCGGCGGTCGTGGGTTCGAATCCCGGCTCGTACCAATGAGTTTTTCGGAACTTATGTACGGAATATTCACCGTTAGCTTTTCGGTGCAGGAAAACATCGTGAGGAAACCGGTCTAATCCCAAAAAGGTCTAGTTTTCCCTCTGAGTTGGAAGGTTCTGGCAGTCGCTTTCGTAAAACTAGTGCCTATGCCAAATCTTGGGATTGGGTGTCTTTTAGGGCACTTCCGGGAATAACGCTAGGAGGATGACGATCTCTGTATACCGTCATCAACTCATTGAGACGATGCTAACGAGCCCAAACTCAACAGGGTTACGTCGGTTAAGTACTAAATTCCCATGGCCACCTTCTGTCTCCATCACCAGATCAGCTCGATGGTACCATAATATTGAAATTGTCATCCAAACTGTACCCAAAATGTACTCAATCGGATAACGGCGAAAATGGATTGCAAATTTTTACGGACAATTTACAGTGCAAGTTAAATAAAGCTTGTAAAAATTAACAATAACCTTACACCGAACGAAAAACCATAGAAAGCAAGCTCCTTACAAATTTCTACCCAAACACGTGCCCTAAACCATGCATCCAACCATTGCATACGCATGTTCGAACTAAACGGCTGCCTGGCATCGTTTTGACGCCCCGCCCCCAACCCCGCATAATGGCAATGGCACCCATTCTGTGGGGCCATTTTGCGGCGCTACTTAGACTTCTATGTAGTTTTTCCGTTCGCTGCCTTAAACCAACAATCATCATTCTCCTAGCGATCCCTATTGAGCCTGGAGTCTGCTTTAGCAGCTAACCCCAACACTTAGCATAGGTACTAGTTTTACGAAAGCGACTGCCATCTGACCTTCCAACCCAGAGGAAAAACTAGACCTTATTGGGATTATACAAACAAACAAATACTCTTTATTGCACCACGACAGGAGAGAAACATCTTACAAAAGAATTGCTTAATAAATAATTATACCGGTTACCTCACGATATTTTCCTTCACCGAAAAGCTACTGATAAATATCACGCATTTTTTTTAAAGCACCCAATGATTACGAACTGGGGTTTGAACCTACGTCCCCGAGATTGAAAGTTACTTGCCTTACCACTCGTCCACATTAGCTCCTATGTTCCACAAATACTCATGTGTATCTCCGCCGATTTCAAACGCTTTTCAAAACTCATTATCGCCTCTCAATTATTTCCGCCAAAACTTTGTGAAAAGACTCCTTATCAGAATACAAAAGTTTTTAGATCACATTCGGTATACAGATCACAGAAATCATCCCCTGAGGGGTTGGAATGGGGGTGCAAATCTGTATGGAGCTACGATATAAACGAGTTACACGCGGACCGAGTCGCGGGCGGAAGCTAGTTGGAAATAAAAGCAGAAATACTCACTATACTAGTAATAGGTTTGCACAACAGTAACAGGCCGTCGAAGAGGTACGCCCGTCTTTCCGCTATCCGCTTGCCCGGGCCAATTTTCGATATCGTATCCTCTATAAAGAAAAATAGAAGTACACTTCAAAACGCACGAACGCACTCATAGTCCGTAAGGCCCACTCCCAATACATCGACGTCTCATGACAACACGATAAAATGCATGGCAGCAGGTCGAGAAACTTGTGCTGAGCAAGAATCTGAAAATGATCGCACCTGCTCGGCTATATTGATTGATTGATTGATATATCACAAGATCGCACTATACCTCTCTTTCAAGTTTTCTGATAAGAGAGACGGATAGTGCGAGAAAAATCCAGATAGCTTGCGCGCCGTCTTGTGATAGCCGTGCTGAAATTAAGTTAAAGTGGACCACCTTTGGCACCGTCTGCCAAGTACTTCCGGCCATTTCAGGACTGACAGACTTTGGTTTACTCTCTCTACGATTAAAGGGCTAAATGATGCCACGTGTCTCGTACTGTTGTCAGATCACGTTAATATAACTACCCGTACAAACAATGACCGGCAGTGAAGAATTTTCAAACTTTCGGCAAATTTCAGGTGCTAATCTTCTGATTCGTGCTCAGCACAACTTTCTCGACCCGCACGCCTATCACGCTACGGCGCGCGAGCTCTCTCGATTTTTCTCGCGCTATCCGTCTCTTTCTTATTAAAACACTTAAAACAAGCGGTAAAGTGCGAGAAAAATCAAGAGTATGTCGCGGCCGTCATGCATTTTATCGTGTTGTCATGAGACGTACTCATAGGTGTATTGGGGGTGGGCTTACGGACTATGAGTTATTACTTGCCAAAAATATTTATGCGTTGTATAGGAAATATTCGCAGTTGCGCTAGTTGAAACTAGGTTTTTATAAGACACTTGAGTCCCCAGGATGAAAGATTCTCCATACAAACGTAGTTTTGTTCTCATTTTAAAATAGCATGCTGGAATAACATGATACTACAGTAGTGCCAAAAACCCATACGCAAAATAGGCGCTATTATGACGTCGAGTTGCGGAAACCCTGCCCGCGTACACCTATAACCTAGCATGATACTTTGTATACAAAATTGCAAATATTAATGTCCCGTCTCCCTCTTGTACCAATTATCGACAAGTCTTTATTCCGAGTTATAGACAAATAGGCTCACCTTTTAAGATCATTTTTTTGGTATACCATTACCCCAGAGCGGCGAACCGTATTTGAATCAGAGCGAGCGTATGCATAATAGGTACATGTAACGCTATCACTCATCTCTTATGCTATTTTATAGCAAACAGTTGGTAGTAATAGGTAGTATTTAGTAGTATTTATTTATTTATCGTATGGCAAATCAGTGTATTTAGAACCGTGAGATCTTCGAAAAGACAGTATGGTTGCCAGGTTGAAAACAGTTACTTAAAAAGCAGTTATCTGCAATTATGTCATTCATTCTTACCCCACAGTAGCATGCCATGCGGTAACGAAGATTACGCATAAGCGTAGTAGTCGGAATACTAACCTCGGATGAACTCGTTACAGCACTGTCCCGTCTCGCTCTTGTCCCAGTTATCGACAAGCTTCGCCAGTTCGTTGCACTTCTCTATCGCGAGCTGTCTTCTCGCTCTGACTGCCATTCGGTGTGCCATGTCGCTGTGAAACGATTTTATATTTAGCATTATACAAATAAATATAAACTCACGCCATCTTAATCATTCTTCCAGCGATTTTTACGGGACCGCTTTGGCACATAGGGCGACATGTTTCGAACTCTTCGGGAGTTGTTCTTCAGGTCTCGTGTTCTCGCGGCCATATCGCGTCACGTACTGCGTGTGCGCACTCCGCCCGCCGCGCGGCCGCCAGAACACGAGTCATGAAGAACAACACCCGGAGAGTTCGAAACATGTCGACCGTACTGACATTACATACGTGAGTTTAGCCATATAATTAAAATTTTAACATGACTCTTAAGTTTAAATTCTATTATATTTAACATATGCAAAATGCTCTTCAACGGAATAAACACATACTCATTTCATCATTAACTTACATTTTGGGACCGTTTCCTAGCGCTTTCATTAGTAACTTTTTAATTGGATGAAGATTGCATTCCACCTGAAAAAAAAGTCCTTTTTACTTTGCTATACAGATTAGGTTAATGTAGAACAAAAAGATGGGTTTAAAACAGACTATATAACGGGCGTATGGAAGTCTGTTGTCCATAGTATTGAGCCATATCAAATAAAGATTAAGCTCAAAGTCATTTTGGGAATATATTACACAACGCCTTATAAAGTATTGACTTGATAAGGCGTTGTTTACTTGGCAGTAAAGACGATTTCTATTGCGACATTATACCAATTTAGGAAAACTAACTTCGGTAATGTACATTTACTTCACACTTGGCCATAATGCGAGTTATACCGCACGCTGCGCATACAGTAAAACTCGCATTGCGGCCAGGTGAAGACGTAAAATTGTGTACCCACCACGGGCGGTAATTCGTAAAGCCGCAGATCGCATATTTATGGTCCTTCGGTAGGGCCGCAAACACCTGCGATCTGGGGCATTCACGAATTCACCGCCCTAGGTACGTAATGTACTATTATGATGGACGTTCTCAGACAACGTAAATTATGAAGGATTTGCATTGCAATCTATGTGACCAACCTTGCAACCTTGCCAGTCCCCATTGCTTGTGCGCAACGGAGCCAAACTGTTTAGGCTCAGGCTATATCGGTTACCTTGGTTCTGCTGCGGATAGCCCCATTTCTGATGTGATTGCGCAGAGAAACTCCCAACATAGCCCTCTCCATTGCCCTTTGGGTGACTTTGAGCCTTCTTATGAGGCCCATAGTAAGCGACCACGCCACGTCATCACTGGCAACACACACTGGTCAAAGATTCTCGTCTTGAGACACTGCGGAACATTGGAGGAAAAGATGTGCCGCAATGTATGTGTCTACCTGCATGAAGCTCTCCCGGTCGTCCGTCTGCGGCGCCACCTGCAGCATGGCGAGCACGTAACTGTGATACAGGAACACGTGCGCCACAGCAGTTGCTTGGGGTAGTATTTTTATGTACTACTACCTGATTGTAGCGCTCAACATAGTTCGTTTGAGGCGTACTACTATGATTAACTAACTAATTTGGCTCAGGGACCCAAAGAGAGCACGCCATCTGTCCCGATCGTGCGCAACTTGTTGCCAGTCGCCGACTTGAAGATGTCGCAGATCTGCGATCCTCCCAGCGGTACCTGGGGCCCAACCGGGCGGCGACCAGTCCGTCGTCACGTACGCTCTCTTGGCAGCACGATCCTCTCCCATTCGGAGTAGGTGACCGAACCAGCGAAGTCTGTGTGATTTGGTTACGCCAATTATGTTGGGCTCGACCACCAGCTCCTGGATCTCTATGTTTTTACGGATCCTCCACGTGCCGTCATCTCTCTTGACAGGTCCCAGGATCTTATGCAAGAACTTCCTCTCCGCTACAAGGAGTTGACGTTTCTCTTTTTGTGTTAGTGTCCACGCCTCACAGCCATACATAAGGATGGGTCTTATGACAGTTTTATAGATCCTTTTGTATTCCTGCTGAGAAGCCTGGACACCAACACCTTGTGGAGGGCTGCACTGCATCGCAGGGTGTTTTGGATGCGGATGTTTATCTCCTCCACTCTGGTATTGTACTAGTATGATTAAGGACTTCAAGGACAGTATCTGTCTACCTGTTTGAAGCTCTCCCGGTCGTCCGTCTGCGGCGCTACCTGCAGCATGGCGAGCACGTAGCTGTGATACAGGAACACGTGCGCTACCGGCGCTAGGAGCAGCTTGGGGAGGTAGTATTTGACGGCTAGCCGGAAACCGTGCCCCGCTGTGTCTAGACGTTCTGAGAACTGGAAGAGAATAGTACATTACTTACCAAGGGCTGTAAAATAAAGAAAGCCCGAAATCGTAGGTATTTGTGACCCGAGCCGCAGGCGAGGGTTGTAAATATGCGATAGAGGGCTTTCTTTTTTACTGCCCGTGGTGAGTACACAATTTTACGTCTTTATCTGGCCACAATGCGAGTTTTACTGTACGCGCAGCGTGCGGTGTAACTCACATTATGGCCAGGTGTGACGTAAAGAATGTAATAGTGGTCCGATTATTTATAGTAGTTTGAATTCCCGTATCCATCCATACTAATCCATACGCCATACTATATTTATATTTATATCCATACTAATATTATAAATGCGAAAGTGTGTCTGTCTGTCTGTCTGTCTGTCTGTCTGTCTGTCTGTTACCTCTTCACGCTTAAACCGCTGAACCGATTGCGATGAAATTTGGTATGGATATAGTTTGAATGCCGGGGAAGGACATAGGATAGTTTTTATCCCCGAAATCATCTCCTTAGGGGGTGAAATGGGGGGTGAAAATTTGTATGGAGCTGCGATATAAAAGAGTTCCACGCGGACGGAGTCGCGGGCAGAAGCTAGTATTATTATAAATGCAAAAGTGTGTCTGTCTGTCTGTCTGTTACCTCTTCACGCTTAAATCGCTGAACCGATTTGGATGAAATTTGGTATAGAGATAGTTTGAATCCTGGGGAAGGACATAGGATAGTTTTTATCCCGGATATCATCCCCCAAGGGAATTAAGTGGGGGGTGAAAGTTTGCATGGAGCTACGATATAGACGAGTTCCGCGCGGACGGAGTCGCGGGCAGAAGCTAGTAGGTAAATACACGAAATCGGGTCAGAACAGAATCTATGAAAGCGTTGTGCTGTTCGTTCATATAATATAACTGTATAACTGTCTTAACATACAACTAATTTTAACATAATACCGTTTTAGCAAACACTTTCGCCCTTTAAGAGTCAGCTCGATTCTCCATACAAACGTAGTTACGCTCTCATTTTAAAACTACGTGTTGGATTTTGACGAAACTTTGCATGTACAATGACATGAGGTATATCCACGTCTGTAATTAGTTTATGTAGCTTCAGATACCAAAGTAAAAAAAATACAGCGTAATTAAGTTTTTCATACAAAACTTAATTTCGCTGTATTTCGTTTGTTTTATAAACTGGAACCATACAAACTAATTACAGACATAGATATACCTCATGTCATTGTATATGCAAAGTTTCGTCAAAATCCAACACGTAGTTTTAAAATGAGAACGAAACTCCGTTTGTATGGGAAGGTGAAATTCGGCCGAGCTTACTGCGGACTCTGAAGCAATGTAACATGTTCATAACAGGCATTGGAAGACCATATATACCATAAGTAGACTGTGTAGTTATTAACTGGTATAGTAGGTACGAAACTTGATTGTTAAACCAATGCTGCATTTTTCTCGTACACCTTCATAAGGACGAATTACTTTTCGCTCATTTTTCATTTCGCATAATTTTCCCAAACGATAAAACCGTTAACTTTTAAGACCTAAGAAAAAAATCGTATAAATTAGGTTAGGTCAGGTTTGTTTTATAACAAACGGTTTCAGAAAAAAAAATGTTATGGAAACTAATGATTTGCAGAAAATATTCCAAACATTTGATTAGTAAACCCACTCTCTGACGACCTCTGTAGCCTAGTTGGTAGTGACCCTGCCTACGAAGCCGGAGGTCCCGGGTTCGAATCCCGGTAAGGGCATTTATTTGTGTGATGAGCATAAATATTTGTTCCTGAGTCATGGATGTTTTCTATGTATTTAAGTATTTATTTATCTATATAAGTATGTATATCGTCGTCTAGTACCCATAGTACAAGCTTTGCTTAGTTTGGGACTAGGTCGATTTGTGTAAGACTGTCCCCAAATATTTATTATTTATTTATGTTGTAGGTGGTTTTAATTGAACTGTAAAATGAATGCTACAGTTACTCACAGCGGGCTCGGCGACTATGTTTTGTAACGCGTCTCTCGACTCCTTTCTCGTAACGATGTTGGCGTATCGCACGTAGGCACGGAACTCCTCCACTTCTGCTAATTCTGCAATAAAAAGAGTTTCATCATCATCATATCAGCCGAAAGACGTCCACTGCTGGACTTAGGCCTCCCCCAAAGCGACCGGTCCTGCGCCACCCGCATCCAGCGGACTCCCGCAACCTTTACCAGGTCATCAATCCACCTTGTGGGGGGCCTACCCTAGGACAAACTATCCAGTTAGGTAGGTCCAACTTCGAGAAAGAGGTCAATCGTCGAATCCGACTCGGCTGGGCAGCGTTCGGGAAGCTACGGCACATCTTTTCGTCCAATATTCCGCAGCGTCTCAAGACGAGAGTCTTTGACCAGTGTGTATTGCCAGTGATGACATATGGCACTGAAATGTGGTCGCTCACTATGGGCCTCATAAGAAGGCTCAAAGTCACCCAAAGGGCAATGAGAGGGCCATGTTGGGAGTTTTTCTGCGTGATCGCATCAGAAATGAGGCGATCCGCAGCAGAACCAAGGTAACCGATATAGCCCTCCGCATCGCTAAACTTAAGTGGCAGTGGCACATAGCACGTAGAACCGATGGCCGTTGGGGCGGAAAGGTTCTCGAGTGGCGACCACGTACCGGAAGAGTTTATCATAAAATAAAAATCTATGGGTTAGAAAGTTTGAGCAGACCAATAATTTGTTATCTTTTTTGATACACTGAACTTGAAATGCATGAACTACGGTAGCCTAGTGGTTCAGGCATGCGGCTGTCAAGTTCTAATAAGAGAGAGACGGATAGTGCGAGAAAAATCGAGAGAGCTCGCGCGCCGTCGCGTGATAGCCGTGCAGGGAAGTGTAACACTTTATGGTCACTCACGCAGCGAGCGTTAGATAACAGAACAGTATAGCGTCGTATTATGTCAAGAATTCGGACAGTTTGTCCGTTTGTCTGTCTCCACTCACCCTCAAAACAGCTCCCAATGTACGGCGTCGGCGAATCCTGTGACATCTCCATCGCGTCTTCCAAGTTCCCCAGCAGCGTGACCGTCAGCTCGTAGATGTCCACAATGTTGCCGAAGATGAGGGAGACAGTCTGGAACAAATAAATTAATGAATGAGGAACAAATAACTTGAAATAGGATTAGAATAGAATAGGATTAAAAATGTAGTCAAATGGAGAAAAAATCAACGCGAAAGGTTAAATAATCACGAAGTTATAAGTGTCCAAAGTTTTAAGAAGGGGTATGTGTAGTATTGTTTGATTAAAACAATCATTGGAGGTCTTCTAAGGGTTTATTTTATATAAATCTTAATATTATAAATTATAATATTACAGAGGATTATTGAGGCCGTGTGTATGCCCCTTCTGTCCTTTTTTCGCAAAACGCAACTCCATATGAAACGATGACCCTTGAAGATTGTGACGTCTTCGTCGACTTATAGACGGCATTGTGCCGCGCCCATTGCGGCCCCCCGGCAGCATCCCGTAACGTGACGTCACACACTGTTTGCGTTTTCACTCTCTAACAAGCAATATTAAAACGGTTATAGCTTCGTAATTCTCGAGATTTTCGTCACTAGGCATATTTTTTGCTTTCTTTCTTTTGGAGTAATAATAAGTTTCGAGTCTACACCCCTATTTTGTTTACTATAAACTGAAGCACCAAATAGTCCATACAACTATCGAAACGGCTCACATATCACGAGAATCGGTCGAGTAATGCGAGCTGTAGAGAACAAGCCAGAGTATGTCGCGGCCGTCTCATGATAAGCCTGCTGGTTGCTTGAAGCTGAGTATTTTTAGGGTTCCATACCCAAAGGGTAAAAACGGGACCCTATTACTAAGACTTCGCTGTCCATCCGTCTGTCTGTCACCAGGCTGTACCTCAAGAACCGCGATAGCTAGACAGTTGAAATTTTCACAGATGATGTATTTCTGTTACCGCTAGAACAACAAATACTAAAAATAAAATAAAATAAATATTTAAGGGGGCCTCACATACAACAATCTTTTTTTTTTACTGTTTTTATAGATAATGGTACGGAACCCTTCGTGCGCGAGTCCGACTCGCACTTGGCCGGTTTATTTTATTTTATTTAAATAGTTACACAGCATGACCGCGGGTCATTTCTGGATGAGACTAGCACGGGGCCGTGATAAGTGGCGTACTCGATAAGAGGCTTATGCTCAGCAGTGGCCGACTACAGGTTGAAAATGATGATGATGACAGCATAACAGTCGAAATTAAATCTCTGTTAAACAACAGAAACAACGATTCAAATAACAATACTAATTTATGACAAAATAATTCTCGGACAGAAGATAGACGTACTTCCATCTTCTGGCAGAACCTCAAACATTCATCACACACTACTGCCCATCTTCCAAACACATCACATTCAGGGGCTGATGCGAGGAGTGTGTTTATAGTATTTTATGCAACTGTTATATAAGTAGGGTCTTAAAACGCGAGTGTCGTGAGTTGCGATGCGAGCCTTGGCGAGCATCGCAATTAAAGACGCCACGAGCGTTTTAAGACCAAGTTATACACCGTTGCATACAATACTTTTTCTATGACTATTTTTAAATAAATAGCATTTGACTTTTCCAGCAGTAAGTTTTCCGTTAGTTCTATCACTACTCACGCTATTTCTTCAGCGGTGCAGTTATTTTCTTATTCGACCATTTTAAAAGAAACATACACATTTTTCTTCACTTCACAAACACGAATAAAATCTTAATAAGTTATTAAACTTATTAATAACGAATAGTTATCATATTTCGACTTTTAATTTGTAACTGGAACTTTGGTGGGAAATTAGAAATATGACACATTGACACCTCTTGTTTGTGGTCTGTTTTGTTTTTAATTTACTTGCACTTGCCATCCGAACCAAACTGAATCCGGATCCAAACTGAATCGGGTCCGTCTATATTTATAAATAATATCAATAATTGGTAAAATATGTATATTAATACACAATACATGATCATCTATTTTTATTTTAGTAAATAATTTATATTCTACAAATGTTTGGTAGTAAATAAAAACTTTTTATTTCAAAGAATTTGCTTATGAACTTGGTACCACTGTAATATAGCGGCCGATTAAAAAAAAGTTCGATGATTTGACATCGTGGTAAACAGTGCTTTTATGAAAAATGTATGAACCATAAAAGTACACTAAACAGTTCGTTTATGGGCCATAGAGCATAGAGTTTTTCTACGACTTATTATAGGTGTCATTGTATTTGAGCTAAAGCTTATATGAATGACAGATAACGGTACAGGAGTAGAAAAGAAGGTATAAGACACGTACAGTCAGCGTCATATAGTTAGTAGCAGCCAGAGTAGCCAAATATTTCGTAACACACCCTTATTATTACAGTAATAAAGACGTGTACCGAAATATTTGGCTTTGGCCGCTACTAACTATATGACGCTGACTGAACCAGCGGCGAGTTTCTGCGTGACATCGTTCGCGGTTGGTAAATGGTTGAGTTTGAGTACCGTGCCGCTAAATTAGGATTGCCATAAGTGTGGGGACTCAGACCGGGACATTTAAAGAATAACTAGTAAAGGTAGATAAAAAACAACTTTTATTACAACAATAGGTAACTTTACAGGTTTAGTCCTTGCCTAAACACAAAACAATTTTTAACACAGCCATTCAATGCCAGCGACCCGCCAGTCGGTTTTTTTTTCGTTTCTTTGGGTTTTCTGTTTTTTTTTTTTTTTTTTTTTTTTTTTTATTCAAATAGGCTTTCTCATAGCACTTTTGCAAGTCAAAAACTAATTCTACCTTTATATAATACTTGTACCAGTTACATTTGGTGGTGGTACCAGGTGGTGGTCATGCAGAAGCTTCCAGGCATCTTTGTCTTCTATGTATTGGCTAATTGTGTAATAAGCTTTCTTTAACAAAGTTGATTTTACATGACTCTTGAATTTACCTTCTGTGAGCCCAGTGACTTCCTTAGGGATTTTATTATAAAACCGTATAGAGTTTCCTAAGAAAGATTTTTTATTTGTTTTAGATAGCCTGAACTTAGGTACAGCTATTTTATGTTTGTTCCTAGTATTAAAATTATGATTATCACTATTTAATTTGAACTTATATAAGTTTTTACGCACGTGCATGATGTTTTCATAAATGTACAAGGAAGGTAGGGTCAGTATGTTTATCTCCTTGAAGAGTTCTCTTATGGAGTCGCGAGGACGCATCTCATATATGGCACGAATCGCACGCTTTTGCAGTGTAAAAATAGTCTCGATGTCCGCAGCCGCACCCCACAACAAGATTCCATATGACATTAAACTATGAAAATATGCGAAGTAGACTAATCTCGCTGTAGCTACATCTGTAAGTCGTCTAATTCTATAAACTGCATAAGCTGCAGAGCTTAGTTTCCCCGACAGAACATTAATGTGGGTACCCCATTGTAACTTAGAATCTATGTTAATGCCCAGGAATAAGGTTGCATTGTCAATTTTAAGTCTTTCACCGTCAAGAATTATATTTGGTTCAACATCATATCGGACATTGGGTAATGAAAATTTCAAACATTTGGTCTTTTTCGCGTTCAATAACATATTGTTGGCTGCAAACCATTTGGAGATGATGGTTAGTGCGTTATTAACTTGTACAAGAGCGCTATCTTTCCTATCGATTTTAAATATCAGAGACGTATCATCGGCGAATAGAACGATGTCTGCTAGGTCTTTAACCATGTAAGGCAAATCGTTGATGTAAACCAAAAACAAGAAGGGGCCCAGGATCGATCCTTGAGGAACTCCCATCTTTACCGCAGAACTTAGAGATGAAGTACCATTTATATATACCTTCTGTTGCCTATCAATCAAGTATGATTCCATCAAGTTCAGGGCATTTCCATGAACTCCGTAGACCTCCAGCTTGCGCAGTAGCGTGCGATGATCCACACAGTCAAACGCTTTGGAAAGATCACAAAACACTCCAATAGCATCCTGTGAGCCCTCCCAAGCCTCGAGAATAATAGTCATCAGGTGACAGCCCGCATCAGCTGTCGATCTACTTTTAGTGAAACCATACTGATTTTGATGCAGTATTTTGTTTTTATTAAAATGAGATAGCAGTTGGCTTAACATCAATTTCTCAAAGATTTTACTTAATACAGGAAGGACAGAGATTGGTCTGTAGTTGGAAGGGTCTGTTCTATGTCCTGACTTGAAAATGGGAGTGATTTTACTGAATTTCATTAGGTCTGGGAATGTACCTTTATCTATACACAAGTTGAACAAATCCGATAAGTATGTAGCAATGGTATTAATTAGAGAATCTAGAACTTTTACGAATAAGCCCCAAAGATCTTCGGTAGTTTTAATATTTAAACTCTTATATGATTTTTTGACGTCACTGATTGAGATGTGCTCGAAAGAAAATTTTGGTAAAGTTTGTTGGAAATTTTCTTTAAGGTAGGTTTCGGCCAATGCAGGGGATGAGTCCAATGACTTCGTTGCCTTCAATGGTATATTAGTGAAGAAATCTACAAAAATATTGGCAATTTCTTCAGTGTTTGAAATATATTGATTATTTATTAGTAATCCATCTTCTGAATCTCTAGACGTAATTCTACCAGTCTCTACATTAATTACTTTCCAAACGGCTTTAATTTTATTGTTAGCTTTGCGTATCTTTTCCCTGATAGTTATAGCTTTTGCTTGGATGCAGACCGCTTTAAATATTTTCGAATATGACCTAACATGTTCATGAAAGGCTTTTGAGTCAGTGTGGGATTTATCATTATACAGTTCATACATATTATTTCTACTTATCCTTATTCCTTTGGTTGCCCAATCACTAAATGCTAGTTTCCCGTTTACATGTAATCTATTTTTGGGGCAAATTACACTGAACTCCTTACTTATTACAGAAAGAATGGTTTCATAGTTAGTATTAGGGTCATCTTCAGTGAGGTCAAGATTCATAAGTTTAAGTTCTACACCATTTTTAAGCTTTAATAGTCTTTGCTTTGTTAGAGGTCTATGTTCAATTATAGATTTCGCTTTCATTTTCTTCAATTCAAATTCAAGCGAAAGACCCTTGTGATCAGACCTAACTCCACCTGTTATCGACAAACTCTTGCAGTGACAATTTGTGAAGATGTTATCAATACACGTGGAAGAAGTACCGGCTATTCTTGTGGGCTCACAGAAAAGGTAATTCAGCCCGAATGACTTTAGCAGGCTTATTAGATTAATTTTATCTGAGGACTCTGACAGGATATCAACATTAAAGTCACCGCATACAAAAATCAGTTTACTATTTTTAGAGAGTTTTTTCAGAATAAGTTCCATAGAAGACATAAAAGATGCAAGGTTTGATCTCGGCGGCCTATATACACATAATATAATATGCCTTTCCATTTCTATACAAGCCACCTCACAAATACGTTCAACAGAACAGCCGACAATATCGGTACGTTCTTTATATTTGATAGATTGTTTTAAAAGTATAATAGAACCTCCACCTTCAGCGGATGTTCTGTTGAATGTGCTGGCTACCTGAAAATTATTTACATTAAATAACATTTTATCATTATTTAGCCACGTTTCACAGAAACATAAAATGTCATACTTATATCTATCTACTAATAGTTCTATATCAAGTATTTTGCCAGAGAAGCGGTTTATATTTTGATAAAATAAGGATAATGTACTAGTACCACTCTCTTTTGTCTTGGAACTTAGTTTAAAGGAATTTCCACAGTTCTATTTTTATTACATATACTAACTACTGTGAAGTCATTATGTAAGTTCATTGTATTTCCTATAATTGAATCAATATTATATGCTACTAGTGTGGCAATTGTTGACAGATTTTTCTTCGAGCAGTACATGTTATTCGGGGTCAGTTTGAAATTGGTCAAGAACCTATTACTGTCAAAGAATATAAGTTTGTCATTATGACGACATGTCAGGTTATGAAGTAGACTGTTCAAGATATGTGTGCGCTTATTCTGGGTCGGGGTTAATGACGAGGAGTATGGAAAGGCACACATCATAATCTTAGAACAATTTAATTCAAGAAGGGAGGTTAAATTATTAGTAACCTGTCTTCTGTCAATGCCTATACTTTGGCCTATCAACATTACAATAATTGTTTCTGGATCTATAATATTATAACTATTTTTAATTTTATCACAAATTTGTGTATATGATGCACCAGGCATGCAAGTATTAATAATGCTATAAGATATCTCATTACACAGCTTGGAGCCAAAACCTATACCAATTTGGTCTGAAAAGACTAGTACTTTACTTGTATGTTTGGTTTTAATACATTGCACCACTCTCCGAGCCGCCTGTACAGGAACAGTGCAGGATGTTGCTTGCAGGACCGCCACTGATTGTGTCTGTGAGTCAGTATCGTCACAAGGTGTGGTTGACTGAGTGTCAATGCACTCTGTATTATTCGTGACTAACTGCACTAGTTCTGTAGCGGTATTAAAGTGTTCTGTTAGCTGGTTTTGCAGAACAGCATAACTGCTAAAAATATCATTTACTGTTTGTTCTCTGCGTAGCAGCTCAGAGCGTAGTAGTAATATGTCCTCGTCATATAATTTTCTTGTTATTTCTAATTCTTCTAAACAATTTTGAAGTTGTTCTTCTACCAAAAGTCTGTTTTTTATAAGTTGAACATTTTTTTTAAAGTACTTTTTACATTTGAGTTTCTGTTGACATCTTCGAACAACTTTTTTGATTTTCATATATTTTTTAATCTTTTTATGACTTGTGAAAGTGGGTTTTGATGGGGTCTCCCTAGTGAGATCAATAATATCTAAAGACTGAGGGCCCATAGCTTTGCTGCCTACTAGCTCATTGTAGAGGCATTGAGTATCGGTAACCTGTTGCAGATTAATTTTTGACTGTAATTCTAAAATTGAGAATTTAGCACCTTCTAACTCACACTCGAGGTCTTTAATACGGCTTAGAGCCGTAGTATAGGTCAAAACGCACTCATCAAATGACAATACAATGGTCTGTAGTTTATCACATTTGTCTGACATATCTGTGTATTTTGTGTCCAGCTCGGACAATTCATTTTTTAGTTCAGCATTTTTGGAGATGATCCGCCGAACTTCTAGCTCACTGTCCTCTCTTTCTTTGAGGAGTTGTTCACTAAGGTCCTTGTAGGTTCTTAGTTCCTGCAGTGTAGTTCTCAGTTGTTGATCCATTTCTTTGACTGTAGCCCTGCGGGTCATCATGGTGCCGCTTTTATAGCTTTTTATAGTCAACACTGACACTGTCCTCGCGTTCAAAATATCAGTCCACTTCGTTTATATAATTTCGAAATTTAGTTTATGATTATGATCATTGTAAGCAGTTAGACGACTGATAATGACAGCCGCCTTTTTGAAGTAAAGCAGATTGAGTATCTCTCTATTTGAGGTGGTTTATTTAAACAGAAAACATACTAAAAGTTTTCCAACGCTGGGGATAGAACCCGAGCCAGATTAGCGTTTGAATTAAGTAGTTACTTTAGTCCATTCAAGTCCCACTGCGCCACTGTGACCGATAGTATACCGGGTAAATATTTGCGCGTTTTTTGTTCCACCCTCTGGTTTGGCGAATAATTGCAATGTTACGCATAAGGGCGAAACTGTTCAACTTAAATAGCACCTCATCACATATGAATCACTGTTTATCACGCTCTAAATATTGTACATACACATGTATACACAACATTACTTATGTTCTGATCTGTTAGGTTATTTTTGCGGATTAGTTTGTTTATACAATTTGGATTGAAACTGTCACATCATTATATGCACTTTTTGTTTACTTTCAGCAGGAAATAGCGCGAGATAACATTAACACATGTTTGGCACACTTGGTAAACTACTATAGACTTAAAATAACACCGTTTTTTTGTCTAAATTATTTTATAAACTTAAATTATTATAGAGGTGTTGTTGGCTGTGGCAGCGCCACCTACCTCCTTTTCAACTTCTTTGTTGGCGCTTTTCGCTACAAAGGCGAAATTTTTTAAACCGGGACAATTAGCTTATCGGCCGGGACGCCAGGACACCATGCTTCAAACCGGGACATAACGGGACTTATGGCAACCCTACGCTAGACAGTGCACTCACCCTGGTATCCTTGTCCAGTATCTTCTCCAGCTCGTCCTTGAACACCCTGATGATGAGGTGCAGGTCCCTCAGGAAGTGCTTCTCGTCGGCGAGCAGGTCGCGCACCAGCTCGGCGTAGGACAGCGAGCCGCGCCGCCCGCGCCGCTCCAGCGTGCCCCCGAGGGACTCCTGGTAGAACATGTCTAGAAGGACCTGCCGAATACGATACACGCTACTATTAAAAACTCCCGACATTTTCATTTCTTCCGAAAAGTAATGGCCGGCAGGCGCAGCGTGGGTAGTAGAGGAGCTGGGGTGGTTAGAGTAGCGCTACGCCACCGATTTCACGCAAAATAGGCACATTGGTTGTAGATTTGCGGAAAATGCCCAGTATAACTAACTAACTAATATGAATCGTTTCTCCCAACAGAAAGCATATAGAGCGTAGCGAGCGACGCTGAAAAGCTCAGCAATAACACGGCGCGGGAAGACTGGAAGAGGTACAGAAAAGAGTTCCAACAGTTTGTCAAATTCCGATGAGTACATGTCAAAATATATTTATGTTCATCTACTTAAACAGCTTGGCAGTGGGCGGGTCACATAGCACGTAGAACCGATGGCCGTCGGGGCGGAAAGTTCTTGAGTGGCGACCACGTACCGGAAGGCGCAGCGTGGGTAGGCCCCCCCACAAGGTGGACTAATAACCTGGTAAAGGTTGCACGAGTCCGCTGGATGCGGGTGGCGCGGGACCGGTCACTTTGGCACTCTTTGGGGGAGGCCTATGCCCAGCAGTTGACGTCTTTCGGCTGATATGATGATGATGATGATGATTTTCATTTCAAAGTCCAATATCTCAGAAACGGCTGAACAGATTTTCATGAAACATGGCTAAGAACACTGACTCGAGCTGCTGGTGTCGGGTTCCAACCTGTACCTCGCGCAGGTGACAAACAAGCACACGGGCCTCACCTTGTCGGCGCACATGGCGGTCTTGATGTCCCCGCTGGTCACCGTCTCGTAGCCCGACTTGGCAGAGATCTTCTTGACGAAGTGGCCAGCCAGCCGGAGTATGTCCGCGCTCACATATTCCAATATGGCGGTCATGAACACTGAGACAGACGTGTCGATCTTGTACATTAGGACCTCCTGGAAGTAAATAATAGTACATTACTACAGAGGCCGGGAAGTAAGAGGTTGCCGGCCGAGTACATATACACGGCCGAGCGTAGCGAGGTCGGATAGTTATGAGGCTGGCAACCCCTTTTCACGCCGAGGTATGTACTCGTATGGTGCTTGTCTCAAACATGCAATGAAATAAATTAAAAAAAAACTCCAAGAAATCAAACAATTTTTTCATGGCTGAACGCCGTGATCCTGTGCCACAAATTGTGGAATGGAAATTAAAAAAGACTATCTTGCAGGCCTAGACCTCCAATTTTGTGTGAAATGCCATTACGGGTCTCTCGTCTCGCTGCGCCCAAAACGTGACACTTCGAAGCCCATTATTAAGAACACAACGTCAATATTTCATTGCATGTTTGAGAAAAGGGATTTTAATTATATGATCATTATAATCATAAGGATTAAGTTAGAGAAAGGCCCAGAGATACTTACACTAGCCAAATACCTACAACTTGGAAAAGTTGAGAAACCCCCGACATTTTCATTTCAAAGTCCAATATCTCAAAAACAGCTGAACAGATTTTCATGAAACATGGCTAAGAACACTCGGGATAAAATTATCTATGACACAAAAAAAAAATAACATGGGAGTAATCAGCAAATGAGGAAGGACCTTAGGGCCTGAACCTTCTATGTCTTGAACTCTTGACTGGACCAGAAGGTTGGTGGACCACAAGGGCTCAGATACTTACCTTGCATGTGATGTCTTCTTTCCGGGATCCTACTACTTATATGATGACCAGGACCAGGAACTCAAGTAGTTACCGTCTGTAGCATGTGATGGATTCTTTAAGTAAGACCTAGCATCTTTATATGGTGGTATGATCAGTGTAAATTGGCTAGGAGACCAGAAGGTTGGTGGCCCATGAGGGGTCAAATACTTACCCAGCATATGATGGCTTCTTTCCGGGATCCTACTACTTATATGAGGCTGTAGGGTCAGTTATCATGACCAGGCGACTATAAGCTGAAGGAATTACCTTCTGTAGCATCTGATGCAGCCATCTTACAATTGGTGAACCAAGTCACAGTGTGTTCTTGGGACTAATCAGCATATGAGGGCGCTCCCTACTTAGGGCCTGAACCCCCGGGTCCCTAGACCAGAATGTTGCCCATGAGGGGTCAAATACTTACCCTGCATGTGATGGCTTCTTTCCAGGATCCTACTACTAATATGAGGCTATAGGGTGAGTGATCATGACCAGGCGACTAAGAGCTCAAGGAGTTACCTTCTGCAGCATCTGATGGAGGCGATCTTGCGGCAGGAGCAACTTCCGCCGCTTGGTGGCGTTGGCGGCGGCCTCGCGGGCGTCGCACAGCGCCCACTTGTCGATGGGGGTGGGGAATGTCCGCGCCACACGCTCTTCCACGTCCTGGGGAAGTGGGGATAACAGGTAAAAAATGTATATTTTCTTTTTTATTACGTATAGGTACGCATTTGACCACTATCTCGCCTGATGGTAAGTGATGATGAGGTCGAGGGTGTTACATGCATACCTAGACAGTGCCTATTCACCTTCGTATTTTCTATAAATCGGGTGCGTTTAATGTACAGTCACATGTTTTTAGAGCTGGCCGTCCGGCCCTTGCAGAAAGAGAGAGAAAGATATGTGGAATCACACTTTAAAATCTCGCGATTTATACAGAAGTTTAAAGGATACCATTCTCTGGTCTATTCAACGGATGTGCTGGAGGCGACTAGAGGCTAACTTCAGACACGCAAACTTATGCGGCGAGTATTGTACGAGTTAACAACGTTACTATACAATGGATTAATAGTACGGTACGTAAAATGAATGCACCTTCGATAATTCCCAAGGTCGCGATTTTTTTATTAATATTTAGAATATGATGAGTACTACTAGTAGTAAAAAAAGATAGGGAAATTTGACGTTGCTTTAGGTATTACACAGCGTTTTCTTAGCGACCCTTGTAAATCCAGGGATAAATTATACAAGTGGTATTTTTCTTCAATAGAGTATCGCATTTTAGTATTATAATCTCCACTTTCATTTGCTAAAACTTTCGTCAAGTGCTTACGTCAGTATAATCCGAAACGAATAAAAAAAAAATATTTCCTCTAAAAGATTATACAAGTTGGTTTTGATTACTGAATACTATTAAAAACTATCAAATATAGCCTAAGTTTGAATTAATAACATATTTATCAATAGGTTAAATTTGTATGAACAGTTTAATGTTAAAAGCCTTCTAATTATTTTAAAATAAATCTCACAAAATTTCAAGTCGACACATATAAACCAGCTTTATCATAGTAATCTATTGATAAAAAATCTAAGTAATTCATCAATAGCTCCACATTGTATTCATTTATCAATTATTTTTTAAATTTGAACGCACGACGAACTGCGCGCGAGTCTAGTGCGCCGACGGCGAGAACGTCATAACCAATCACAGCACGCCGTCGTTGCTTATTTCCTACTCGGTAGCCTCCCCTCTGTTGATCAGCTCACTTGCAAAATGAAAGAATGTTGATTTTACGATTGTGTTCATTTATATTAAGTGTTGAATTTATACATAAATCTTTGTAATGATGAATGAATTTATAAATAAATCTTTGTAATGATGACTTTTCCGTCTATTAATTATACACTCATAAGCTTCATCAACCTAAAGAGTAACTATCAACGTACTTATGCAATTACTTATGCAATAATCAACTTATTGTGTAGCTTTAACAAGCTAGGTTGATCCACTGAAACAACGTATGAGTGACCGGTAGGTCGATCACGTAACGCTTTATACGTACGCTAGGTAGATCTAAATGTATTTTTTATATCGAAAAACGACTGTTGAATTGTCCTAACGCGCGTTTGAAACGTTTTGTGATTACCCCTCAGATCTCTAGGCGACCCAGCCGCGGCCCGATTTCTTACAGTCGGTTAACGGGTTTCTTCGGTTTCGGTTAAAACCGGTTTTGCATCCTTACTCTCAACCAACTGAGCTATAGGAACAATCCACCTCGGTCACCTTTTTTTTCAATCAGTTCATTCTTACAACGCCTTAGGGAGAAGACGGCATTACATAAGTTGAAATAATTATGAATTATGCCCAGCCAAATAAGTGGTTTTCTTTGTCCAGCGTATGTATGTAATCATAGTATAGCCATTTTCTTTCGTTGCTATATTTGGTAAGGTTAGCCTTAAATATGATTGAAGAGAATGTTTCGCCTTAATATGATACAATGTGTATGTTAACTTAACATACAAAACTAAAAGCAAGCGTTTACGTAACGTATGTAAGAAATAGGGAATGCAATATGCAATTACCGGGCAAAATTCAAAACCGGTAAATTACCGACTTGAGTAGGACAAAACCTATTAACCGGTAAATTACCGGTAATTTTAATTTGGTTTATAAGTAGCGTTATTTGATGTTTATTTATCGTAAAAATAAGCTAAAAGGTAGAATAAAGAGTAAAAGGCGGTTTCATGTTCCGTAAATGTCGTAATAATCATTTTCATTAATATTTAAAACTTGCTCCGTGGTAGGAGGGCTAAGACACAACTGAAGACGTTCCTTGGGGATTAGCAGGCAGGTAGGAATAGGAATTGGTCCCAGTTTTACAGATTACCATTACAACATCAGTAGTATCAGTACAAGACAAAACAGTACCAGTAGTGAATATGGAGTGACGAAGGTTAACGTGAATATTAATATTATGGTGCATTGCCTGTTCCCCTTCACCCAACATTGGCGTCGGCGGGTCACACAGTGCCCTCGGTCATTGTTTTGATTCCTAAATCTACAGATACGCAACCTTACGGATTTACAATCCTAAAAACCAATAATTTACTGAATAAAAAAACAATCAAAATAATACAACACAAACTGACTAGTTGACTACAAGCCCACGTAGTAGTAAAAAAAAGTATTTTACCAAATAGCTGTTTCTAAGGAATGTTCAAAAGACGTAACCAACCATACCAGGAGCGAAAAGATTTAGATAGAGAAAACGGTACTAATAGTAACCGAACATTTTACTAAAGAGCGTTCGGACAAATGGTTTATTAACTTTATCTAGGAAAAGCGTGTACTGTTGCTCATGGGGTTCCAAATTGTGGCATCGGTTTAGCGATTTGGGGGGGCTAGGTCTGTATGTATACTTTCTGTATCCTAGCTCTCCTGCGGGTAACCTAACGTCTAATGCGATCACGCAGACAAACTCCCAGCATAGCCCTCTCCATAGCCCTTTGAGCCTTCTAATAATAGAGAGAGAAGTATAAATGCCCGATGAGATAAAGACCGAGTGCTGCGACGGAACATTTAAACGCAAACTTAAAAACCACTTATTGAAGAAGTCATTCTACTCCGTAAAAGAATTCATAGAAATTAAGAAATAGACTAGTAATATAATTGTGAATTTGCTAATCTTATTTTTTGACATATTAGTTTTTATTATTTATTAGTAGGTATTAAGAGTTGACATTACTAAATCTTTTAAGGTTATTGATATGTACCACTTGTACTGCAATTTGTATTATTCATAATTATTTTTTACGACATGATTTATTTTTTATTTTTATTTATTAAGGCTATTGCAATGAATAGTACCTACCTGTATCTAGGTATGACCGTATTAATATTTTTCATTATTATTTATTTAATCTTAAATTGACATGTTTTCCATTGTGTACCTATAATATAATCAAATAGTAAATTGCGTATTTTTGTAAACGATCGCTATATGAAAACTAATATAAGATAACCTGTACTTATTTGAAATTTATATAATGAGATTAAATAAACTAAACTAAACTAAACTAATGAGGCCGATAGTGCGCGAACACATTTCAGTGTCATATGTCATCACTGGCACCACACATGGGCCAAAGACTCTCGTCTTGAGACACTTCGGAATACTAGACGAAAAGATGTGCCGTAGCTTCCCGAACGAACGCTGCCCAGCTGAGTCGACAGGAGACAGTTTGTCCTACGTATATATAATCGTCTACAACTTCGAGCGTAAAGCGTCCGATTGTAATGAGAGTCGGTAATACATGGGCATCAGATGATCTTCGTCTTATCCATGTTAATTCTTAGACCAACCCGCTCAGAGGCTTTATAGTATTCAAGTCCTCCATGGTATACGAAGGTGAGTGATATACTCGCCTTCTCCAGTCCAGTCTTTAAAGCATGCACCAGTGCAGCGGTGAACAGTTTTGGAGAAATAACATCTCCTTGATCGACTCGCTGCAGCGGAATAGGTTTCTGGAGTCAGATTTACACAGTGAAGTGGCATTCTCGTTTGATTGATTGATTAAAACTTTATTCATTCCCACTACATACATGGCATTGATAAAATACGAAATTGAAACAATAAAGGTAAAATAAAATAATAATAATATACATATCTAAAGAAAGCATGCAAGAAGTACATTCTAAAGAAGCCATGTGTCGTGGCTGAGAAATGGCGCTGGCTTAGCGAGCCATGCCAGGGCCTTAAATTACAAAATTGAAATATAAAATACTTGGCAACGCTGGAGAAACTGTAGTACAGCCCAGGTTTCGATTGAATCGTAGTCCAGAAACGCTAAGCAAAAGGGCAGATTATACTCCGCAGCCTTCTATATAACTTGACGGGTGGTCTTATTTTATCTTATCTAGGTGAGGGCCCTTTCGGATACACTTCGACCCAGTGGGATCTTTTGTGCATTTGACGTCTCATTTATGACTACTCCCAAATTGCTCCATCATTTCTACAAACTGCATGATACAGCTCAGCGGAAGTACCTTAAAATCCTTTGGTTGCGGATAGCCGTTATCAAAGTAATTAATTATTTTTCTGGCAAGGGCATGACATTCACACAGTAAGTGTTCCATAGTATCATCCTCCTCACCACACATTCTACAGTCTAAACTATCCGATAGTCCCATCTTGGCCAAGAGATTCTTGACCCCGAAGTGACCTGTCAACACCCCAAATATAATTCTGAGTTGCTTTCTGCTGGACTTCCAGAGCTTTTGGTCAAGCCCGAGTCCACTCCTTCTATAAGCTGGCTTAGATTGCCTTAAGCCAGCCTCATTCCTCCACTCATGTTGGTGTTTGGTTTTGGCGTAGGCTTCAAAGGCCGTTATCATGGTTCCGCGCGTTCCATGGCGAGAGTACCACCAATTGTTCTGGACCTACAATAGTACATTACTACAGAGGCCGGGAAGTAAGGGGTTGCCGGCCGAGTACATATGCCGATCATAGCGAGGCCGGATAGTTATGAGGCTGGCAACCCCTTTTTACGCCGAGGTATGTATAGTGCTTTTCTCAAACATGCAATGAAATAAATAAATCAAACTCCAAGAAATCAAACTTTAATTTTCATGGCTGAATGCCGTGATGCTGTGCCTCAAATTGTGGAATGTGACACTTCGAAGCCCATTATGAATAACACAACGTCAATATATAATTTCATGTTCGAGAAAAGTAATTTGTAGACCCCCTTCTTGCTTTAAGCTCATCTGCTTTTTCGTTGCCGATGAATCCCTCGTGCCCTGGTATCCAAGCTAGTTGGTTATCTATAGTGCTAAAGCCTCTTCGGAAACTGGCTTGTTCGGGAGGCTGGAAGTCATCTAACCTGCGCACGAGACGATTTGTAATTACTCTCGAAAACAGCTTTTACACACGGCTCAGAAGTGAGATGGGTCGGTATTTCTTAAGCAGGGTGTTGTCACCATTTTTAAAGAAAAGCACCAGCACACCTCTGTTCGATGCCTTTGCCGTTCACTCTTTCACTAAGACAAAGAGAGGTATTTCCTTGTTTTGAAAATGAAATGATTAGTATACCTATTACCTACAAACTATGTTAAATAAGGCGCTCTCTGTCGTACTTATCCAAGCAGGTCATTATTCATATTTTATAGAACGGAACCGTGTTTGTATTTTAAGAAGCTTCTGCAAACGATATTGTATTAATTTGGTACTATAACGCTAACCAGTTAATCAATTGACATTTTACATGTCAAAAGGAGGGTATTGATTGAGATATAATCATGACGATCAAGTATTAATAATTGTAAAAATATATTATTTTACTAATAATTAATGTTTAGGTAAATTACCGGTTTTGATTTAAATTTACTGGTTTTATACCGGCCTTATACTCAGAAAATTGACCGGTTAACCGGTATGCATTCCCTAGTAAGAAATATGCATCGAAATTCTATAATTTCATTTTTAGTATTAATTAATTAAAAAAGTCCTCTTCCGCTTCGATGAACAACTATTTTTTTTGGTAATTCGATCTTTTAGTGTTAGGCTCTAATCGGAATTTGAAAGATTCTTGAGTACCTAACTTTCGGAGTTTATCTCCTACCTACACCCTAATTTTACTACCTACTACTACTTAGAAAGATAACTAATACTAATAACCCTGTATATATACTTTCTGTATCTACTTCATATTAGTAACATCAGATATGACATCGCGACTAGTAAATAAGTACCTACAAATAAAATTTAAGCTAATTTAAGTTTAATACTAAATAACCCTATATTACTTTCTTTATTGGTAAAATAAAATAGATAATTGCAACCGAAAAACAACTAGTAACTAAATATAAAGTAAAATCAAGTACCTACTAAAAGTTTGTACCTACAAGTTTGAGCGTACGCACGGCACGGCCTTGGAGAAGTACTCGGCTGCCAGCACGCTGCACACGAATCACGCGCGAAAGATTTAAATTGCGGATAATAACTGATAAGCTAATGCAATTAAGAGCTATTGATGAATCCGTTAGAATTTGTGTTTATATATTCCTCGATAGAACTGAAATGAATTACGCCGACTTGAGAATTTATGAGATTTCTTTTATGGTAAGGAGAATGGTTTCAAGATATAATTCCTAATAAAAAAAAGACTATTGATAAATCTGTTAGAAATTTGTGCTGCAATATATTTTTTTAGTTTTGAATACACTATAGTAGCCACTAGTCACTTAAATATTCTTTCAGGAGATTTATATTTTTTTTAATCGTTTCCTTTTTTGCTGACGTAATCTCTTGACGAAACTATTATAAAACGATAAGTAAGGTTTGAATAATCAAATACGATGCATTATAGGAAAAAAACAATAACTTGTATAATCTTTGCAAAGTTTTACAAGTGTTCCTTACAAAAAAGTTAATTATTCGTAAACCAATATCAAAAACTGTTAGAAATTATTTTTCGCTGTTAGTACTTAAGGTACTCTCGCTGATAACAAAAAAAAAACAAACTTGGGAGTTATGTTAGTTTGACGACACATTACAGTGTTCGCGTACCGGACTATAAGGGGCATAGTGGCTCAAGATGTGAGACGAGGCAGCGGATGAACTGGCCAGGAAAGGCTCAGAAACCACGGCATACGGACCGGAGACAATCTTACCCTCAGAGCATATAATACTATAGAGCGGACAAGCTGCCGGCGGCTGTGTCGCACATGTTAGCTCATTGGGCATACTCCGCCGCCAGTTCACCGTCCTTAGTCCAACGAGAAAGTTCCGTTTTTTTCCAGAATGCCGAGTTGTGCAATAATTACTTGCAAACATCGCAGTGATTTGATTAATTTCCACACCAATGGGATCAGTTTTCACAGGTAAATATTTATAGTATATCCAATTCCCATTTCGAGTATTCCCAATAAAACCACGAATTCAAGAACTTGCGACAGGCATATTCAATACTAATCGCCCGGCATGTCCGATTTCCTTATTTCTTATATCTGTGATCTTACCCCTGCCACAAAGCTACATATACAATCAACTGCACCAATACACCAAAGATACTGGGAGGGGATAGACACATGCAGACAGACCAAAGAGATTCTGAAATAAATTAAACTATTGAGCTGATATTAACATATTCTTGTATTCAATACCAAACTGACATTCCAGACAGTGACAAGCAAATCTCTAAAGAGTCAATATACTACAATCCTCACCACTAAAACAACAAACATAAATAGTAAACAAACCTCAAGTTAAAACTAAAACTTAACATTTATACACAGGATTTCTATTCCTCGTACAGCGAGGTTCAGGACGGTTCAATACCGGTGACATATCTAAACTTTGCGGGTTCCCACTCCCCCCAATACTCTCCCCAGGGGAACAAGAAACGACCGCAGCCTGAGCTGGCAACTGCGCCACAGCATCACTGGACGAAGAGACATCGTGCGAAGGCAACGGCTGTGAATCCAACACCGGAGATCTGAAGCTTGTGGGACAGGCTAGCAAACTTAATTTTCTCGGTCTTAGCTGGTCAATATGCCTATGAGCAACCCCGCAACTACTCGACGAAATCGCGTAATCAGTGGTTCCAAGGCGATCAGCAACTACCCCAGACATCCACTTGTCTCCAGAATTGTACTGCCTAAACCACACAGGCTCACCAACACTAACAGTCCTGTGACTACCGCCCGCTTGCTCTACCATTTTTCCCTGCGCAGACAAAACTCTACTCTGCCTATCAGGTTTTAAAATATCAAGCCCAGTCCGCAGTTTACGACTCATAAGGCACTGCGCCGGACTCTCACCTGTGGAACAGTGTGGAGTATTCCTATAATGTAACAGGAAGGTATGTAAAGCGGCAAAAACCATGATACCCTGTCTGATAGCCTTCTTAATGACCCTCTTGACAGTTTTCACAGCATTCTCAGCTGCTCCATTCGAAGATGGGTGATATGGGGCAGAAAACACATGTTGAATATGATTGCCAGAAGTAACCTCGGCAAACTCCTTACTCGTGAAAGGCGGGCCATTGTCCGACACAATTTGCTTCGGAAAACCAAAACGAGAGAATACCTCAGTTAGCTTTACTCTTTTTCACTTTCAACCCAGTTTCATGCAACCGTTTTAGCACCGCGTCAAGAGCTTTCAAATGGTCCTCCTTAGAATGTCCCCCAATAATGACATCATCCTGGAAAATACCAACCGACGGATGAACCCCCTTTAACAAATTGGTCATGGTTCTTTGAAAAATCCCAGCACTGGACGCCAAACCAAATACGAGACGATTGTACTTAAAAAGGCCCCTATGCGTATTAATGACCGTTAAGTCCCTTGAAGCCTCATTTAAGACAAGTTGATTGTAGGCTTGTGACAAATCAATTTTGCTAAAATACTGGGAACCATTCAAAGTAACAAGTAGATCTTCCACCCGCGGTAAGGGGTATCTGTCAACCAGCAAGACCGGGTTAAGCGTAACCTTATAATCCGCACAAAGCCTCAAACCACCATCTGACTTACTCACAGGTACCAAAGGCGTTGCCCAGTCCGACCCGTCAACAGGCTCAATAATGCCGTCGCGCAGCATTGCGTCTAACTCATTGTCCACCCGCCGCAACAGAGCATATGGGAGAGGGCGCGCACGACAGTAAATAGGAACTGCGCCGTCACGAACTCGCAACTGTATCTCACCGCCATTGAACCGTCCCAATCCACCGTCAAAGAGCTCCTTATACCTGTCGAGCAACACATCAACATTCAGAGATACATTCTCTTTAACAACATTATTCACAAAATCTGTACGACAACATTTAACTGCAATTTGCAACTCAGTTAACCAATGCCTACCGAGCAATGAGGTTGTTCCGCCGTCAATCACAAACAATTCTAATTCTTTAGAAACACCTTCGTATTTAACCGTAGGCCTGAACACTCCGAGAGGTGTAATTTTTGTGCCATTATAGCATTTCAGCCTTAATTTACACGGCTCTAACGGAATGTCGGAAAACATGTCATCATAAGTGCCCTTATTGACACAAGACACCGCAGACCCCGTGTCCACCTCCATACTAATCATGTAATCATCTTACCATTGACCATCAAGCATAAACTTACCGGCCTATAATTGCTCAGCGACAAATGGTTTACACCATCGTCGTCACAACTTGAATAATCTGTCTCGTCCACCATCAAGTTATCAGTTGTCACCGTGTCACCATCAACAAAGTTAACACCTCTTATTCTTTGACGGCCGCTCACAGACTCCCTCTTCCTTGTAAAATCGCCTGTCGCGGGGCACACCCTACGCAGATAGCCAACATTCTTACACCTACTGCAAACAAGCTTACGGTACTTGCATCCAATAGCGGTATGGTCACGCCCGCCACAAACCGTACAAGGCTCTTGGCAAACTGGTTGCGCGGGCCTTCCGCCGCTCGTCGAGCTCGCCGCACCCTGCCGACCAAAATATCTGTCGCTGTTGAACCGCGCGCTCAACTTTTTAACTTCAGCCGCTGCACGGCCGACCCGCCTACCATCCGAATCCACATCCACCGATGCCGCATCGCGCTCCGCGGATTCCAGTGACGTAGCAAGTCTAATCGCCGCTTCATAAGAAAGCGTTTCCTCTGCAAACAACCTCTGACGGATTACGTCACTGCTGACGCCGCAGACAAACTGATCCCTCAGATTCTCTTCCAACGACTTCCCGAAATCGCAATACTTGGACAATCGTTTCAGCTCAGCCACATAACAAGCGATCGTTTCACCTGTCATCTGTCGCCTCTGTCTGAGTTTATACCTCTCTGCCATAATCGAAGGCTTTGGCTGCAAATGTTCCGACAAAATAACGACGGCACGGTCGTAAGTTAAATCCTTAGGCTGCGTGGGACTAGCCAATGTGGTTAACAACTCATATCCATCTTCGCCCATCACCGAAATGAGCGTAGCCAATTTCTTGTCATTCTTCACGCCATTTGCGGAAAAATACATTTCCAACCTTTCCGTATAATTTTTCCAGTTCCCATCTTTAAGATTGAACTCCCTTATACTTCCGATGGACATTTTTGGCTTTAAATATACTCGTCGCCAATGAAATAAATTAAACTATTGAGCTGATATTAACATATTCTTGTATTCAATACCAAACTGACATTCCAGACAGTGACAAGCAAATTTCTAAAGAGTCAATATACTACAGATTCTGTCGAAACGCGACAACAAACTAACCACCGCAGCTACTGAGGACACATAGAAACCAACTACGCAAGATAGTAGGAATAATAACAGGACAACGAACTTCGCGGTAGCTCAGATTCAGTATTTTTACCAGGAACATTTTCAAAGGAATATTAGAACAACGTGCTCTTGAGCTATGAGGATCAAATTGTACGACCATCTCGCGAATCCGGCCATACCATAGGGGTTGACGAAGTAGTCTTCTATATATCTCAACGCAATAGTCCTGACTGACTGACTTAAATCAACGCCCAGCCCAAACCGTTGAATCTAGAAAGCTGATTTTTTCACAATAGGCAGTTTATATAACGTAAGTAACTAAGACGTGATTTTTGAAAATTTCACCCTCAAGGGGTTAAAAGTCTGTATTAGGATGGAGTAAAATTTTAAGTGAGAGACTTGAAACTTTGTGTTTGGCCTCCTTATTACAATACAAGAAAAGCAATTTAAGGGTTTTGGAAAACCCTACCCCTAAGCGGGTTAAAAAGGGGTGCAAAGTTTGTATGGGGGAAACTCTTTATTTGAGTCCCGGGGAAGGACATAGGATAGTTTTTATCCCGGAAATCATTTTCTTCTTGGACCTGTTTTTCGGACACATCCCTCAGCCGAACACGCCTCGCCCGAGCGTGCGCGTTCAGCAAATAAAGGTCCACATCCTTAGCCGCACGCCCGAGCCGAGCGTTGTCTGCTTTATGGCCGGGATCCATGGTCCCCATGGGGACGCATGCCTCGGGCGAGGGAGGTGTAGACACGGTTTAAGATGTATGTGGTTGATTGTCTTACCTGGACGCAGAGTGGTGAGGGATGAGCGCAGAGCGTTGCGAGGAGCTTCAGACACAGCGTCTCCACGTATTCGAGAGCGCTCTCCTCCGCACAGAGCGATGGGTGGACTAGGTCCAGCACCTTGAATAAATAAACACCCAGAAATTAGAGGTCAATCTTACACAAATCAACCTAGTCCCACATAATACAATACAATACAAATACTCTTAATTGCACACCTCAATATATGAAACTAATACAGAACATATACACTTAAAAGTAAGGATAGGCGGTCTATCGCTAAAGAATGATCTCTTCCAGACAACCTTTGCGTAGCGGAGAAATTGCAACAATTTATTACAAGTAGGTGGCGAATTAGAAAACAAATTACATAGGTAAGCTCAATAAGGTTTTTATTATAAGTACAAGGCGACGGTACATCACTACATAGTATAAAACAAACTCGCGTCCGATGTCTGTTCCTATGTATGCTTAGATCTTTTAAACTACGCAACGGATTTAGATGCGGTTTTTTTTAATAGATAGAGTGATTCAAGAGGAAGGTTTATATCCTACTAATATTGCGAATGTTTAGATGTTTGGATGTTTGTTACTCAATCACGCTTAAACTTTGGATGAAATTTTGCATGAAGATAGTTTTTAGCCTGCATTAAAATATAGGATAGTATTTATCCCAGGTCCACGCAGACGAAGTCGCGGGCGGAAGCTAGTGTATGCGAACAAGAGTCTATCAGAAGCCCGACGCCGAAGGCGGAGGGCTTTTGATGACTCGGGTTTGCAATGTTCTTACGCCCGTGTTATACACAATGTTTTTCATCACATTTGCGAGGAAACAAATACATTTTAGATTATTTATTTATTGTATGGCAATTTAGTGTATTTAGAACCGTGAGATCTATAGATGAAATGAATACAAATCGTAATAAAAACTGCAACATGTCAGTCGTCCATTTTGTTGAATTTGACGTGAGGCGCGTATGGCAAAGACCCTTCGGTATACAGCCACGATTTGAAAACACTTAAAAACATTTTACATAGACACTAAATAACAACATATTCAATCTGTAAATAATTCAGTTAAACATGTTTAAGTAGTTTTTTTAGTTTAAATTTATATATAAATACGTTTTCAGACATCGTATTTGATATAAAACCTCTTTGCTTTGTAACTGCCGCAAGAGTGACAGATACAATTTAAGAAAAAAACCATTACGCCCGTGGGCGTAACACAGGCTATTGCAGCTCTGTATGTCTGCGCATTATGAAGCCCTTTTCGAGCAAGTGTGATGAAAAAAAATATTCACACTCATCACACAAATATTTGTCATTACTGGGATTTGAACCCAGGATCGTGAGCTTCCTAGTCACTACCCACTAAACTAAACAGCAATTATAGCAGGGCAGGGCCCACTTACCGCTTCGGTTAAACTCGGCTCTCGCACACCGTCGTCACAATAGGGGTGGTGACACCAAATAAAATAATCAATGTCGAATTTTCTCGAAAAAGGATTAATAAAGTGTCCAAAGTTTTTTTTCCCGGAAAACGCACCTTCCCATGAAACGACTGTCATTTGTTAGGACGCTCGAGACCCGTGACTTCACGGGTCTCGAGCGTTTTCTCTCTCTATCGAGCAATACTAAAACGATTGTAACTTCGTAATTTTTTGAGATATACAAGGTGTAAATCATATAACTGAAAACCTGAAAGTAGTTTGTTCAGAATCGAAAGCTGAATCGATTGCACCATCTTTAAAGGTAGGTTGTATTTTTTTTGAAAAATATTTTTTTATTGTGCCGGGTCTAAAAGTTACGAAGGCAACATACGCGAATCAGAGAAATGTTGGAGGATGTTGTTGTGAGGTGAACGTCAGGATCTACGTCACTGACAAGTACAGATTAGTGATTACAAGTGTAGAGTTACGAATCAAGTAGATCTGCTTGATAAAGAAAACCAACGAATATCTTTTGAAATAATTAACGTATTTGTAAATGGACGTATTAATCTTATTAAGGATTAAAAAACTCAGTTGGGGTGTCTGAGGTTTTCAGTATAATAAAATACACCTTGTATACAGTGCCTTACCGGTTACCGGCAAGTGGGCTTTTTTTAAAGTAGGGTAAATGAACATAGGTCTTGAACTTAACTATGACCTTAATTCAATTAATTAACAACATTTTAATTGCCAGCAATGTACAGCAAAGTAAATTGACTTCCTTTATTACCACGTCATGCACCTAGTACAAGGTTCGCATTTTGGAAATTTAATTGTGCAGTTAATTTACATAATTATGATTTGCTAATACCTGCAAACAATTGCTTGTGGAACAGCATATTAACAGTTTTAATAAATACCCGCGTGCCGGTAACACACTTGTGTGAATAGGACTTTTGTCATCAGGCATATTTTTTTGTCTTCTTTCTTTTGTAATAATAATAAAATGAGAGTCCCCAACCCTATTCATGCCATCGCAGTTGACAGTAGGGTTGCCAACCATACTATATTATCTAGTGTTGTACTATATTTTGACTCATTGTACTGTTGAAGAAATACATGGTACGCGAAAATACTATATTTCGGGGGTCCCTGTGAAGTGCTGTACTTTTTTAGAGTGTACTATATTTTAGTAGTTTTTATCTGGAAAAACTATCTACCCAGAGAAAAGTTGGCAACCCTAGATGACAGTGACTCATCGTTGCGCGGCGTTCTCCAATGATGACAAGCAAACGTGCCAACCCTAATCAGAAGAAAACACATCATATAAGCTGAAAGACGTCCACTGCTGGACCATATGCCTCGCCCAAAGAGTGCCACAATGACCAGTCCTGCAGCACATAAAAATCACATGCTAAAGGGTTACTTTTATAATACTACTTCGGTGGCCAGCCTGATTGAAAACGGTCACCGTAGCTTATAGACGGGCATTTTTCAAAAAAAGTGTACGAAGCTTTTTTTTTCCAGATTTCGTTTTTTTTTGTTTTTCTTACTCAGAATCATTGACACTATCGGTCATCATACAAGAAAAATGCCCATGATTCCAATATATTTCTAGATATTCCATTATATTTATTGTTTTTATAGAAGTGGTTGTATACCTACAACTTAAAAAGAGGTTTTTTAGAATTCCCAGTTAAGGAAATTGTATGTTTAAATTTCTAGGATATCTTGCGTCAAAAGCATACAATTGACTAGTAGACATTTAATCTTCAAATTGCATGTTTTTTTTATCCACTTGTGTAAGCTGATTTAATAAATGTCAGCATGTGCATGACTCATGCAAGATACTGTACATAGCTTGCTTGTTTTGTAGTAGTTTTTGATTGCTACATTAATAGACAGTTTTTCATATTTTTCTTTTTTCATTAAAAATACAATAAACTTAACAAAATGTTTTAAATAGGTAGGTCTATAAGCAGTTCGAACTAGCATAGCAATTAGTCATTATTACTTTCAATTCACTTTTTGTTTACATAGCTGACTCTTTGAATATTGAGTGCCTATGACACCTATCCTTGACTTACGAGAAAGACCTTCAAATAAGTGTAAATCGAATACAACATCTGTTACTCAAATTAATGCCTAAACCAACCTAATAACTATTTAAAATCACTAATAGTTACCTAAAAGAGGTTCTTTAATACAGTACTAGGGGTTTTTCGGTCATTTTCGTAACAGAAACCAACTTTTATCAATCAATGTTTTTGTATACAAACCTTTCTGAGTGAGCCGACGAACATCCCGCGCCATTTCTTGACGTTTTCCGGATCCTGGAAGTCGTAACCGCGGCTCTCCTCCACCGTCGATAACATCTCGCCCTCGAGATCCAAGATAAATTCATGTAAACGTGATTTAAAACACTCCACACAAAATACAACACATTCTCACACTGCTTTTTACAATTTACAACTTAATTAGGCCACTTTAACATGGGCGTCGTCTTAATATTATGTTCCGAATAATATAAAATTAATTAGAGGAGAAATAGACGAAAACATATGATCAGAAGATTTTTTTGACGAAAAGATTAAAATATTTTATTTGATCGGCAAAACGACGCCATTTTCAATCTATTTACTGTTAGCATGTTCTCTACGGTCAAACAAAATATAGTAATTTTGTTCCGAATTGGACTATGGGTCCATCAAAAGCGTAACGTTTCCAAACTTTATCTAGGGAGCTTTGACATTTGGGGATATTTTGTGCTATTTGGACCACAAATCGTGAAATCTTTGTTCTCGTTGAGAGTGTTTTCGATAAAAATCTAGAAAATTGACAAGCTAAGGAACTTTGCGCAAGTTCGATAAGTGAAAATCAATAATTTTTGTGCATTATTTTATTGTACCCTCATTCTAACCTATTGTTCTTTGTTCGTTGATACTCAACTTGATAGGTTCTACTGCTCTCCCGGTTAGTTACAATAATGTACAATAAAAATTTACAGAACAAATGATTTACCTAAAATTTGCAAATTGGCGATGCCCGCGTTAGGTGTGTTATGTCGACTTGGATACTTGGCAATATCAGAAGGGATCCGGAATTTACTAGAAGAATTTTATGGATGGACGAAGCAAGATTTACTCATACGGGAATAACTAACTTCATAAATTTACACACATGGGCTCACGATAATCCAAACCTAATAAGACCATCTAATTTTCAAGACCAATTCTCCATAAACGTTTGGGCAGCGGTACTCGACGATCAATTGATTGGACCAGTCTTCTTACCGAATACTTTGAACGCCGACAGATTTTTACTGTTACTGAGAGACGAGCTCCCAGAGCTTTTGGAAGATGTGATGTTAGATGTGTACTCCAGGCAAAATACGGTTTTGAAAAACATTAATTTATAATAGCGTTTTTTTTGTTGATTTCATTTGAAAATGTTATTCTAAGATGATTTAGTCAAGAATCCGACAAATTTTCCACCCGGAAGTAATTATGTAGATTTAAATGAAGCATGCATTATCTTTTTTTGTACGATTTATCTTGAATATTAGGTATAGAGCAAATGTAAATGAACCAAAATAAAGTCAAAAACATTTATTAATATTTTTACTGACTTTTCAGAAGCCAGTTAACTTATCATTTTTTCGATGTCTGAAATTTTGTCGGATTTTGTCGCTGGGTAACTATTTAATTGATAATATATCCGTTACACACAAAAAATAAGCTATTATAAATTATTTCCAAAATGGACATTTTTTCCATACAAGTTGTCAGTTCATTGCCTGGACTAGTGAGACAACGCCTGTTTCTCCAAATGGATGGATGCCCAGCTCATTGGGCATTAAGAGTTCGACATTTTTTAAATGAGCAATATCCCAATAGGTGGATCGGCCGAGACGGCCCCGTTGGATGGCCTGCAAGATCGCCTGATATGACGCCGTTGGATTATTTTCTTTGGGGTGATATGAAGCAACGGGTATATCACAGAATCGTCAATACCGAAGCAGAATTGCACGACAGAATTTTAAATGCAGCACAAGAAATAAAAAATAATCCGGGAATGATTCGACGGGCTACGCAACAAATTCAAGCTCGGGCCACATTGTGCCTTCAAGAAAGAGGAGGTCATTTTGAACAATTAATACCATACAGGGAACGCCCTTTGCAACACTAGAATAAGTTTTTTCTTTAATAAAGGTTTATCAATCGAATTTATGACTTTTAATTAAAATACATGATTTTATTTACGCAAGTTTTAGGACTACTTTTCTTCCTATTGTTTTCTCTACCTAAAACCCGATAACACCCTTCAACTACCTGGGAACAAGCGGTCATTAAGGATTTTAAGAGGATTAAAATTAATAAAATTATGGTTTGATTTACGTACCCATTTGCGTGGTATTTTTCAAAGTCTGAGACAGTTTAAAAACGGTTTTAGAATCGGCATTAAGTGAGGATTAATACTAAGTACGTAATTTGTTATCTCCACCTAAAACCCGATAACACCCTTCAACTACCTGTGAACAAACGGTCATTAAGGATTTTAAGAGGATTAAAATTAATAAAATTATGGTTTGATTTACGTACCCATTTGCGTGGTATTTTTCAAAGTCTGAGACAGTTTGAAAACGGTTTTAGAATCGGCATTAAGTGAGGATTAATACTAAGCAAAAAAAATGGTAACTAAATCTGCGTTTTTTTTAGAAAATTGTGTTTTGTTTTAAAAATTCGTAATTTTTGTAGCCATTTTTCAAAGACAATAATTTTTTTTGCGGATTTTCTCTTCTAGTTGGTTTTTTGTTGTTATTAAGAATTATTAACCTGTCCCTTGGTAATACTCTGCATTTTTTATTTTCATTTTAGGACCATTGGATCAAAAGTTATACCGTCTGAATTAGGTGTATTACCCGAGTTTTTACAAAAATTTTCAAAATTCTGTAAAAAAAAAACTAATGACTAGAAAAAAAAAAAAACCGTTTCACCGATGAAATTGGCTGAAATTTTTCTCCTTTTATTATGTACAGTTTATGAAATTCCAACCTGTATAATGGACTTTTTTTATTTTTTCGTTTGTTTCATTCAGCCCCTCAGTCATTTATTTATTTATTTATTTATTATTTATTTATTTATAAAAACATTTTATGACATTACAGTTATAAACCTATGCATCACAAAACTTAAATTAACAATAAAAGGTTCACAATAATAGATAAACAAACAGCTTAATTTGGAACAGTAGAGCACCTAGTATCCATCGCCTCACAGAATCTCAGGCATTCACTACACACTGCCGCCCATCGCCACGCAAACAAGTCACACTCGGGTGTCGATGTCAGGAGCGCATTGAGAAGTGAGAGGGCGCGGGGCAACGGCGAATTCCTGAGCGACACGGTCCTCGACGGTCATAGCTATTTATTCAATATTCGTAGTACTATACTAAGGTCATACACTTGAGTTCAAGTACCTAACCTACTTAAACAAATACAAATACTTTATTAATAACGCCAAGTTACATGTCAGTTTTTTTTTTTTTTTTTTACATAGTTACGTATATTTAATTCGTCAAGTAAACATAAGTGATTTCCTGATTTCAAATTACGTATATAATATACGCACCTACGGAACCCAAATATTGCACCGTGGCAGGTATTCCTGGTTATGCCAGTATATATCGTGAAGATATACGTATCCAAGGAGCTGTATGTAATGTATGCGTGATCTTGAAATAAAAGATTACAATTTCTCATTGCATTCTAAAAACCGATCTATAGGTCTGTTCTGAATTTATTACTTTCATAGCTATATGTTCGGATATTTTTGAAGTGAAAACTTCTTTAGCGGCGCTGAGCACTTTTTGGGATGGGGAAAAATTGTTAAATACGCGACAGTTTTGTGATGGGGCATCCACATGAAGTGATTTTACCCCAATTTGTCAGCCCAATTCATCAGAATCTGACTAATTGCTATCGTGTGGATATGGTGTGGATGCACGTTGCGCTGCCGATCCAACCGTCAAACGAGTTGTCCGACTAATTGCATGAAAATCACAATTTGGACCATGGAATTGGCATGATCTGCCAAATATTTTTTTTCTCACAATTTTCATTCAAATAAAAATAAACGAAAATTAAAAAATATATCCTAAAGAATATTGTTTTAATATTTTACACTGTAATTTTGTAATTTTTTTTAAACAGGTGTTTTGCAACTACTTTTTCATTCGGTGTGGCCAGTTAACAGTAAGAAAGGGAAAATTGCGGCATTCAAACGGTCCTGCAAAGCGGACTGCAAGATTGTTACTAACCGATGAGATAGGGCGAGACAGCACGTCTATCATGAGACGGCTGTGACATACTCTCGATTTGTGTGTGCTGCATGGCTATCACGCAACGGCGCGCGAGCTATCTCGATTTTTCTCGCACTATCCGTCTCTCTCTTATTAGAACACTTAGAACATGAGGTATAGTGCGAGAAAAATCGAGATTATGTCGCGGCCGTCCCATGATAGACGTGCTGTCTTGCCCTATCTCATCGGTTATATAGTAACAATCTTGCAGTCCGCTTCGCAGGACCGTTTGAATGCGGCCATTTTAGCTTTCTTACTGTTAACTGGCCACACTGAATGAAATTGTAGTTGCAGTTGTTATTGTTACGTCAGCCCGTCTAGTACACTAATCGGTCATATATTTACGTTCCGCCGTATAACCTTATGTATGTCTCAATTTTTACGTTACTTAGCTACCACACTAATGACGTGACGTATATTTATGCCCTTGCATAAAATATATGTACACAAAAAACTGTGGTGTTGCCAATGTGTAAAACTGTAATTCTACCAAGTATTACGTTCATTTCATTCGTTAAATTATAGTCTATGGATAAAAGCCTGTGTTTTCTGTCTCTTTCCGTCTTATAGCTGTGTCTCTAGATTATTGTGAAAGCAAGTGTATTTACTTTTTTTTTTGTGTATGTATTTTTCAATTTTTTCAGTGTAAGTATCTGTGTAGCTAGCAACAGTCAAATTAAACAAAAAAGCCAGGTAATAGGTTTTACTACGAAATCACGAGTATCACGACAAACACAAAACATCGTGCCGACAGGCATATATATAGTCTAGATCTATGCAAATAAAAATGTATTCTTCTTTTGAGTTCTATTGTAAATGGAATATTGAAATTATTTGAATGTGAAATGTAAGGAATAAGGGCAGACTGTGTCTTTTTCACTCGCCGTCATGTCAACCCAAATTTCCTAAAGAAGTATTTAGGAAATTTGTATTGACATATTTAACATCATTGAATCGCGGTCGTGGATACAAATCCCGGCTCGTACCAATGAGTATTTCGGAACTTATGTAGGTACGGAATATTTACCGTTAGCTTTTCGGTGAAGGAAAACATCGTGAGGAAACCGATCTAATCCCAATAAGGTCTAGTTTTCCCTCTGGGTTGGAAGGTCAGATGGCAGTCGCTTTCGTAAAACTAGTGCCTATGCCAAATCTTGGGATTAGGTGTCAAAGCGGACCCCGGGCTCCTTTAGGGCACAACCGGGAGTAACGCTAGGAGGATGATGATGAAGTGTATTTACTTTTCTCCTTGCGCGAGTTTTGACTGAATACTGATGAATGCAGAGCAAATGTAAGTTTTTGATGAGTCCATTTGTCATAATATTTGTAATGCCGGTCTCGTATCAGTCTTCACAGTCACCAAAAACGATGTCTACACAGCAATGCTTCTGTAATAGACGTAAAGGCCTATGACGATGATGATAAATAATAGTAAATCACCTTGTAAATCCCGGTGCGAAACCTTGTCCAATATACGTAAGCGAGGGTCGTCGTGATATGCGGTAATATCGAAGTCCAATGATCAAGCGAAATGTCGTAAAAAACTAAATCAATCCGAGCATGTAGATAGACAAAACAGCAAACGAATTTAGTTTTGAAACTGAACCGTATGTATTGTGAACTTGTGACAGAAGATGTTTTCATAGTGTTAAATTTTACCGGGGGTCTCGAGCGACCTACATAAATTTACGCCCGTCATCGGTTTATACCAGCAATTTTATATGTCTAAATCAAGAGCATATTAGCACTTGACGTTTAAATTTTCGTTTTATGTGCAAGACGTATGAATGGTTACATTTTACGTAGCTGACGGTCTACCATATTAGCCCATGACGTTAAAAAAAATTACGTCTGTCTTGGACGTAAAACATGACGATGGAAGCTGTCAAAGTGCTAGTGTACTAGCCCGGCTGTACGGTACACCCAATTATGACTTCGACATGTTGGTCTGACAAATTGGGGTAAAATCACATAATCTGTATACCCCATGACGTTAGATGTGAAGGAGGTCACTTTTTGCTGCTAGCCGATTCGACTTCATTCAAAACTGAACGCTATTCGTAAGTGTATAAAGCCGTTAAACACTTTTTGCAATAGCATATTCTGCAAATAAATTTGTAATTTTGCTCACGCGTCCTTCACCGTTTTGCTATTGAGCAAATTCGAATAGTTCGAATTTGGACGTTATTCCTAAAGAGATAAAGCTTTGAAAAATATTTACCAACGGCAAAAACAAATTGATATTTTGGTCGCCACCGCCGTCTGCTGTTCTTGCGAATTCGAATAGTTCGAATTTAGACGTTATTCCTAAAGAGATAAAGCTTTGAAAAATATTTGGCAATGGAAAAAACAAATTGGTATTGTGTTTGCCGCCGCCCGTCGGCGGCGCCGATGGGCCCGTCCCCTTAAGCAATTGATAATTGTTTATAAATTTGCGTCAAATTCATTTTTAGGGTGACACCGTAAGATGTCACGTGACCTGATCGAAAAACTATTAGGTACAATGTTATTGAGTTTTCACTTCTGCCGGCACTCCCGGAGTGCAACCCGGTCTTTTTTTTAATAATTTCCGAACGTACTCTTTACATCTGTCACTGTCAAATCGACATTGACAATATTGACTTGACAATGACATAAGTGCTTCGCAAAGCAAACATCACAGGCGGTATGTTTTGCGACTTTGCATCGTAAATAAACGAGTCAAATATAGTTAATGTAGAAGAAATGTTTACACAACCGTTGATTCTGACTGTGATTTTGTGTGGACTGGTAAATAGTGCTGCTCAAAGTAGCTTAGCATCCGAAAATGGGACGAAGAGGCATTTTGTTTACAATGTGTGAGTAACCCCATTATAATTTAGATGTACTTTACTGGGTATTCCCCTATGCCTTGGAACAGTATATGATGAGTCACAGTGTTAAAAGATATGCTATGCTACTAATATTATATTATATGTAACATTTATTATTTGTGCGGGTATACATATAACATCTTATGCTGGGGGTAGTTGTAAGTTGGCTTGTCCGGTTTCGAATCAGGGCAGTCGAACGGCAGACTTGTAAGAGAATTATTGTCAGGAGTGATTGTGATTAATTCATTATTAATATTTGCAGTGTTTGGATCAAAGTTGGTTTTATTCCGATATCCTCAAATAACGACAGTAGCGGTGGAGTGCTGTTTCATATAAATTAAAAAGTTTGTATTTTTGTTACTCAATCACGCTATGGCTCAACCAATGCGGATGAAATTTTGCACGATGATAGTTTATATGCTGGAAATATAGGATGGTTTTTATTTTTATCCCTGGTCTACGCAGACAAAGCCGTGGGCGGAAGCTAGTGACTAATAAGAAAATAATATAATACTCATGCTAATAAGGAAAATGACAATGTTACTTAAATTGAATGCACATTGTGCAATCGACTTCGAAAATATGTGCGCGGACAAACTGATCAAAATTATGTGAACACAACTTTGTTAGGAGTACAAATGACAACACTGTTAACTGACCATCCTGTGTTTATATAGAACCTTATTACATTGCACTTAAGACAAGGTTGATAGTACAAGGTTGTTCATATATTTTTGAACCTTTAGGAACTAATTTATGTATGTACTTACAAACATAGTGTATATAATAAATAAATATTAGGGGACAATCTTACACAAATCGACCTAGTCCCATAGTAAGCTCAGTAAGGCTTGTGTTATGGGTACTAGACAACGATATATATAATAGATATAAATACTTAAATACATAGAAAAACTTCCATGACTCAGAAACAAATATTCATGCTCATCACACAAATATTTGCCCTTACCCGGATTCGAACCCTGGACCTTCAGCTTCGTAGGCAGCGTCACTACCCACTAGGCTAACCGGTCATCAAAACAGCATTCTCGTTATAAAACAACATGCTAGAATTACTTGAAACGTTGTGCACACAATGGAATCGGCCATATCTAGGTCGGAAACTAGATTCGAATTCAATAATTTATTTGTGACAAGTAATACACACTAATACATATGGAAAAAAAAACGCTCTAAGCCGTGTCACATACTGGAGCTGGCTCAGCATGATGCTGGCTTTAACTGCCTGTGCTGGTCTTCCGCCGAGAATTAGTTTCTGTTGCAAGAAATTAAAATACTAAATTAGTGTAATTTTTATCCGGGGGCACGCCAAGTCGAGCAAAACAGCGGTACAAAGTGTCTAACAGCTTCATTTTTTTTCTGTTATATTTCTATTAAAATATATAGCAACAGAACCTAGTTTCCGACCTAGATATGGTGTTTATCAACTATTTGTTGTTGCTTGTTGCCATGGTTACGTCTCCTGGGTCACTCTTTAAAACTATCATTTTATGTGGTTTAAATCCACTAAACACATGTTCTTGTTATATTGGTTAACCCATTCCATGCTGGGGCATCTCCTTAGCATGATAAAAGTCCAATTTATAGTATTTTCTAAGAAACTCTGTCACAGTTGTCTCTTGGCTTACTGGGACAGAAACAGTTGATTGACCCTTATAAAGTTTCATGGTATTTAAAATGAGAACCTAACTATGTTTCCATGGAGTGTCTACTTATATTGATCACGCTTCGTCTTAAAAATGAAACAAATCTGATATTCCAGTGATAGCTTGCTAGGCCGTCACACTCATCTTATTCCCAAAGTCTTACAACACCCTAAAGAGAGTGATTCTAACTAGGGATGTTGCAGACATTCGCATCCGCGTCCGCAACCGCGGAAGTTCCGTACACAACATCAGCATCCGCCAGGGTTCAAAATTATCAAGATAATTACGCTTCTTCATAATTATCAGATAATTATCGGATAATTATCACCAGTATAAGAACCAATGACACTCGAGTTCGCTCTACTTTATTCCCATTGGGTGGCCCATAAGGCACATCTGTGACTAGCCGCCTAGCAGGCCAAACAGGAAAAAAAAATCGCTCAACTGCATAATCCGAACTGAATTCTTCTTGTAAGGGGAATGTACACACTTCGTGCGTTCGGATAGACGCAAGTGCGGAAATACACGTTCGAATACTTAGAATACAGTTCACTTTCACGAGCGCAATTTTTTGTTATTATCAATCGATAATCATCCATCTGTTATTATCACGATAATTATCATGATAATTATCGTGATAATTATCATTGATAATTATCCTTTCGAACCCTGGCATCCGCAGCCACATCCGCAAAAATCGATGCGGTGTTTTTGCGGATGCGGATCTAGTGCAATTTACGACAAGAAAGGAGCCAACGCGTTTAATATATTTTCGTCATCATCATCATCATTAACTTAAGAGTTATCCTGTTGTCGGTGGAGTATTTTCCATCTCTCTCTGTCGTACGCCAGCCCTTTGATTTGCTGATACGACACGACACCAGCTTTTTCCTTTATTTGGTCCATATAACTGCGTCGTGGTGTTCCCCTGCCTCTCCTTCCTTCTATCTTTCCTTCCATTATGGTTTAAAAGAAGTAGTCGTGCCGTATCAAATGACCAATCATTTTCCCCCTTCGAGTGCTGATGGTGTTCAAGATCGATCTCTTCTCTTTTACCCTTCTCAAAACTTCCTCATTTGTTACTCTCTCAGTCCAGCTTATAGCTTCCATCCGTCTCCAACACCACATTTCAAACGCTTCCAGTCTTTCTCGGTCCCTTTGTGTCATTGTCCACGTTTCGCTGCACTTTTCGTGCATATGTCGAAACTTTAAAGAGCACTTTTCGTGCATATGTCGAAACTTTAAAGAGCCATATGTACAGTAAAACGTTGTACGATACACGTGCGAATAGGTTATTCGCAACTCGTGTCGATTTAAAACACTCCCTTCGGTCGTGTTTTAATTTATCACCACTCGTTGCGAATTTCCTATTTTCGGCACTTGTATCGTAAATAACTATTTTGTTTCTGCGAGCAAGAGCAGACGCGTTTTTGATTAGTTCGCTATATTGTCATTTATTCTCAACGTGTTTGATGATTGCGTGATATCATAAAATGGACGATGTTTATTTACGTTTTTTAGTGTCTGACCTCAAAATCCGCATCCGCGGATGTCAGAAATATCGCATCCGTGGCATTCTTGATTCTAAGCCAACACAACACCAAGTTTCGCAACAGTTATCATCATTGTCTTGAAAAGCCTTCGCAACATCAGCAACAATTTTGCAACACTGCTGCAAGTATTATGAAACATTGTTTCTAACAGAGCACCTGATTTCACTACTAAAGATTTTAACTATTAGCCTCTTAAGGGGATGCCTTGATTCGAGACGACCACGCCCCCTTGACATAGACACGCTTATTGTCATGTAATTTTGCTCATTACAATTGTAATGAGCAAAATGACAGGTTTACCTATCTGCCTGTGTTGTTTAGGAATTGGGCGTTTTCCAAAAAAAAAGTGTAGGTACATAGTTGACTGTTTTTTTAGGGTTCCGTACCCAAAGGGTAAAAACGGGACCCTATTACTAAGGCTGCGCTGTCCGTCCGTCCGTCTGTCACCAAGCTGTATCTCATGAACCGTGATAGTTAGATAGGTAGTTGCAATTTTCACAGATGATGTATTTCTGTTGCCGCTATAACAACAAATACAAAAAAACAGAATAAAATAAATATTTAAGGGGGCTCCCATACAACCAACGTGATATTTTTGCCGTTTTTATAGATGTACTAGCTGATGCCCGCGGCATCGCCCGCGTGGTTATAGGAAAATGTAACTTATTGAATTTTCCCGCCGGAATTAGATGTTTTTCCGCTGGAAAAAGTAGCCTATGTCACTCTCCAGCTTCTAAACTATCTCCATACAAAAAATCACATCAATACGACGCTCCGTTGCGACGTGAAAGAAGGACAAACAAACAAACAAACACACACACTTTCGCATTTATAATATTAGTAAGGATGGAATCCTTCGTGCGCGAGTCCGACTCGCAGTTGGCCGGTTTTCTTATTATATATAGCAGCGTGACGCACTGGAATAAAAAAAAATACATAGTAAAATCTGGGACAATATTTTTCTGGTAAAAGGATCGATAGTATAACCACGGTTCTGGGTAATAAAAACGCAAAAAAATGGAATTATGCAAAAATAAGTTCATGTACTTTTTTTTAAACGCTTGGTTGCTATAGCCACCTTGTGGTAGAGTAGCGTGGTGGTAACATAATATTGCGTTGTACCTACCTAAATTACACTAGTTCTCTGAAGCGCTCATAGCCTAGCAGCGCCTGCGAGTCGGAAACAATAACGCAGGTTAAGCAAAGATGGCAGCGGTCAGTCTTTGGATGGGTGACCGCCTGATGTGGTTAATATAAATGAGCGTTTCCGTGCTTTGGAAGGCACGCTAAGCAGTTGATCCCGGCTGCTGTCTATGACAGTAGTCGTTAAGCCAAGTTTTTTATAGACGCCTTAAGAACTGCTAACAGTCGAGTGGCCCACTCACTTGACAAAGGGGGGACAACTGTTACTCGCAGGAGCTACCTACCACAACTCTGCACGTGTCCCATGGGTGGTACTAAAGAGTGACAAACTTTAAAGGCCAAAATAATTTATTTTTATTTATTTATTTAAATCAGGCAACAAGGCCCATATTACAAATACCTTAAAGACTAACATACATATCAATATAAACTTATTAATAACTACGAAACACAAAGTTACTGCGATGATGTTGCGCAATTTCGTGGTGTCAGGTAACCGACCGCGAAAACGTCGGAACTTGACTCCCTTCGGCCAAAATTCTTCTTTAGTGAAGGTCGACAGATGGTCTGTTGGAACTCTGACCACAAAGGAATTAAAATTCACATCATGGCGAGACTCCAACCTCACGACCCTCAGAATGAATCCGGTCTTCACGCGCACATACTCCACTACTTCCTCTGCCTTCGTAGTGTAGTGCACCCGGGACACGTACAGCTGCGTCGAAGGTGTAGCCGGACGCAGCAGGTGATTTGGTCCAGTCGGTGCGGTACCGCACAGATTCCGACAAGTAGGCTTCTTCTTTTCCTCCACCTTGTCGCGTTGCGACTTCTTTTGAGTCGTATGTGGCAGATCCTTGCGAATGTCATCACACGGCTTCTGCACCCCTTTTTTCGACCGCTGCTTAGGTTTTGCAGTCATCGGTAAAGCGGCAGTATCGGCGTAAGTAAGTTGAGGGCTCAACGTACTTTCGCATGACGTGCGCGTCTCCAGCAGCGAAGACGGGCGGGCGGCGGGGCGCGGGGCCGCGGCTGCTTGCTCAGCAACCGGCGACGCATCCAATTTCGCGGACTTTACACCGCCGGTGGACACATTCCGCGCACCGTGACACACGACTATGTTAGAAGTATTGGTTGACCTACATTCCGAATTAGCGTCACGTAATAACACTAATTCGGAACGTAACTCACTGATGGTATTGTTCGATACCTCTAACTTAGCCTGCATTTCAGCCAGACTATCCTTCAGGAAGATGATGTCCTTCAGCAGCCTGGTAACATCCACATGATCAAACGTGACGGAAGGCAGCCGATGTAACTCCTTCGCCACAAATGATGGCATGTTGGACGAGTCGGTCCCCTTGAACAACGTGATGATGTCCTTGAGACTCTTCGCACCTCCATCCCTCCTTCGTGATGGCATTTCGTCGGCCTTGCCGAGCGTCCGGTAGAGCAGCGCCTTGCCACTGCAAATGTCGTCCTCCACGAAGCTGGACTTGCAGATCTGCACGATACTGTTCTCCTCCAAAGTTACGATGGCATTTTGAATGAATGCCAACAACTCGTTGACTACGACTTATGACGAACAAAAAAAACAAAAAAAACAAAAAAAAAAAAAAAAAAAACAGGCAGCGCTACTCGCGAATTAAAAATTCGTGCAGTGCACTGCGGCGCGACCATTACCGACCGCGCATCGCATCGCACTCAATAATGTATGCGATAAATAGCACTAGCTGTAAAACAAAAAAAAACAACAAACTGTGTCGACGAAAGCATTCTATACGATTAATTAACCTGCTCACAAAATTTCAAGAATCGGTTGAGAAATACGACCTGTAGAGGAAAACGGCCGGACTTCCGGATATAAGTTTTTTTTTATCACTCGCACACATGTACGCACTCACACATTCGTACACACACACACACACACACACACACACACACACACACACACACACACACACACACACACAACAACGCACGCACGCTCGTACACATACTCATATACGCACATACGCACAAGCAACAACGCACGCACACACGCTCACACACACATACACACATAAACACACACACACGCACACACGCTCTTATTTTAACTTTTGTATTATTATTTTTTGTCATTTGTATTTTGAAAGCACAGCTTCCAACTCCGACGCTTAGGTTCTGCTACCGACCGAGCCCTAATAAGGGCCAGGCTGAAAACCAGCGCTGAACTTTTGTTGTTCAGCACATGCTGAGTCTGGGACCTATTGTCCCAAAATAATTGAGCTTTACTTTTATTTTTTAGCATATTATTATTCTGTTTTTGTCACTGTTTGTAAGTATATGTCTCTACTTGTTTCTGGCAATAAATTATTATTCTATTCTAAGTACGAAAGAATGTTGGCTCTTCGCTCGCTCGTCCAATAACTTCTAACTATCTCGGCAAGTGGTTGAAAAATAGTTTTCCAATTTTGATTTACAATACGCAGTAATAAAAGCTGGTCAAATTAATTTATATCACTGCTAACACACACCACAAAACACTGAAATCCGTCCAATACTGAATTTAACCAGAGAATATCCTAACCACAAATATTAGGGGGAAAAAACAGAATCAACTATTTCTTCATTATTTCTTATTTTGGGAGGAAATATAATACATTAAATAGACATGACATAATAGGGATGATGACTAAGATTTTTTTGTGACGTCATTCGAAGCAGTTTTTGGAGAGGAACAAATGTTTGTATGGGAGCAACTAAAATTAAAGAACATACATACCTAAAAATTTGAGATAAAGATTGACCTCGCTGGCGGCAGCGCGAAACGCTTCATACTGTGTGTCTATACAAGTGTGACGTCACATTTGTATATTTGTACTAATCGTAGACATCGTAGTATGGAAACTCAGGTAAATTGTTGTTTCGGTCGCGAAATACTGCGTTTAAGTACATAGTTGTCATACAATTTTGTTTCTAGAAAAGCGTAAGGATTCTATTGGTAGCTTTTAATTTACTCTCCGACAATAAAAAAAAATGCATATTTTTTCTAAACTTTCAAGGTTCATATCTTTTTATGATTTTAATTATATTTTATAATTTATACTTTATTACGATAATTTGATGGTTTACTATCCATTTAGCATCACTACGTTATCAATTTGAACATGAGGCATCATGCCTATTATATGGGTTGTCCCAGAATACCATAACTCATAGTCGGAGTCTCCAATATTAGCATCGCTTGTAGTTGCTACTAATATTAAAGAGGAAAAGTCTGCGATAGTAGCTTTGTATGTTAATACGTTTGTATGTAACCTCCGGTAATCTACGGAACCGCTCATCCGATTTAAACAATCTTTCACCTGCATGTAGAATGGTCTTTCTAGATAGTTTTACAACAAAAATAATTTTGTATTAAGCAGTTACGCTGCTAACGAAATTATACATTTATAAATAAAGGAAAAACAGTCGGAGCATTAAATTTTTCCTTCATTTAAAAATGTATAATTTCGTTAGCAGCGTAACTGCTTAATACAAAATTAATTTAGTATGGGGTGGCGCATCGTTACTGACGATTTCTCAATATAATTTGAGACTTTGGTGCCGTTAAGAAGCCTAAGTCTTCTGGTAGATGTCGCTACACGCCTCCCTAAGGCGTTGTAGGAAGGAACTGATTGAGGAATTTGGTGCCCGAACCGGATTGTTCCGATAGCTCAGTTGGTTAGTAGCGACGGGCCATGAATGCCTGTGGTCGCCGGTTCGAATCCGGCTCGGAGCATTACATTTTTCAATTTATCCTTTATTTAAAAATGTAGTTATACAACATCCTTAGAATGCTGTTCTGCCGAGGCACTGCAGCCGCCCTATTCTGTAACTTGTTTTAAGCTCACCTCAACGCTCACCCTGAAATATTTTTTGACACCGCGATGCGTAGTAACTATGCGTAGGTAGAGGTCTAGTTTCGTGACGGGTGACCGGCGGGGTGAGCCGCATTAGCGCGTAGCGAATAACAGCCCAGTGCATCCGGAATGTTCGCGGAGGAGCGAACGGATGACTTTTGTCAGTAGGCGAAAAAGAGTTGGGTCACTGCTTAGGCGTGTGCGCAGCTTCTAAGGGCGTTAGCCGAGTGCCTCGACTGTCCTTTGCTGCTTGGCCCTCTGGCCAACTCACGCTCTGTCCTCGCCAAGCAAAAGGGCCCTGTGTGGCCTGGCTTGAAGTTAGCCAATACCAGAAAAAAGGCCTCGACTGTCCGCTTACGAAGTACTGGGTGAAGGTGGCTATTGGCAGGGTTGTACCTTGTTTTATCGACAATTGTCCCATCGATGTTTCGCAGAATTTTCATATCATCAAAAACCATTTTTTTCAGAATCAGTAAACTTTTTAGGACTGTTATTAAACGAACCTTTACCTAACCTAATGGGTTCTACAGAATGACTATTTAAATAAATAAATAAATAATAATAAACCATTTATTTCAGGCATCTAAGGCCCATAGTTACAAATACCTTAAAGACTAACATACATACAATTATAAAATTAAAAACGAATTATTATTTAGGCGACGAAACAGTGTGGCTCCGTTGCGTCGTCACCTTCGGTGTAGAATTCGGTAGGTTGCCCCGGAACCGCCGAAACACGACACCCTTCGGCCAGAAGTCAGCTCTCGCGATGGTCTCCTGCAGCGGCCGCGGCACGCGCACCACAAACGAGCTGAAGTGCACGTAGTGGCGCGAACGCAGCTGGAAAACCCTCAGCGAATAGCCAGTCTTCTGGTGAATATACTCCACCATGTCATCAGCCGTGGCGGAGTAATGCAGGCGCGACACGTACAGCGCCTTACCCGGTGTGGCAACCCGCAGGCCCGAACCAACTGGCTCTGCTGTACCACACTGGCTCTTTCGCGGCTTGCGCTTACTAGACACCAATGTGAAACCCTCCTTATCCACATCAGTGCGAGGGGGCTTCTCTTTTGGAGGAACCCCGGCTTCACGCACTCTTGAAGGTGCGCTTCTCCGGTTGGCTGCGACAGGTTGACCGGCAACGACGTCAGCATAGCGATGACGTGACTTCGCGGTGGCGGGGGGAGGCCGCGCGCGCGGGGGGCACGCGGGCGGCGGAGCGGCGGCTGCGACACGAGCTGTGTCAGCAACACGCAAACTAACCGACTCGACACTTGACGCCGATACATTGACGCTAGTACCGAGATAGTGCGGGCGGCGGAGCGGCGGCTGCGACACGAGCTGTGTCAGCAACACGCAAACTAACCGACTCGACACTTGACGCCGATACATTGACGCTAGTACCGAGATAGTGCGGGCGGCGGAGCGGCGGCTGCGACACGAGCTGTGTCAGCAACACGCAAACTAACCGACTCGACACTTGACGCCGATACATTGACGCTAGTACCGAGATAGTGCGGGCGGCGGAGCGGCGGCTGCGACACGAGCTGTGTCAGCAACACGCAAACTAACCGACTCGACACTTGACGCCGATACATTGACGCTAGTACCGAGATAGTGCGGGCGGCGGAGCGGCGGCTGCGACACGAGCTGTGTCAGCAACACGCAAACTAACCGACTCGACACTTGACGCCGATACATTGACGCTAGTACCGAGATAGTGCGGGCGGCGGAGCGGCGGCTGCGACACGAGCTGTGTCAGCAACCCGCAAACTAACCGAGTCGACACTTGACGCCGATACATTGACGCTAGTACCGAGATAGTGCGGGCGGCGGAGCGGCGGCTGCGACACGAGCTGTGTCAGCAACACGCAAACTAACCGACTCGACACTTGACGCCGATACATTGACGCTAGTACCGAGATAGTGCGGGCGGCGGAGCGGCGGCTGCGACACGAGCTGTGTCAGCAACACGCAAACTAACCGAGTCGACACTTGACGCCGATACATTGACGCTAGTACCGAGATAGTGCGGGCGGCGGAGCGGCGGCTGCGACACGAGCTGTGTCAGCAACCCGCAAACTAACCGAGTCGACACTTGACGCCGATACATTGACGCTAGTACCGAGATAGTGCGGGCGGCGGAGCGGCGGCTGCGACACGAGCTGTGTCAGCAACACGCAAACTAACCGACTCGACACTTGACGCCGATACATTGACGCTAGTACCGAGATAGTGCGGGCGGCGGAGCGGCGGCTGCGACACGAGCTGTGTCAGCAACACGCAAACTAACCGACTCGACACTTGACGCCGATACATTGACGCTAGTACCGAGATAGTGCGGGCGGCGGAGCGGCGGCTGCGACACGAGCTGTGTCAGCAACCCGCAAACTAACCGACTCGACACTTGACGCCGATACATTGACGCTAGTACCGAGATAGTCATTGCACTTGAAATTTGATGCCTGTGACCGACTTACTGGGGCGCTATTACGCAAACTAATAACTTCGTTGCGCAGATCGGTGATAGTTGCTTCCGAGGCTTCAAATTTTGACATTATTTCGGCTAAACTTGCTTTAAGAGCCACAATATCCTTCAGCAAGCTGCTTACATCGACGTGGTCCGGTATGTAGGACGGCAATCTTGAGACTCCCGTCGCCACGAACTCCGGCATGACATTCCGGCATTTTTATCTGTACCTAAAATGTTAACGGTTTCTGAGTAACAGAAATTCGATGTAACGAAAATTCGGCGAAACCATGCATTGGGTGAAACGTTTGTCGGTGAAATAAGGGGACACCCTATTGGCAGGGCCAAGTAGAGAACTTTTGGACGCCCTACTTTTTTTAAATTTATTTTGGTATGCCTTAGCTTATATATGTCTAACATAGTTCTTAAGCTTCTCTGTACTAATAACATATGGATCAAAATGGGCTGAAATAAACAATATTTAATTTAAGGGGGACGAATACCTTTGGAAGACTACGTACTCGTCCATACAAAAAGAGAAAAAGTTTTTCCACTTCAAAATATTTTCCAATCTCAATGATTTTTACAAGCTTTATATTAACTTGACCTGTTCGTATGTAAGTGTATAAGTATGTACGTTGCCCGTCAAAATTTTCGTATGTCAAATCTTTGGGATTAGGTGTCAAACGCCTTACGCCTGTTATTATGTGTCAAGATTGCCTCAACAAGTTTATGACAGAATCATGTATTTAATTTCAGGTACAAGTATGATGCCCTGATCGACATAATTGTGAATTCAACTACGGAGCAGGTCTTGGACTTTACCGAGGTAAGTCTGAGGCCCTACCGCGCGAAACGAAAACGAAGTTCGTTGTCCCAAACTAAGCAAAGCTTGTACACTACTCCAGGCAAAATACGGTTTTGAAAAACATTAATTTATAATAGCGTTTTTTTGTTGATTTCATTTGAAAATGTTATTCTAAGATGATTTAGTCAAGAATCCGACAAACTTTCCACCCGGAAGTAATTATGTAGATTTAAATGAAGCATGCATTATCTTTTTTTGTACGATTTATCTTGAATAATATAGAGCAAATGTAAATGAACCAAAATAAAGACAAAAACATTTATTAATATTTTTACTGACTTTTCAGAAGCCAGTTATCATTTTTTCGATGTCTGAAATTTTGTCGGATTTTGTCGCTGGGTAACTATTTAATTGATAATATATCCGTTACACATAAAAAATAAGCTATTATAAATTATTTCCGAAATTGTCATTTTTTCCATACAAGTTGTCAGTTCATTGCCTGGACTATACTATGGGTACTAGACGACGATATACATACTTATATAGATAAATCAATACTTAAATACGTAGAAAACATCCATGACTCAGGAACAAATATTCGTGCTCATCTCATCACACAAATAAATGCCCTTACTGGGATTCGAACCCAGGACCTCTAGCTTCGTAGGCAGGATCACTACCAACTAGGCTAAAGCGGTCGTCGTCACGTCAATACGTCGTATGTATGTACGATATAAATACAAATATTGTTCATAGGATTAAACGAGCAATTTGTATGTATGCCTCAGGCTGAGCCGCTCAAATTCGTACGCACTAAACATTTAGAAAGAGACAGCTAGATTATCTCGCGCTCCGTCTTGTGCTAGCCGTGGTGAGGGTGACTATGTTTACGTTTATGCGCAGGAGTCTGAGATAGGGCACAATCTGCCAACGCGAGTCCACGTGTCCACCACCGACGCCGTGGACGGTGAGCATCCGGTGTTCATCACCACCACGCAGCAGAAGGGTAAGTTCCGGTGGTGTGGTTTTTTTTTTTAAGAATGTACATAACACATGTTAAAATTCAAATGTACTCGCAAACTGACAGAACAGTTTGGCGAGATCGTGCTCATTTTATACAGGTCTATAATGCACCTAAGTGACTTATACTACTTAAACACAAATATAAACTAAACTAACTAGAAATTGCAATAATAAAATTAATACTTCTGACCCCGCAAACTTCGTATCGCTATACGAAATGAAAAAATAAATTTGAAAAAAAAACGTCAATTTTTCCATGGTTAATTGTTCTTCTGCTATTCGGAGCGGAGACAAATCCACCGAATCAAACATCATAAAAATCGGTCCTGCCGTTCTAGAGTTATAAATGGCGCTTAGATATATTAAATATCGTTGTACGAGCACTCATTAGTACAGTCGACATCCTTATCCTTACTAATATTATAAATGCGAAAGTGAGTGTGTGTGTTTGTATGTTTGTCCTTCTTTCACGTCGCAACGGAGCGTCGTATTGATGTGATTTTTGAAGTGAAAACTTCTTTAGCGGCGCTGAGCACTTTTTGGGATGGGGAAAAATGGTTAAATACGCGACAGAGTTTTGTGACGTCAGATGTGAAGGAGGTCACTTTTTCCTGCTAGCCGATTCGACTTCATTCAAAACTGAACGCTATTCGTAAGAGTATAAAGCCGTTAAACACTTTTTGCAATAGCATATTCTGCAAATAAATTTGTAATTAAACCAACGCGTCCTTCACCGTTTTGCTATTGAGAAAATTCGAATAGTTCGAATTTGGGCGTTATTCCTAAAGAGATAAAGCTTAGAAAAATATTTACCAACGGCAAAAACAAATTTATATTTTGGTCGCCAACTCGCCACCGCCGCCGTCTGCTGTTCTTGCAAATTCGAATAGTTCGAATTTAGACGTTATTCCTAAAGAGATAAAGCTTTGAAAAATATTTGGCAATGGCAAAAACAAATTGGTATTGTGTTTGCCGCCGCCCGTCGCGCCCAACGCGCCCGCGGGCCGTCCGCCTAAATAATTGATAATTGTTTATAAATTTGCGTCAAATTCATTTTTAGGGTGACTCCGTAAGATGTCACGTGACCTGATCGAAAGACTGTTACTTACAATGTTATTGAGTTTTCACTTCTGCCGGCACTCCCGGAGTGCAACCCGGTCTATTTTTTGTATGGAGATAGTTTAGAAGCTGGAGAGTGACATAGGCTACTTTTTCCAGCGGGAAAACATCTAATTCCCACGGAAAAATTCAATATGTTACATTTTCCTATAACCACGCGGGCGAAGCCGCGGGCATCAGCTAGTAAAATATATATTATGTATGTTCTTGTCGCCAAAGGAATAAATGCAAAAGTAAATAATAACAATAATAAATAAATATTAGGGGACAATCTTACACAAATCGACCTAGTCCCATAGTAAGCTCATTAAGGCTTGTGTTATGGGTACTAGACGACGATATATATAATAGATATAAATACTTAAATACATGGAAAACTTCCATGACTCAGAAACAAATATTCATGCTCATCGCACAAATATTTGCCCTTACCGGGAATCGAACCTAGGACCTTCTGCTTCATAGGCAGCGTCACTACCCACTAGGCTAACCGGTCGTCAAAAGTATAAATATATGTTTGATTTGGGCTGTACAATGACATTATTTATAAGTTTACTGGCGCCCGCGTATTGCAAAGAACGCATTCAAAATATAAAATATAGTGTCGAGTTGAATCTCATTAAATTTTACTTTGGGAAGAGGGGTTTCCGTCTTACACGTAATTAATGGACGCCCCCGCAAACGATCGACTCCGAATGTATTTTTTTGTATGTAAGTTGATGCAATACTTATTTGACTGGATTATTTGTTCAATTACTCAAAAATGACACGATGTTTGTATTCACATTTCGAGTAATATTTTATAATTTCTTACTTGCCTGTAACTTATTCTGTATGCAGGTGTGTCATCGTGGGAGCTCCCCCTAGTGGTGCAGACGAGCAACTGGCGATCGCGGACCAACGATATGGCGCGCACACTGTGCCCACACGACGCGGGGCCAAGTAAGTATACTATACCTTATTGTATCATGTGTAAAGGCGTGTCATCGTGGGAGCTCCCTCTAGTGGTGCAGACGAGCAACTGGCGATCGCGGACCAACGATATGGCGCGCACACTGTGCCCACACGACGCGGGGCCAAGTAAGTATACTATACCTTATTGTATCATGTGTAAAGGCGTGTCATCGTGGGAGCTCGCCCTAGTGGTGCAGACGAGCAACTGGCGATCGCGGACCAACGACATGGCGCGCACACTGTGCCCACACGACGCGGGGCCAAGTAAGTATACTATACCTTATTGTATCATGTGTAAAGGCGTGTCATCGTGGGAGCTCCCTCTAGTCGTGCAGACGAGCAACTGGCGATCGCGGACCAACGATATGGCGCGCACACTGTGCCCACACGACGCGGGGCCAAGTAAGTATACTATACCTTATTGTATCATGTGTAAAGGCGTGTCATCGTGGGAGCTCCCTCTAGTGGTGCAGACGAGCAACTGGCGATCGCGGACCAACGATATGGCGCGCACACTGTGCCCACACGACGCGGGGCCAAGTAAGTATACTATACCTTATTGTATCATGTGTAAAGGCGTGTCATCGTGGGAGCTCCCTCTAGTGGTGCAGACGAGCAACTGGCGATCGCGGACCAACGATATGGCGCGCACACTGTGCCCACACGACGCGGGGCCAAGTAAGTATACTATACCTTATTGTATCATGCATGTGTAAAGGCGTGTCATCGTGGGAGCTCCCTCTAGTGGTGCAGACGACCAACTGGCGATCGCGGACCAACGATAAGGCGCGCACACTGTGCCCACACGACGCGGGGCCAAGTAAGTATACTATACCTTATTGTATCATGTGTAAAGGCGTGTCATCGTGGGAGCTCCCTCTAGTGGTGCAGACGACCAACTGGCGATCGCGGACCAACGATAAGGCGCGCACACTGTGCCCACACGACGCGGGGCCAAGTAAGTACACTATACCTTATTGTATCATGTGTAAAGGCGTGTCATCGTGGGAGCTCCCTCTAGTGGTGCAGACGAGCAACTGGCGATCGCGGACCAACGATATGGCGCGCACACTGTGCCCACACGACGCGGGGCCAAGTAAGTATACTATACCTTATTGTATCATGTGTAAAGGCGTGTCATCGTGGGAGCTCCCTCTAGTCGTGCAGACGAGCAACTGGCGATCGCGGACCAACGATATGGCGCGCACACTGTGCCCACACGACGCGGGGCCAAGTAAGTATACTATACCTTATTGTATCATGTGTAAAGGCGTGTCATCGTGGGAGCTCCCTCTAGTGGTGCAGACGAGCAACTGGCGATCGCGGACCAACGATATGGCGCGCACACTGTGCCCACACGACGCGGGGCCAAGTAAGTATACTATACCTTATTGTATCATGTGTAAAGGCGTGTCATCGTGGGAGCTCCCTCTAGTGGTGCAGACGAGCAACTGGCGATCGCGGACCAACGATATGGCGCGCACACTGTGCCCACACGACGCGGGGCCAAGTAAGTATACTATACCTTATTGTATCATGTGTAAAGGCGTGTCATCGTGGGAGCTCGCCCTAGTGGTGCAGACGAGCAACTGGCGATCGCGGACCAACGACATGGCGCGCACACTGTGCCCACACGACGCGGGGCCAAGTAAGTATACTATACCTTATTGTATCATGTGTAAAGGCGTGTCATCGTGGGAGCTCCCTCTAGTCGTGCAGACGAGCAACTGGCGATCGCGGACCAACGATATGGCGCGCACACTGTGCCCACACGACGCGGGGCCAAGTAAGTATACTATACCTTATTGTATCATGTGTAAAGGCGTGTCATCGTGGGAGCTCCCTCTAGTGGTGCAGACGACCAACTGGCGATCGCGGACCAACGATAAGGCGCGCACACTGTGCCCACACGACGCGGGGCCAAGTAAGTATACTATACCTTATTGTATCATGTGTAAAGGCGTGTCATCGTGGGAGCTCCCTCTAGTGGTGCAGACGACCAACTGGCGATCGCGGACCAACGATAAGGCGCGCACACTGTGCCCACACGACGCGGGGCCAAGTAAGTACACTATACCTTATTGTATCATGTGTAAAGGCGTGTCATCGTGGGAGCTCCCTCTAGTGGTGCAGACGAGCAACTGGCGATCGCGGACCAACGATATGGCGCGCACACTGTGCCCACACGACGCGGGGCCAAGTAAGTATACTATACCTTCATCATCATCATATCAGCCGAAAGACGTCCACTGCTGGACATAGGCCTCCCCCAAAGAGTGCCAAAGCGACCGGTCCTGCGCCACCCGCATCCAGCGGACTCCCGCAACCTTTACCAGGTCATCAGTCCACTTTGTCGGGGCCTACCCACGCATACTATACCTTATTGAGTTTAAATATACAGCTATACGTTTAATATTACCTCAAATTGTAACCAGACGTAGATCTTAGGGCAATAACCGGTCATTGTGACACCTCCTTCACATTCCTTTTGGTTTCAATACTCAATACTCAATCATTTATTGCATTCCACAATGTTAGTTTACAGGGTTTTAAGTAAACTTAAGTTTTAGTTGCTAAGTGACGAGAATACAACTTAATTGTGGGCCCTGTTGGGCACCGCAACATTAGTGAAGAGAAGACGACTTACATACTTATGTAAAGTTTTGCTTTTTATAATTTGTATATTCTGTGCAATGTGCAAATTATAAAAGGCATTATGTTTAAGTATCAATATCTGTTTATTGCACATTTATTTATACTTTTTTTTTTTTTTTTTTATAAGGTGAGTTTAAATTTTCATTTTATTTTATAGTTTTTCTTCTATGTATTCTCTTAGTGTATAATAGCTTTTATTAATAAGGAATTCTCTTAATAATTTTATGAATGTGGTGTGTTTTTTCTCGGATTTTATAGTATCGGGCAATTTATTATATACTTTCACAGACATGGCGTAGGTTGCATCAGAATGCATTTTTAGGTTTGATGAGGGCAACATGAGTCTTTCTCTGTATCGGAGATTATGAGTTGTGGGTACGTCTTCGCGTTTCTTATAGTATTGGGGATAGTTTCGAACGAACTTACAAACTTCCAGAATATGTAAACTAGTTAGAGTCAGTATTTTCTGATTCCTAAAATGGGGTTTGCAGCTGTCTCTGTTATCAATTTTTCCTCTGATACATAATTATATTACAGACATCACAACAGTTAACCGGCCGATGCTGCAGATCACCACGTCGAATCCGACGGACGTACCCGTGGCAATTAAACTGCGGCGGGTCACGGACTTCTTCGTGGAGGTGGATAAGGTAGGTACGATTAAAAGATGAAAAGATCATCAAAAACAAAAGATTTATTGCGACAAGTTAGTGGTGTTATTATGGCTGAGCTCTTTATCACGAAGTTATAAGTGTCGAAGGTTTTAAGAAGGGGTATGTTCTGTCCCTTTTTCGCAAAACGCAACTTCATAAGAAACGATTGACGCTCGCAGTTGGTGACGTCACTTGAAGAAGGCAGCGTGCCCCATCGTGTTCGGCGCCGCCATCGACGCGGCTCTGCGGCAGCCTCGCAGATTATGATGTCGCTAACTGCGAGCGTTTACTGTCTCTAACAAGCAATATTATTATTAAAACGGTTGTAGCTTCGTAATTCTTTGAGATATCTGAATGGGATTTTCGTCACTAGGCATATTTTATGCCTCCTTTCTTTTGGAGTAATAATAATTTTCGAGTCTACACCCGTATTTCTACGGACGTGGTGCAACTTCGACCGCCGGAGACCTTCGGAGGTTGTATGAATCGTGTCCCTCGCCAGATAAAGAATGAATTACTTTAGTAACGGCTATCCGCAACCAAAGGAATTCAAGGTGCTCCCGCTGAACTGCATCATCCGTTTCGTGGTAATGATGGAGCGAGCTTGGAGTAGGCGTAAAGGAAAGGGCAAATGCACAAAAGATCCCACTGGGTCGATGTGTATCCGAAAGGGCCCTCGTCTAGATAAGATAAGATAAGATGAATCGTGTCGACGTTTGCAGGAGGTGAATTTAACCTCCACGCCGAGCTCGCCGAAGTACTACTACTTTTCATTCGACAATGACAAGCGGGCAGGCGGCTTGCAGTACCCGTCGCTCCCCAAGTACGTCATTTTAATTTATTACTAGCTTCTGCCCGCGACTCCGTCCGCGTGGACCCGGTATAATAACTATCCTATATAATAATCCAGGGTATAAACTGTCTTCGTGCAAAATTTCATCCAAATCGGTTGAGCCGTTTAAGCGTGATCGAGTAACAAAGATCCAAACATCTAAACATCCAAACTTTCGCATTTATAATATTAGTAGGATTAATATTAATAGTACCTCTGTGAACTTTAGAACTCGCCTGCCGATCTTAAAAACAAATTTTATTTGAAACATTCCAAAAACTCAATTGAATTGGCTCATAAAATTTCAGAATAAGTCGCGGGCGGAAGCTAGTCTGTAGATATTTTTGAAATGTTGTCTGTGTAGATATTGGGGAAATTAACTGTACAAATACATATACTTAAACCTACCCCACCGATTCACGCAAAATAGGCACACTGGATGTCGACTTGCGGAAAAAAGCCCAGTAAAACTAACTAAAACCCTTTAGGCGCCCCTGCACCCTTAAGATATTATTCTATTCTTACGTCAGGAGTATTCTTGAGTTCGGGTCTGTGATCTGGTCTCCTCAATACCATGTCCATATTAATCGCCTTGAAAGAATACAAAATGTTTTCTTGAGGTCACTATGTTACAGGACCGGTACACCTCTGGAATCGTCGGCTAAGTCAGCCAAATATTTTAGCATGAATTCCCTCTGTAATAGAAGACTTTATTTGGACACAATTTTCTTCTTCAAGATTCTAAAAAACGAAATTAATTGCCCAAATTTGCTGCAAAATATAATGTTTCATGTACCGCATCGCTCCTTACGTCCACGTAATTTGTTTTATGTGAGTTCCGCACGTACTAATTATTCAAGACATACCTTTTCCAAACGAGTTTTAAAAAACTACAATGAGTATTTCTGTGACATCGATCCATTTATGCACTCTCTTGGTGTTTTAAAAGAACGTACGAGATCTAAATTGATATCGATAAAAAATACTTAGTGTTCTACCTACTTATTTTCCTACTCGCTAAGACGCTTTTGTATTTTTTACTTAATGTTTGTATTTATGAACCTCCAGGTCTGTTTTTATATACATAAGCAACTAACCTCTATCTTTTTATGTATGACTGTATGTGTTCTGAACAATAATAATAAAAAAAAAAAACTAACTAACTAACCTTCCTCTTGAATCACTATCTATTTAAAAAAACCGCATCAAAATCCGTTGCGTAGTTTTAAAGATCTAAGCATACATGGCGGGAAGCGACTTTGTTTTATACTATGTAGTGATTATTGATTGTGATTACTGTATTGAAACGGTATGTAAATAAATAATTAAATATTACTAAATCTTACACAAATCGACCTAGTCCGATAGTAAGCTCATTAAGGCTTGTGTTATGGGTACTAGACGACCATATATATAATAGATATAAATACTTAAATACATAGAAAAACTTCCATGACTCAGAAACAAATATTCATGCTCATCACACAAATATTTGCTCTTACCGGGATTCGAACCCAGGACCTTCAGCTTCGTAGGCAGCGTCACTACCCACTAGGCTAACCGGTCGTCTCGTATGTATATGAATATTTTATCATACTCCCTTCCTTTTTCTGATATCTATTCTGTTCAAATGAATATGTTCGTAGTTAGACTTTGTGTGTTTAGAAGCTACTGTAGCCTAGTGGTTCAGGCATGCGGCTGTCAAACGGCGGTCGTGGGTTCGAATCCCGACTGGTACCAATGAGTTTTTCGTTTATGTACGGAATATAATTTGATATTTACCGTTAGCTTTTCGGTGAAGGTATTATATTAACATCGTGAGGAAACCTGCTTACATCGGCAAAGAAATTCAAAGGTGTACGTGAAGTCCCCAACCCGCACTGGGCCAGCGTGGATTATAGTGGGCCGTATACAGGGTGTACCAAAAACCGATCAAGGGCATAACAGGTATCGTGTTCTGATAAGAAAAAACTAAAAGATTTGTTTTGACGCGATTTTTTTTACATTTGTATGGAGCAGGCCCCTATTTCACCAACTTGACAATTGTCACCTGACAACGACAATTCTCCGTACATTGCTGATTCCACAAGTAACCTACCAACCACCTTAACTTCTAGAACAAGCAATGTATGGCGAATTGTCAGTGTCAGGTGACAATTGTCAAGTTGGTGAAATAGGGGCCTGGTCGCCCCAGTCGGCCAACGCTCTATACGAATGTAAAAAAAAATCGCGTAAAACAAATTTACTCTTATCAGAACACGATGCCTGTTACGCCCTTAATCGGTTCACACTCCATTTTTGGTACACCCTGTATAGGCTGATTTATTATTTATTATAATTATGTGTTAAACAACCGAGACGTCCACTGCCTCCCCCAAAGAGTGCCACAGACCGGTGCTGCGCCCGCATCCAGAGGACTCCCGCGACCTTTACCAGCTGACCAGTCCACCTTGTCCACTCTTTGGGTGATATGTCCAGCAGTGGATGTCTTTCGGCTGATACGATGATGATCATGTGTTTAACCCAGGTTCAAATACACAATACCGAAGAGTGTGATACTGATAGTGGAATCGGATGACGATATCTGCGCCGTCGTCTCCATACAAAACAACTCGGTGAGTACAAACTGGAAAATCAACACCGAGAGAATTTCAGTAAAATTATCTAGGTTTGCTTATGCCCTCAGACAAATATTGATTAATACCAACCTAAAAACCGCTGTGAGTGCTTACCATGCTTTTGCCCAAACATGGCTACAATACGGTATAATGTTGTGGGGCAGTAGTGTAAATGCTAAAGACCTATTTTTACTGCAGAAAAGATGCGTACGAGTTCTCAGTAACATACGAAATGAAGAGAGTTGCAGACCTCGCTTCTCTAGACTAAAAATTCTGACCCTCACATCTTTATATACAGGGTGGAAAAATCGAATGCAACGTGGATGGCAACTACCTTAAATATTGTAAATAGCACATTCTGTGTAAAGGAAACATTCCTTTGTTTTTAAAAACAATAAATTCTGCATTTAAGGATTTATGAAAAATCGCTTGCCTCAGTCGGGACTCGAACCGGTTTAGTTTTTAGTTTTCAATTTTCATGGCACTCCGTTATTCTGATTGTATTTGTTATTTAGAGAAAAATGAACCTTATCAGTTACCCTTTCAATCTGCATCATAAAATAGAGCACGTTATTTTTTGTCACATTTGACCGGTTCGAGTCCCGACTAAGGCAAGCGATTTTTCATAAATCCTTAAATGCAGAATTTATTGTTTTTAAAAACAAAGGAATGTTTCCTTTACACAGAATGTGCTATTTACAATATTTAAGGTAGTTGCCATCCATGTTGCATTCGATTTTTCCACCCGGTATACTGGAAACCTGTAAATTTGTTCGTAAATACCAAAACCTATATCCCAAACCTGATAACCCCAACTCGCACGCACACAACCTACGCCGCCGCAATAAAATAGTTCAAGCAGTTCCCGCCAAGCTAACAATGTTCAATAAAGGCCCTTAAGGTGGTTTTCCACCGGATGAGCGCGGATTGAATTGATTTTTTATTTGCACGCTAAATTGAAACGTATTGCCGTACTATTAGAATGCACATTACACTGAAGAAATTTTCCCGCGATGTCAAGCGCTTGAAAATAATCTTCAGTGTGATTTGCACTCTAACAGTACAGCAGTACGGTTCAATTTAGCGTGCAAATAAAAAATCAATTCAATCCGCGCTCATCCGGTGGAAAACCACCTTTACGCTATGTCTATAAGGATCTACAACAAAATTCCGCAGCATATAACAAATGAAGTAATATTTAACAACTTTGTCAATAAACTAAAAACGTACCTCATTATTGAATGCCCGTACACTCTGCAGGAGTTCATGGGCCATCAAATTGTAATAATGTAATAAGTAGACTAATTATGAATAAGACGAAAGTGTTATAAATACCGTTGTACCCTTTTCACGAAACAAATTATTTAATTAAATATTTTTGTTTCGTGTTATTTTTAACGAGGAAAGTTACCCCGATCATTTTTATAAACGATATGATACAGAGAAAGAATATAATGGAAAAATAAACCATCTTCGTCTGTAGCCCCCGACAGGATTCGAACCTGCGACCTTTCTACTAACGCTAGATTGCTCTACCAACTGAGCTACGAGGACAGTGACGCAAGTTGTATATTTTTCCACTATATTCCCGCTAAGATTAGCGCCCTCTCTGTATCGAGTTATAGACTCGCTAAGTCCGAAACTACCTGATGTGGTTCGATTAGAATGGAGCGAGCGCATAGCTCGCCCATTAGAGTGGTGCCAAGACTGTGAAACAAGTCTATAACTCGATACAGAGAGGGCGCTAGTATTAGCGGGAATATAGTGGGAAAAATATACAACTGGCGTCACTGTCCTCGTAGCTCAATTGGTAGAGCAGTCTAGCGTTAATAGAAAGGTCGCAGGTTCGAATCCTGTCGGGGGCTACAGACGAAGATGGTTTATTTTTCCATTATATTCTTTCTCTGTATCATAACGTTTATAAATACCGTTGTTATAATGTGTAGATATATATGTATGTCGCGGGGTATCAACCGGGGCGCTGTTCGTAGCAAATTTAGGATTAAGCTTAAGTAGACTGATTATTATTGTTGATCTTGTGCCTTGCAACGCCATCTATTGACAGTGTTCAGAAACGTCAAGCGATTTGCTTGGGTGCGGTCGGCGCAGAACTAGTAACGGTTAAGTTGGCCAACCTGATTGTCAAAAGTGACAGTTGACCAACCTGACGACAGAAAAGTAGGTGGGGTAGAACGAAGGAGGGCGCCGTTGGCGGCCATGCCTGGCATTCTGAATAGAGCGTTGAATCGTGACGGACGTCATACTAGTTCTGCGACGAACACACCGCGTTTCTAACCTTAAATAGTTTAATCCAATTACATCGTTATAATCGTTTAAGTTTTTGCTGTAGTCATGATTGTTGATTGGAAATACATACCTGAACTACATTTACCGCGTCTTATTTCGTGGTTACCGCCATGCACGAACATGGGGACGATGTACCCCCAGAAAAGGATCCTACATGTATAACATGTTGATTCTATAAATATATGTTGTTTAGGTTAGCTTAGTACTTGTTCGATACCGGTCTTTTACCGCGGGCATCACTCGGTTGATAATCGGGAAAGAAAAGGACACGTCACTATTTGACGTTTGACGTCTGTCATTTTTTTGATAGTATAACCTAGAATTTGACCGTGTTGGTTTGAGCAACCATTCTTTGATTTGTATTTGATTTTTGAGAAAGAATTCGGGACATTGAGTTATGTTAATTGGAATCAGTTCATAATTGAGACCAGGCACTCATATCGAGGAGTTTTGTTTTTGCCTGCCAGTGTTTGGAGCCTGAAGTGATAAATTAGTGGGCTATCATCCAGGAGCCAGGAAGTGTTCACCAGGACACGCGACGGCCTCGACACACACACACACACCCATACACTCATACATTCAGATACACATATCGAAGCCGCCCTGTACAACGGCGGATGAAGCTTCCATCAAGGTAAAAGCACGTTTTGTTTTGTACCGGACCGATACCTGGCGCATCTTCGGTATGCCACGCTTCTTGGAAGCTATAGCTTAGCGGGGTTATACCGGTCGTTCTAGTCCAGGCCTCTATTCGGGTCAGGAACTCGTCGGGCCCAGCCCTGGCATCAACCGAGTAGAATATTGCAAGCCCGGGCTAGTAGCGAACAGTACTTAAATATGTTGCTACACCCTAGTAGGGTCCATGTCTGTACTGATTAGATTTTAAGAACATTCTGTGAATACTCGTACCATGGTTGCAACGAATAAATGAATATGAATATATCAGGGGGCCTAGACAAGGTTACAATCGACAAGCGCTAACGCCAATAGAAAACTTATAAAATGTATGGGAATGACAGATGTTAACGAAAAGTGTTTCGTCGGCATCTGTCATTCCCCTACATTTTATTAGTTTTCTATTGGCGTTAGCGCTTGTCGATTGTAACCTTGTCTACGGCCCCTGATGACTTATTAACAGACCCCTCTTTCTCAGTGGGCACTTTGGGCAAGTGTCCAGGGCCCCTCGATCGATAGGGGCCCCCCTCAGATCAAATACAAAGTCATAGGGGCCCCATTATCCTAATATGCCCAGGGCCTCCAATAGGTTAAAGACGGCCATGCTTATTAACCCCCGACGCAAAGAGAGAGGTGTTATAAGTTTAACGTGCCTGTGTATCTCTGTGTATCTGTCTGCGGTATCGTAGCTCCCAAACGGATTGACCGATTTGAATGCGGTTTTTTTCGTGTCATAGATAATTTTATCCCGAGTGTTCTTAGCCATGTTTCATGAAAATCTGTTCAGCCGTTTTTGAGATATTGTACTTTGAAATGAAATGAAAATGTCGGGGGTTTTTCAACTTTTCTATGTTGTAGTTATTTTACAAGCTTTTATTTAACTTGCAATATATGTAACTGTATAAGTCCCCAACCTGCACTGGGCCAGCGTGGGGACTACCGCCCGTTCCCTCTCATCCATGAGAGGAGGCCTGTGTCCAGCGGTGGAACGTATACAACGTGTCCCAAAATTCAACGATAAGCGGGCACCAGAGGATGGATATGCTCATGAATAGTCTACAAGAACCCTTAAAAATGAACACAAACACACAAAAAAGAACATGTAGTTTTTACACAAAAAAATAACAAAATTATTTTTACCCATAATTTTTTGAATGATTTTTTTTTTGGTCCACTTTCAATCGTCGTAAAATAAAGTATCGACACTACTATGGAAAGTGTTTTCAAAAGTAGACGCAACTAACCAAGATTCCAAAATGGCAATAAATAAAACCGGTATTGTTATCCGTTTTTATAAATCATTCGGATCATCATTTTTGTCAACACGAAAAAACGCCGTGGAACCGCTCCATTTTCGGCCTCTGCATGTTAAAATGAGTGCATTGTTCCAGTGCCCAGTGTTCGACAACGAGCAAGACGTCAACTACCAGGGCTACCACCTCACCATGATGAACAAGGGTGGAATCACGCTTACAGTAAGAACAAATCCGTTGTAGTTAGGTTAGTAGCGACGGGCCGTGAATGCCTGTGGTCGCCGGTTCAAATCCGGCTCGGAGCATTACATTTTTCAATTTTACCTTTCATTTTAAATTTGTGAAGAGCCGCCACAGTCAACGCGCTCCAGAAATACCTGTCAAAGTCAAGTAGTTGTAGGCAGTAGCAGCCCCCGAAAACCGTGAGTCCTTCCGGAACTAATCGTACCTAAAGCTTAAATCAAAGGGCTTTGCTGGAAATGTATGGGCCACTGGTGCTTTTTTTTTGATGGCACACTAACGCCACCTTGCTAGATGTGTAGAGTACTTCCATACAAACAATAGTTACTATGGCAGCTCAGCTCTAAAGTACATCCATCTTGAGTTATTCGTCCTAATCTATAACGCGTATCTAATTATGAAAGCTGAGAATACGACTTACTTTTAATGGTCGAATACTATTATAGATTAGGACGCATAACTCAAGACGGATGTACTTTAGAGCTGAGCTGCCATAGTAACTATTGTTTGTATGGAAGTACTCTACACATCTAACAAGGTGGCGTTAGTGTGCCATCAAAAAAAAAGGCACCAGTTGACAGGCATTTCCAGCAAAGCCCTTTATAAATTTAAAATTAAAGGTTAAATTGAAAAATGTAATGCCCTTTCCTCAGCAGTATTACTGCTTAAAATACAAAATTAATCTTTCATTTTCAAATCAACAATTATTGAACTGAGCTATCGGAACTATCTGCTCGGTCAACGAAATTTTCAACCAGTTCCCCATACGTTGTAATACTTACTCTTTTAAACTTATTTCCATAGCAATCCATGTTCCCAGTGGGTTTCTACGTGGTATTCATAGTGAAACAGGGCGATGAGGACTGCACGGGTGCGAATGAGATGCCTATAAAGGAGCGGAGCGTGCAGGGTAGTGAGAGACTCAAGAAATTCAGGTATGTTTTTTTATTAATTTAACCCCATTGATAGGATACGTAAGAATGAATATAGACTTTACAGTACATATGGTGCTACTTTCCCGCACTAGTGCGGAAAAGAGCACTTTTCGTGCATATGTCGACAGTAAAACGTTGTACGATACACGTGCGAATAGGTAATTCGCAACTCGTGTCGATTTAAAACACTCCCTTCTGTCGTGTTTTAATTTATCACCACTCGTTGCGAATTTCCTATTTTCGGCACTTGTATCGTAAATAACTATTATTGTAATATATCGTTGTCGGATACCCACCACACGAATGTGAGCATACAGTGCTATCATAGTAACAATACATTTTCAAGTTATATAATAGTCTTATAATAGTTAAAAGAACCAAAGTTGTATTCCTCGCGGGGTCTTTGGACCAAGAAACCAGTTTAAAAAAAAATACTATAGTGCTAGTTCAATTTGTTAAAGCTAGTCCCTTAATATTTGAATAAACCCCGAGCAAAAAGGTCCCACTTTGGAGGCGACATTTCCATAACGATACAAATATAAATACTTCCTATTGTCATCGACCTTTTCCTTGAGAATGACGCATTTATGTAATTTTTCTCAAACATGCAATGAAATATTGTTGTGTTCTTCATAATGGGCTTCGAAGTGTCACGTTTCGGGCGCAGCGAGACGAGAGACCCGTAATGGCATTTCATACAAAATTGGAGGCCTACAAGATGGTCTTTTTTAATTTCCATTCCACAATTTGTGGCACAGGATCACGGCGTTCAGCCATGAAAATTAAAGTTTGATTTCTTGGAGTTTATTTATTTATTTCAGTGCATGTTTGATACATACCTATACATACCTCGGCGTGAAAGGGGGTCGCCGTAACTATCCGACCTCGCTACGCTCGTCTATATGTACTCGGCCGGCAACCCCTTACTTCCCGGCTTCCGTAGTAATGTACTATTATTTTCATTTATTAGGTCCAATATTCTTAACAGGTTCCGTATAATAGCGACAATCTCGTACAAGGAATATGTGATAGCCGCCCTCGTGGTGTTGGCACTGCTGATGTTGCTGTTGGCACTGACTGCCCTCATTTCTTGCTTCACCACCCAATGTACCGGTGAGTTGTTACTTGAACACATATACCCCTCCTGACTACTACTGATGACCGGAGGGGCTATAGCTTGACCACAACCGCTGTGCCGCTCCTTAGGTATGCGCGGGGTGGCGGGGTGACGCGGCGCGGGTGACGGGGCGAGGCGGGGACGGCGGAATGACAAAGGCTCTGCCCCCCCGTCTCGCCGCTCGCATACCTAAGGAGCGGCACAGCGGTTGTGGTCAAGCTATAGCACAACTGACGCCGCGCCGCGACGCGAGTCGAGTAAGATCTACCCTCCTCTTTCTAATTTGCACGGTGCGAGTAAGACAGAAGACGCTCAGTCGCGCGCGAAGCGACTAAGCAGCAAGTTGTGCTAGGGTAGCTGGTAAAGGCGGGAGTCCACTGGATGCGGGTGGCGCAAAACCCTAGAATAATATATTCTGTGAATAATGATAAAAAAAATTAAAAAAGTATTTATTGACTCCACCACAAAGTATACAATGTGTACATTAGTTTTCTTAAAGTAAATAAAATACAATAAGTGCATAACTTGTGCGGCGGAGACTGGAGCCCGAACTATTAGGTTGAACCTGTATGTCAGGTCGCCAGGTCTCCAAACCTCAGATGTATATAGCAATGGAAGTAACAGTGCACTCAGTTTTATTATTTATTTTGAAATGGAGTTAGAAACAAGGTAGTAGATAAGTATTAAAACAACATTCATAAAAACTAAGAACTATTCAGCTTATACACTATTTATCTAATCTAATGCCAGACATCTGCATCCGCGAAAATCATTGCGGAGTTTTTTCGGATGCGGATGTAGTACAGTTCGCGACAAGAGAGGGCGTGCCGCGCGCGTGAACAGCATTTTCGCCATAAGTCAATAAGAACCTTCATTTAGTTTCTGTAATCTGAATCACGTTTAGCTGTCAAATCCCATACAAATTGAGGGTAAAACGCAAACGCGATCGTAAAGTTTTGTTTCGGTAAAACTTATACTAGAGCCTCTGACGATTTGCTGTATTCGCTATAGCTTAAGCGCTAGGTTTGCAACGATTGTAAATCAGTCGCAACGTGTCCGAGTACTGCGTGACCGTAAATACGTTGCTTATTTATGTTTTTGATTGTTTTGAACCTAAAATCCGCAACCGCATCCGGAAATGTGAGCCTCGAAATATCCGCATCCGCGGCATCCCTACTCTCTAAGTATAAATAAATAATAGCTAGAAAAAATTGAGAAATTAGTTTGTCACGTGATACTTTAGGGAAACGATTATTCTCAAATTATCCTAGTTTATTTTAGGAAATGGAGAATTTCGCGCAAATGGAAAGCCAATTTATGAGAGATTGTTACATAAGTTTCTTAAAATATCACGCCGTTAGCCTGCGAATGTCAAGACGTTTTGTATGGTCGTCGCACCAGCTTAATAGGCATGATGCCTCATGTTCAAATTGATAACGTAGTGATGCTAAACGGATAGTAAACCATCAAATTATCGTAATAAAGTATAAATTATAAAATATAATTAATATCATAAAAGATATGAACCTTGAAAGTTTAGAAAAAATATGCATTTTTTTTTATTGTCCAAGAGTAAATTAAAAGCTACCAATAGAATCCTTACGCTTTTCTAGAAACAAAACTGTATGACAACTATGTACTTAAACGCAGTATTTCGCGATCGAAACAACAATTTACCTGATTTTCCATACTACGATTAGTACAAATATACAAATGTGACGTCACACTTATAGACACACAGTATAAAGCGTTTCGCGCTGCCGCCAGCGAGGTCAATCTTTATCTCAAATTTTTAGGTATTTATGTTCTTTAATTGTAGTTGCTCCCATACAAACATTTGTTCCTCTCCAAAAACTGGTTCGAATGACGTCACAAAAAAATCTTAGTCATCATCCCTATTGTAGGTGGCTCTCGTACAAACATTTGTCCATCTCCATCACTGGTTCGAATGGCGTCGTAAAATAATCTTTGGACACAAGCCCATGTACGGAAACACTTCCTGGCTAGGGGAAAACTTAACATTTTGTACTCACTACGGGCGTCAAATACATGCGATTATATCCCTATCATCATCATACCATATCAGCCGAAAGACGTCCATTGCTGGACATAGGCCTCCCCCAAAGAGTGCCAAAGTGACCGGCACTGCGCCACCCGCATCCAGCGGACTCCCGCGACCTTTACCAGGTCATCAGTCCACCTTGCCTACCCACGCTGCGTCTCCCGGTACGTGGTCGTGGTCGCCACTCGAGAACCTTTCCGCCCCAACGGCCATGGGTGCTACGTGCAATGTGTTTCTGTTTAGCAAACCTTAAAGTTCATATTCTGTTGTAGAACAAGTGGTCCTAATAGAAGAGGAGCCTGGTCCGTCAACGTCTCGCGAGGGCCCGGAGGCGCCCAGTGACGTCACTCCGTTGTACGCAGACAAACTACATAGGTGTAAGTGTTGATCATCTTTGCTCATTTGCCACGCTTCGCTCGTTTAGCCCGACACGAAGCCGAAGTGGTCGTTTTGAACTTTTTTATTTATCGTCCGATCGCGTTTATGATCGACTATTTAGCTGCCCGGCCCGGCTTCGCACGGATTACCCGTTTCCCGTGGGAATGAAGCATTTGCCTGCGGTAAAAAGTAGCCTATGTTCATCAGGGATAGTGACGCCTTCTAATGGTAAAAGATTTTTTCAAATCGGTCCAGTAGTTTCGAAGCCTATTCAATACAAACAAACAAATAATCAAATCGTTCCTCTTTATAATATTAGTGTAGATGTAGATTAGCTTCGAGCGACTCTGGGAGGATTTCGGGGATGAAAAGGCTAGGCTATAAACTATTTCCGTGCAAAATTTCATCCAAATCGGTTGAGCCGTTTAAGTGTGATTGAGTAACAAACATGTAAACAGCCAAACTTTTGCATTTATAATCATTAGTAGGATTAACTTTGAACTTATGAATGTCATAAAGTTCTTAATTCAGAAACACAAAAGTGTACAGAAATAGGTTTTATGTTTCGACCACTTTTCGCTATAAAGCGATGTCTTCTAGACAAACCTTTGGGTAGCAGGACATGACTAACATATTTTTTTTTGCTTCCAGCCGACTCGTTCTCATCAGATAACTCGGAGCCCCGCGAGTTGTTTCTGACGCAGCCCTTGACCCTCGCGGGACTGAGTCGAAGGCCTACACACGTGCGTCGCTCCGACAGGTAGGTGTATGAAGCACTCGCTCCGCTCGCGCTCCTCTTATACTAAAACTCGATCACTTAAGACAGACTACTTTCGCATTTATAATATGAAAGCATGCTGGTGCTTACCCACCCTGTTTCGACATAGTTATTAGCAATTTTCTTATTTTGTATAATTAATGGAACTCTATTAGGTAGCAAACGAAAAAACCATAGATTGACAGCTCCTTACAAATTACTACCCAAACACGTGCCTAAAACCGTTCCGTCCGTATGCGCATGTTCGAACTAAACGGCTGCCTGGCATCGTTTCGAGACCCCGCCCCCATACCCGCATAACGGTAATGGCACCCATTCTGTGGGGCCATTTTGCGGCGCTACTTAGACTTCTATGGTTTTTTCGTTCGCTGACTCTAGGTTTGTTCATGTACATTACAAGATATTCCTTTTCTTTCTGTATCAAGCGGATCGAGGATTTGGGTCTTCAACAATTTGGATTTGACCCCACCCAATAAAAGGGCTTTGCTCAAAATTGGTGCCTTTTTTTTTTGATGGCACACTAACGCCACCTTGCTAGATGTGTAGAGTACTTCCATACAAACAATAGTTACTATGGCAGCTCAGCTCTAAAGTACATCCGTCTTGAGTTATGCGTCCTAATCTATAACGCGTATCTATATGAAAACTGAGAATACGACTTACTTTTAATGGTCGAATACTATTATAGATTAGGACGCATAACTCAAGACGGATGTACTTTAGAGCTGAGCTGCCATAATAACTATTGTTTGTATGGAAGTACTCTACACATCTAGCAAGGTGGCGTTAGTGTGCCATCAAAAAAAAAAGGCACCAGTGGCCCATACATTTCCAGCAAAGCCCTTTGATTTAAGCTTTAGGTACGATTAGTTCCGGAAGGACTTACGGTTTTCGGGGGCTACTGCCTACAACTACTTGACTTTGACAGGTATTTCTGGAGCGCGTTGACTGTGGCGGTGGTATATTCTCTGCCAGTGGTACAACTGCTCTTCACATATCAACGAGTAAGTGCCCATAGCGAAGTATACATTATAACCTGGATTTTTTCTAGTCTAGAGTGAATAGGGACAATTTTTTTATTCCGTAGACTAAAATGACAACCACAAATGTCAAACGTAGAAATAATGTGACCAGCTATATACAAACAGTGCTGATCTTTGATATCGGTTTGTGAATAACCGATAAAATCTTAAATTAATTTTAGATTCAAAATAAACAATAAATAAAATCTACTCACCTAAATGATACGAAATAAACAATAAATGAAATTTACTCCCTACTAATGTACTCAAAGATGTAAAATGACATTGACGTATCGCCGACCTGACGCGACGCCATTTTGGTTTACGTATTTGGCATTCGTTATTTTACTCGTATAGTGATCGGATGTTTTCAGTGCGTGTTCTCTCGTTTCTGTTGACTTTTTTTTGAATTTACCTAGTTATTTTTCTGTTACGTTTGTTGCATTATAATAAATAATAATAAATATTTGTGGACAATCTTACACAAATCGACCTAGCCCCAAACTAAGCAAAGCTTGTACTATGGCTGCTAGACGACGATAAACATACTTATAGTACATACTTAAATACATAGAAAACATCCATGACTCAAGAACAAATATTCGTGCTCATCACACAAATAAATACCCTTACCGGGATTCGAACCCGGGACCTCTAGCTTCGTAGGCAGGGTCACTGCCAACTAAGCTAAAGCGGTCGTCAAAAAAAAAGTATCCTATGTCCTTCCCCCGAATACAAACTAACTTTTACCAAGTATTTTCTTAATCAGTAGTGTGCTGTATGTATCGCAGTCCTAATACGAACGCACCACATCACTAGTCGTGCTCTCTCCAAAGACGTCTGTTAAAAATAGTTGTATAATTTGTGTGCTCTCAGAAATTAAATCTGATAATACATTCGCGGGTTTTATTGAGACACTACAGGATTTAAGCTTGAAAAAAGCACGTTATCCACGTTAATCATCTGACCCCGATCACCCAGGGGAATTAGCGGCAATTATTTTATATTCAACTAGGAAAAAATGATAACGTTCGGTTATGGCGCTTCGTCGGACGCTACCGCGTCACGCTCGCTTCGCTCGCTCGGCTCTGTAGGGTCGCAGTTCACCTAACAACCTAACCGTTTTTTCTGACGACCCGACATTTAAAAACTTTTCTACACAGATGGTCTTCCAAACTGGCAACCAAGACCTCTGCTACTACAACTTCTTCTGCGCGCATCCCCTCGGGTCTCTCTCCGACTTCAACCACGTCTACTCCAACATTGGCTACGTAGTGCTGGGCCTGGCTTTCATAGTCCAAGTGCGGGTGAGACAAGTCTCGGAACAGAAGAAAGAGGTACATACTCTATTAATATTATGTATGTTTTTTCCATATCTCAGGACCATGGGGTCCCGGACTTTTGGAAGGCATGCGTGGTGCCGAAGCCAACAGCGCAGAGGCCCTTTAAAACAAATATAATATAAAGCGAGGGATACACATGGTAGATACCATCTCCGAGCGCACAACATGATACACCCGGTGATGGTCCCCGCCAGGTGCAAAGACTATTGCAGTGCAACACTGTGCTGCGATGGAAACTAAAGTCATGGGTTATTGGGTTGAATGGTGGGTGGTCTGGACAATGGGTTATGGGAGGAGACTAGCGGACACCTGCCGTGACAATAAGTCTCAAATTGTGAAAAGGCAGGCGGTGACTCGCCAACTCGTTAAGTGGGCCCCACAAACAGTCGCACGCGCAGTGCGACAATGGAGCAACACGTCTGAGCGGCTGTGAGGTTGTCGAGAGTTGAGTCTGCGGTGCGCCAGATCCCGGTAATCCGTTCAAGGCCCGCCGGCGTTATGACATTTTACACTTCCAACCTGGAGCATAGGTTCCGCTCTTGCGACTCCACTCTGGCCGGCCGGTTAAGGCAAGCACATAGGCGAGGGCCAGATTACTCCGGCCCTCTGGAGGTTAGGGGTCCGCGGTGTCGCCACTCACCGTCAGCTCGCCACAAGCTGCCCCCGCGGGCCTATTATTATTATTATGAGCCTATGGTGTCCCACTGCTGGGCAAAGGCCTCCCCCCTCCGTTTCCAGGCATCCCGATCCCGAGCAGCCTCTGGTCAATCCTTCAAAAAGGAGTCTATCTCGTCCCGCCATCGCCGGCGAGGTCTGCCGCGTCTCCGTTTTGAGTTGTCGGGCTGCCATTCAGTGGCGGTCTTGGCCCACAGCTCACTTGGCATGCGGCAGACATGACCAGCCCAGTCCCACTTCAACTCGGCCGCTTTCCGAGCTACGTCGATTATTTGCGTCTTAGAGCGCAGCGTGGTGTTCCGGATGCGGTCCATTAATTTTACACCTAATATGCTGCGCTCCATGGCCCGCTGGCAAACCGCGAGTTTGGACTTCTGAGATAACGTCAAAGACCAAGTCTGTGCACCGTAGGTGAGAGTCGGTAGTATGCACATGTCCATGAGTCTCCGCTTAAGTGAAATAGGGAGTCACCCTTCATGAGATGTTTCATGGACCAATGGCTCCTCCAAGCGTTTTCAGTCCGTCTTTGGACTTCCTTCTGTCGCGCCTGGAAGGTAACTATTTGGCCCAAATAAAGGTACTGTTGCCGGGGGCCTACCCACGCCGCGCCTTCCGGTACGTGATCGCCACTCGAGAACCTTTCCGCCCCAACGGCCGTCGGTTCTACGTGCTATGTGACCCCGACAAGGTGGACCGATGACCTGGTAAAGGTTGCGGGAGTCCGCTGGATGCGGGTGGCGCAGGACCGGTCGCTTTGGCACTCTTTGGGGGAGGCCTATGTCCAGCAGTGGACGTCTTTCGACATCTCTTGGACATTTGCTATAGATTCTCCATTAATCTCAATCTCAACATACTCTATTAGGACGTGAATATACGCGAATTAGTATTTTTGACAGTATTTAGACCGCAAAAGTAAGCTGCTTTAAATAAAAATTAAGTGCAAAGTGTTGGGCAGGAAATTACGATGAGTCAGTGAGTAATAGATATTATCCAAGGCTAAGTACTGTGCTGTGCAGCTATATTCTGCCTTCTAATCCTAGTTTAGATCCTGTACAGTAATTTATTTAAGATCTACATCATAAAAACAAACTGCTCACCAAAAACTAGAATTGTAATTTTACCGGTTTAGGCTATACATTAAGATAATCAGTCAGTCTGTTTAATTTAGTTGATGGCACGGGGCGCGAACTGTTACATACGTCGTCTCAGTACATATTAACGTTGCGCTTCGCTTGGCTCGTCTTGCCGTGCCCCCAGATACCTCTTTTACGATTTTACGTTATAAATCGTATTGGGATGACAGCTTAACGACAGGTGTTACAGATTGATTTGTCGGTAAAAAAGGGTAAACTTAAAACTACTATAATTTTAGCTTAGAGCCTGTTTAGTAATTTATCTAAGATGTACGTCATAAAAAGCAACCAGCTCACTAAATATCAGATTTGTAACTTTACCGGTTAGGCTAGACATTAAGATAGTTATTCAGTCAGTGTTTTTTTTATCGTATAGCATACATTATTTTGGCCCTTTAAAATTGTCACTCTTTAGCACCACCCAGGGGACACGTGCAGGGTTGTGGTAGCTAGCTCCTGCGGACGCGAGTGACAGTTGTCCCCAAGTGAGTGGGCAACTCGACCGTTAGAAGTTCTTAAGCCGCCCGAAGGCCTCTAACTCGGGTTAAAAACGACTGTCAGGATCAACTGCTTAGCGTGCCTTCCAAAGCACGGAAGCGCTCATTTATATTAACCATTCAAACATCAGGCGGTCACCCAACCAAAGACTGACCGCTGCCATCTTTGCTTAACCTGCGTTGTTTCCGACTCGCAGGCGCCGCTAGGCTATGAGCGCTTCAGTCAGTCAGTGTAACTTAATTGATGGCACAGGGCGCGGACTTGGGCATCCCTCCTCACCACGGCATCTTCTACTCGCTGGGGCTGGCCCTCAGCATGGAGGGCATACTGTCGGCGTGCTACCATCTCTGCCCTAACAAGATGAACTTCCAATTTGGTGAGTTATACCATACACCGACGACCGGTTAGCCTAGTGGGTAGTGACGCTGCCTACGAAGCTGAAGATCCTCGGTTCGAATCCCGGTAAGGGCAAATATTTGTGTGATGAGCATGAATATTTGTTTCTGAGTCATGGAAGTTTTCTATGTATTTAAGTATTTATATCTATTATATATATCGTCGTCTAGTACCCATAACACAAGCCTTATTGAGCTTACTATGGGACTAGGTCGATTTGTCAAGATTGTCCCCTAATATTTATTTATTTATTTATACAAAAAATATTACATATGATACGCTTAATTACCTCAATCCGAAGAAACAAAACTGTGTATATACGGACATTCTTCGCTGCTTCATCGAAATTCAAAAACTTATAAATGTAGTGTATGACTATAGGTATGTTTTTAGGGTTCCGTACCCAAAGGGTAAAAAACGGGACCCTATTAGACTAAGACTCCGCTGTCCGGCCGTCTGTCTGTCTGTCCGTCTGTCGCCAGGCTGTATCTCATGAACCGTGATAGAGGGAGAGTGGGCGCATGAACCTTATGCAGAATACGCAAATAGTTGCATCTCATCTTCGCTGATAGACCAGCACGTTTTTTAGCGGAACAGTAAAAGAATAGTTTATTACAAGCTTTTATTTAGTTTCACCTGTCCCGTTGTCTGTCTGTCTGTCTGTAATCAAATCTCGTATTGTATTTGACATGTAAACTCTGATGTAGTTAATTCTAATAATAATGTACTCACACTATTTTGAGTCTATGGATAGACATTTTGACTTGTGGCCTATTTGCTGAATAAATATTTTGATTTTTTTGAATTTTTGAATTTTGCAAGTTAAATTTGACCCACTTCCCGGTGACCGATTGAGCTGAAATTTTGGGTATAAGTATAGTTTGGATGAACATTCAATATTATGGTACCATCGAGCTGATCTGATGATGGAGACAGAAGGTGGCCATGGGAATCCAGTACTTAACCGACGTAACCCCATTGAGTTTGGGCTCGTTAGAATCGTCTCAATGAATAGTTGATGATGGTATACAGAAAAGTACAGTCGGCAATAAAAAGTTGTACCAAAAATGTTTTTTTTAACAGAAGCTTGTTTATCTCTTAACATAACATGGACTTCCGCAAAGTAACGCCTTTACACTACTTACATTTATTCCCCGTGTGGTGTCGGGTTAGAATTTCACCACCCCTTTCCTCCCGTGGGTTTCGTAAAAGTCGACTAACGGAGCAGGGTTGAAGTGTGTTCTGGGCGATGGGCTAGCAACCTATCACTACAATATCACAATTTGTCGATCTTTTATACCCACGTTTATGCTAAAAGCGGCGCTGGAACATAAGTTTCATGTGCTCTGCCTACCCCGGGAATAAAGGCGTGAATGTATGTGTGTATGATCACAAAATCGTCAATCTGTCTACTTATCCATCTGTAACTTTGTATGTTACAGATTCGTCGTTCATGTACGTGATAGCCGTACTCTGCATGATAAAGCTCTACCAGAACCGTCACCCGGACGTCAATGCGAACGCACACTCCACATTCATGCTTCTCGCCGTCGTCATGACTATTGGTAAGCGTTTCGTCTAGGTCAGTGATTTTTATATAGGTACTACAATGGTGGCAAACAAGCATACGATCTGCCTGCTGGCAAGCAGACATCGTAGCCTATAGACTCATGCAATTCTAAAAGAATCAGAAGCACGTTGCCGACCCTTTATTGATTTGACAATTCGATGTTTGATAATCAATGAAATGGAGTAGTAATAACTATACAAAGGAATTAAAAAAAAAGACCGGGTTGCACTCCGGGAGTGCCGGCAGAAGTGAAAACTCAATGACATTGTAACAGTTTTTCGATCAGGTCACGTGACATCTTACGGTGTCACCCTAAAAATGAATTTGACGCAAATTTATAAACAATTATCAATTATTTAGGCGGACGGGCCGCGGGCGCGTTGGGTGCGACGGGCCCAACGCGCCGCCGCGGCGCAACGGTGCCGGGGTCCGGCGCGCCGACGGGCGGCGGCAAACACAATACCAATTTGTTTTTGCCATTGACAGATATTTTTCAAAGCTTTATCTCTTTAGGAATAACGCCCAAATTCGAACTATTCGATTTTTTTCAATATCAAAACGGTGAAGGACGCGTTGGTATTATTACAAATTTATTTGCAGAATATGCTAATGCAAAAAGTGAATAACGGCTTTATACTCTTACGAATAGCGTTCAGTTTTGGATGAAGTTGAATCGGCTAGCAGCAAAAAGTGACCTCCGTCACATCTGACGTCACAAAACTCTATCGCGTATTTAACAATTTTTCCCCATCCCAAAAAGTGCTCAGCGCCGCTAAAGAAGTTTTCACTTCAAAAGAAGTGCCGGTAGAAGTGAAAACTCAATGACATTGTAAAAGTTTTTCGATCAGGTCACGTGTCCGTCTTACGAATTTTCAATCTGTCGAATCTTACAGTCACGTGACATCTTGTGGTCACGTGACCTGTTGCGAGTATCTCTCGAATCTCACGGTCACGTGACATCTTACGGTCACGTGACCTGTGGCAGTTTAACAATTTTTTCCCATCACAAGAAGTGCACAGCGCCGCTAAAGAAGTTTTCACTTAAAAAAAAAAGTTTCGTTACAATTTGGTGCCTTGGACCAGGATTTATCACGATAACTAAATAATCCTGCTATTATGTGCGTAATGCCATAATTACTAGGGATGTAAATATAAAAAAATATATGTGAAATGATCGAATTATAGGACGGAAATGAGGCCAGCGGTGATCCGCCGCCAGTTGCCAGGTTCACGAAGCTACAAGTTACAATATCACAAGCCCCAACTGGCAGCACTGGTCAAATACTAAGTCAAAATAGCCACTAATAAATAAAAATAAAATGCACGTACCATTGATGGCCGTTGGGGCGGCGCGGTTCTCGAGTGGTGACCACGTACACGGAAGGCGCAGCGTGGGTAGACCCCACAAGGTGCACTGATAACCTGGCAAAGGTTGCGGGGGTCCGCTGGATGCGACGACCGGTCATTGTGACACTCTTTGGGGGAGGCCTATGTCCAGCAGGCGTCTTTCGGCTGATATGATGATGAATTAAAATGGGATTAAAACCAATTTTGCAGGTCTGTTCGGCATCATGTACCCAAGCATATATTTCTGGGTGTTTTTCACCATTCTGCACCTGTTCACTTGCTTCGTGCTGACCATGAAGATATACTACGTTGGACAGTTCAAGATGGGTAAGTTCGATACGTGGAGGGTCTTGTTAGTAAGGAAGTCAATGAAAACTTAACTAGGGTAAGTCCGGGGTAGTTGGCCATAGGGTACCAAAGGGTGAAAACGGGACCCTATTACTAAGGCTCCGCTGTCCGTCCGTCCGTCCGCCACCAGGCTGTATCTCGTGAACTGTGATACTCGTAGTTAGACAGTTGAAATTTTCACAGATGATGTATTCCTGTTGCCGCTATTACAACAAATACTAAAAAACAGAATAAAATACATATTTAAGGGGGTTCCCATACAACAAACGTGATTTTTTTCACCGTTTTTATGGATAATGGTACGGAACCCTTCGTGCGGGAGTCCGACTTGCACTTGGCCTTTTTCTATCTTGGCTTTCTCTCTTGGACAGCAGTTGGTGTGGTAAAGTGGAAAGGAAATATGAAAATGTGCATATATGTGGCTGTACTATCGGCTACGCTACGGTAGCCTAGTGATTCAGGCATGCGGCTGTCAAGCGGCGGTCCTGGGTTCGAATCCCGGCTCGGACCAATGAGTTTTTCGGAACTTATGTGCGAAATATTTACCGTTAGTTTTTCGGTGAAGGAAAACATCGTGAAGAAACCGGTTTAATCCCAATAAGGTCTAGTTTTCGGTGGAAGGTCAGATTTGCAGTCGGTTTCGTAAAACTAGTGCCCGTGCTAGTGTCAAAGCGGTTGATATAATATATATATATGTGGCTATACTATTTTTTTTTATGTCATATATTATTCAATCATGTTTGGTAGGTATATTAAATTAATTATTTATCTGTATAGAACTAGCGATATTCAGAAGAGCGCTGATCGCTTTCAAATCACGCGAAGGCAGCGTGGTTAACTTCTTATGGCCCTCGTACGGCGCTCGTGCGATACTTCTAGCCGTGGCTAACGTTGCTAACTGGGCGTTAGCCGCTTACGGGTGAGTGATTATTAATTACTAGTTAAGTTAGTAAGTAAAACAACTAATTAATCCACGGTTAAACTTGCGTATTAAATGTCACGACAGGCGATGTTTCGAACTCTTCGGGAGTTTAGTAGTATTTTAGACATGTCATGAGACTTATGAGGAATGATAAGGCTTAAGAGGATTGTGAAGTGCCGATATCTGTTTCACACCGCTCTGCCTCCTGTCCGAGCGATAGAGAGAGTTGCAAGTCGTGGAAACAATTGTCTACATTTCTTTGTTGAAATATTGTTTCGGGTGATAACGTTTTTACCCCCCTAAACCTTGATGAAATTAAACAATTTTGGTATTATTGGATTTAGTACACTTTAATCTATGTCTGTACGTTTTCCTGTTTTAGTAAATCAGTTTAGATTAATTAAAAATGAATAAAACGATAGAAAAAGTTTTTAAGTCAATAATATAGATTTTTAGATGCTAATAACTTTTAACGTAAGAAATATTTCTTAGAAATCAAAACGTACAGACCTAGTTTTTCATTATATCTACAACATATTCAAAAATTATCAAAATCGAACTATGTTTACGGGGTGAAAAACGTTATCGCTTTTTGTATGAAAATTTACAGGTACACAATCTTCTTTTATAAAGTCGAGGTTACTATTATAATCTTCGGCTCTTTAGTAGAACCTGCTAAGGAGTTGATTTTCGGATATATTAGGCGAGGCGGCGCGGGCGCACTTGCGCCATCTTAGTTCTACTTACGTGCCGAGATTTATACACAGCCTTGCCTCCGTTAGACTATACAAGGTGTGGCCTGGAATAGGAGCAAAAAATTTAACCGTAGATTATTGAGCTTGTGAGCAATTATTTCCAGGTGGTTTATTCACATGAAAGGTTTTGAACTGGGTTTGCATACGCAGATGTATGCAAAAGATGAATGCGTCGGTAGCAAGGAGTATGAAAGATTGTGACGTGAGCTTGAAAGATTGTGACGAAACTACGTAAGATGCGATGGTAAGCATTATATATCTATTAAAAGTTATTAATTATCTAAAAAAAACTTAATAAAAACATGCAGTTTTTGTAAGAACATTCTTAACAAGAACTTTCTTTCAGGAGCCAAAACTAAGAAATTAAATACTTATTCAATTTCTTAGTTTTGGCTCCTGGGAGTCCCCTTCATATTTTATTAAAAACAATGATATTACACGATATGATACAGAGACAGGACTCGAACCTGTGACCCCTCTATTTCCGGTAGAGTGCTCTCACAACTTCCATTACATTCGTTTTCTCTGTATCATATCGTTTATAATTTGATCGCGGTAACTTCCACGTCCCCACAAGGTGGACTAATGACCTGGTAAAGGTCGCGGGAGTCCGCTGGATGCGGGCGTAAGACCGGTCATTGTGGCACTCTTTGGGGGAGGCCTATGTCCAGCAGTGGACGTCTTTCGGCTGATCATGATGATGATGAACTTCCACGTTAAATTGACATGAAACCAGGGACTGAAAAACCGCAAAAGACCGGTAACCTAAAATAAAGGTATCAATTATATATATAGTCCTCCTCATCGGTTTCGATGACGGCGACCCTTACATATTACGAATTCTGATTCGCCCTATTATGAGCTCGTATATGGCTAGCTAGGCCAAACTTGCTCTTAAACACTCTATTGCATGGGTGACAGTAGAGTTGGCCAATTGCGTTATAGGTGTACGCGTAGGAGGGTTTAGGCCTCTCTTTCCGTAATTGGCGTTTTGCGTCGGAAGCTATTAGGCGGTAAAGGTATCAATTGAAAAGGTATCCAACAGTATCGGTACCCGAATAAATCAAATTTAATGGGTACCTTTTTAAACGGTACCGCTATGGTGAAAAAACCGCAAAAGACCGGTACCCTAAAATAAAGATACCAATTGAAAAGGTATCCAACAGTAACGGTACCCGTAGGTTGACCGTTTCAAGTACCTAAAGGTACCTGACCGAAAAATGAGCCGTACAATTACGGTGACCGATAAAACGGATCAATGATTTCGGTCCGAGTATCGGATACCGAATAAAGTGATGGTTACATTTCTTACATTTTCGTAACTTTTGACCCGCTCGCGTAACGTGTGTTTTGAGGGGTGGTGGGGCAGGATGGGGGATGGAGTAGGAGAGGGGGAGTAGGAGGGCGGAGCATGAGGGGGGGGCAAGGGCGGGGGCGGCAGAGGGGGGGGGGCGCCTACCGGTACGTGGTCGCCACATGAGAACCTTTCCGCCACAACGGCCATCGGTTCGACGTGCAATGTGCCCACTGCCACTTAAGTTTAACGATGCGGAGGGCTTTATCATCATAGCAGCCGAAAGACGTCCACTGCTGGACATAGGCCTCCCCCAAAGAGTGCCACAATAACCGGTCCTGCGCCACCCGCATCCAGCGAACTCCCGCGACCTTTACCAGGTCATCAGTCCACCTTGTGGGGGGCCTACCCACGCTGCGCCTTCCGGTACGTGGTCGCCACTCGAGAACCTTTCCGCCACAACGGCCATCGGTTCTACGTGCAATGTGCCCACTGCCACTTAATCCTAGCGATGCGGAGGGCTATATCATCATATCAGCCGAAAGATGACCACTGCTGGACATAGGCCTCCCCCAAAGAGTGCCACAATGACCGGTCCTGCGCCACGCGCATCCAGCGGACTCCCGCGACCTTTACTAGGTCATCAGTCCACCTTGTGGGGGCCTACCCACGCTGCGCCTTCCGGTATGTGGTCGCCACTTGAGAACCTTTCCGCCACAACGGCCATCGGTTCGACGTGCAATGTGCCCACTGCCACTTAATCCTAGCGATGCGGAGGGCTATATCATCATATCAGCCGAAAGATGACCACTGCTGGACATAGGCCTCCCCCAAAGAGTGCCGCAATGACCAGTCTGATATTTTGCACCGAGATACATAATTTAGTCATCATCATCATATCAGCCGAAAGACGTCCACTGCTGGACTGGATGGAGGCCTATGTCCAGCAGTGGACGTCTTTCGGCTGATATGATGAGGATGACTAAATTACGTATCTCGGTGCAAAGTATCAGACTGGTCATTCTGGCACTCTTTGGGAGAGGCCTATGTCCAGCAGTGGGCGTCTTTCGGCTGATATGATGATGATGACTAAATTATGTATCTCGGTGCAAAATATCAGACTGGTCATTGTGGCACTCTTTGGGGCAGGCCTATGTCCAGCAGTGGACGTCTTTCGGCTGATATGATGATGATGACTAAATTACGTATCTCGGTGCAAAGTATGAGACTGGTCATTCTGGCACTCTTTGGGGGAGGCCTATGTCCAGCAGTGGACGTCTTTCGGCTGATATGATGATGATGACTAAATTATGTATCTCGGTGCAAAATATCAGACTGGTCATTGTGGCACTCTTTGGGGGAAGCCTATGTCCAGCAGTGGACGTCTATCGGCTGATATGATGATATGATGATGATGACTAAATTATGTATCTCGGTGCAAAATATCAGACTGGTCATTCTGGCACTCTTTGGGGGAGGCCTATGTCCAGCAGTGGACGTCTTTCGGCTGATATGATGATATGATGATGATGACTAAATTATGTATCTCGGTGCAAAATATCAGACTGGTCATTGTGGCACTCTTTGGGGGAGGCCTATGTCCAGCAGGGGACGTCTTTCGGCTGACATGATGATGACTAAATTATGTATCCCGGGGCAAAATAGCAGACTGGTCATTGTGGCACTCTTTGGGGGAGGCCAATGTCCAGCAGTGGACGTCTTTAGGCTGATATGATGATGATGACTAAATTATGTATCTCGGTGCATAATATCAGACTGGTCATTCTGGCACTCTTTGGGGGAGGCCTATGTCCAGCAGTGGACGTCTTTCGGCTGATATGATGATGATGACTAAATTACGTATCTCGGTGCAAAGTATCAGACTGGTCATTCTGGCACTCTTTGGGGGAGGCCTATGTCCAGCAGGGGACGTCTTTCGGCTGACATGATGATGACTAAATTATGTATCCCGGGGCAAAATAGCAGACTGGTCATTGTGGCACTCTTTGGGGGAGGCCAATGTCCAGCAGTGGACGTCTTTAGGCTGATATGATGATGATGACTAAATTATGTATCTCGGTGCAAAGCAAAGCAATTTAGATGCGATCCACCGCTGGAGTAACAGGAATCGCCTCTATCTAAACACGTCCAAGTGCCACGTCATGAGTTTCACCAGATCTAAGCAGGGAATACTGACAAATTATTTCATTGGCGGTGAAACTCTCAATCGTGCTAACTACATGAAAGATCTAGGAGTGGTTTTCGACCCTGGGCTCACATTCCACGACCACATGCGCTCACTTGTAAAAGAGGGCTTTAAACGTTTAGGCTTCGTTACACGTAACTGTAGGGACTTTACGCATGCTGGGATCATAAAACTGCTGTATTCTGCACTCGTAAGGTCTAAATTAGAGGCAAGTTCGTGCGTCTGGAACCCTTATGAGTCGACGTATGCCCTAATGATTGAGAAGGTGCAGAAATGTTTCCTACGCTCCCTTTATAAAAAGCTTTACGGTTATTACCCGTTTATGTACCCTACCGCTTATCTGCAGGGTACTCTCGGCTTTAACTCCCTAGCCACGCGCAGACTGTTTGACCAACTGATCACGGTCCTCCGTGTACTCCGAGGTCGTCTTGACTGTCCTGGTCTAGTCAATGACATTTGTCGACTTTTTGTTCCCGATGGTAGGATTCGGTTTCGTGTGGAGCGGTTGCGGCTTTTCGCCGTGCCACTTGCCCGAACAATATCGCGTCGCAACTCCCCCATTTGCCGATCCCTACATGCTCTCAACAAGCTCGACACTGTGCAGCTCTCCTGTGATGTGTTTGCGGATGGCTGGCCGGTGGTTGAAAGAGGATGCTTGAATCTGTGTGAGATGATATCCTAGCTTGTATTTATATAGTTACATCGATGGTGTCAATGTCAAATAGAAATATAAATGTTTATTGTGTGTATCATGTCTCATGTTTTGTGATTAGTTTTAGTTACTTAAAAATGTAATGGCTTAGGGTAGTTCCTGTAATGTTACATGTTTTTTTCTTAATAAATAAATAAATAAATAAATAAATAAATAAATAAATAAATATCAGACTGGTCATTCTGGCACTCTTTGGGGGAGGCCTATGTCCAGCAGTGGACGTCTTTCGGCTGATATGATGATGATGACTAAATTACGTATCTCGGTGCAAAGTATCAGACTGGTCATTCTGGCACTCTTTGGGGGAGGCCTATGTCCAGCAGTGGACGTCTTTCGGCTGATATGATGATGATGACTAAATTACGTATCTCGGTGCAAAGTATCAGACTGGTCATTCTGGCACTCTTTGGGGGAGGCCTATGTCCAGCAGTGGACGTCTTTCGGCTGATATGATGATGATGACTAAATTACGTATCTCGGTGCAAAGTATCAGACTGGTCATTCTGGCACTCTTTGGGGGAGGCCTATGTCCAGCAGTGGACGTCTTTCGGCTGATATGATGATGATGACTAAATTATGTATCTCGGTACTTATAGTTCTTTGGTAAATGAAACTTGATAACGATTACACAATTTTATTTTTACTATAAATTCTAAATTACAAATTAGCCCGACAATTTGTTGTGAGCACGACCGATGCTAGGTACGAACTGGTTCACTTGCCCTGATCTACCTATTCAGCACTTATAGGGCGGACGCCCCCACTCACACACATAACACCCCCCTTATCACTGAGAGGACCTTCCCGTGAAGAAGGGCGGCCCAGTCGGAGCCAACTCGACGCCTGGGTTCCTCGGGGCCTCGTTTCTTGTGGATCGGCATGATTTCTGTTTTCTCCACACCATTATTCCGATGACGATGAAAATTAGTACATATAACGGTCCTGTCCAGATGAGGTGTGTATTATTCTCGGAATGGAATTTCTCTAGTTCTTGGACAACATCCTTTTCCAATAAGGCCTCAAGTTTATATAGTTGATCTAAAGGCACCTTTTCTAATTTTAGAGGTCGTGCAGAATTCATAACTGTTATATTTGATAGTTGGAAGGATAACAGTTTAATAGCCTTTCCTTTAATCTGGTTCCTGTAGTTTCTTAGAGATGTACTTTTTGTAGTGAAGCTGCAGCCTTCCGGAATTTCAATTAGATATGTTCCTTCAATGAATCTGGTCTCTTCTTCGTCGCATAGTAGTCTCGATTTGGTTCGTTGGGGGCAGGTTATAGCATAATGGTAATCGTCAAGTTTTTGGAGCAGTTCGAAATTAGTTTTAAACGCAGTATACTGACAGTTTGCAGTTATCTCGTGTTTTAGGATCAACAGGTAAATGCAGTCATCTGATCTCGAGGTCATGGTGAAGAAGGCTTCCTCGCAGTAGTATATTTCTTGAAACTGTTTGCATTCCTTTTCCATGTACTGGTGTTTATCGCCGCTTACAGCCAAATAGGGTTTAGGGGGAATTAAAATGGTCGAATTGTAGGTGGGGGTAGGAAAGAGTTGATAATAGGTATATGTATGTTTGTACATTATAGGGAACTTTAAGACAAATACAATTCTGTTATCTGCATAGAAGGAACCACAAGTAATGATGTCATAATAATCTCGTATCTCAGTATTTTCGTTAATAAGCATTTCCTGTTTATCATAAAGCTTAAACAATACATTAGACATGAACATAATACTATCAGAACCTACTACACTGTGATGCGTTATACCTAATTTGGAAAAAGCAACTGCATTTTCAAGCATTACAACATAGTCGAGAATATTCTGTAAGTTGCTTTTTATCAAATTGCATAAACAATTAATTTTGATATAATCGGATAGTCGGTAATTGGTCATATTGACATCTCTTAGTATTTCGTTTAGCGTTACTCGAATCTTATTTTCATTGGATACGATAGTAGAGAGAGTGACATTGAACGTTTCCAACATTTGTTTATTAAAGCTAATTCCAGAGTTCAATTTGTTTCCAATAACATCTTGGTTTTTCTGTAAGGTTTGAATGGCATTGTTGAAGTGACGAGCGTCGTCGTGGTCTAAATTGCCAGTGATGCTTTTTATGATGGAACCCAAACCGTTGATGAGGCCACGTTTTTGTTTGGAATGAGTTTTAGATAAGCCATTGAATTTACCATATATTGATTTCAGGTCGTTCAGGAAAATCTGATTGGTATAAGGCGTGATTCTCCTCGTATTGTGGAGGATCGGACCTATCTTTATTAGCAATCAACATTACCCTTTCTTGGTGTTCCAAAAGGGTCTTGTTAATGTTTGCGTATAATTCTTTTGTGACATCCTTATGTCTATTTATGTAATGCTGTAAATAAACACCTTCAATGTCTATATCAAATAGATCTCTGTTGTTAGAGTGACCATTTATGATCTCAATTGGTTTTTTCTTGGTTGCAGAATGAATGCTATTGTTATATCCGATAATAGCGTACACCATAATTTCGTGAGTTGTAAGATCCGAATGATTCTTGCTTATTATTCGGATGTGTTCCAAAATTGTTGAATGGAACCTTTCTATAGCGCCGTTCGACTCGGGATTGTTGACACTGATTAAATGATGCTTTATTTTATGCAGTTTGGCAAGTTCCCTTATTAACTGATTTTTGAATTCTGTACCCTGATCAGCAGTTATACAGAGTGGGGGACCATGATGCGACATGTAAATAGAAAGAGCGTTTAATACGCTCAGACCAGTAACAGATTGTAAGGGATATGCTTGTGCATATTTAGAAAATATGTCAATGATGGTGAGAAACTTTTGATTATTGACTGTGAAAGTATCAATATGTAGTATTTCGAATGGTCTCGTGGGCAATGGAACAATCTGGTAAGGCTGTTTATTTGGGCGTCTTTCATATTTGCTAGTTTGGCATACATAGCAGTTATTGATGTATTCGGTGACACTGTTCTTTACATTAGGCCAGTAGTATTGTAATTTTATTCTCTGTTCAGTTTCGAGAATTCCGCGGTGATTTGTCGGACCGTCATGAATGTGCTTAATAATTTCAAATTGTTTTTCGCGGTCTGTAACGTCTTGGACGTGGGTTTTGCAAAAAATTAGGTTGTACGCAGAATTTTTGAAAATATTTTGTAATATCGAGGTTATAGCCGGAATGAATTCGTCGGGTGTAAAGATGCCGTATTTAACATTAGGTTTTATGTATTCTTTAAACAGTTTTATGATATCTTTTTGGATGTTATTTTTGTTTATCTGTGCTAGTATTCTATTTTTATTTGAGAAGATTTTTATCAATTTTGGCTTCGTCGGTGAATGATAAACAAAATTCAGGAACAATTGGTTATCGAAGGTATTTATTTGCTTTTCTGTAATAGGTATCTCCAAAACAGGACTCTCGAGTTGGGAGTGCACAGTACTTTGTGCTGTAGCTGCTTGTGGCTGAGCCGCCAACATCGCCAAAGGTAAATCGTCTTCATCTGATGTACTACTTTCGGGGAGAGATAAATTGCGTGCCAATGTTGCCAGGGGCAAGTTATCTTCGCTATCACTATCGCTTTCTGAAATATCTGAGTGGTTCACCAACATGGATAGTGGTCCTTTTTCCTTGTGGTTGGATGTACTTTGATTAATTTCATTATTTTGCAATTCTATTCTGGATAAGGCATCCGCGTTTGTATTTAGTTTTCCTTTTTCATACGTTATAGTGTAGTCATATTCTTCAAGGCGCAGGCGCCATCTTACCAGTCGACTATTCGGTTCTTTTATATTCATGAGGTATTGCAATGGTTTATGATCGGTGATAATTTTAAATTTTCTACCGTATAGATAGGGCCTGAAGTATTTCGTCGCCCAGACTATGGCCAAAAGTTCCTTCTCTATTGTACTGTATTTTGTTTCACTATCGTTAAGGGTCCGTGAAGCATAAGCAATTGGAAGATCAGAGCCTATTGGTCCTTGCGAGAGCACGGCGCCCAGGGCAAGGTTTGAGGAGTCCGTACGCAAATTGAATTCTTTTTCGAAGTCAGGATACTGCAGAATAGGGTCGTTTGATAGTAGATTTTGGCAGTGTTTAAAACATTCAATGTAAGTTGGAGTAAGTTCGATTTTTGCACCCTTTTTTAGGCATGATGTCAATGGTTTCGTCAGCTTTGCGAGTTGTGGGATAAATTTCCTATAATAGCCGAGCAACCCTAAAAAGGACTTTATTTCCTTGACTGTTTTTGGGATGGGAAATTGTTGAACTGCTTTGATTTTATCAGGGTCGGGTTTAATGCCGTTGGTAGTTATAATATGTCCTAAGAAAGGCGTTTCGCGTTTCATGAATTCCGATTTATTCAACTGTATCTTAAAGTTTGACTCACGGAGTCTTCGAAAAACATCTTCTAGGTTTTGAATGTGCTCTTGAAGAGAGGTACTGTAAACTATTATATCGTCCATGTATACCATAACGTTTTTCAAGCCGCGTAACACGTTGTCCATAACGCGCTGAAACGATGAGGGTGCGTTCTTCAGCCCGAAAGGCATACGGAGATAGGCGTACTGGCCTCGATAACCCTCGTTGCCTGTGTCCACGCTGAAAGCCGTTTTGTCTATGTCATTGGGATTCATTTCTATTTGGTGGAACCCTGAAGCAAGGTCTAATACCGTGAAATACTGACAACGGCCTAGTTTGTCCAGAATATCATTGATGTTAGGGATTGGATACTTGTCGCTGATCGTTTTTTCGTTTAGTTTCCGATAGTCGACTACTAATCTCCATTTAGTTTGTCCTGTCGCGTCTTGTTTTTTTGGGACAATCCAGATGGGGGATGACCATGGACTATTAGAAGGTTGTATAATATTTTGTTCCAACATTGATTTGATCTGCCTATCTACCTCAGCTTTATGTATTTGGGGATACCTATAAGATCGCGTATAAATTGGTATTTCGTCCGTAGTATTTATGTGGTGTTTCATTTTGTTCGTAAACGTAAGTGGTGTATTTTCTGTATAGAAAACATCGCTGTAAGTTCCACATAAGTTTGTAAGATTACACTTCTCTTCGACGTTTAGATGATCTGTTCTCAGAAACGCTAGCACGCTATCATTTTTCTCGGACGTGGTCTCTAAGTTGTATAATACATAGTTGTTATTTAGTCTTTGGGCCTTAAGAGGCGACGATAAGCAAGTGATGATGTCATTATTAGTGGGATTTCTTATTTGCAGGTGAGCATAGCCTGACTTGGCTTGAGTTACAGTCTCGGGAATATAGCAATTGTTTACATTAGTGCGTGGGATGTAAATATCTCCGTGTCGAATGTCCACGGGGACTTTGACACTCTTTGTAGAATTCGACCTTATGAGGGCTTCGAATAGAGATTTAGTTTCAGATGTCAGTACTTTTATTGGTATTTGAGCGTTCGGTGTGATAAGTAATTTATTTTTCAGATCAACTTTCGCTTGTAATTTTTCTAACATCTCGAACCCAATTAACCCATCAAATATATTATGGAATCTATAGATGTAATACTTAAACAAAGTATTTTCTTTAATCTCTGGGAATGAAGGCACCTCCACAGCGTAGTTATTGACAGAGGTACTATTTAAGTTTGTTACTGTAAATGGCTCCAACAACAATGGGTGGCCTTTGTAATGTTTTTCAATAACCTCCGGGGACAAAAACGACTGGTTTGCCCCTGTGTCAAGAAGAAGTTTGAGAGGGGGTTCTGCAATTTCAATATACGGCAACTGTCTTTTTAAATGAGCATTTATTTCTGTAATCATGTAGTCTGTGTCTGTGTCCCGTACCTTGCAAAAATCCTGATTGGTTTCATTTTCAGTATAAATATCGTCACAGTTATCATAGTACTGCTGGTTGGCTAAATAGTCTGTGTCGCAAACGTATGGTCGTTTCTCGGTAATATTATCACTGCGGGCGGCCGCGTAATCTATGTCAGCGTAGAACGCTGTGGCTGGTTGGTTTGTTTGATACGTTGTTTGGCAGGTATGATTATGTATAGGCATGTAAGGTCTCAGAGGTATGTTGGCCGATCTATACGAAAATCCGCTCATAGGTTTTGATGGACCTGGTTTATTATTTGATTGCGGTCTAGAAAACTGACGTGACGGGTTGTAGGGGTATTGGGGTCTATTCCACTGATTATTCTCGTATGGATTAGGGTAAACCGGCCTATAATTGTTCTGTGAAAAGTTTTGTCTCTCAGAATACAGAGGTCTATTTAAATTAGGGAATGCCACCGGTCTCGGGGGTAAGTTGTGAGGACCAAATTTATTGAGGTCTAAGGGTTTTTGAAAATTGTTTTGGGACCCTTGTCGTTTTTGGAGATAGTGGATATTTTCTTCCTCCTTAATGTATTGTAAAGCCGTTGGCATGTCCTCGGGACGCATAGTCCTAATCGTTACACCTAGTGGGTCTTTAAGACCGCTCAGGAAAGTTTTCAGGGTTTGTGATGAGAAAAATTCGCGCTTGCAAATCTTTTTGTTTTCATCCTGTTCATGTAAATTGACATAGTTAATTATGGTGCTGAGCATATGCATGCACCGGTTGTAAAACTCTTGAGTTGTTTCGTTCTCTTGACGCATATTTATAAGATCCCTATTGAGACAATTTTCGTCACGTTGGTCGGCGAAATTTTTTATTAAGACTTGTTTTATCTCATTCCACGAAAACACGCCATTTATAGTAACGACCTCTTCAGCTTTTCCTTTCAGTTTGTTAAGGATACTATGGAGCAATACCTGGTTATTAAAATGATTGGGCTGTGCCACATCAAAATATTGGGTCAAAACGGTTTCGCATGTCGTTATAAACCTATGCAACTGGTTTGCATTTCCATCATAATCAGGAATGACTGTAAGAGCTATTTTTAAAGAATTAATCCTGTCATCTGCCATTTTACACAATTACACACTGTAAATTCACAGAAATATCTTATAGAATTAGTTAACTACTTATTCTAGTGTACAAAACAAACGATATTCTATTTAAATTACACAGAAATGCAGATATTATGACTTTCCGGTTCGCTTGTAATGTACAAAAATACAAAAGAAATATGGAAAGGACTCACAGGATGGCGACGGCAGGCAGCATTTCGGCTCCGAAGATTCGATGACTAGGCCTTTGATGTATAAAAGCACTAGTTTTCCTTTTTCGACTGCGCCACTTATAGTTCTTTGGTAAATGAAACTTGATAACGAATACACAATTTTATTTTTACTATAAATTCTAAATTACAAATTAGCCCGACAATTTGTTGTGAGCACGACCGATGCTAGGTACGAACTGGTTCACTTGCCCTGATCTACCTATTCAGCACTTATAGGGCGGACGCCCCCACTCACACACATAACACGGTGCAAAATATCAGACTGGTCATTGTGGCACTCTTTGGGGGAGGCCTATGTCCAGCAGTGGACGTCTATCGGCTGATATGATGATATGATGATGATGACTAAATTATGTATCTCGGTGCAAAATATCAGACTGGTCATTCTGGCACTCTTTGGGGGAGGCCTATGTCCAGCAGTGGACGTCTTTCGGCTGATATGATGATGATGACTAAATTACGTATCTCGGTGCAAAGTATCAGACTGGTCATTCTGGCACTCTTTGGGGGAGGCCTATGTCCAGCAGTGGACGTCTTTCGGCTGATATGATGATGATGACTAAATTATGTATCTCGGTGCAAAGGATCAGACTGGTCATTCTGGCACTCTTTGGGGGAGGCCTATGTCCAGCAGTGGACGTCTTTCGGCTGATATGATGATGATGACTAAATTATGTATCTCGGTGCAAAATATCAGACTGGTCATTGTGGCACTCTTTGGGGGAGGCCTATGTCCAGCAGTGGACGTCTTTCGGCTGATATGATGATATGATGATGATGACTAAATTATGTATCTCGGTGCAAAATATCAGAATGATCATTGTGGCACTCTTTGGGGGAGGCATATGTCCAGCAGGGGACGTCTTTCGGCTGATATGATGATGACTAAATTATGTATCCCGGGGCAAAATATCAAACTGGTCATTCTGGCACTCTTTGGGGGAGGCCAATGTCCAGCAGTGGACGTCTTTCGGCTGATATGATGATATGATGATGATGACTAAATTATGTATCCCGGGGCAAAATATCAGACTGGTCATTCTGGCACTCTTTGGGGGAGGCCTATGTCCAGCAGTGGACGTCTTTCGGCTGATATGATGATGATGACTAAATTACGTATCTCGGTGCAAAGTATCAGACTGGTCATTCTGGCACTCTTTGGGGGAGGCCTATGTCCAGCAGTGGACGTCTTTCTGCTGATATGATGATATGATGATGATGACTAAATTATGTATCTCGGTGCAAAATATCAGACTGGTCATTGTGGCACTCTTTGGGGGAGGCCTATGTCCAGTAGTGGACGTCTTTCGGCTGATATGATGATGATGACTAAATTATGTATCTCAGTGCAAAATATCACTCTTAACTTTAAAAACGTCGGAACCAGGATGCTTGAAAATTTTGGTGTTTCATTGATGAAGTTACCCCACTTGTATTTACTACTTTACTTTAACGGTCGGATACCTTTAAAAGACCCGGTGAAACCGTTTTTAAAGGTACTTTTATTTAACGCTACTGTTTGTACGGAAGCTTGTTTGGAAGTATTGATAGCGGTACCGGAATGCAACTTCAACGGTCGGGTACCTTTAAAAGACCCGGTGAACACCGTTTTGAAAGGTACTTTTATTTAACGGTACCGTTTGGACGGAAGCTTGTTTGGATACCTAAAGTATTGATGACCGGTACCGGAATGCTACTTGAACGGTCGGGTACCTTAAAAAAGACCCGGTCATGACCGTTTTTAAAGGTACCTTTTCAGTCCCTGCATGAAACAAAAAATATTTAATAAAATAATTAGTTTTTCGTTAAGGAGTGTAATTATATTTCAGTATGTACGAGCACAACAAAGACCTAGCGAGGCATCTCCTAGCCATCCTCATGGGTAATACGGTCGTTTACCTACTGGCGTACGTCATCGGAAAACTGGCGCATAAAGAGAAGGTAATAAATAAGTTTAATAAAAAAATAAGCATCAAATACCTTTACACCTCAATATAGGAACAGTAAAACAAGCCTTATATTTTATTTATTTTGTTTTATTTATTTATTTTATATTTGTTTTGATTATTTTATGACCTACGGTTGTTATTATTATTTTAAATCAGGCAAAAAGGATATTACCTTACCTTAAAGACTAACATACATATCAATATAAACTTATTACTTTATTTTATTTTATTTCACCATATAAAATGTATACAGTTAGACAGTAAGAAACCAAACCACTGTACAATTTCTAATTCTGAACATGTAAAAGCCGAAAAAGAAATAAACGATATCTAAACATCGCTATATCTATATCTATCTATCTCGCAGTATCTCAGACAAATATGATATACATTCGCCCATCGACTAGCCGAAACATCGCATTCAGGTGCTTGCGACAGAAGCGAGTTCAACAGTTTTAGTGCCCGAACAGCAGGAAAGTTTCTGTGTGCTACAGTACGAGTTGATGGGGCTGAGAGCCCTTCATATTTTATTAAAAACAATTATATTACACGATATGATACACAGACAGGACTCCAAGTCCAGTTTTTGTAAGAACTTTCTTAACAAGAACTTTCTTTCAGGAGCCAAAACTAAGAAATTGAATACTTCTTCAATTTCTTAGTTTTGGCTCCTGAGAGTCCCCTTCATATTTTATGAAAAAACAGTGATATTACACGATATGATACAGAGACAGGACTCGAACCTGTGACCCCTCTATTTCCGGTACAGTGCTCTCACAACTTCCATTACATTCGTTCTCTCTGTAACATACCTTACATATCGTTTAAAATTTTGATCGCCAGGAGATTGATGTCTCGGTCTCAGGACTGTTTTGGGCACAAAACTTTACGGCTCGTGCCACTAGATCCGGGTACTCGATGTCGCCACGTTTTTTTTTTTTCTACAACGACGATGGCAAACAAGCGTACGGCCCGCCTGATGATAAGCGGACACCGCAGCCTATAGACGCATGCAACTCCAAAGGAGACATGGGCGTTGCCGACCCTTGATATGTTTGAGGATTCGCCATGTTGACAGCTGAAGGAACAAATTCCCTCGCTCTCAACACAACGCATCCCCGGGAGCTCTGGCGACCTTGCTACACGACTACAGAGCAAGTAGTTGTGTTATTAATGCCGGCTGTACTCTCTCGGCGAGACACCCCGAGACAGAACGAGAACGAGAGTGTACATGATGCTCTCGCCTTGTCTCGCCCGCTCGGGTCTCGCCTCAGTCGCGTGTCGGTTTTTGCGGCCGAGTCAAAGGGTTTTTCCGCTGTTCAAATGACGCCACGAGAGTGTACATGGTGTGCTCTCGTCGAGAACTTCTCCCCACGGGGGCTAGCACAACTGACGCCGCGCCGCGACGCGTGTCGAGAAAGATCTACCCTCCCCTTTCAAATTTGCACGGTGCGAGTGAGCCAGGAGTAGCTCAGTCGCGCGCGGAGCGACTTGTCAGCACGTTGTGCTAGACGTGCAGAGACTCGGCGAGAGGTCTCGGCCGAGAGTGTACAGCCGGCATAAGCCCTCCAGCCACCGAACGCGTGTCGTGCGCGGCGCGTGTGCTGCGCGGGCCCGCGCAAGTTGTAAAGCATTGAAACTGCACTTCAAATACACATCGAACGCGGTCCGAACGCGGGCCCGCGCGGGCCCGCGGCGCTAAAGTTACAACTCGACAGCGCGGCCGCGTGTCGTGCGCGTCGCGTGTGAAGCGCGGGCCCGCGCGGGCCCGCGCTGCTGCCGTGCTGCTGAGTATGATAGAGATAGTGAGATACATATTAAATGTGTTGGTAGTGAGAGAGGTACGATGCGTCAGCAACGCGTTAGCAACAAGCGTTGCTAACGCGTCGCTAACGCGGCGGGCCCGCGCGTGCCCGCCGCGTACCCCCGCGTTGCTACACGCCGCCCGCTTGCGGTGTGAATATACCGCTTCAACCGCGCCCGACACGCGGCGGGCCCGCGCGTGCCCGCCGCGTACCCCCGCGTTGCTACACGCCGCCCGCTTGCGGTGTGAATATACCGCTTCAACCGCGCCCGACACGCGGCGGGCCCGCGCGTGCCGGCGCGTATCCCCGCGTTGCTACACGCCGCCCGCTTGCGGTGTGAATATACCGCTTCAACCACGCCCAACACGCGGCGGGCCCGCGCGTGCCCGCCGCGTACCCCCGCGTTGCTACACGCCGCCCGCTTGCGGTGTGAATATACCGCTTCAACCGCGCCCGACACGCGCCGCGCACGACACGCGTTCGGTGGGTGGAGGCCTTAAGATGTACAGAGGCTCTAGTATAAGTTTTACCGAAGCAAAACTTTACGATCGCGTTTGCGTTTTACCCTCAATTTGTATGGGATTTGACAGCCAAACGCGAACGCGGTCGTAACGTTTTGTTTCGGTAAAACTAGAGCCTCTGCACGTGGTCGCCGGAAGATTGTAGTTACGCCTTGTCCTATTGTTGTCAGGTGCCGGTGCGAGCGTGGGTATTCTGTGCCCTTGCGCACCTTTGCTGGGCGGTCGGAATGTACTTGTTCCTTGAGGGACACACTCGGTGGGCGGTGAGTTGTTTTATTATTTTACGCATGATCTTTGTTTATATATTTAAAGAAATAAATAATACATTAAACACACACAGAGACAAAGGGAGTACACATACAATACAATTGACACATGTTGTGTGTGTCTTCGCGGCATTGACGACCGCTTTAGCCTAGTTGGTAGTGACCCTGCTTACGAAGCAAGAGGTCCCGGGTCCGAATCCCGGTAAGGGCATTTATTTGTGTGATGAGCACAAATATTTGTCCCTGAGTCATGGATGTTTTCTATGTATTTAAGTATTTATATCTTTATATAAGTATGTTTATCGTCGTCTAGTACCCATAGTACAAGCTTTGCTTAGTTTGGGACTAGGTCGATTTGTGTAAGATTGTCCGCAAATATTTTATTTTTTATTTTATTTATTTATTCACTACACAAAAGACACACACAGACAAAGGGAGTAGACATACAATACAATAGGGGTGTGGACTCGAAAATTATTATTACTCCAAATGGAAGAAGGCAAAAAAAATATGCCTAGTGACGAAGATCCCATTCAGATATCTCAAAGAATTACGAAGCTACAACCGTTTTAATATTGCTTGTTAGAGAGAGAAAACGCAAACAGTGTGTGACGTCACGTTACCCCTTCTTAAAACTTGGGACAATTATAATTTCGTGATTATTTAACATTTTGCGTTGATTTTTTTCTCCATTTGACTACATTTTGAATCCTTCTTGAGAAAATATGACATTATTGGTTATTTTATTTAGTGTCTACAGCCCTATTGGCACATATTGTGTGTGTCTTCGCGGCTGTGAATCGGTCGCTCTCTCAGAGGTTTATTTGAGGGCGATATTAACCTCCTAAGTCCTGAATTTTTCAATGTGCTTGACTTATGTAGATGTGCTTGAGTTTTTTTTCGGACATTTTTCGAAACAAACGAAAATGAACTCCATTTTCTGCAGCAAACGATTCACTTCAATGAATGATCACTTTGTGCTGTTTGGCAGGGCTTAGGAGGTTAATGCAATGTAGGCCAATTTATGGAGTTTTCGACTCTATTTTCTATGATTTTCCTTTTATTAGCAAAACTACTAATTGATTACACGATGACATCAGATTCGCTCGATATAAAACTTAACCTAAAATTCCATGAATCGGCCTGTGCCTATTTCGCCAATCCTGTTTTTCTCCCTTGATATATGTATATCACCTTACGGTACAAACAATCTTGAGCAAATTAGGGTAAGGTTACAAGTTACAGTTTTAGATGTCGCCTCAGAATCACGTTGTCTCTACCAGCTACAATTGCTAGAAGTCGCATGTAAATATTCAATGATTTGCTTGTGTTCTGCCTACCCAACTTTATAGTACAGGCGGTACTTTTTGGTATGTCATATTCCATATCAAGCAGGGTTCGATATTATCTAGATAATTACGCTTCTTGATAATTATCACAAGAAAATAAACGATTCACGAAATCTGCTGAAATAATTTTATTATGATATGGTTAAAATTCGGTGTTTGTAGGTATTTGGGTCTATTCTAATTATAACGAATATTTGTGCTCTATGAAAACAATTTCTACACAGGTCATTGATAAGATAATATTGGTTCGTAAAAAATATATATATTTATAATTTTGTTATTTGAATGTAAGTCTCTAAAACAATGCACGAAGTTTTATATAAAATTTGTATTTCGGGCTGTAATATCAGCTGTCGGGTGCCATAAGGACACGTCGTACTTGTGTTATTTTGAACTCAATTAAAGAAGCTATAAGATTCTAAATTCATATTGCAAAGTAATAATGATACCGTAATTTTAACCATATGATTTCCTACTTTTTATTTATCAAACGGCGTGTTATTTCTATTTGCGTTTGGTATTATAATTTTAGTATATTTATATATAATTTTGTATATATTATTACCGTGGATTAACATATGTCGCGGTAATTTTATCCCTTACACTAGATGAGTCACGCCATTGAGTACTTGACTTTTATAATATATCCTTTTTTTTTTTTTTATCATTTGGCCATGGGATTATTGGACAAGACGTAGTCTGGTTAGAAGAAAAAAGTAATGAACTTATGCTACATGTGTTAATCCGCGTATGCTATGCGCTTAAGGCTGACGTTATTGTTTATAAACCATATGTGTATAGTGCTGTTTGTATCAAATCGCACTTTATTCATATGACTATAAATCAAAATTTAGTTCTTAGTTATGAAAAGAGATGAAACGGCTAGGTTGTGACGTTGTTTTCTTATACTCGTACTTTACATGATGTCGCGGGGGTTCCGCTATTAAAATTTTAGTACTTTGAGTTAATCGGGCTTTTGGTTACGAAATCTTTTAATAATATTAATATTAATTTGGTTTACTGTCCGTTTTATGTACTTTTTGGAATTAATTAATTAAATAAATTATTTTGCGTCTGAATCTTTTGTCAACATAGAGTATAATTTGATGGTGTCTATAAGTCGTGTTAAAATTTACTATATATTTGTCTATAATGATTTAATATAACATTATGTTTATTATTATTCTTTTTCTTTTCTATTCTCAGTATTTTAATACTGGTGTAATTTTTTTTTTTTTTTTTTTATATACATTTTTATATCGATAACTGAACCGAAATAATGATTAAAACATTTTATTGTTATAGACTGGATTAACAGTTCATTGTAGTGTTTTTGTGATCTTTCTAACTTTGAACTATATTCTTCAACGTACTTATCTTTTAACTTTTTTTTTTATTTTTTTTTATTTTTTTTTTTAATCAATTAGACTTTTGCTAAGTTATCAGATGGCCAGTCCCATAATTAGCTAATGTATAATTGTCAATAAAGGAATGTCTGTAATATTGCAATATTTTAATTTACTCGGGTTTATTAAATTTTTAGTGACACTAAATTTACACATTATTTATCTATATGAATGAAATAGTTTTTACTTAGCTACTTTTTAAATTACGTTTAAAAAAAAATATATATATATTAAATTAAGATTATTTAAAAGTATACGATACGATTACGACGTCTTCGTTATTTCGTCTCGTCTTTCGTCCTCGAAGCTGGCTGGCTGGCTGGCTGGCGGCTGCAGTGTGTTCCTCCGGGACGGCTGCTGCGTCGGTCGCTGATGCGGGCCGGGAAAACCCTGGACTCCCTCGAACTTGGGCCGGGATAACCCTGGACACCTCTTCCGTCTTGTTGTATGTTGCGTGGCGTGGCTCGTGGATTGAATTGTATCGGGCCTCCTCTTCGTGGAACAACATAAGTTTTTCTTCGTGGTGATTGTTCCATGGTTACCGTAATGAAGCGTTGAGCGGTCTCTGGGTCTGGTGGTATGCTGCTGCTAGCGGTATTCTTGACTGATGAGTCCGTACCGGGTAGCTGTGGTGGAGCTGCTACCGTGATTTGGAGATTCTGGAACTGCTTGATAGGGCCCACTAGTGTAATGTCGGCGCCCATTACTATGATCTGGATCTTATCGGTCATCTTGTCGTTCTGGCTGGTGCAGTGGAGCTAGTTGATGCTGATGGCTGCCATGAAGATTTAGGTTGAAGCGCTGCGGTGGGTCGTTCGGCTGGCCTAGGCTGTGGCTAGGCTATGGGCTGCCTGGAGCAGCCCTCTGGCAAGGTCGCCATGTATTGGAGTGATGTTGGAGTTAAATAATAGACGAACGTCGGGAATATAATGAACGCTTTATTAGGGAATTCAAGGGTTTATATAGGCATACTCTAACAATGATGATTTACTGTTAATTGGATTTAGTAATGTGAGACATAGTATTAGGTTCCGAGGTCCTATGAAATAGGATCGAACAATAGGATAGTGCACGTGCATGAAGCACCTGCATTACTCAAGGTTATTATTACAATGTTGCGCCGTACACCTCAAGTATAAGAACCAATGACACTCGAGCTCGCTCAACTTTTAAAGAAAGAAAGAAAACATTTATTCGTGGACAAAACAATGGGTATAAAAAACAAAACACAGTAACTTAAAAGTAGCAGGGTCCACGAAAAGGCCCCGACTCAGCATGGTGCTAACCTAGAAGGCCAGCGCTGGTCTTCCGTCGGAACCTTTACATGAGTTACCTCCTGGAAGGCAACACAAAACAAATACCTACGCTAAACATATTTTAAGGAATACCTACATAGGTATCTTAAGTAAAAAATAATCAGTAATGTAAGTGCGATAGAGTTAGAGATATCCGAACTTCGACATTCGACGTTCGTGGTTATAGCTCAGATTGGCACGGCAGATTGCAGCGTGTGAACGCGTCGCCAAACTGTGTGTCAGTGTCACTTTCAACTTTGCATAATCCGAACTGAATTCTCCTTGTAAGGGGAATCCCCGCGGCGCGGCACGTCGCGTTGACACTTCGTGCGTTCGGATAGACGCAAGTGCGGAAATACACGTGGGTGAGGACCAAATTCTTGGCCAGTAGTTAGCGTGGTTAATTGTTAGTAGTTAAAAAGTTCCGTTGTGACACGAAAATTAACCATAGAAGTGTATGGCAAATTTTCGTGTCACAACGGAACTTTTTAACTACTAAGAATTTCGTCCTCACCCACGTTCGAATACTTCATCAATTATCCATCTGTTATTATCACGATAATTATCATGATAATTATCGTGATAATTATCATTGATAATTATCCTTTCGGACCCCGATATCAAGTCCTGTATGTTATCCCACAGGACACCCCAGCCCAGTCCCGCCGTCGCAACGCTGTATGTTCCTCGCTCCAGTTCTTCGACAGCCACGACCTCTGGCACGGAGCGTCGGCCGCCGCCCTATACCTGTCCTTCAACATGTTGCTGGTCATCGACGATCCGCTGCGGAACACTCCTAGGGAACTGATACCAGTGTTTTAAGTGGTTACCAGACTAAGATAGATTTAAGCTGTATTTCACTAAAAAAAACTTTATTTTTCATCGCCAATCAATCATTTTTGAATTCAATTTCACTTCACTTGAAACTCAATTACACTTCATTTGAAATTCAATAAAACTTCACTTGAAATTCAACAACACTTCACTCTTAATTAAATTTCACTTCACCTTAATCTCAATTTAGTTGCAAAAACGCTGTATGTTCCTCGCTCCAGTTCTTCGACAGCCACACCTCTGGGACGAAGCGTCGGCGGCCGCCCTATACCGGTAGGGAACTGATACCAGTGTTTTAAGTGGTTACCAGACCCCGTATCATGGTCGGCCTTATCACGCGATAAGTGACAAGATAGGAGCGTCGTCCCGTTCTATCGATCGGTGTCAGCCTGTCACTTATCGTGTGATAAGGTCGACCATGATACGGGGTCAGACTAAGATAGATTTAAGTCCAAAGTCACTAAAATAAACTTCATTTTTCATCGTCAATCAATCATTTTTGAATTCAATTTCACTTCACTTGAAATTCAATTACACTTCGCTCTACATTCAATTTCACTTCACTATAATTTCTAACTGTATAAAAATCCTCTAGAGAACTTTGTAAGGCAATATAAACAAATAACTACTCATATTTTATTCATTTACAATACTCGGTTTCAATGAAATCTAAGTTCAATTCCCTTTGAAAAATGTAAATGAAATTGTTAGAAAAAATATCGTACACAACTTTACATATCCAATTAATTTCAAACAGAAAGTTTCTTTAGGCTAATCCAAATGAACTCCTTTTTTCTTCACATCTTTTATTTATTTATTCATATCGGCCATTATCGGCACAATCATCCAGTGTAAAACTACTGTCTCTGTGAGCTGTAGAACTAGCGAAAATTACCCATTTAAATTTCGAAAAACTGAACCTAAAAAAGCTATATCATTAAGTATTGAAGCTATTTACAAAATTTCACGAGAACCGGTTGAGAAACGCGACCTGTAGAGGAAAACAGCCGGACATACGAAATACTTTTTGCCCAAGCAGAGAACTTTCGCTTCACTCGCTTGTTCGAAAAACTAAAGTTCTATACTATAGTATCCGCAAAACTAAGTGGCGAGTCAGGTCATAAATCATTGGAACATGCTATCTCTTTCGCACCTGCACTGCCTTATGGAGCGCACAGTGTTTTATGAACCCCATTTTTGTTGCATGCCTGGTTCATTCTAAGCACTAGACTAAAACTCCCACATCGATACGACATGTAGTTTTTGAGAAAAAAAAATCTAAAGTTGGCCGGATAAAGGGTCACGTGAACGACAAAAGAAATCATACCAATTAAACTGGGCTACTTGATTGAAATTTTATAGTCATATTTTTTTTGTCTGTCTTTGCCAAGGACTGTTATGATTATGACAGTGTAATTATACTTTTCGAGGTGTACATTAATCGTTTAATTATATATTAATGGAATAATGACCTTGGCAAAAATTAAAAGGACAAAACATCTGAGCATTATACAGGATGATTCAGGAGACGTGAGCAGGATCAACCCTACACATACAGTTAATGTTAATGGATCTTTTACCATCGTAATTAAGTTAAACGCCCACAGTTTTTTTTTACATTTTGTGTACAAGTTTCATTCACAATAAATCATGGTCACCCTACACAACTAAAAAAAAATTAACGTTAATCTTACCAATGCTGGTACGACTGAGTAGCTTATAAACTATTGAATCCGTAGGGTTGATCCCGCTCATGTCTCCTAAATCACCCTGTATCATTATTTGAGCTCCACTTTAGATAGATTATAATATTTAATAATTGCCTTAATGAAATTAAATATAGGTGCGATGCGTATGATAGTAGTATGTAATTTTGTATAATTAGGCTGGGCCCAGATGCGCGACAAAAGTTGTTGCATAACGCTGCGCAGCGATGCTTCGTCCATATATGGCACCGACTTCGCTGCGCAGCGTAAATTTGATACTGTCGCGCTACGCAGCGCACTAAAGAGCGTTTGAAAAAAAAAGACTACCTATATATAAATGTGTTTTTTTCTGGGTTTTTTAAGTTATTTATTTCCACTAACCGTCACGACTCATTTTGTTGTTTGAGCGCGTTGTGTTTCATTTTGCGCTAACACAATAGAAAAGTTCAAAAATGTATCGACATTTGGGACACTTTTTCCCCCCTATCAGGATGAAAAGAGCTCGTGAGCAGAAATTAGAATTGAGAGTTACCAGATAAATATAAAATATGTATTTGCTAGCAAAATATATAATAATATGTCTAACGGAGGTAAGGCTGTGTATAAATCTCGGCACGTGAGTAGAACTAAGATGGCGCTAGTGCTACTTAAGTGTACTACAGTTCTACTTAAGTGCCGAAGATTATAATAGTAACCTCGACTTTATAAAGGTCCGTTAAGCCTTATGATTCCTCTTAATAGGTAATGTGAAAAATGTACTGTATTACTAACCGAAATAACAAGAGAGAGAGAGACATGTCTAAAATACTACTAATAAATCCTCGGTTAAACTCACGTATAAAATGTCACGACAGGCGACATGTTTCGAACTCTTCGGGAACACTAATGCTGAAGAACTCCCGTCCGTGAGTTTTACCGTGGATTGATTAGTTGTATTACTACCTAACATTTGATTGAATGATAAAAATGCAGAAAAAATATTTTAGAAATATGAACTAAGTATGTGGAAGTGGTTGTAAGTAATAAGGTTGAAATTACCTATTACGTGTAATTACCGAGGTTTGATGGTCGCCCGACGATTTGATCTAAGGACCTTTTTAAAACAGAGCGTTATGTTATGCGACTTATCATAGACTTTATAGACAGTAGTAATAAGGTTCACAATGGTTCACCTAATCTTTTAATTTGTACGTGAACTATTTATGAGTAATTTTTGTATGAAATAAATGCTTGTTTAAATTTTCAGTTTTCTTTGAGATCCCTTTCTTAGACGGAGTCCCCATTTCATTGGCTGGGTATTCGTACCATCAGGCCGGTTTGTTTGCCTACGTCGTAGTATAAAAATATATCTCATATCAACTGAAAGACGTCCACTGCTAGAGATAGGCTCCCCCCAGAGTGCCTCAATGACCGTTCCTGCGCCGCCTTCGGTCACATTGGTACAATTTCCATATTTGTACAAATGCATTGGCAGTGCAAGTTTGTACAATTTTTTACGAGCCACGTTCCATATTTGTTCAATATCTCCACTTCTATTGTAAAAGATAGGTAGAATAGTACCGCAAATATAAGTTACAACGATGTACCTGCGCAGAAAGCATTTTTTGAAAACATTGTAACCAATCGTTTGCGCGGGTAAAATCTTCAATGCCCATTGGCCTAAATTTTGCGCGCGACGCCGGCAGCTCCGGCGCCCGCCATTTTGTCTGGCACCATGAGCGGGAAAGCTTATGTATAGTGCAAAAAGGTCTTTATTGAAATGGTCATACGTTCGATTTCATTCCGTATTTGGCAGCACTCGTCAGCGTGGACGACGATTGCCGATGTAACTTATATTTGTGGTACTACTGTAGGTTAGGTTCGTTAGGTATATTCAGATGCCCAAAGGGCAAACAGACCAGAAATAGGGAGGAGACCATACATTAATAGTAGCAGAACTCCTCAAATAAGGCGAAGTACCTACTGAATCGAAGTCTGTTAAAACTACGTTTTTAAAGTCCACTCATCGAGCACAAAACACTCATTATGTTATGACGTCACGTCATTGTAGGTATATTCAGATAACGTTAAGACGAAGTCATACTACTTATTAGATTAATGGTGAGGCATCGCTCCATATTCTACCTTGTACCTAACATGACATAAATTCGCTCCTAAAAGGGTAGGCAGCGCATCTAAAAAATTTTTATTCATTACGGTGGCAAACTAGCATACGGCATGTCTGATGGTACGACACCGTAGCCTATGGACACTTGCGAGTGCAGAGTCATCAGCGCGTTGCCGACCCTATATTGATTTGAGGATTCGTTGTCCTAACTGAGAGATAAATGTAGGTCAGTCTCATGGCGCATGAGTATGCGCTCCGGCGTATATAACAAATAAACTCACACCTCTATTCTCAAAGGGGTAGGGCAGAGCACATGAATTTAAATTTTCAGTGTCCTGATGTCCAGATGTCCGATGTCCGGCTGTTCGCCTCTACAGGTGTGGCGTGTGCAGGTTTATTATATCCAGGTGTAGTTTTATGTTGATTAACTTTTTCAAATTTTAAATTTCTTTAGCATAAGAGTGAACGATTCTTAACTATTTAATTAAAGTTATCTACTGCAATTGCAATTCGAATTCGACGACCGCTTTAGCCTAGTTGGTAGTGACCATGCCTACGAAGCAAGAGGTCCTGGGTTCGAATCCCGGTAAGGGCATTTATTTGTGTGATGAGCACGAATATTTGTTCCTGAGTCATGGATGTTTTCTATGTATTTAAGTATTTATTTATCTATATATGTATTTTATCGTCGTCTAGTACGTAGAGATAGAGAAGAGATGACAAAACCAAATTGGTATTTTGTTCGCCGCCGCCGTCCGCTGTTTATTATACCCTGGTTTTTATAGTAGGTACCTAATTGATCATTGTTTATTTTGCGCCAAATTCATTTTTAGGGTGACACCGTAAGATGTCACGTGACCTGATCGAAAAACTGTTACAATGTTATTGTCTATTGAGTTTTCACTTCTGCCGGCACTCCCGGAGTGAAACCCGGTCTTTTTTTTAATTTAAATTACACATAGGCAAGAAAACGGTACCTAGTTGATATTCTACGCCGACACATCGACACTACACAGCTGGTACCTACACGCCTCCTCCTTAGTAGATCTCTCAAATGTTGAGGATTGTGTTTTTTCCAAAACCCATGCTTGCATTTTGTTTTAGGACAGCCTGCAACCAGCCTAAAACATCTTTGACAAGCAATCAACGTCAGCCATCCATCAATGGTTTCAGCCCCTACCCTCAATGAAAACTAGAACAATATAGTACAGAAAATTAAATAACTTATCTCTCACCAATGCATTTCAAAAATAAACCATCTCTAGTAATCATAAAGCCTAAATTACGATGCATCAAACCAAAATACAACCTTCTGTTTACCAATCGAGTTTACCCACAATTACTGAAATAGTTTAATCGCCTGGCAACACTAACGCAATGTCAAACTTTAAGTTATCGCGCCAAAGTTGATATTCGCGTGCGTTACCCTATGTTTAAGCCGGTTTGTAATTGAAGGGGTGTTGGAGGTGCACCGGTGACCTAGGCTGGGGCCAGTCGATGCCCCAGTGCCCTAGTTAGGACCGCGCCCTCGCCCGCGCAGGCGCGCGGCTGAATGGAGCCCTGAACAACGGGGGAGTAATGGGGTAAAATCTCCCTTGCAGACGGGAGATTAGGGAATTGTTTACCTATAGGTAAATATTTCTTTGGATATATTATGTTACTTTTTTAGAAAACGAATATTATTCATCCAAATTTATTGGCATTTTCGTTGCAATTCAATAATCCAACTTTTTTATTTCGTGTCACCGTTTCAGAAGGCAAAAATCTCCAAAACACGACGCTCTTTTCGGCTAACAGTTGGCTCATCAAAGATAAGTGCGTTTTAATTTTTATCATAGAACCTACTAGCTGCTAGCTATTCAAGATATTGCATAGATATCTATAGAAGAGTGTAACAGTCAGCTCGATGTTTGGATCGAACTATCCTACTAATATTATAATTGCGAAAGTTTAGATGTTTGGATGTTTAGATGTTTGGATGTTTGTTACTCAATCACGCTTAAACGGCTTAACCGATTTGGATGAAATTTTGCACGAAGATAGTTTATAGCCTGGATTAAAATATAGGATAGTTTTTATCCCGGGTCCACGCAGACAAAGTCGCGGGCGGAAGCACATTATAATATTAATTTACACTTTCACAATTCTCACACATTTATAATATAATATTAGTAGGATAGTAAGTATGGAGTAAGTTTTAAAATAATATATATTTCGATCGTCTGCTAACGAAAATTATAAATCCAGCCCGGGACATTATTTATTTCTGTTTGGTTAGAAATGTATAATTTTAAAATAATTTCAGAATGAGCCTTTTGCGCACTAATTCATCGACTTGGCTCATGCATTGTCTCTTGCGTAAGCGTATAGCCCAGAGAATGTGAGAGTGATGCACTGATTATTGGAACGCATCAGTATCGGATTAAAACTAGAACAGTTTAAATTTCTTAACATGTATAAACCGAAAAAGAAAAACATAATTTCTAAACATCCATCGTCTCGCCGTACCTCAGACAAATATGACAATGGATTATGGCTAATATGCACGTTGTTTAGCGGACTAGCAAAGGAATATTATTGTTCTAGCTTCTTTTTTATAGTCTTTTTTGCCTGTTGGTAAGTAGACGCCGTCACCTATGGACGCTCCAACTCGTCGACGTCACAAGCGTGTTGCCGAGACGTTTTATAAGTTAAAGGTACCTTTCTTGAAGAACTCGTAGTCTCCTCATCATGGAATTCCACTTCCATAAAGTAACGCATGATTCATACGATCACTATATTCACTATATGTTGTTATTTTATAATAAGTACCGTTTTGCCTACGATTAAATTTATTTACCTCTTCGACTCTTTTTATCTGCGTTTCGAAAATAAGATAAAAATAACGTTATTGCACAGAAATAATCATACAGTTCGAAACAAAATGTAAAGGCAGGTAAATGGCATATAGTCCAGGCAATGAACTGACAACTTGTATGGAAAAAATGACAATTTTGGAAATAATTTATAATAGCTTATTTTTTATGTATAACGGATATATTATCAATTAAATAGTTACCCAGCGACAAAATCTGAAAAAATTTCAGACATCGAAAAAATTATAAGTTAACTGGCTTCTAAAAAGTCAGTAAAAATATTAATAAATGTTTTTGTCTTTATTTTGGTTCATTTACATTTGCTCTATAATATTCAAGATAAATCGTACAAAAAAAGATAATGCATGCTTCATTTAAATCTACATAATTACTTCCGGGTGGAAAGTTTGTCGGATTCTTGACTAAATCATCTTAGAATAACATTTTCAAAATAAATTAATGTTTTTCAAAACCGTATTTTGCCTGGAGTAATAAGAATTTACAATGCAAAGTGCCAGAGGTCCCCGCTAGGCCTGTATGGATACAGGCCTAGCCTAGTGCTTGTATTATTGTTTATAATAATAATACATTTCAATAAATTGCATTCCAAAATGTTAGTTTCAGGGTATTAGGTAAACTTACGTTTTAGTTGCTGAGTAATGAGAATAAAACCTAATTGTGGACCCTGTTGGGCACCACAAAATTAGTGAAGGGAAGACGTTAATTATTTGCATATTCTGTGCAATGTGCAAATTATAAAGAGAATCACATATACTTTATGTGTCTATTGTAGTACATTTTTATGGATTTAATTTTAAGTTACAAAATTTGTGTATTGTCCATTTAATTATACAAAAGTTTAAAGGCGTCACCCAAAGAACGCCATAATGACCGGTTCTGCGCCACCCGCATCCAACGGACAGGCCAACAGTGGACGTCTTCCGGCTGATATGATTTGCATACCATGACAATTAAAACAACAGTGAACAACACCACACGTGCTTAGCAACCTTGGTCACGACCGCGCTCGTGACCAAGACGCCGTACGTGATTAAGTCCCGTTTAAAACTAAACCAATTTTCGTGTATTGAGATTCTTTTTTAATAAATTACTTATAATACTCATACATGTTTTAAACATCCATGAATCGTCATGATCACTCATCACAAACCCCATATCTGACCCACTGCTACTGTTAAGCATAGGCTTTCTCTCATGGACAAAAACGAGCAGATTACGGCTAGGCTAGCCCCCATACTCGTCTAGTGTGGATTGGCAAGAGTTGTAACTCTCCATTAACTTAAAGACCTATTGTTTCTACAAAAGTATCCAAGCCTGGAGAGCTTTACCAGGACTGAAACATTCCAAGGCGCTTATTAGAGCCTTTAGCAAAAAGGCGTCCTCCGATGCCTTGGCGCTAAGCAGGAACCGTCTACGCATGTTGGTAAGGGTGCTTACAGGGCATTGTCGCCTAAATAAGCACATGCAAACGTTAGGTCTGTGTGACACAAGGCAGTGCAGACTCTGCCTTGACGCGGAAGAGACGCCTACACACATCCTAACTGAGTGCCCCTGCCTTATGCGCAGCCGTAACTCCTTTCTGGGAAAACACATCATGTGCCCGGAGGAGATTAAATTTCTTGAGATCAACAGTATCCTGCAATTCTTCGAGTTTGCAGGACTTGACCAAGAATTGTAGTAAGTGGCGATCACAATAGATCAGCGATGGTCGCAGTGATATAAGGGCTCTCTAGTCCGGAAGCCACTACCAGAATAATAATAATAACTCTCCATTAAGTACCCCTTTCCATTGTCCAATGGAAAGGAGAGATGTCAGATGGAGAGTTACAACTCTTGCCAATCCACAAAAGACGAGTACGCATACGCCTTTTCCCATCATGTGAATTTAAATGTGGATACCCTCTCGATATTTTCCTTCGCCGTTGATAAAAAACCGTGTCGCACGTACAGCAGACAACGTAATACTCAAATGGTCTCGCCGGAAGGCCAGCGCTGAGCCAGCATTATGCTGAGGCGGGACCATTTCGTAAAAAAGAAATAGTATTTAACATTTTAAGTCATTAAATTGTATTATATGTACATATGTGTAAGATTCTCCCCAAATATTTATTATTTTTTCATCACACTTGCTCGAAAAGGGCTTCATAATGCGCAGACATACAGAGCTGTAATAGCCCGTGGGCGTAACCCACGGGCGTAATGGTTTTTTTCTTAAATTGTATCTGGCACTCATGCGGCAGTTACAAAGCAAAGAGGTTTTATATCAAATACGATGTCTGAAAACGTATTTATAAATACATTTAAACTTAAAAAACTACTTAAATATGTTTAACTGAATTATTTACAGATTCAATATGTAGTTATTTAGTGTCTATGTAAAATGTTTTTAAGTGTTTTCAAATCGTGGCTGTATACCGAAGGGTCTTTGCCATACGCGCCTCACGTCAAATTCAACAAAATGGACGACTGACATGTTGAAGTTTTTATTACGTTTTGTATTAATTTCATCTAAAATGTATTTGTTTCCTCGCAAGTGATGAAAAACATTGTGTATAACACGGGCGTAAGAATATTGCAAACTCGAGTCATCAAAAGATTCTTGTTCGCAATATTCCACTTACGCCCCTCGGTAAACAATGTACAATTATTATTTATCAATCTATTTGATGTTACGAATAAATAATTTACATTTCGTTTTCATTTCATGTCGTAAAAAAATCGAATGTTTGGTCTTTATTGTCCTTTTTTATTTAGCCTACTCAAATAATACATTATTTTACGACACAATCAAGATATGGTCGCCCCACAGTTTGAAATACACTGCCTTAAATTATATTCTGTAAATAAGTTCGGGAAAACGCATTCGTACGGCTCTGTTCGAACTCACAACTACCTTTTTTTTAAGTCACTCCTGAACCAATGTAATATATAATATAATCATTCTTTATTACACACCATGGTATTACAGTTGTTATACAAATAAATTACCTAACCAGCGTTTTCTTTAACTAGGTTTAGAAAAGACATGACTGTATTGTGTAAATCAATACTAATTATAAATTCTTATCAACAATCGTTATCTATTTATCACTACGAATGTACTTCAGTTAAAATGATATGGAATCCCAATTACTGGCTCAGCCCTTGAAACTGTCGGTAAATAGGTATATATTTATTTTATAGGTACGTTAGACATTACTCACGGATAATAGGACCTCCCACTTAACAGAATCATTACATTCATTACTGTACTGATACCGATAAGACGTGACGTCATTAACCTAGGCTAAGCCACGACACGGCGTAATGTGACGACACGACAGGCGTGTACTGGGAAAATAGCGTAGGTAGGTATAGTTGACGGCACGTAAGTCTAGCGGTGACCGTTTATGCGCAGAAGTCGAAAATAAGGTATCTCGGGGGAGTGAAGGGGACGCGCGGAGGCGTGCGTAAGCGCTCATTGGCTCTCCAGTCGTACTCTGTCCCGCGCACCGATACGCCACCCCGCTCACTTCTGGTGGTACAGTCGCGTCCTAAATTGTATTGTTATTAGTTATTACTGTCGTTTTTTGTGTTAAGTTTGAGTTTGTTTTTTATTGACTGTTTTAATTAAGTTAGTGTTTATTTGTGATTTTAAACAGTAAGTATGCCTAGAAGAAATACTGTTTGAGAAGACAGGCACTGAAAATGGTATATGACGTGCATTATTTCTTAAAGACAGAAACGAATGAATTACTTGATTCTTTGAAACATATTAAAAGTCAGATTGACGAAACTACGAATATGTAACTCAGTCACTTTTGGACAGCGGCACTGTGGATTTAAAAATGAATAACATGATGCATGAGGGTGTGCTACCCCTATCAGATTTCGATTAATGTTACTGAATAAAAGAATATATATTTTTTTTATTTCTACCTCCTCATATTAGTGATGAGATTAGTTTAAACGAACTACCTTAGATATAAAAAAGGACAAACAAAAACAAGTTTTTATTAGTAAGGATTATTGAAATCAAGTTGTAGTGATAACAATTGCGTTCGCGACAGTACCTATGCGCAGCTATCCCCTCCATGTTTCGTTCACCGCTAGACTTACGTGCCGCTACCTATAGTATATGTTAGGGGTAGATCAAAAACAAAATTCTAAATTATGATTACTTCAATCAATCCAGGTCGTAATATACTAGGGTGAGTTAACAAGCGAGTCCAAAATGTTTTATTACAAGTACTAAATATTGTAGTATTTTAATTTTATTTTTTTATACATTTATGCCTGTTTTGAGGTTTCGTACTAAAGAGTATAATGGGAAAAATAGTAGCCAACCAATAGCAACTACTGCTTAAAATTTGAGCTATTGATTTTCTAAAGAGATTACTTAAACAATTTTAGCATTGCATTGCATATAAATATGATTAAATGTTGTAATATATTATAATGACTATAGTGCAAATAATTGAATTGTGACGTCAACAAGAATATCTACCTATTTCACAACAATAGCTCGTCATTATGACGTCATGGTTTGTGTGATTAGTCTTGGTCATAGTTTGTTAAAAGCTATCAAGTAAATCGATCTTCTATCATTGTATATGATTCATCGCTGCATTATATTTTGATCATACACGCCAAAGGTTAAATCATTTTATGAAATATGAGTACAACACAAATACAAGATGATACATGTTTAACTAATCACACGGGGAGAAGTGTGATTCGGAAAATTTCCATGTAATAACATAAAAGTAATATTTTTGAAAAAGTCATGGATAAGGGTAGCGGAAATTTAACGCTGGCAACATTATTTGCTTTTGTTGTCCCGAAAGAAAAATGGCTGACTAGCTGAACGTCAAAACTCCAAAGAGTAGTGCTTACGACGAAAACGAGCAAATTTACTTAGGAATTTGTCAAATAAACTATTATTTTGTGATTGTGACGTGTCGTGGTGAACTTCAAAGTGCCCTGTGCTATTAAATAGTTCATTATTGTGTTGTAAAGGGTTTAAAACTGCAAGTATTGACGACAGTAACGTCAATGCACCGTAAGTAATATTTGTCTTATTTTCTTCCAAGCCTAGTATCTAGGATATCATTTCATTTCACAAATTTAAACTAAAATGACTACGGCTCTGTAATCGATCAATTTCAACGCTCTAACACAAACAGTGCTCACGTAATCTCGTTTTCAAAACAAGTAATTTTCCTCCACAATTTTTCGTCACAAAATCGCCCGTTCCCAATAAAAATGTTACTATTATCTCTAGATCGTGACTGGATAATTCTAAGCCGTAACAATAACGATTAGAACGCAAATTCATAGTTTTTAGCAATTTTTGCGCGATCGGGCGAACGTATGTGTTACACGAAACGCTACTTTATGGCCGTTGTAGTGGTGCTGGTCGCGGCTAAATTGGCTTGGCACGATTTTATCAGTGTACGCGACTTTTGGAGGTTAAAATTGTGTTGTGAAGATGGCAGATTAGTAGTAGGTGATGTCATTGAGTGTGCGGTTGTGTACAGTGCAGTAAAAGTTATTTGAAATGTGTGAGACAGGGGTTGAGTCAGCTGTGGTGATCATATACTGCTATGAGTGAGTTGACAGAAAATGTTAATTTCTTTTCTTATCCTTTAGGGACAATAGTCTCAATATTAATAATGTGTTTTTGTTATTGTTGCATCCCGTTTGCCAAACAATAGTTTATTTTTTTAAACCTTTATATATTGTACATATTTTTTTTTATGTTGAATATATTGGTAAGAGAAAAAGAGGACGGCCACTGGCACGCTGGTCAGATGAAGTAACAAAAGTGGCAGGGGCCAGCTGGATGTGCTCCTAAGGGTTCTGGTGTGATATTTCACAAAAATTAATATTGGTAGGTTTAAATCCTAGATTAAGTTATTTTATATTTTTTCATACTTTCACCCAGAAATAATTTATTTTATTTTATTTATTTTATTTTGCATTTGTAACTGTAAGGGACCCCTGATGGGTATTAGGCCTCCTCCCGCCAAACAATAGGGGTGTAGACACTAAATAAAATAATCAATAATGTTGTATTTTCTCGAAAACGATTGAAAATGTAGTCAAATGGAGAAAAAAGAAATGCAAGCGGTTAAATAATCGCGAAGTTATGAGTGTCCAAAGTTTTAAGAGGGGGTATGTTCTGTGCCTTTTTGGCAGAACTCATCTTCATATGAAACAATTGTCATTTACTATGACGCTTGCAGATTGTGATGTCACTAACTGCGAGCGTTTTCTCTCTAACATATTGTGCCAAGCAAATGTCCTAATATAATAATAATAATCATCATCATATCAGCCGAAAGACGTCCACTGCTGGACATAGGCCTCCCCCAAAGAGTGCCAAAGCGACCGGTCCTGCGCCACCCGCATTCAGCGGACTCCCGCAACCTTTACCAGGTCAATAAACCAGGGTAATAATAATAATAAAAAAGCATAATTCAATTAGATCAAAATAACTTTAAAATAATTCAAGCTATGAGTAAATAAGATCTGGTAAAATAATGAACCAAAACAGACAGTTTGAGCTAGAGTTCTACTTTGCCAAAGACATTTTATTTACTTGCCTTTAGCACAAACAATGCTTTTTTTACAAATAATTGTGTTAACTCTGTATCTATTTCAATGATCGAAATAATATACAGAGTATGTGTTTTAAAGTTTCATAGTTTTCTTTAAGGATTGCAATGCAATTATACAACTGGTAATTATTTTGATGCTTTGTTATTTTACCATTTGACCCTGTCACCTGACCTGATTGTCTGTATGAAGGAAGTGAAGGAAGAAAGTGAAGAAAGATATATGATATGTGGAGGAAGTGTTATCAATAAAATAACATACACATCTTAACGGTGTCTAAATAGGTCCCCTGTACAATACGAATTATGCTGGCAGCATTTCCTCACTGCGTAGCAATACTAAACTGCTGTCTGAGGAAGCTGCCAGCTCTTTGGTCCCTGTGGCGTCCACAAGCCTTTTAGACAACTCATTAAAAAACTTAAAGTTGAGCCCTTGGACCCCAAGACCAAAGAATCTCAATGCTGAATGCCATAAATGGTAGTGTGAGCCAACATCCCTGTATTTTTTATTTTTAAAACTAGCTTCTCCAACGCCGTGGAACTCGTTTATATCTTCGTGGTCATCTAAACTCTATACAAATTTTCACCCCACATTTCAACCCCTTAGGGGATGATTTCCGGGATAAGGACTATCTTAAGTCCTTCCCCGAGATTCAAGCTGTCTCTGTACCAATTTTCATCTAAATTGGTTCAGCAGTTAAAGTGTGAAAGGTAACTGACAGACACTTTCGTATTTATGAATATTGATCATCCCCGGTTTTTTCAGCAGGACTGTTGCATTTGTTTAGAGAGTTAGCGCTGAGTGAAATATTTTCTCACACATTTAAATATAACTCAAAATCCTATACTATTAAACGAGCAATATTTGTATATATATGTATTTGAAATCAGGTTCTCGAAAACAGCTCTAACGATAACATGTAAACATTTCCTTATCTAAACTAATATTATGAAGAGGAAAAGTCGGTGAGATTGTGGCTTTGTAAGTTTGTATGTAATGGGTAATCTCCAGAACTACTCATCAAATTTCAAAAATAGGGGTGTAGTCTCAAAATGTATTATTACTTCAAAAGAAAGAAGGCAAAAAAAAATAACCGTTCTGTTGCTTGTTAGTGAGAGATAACGCTAGGGGATCGTGACGTCACGAATTCACGATCCTCAAGCGTCATAGTAAATGACAATCGTTTCATATGAATGTCCGTTTTGCGGAAAAGGGACAGCACATACCCCCTCTTAAAACTTTGGACACTTATAACTTCGCGATTATTAAACCTCTTGCGTTGCGTTTTTCTCGTTACATTTCTAATTCTTTTTAGAGAATATTCAACATTATTGTTTATTTTTAACCCCCGACGCAAAGAGAGGGGTGTTATAAGTTTAACGTGTCTGTGTATCTGTGTATCTGTCTGTGTGTCACGTGTCTGTGTATCGTAGCTCGCAAACGGACGGACCGATTTGAATGCGGTTTTTTTTGTGTCATAGATAATTTTATCCCGAGTGTTCTTAGCCATGTTTCATGAAAGTATGTTCAGCCGTTTTTGAGATATTGGACTTTAAAATGAAAATGTCGGGGGTTTATCAACTTTTCTAAGTTGCAGTTTCTTATATTTAGTGTCTACACCCCTATTGTTTCACCTGGACTTTCCGGATGGACATCCATACTAATATTATAAATGCGAAGGTGTATGTGTTTGTATGTTTGTCCGTCTTTCACGGCAAAACGGAGCGACGAATCGACGTGATTTTTTAAGTGGAGATAGTTGAAGGGATGGAGAGTAACATAGGATAGTTTTTATCCCCGTAATCATCCCCTAAGGGGGTGAAATAGGGGGGTAAAAGTTTGTATGGAGCTACGATATAAACGAGTTCCACGCGGACGGAGTCGCGGGCAGAAGCTAGTAGGGTATATTTTAACACGCAGGTTTGCCTGGGTTCCATGCAATAGGGCCAAGCCGTGCGGGCACCTAGTCAACATATAAACACCTTTCCTTATAAGTTATACCGCCATTGAAGTCCGTCAACATTGTTTATTAATAAAGCCGCGTCACGATCTTCCTTCTTCCATTGCGGAAATGCTTACGCTTAAGATAATTTATTGTGGCCGACTCATTATAAAACTGTCATTGAAATTGGAATCTTCTACCTAGGGCGGTAGAGTCGCTTTTTGAATGGACTAGTTTGACGCAATTCGGCCGACTCAAATAATCTCACGTATATGTTTTCTTTAGCAAGGTCTTACGGTCGTCTTTATAAACTTACGTGTTATGCCACATCTGAGCATCAATTGGAAGATTATACGGTTTATCAAAGGCTATGCTTAAGAGTCCGCAGTAAGCTCGGCCGAATTTCACCTTCCCATTAAAAACGTAGTTACGCTCTCATTTTAAACTCCGTGTTGGATTGTGACGAAACTTTGCATATGTAAAAATAAGGGTGTGTTACGAAATATTTGGCTACTCTGGCTGCTACTAACTATATGACGCTGACTGTACGATTTCGAATTAGAACAGATTTTATAAAGCACTACATGCAGTACCAATTTTTAATTCACATGGTGATATGATAGCATAGCATTTGCATACGGTTTTAATGAAAAACGCCCTATCACGCGAGACTGGCTTTGTGGTCTCGCGAGATCTCGGCTAGGTCTGAAATCTCGTGAGATTGCATTCCCCAATCAAAATGTTCTCTAGAAAAAAAAACCAAAGTAAGATCTTTATTTTCCTTTCTTTTTACAGCATAAATTTAGATTTTTATTTTTAGATTTTATATTTGTCCAAAAAAGCCATTCCCTAACAGTGTTGCATTTCGTTTTCTCGTGCGCGGAATACATAAACGTGTCTCTTCCCCTGAAGTTAGGTTTTATGTATAACTAGCTTCTGCCCGCGACTCCGTCCGCGTGGAACTCGTTTTTATCGTAGCTCCCTACATACTTTCACCCCCCATTTCACCCCCTGAGGGACTGATTTCCAGGATAAAAACTATTCTATGGCCTTCCCCGGGACTCAAACTATCTCTATACCAAATTTCACCCGTACAAATGTTGCACCCCTATTTAACCCGCTTAGGGGTGGGATTTACCAAAACCCTAAAATTACTTGTATTGTAGGAGTCCATACAGTCTCACTTAAAATTTTACTCCATGCCCATACAAACTTTCAACCCCCTTTTTACCCCCTAGAGGGTGGAATTTTTAAAAATTCCTTACGTCATATCATACTACCTATTGTGAAAAAATCAGCTTTTTAAGTTCAACGGTTTGGGCGGGGCGTTCATTTAAGTCAGTCAGTCGATTACGTTTCGTTCGAGTTCGTTAAAATCTGAATGTTTGGAAAGATTGTCAAGTTTCTGTGTAATGACACTAATGACTGCTGTCGACATATTTAACATTGATCTACCTGTAAGCGATTCTTTATCCAATCTGTGCCAAATTTCATCCAAATCCGTTGAGCTTCTTCTCGTGTCGATGGTTTCCTATTTCTTTTCAATCCGTTGCGTTGAGCTGCTTTTATGTGAGTAACAAACCGATGACTGTATCTTCATAGGAAACTAATACTTAGTGGCTTACAAAATACTAACACCTATATTCCAAATCGGTATAGTCGGCATCATGTAGTTAGAAGCAGCGAAAGTAGTCAAGTATTTCGGAACACGTCTTTATTACTGTAACAATAAGGGTATTTATAAATATTTCGTACTAGCTGATGCCCGCGGCTTCGCCCGCGTGGTTATAGGAAAATGTAACATATTGAATTTTTTATTAGGGTACCTCCCCTATACGTAACGTGGGGAGTGTTTTTTTTTTCATTTCAACCCTAACCTGTGATATATTGTTGGATAGGTATTTAAAAATGAATAGGGGTTTGCTAAAATCATTTTTTGATAATGTTAATATTTTCGGAGATAATCACTCCAGAAGTAAAAAAAAATGTGTCCCCTCTAACTTTTGAACCATAAGTTTTAAAAATATGAAAAAAATCTCAAAAGTAGAACTTTATAAAAACTTTCTAGGAAAATTATTTTTAACTTGATAGGTTGAATAGATTTTGAAAAAAAAATACAAAAACTACGGAACCTTACACTGAGCGTGGCCCGACACGCTCTTGGCCGATTTTTTAAATTATGATTGAACTTGCTCACAAGAATCGGTTGAGAAATGCGACCTGTAGAGGAAAACAGTCGGATTTGTCCAAGCTGAAACTGGGAATTTCGTTCGCTTCGCTCGATCGTCCAATTATTATGAAACTTGCCTAATTATACCCTTATACAAAGGATTGACTAGTACAGTCAGCATCAAAAGTAACTGCGCATTTGACGTCCTCAAAAGCTCTTATTCCCTTTTAATAAAGACTTTTGAAGTCTTCGTTTGCCCAGTTACTTTTGATGCTGACTGTAGCTACGTATACGTACATGTTTAGGGCTGGTTCGTATCTCACGTATTTCGAATCATGACCTCGTTATTGTGTTTCGTTTGCATATTTAAATACCGTCACAGTTATAATAATGAATGTTTACACATTTTATTAAGTAAATGATTTATAGGTTTACCACCTTTGTTAATGAAATTCATTGTGGCTCATGAGTCTCATGAACATGTGTGTCGCTTAACTTCAAACTCAGATAAATCCATTCGATCCTCTCTGCAAATATCACGTTATCCACGTTAATCCCCTAGCCTGATCCCCCAAGGGAATTAGCGGCAATTATTTTATATTCAACTAGGAAAAAATGATAATGTTCGGTTATGGCGCTTCGCCGGACGCTACCGCGTCACGCTCGCTTCGCTCGCTCGGCTCGCGCGCTGCAGGGTCGCAGTTCAACTAACAACCTAACCGTTTTTTTCCCCTGGGGGATCAGGCTAGGGGATTAACGTGGACAACAGCGCAAATATCTACCCTATTACTTTTTCATAATACCAAAATCGCATGATCTGATAGATGGATTTACCTGAGTTTGAATTTAAGCTACTCATGTGTGGAATAAGGTACTGCCCGGCTGCAGACAGCCGCAGGCGACGCACGTGCGTGTCGCATCGACACTACCTGGTTTCTACGAGTATGTATTTCTAAGACGGCGACAAATCGAAAGGTTCAGGTTCATTGATATACAATGTACATAAAAACCAGAAGTGTCACAGCGACACGTCGTCTGCATCTGCAGCTGATGTCTGCTCCAACTTGTACCTTAAGGTGGATGTCACTCTGCGCCGCATCTCCGGACGGAGGTGCGTTTCTCGTTGTATGCAAGTACCTCAGTTTGTATGTAAATTCCGTGTGGTACGACACACTGCAACGCGCCTCCGTCCGGCGAAGTTTGTATGCAGCTCCGCACCTCCGTCCGTTGATGCGGCGCAGTGTGACGACCGCCTTACGCTAAACTGGCAATTCTGATCAAATGGTCAGTACTTATTGTGGGCAGTCTTAGTGTTGCCTGTTTCTTCATCATGATCATCATATCAGCCGAAAGCCGAAGAATATAAAAATCGGCCAAGTGCGTGTCAGGCCACGCGCAGTGTAGGGTTCCGTAGTCTTTCTTAGTTACATCGACACACGCGCGCAAATGGTTGCGTCGGCCGATTTTGTACGAAAGTTGGCCTTTCTAAGTACATTTTAAGTTGGTCGACTATTACTCGGTAACTAGTTAAGGGGCTACCCGAGGTTTTCATCGATTTTTGACAAGTTTTGAATCGTATCTCCTTCTTTTGCACTACAGATAGAATTATAAATCAAACGGCTATCGGTTCTTCAATTTTTTGTCTCCATTTTTGTCTACCGGATTTTGAGACAAATGAATGCTTCATTTTGTATGAGTTTTTTAAACATTGTCTAAAAAAACACTTATTTCGTATCTCTATTGACGTGAAAGATCTAACATATACGAAATCTACATATTTGGGTTCGTCTATGACGTCTCTAAAAACGTGTCTAGGGTTTTCATTTTAAACTAATTAACACAAAAGTTATGGCCAGAAAACCAGTTTTTTGGTCTAAAATTGTTTTTTAAATGATGCCAAATATCTCGAAAACTATGAATTTTGAAGTAAATATGGGATTGTTGTTAATATAATAAGCTACAAAAACATAATAAAACGAAGGGATTCAGATCGAAGGTCATTGGCGTATGGGTTCCCCTTAAGCCGTGTTAGTTTTTTATATTACATCATTGATTTGCATAGTATTGATTGGTATTGAGATAGTCGTGTAGTGGATGTGTTGTGTTCCAGATGTGAGCGTCGCGCGGGTGCGGGCCGCGGCGGCATGTGGGCTCCCGCCGCGGCCGGCGCAGGCGCCGCGCTCGCCGCGCTGCTGGCGCTGCTGGCTCTGCGCGTCTGCCGCGCCAAACGGCACAAGCGACAGGTGCGTGCTCGTTTTAGTGACCTCTGTAGCCTAGTTGGTAGTGACCCTGCCTACGAAGCTAGACGTCCCGGGTTCGAATCCCGGTGAGGGCATTTATTTGTGTGATGAGCACGAATATTTGTTCCTGAGTCATGGATGTTTTCTATGTATTTAAGTTTTTATTTATCTATATAAGTATGTATATCGTCGTCTAGTACCCATAGTACAGTCAAGGTCTTTAATTGTTGAGCCATTTAGGTGTCAACTAATATTGGTATTTAATAGTTAAGCTTTGTGTGTCCGGTATAAAGTGAGCTCTAAATGGCTCAACAATTAAAGTCGGTGACCGTACAAGCTTTGCTTAGTTTGGGACTAGATTGATTTGTTTGTCCGAAAATATTATTATTATTATTATATTATAGTGAGGCTTCTCTGCGGGCTAGCCATTGCCTTGCAACATGTGGCGAAGAAAATGTTTTGATTTATATCGGTCAGGCAAGTCACGTATGAGGTCATGAAAAAAAAACCTAATTTGCGGGCTATGTGCGAGTTAGGGCTATCTTCATTTAATGGGGTGATTTTTCAAGGTTTGAGTCTATGACGAAAATGTTAAAGATTATAAAATTACTTACATTTTTCATCAATTCAATTCATCACAGACTTGGATTTTTATTCATGGCCTTATATCTGACTAATATAAATCAAAACGGTTTCCTCTACATCTTTCCAAGGCAAAATCCGGCCCCAGCCATTATTCCACCATAAATTGTGCAAGTTACTTATATAGTGGTAGCTCCTCAAAATGCAGGCGGTTGATAGCATAACATACGACGACCGGTTAGTCTAGTGGGTAGTGACGCTGCCTACGAAGCTGAAGGTCCTGGGTTCGAATCCCGGAAAGGGCAAATATTTGTGTGATGAGCAGAGTCATGGATATTTGCTATGTATTTAAGTATTTCTAACACAAGCCTTATTGAGCTTAATATGGGACTAGGTCGATTTGTGTAAGATTTTCCCCTAATATTTATTTATTATTATTTATTTATAACTCAAAGCAAAAGCTGATGTTCTATAAGAACTTACAATGGTGCCAAGTAAGGCCAGTTCCACACTTAACAAGGAAGTGTTTTTATAGATGCGATAGTTAGCAAAAAAAGAAAGCGTGATATCAAATAGTAAAGGTACTTTCGTTTATCCTTTTTCTTTTAAATAACAGTACCTTTAACCAATATTTTCTCTCCATTCCAGGTGCACGTAGTCCGCGCAGCGCCCCGGGCGGCGCGCGCGCCGCTCCCCTCCCACACGCACCCGCACCTCTACCCCGCGCTCCCCCCTCTCCCCGCGCTCCACCCCCTCCCCCCCGCTTCCGCCCCTCCCCCTCCCCCCGCCCCCGCGCAGGACCGACACCCGCCTCATCACCGCCCCGGCCGACGACGAAAAAGCACCCCCTCCCCAAATCATCATAGTCAACAACACTACAGACACCCAACCTGGTCCATCCACGGAACCTACTTTCAAAGGTCCTAAGATACCCTTGCCGGAACAGTGGCTGCTAAAGAAACCCTTCGACTACAAGTACTCGACTATCCCTAGGCCCATAGTTCAGATTAACTCGGATTTAGGGAGCGAGCTAACGCAGGAATCTAGAGCGAAGAAGTATAGCGCTACTCGCTCGCCTTCGTTAGAAAAGGACGACAAGAGTCCATTTCTGGTGAGAAGTGACGAAGTCTTCGGTTTTGACGCTGAAGTCGTGAAGAAGGTTAGCGAAACAGAGGTAGGAATTGACGTAGATATGGATAAACCTATGACTCCTAAAGAGGAGAGGAGCGACATGTCCCCCAGCAATCTACGCCGCTTTAGATCCGTCAGCACGAGGCTCAACATGTGCAGTGTAAACGAGGCTCCTCACTTAGAGGGACAGCAGGAGAGATTAGAGATGCAGAATTCCCCAAGAGTTCTAGAATGTTCTGGGAAAGACAACTCCAAGTTTGATTTCTCGCCGAAACTTCTGGCTGACAGTATGAGCTCCCCTCGCTTCTTCACGCCCCCCGAAGTGTTGTCACCCATGTTCTTCGCCGAGCCGTCACCTAAGTCCGTCTACTACGATACCGTTAGGTCTCCTAAATTCTTCCCTGAAACTCCTAGGGAGGCGGAGGTGCCGCAGTCACCTAGGACTTTAGGGGATCATTTAAATAGGAATGGTGTGGAGAAACCTAGCTCTCCGAGAGTTTTAAGTGCAAAGCCTAGTCCAAAAATCCATAGCTGTAATAAGGAGAACTATTTCACTTTCGAGGCAGCTCTGCCGGAAGAAGGTGCCGCAAGGATGTCTCCTAGGCCCAGGAGATATGGAGGTCGGAACTCTTTAGAAAAAGAACGATATACACCTCCGGCTGACAAGGAAGCCAAGCGGTATCGTCGCCACAACAGCTGCGACACTAACTATAAGAATATAGAACTAAATGTATCGAAATGCGAAGAAACTGAGGAGGTTAACAAGGATGTAGTAGATTGCTGTGCCAAAATGGAATCATTAGAAGTAGAAACGAAAGAAGAGCGACATGAATTGACACCTCATCCGAACACCGCACAAGCTAGACGACAGAGGCTCAAATCGATATCTTTGGACTCTGATAATGCCAAAATTATCGAGCAGAATTTAGGTCTGCCTATAGCTAAACAGATGAAAGACCAAATGAACGAGGCGTATAAGAATGACGTCAGTGCTTCCTGTGAAAGCATGGAAAGGCACCTTAAGACACCGCCTGCTGAACAGCCTGAGTTTAAATTCGAAGAAGAACCACTAAAGGATAAAACTTCAGAAGAAGATGAACCAAAATCACCAGATTTGAAGAAAAAGACATTACGCCATAGCTCTGATACACAATCCTTTATAGATATGCCTAGATTTTCGCCCAAAGAATTTGAAATAACGGTAACTTCAGAGGAAGGTGCGACGTCGTTAGCCGAAACTCAAACGAAACGAAAAGGAAAGAATTTAAGAAACCTAACGATCGATTTGACGAAACGAGACAGCGATTTGGAAAAGGAGTTGTTGGAATTTGAGAAATTGTACACTAACGCTGAAGAAAAGAAAGTTAAAACACCAACGCTGAAAGTTAAAGCTACTTCTCTAGATTCCTCCGAGTCTGTGATTTTGTCGCTGCCGCAGAAGAAGACTTTAGACGTCCCACAGAATTCTATATCCGTACCGAACACACCAAAGCGCCAATTGATAAGAATATTGGCGCAGAAGAATATAAAGCACGAGTCAGGGTCGAAGAGCGCAGAGCAACGCCGTTTGTACATGAAAGGCCAAGACAGCGGTATATTTTTGCGTGAAAATCACGCCAGTCTTATGTTGTACCAACCGGGTACGTCTCGGCGAGCAATGGGCTCATTCGACGAAAACATGTCAGACTTCGCCGAAAACCCTCCAGAAATAAATATTTCCGGTCCAGGTTATCACCAAGAATCTGGCCAAACCTTAGGCTCAAATCTGCTCAACTATAAGCAGAATCTAAGCGTGTCTAGTACTAATCTAAAAACTCTGCCAGAAGGCGTGACTTCTGATGACTTTGAGCCGAGTGAAGAAGATGAGAAATTCGGCAAGAAATTGCATAGGAGGAACTCTAACCAAAGTTTAATGCTAAGCACCCATAGCTTGCAGAGCTCAAACTGTTCTTTAAACAGTTCTGGGGCATCGTGTCACAATTTAACAACGGTACGAACAAGTATATCGAATTTCAGCCTCACTTCAGACAATAGAAAAAAACTTTCCTTAGAACGAAGAGATTCGAACACGTCTTTAATAAACACTGAACATCTCACGCCTACTGCTAGAGTTATATGCTCATCAAACACAAATGTATCCGGGGAATCTAAAAACTGCTTACTACAACGAAGAGGCTCCAACAACAGTTTGACGTTGAACATATTACCTACTAACACTCTAAGCAGGCATTCTAGCAACAGCTCTTTAAATAAAGACGCGAAACCAGGCCAAAAGAAAGGCCTCCTCGAACGCAGAAGCTCAAATACTTCCCTAACTTTAAACATAAACAACTCAAATCCACAGTTGTCTGTAAACAGAAGTCTTAGTATATCTAACTATAATCTGAACGGGTCAACTTGTAACCTGAGCAGGTACAACAGTAGCCAAAGCATTGATAATCCTCCAGAGAAGAAAGGGATTTTAGAAAGAAGGAGCTCCAACACATCATTGACTCTGAACATTCAACCACAAGAACCAAGGGACTTGGAAATTGACGAGCATCTTATAGAAAGTAACCTCAAAGAACTCCCCCATAGGGATAAGCATAGGAAATCACTAAGTACGGAAAATTTAATACCAAAGTCGTATAAAACTCGAACGAGGCGCTCAGGCGAAAACAAATGTGTTGGCTTCGGCTCCCACGACAACTTATGGTCAAACTCCTTTAACACGGACGAATACCCACAAAATCTGACCTATGTCTGTGGTGACCAAGAAAACGAGATTATTTACGCATTCGGGAGGCAAGAGGACCCGAACTATCAGCAAGGTTTCGTTAGAAACATCACGACTAAACCACTAAGTCCTCAAAGCACTTCTGAAGACTTTAGGCTTTATTTAGCAAATATGCAACATCTACAGACCGCCTCGAGCGTTTTATCCAGACAACAGCTGAGGGATCTAAACGAGGTTTTCCAAAACGGCTACTCCAAAGTAAAATGCCATAGCGCGACTGAGGGTCAACATTGCTGTTCCAACAAAGTAGACGCTGATCTGAGGAAAGAGAACCCTCAGACGTTGATACCAGACGTTGCCCATCCTTGCTCCGAATACCAGAAAACGTTGCTAAGGAAGTTGCATCAGGAGTTCTGGGATATGCCGACGAATTTCCAGGAGAAGCCAATAGTTTCCGGGTCGCATCCGAAGAATAGGTACAAGACTATTCTCCCGAACGAGCATTCGCGATTTATACTGAAGTCTGACGCGGCGATGGCTGGCGAGGGATACATTAATGCCAATTTTATTAAGGTAAGATATCCCTAATCAGTAATCATAGTTAAACAGTAGATAGCACAACCGACCGCCTTATTATAAGTACCATCCCTAGAGAGCTACGGTAGCCTAGTGGTTCAGGCATGCGGCTGTCAAGCGGCGGTCGTGGTTTCGAGTCCCGGCTCGTACTAATGAGTTTTTCGGATCTTATCTACGAAATATTTACTGTTAGCTTTTCGCAATAAGGTCTAGTTTTCCCTCTGGGATGGAAGGTCAGATGGCAATCGCTTTCGTAATACTAGTGCCTATGCCAAATCTTGGGATTGTGTCAAAGCGGACCCCGGGTTAGTTTAGGGCACAACCAGGAATGACGCTAGGAGGATGATGATCCCCATCTTTGAAATATCATCATCATTATCTTATCAGCCGAAAGACGTCCACTGACTCTCCAAGGAGTACCATATTCCCTTACACAGGACCGTAGCCATAACAACACCGTTATTTGCTCTATCTGTAGCCTGTCCAGTCTGTACTGTTGGTATGAGGTGTTCCTGGTGGTGAGTTGCCAGAGCTTCCGGGATGTGCTGTGTTGAGAGAGGGATCTTCATTTATCCGTCAACACAACTAATACTCATATCAATGTAGGGTTGGTACCGCGCTATTTTTTTGCAGTTGCAAGCTTCCGTACGCCAGTGTCTGCTGACTATCAGGCAGTGTATAAAAGTATTTAACTCAAAATGCTTTGAATGAAATTATTTTGTTTCTTTATGCGAAATAACTGATTGAACAGTTTAGAACCCTATGAATTTCCTCTCGTTTTCATATTTTTCGTATAGTATTTAATGCTTCGAACACCCAACAAGTATTCTAAACCGTTTTCTAACTGATCTTCCATTTCCAGGGGCATGAATACACCAAAAACTGCTACATCGCCACGCAAGGCCCGCTCCAGAACACAGTCTTCGACTTCTGGAAGATGGTCCACCAGAACTGCTCCCAAAACGGCTCCGACGCGATTCAAAAGGTCGTCATGCTGACAAACTTCATAGAGAACAACCGGCAGAAATGCGAGAAATACTTTCCGCTGGAGCTAAATGAAGAAATGGTGTTTGAGTGCCCCGAGTCAGAAGTGGGATCGAGTTTAACAGTGAAAAATACAGGGCACATAAGAAAGCCGGGCTACACAATCCGTAAACTAAACGTGTGCAGTGAAAGTGAATCAGTGACGGCGTACCATTATTGGTTCTACAATTGGGCCGACCACAAGTGTCCGAAAGACGTAAACGCTTTACTGAACCTCAGTTTAGACGTTTTAAAAGAGACTACGTACAGTTTTGACGATAGTGACAGTGTTGAATTGTGTTTGTGCCAGAGCCCTCAGGTAGACTCTAAATTTGTGTTTCCTCCGTCGGAGGATGATTGCGTTTCGGTAAGCGTGGCGAGTCCTATAGATTTTAGTAAAGAAAACCAGTCTCCTGCTACTATAGTGCATTGCTCGGCTGGTATTGGAAGAACGGGGTGTCTCATAGCTATCCTTAATGGTATAAAACAGTTGAGCATTGAGCAGAAAGTGGATGTGTTAGGTATAGTGTGCAATATGCGACTCAATCGTGGTGGAATGGTACAGAATTCTGAACAGTACGAATTAATACATAAAGTTTTATGCTTGTTTGAGCAGGTTTGCTTACCGACGTTATAGCTGGAGAATTTATTTTAATTTAATGGAGAATATTAATAAAATTAACGGGTGATTTAAACAGCCAGCCAATCAAGGTTTTTAGTTTATAGCTCATTGTCATCGGAAGTACCTACATGCGCGTAGCAAATTGAATGGTTTCCTATAAAATAAGACGGAGGTCTGGGTCGAGGTCATTATGACGTCACAGGGGTTTGCAAATTTGTTCTTGACTGCTGCATGACTAATGTTTTGCAAGCGCTGACTCCTGGTGTTGTAAACGCGAGTTTGTGAGGATATTTGTTATTTTCGCAATAACTACGAAGGAGTATATAGCGAATTCATCAGATTAACTTATATAGTACTAGCTTCTGCCCGCGACTCCGTCCGCTTGGAACTCGTTTATATCGTAGCTCCATACAAACTTTCACCCCCCATTTTAGGGAATTTGGGGTTTAGAAAGAGACAAAAAGTAGCCTATGTCACTCTCCATGCCTTCAACTATCTCCACTTAAAAAATCACGTCAATTCGTTGCACCGTTTTGCCGTGAAAGACGGACAAACAAACACACATACACTTCCCCATTTATAATATTAGTATGGATACACGCGGGTATAATTTATACGCTCTTGCCAAATGATTTGAAAGATTTTTTTCTATTCATCTTATTATATAGCTTCGGTTGTGGAATGCGGTACCTGCCGAGGGACTACAGTATGTGGTTCCATAACACAGAAATGTATACATTTTTAAAGGGTCGGCAACGCTCATGTTACACATCCGGAGTTGCAAGCGTCCATAGCCTACGGTGATCGCTTACCATCAAGCGGCCCGTTCGCTAGTTTGCCACCGACGTAGTATTAAAAAAGTCTTGGGATACTGGCTTTTTAGTTTTAAACGTTTGCCGACCCGTGTCCATCTAGTAATTATCCTTACTTCCTTACTAATATTATAAATGCGAAAGTGTGTATGTTTGTCCTTCTTTCACGTCGCAACGGAGCGTCGTATTGATGTGATTTTTTGTATGGAGATAGTTTAGAAGCTGGAGAGTGACATAGGCTACTTTTGTCAGCGGGAAAACATCTAATTCCCACGGGAGAATTCAATGTGTTACATTTTCCTATAACCACGCGGGCGAAGCCGCGGGCATCAGCTAGTAATTATATTATTTTATTTTATTCTTGAAATTTGCGTATGTCCATACGTCGTGCCCACATATGAGGCATGCGAGTTTGTTTGTTTACCTACTCTACACTGTTAAAACACTGCCTATTTGTACTCGCCTTTGCACGCACGTTATTAAAAAAACTGGACAAGTGCGAGTCGGCTCGCCCACCGAGGGTTCCGTACTTAATTACAAATGCATAGTTTTCAGATTTTGCCCTATACTTGTAGTTTAAGACGATATTAATTGCCAAATTTGATAGTTCTAGGTCAGTACCCTATAAATGTAGATTCCCTTGAGTGTCGATTTTTGCGACATAAACGGCCGTACCTTTTGTATACGTTAACTTAGAAGTTAGATTTTTTCACAGCTTCAAGGGACAGTAGACTTGAGTATATGGTTTTAATTTCAGCTCGATTCCACGACGCGTTCTTGAGATAAAGGGTCTTGACAGACAGACAGATGGACAACATAGTGATCCTATAAATATCCGTTTTTCCTATTGAGGTACGGAATCCTAACAACCGCTAGATGTCGATAATATAGTTGTACTGCACATCTCGGACATAAACCATTCGTCTCGCACTAACATACTTGACGAATGCGTCAACACGTACATAATCTTACCGTACTACCGGGTTAATTGGGTGTTTTCTGTGGTCCATAGTTAAAGGCTTATGTTTATATATAATATGTTTTTATCTCATAGAATTATAGAAGAGGTGCCGTTGGCGAATTCAGAGTTCTACCAAAAATTTGGCTTTATAGCCCTTAACTTTGGCAATGTCCACAGAAAAAACGCGTACTTACCTCTGACTATGACCCAATAGGGGTGTAGACAATAAATAAAATAATAGATGTATTTTCTTGAAAAAGGATTAAGAATTTAGTCAAATGGAGAAAACAGCAACGCTAGAGGTTAAATGATCACAAAGTTATAAGCAGAGGTCGGAATTTTCGTGGCACTTTTGAGCTGTCATAGGGACTTCTCGTTTATCGACTTCCGATATTCATAATTATATCGATAAATTATAGAACACAACATATGAAACAAGATTAAAAGTAGAGGTAAACAACAGGCAGTCTTACCGCTAAAGAGCGATCTCTTTTAGATAACTTTTGAGTGGCTGAAATTGTTAAATAGAGATTTGCAATGAAAACAATGAAAAGTTAATAGTTAACAATTTTAAATTGAATCAGTTCAGTTCAATGTTTTAACATTTATTAATTTCATGTTCACCTATAAAATATTATTATTTTAACTTCTATTTATAATTTCCTAGAAATGAGATCGCCCAATCGCGATAAGACTGCATGTTGTTTACCCATCACTCGTAATCAACTAATCATATTTTACATATACAGGATGTTAACGGGGTCATGATCCGGAATGACAAAAAGCGAATAAGATGATCATACTGAACAACCTTTCCCATGGGACCAACCACGAAATCGCAAAAAAAAACCAGGTATTCCATACATTAACTCTCAATTAAATCGCAGTTAACTCACAGTTAACTCTTAATTGGCTCTTTTTTTTTGCGATTTCGTGGTTGGTCCCATGGGAAAGGTTGTTCAGTATGATCATCTTATTCGCTTTTTGTCATTCCGGATCATGACCCCGTTAACATCCTGTATTGTATTCTGTATTTATTGATATACATATGTATAATCGGAAGTCGATAAACGAGAAGTACCTATGACAGCTCAAAAGTGCCACGAAAAAGCTACTGATAGATAAATGTTAATAGTTCGTACATAAGTTTTTTTAAGTACCGTGACGCAATAGTTGCGAGATCAATATGAAATACATGATCTAAGGATGGCCATAGTCGGGTAAACAAGAACTGTTTGCACTTTAAATTTATGACTTTATGACGAACATACAGTATTTGCTTTACAATTTTATTTAAACAGTAGTCACAGTTAAAATATGGGCAGTACTTTAACACGTCCATACGATTCATTGCCGAAATGCAGATCTCTCACTCAACACCGCATACTCTCTATCAGAAACACAACACCACAACACCTACAGAGCAAGTAGTGGTATCCTTATTATTTTTTTTACTATTTTATCCTATACTATTAAACGAGCAATATTGGTATATAAATAATTATATAGGTGCCTATATTTGTATATTTGTAAACTCGTTCCCGAAAACGGCTCTAATGATTTTAATAATATTTGTAATTTTGTAATTTGGGGGTTTACGGGGGCGACACAACGCTCTAGCTGGGTCTGATGTCTGAGAAATTTCGATTTCTCCGTATTTTCTCTATTTTAGAATCTCTATTTTCGATGTCATATGATTTGCATTTTTATTTAAAACTTTTTAATGGAGTTAAAGTACTAACATATATTTAAACTCTGCCCACGTCTCGCTCAGCGGAAAAAGCGAACTATTTGTTTGCCGCGATGTTAGCCACTGCTAACGCGAATCCGAAGGACTCCGTAAACACTTCGCTGTAAAGTGCAATAACGAGTACCTTTACGGTGGCAAATAGGCGTACGGCCCGGTGAGGTCAACTTAAGAGGCTTGTTACTGCAAGGTCACGTGCGTAGCCTAAAAGTTAGGGCACTTACCTATTTGTCCGAGAACTAAAGTGCAATAACGAGTACCTTTATGGTGGCAAATAGGCGTACGGCCCGGTGAGGTCAACGTAAGAGGCTTGTTACTGCAAGGTCACACTTTGAGCCTAATAAATAGTACATTATTGCCGTGGCCGGGAAGGAGGCAATTGCAGGCTGAGTATTTGTTTAAACAGACGAGCTTGCGAGTCCGTTTAATTATAATACGAAGCCTGCAATTGCCATTCCGGCTGAGGCTAATATAGTGCTTTTCTCAAAAATGGGGGGATAAAAAATACCAAATTTATATAAACTTTAAATATCGTCGTGAAAATATTTACGATTTCCCGCCGTTTTTTTTAAACAGAATCGCAAGTGTATTTTTCTACCAAAAAAACGCAAACTATTAGAGACATACAATAAACACATCACCCTCCTTTGCGTCGCGCAGTCGGGTAAAAACGTCGTGTTTGCAACAGAAAAATACTAGTCGAATTGGCTGAATACGAGCTGTGCCGTCTTTTATATGCCAGTTTCTACTTTTTAAAAAATTTGGTACTCTACAAATAAAGGAATTTATATATAACATTCCAGGCGGCCCGCAATTTTTTTTTATTTTTAATTTAGATTTGACCTTAAACTATCCACTTTACCTTCCAATATGTAGCGAGTTATGTTCACTTTGCGGGCCATTTTTGAGAAAATAATTATATTGATTTGTTTCTAATAATTATACAGAGCCGCACAAAGCGTTAAAAAAAAAGTGTACATGAACTTATTTTATAAGAATTCAATTTGTTTGGGTTTTTCTTGCTCAGAATCGTTGATACTATGGATTTATATAGGTACAGTCGACTACAAAGATAAGTATGTTTTTTAATGTTACAAAGTTATGTATGTATATCTTATTACCATGGTAGTAAAGTCTATCTATACATATTTTTGTAACATCGTATGGATACATCTCTTTGTAGTCGACTGTACAAGAAATACATTGTCCGAGATTTGACTGTGTATTTTTTTCTTTCAGTGCGTCACGCGACTATAATAAATTAAGACGCCATTGATTTTCGTAAAATCCGACGATCCGGAATGGAATATTTCGGACACTTTTTTTCTTGTATGTGATTCGACAGTTTTAACGATTCTGAGTATCAAGAATCGAAAAAATTGATAATTGAAAAAACAAAGTTATGTACAGTTTTTTTGGAAAACGCCCCGATATTTTTCCTATTTAGCACCAATCACGACATATGAGTCAGAGCGCTACGGGTGTTTTTCGCTACATATGGAGTACCCACCATAATAGAACAAGTATAAAGAGTTAAAAAAAAACTGTATCCCGACCTAGGAAAATCAACTGAAAATAAGTTTCTGTCAAAAATTTCATTTTTGGTACAAGCTTTTATTGCCGACTGTACTTTTCTGTATACCGTCATCGACTGCTCATTAAGACGATTCTAACGAGCCCAAACTCGATGGGGTTATGTGGTTATGTATGTATAATATAATGTGGTATTACGGAGTTCCTATGATCAATTGATCACCTTCTGTCTCCATCATCAGATCAGCTCGATGGTACCATAATATTGCATTGTCATCCAAACTATATACTTATACCCAAAATTTCAGCTCAATTGGTCACCGGGAACTGGGTCAAATTTAACTTGCAAGATTTGACGGACAACTTACATACGAACAAGTCAAGTTAATATAAAGCTTGTAATGAAAAGGAACAGTTTTTTTCACACGAAAAGTAACCCTAGCACCCGGAACATAATTCCGAATCGATTGATACAACATCAAAATCTGATCTGTATCTTAAACGCTTCTGAACACACGTAAATACAAACCCTTTGGCGTCACGCTAACGTCATCCAATGGTCAGACCTCCCACCGATTTTGAAATGACGTATATGGACAATCCCCAGTGTAGAACTTGCGCAGTAGTCGGTTTTCGGATGTATGTAGTATGAGGTAAAGGACTCCTCTTAACGCCACAAGAGAGAGCTGGACAGGAACATGGAACCTAGCTCATAATCTTGCTGTCTCGCTCTCTCTTACGGCTTGAACGATCGACGCATCAAAACCGTGTCAAACATTTAAACATATTAATAGATATATAAACATATTTAAACATATTGGTATGCAATGCTGCCTCGCAATGGTAGGTAGACAATATTTAACAATTATTATATTTACCAAACCGGTTGGCTGTTTAAAATGAACCGGTAATTTTAATGATATTTATATCTGAGTGTAATGCTTTAATGATTTTACTGTTATATGCATATATGCCGTTCCAATTGAACCGTGATTTTCTAAGAACATGTTTAAGGGGCGCCAGGACGGTCGACTCTCCATACAAACGTAGTTTTCTTCTCATTTTAAAACTACATGCTATAATAACATGAAACTTTCTACTCTAGTTTCTCTGAGAGTCCAGGGACCGTTAGTAATTATTTTATATGTAGGAATACTTCACATTTCGAGGAGAATGTGGTTCAAATGGAGAAAGGCGAATGCTTTTGGTTAATATGTGTGGACGAAATTGGCAGTTGTCAATTTATTTATTTTGCCGGATTTGTATAAGAGTGTTAGTGAAGAATTGTTTGTTATAGTTGAAATTGTACCATAGAGTAAAGAGTTATACTATTGTCAAACCCAAGGACAAAAACGGCCTTTGAAATAGCAGTTGCACTCGATGGCTTTGACGTTTGATCGTGACAATGAGACTCGGAACCCATTACACGAAGCTACAAGTCACAGTGTTACAAGTCTAAACCGGAAACATCGCTCAAATGGCCAGTTGCTATTAGTCGAGCGCCTATGAGCTGCCAGTTCAGAATTTAGACTTAATTATAATCTGCTATTTTTAAGACATGTTTCATTTCTTTGATCCTAGCACTCTTTACTCTGCCTTTGCCTTTACAGAGTTTTTAGTTCAAATTATAATAAAAGGGAATGCGTTTTTTTATATAACCGGTTTCTCTTTGAAAACCGGTTAAAAGAAGTTTTTTATAACTATACCGTTTTTGCATTCTCGTAACTACACAAATTACTTAGGATAAAATATTAAAAATAAATTAAATGTCGAACGTTTTTTATTGTAGACATATTTTTATCGTAATTTAGTAGAATATTGTAAATACTATTAAATAAACAAATATATTTATAAATAATTGTGTGTAATATTAAATTATAGCTTATTTAGTTGTAATATTTTTTGCACAATTTTAGGTTTTTACCGCAATTTTGTATATTTTAGTTGTTAATAAATAATTGTGTGTAAATTATTTAATAATTTATTTGTCTATAAAATGATAGTGTTATTCGAAGGATATGTTGATGGTGTGTAACGTGGTTAGTAGGTAGTATTTAAGGGAAAGTGCTGCGGTTTTTTTATTTGTTTGTTCACATCAATTCTTGTGATTAATTAAAACGTTTTCGTTTTAAAATTATTGAGTAGTGTATAATAATGAACAGACTTCACGCACGGTTTCTTTTTCATCAAGAAATTGACACACACAATTAGACAATTTCACAATTAGAAACCAAAATCATATGGAAAATTAGTAACATTTTTTTATTAAACAAGTGCTCATTAATCATCACTATCAGTATGAAAAATAAATAATTTCTAAATACCAACTCAAAAAGTACGTCACTTGTTATTGAAAATGTTCATCTGATTTCTGGGATGGGAAATGTGCCTTGGAGATGTCGAAATATGCAAAATGTAGTATCCGCTTCCTTACTGCTTTCAGGCCTCGGCCTGTATCTCTTGACTAAACTAGGCTCTCGAACACGGGGCTGACACCGGAGGACAGCGACACTAGAGTCTGGCGGGGTAAGATGAGCCTAGAAAAGAGCGGAAATTAAAAAAAAACCAGCGTGTTACAACACCGTGTATAAAGCTGGTTTTCCACCAGAGCCGGCCGAGCCGCGGTGGAAATAGGTAGTAAGTCCCATACGATTTCAATTCTCGCATCGTCTCGTCTCGTCTCGCCCCTCCGGTGGAAAACCATTATAATTGAAGTTTTTATGATATTCTTCAATGTGTATAATAATAGCAGGAGTAGCCAGTAGCCACCCTTTAATTCTGTTTTAAAGCAAACTCAGTCCAATTTATTATGGAACAGTTACTTTCTCAGTGACCATATCAAGTAAGTATCAAGATTAGGACATTTGACAATGATATTACTGTTGCCATATAAATCTCAAGCTCATCTTTCCCTGGCCAGACTATATCGTCCTCACGTCTAATCTCTACTCTATACTAATATTATAATGGCAGAGGGGGCAAGTGCGCCCCCGGGCTAAGAGCGCCTTGCATCAAACATATCGAGATCTACAGATATTTCACAAATAACGACATCTTACATTCATGCAACAAACTAAAACAAGTTTATTGCATGGATTTCAGCGAATTCATATTGATTTAAATGACTGAATGATGAATGAGGCGCACTTTCCCCCCTGGCGCACATACCCGAACTGACCCTATAGAGGAAAAGCTTTGTAAGTTTGTATGTAATGGGTAATCTGCGGAACATTCTTTTAACTGCGTGTAGAACCAGGTTCCAGGTTCTTTTAACTGTGTGTGCTCTCTGGATGCTGGTTAGACTATATTTTATATATATTATTATTTTACACGGGTCTAACGCGATATTTACTTACCTTTATTTCTGACGTTTCGTCGCGGGTTGCACCGGTCACGGTCGCAGATGACTGTCGTCTCAGCAAGTTGGCAACGGGGACATGCGTACAATATTTCACTACCCTACAAAAGTCGATAAAAATGTGGAGGGTAGACACGAAAAACAAAAAGTCCACTACCCCCCTTTATTTTACTAATTGTCCAGCACGGCTATCACAAGACGGCGCGCGAGCTCTCTCGATTTTTCTCGCACTAAACGTCTCTCTCTTATTAGAACAAGAGGTAGTGCGAGAAAAATCGAGGGTCTGCCTCTGTTCTTTGCAATAGGCGGGCGAAGCTGCGCGGGCAGCAAACAAACAAACATCGCAAAACATCGGTTTGTTACATAGACAACCTTCTGTATATTTGTAAGTACCATCGTCCATCATTTATTTTGTGACGATGGAATCATGTTTGTCAAGTTGACATTTGCCGCGCCGACTATTATTTAAAGTGTCATTAGCAGGCCCCGTACTTTTCGCGCCGATGACGTTAAACTACACAAAGGATGATGTCAAATAGTCCTTTCGTAGACTGTTACGACGTATAAACCTCTTTAACACTTTCGCAACCGGACTAAAAATAGAACAATACACCAGATCCGACAGAACTTGCTAGGCGTGTAGGTTTATACTACTGCCCGCCTAGCGGGCTGAGCCGGCTGAGCAAACATTACGAGTGCCTACCAGCCGGGTTCTTGGTTGCGCATTGGCACTTAAAATCGTCTTTGACTGACATTGTCATTCGGATTTACAATAAGTTGACGTTGTAATTGTTTAGTTATTGTATTTTCACAATTATATGTAGGTAGTAATTATTTTTTACTACCTACTGTATAAATACATGAATATTGTGAGGATTTTCCGTTTCTGGAGGTTCGGTAACAAGCTTCATTAAACAAATTTTATTTATCACGTCATTCGACGTCATTTTTAACCGACTTCAAAAAAAAGGAGGAGGTTCCCAATTCGGTTGTATTTTTTTTTTTTTTTTCAATGTTTGTTACCTCAGAACTCCGTTATGGATGAGGCGATTCGTATTTTTTTTTTGTTTGTAAGTATATGCTCCCAGGTGGGTCCCATTTAAAAAAAAAATCAGTTAGATGATGGGATCCATGAGGAATTGAGGGAACTCCTCAATTATATTAGGCACGCATGTAGTGATTTTGGTATTTTCTATTATATCTCGTGTATTTACACCCGGAAATCATAAATTTGGTGGAGTGGAATTGATGATGAAGACCAAAGATGACTTATGGAATTCCTCAATTATGTACTTAAAAGTACAAAAGTACGTCACAGATTCTGATAAGATTCCGTTGAAATAGCAGCTAATGAAGTGCCAAAGGTGATCCTTGTGGATTCGACGGAAGTCCTCAAATATTATCGGCCCACATACAGCGATTGGGTTTTTTTCTCTAATAATCAACGCATTTGCGCTCGGAAATCAGTTCATGTGGTAAATTGGAAAATAAATGTGGAAATGTTCTCGTAGCTTGGCGGAGTACTAAACTGAAGTCGGTTAAAACTTTGTTTTTAAAGTAAATTATTACCTCACCGACACGAAAATGACGAGCCCTGGTCATTAGCTACCTTTTTGTCAAAGTGACTTACGTTTTTATGACACGCGTCTTAACAATAAGCTTCCTTAAACGTAAGTAAAGGCGAATAAGTCATTTAACATTTAAATCATTAGTTATGGTGTGACAAGTAAAGTTCACCTTTCATTTGTCATATACACCACGTGTCCCAAGAGTGAAAGTCAAGCCGAAAATAGGCTGAATCATATCATAACAGTTATCAAAAAATAGAAAACAAAACGAAATAGAATAGAATAACATTTATTGTCTAAAATAAAAATACATGGAAAACAAAAATTAATGGACATACTTTAATGATGTTTAAGGCGCCGTAGGTTCAGCGAAGTTAAGCGAACAAGAGTTTTTGCAACAATATAATGCGTCTGAATAGTAATACGAATAGTAATCTTAAGGCTTTTCTGCAGGGAAATCAGTGCTTCGAAACATGATTAAGCAAATTTCGCTCGATAGAAAAAAATCACGAACAATGAACATATGTAGGTCTAAAACACACAAAAATACACTTAAAATATTCGTAACAAATTATGCACAAAAGCTATAAATATTAAAATTGCTTCTAAAAATCGACAATATCATGTTTGAGGGAAATCAGTGTTTACGTATTTATTTATTTAAACGGCCAAAAAATTAAAATTAAAAACATGATATCCGCGCTTCCGAGCACGCACTTCCATCTCGCTCACGCTTATGCTCAGTGAGAGGGAGTGAAGACCATGAACCTACGGCGCCTTAAACCTACCTACCCACAACGGCTACAAAAGTTTACTATTCTTCAATATGTACCTATGTTGGTGTGTTACCGTGAACAACTCTGCTTTAAATTAAATACTAAAGTTAAAACACAAGTGCATCCGTTTTAAATAAAATCCCACTGTTGCCAAAAATGTACCTACTTACTTAAATTAAAATCGTTAGACCAACTATTTTTAACAGACTACTGAAAAAAAATGTAGGTATGCCCCTAATTTGGCAAGTAGTTCCAAAAGACATAAGCCTATTTACTCCGAATTTCAAAATGGTAGGGTCACCTGTCCAACATTGAAACTTTGGTGCACAGTGAAACACGTCCAAAACCCGATGTTGCTGACCCCGCGTAAAGTTTTTTTTTTAATACATCGTGTTTACTAATTAATTATCTATCTCTGTGCCAAATATCAGACTCGTATATCTTTTAAAACGTCGGAGCTAGGATATACTTCGTATGCTTTGAAATGTTGGTGTTTCATTGATGGACAAGTTAACAACACTTCGTCGGGGATAGTGCAATACCGCGTAACTAGCACTGGTAAATACTGCGTATCTACACAACACCCATAGTGCGAAACCGCGTATCTAGCGAAATACTGCGTATCTACACAATTACCCAAATTTACAGGAGAAGCTTGGTACATTTATTCTAATCAGTATTTTACGTTCGTTGGCGGGAAAACTTAATTTGGCTATTTTTGTTAGATACGCGGTATTAACCAATGCTAGTTACGCGGATTTGCCCTATGGGTGTTGTGTAGATACGCAGTATTTACTAGTGCTAGTTACGCGGTAGGTATTGCACTATCCCCGACGACTTGCTAGATTAAGTATTAAAGAAAAACTTGTGTTTTAAAAGGGTGTCCGATGCATGTTGTTTGATGGAATGGCATAGGAAATTGAGACGTACTGGCATAATAAATAAATGATAACAATGTTGCGTAACGGAGCGACGGGCTCCGCACGCCCCGGGGCTGTTATACCTACTCTACGCGTTTAATGGATTTGTTAGATGGGTTCCTCAAACGCGTTGTTTCAATGTAGCGTTTTCCCGAGTCGCATTTTTCCGCGATCGATCAATTTCCTTGTCGCTTTTTTACTCGTAGCTTTATTCAGCGTCTCATTGTTCCGCAATCGCCTTATTTTCGTGTAGATATTTATCGTTTTTCCGATCCGAGTCGGTTTTGCACCTAAGTCCCTGTTCAAAGGTGGGCATCAAATTAACTTTTTTCTGAGATCAACCAATGCCAAGATAGTGGTGTATCGTAGGCTGTAGGGAACAGGGGCTTAGTAGCAAAACTGACTCGGATCACGGATAGGTTAGAAGACGGAAGCGGAAGCAAAGCTTCCGCTTTCGTCTTCGAGGTTTTTTTTTTTATAAAAGAGCGGAAAAAACCAACAATATATAAAGCGATTGCGGAACAATGAGACACTGAATAAAGCTACGAGTAAAAAAGCGACAAGGAAATTGATCGATCGCGGAAAAATGCGACTCGGGAAAACGCTACATTGAAACAACGCGTTTGAGGAACCCATCTAACAAATCGTTTAATGTGCCTTTACCTCACCCGTCACGCTAGTCAAACTAGACCCCTACCTACGCTTAGTTACTACGAATCGAGGCGTCAAGATATATTTGTGGGTTATTGTTAAGGTGAGCTTAAAACAAGTTACAGAAGTGATGACCGCCGTAGACCAGTTTTCGACAACACAAATAATAAGTGCTTATACGAATATTTATTTAACAACATAATGTCATTAACAGTAACATACCAAACATGACATAGAAATAGAAACATTGGAACTACAACTATTGGAATAAGAAATAGTGTACTGAAGCCAGTTCTAAACAAAACTACTTATAAATACTATAATAACATTATATGGTGCATACGGTGGTTGGCTGGTTACAGTACTACTCGTTAAGATCTCATACTCGTAATGGTCAGTTGTACTTTATTTTTTATTTTTAGTCAGGCAACAAGGCCCTTATTTACAAATACCTTACAGACTAACATACATAACAACATACAAAACTTTAACATAACACAAAAACACGTTAAGACGGCGACGCGCGGCGCAAGTTCTGACATCAATTAGGCTGATCGAGATAAGTATAATATAATATATTCTATTTTGCTGATCACTTGCTCGAAGAAGTATAATTACAAAATAAAATTATCATATACATAGGTACCTTTCGTTAATTTATTTATTTTTAGTAAACAGACCCTTCAATTTTGCTTGCATATATGTTACAAATTAATGAATATGAATTTTCTTGTTATTCCGGTTAATATCGCACTGGTCAAGGACGCCAGTTAAACTTTCAAATAACTTATTTGAAAAGAAAATGAGGATTTTTAATTTTATTACATCATCGATAAAGTTCGCCACACCAGGCTAAATTCCGCGACCGAATTCCGTCGAGTAATTCCGCTGAGCCCGCCACATAAAAATGCAACGCAGACCGTAGGCCCAGGGATTTGGTATGTCATAGCTGCGGCCAAAATTACGCAGCGGAACCAGTTTTCTCAGTGGTTCTAAGTATGTATAGGACTAACTTAAAAAAATAAAACAGAGAGGGTCAAAGACAGCTCATACAAATTGACATAGGATTATGACGTCACAGCATTTTCTTTGTACTAACCGTTGTGTAGCTAATCACGTAGGTATATTGCTGTTTTGGTCGTGAAATACTGCGTTTAGTTTTAGGTAGTTCTTATATTTTTTTAATCTGTTGGTACGAGTATCTTTAAAAGATCCTTGGCTGATAATAGAAACATAATTTTTGGAACCCTTCAAGTCTCATATCTTTTTATGATTTTAATTATATTTTGTAATGTCATCAATGTCAAGCAGCGGTCGTGGCTTCGAATCCCGGCTCGTACCAATGAGTTTTTCGGAACTTATGTACGGAATATTTACCGTTAGCTTTTCGGTGAAGGAAAACATCGTGAGGAAACCGGTCTAATCCGGTCCGGTCTTCCAATGAGGTCTAGTTTTCCCTCTGGGTTGGAAGGTCAGATGGCAGTCGCTTTCGTAAAACTAGTGCCTATGCCAAATCTTGGGGTTAGGTGTCAAAGCGGACCCCGGGGTCCTTTAGGGGCATTGCCGGGAATAACGCTTGGAGGATAATGAATTATATTTTGTAATTTACACTTTATTGCAAAAAAAACATGGTTAACTATCAATATAGCAACACGACTTTATACGTTTGAACATGAGGAAAGTACCCAATTCAATCTGCATGTAGCGAGCCTAAGTAACGACCCGAAACTAGTCGAAGCTAGGTTTGACACACACGGGTAATTGCCACTAAGTAGTCCCGTTCGTGATCTATAGTAGTGCTTGGTATGTTAGGTACATAAAAAATAAGAAAGGTTACATTATGCATATGATACTACCTACTCAAAAACCGGTTAAGAATTTTAGGATTAACCGGTTTCTTATTTTCGTACTAGGTTAAGTCATATTCATATTTGTCTGACGTGACGCGCCATTACGATACCGGTTTCATACATTTATTACGGTTATATTCACACCCATCTAAAGCGCTATGACGTGGCCGCTCCTGTCGTGTCAGGGCCCATCAGAGAGCACGTCAGATAAGTATGCATCCTGCTTTAGCCGTGCATGAAAAAAAAACCGCAGCACATTTTTTACTGTAAAGAAAAGATGTAGCCGGATTTTCTGTTCGAATTGATGATAATACCGTGTATTAGCTTAAGCACAATTTTTATTTAACGATTTTGGGCAGTGTGGTCCGTATTAGGCTGGATTTGGCCGAATAGTAAACTGTTTTCATGAATGTCAAATTGATACTTAAGCCGCGTTTAGCTACAGGCGTTATGTAGCGCGACACGAAGCTAAGAAGCCTGACCTAAGCCAACTTGGACTGGCGGATATAGAAAAAATAAACAACATTTTTTTTTTGTCGCGAGGCTGCTGACTGAAACATTGGTTGCCTGAAAGTGTGTACGCTGTTTATATAACGAAATGCTGGTCTAAAGCGAAAATTTTTTTTCACCTTTCCTACAATTTCCGCTCTAGTCCAATTTGGCTCAGTTCGGGTTGCACAGGGCGGTTCCACAACACTTCGGGAGCTCAAGTACAGCGAGCCATCTGGTTGCCTCTCGGACACTGAAACTACGTGTCGTTGCTTTAACTATTAGGCGTTACACAGTGTACTTATAACTTATAACATGACATTGTATCAAAAATACAGCATTTTCTTACGAGGTGGCAGCTTACGACCCTTGTGATGTCGGCGCATTGCGTAACTTTTCGAACGAGCGATAGGACATACATAAACTGTCATTTTCCCCTCCAAAAAATTCAATCGATATATCCTAACACGCGTTCGAACAGTTACGCAATTGCCTTGCTGCCTGTTTCACGAAACTATAAGTAACTTGTAGCTTCGTAAAACGGCCCACTGATCTATCAAAATGTGTTAACTATTTGAGAGAATAATCCGAAATGTAGGCATCACAGTTTACAGGCCAGTATATTTTAAATATCGCCACCCAGCGGCGGTCATTCCATACAAAACTATCGATTTGATGGACGTTACTTCCTACACATCATATAGCCCGCGAGCTAGCAACAGTTTTTCGTGACCAATCAACCCCCGTGCGATAACTTGTGAGGTTAAGTATGTTGTATCATGGAGCCCCGTGGACGTCAGCTGCTGCTCCGTTGGTGGGTAACCAGCAGCAGCCACCCAAACGTGTAAAAAAAAGAGAGTAGATTAACGCCTGCTGTAAAGTGCATGGCAAAGTATCGCACCGTCGCTTTAACCGCGCGTTTATAGTAGAAATATATTTTAATATTTCCGTTTGACCAGCTGACGGGTTTTCCACCACTGTACAGCCAGCTGACGATTTTTTTTCTTCCTAATAGTGGATTAACTATCATTTGATGATAAAATGAATCGAGGGTAAAAGGCTTCTTTTTTACGTGTTTTAGTGGCTGCTCCACCCACCAACGGAGTCGCAGCTGACGTCCTTCATGATACAACATTCTTAACCTTCTCACAAGTTATCGCCCGGGGGAAGTGACAGACAAAAAAATACTCCTAGCTCGCAGCCTAATATAATAATTTCCAACGGTTTGTCACTCAGCTTTGTGTAGGGAATGCAATAACCGGTCAATATTCGTAACCGGTTAGGATTTCGGTTATGTTGGAACCAGGACAGGTAAGACGGACTAACCGCGGTAAAAACCTTGGACTAAGTACCGTCTGAGACCCCAACGAGTGCCGGCTCCGCTTTACGCCGCGGGATCGCGCAGCCCTGCTATTCTGTTTAACTTGTTTTAACCTCACCTCACCGTTCACCCACGAAAATCTTGACGCCGCGATTCGGAGTAACTAAGCGTAGGTACAGGTCTAGTTTCGTTAGGAGTGACGGGTGAGGTGGCGCATTAGTGCGTTCCGAGTAACAGTCCAAAATAATCACAAGTGCGCCGACCCTTGATTTATTTGAGGATTCGTTGATAATCGAAACCTTGTCGGTCGCAATCTCGAACATTCCAAATGGTTTATATCTAATCTTAATATGTACCTATAAAAAACCCGGTATTGCAGATTAGCTCTATTGTTCAAACATTTCTAATTACTTGTCTATGGTTGATTGTCTGAGAATTAACGGAAAAAAAGAATTATTGATGTGTAAAATAATAGGAATCCGTTCTTAAGGTTCACTTCGTCCCACCTTCGTCCGGAATATGTAGTACTACGTTTAAATTGTAGGTACAGTGTATTTGGACGAATTCGAAATGCGGGGAACACAGAGGAGATAGGAACAGGACGAAATAGGATTGCGAACGAAGTGAACCTATAGGCAAATCCGTAGTCAAGAATCCAATGTATTTGGTAAGAAAAAAACCGGCCAAGTGCGAGTCGCACTCGCGCACGAAGGTTTTTCCGTAACATTATCTATAAAAAGGGCAAAAACAACGTGTTTGTTTTATGGGAGCCTCTTTAAATATTTATTTTATTCTGTTTTTTAGTATTTGTTGTTATAGCGGCAACAGAAATACATCATCTGTGAAAATTTCAACATTCAAACTGTCACGGTTCATGATATGATGAATATGATGATACAGCCTGGTCACAGACGGACGGACGGACGGACAGCGGAGCCTTAGTAATAGGGTCCCGTTTTTACCTTTTGGGCTGCCTACGAAGCTGAAGGTTCGAATCCCGGTGAGGGCAAATATTTGTGTGATGAGCATGAATATTTTGTTTCTTAGTCTTGGATGTTTTCCAATATCGTCATCGAGTACCCATAACAAAAAGTCTTGGATCGGATGGACCGATTTGAATGCGGTTTTTTTTTATTCCAAAGCTGATGTGATCCCGAGTGTTCTTAGCCATGTTTCATGAAAATCTGTTCAGTCGTTTTTGAGATATTGGACTTTGAAATGAAAATGTCGGGGGTCTTTAAACTTTTCTAAGTTGTAGTTATTTTCAAGTTTTGTTTATTTAGATACGGTTGACAAAAAGCTGGACACCCGGTCATACGAATTAATTTTGGCCCAAGCTAAAACGCAGTTACTTTGCTCGCTCGTTCAATGAAGTAATATAGATTAGTGAATTTGTGCAATGGAATGGACGGAACACGGAACCAAGGCGCGATGATGCTACTCACGTTGACCTGTTTACTGCCACTTATGTTGATGTAATATGCCTTTATTGTTGATTTTTTATTTTCTAGCAATAAATTTTTATTGCTGATACCTTTATTTACACGATCCATTCTTCACAATAAACATAATTTAAATGGAAGCAACGACAACATTTTTTTATTTATGAATTTAATTAATTATCTAGGTAGTTGTATTCTTTAAGTAGTTGTTTTTTTGGAATTGTAACTATTATTGCATTTTAGCAGTCTACGTTTGTATTTACGTGTGTTCCAACGTAGCGTTTAAGATACTGAACCGATTTCGATAAATGAGGTGTCAATCTATTCGAAATTATGCTCCCGGCGACATTAGGCATAGGTTTGTATGAAAAAACAGTTTTTTTTATTTTTTTTATTATTTATTACAACGACACCCTCTTCCAATGGGTGTCTTAATCATTATCGGGTGAAATGTGACCCTTTAAATGCCCTTACCGGTATTCAAACCCTGGACCTCCAGCATCGTAGGCAGGGGAAACTAAAGGTTAAACCGCTCGTGAATAGTGTTTCTCCTTAACGCCCTTCTGATACACGTGTCTCATAAAAAGATTAACCTGTTAATTGCTCTTATTAATCGGTCATAACTTCTTATGTCAAGCAGTAATCAAGGTTGTCAATGCAAGATGATTTTAATTGTACGCAAAGAAATTATTGATTCGCTGACCGAAAACGCAAGGCGAAAGGGTAGTCGCTCTGTCTTAGTGGGTCCCTTTCTAATAATATAGGTAATTAGGTACTATATCTATATATATATATAGCATAGAGACACACACATATGTGATCAAGATGTAAGCATGGACAGTACCACAAGTAGGAACGAGATACAATGTCGTATATTCTCCTGTCCCACAACGCGTAGGTATAGTACTCCAGGCAAAATACGGTTTTGAAAAACATTAATTTATAATAGCGTTTTTTTTGTTGATTTCATTTGAAAATGTTATTCTAAGATGATTTAGTCAAGAATCCGACAAACTTTCCACCCGGAAGTAATTATGTAGATTTAAATGAAGCATGCATTATCTTTTTTTGTACGATTTATCTTGAATATTATAGAGCAAATGTAAATGAACCAAAATAAAGACAAAAACATTTATTAATATTTTTACTGACTTTTTAGAAGCCAGTTAACTTATCATTTTTTCGATGTCTGAAATTTTGTCGGATTTTGTCGCTGGGTAACTATTTAATTGATAATATATCCGTTATACTTAAAAAGTAAGCTATTATAAATTATTTCCAAAATTGACATTTTTTCCATACAAGCTGTCAGTTCATTGCCTGGACTATAGGCTTATTTTGTGTGTTACCACCTGTCAAAAAATTGTACTGAAACTACTAAAACTGAAAGTAAGACTAATGTACTTATAATATGAGATGTCGAGGATGTATTTAGTCTCTTCGTCCCTTGAGCATTCGCTAGGCCTCCATCACTTTAGCAACCGGACTAAAATTACAAATACAAATACAAATCATTTATTTCGGACTATAAAATCCATAGTGTTAGAGGTTACATTACAAACTTAGGGCTATGGTTAGTGTTCTATAATTAAGCTAAACGTAAATTACATTAAAGGCGCCTGGGCACCGGTATTACAGGCGCATGCAGTTGCACATAACGCTGCAGCAGCGGCGAGTCCCAGCGGTGGGCTAGCATGCTCAGGATACTATTTGCGCTGCCACGACTGCGATTGAGGAGAGACGCACATCGTTTCCTCATGATGGTAAAAAAGCATTCCGTGTGCGCCTCCGCAAACATTGTCGACGCACTGCAGTACCGTGGCAGCCCGAACATCCTCCTGAACGCGCCATTATATTGGACTCGCAACGCGCTGTAAGCCCGCTGAGTAAAGTTAGTCCACAGACCGCACGTGTAAAAGGTTTGGCAAAAAGCCTTAAATAAAGTTAGCTTGACCTCCCCACCACAGCGTGCGAATCTGCGGGCCAACATGTTACAGCGGACGCACAGCGCGCGGCGCTCGCGCTCTATGTCCTCGACGTCCGACATCGTCTCAGTCACCCAGTGGCCCAGGTACTTGAACTTGTCAACTCTCTTTAAAGGTGTACCACAAAGTGCGACCGGTTCCATTCGGTAGGTTTTCTTACCCGCTTTAAATTGCATCACTTCACTTTTAGTAGCATTGTACAATAGCCCGTGGGCCTCCGCGTATGCTTCACAAATTGGAACAATTCACCAGAAACCGACAGAACTCGCTAGGCGTGTAAGTTCATAGTGTTCATCATACCACTGTCCTGTCCGCCTAGCAAATATTACGAGTGCCCGCTAGGCGGGTTCTTGGTTGCGAACGTGTTAAAATCTACGATATATGTATACGTATATATATGTATATATTTATAATATGTCAATGAGTGGGAGAGGGACACACTGAATACAACGTGAGTCTTTCGGTCTCGTTTTCAGCCTTTCTATGGTCTATTTAAAAACAGTCCAGTGACTATTTTAATGTGTGATGTTCCTACCAAAATTGGTCTCACGAAGTCTGCGTCGATTATCGAATCGGGTTTTTTCCTGGGATGATGACCTCTGGCTGGTAAGAAGTTGTTTTTGTAGTAGAAAACTGTGCGTTCATTTTATACATGCATATTTATTAATTTGGAACCCCACTGATCAACATCTCGGAATTGCTGTGTAAATACTAGTTAAGTTAATTGTAACAAACAGAACACCAAATTTATTGTAATGTTAGTTAATAGTTATACTCGTATGTACTTTATATTTAATAAATTTGATTGTGTCATATATGGAGTAAATATGCGTATTATTTACACCATAAGCCTACAGACTAGTGTATTCCATGGCATGTAAGTAGAACCTGGGGTGTTATTCGCTAAGCGCTAATACGGCTCACCCCGCCGATCACCCGTCACGAAACTAGACCTCTACCAACGCTTAGTTAGTACGCATAAGTCAAGATATATTTGTGGGTGAGCGTTGAGGTGAGCTTAAAACAAGTTACAGTATAGTTATAGTTATTCTCAATCCCGGGTTTGAAATCCGATATTAGATTTGAATCGCGGGATTTCGATATTAATATCGGTATTTCGATATTAAGGTGAGTTTTGAAGATTTGTCATTAAAAAACCACTTTTATCTGGAAAATATTTATATATTACATTGTATTATAAATCACATTAATGTAAATCTATAGGAATTAATACTATGATCGTCAAGGGTTGATAATATAATTGATAATAAAAAATAAAAAAATACAAATAACACTGCATAACTTCTCAGCCTCTCACGGCTTCATGAATTCGTCCATGAAATAGATTGTGTTATCCAAAAGTTCTCTCTTCTTCTCAAATCTCAGATAGCATGCATGGCGAAACGCCACCCCGTTGCTATGGGTGCGCCCGCGCGCCGCCTTACTTCAGAATCTGGACGCCTCCCGCCTGCGGTGTGAATAAGTGCTGTTATCCACGTTAATCCCCTAGCCTGATCCCCCAGAGGAAAAAAACGGTTAGGTTGTTAAGTGAACTGCGACCCTACAGCGCGCGAGCCGAGCGAGCGAAGCGAGCGTGACGCGGCAGCGTCCGGCGAAGCGCCATAACCGAACATAATCATTTTTTCCTAGTTGAATAGAAAATAATTGCCGCTAGGTTCCCCTGGGTGATCGGGGTCAGGTGATTAACGTGGATAACGTGGAATAAGTATACCGCTTCAACCGCGCCCGACCCGCGCCGCGCACGACCCGCGTTTGATGTGTGGAGGCCTTATCATGTCGGGGTTTATAACTGTGACCACATCCACATGAAAGATAGAGAATAACGTCAAGTTTTATGTAAAATAAATGATTGATTGATTGAGAGAATAGTTGCAGTAGCGCGCTGCGCAACATAGGTCAGCATCATGTACTTTAGTCCAGGCAATGAACTGACAACTTGTATGGAAAAAATGACAATTTTGGAAATAATTTATAATAGCTCATTTTTTATGTATAACGGATATATTATCAATTAAATAGTTACCCAGCGACAAAATCCGGCAAAATTTCAGACATCGAAAAAATGATAAGTTAACTGGCTTCTAAAAAGTCAGTAAAAATATTAATAAACGTTTTTGACTTTATTTTGGTTCATTTATTTGGTTTATTTGCTTTATAATATTCAAGATAAATCGTACAAAAAAAGATAATGCATGCTTCATTTAAATCTACATAATTACTTCCGGGTGGAAAGTTTGTCGGATTCTTGACTAAATCATCTTAGAATAACATTTTCAAATGAAATCAACCAAAAAAACGCTATTATAAATTAATGTTTTTCAAAACCGTATTTTGCCTGGAGTATTAGTTGGTAGCAGCGAAAGTAGTCAAAAATAACGCAACGTCTTTATCACCTTATACTTAGGAGAAAGGACATGCTACGATATATTTGGCTGCTACTATCAGTGGCGGCGGGTGAACATTTTCGGTGGGCAACCCATATATTCAGAGCAATGACGCGTGGTTGCAGAGTCCAAGAGGCACCCGGATCGCTCGCGGTATTTGAGCTCCCCAAGTGTTATGGAACCGCCCTGTGCAACCCGAACTGAGCCAACTTGGACTGGGGCGGCATCCGGTTGCCTCCTGCTTGTATGGGCGCTCCGCCAGTGCTAACTATATGGATGCTGAGTGTGCCTACCTAAGTCGGTCCGACTTGCGTCCACAAGGCACCCGTTTTGCTGCGCAACGCGTCCGTCGTATAAAATAGCCGAACCGGTGAAGTACCTGTCTGCACCTTACAGAAGACCGCACCCAATAGCGCTACTATACTTTGTATGTAAGTGTGTTATTATTTATTTATCGTATGGCATTTTTTTGGTCACTGGATTACATATAAAATAATAAGAAAATTGGCTAAAGATTTAGATTTGCCCTCTTCAAGTACTCTGTGGTGTAAGTGTGTTGATAGTGAAAGATGAAACTCATCCTGAACAAGAACTCCCGAAGAGTTCGAAACATGTCGTGAAATTTAAAACGTGAGTTTAACCGTGGATTTTTGAATAGTATTTTAGGCCCCCCCCACACTACTGGCGTCTTGTGAACGTTCTCTCTCATACAAAATGCGCATGCGCAATGACGCGGAGTCGATGCAACGCACAGACGCCGCGCCGCGCAGACGCCGGTAGTGTGGGGGGGCCCTTAGGGAAGTCAGGGAGCTTGTGGTAGGTACCTAACAGGAGTGGCCCCTAGTAGGCCTAGGCGGAAATGAGGCTCTGCTTATGGTGGCATGGCAACCAGTAAAGCTCCTATGTAGAAATCTATGGGTACCTACTCTAAGGTTGAGACTGTTGAGAGTGAAGGAATGCATACTTGTAAGTATCCTAATTCCTAACAGTCATCACAATAGAGTCACTAATCGCTAGGAGGATTATTCTAGTGGGTTGGTCTGCACGTCGGATTGACAACTAGGTAGAAGGCGTATAAAGCAGTCACTTTTAAATAAAATTATTTATGTGTTTTTTGGGTTCCGTTGCCAACATGGTAAATAAGGAACCCTTATAGTTTCGTCACCGCCATCTGTCCGTCTGTCATTCAAATACACCTCACAGTATTTGAGTAAAAATTGGAGTACTTAATAGGTCTATTTTATGAGCCGCTACATAGGTTTCAAAATCATATGATAATAGTACATTGTTTAACGAGGCGCGTAAGTGGAATATTGCGAACAAGAGTCTATCAGAAGCCCGACTCCGAAGGTTTTTGTTGGACAATGTTTTTCATCACATTTGCGAGGAAACAAATACATTTTAGATGAAATGAATACAAATCGTAATAAAAACTGCAACATGTCAGTCGTCCATTTTGTGGAATTTGACGTGAGGCGCGTATGGCAAAGACCCTTCGGTATACAACCACGATTTGAAAACACTTAAAAACATTTTACATAGACACTAAATTATAAGAACATATTAAATCTGTAAATAATTCAGTTAAACATGATTACTTAAGTAGTTTTTTAAGTTTAAATTAAGTAGTTTAAATTTATTTATAAATACGTTTTCAGACATCGCATTTGATATAAAACCTCTTTGCTTTGTAACTGCCGCAAGAGTGACAGATACAGAAAGACGCAGATTTAAGAAAAAAACCATTACGCCCGTGGGCGTAACACAGGCTATTACAGCTCTGTGTGTCTGCGCATTATGAAGCCCTTTTCGAGCAAGTGTGATGAAATTGGGGGGCGCTCCATACATGAAACTGGAAGTCAAAAATATAATATTGTTTAGTATAGACAGTTAGGTTTTAATTTATATCGCCGTGCGAAAGAGAAAGCATTCGGCAAGGTGAAACAGACGCACGCGCGGCCGTCGTGACTCCCCGGGCGCATTCGGATTGCGTAAGTGGGACAGACCTACGCCGCCAGAGCGAGAGAGAGAGCGAGCGGCCGCGTGGAGAGAGTTGATATGGCCGCCGAGCTGTACGGAGGTTCGGTATAATACCTTGTCGATTATTTTTGGTTGAACTCGCACGGAGCGCCCATACGGAACGGCGCCGAGTTCTGGTGCTTAAGTGGCATACCTACCTAGTTCATGGTGTCTGGGATTAGCTGTGGACTGCAAGGAGTTGACTGGACGGGTCCTGGTGAACGGAGAGGGTTCGCCCGCCCTAGCTCAAGGCGGCAGCCTCATCGAAGACTCGCAGCAAGTACACAAACACACACGTACTCATTCACACAAACACATCCTTGCTGGCGATAATTCTGGAAGCTTGAGGAACGGGGTGAGTAGGTAGCCTTAAGTTACGTAGGGTATATGAAACTTTAGCGGCGTGCATCGCGCCCAGTTGCTCTCGCCAGGAGTACTGTTTGTATGAGGGTCAGCTGATGGGCCCCTGGCTCTCCGGCTAGTCTTGGCGAGAAAACAATTTTGGTAACCAGAGCGTGGTTCATATCCACAGTGTAGGGTAGATTTTCCTTCAACCGCATTCCTTAGAAGCGGGCTAGCGACGTAATTATTGAAGTTACGAGTAACAAGTACTTACTTATTCTGTAGTTAAGATTGCATTATATTACGATTCCATGTTATGTAATTAAGGATAAGTAAACGATAATAGTAACTGGTTGAGTGAATAAAGTTAATTGTTGCGTTTTAGTTACGGAAATAATATATCGGTAATATTGGTAAATTAGGGTTCCGTCGCAAATTTATTCACTCTAAATAAATTATTGATTGGTTTCGGATAACATTCAGTGTCATTATTATTGTTGTTTACTTGCGTGTATTGATGAATACACTGTTATCACGAGGTTTTACTTGTTTTCGGAAGTAATTTGGCGAAATAACAATTTAATAAGTTTGGAACGCGCGGTAGGAGTTTCGCGTGACGGTTTGGTTCACTTATTATTTGTTATCGGTATATTGATACCTAGTCCATTGAGTGTGGCAATTAAGTTAATTGTGTTAAATCAATATTTTATAATACGGAACCAACTCGGGAAAAGGTTCACACTTGACTTCGGTTGTTGTTAGGAAAACATTGAAGTTGCGATTTCTGATTGTAAAAATATTCATTTAAGTTATAGTGTTGTTTTCTGCTGTGTATTAGAATACTGTTAGTTTAGGGTAAGGTTGCCAGTTTGTGAACTGAAGTTGGTACCATGGCACCCTCAGTAATTAAGACGGTCGCTGCGAAAATTGAAGCGGAGTTAAGATGGTTTTCGCTAGTAATTACGATGATTGGTCGAACGGATCGCGAAGACGCATTACTGTCACGCGCGCGACAAGTAGACGAAAGACATGACGCGGTGCTCAAATGGCACGCAGAATATTTGGCCCTTGTGGATGACGAGGACTCTGAGGGGGAAAGTGGGCCTCAGGTTGCTGTGCAGCGCAGCGTGGACCAATGTGGGGAGATGGTTATGAGCATCATTCAGGCGGCATCAGAAATTGAACGGGCGCGAAAGGGAGAGATTCGGGGACCATGCAGGTCGGCTGGCGCGGGGATTCTGGCACCGCTGCCGCCCGTGACCGTGCCAGAATTTTGCGGAGAGTATGCGGACTGGCCCAGGTTTCGTGATCTCTTTAACAGCGTAGTGCATTCGCGTACGGATCTTTCACCTGCGTACAAAATGACGCAGTTAATGGGAAGGCTTTACGGAGAGCCCCATGACATTTTAACGCATTTAGAGATTACGGATACTAGTTACGATACGGCATGGGGCCTCTTAACTGACCGATATGACAATCGGCGGTTAATTATTGATGGGCTCATCGACAAATTATTTGACATCCCGAAAGTATCCAATGTGCAGGAGATACGAGTGAAAATCCTAAATCCGGTCATGGTAGCGGTCAACACATTGGACCGCCTTAAGCTGTCGTTAGGAGATAAGTACATAGGTCTAGTATATAGTAGTTAATAGGGTACTGCGTAAACTACCGAGCGACGTAGTCGCGCGGTTTGAGCAGGCTCATGGCGGTGGGTCAGCGGACCACCTTCCCTCATATGAGGATTTACGGGCGTTCTTGGAGGGCGAGTGTAGGAGGGCGGATTGCCAGGGGGCAACCACGTCGCGCCCCCCCCTCACCCCCCGCCGCGATTGTGGGCCTAAACTGGTCGAGCCTCGCCGGCGAGTCAGGAGATTTAATATGATTAAATCAGAGGTGTGCCCCCTTTGTCGGGGGGACGACCACGACATTACCACCTGTACGGAATTTAAGGCACAGCGGGTGCACAAGCGTAGAGGGGTGGTCAAACAAAGGAATTTGTGTTACCGCTGTTTAGGCGCACACCAGGTGCGTGAGTGCGGCCAGACCACAAATTGTCGGACCTGCGGGGGGGCCCATCATGTGCTCCTCTGTCTAGCCAAGAGTGGGGAGGCGTACTACGGGGCCTCGTCAGGAGGTCGTTCTCTCCCTCCTGGGCCAGCATCGGGTGGACAACCACCCCACCCAAAGGTACGGGACATCGCCGAACGTCGGCATCCCCCTCCCGGGGGGGGGGGGGGGGCGGTTCCAGGATGGCACGAACGGGCGCCCGGAGGTCCCGGAGGCACCCAGGGGTGGAGGCCACGCCCGAGATGCGGGTAGGAGCCCGGAGGTAAGTCGGGAGGGGGCCGGTTACGCGACTTACTCGCACGGGATGGGGGACTCGCTGTTGCCCCCGAGTAGTCATTTCTCCCCTCCCCTCGCAGAGCGCCCACGCCTGGTAGCGCTTCCGCCTCCGGCAGGACGGTTGCCGGTGGGGTACTTCCGGCCGGCGCGCATAGCTCAGATGGGTCGAGGGGAATATGACCCTGGCTGGGACCCATATGTGGGACAGGGGCACTCATACCCCCCTGCAGGATGGGGGGGTGGTGGCCCCCGCTAGGATACGGTCGCCTGTCCCTCCACAACGGCCCCCCAGTCAGCCACGGTACTATTACCGACAGCTAGGGTTACTGTCTGGGGTACGGATGGCCGTTCAGTGCAAGTCAGGGCACTTTTGGATTCTGGAGCACAAGGTTGTATAGTGTCCAGTCGACTGGTGGACAGGCTAAATCTTAGATTAGAGCCATCACGGGATGGCGCAGTAGGCATAGGTGGCAATCGAGTGCCTCACCTCAGGGGCCAGACTACTCTCCAGTTCGAAATGGGTGACTCGACGTCGATCACTCGAGTGAATGCCACGGCTATTGTTTTAGACGAAGTGGTAGGGGTCCTCCCCCAGATACGGTTACCGCCGGCGGTAAGAGGGTTAGCCAACGGGTTGCAGTTGGCCGATCCCCACTTTGAGATTCCTGGACGGGTGGACGTCTTGCTTGGGACTGACGTCCTCGGGAAGCTGCTACGGAGCGGCAAGCGGGAGCTGCAACGGGACGGATTGGTGGCCGTACATACCGCAGGAGGGTACGCAATATTGGGCCCAGTACGGGAACCACAGGAGTCACTGGATGATAGTCTCGCATATTACGGTAGCGTACTGTCGGAGGTCCTGCAGAGGTTCTGGGCGACGGAAGAGCCACCTACAGCTCCTAGGATTAGCCTGTTAGATGAGGAGTGCGAGACCTTCTACCAATATAACACGGTTCGCCTCCCGTCGGGCAGATTTATGACACGGTTGCCATTTCTATCGAACCGACCTCCACTGGGGAGCTCTCGCAGTACAGCGGAGAAACGGATGGTGTCGATGGAGAGGCGCATGAAACGGGACTCTAACTTCCGTCGGAAGTATGTTGAGTTCATGCGTGAGTATTTGGCTTTGGGTCACATGTCGGTGTCCACGGTGGACTGGCGTCGTGAGGAGCATTACCATCTCGCTCACCACGCGGTCCTGAAGAGACCAGACTCCAAAATACGCATTGTATTTGACGGCTCAGTGGCGACCTCTATCGGGGTGTCTCTGAATCAATGCCTGCACGCGGGCCCTAAGATGACTAGGGACATTGCAGACATTTTAACGGACTTCAGGAGACACCAGGTTGTCTTCGTTACGGACGTGAAGATGATGTTCCGCCAAACAGAGATCCATCCGGACGACCGTCGGTTCCAGCTGATATTGTGGCGAGAGAGCCCAGAAGAGCCGATGGTCACGTACGAGCTCAACACCAATACCTACGGATTAAAGCCCAGCCCTTATGTAGCGATGCGTACGCTACGAGAACTGGCGGACCAGGAACGGCTGCGCTTTCCTCGCGCGGCTGCAGTCATTGATAGGGACGTATATGTAGACGATATTTGCACGGGCGCGGATAGTGTTGAGCAGGCGCTTGTCTTACGGGATGAATTGGTGGCGCTTATGGCCTCCGGTGGATACGAGCTTAGGAAGTGGCTGTCGAACTGCCCAGGGGTCCTGGCAGGATTGCCAGCTGAGCACCAGCAAGACCCACACTGCTTTGAGGATCCGGATAACCCTCATGCACTGGCGATTTTGGGGGTCCAGTATCGACCGGGTCATGACGCCTTCACCTACAGCTGTGAAGCCGAATTGTTGTCGAAGACCTGGACCAAGCGTTCGGTCCTTTCGACCATCGCGCGAACGTTCGATCCAAACGGTTGGATTGCGCCGGTTACGTTCATGGCGAAATGCTTCATGCAGAAGCTCTGGTTGGCCCAATTAGGTTGGGATGATCAGCTCACGGAGGAGCTTTTACGGGAGTGGTCCTCATTTGCGACCACGTTGCCACATATTACGGAGATTGAAATCCCGCGCAAACTACTCCCGCAGGCGGGAGCCAGGGTAACCCTGCACGGTTTCTGTGACGCGTCGGAGAAGGGGTACGCTGCCGCTGTCTACCTGAGAACAGGGGAGACGGCTGGTTCAGGCATCGTACGCTTGGTCAAGGCCAAGAGCAAGGTTGCGCCTGTACGGACCCGTTGGACTATACCGAAGATGGAATTGGCGGGTGCAGCGCTCCTGATGCGGCTCTTGAACCATGTGGTGCAAAATTTGCGTGGTACGGTGGACTTGAATGACACGGTTTATGCATGGACTGACAGCATGATAGTATTGTGCTGGCTGCAGACTTCGGTCCACACGCTGGAGGTTTTTGTGGCCAACCGGGTGTCACAAATAAACGCCTCGGAGACTCCTCTGGTCTGGAGACATGTTCCAGGCGAGTTCAATCCGGCTGACTGCGCCTCTCGCGGCTGTCCGGCGCCTGCTTTGGTTGAACATTCTCTTTGGTGGGGTCCGCATTGGTTGGAGTTGCCACATACGGAGTGGCCATTTAATAAGTGCGGCCGGCATTTATTACCCCCAGACCTAGGTTTGCGAGTCAACTTAACCACGGTGGAGGCGGCAACGGCGGACCAGTCTCTCTTAGAACGGTATAGCTCGTTGGGGAAGCTACTAAGGGTGACTGGTTGGATATGGCGGTTTATTTTCAACTGTCGTAAGTCTGCCGCGCAACGAAACATGTCGCGCGTTCTGGGACCTGAAGAGCAGCAACGGGCTCTCTTACATTGGGTGAAGGTCGTCCAGGCAGCTGAGTTTGAGGATGAAATTAAGATTCTGCGGACGGGTTCTGGCAGGTTGAAGGGAGGCATTGTCCGCCTTAACCCGTTCTTAGATGAGCATGGACTGCTCCGGGTGGGAGGCCGATTACGGAATGCTGACCTGCCGTACTCGGCACGACATCCTTTGGTGCTCCCCAAGAAGGGATCTTTGGTGGAGTTATTGGTATGGGACCGCCACATCAGGAATTCACACGCGGGCTGCAACGCCCTTCTGGCCATTTTGCAGCGTGAATTCTGGATCCTGTCGGCACGGAGGTTAATACGGAGCGTTGTGTTTCGGTGCTTGCCTTGTTACCGACTCAAGGCAACCATAACGCAACCACAGATGGGGGATCTTCCGCCCGACCGAGTTACGGAAGCTCGGCCGTTCAAGGGCGTAGGTACAGATTTCGCGGGGCCCTTTATCGTCAAGACTTCACGCCTTCGCAATGCGAAATCGGTTAAGGCGTACCTTTGCGTCTTCGTGTGTCTAGCGACCAAGGCCGTTCATTTGGAGCTCGTGGCCGACCTCTCTACGGAAGCCTTTTTGGCAGCATTGGATCGATTCGTGTCGCGAAGGGGACTACCTGCACTGATTCGTTCTGACTGTGGTACCAACTTCAAGGGCGCGGACCGCTTCTTACGGGAAATTGTATCGTTTTTAGGCCAAAATGAGCGGGAGATTGGCACGAGCCTCGCCAGTCGGGGCATTTCATGGTATTTCAGCCCCCCCGGATGCCCCCACTGGGGTGGCATTTTTGAGGCAGTAGTTAAGTCGGCCAAAACGCATTTGTATAGGGTCATCGGCTCAACGATCCTCACATTTGAGGAACTGGCTACGGTGTTTTGCAAGGTTGAGGCGGTTTTAAATTCCCGACCTCTTTGCCCGTTGAGCGCTGACCCGAATGATCTTGAGGCCCTTACGCCAGGCCATTTTCTGATTGGCCAACCCCTTAACGCCTTGCCGGAATATCCTTATACGGACGTAAAGTTGTACCGGTTGTCACGGTATCAAATGTTGCAGCAAATGACTCAAGGGTTTTGGAAGCGATGGTCGCTTGAGTATTTGCACATTCTTCAGCAACGCGTTAAGTGGACGGACAGGACGACCCCACCCTGCGTTGGAGACCTCGTACTGGTTAAGGATGCTAACCTATCACCGTTGTGTTGGCGAAGGGGGCGCATCATTAACTTGATTACGGGTACGGATGGGTCTCCACGGATCGCAGATGTACATGTGAGGGACTCGATCCTTAGACGCGCTGTCTCGTCACTATCCCGACTACCGGGAGTTTGAGCGGACCGACAACGGGTCGGTCCGGGGCGGGTGATTGTTTAGTATAGACAGTTAGGTTTTAATTTATATCGCCGTGCGAAAGAGAAAGCATTCGGCAAGGTGAAACAGACGCACGCGCAGCCGTCGTGACTCCCCGGGCGCATTCGGATTGCGTAAGTGGGACAGACCTACGCCGCCAGAGCGAGAGAGAGAGCGAGCGGCCGCGTGGAGAGAGTTGATATGGCCGCCGAGCTGTACGGAGGTTCGGTATAATACCTTGTCGATTATTTTTGGTTGAACTCGCACGGAGCGCCCATACGGAACGGCGCCGAGTTCTGGTGCTTAAGTGGCATACCTACCTAGTTCATGGTGTCTGGGATTAGCTGTGGACTGCAAGGAGTTGACTGGACGGGTCCTGGTGAACGGAGAGGGTTCGCCCGCCCTAGCTCAAGGCGGCAGCCTCATCGAAGACTCGCAGCAAGTACACAAACACACACGTACTCATTCACACAAACACATCCTTGCTGGCGATAATTCTGGAAGCTTGAGGAACGGGGTGAGTAGGTAGCCTTAAGTTACGTAGGGTATATGAAACTTTAGCGGCGTGCATCGCGCCCAGTTGCTCTCGCCAGGAGTACTGTTTGTATGAGGGTCAGCTGATGGGCCCCTGGCTCTCCGGCTAGTCTTGGCGAGAAAACAAATATACTAGCTGATGCCCGCGGCTTCGCCCGCGTGGTTATAGGAAAATGTAGCATTTTGAACTTTCCCGAGGGAATTAGATGTTTTCCCGCTGGAAAAAGTAGCCTATGTCACTCTCCAGCTTCTAAACTATCTCCATACAAAAAAACACATCAATACGACGCTCCGTTGCGACGTGAAAGAAGGACAAACATACAAACACACACACACACTTTCGCATTTATTTATACCTATTAGTAAGGATTATCACCAGTAGGTAAATATGTGACACATCAATCTATCCGTCTTTAAAAATGGAGATAATCCATCCTACGGTAGCCTAGTGGTTAAGGCATGCGGCTGTCAAGCGGCGGTCGTGGGTTCGAATCCCGGCTCGTACCAATGAGTTTTTCGGAACTTATACATGTACGGAATATTTACCGTTAGCTTTTCGGTGAAGGAAACATCGTGAGGAAACCGGTCTGATCCCAATAAGGTCCAGTTTTCCCTCTGGGTTGGAAGGTCAGGTGGCGCGCTTTCGTTAAACTAGTGCCTATGCCAAATCTTGGGATTAGGTGTTAAAGCGAACTCCGGGCTCCTTTAGGGGCACAACCGGGAATAACGCTAGGAGGATGTTCAGGAGATAATCTATCAATCGAACCGTATAATTGAAAAAAATAAAACAGTATAAGATAATGACGTTTAATGTGGGTTTAGTAAGGTACCGAACCCTTTCGTTGTGCGTGGTCCGACACGCACTTGGCCGGTTTTTTTTATATAGTATCTAACTGTTTTGTCCAATTTAAACTGACACCTTGTCAAGGTAGAAAGGCGTGTTTTTTTCTGTCTTTATATTAAATCAAACAGTTATTAAAACAGATTTTGTGAATACGAGTAACACTCGTAGATACACTCTAGGTAGGTACATTCATTATATTTAACGTGCACGAAAGTGTCGAATATGTTAATAGATTAATGATTTATTTAATCTTTATTGCACTAAAGAAGAACTTATCGTACAAAAGGCGGACTTAATGTCGTAAGTCTATCAGTCAACCTTTGGGCACTGCAGCGAACAAAATGGCTGACACACAAATAAGTCGTTTAATAAGTTTCAACTGTAAATGCCTGAAGAGGTCGATAGAAGGAGTTAGGGAGCTGTGTGAGGAAGGAGACATTGTTGCTCTGCAGGAGACCTGGCTGTTGCCGCATGACTTGCCGCTTCTCGGGACAATACATGAGAACTTCGCGTATACGGGATCATCTGCAGTCGACACAGGGGCCGGTATACTCAGGGGGCGGCCACACGGGGGCGTCGGGTTGCTATGGAGAAAGTCTGCGTTTTCGGAAGTCACAGTAGTGGAGTGTAAAAATGTGCGGTTAGCGGCAATAAAGGTAAAAGTGCGGGAGTCATCTCTCTTGGTGTTTAGCGTATATACGCCGGTAAATGATCCTGAAAATGTGCCGCTGTTCACTGAATGCTTAGGTGAAATTAGTGCGATCAGTGCGGATAACACGGACATTGAGGCGATATACACATATATAGCGCAGGTGTGGAGTTGCGTGGACTTGGAAATGCTAGGCTCTGACTCGGGGACATTTACATTTACGAGTGAAGCGCATGGATGCCACAGGTGGTTGGACCACTGTGTTGTCACGGAGGCAGCGCGACAAACTGTCTGCAACGTTAGGGTAAAATATGACGCGTATTGGTCCGACCACCTGCCGCTCATAGTTGAATGTAAACTAAATATGTTACAGATTAAATGTAGTACTGGCAGGGTACGTAACGAGGGGGTAATATGGGGTGAGAGGCAACCTTCGCAAATAGAATTGTACCAAACGCTGTGTAATGATAGGTTGAGAATGCTGGACTTTCCGGCTGTTACTAACGTCGTGTGCTGATAAATTATGTATGGAGCGCAATCACTCAGTAATTCTAGATAGAATGTGTGATGACATAATTGACACCTTGACTGAGGCGGCGCGGCGAGAAAGTCTAGCAGGAGAGGGCACGTCAAGCGGAATACTGTAGCGGGATGGAACAAGTACGTCGCCGGCGTACATAGACTCGCGAGAGAAAAGTTTCTGGTTTGGGTGTCGGCCAATAAACCTAGGCAGGGCCCAGTATATGAGGATATGTGTGATTCCAGGAGGGTCTTCAAGTCAAAGTTAAAATGGTGCCAAGATAGGCAGGAACAAATTAAAGCCGATATTCTTGCCACCAAACGGGCAGCTAATGACTTTAAGGCCTTCTGGAAAAGCACAAACAAGCTTAATGTGAGGCCTAGTGTCCCTGTGAGTGTAGGGGGAGTGAGCGACAAAAAAGACATCGCGAATAGCTTCAGACGTGTGTTCTCTGTTGACCCAATCCTGCATTAACCTACAAAGGAGGTGCGATGTGCTGAGACCGTTGTGGGTGAGAGTACCCTTAGTTTCACATCTAAGCAAGTTCACACTGTGATTAAGAACATGCAGAGAGGTAAATCACCGGGTCATGACGGGCTCAGCATAGAGCATCTGAAGTATGCGGGAGTACACTTGCCGCGGGTGCTGGCGATGTTTTACACGCTATGTTTAAGGCACGCCTATCTCCCTAGGAAGCTCACTAGGACAGTGGTAGTGCTGGTAAAGAACAGAACGGGGGATTTGTCAGACCTGCGAAATTACCGGCCCATTTCTCTGGCAACTGTTACCGCACGATGCACAATTCGGTTTCAGACCAGGATTGTCCACAGAGACTGCAATATTGTGTGTTAAGAGGGCTATCAGGTACTATAAAGACAGGAACACACCCGTATATGCGTGCTTTCTGGACCTGTCCAAAGAATTTGACCTGGTTGTGTACGACGTACTGTGGGACAAGCTAGCGAAAACGGGTTTACCGAGTGAGTGTGTCGACTTGTTAAAGTACTGGTACAACAGCCAGGTCAATTGTGTGAGATGGGCAGGTGAGGACTCAGACGAGTATAGTTTGAAATGTAGGGTACGTCAGGGTGGACTTACATCTCCCGTCTTGTTCAACCTCTATGTAAATGAGTTGATAGAGGGACTCAGCAATACACATGTCGGATGCCATGTAAATAAATCATGTTTTAACAACATCAGTTATGCAGACGACATGGTATTGCTGGGTCCGTCGAGTGACTCGTTACGGCAACTCATATCTATTTGTGAGGAGTATGCTGAGGAGCATGGTCTAAGGTATAACACTGGCAAGAGCGAGTTTGTCCTCTTCAAGGCCAGTAAATACAATCCTACAACGATACCTACGATCATGCTCTGCGGCGTGCCCTTGAAGAGAGTTGAGAGGTTTAAATACCTAGGGCATATCCTTACAGAGGACCTAAAGGATGACCTGGATTTAGAAAGGGAGAGAAGGGCGATGGCGGTGCGTGGCAACATGCTTGCCCGCAGATTTGCAAGGTGTAATGATCAAGTCAAATTGACGCTTTTCAAAGCCTACTGTCAGACGTTCTACACCTGCAGTCTGTGGGTAAGCTTTACGCAGAGGACATACAACGGACTTAGAGTCCAATATAACAATATTTTGAGGATGCTGTTGCGGCTGCCGAAGCACTGTAGTGCGTCCAACATGTTTGCCGAAGCGCGAACTGATGACTTCTTCGCAATCAGACGCAAGCGTGTTGGATCTCTACTCAGGGGAGTGCGTGGCAGCGGGAATGGCCTCCTTAGGGTATTGTCGGAGAGTCTGGACTGCCCTATAACGAAAAACTGGGTCGAAGTGGCCTACGGGCCAAATAGGATGAGGCCACGCACGGCCAATCGCAGGACGCGTTTGCCATGTGTTTGTGTCATATTTTTCTTTTGTTTTCTTATTTATTTTTTGTACCTACTAACATAATTATTAAGTCATTTTGTTTTGTTACTAACATCCTATGGATCATTGGTCTGCAATAAACGATTTTTATTTTATTTTTTTATTTACTGCAGACAGCGACGGAATTCAGCACGAGTGTTTGCTCGGTCAAATTGCAATCTCTGCCCCCCCTATTCTGTAACTTGTTTTAAGGCGCCGTAGGTTCAGCGAAGTTGAGCGAACAGAGTTTTTGAAACAATATAATGCGTCTGTTTATAATAATATGGTTTCAAAAAAATACGAATAGTAATCTTGAGGCTTTTCTGCAGGGAAATCAGTGCTTCGAAAAATGATTAAGCAAATTTCGCTCGATAGAAAAAAATCACGGACATAAGGTACTTAACGAGCATAAAGCTTTCAATATTTTAACTTATTTCGCCTTCTTTTACCTACGGCGATGTGTACGTAACCTTACAATTAACCCTGACAATTTAGACAAGACTTCCGAGTACCATTGACAAAGTGTCATTTCGCGCCAAAACACGAGTGACATCTCACTCGTCGCCTGGTTTAACTTGATCCCGGGTTCGATAAAATTGGGGTTTGTAATTTGAGGTCAAAATACGTTGGACTCGGACACTCTTGACATTGACTACATTCACTAAGTCGGTAACCTCCGATTACTTAATTAATTATTTATTAGGACCGTCAACAATATCTGCACAAATTAAAACTAAGTAGCTTATTAGTTACTAGACAGAAAGACACAGCATGCAACAATTAACAGTGAAAATATAAAATAAAATATATAAAAACAGATGACAATCAGATTACACAGATTGTGCTAGGAACATACTGGGTGCCTCTGAGTCAAGGGCTTTAAAATCCAAATATAAATTATACTCCTTAAAGCGCTGTCAACACCAAAATGGCCTTGAGGATTTGGGATAGCGCGCACACTGTCTATTTGTATCGGAGTAAACGAGAGCGAGTGTCACTGGGCGGCCCGGTTTTTGAAGATAATAGTGCATAAATATTGAAATAAAAAAAAGTGTGGATTATTTGAGAAATGTGACTCGTTAGCGGTTTAGGTATGAATATGTTGACTTCATATTTTTAATTGCAGACCCATACGTCAAAAAAATAAAGACATAGAACCGTTTAAGATGATTTTAAGACCAATCTTTGCAATTATTTTCTATCGAGCCGATTTCGTCCAATTATGTATCGAGCCCGTCCACGCTCTTTGAAATATGGTTACTATTAACATACCTATATTTTTTTTGTTGTGCTAGAACAAGTAGTTTTTCTTAAAAAACTGCTTAAAAACATCAATTTCAACAAAATTAGGTCTTGTCAGCCCCTACTGCAACTGGAATTCTACTATAAATAATACGTTCTTTTTACATTTTCATTATTTCATACAAAGTAAATTAAACTTTCAATGTAGATACTTTTTACATCATCCATTAGTTTAATACGTAATCACTTAATCAGCTAACCTAACAACATGAATGAATGAAATGCAGTGAATGGGACAAAAAATTAAAAAGCACCAATGGAACTGCATTCATAATTTGTATGTATTGATAACATAATAACCTACAAAAAGAAGTGAGATCGATGAAATGTTTTTAATGGGATACTTTTTACATCATCCATTAGTTTAATTATCATACTTGTCACTGTCATGGATGTCAAGAATGAGGCCGTGTTTGCAATACATTGATGTTGATGTGAAGTCCTCTCAAAAGTCGAAACTCGGGGTTTGCCAACGACTCTACCGAGCCAGGGAGTTAGTGGATCGCATCCGGAACACCACGCTGCGCTCCACACCTCAAATAGTCGATGTAGCTCGGAAGTCAGCCAAGTTGAAGTGGGAGTGGGCTGGTCATGTCTGCCGCATGCCGTAATAAACTGGACGCCAAGATCGTATGGCAGCTTGGCAGCCCGACAGCTCGAAACGGAGACGTGGCAGATTAGATCTCGTCGGCGATGGAGAGACGAGCTAAACTCCTTTTTTCTTAAAATAATGGCCAGACACTGCTCGGAATCGGGAGGACTGGAAAAAGTGGGGGGAGGCATTTGCCCAGCAGTGACACTACAGGCTCACAATAATAATAATAATGTCGAGATTCAAAATAATAATAGTGCTCGAACAAATTGTCGTAAATGTGGACACGCTGGACAAAAGCACCAATTTTTTTTAGGCACTTGTTAGGTCTAAGTTTTTGATAGGAACCAACTCCTCAGTCGGCCATATTTATTTTATGGCGGCCATTTTTAATTATAGTTAATGATTAATATCTCATATTGGGTGAAGAATCTATTCATTTGTAAATTTGTAAAAGCGACCAGGAATTGTATGCCATACGACTAAATAAATATAATAAATATTAAATGTTAATTCAAATATTAGGGGACAATCTTACACAAATCGACCTAGTCCCATAGTAAGCTCATTAAGGCTTGTGTTATGGGTACGTAGACGACGATATATATAATAGATATAAATACTTAAATACATAGAAAACTTCCATGACTCAGAAACAAATATTCATGCTCATCGCACAAATATTTGCCTTTACCGGGATTCGAACCCAGGAACTTCAGCTTCGTAGGCAGCGTCACTAATACCCACTGGGCTGACCGGTCGTCGAAATAAATTAATATCTCGAGTCCTAATACTTAGAATCACAAATTTGGTGTCTAAATATACATATTTGGGGTCAGGGAATTCAACTAGATAAGTATATTTTACCGATATAACGCTGCATATACATGTAACACATCTTTGTTTTTTGGGTTGGTTTAAGTTATGTTAAAAGACGACTGAAAAACAACGCTGCTGGAGGTATGTGATGTTGCAGGTGGTGGTTATAGTAGAAGGTCGCTACTCGCCAGTTCTCGGGGCGCGCTGTGTAAGGGACTTATAACAATAAACGGGACCAGTCGCGAACTGGACGAGGTGCGTGTGCGGGACGATCTACTAACGGGTCGAATTGCCATCGGGACGAATTGCGAACGGGACGAATTGCCGAACGGGACGAATTGCGAACGGGACGAATTGCCGAACGGGACGATTTGCGAACGGGACAAAAGGCTGTAAGTGACACCTTGTCAAGGAAGACCTGTCTCACAAAAGTTTAAATTCGATTATAGCTATTTTTTTGATTTAGCCTTTTACGAGACATTATTATGCTAAATTACAACCCTTACGTGATTTAGTAAAAAAAACGGAAGGTCATATTTCAGTTATAGCTCTCGAAACTGACTGAGCTACTAGCGAAAATTATATCTTCAAATATAGGTACTTACAGATTTTGTCTTTCTTTCCACTTATTATAATTAATAATTATCTATAGGTATTTATCATGTTTCATCTGACTGTCGGGGCATATACTATGCGAGAAGGAGCGGGGCAGCAATAGACGCATCAGCGCGGCAGGTACGGGGCGCGCGGGTGATTTCTGATTTTTCCCTGGCGATACGCCCCCTCTTAAGCGTGTCACACACTGGCGCGGCCTGTGCGGTGGCGGACAATAGAAATTTTGACAGCTAATGATAAGTTTACTATTGATCGCCGCGGCCAGGCGGCGCCAGTCTGTGAGAGGCCTGATGCAGGCTTTATTATGTAAGTAGTGGTAGATACGGTAAAAAAACAATGTCCTTTCTAAAGAAACCTATTCCTTTTTAATAGGGGTGTAGGCACTAAATAAAACACTAGAACATTTTTAATCCTTTTTCGAGATTTTTTTTTTCTCGAAAAAGGATTAAAAGTGTAGTCAAATGGAGAAAAAGTCAACGCAAAAGGTTAAATGATCACGGGGTTATAGGTGTCCAAAGTTTTGAGAAGGGGTATGTTCTGTCCCTTTTTCGCAAAACGCAACTTCATATGAAACGATGACGCTGGAAGATTGTGACGTCACTAAAGACGGCAACGTCGTGTGCGGCCCCGCGGCAGCATCCTGTAATGTGACGCACACAATGTTTGCCTTCTCTCTCTCTAACAAGCAATATTAAAACGGTTGCAGCTTCGTAATTCTATGAGATATCTGAATGGGATTTTCGTCACTTATAGGCATATTTTTTTGCCTTCTTTCTTTTGGAGTAATAATAATTTTCGAGTCTACACCCCTATTCGGATATTCTAAGGTTCAATGAGCTTGGATAACATAACCTGGTTGGTGGTAAAAAGGTCAAACTTTATGATGAGGAACTAACGCGCTTAACCTATTCACAACACAACTCAACACGTCTCACCGCAGACGTCTTAGTACAACCACAGAACAAAGCGCACTATACAGCTATCAATTTGTCACAACAACCGCCGTCACCTGTGGCCGTCACAGTTCTAAAAAATTGAATCTTTGCTCTCTTTTCATCTTATAGCTGCCTGCGTCTCTAGATTGTTGGGACAAATGGCTAGGTGTGTTCTGGCCTTCATTAATACTCGTAATACTAAAGAACATAAGGTCCGTTTCCACTGTTCCTAGCCACTTTCTGCCTCGGTTTTGGAACCGGTGCAGTATCAGTACGCTGTAAGGAGTCAGTACAGACTCTTTACTGCGTATCGACATTTCAATCAGATTTTTTTTTATGAGACAGTCGTGCGCACTATACCTACATAATGAATATAGGTTAACTAACCTAACCTACCTGCTGCAGGCAGTATTGACAGTATACTGGTATACTGATGACTGATGAGGGCCAGATTTCCCCGTAACCCCCCCAGTGTGGTGTCGGTAGAATTTCACCACCCTTTCTTCCCATGGGTGTCGTAAAAGTCGCCAATGGTAGCAGGGTTGAAGTGTGTTGTGGGCGATGGGCTAGCAACCTATCACTGCGATATCATATTTTGTCGGTCTTTTATACCCACATTTATGCTAAAAGTTGCACTGGAACATAAGTTTTGGGAATGAAAGCGTGAATTTATGTATGTATGTAAGGAAATCTAGGTCTCGATAAAGTGGAAAATACCGCATACGGTTTCCGCCCGCCAAGTGAGCAAGCGGCCATTTTGAATTGACGTGTGTTGTCAAGTTTACACCAATAAGAATGAGAGGGTAGACGCAGATGACAAAAGAGAGGCGTAAGATTCTATCAATTTTTTTTACAATACCCCTTTAGGCCAGGTTTCGTTTGGTCGAAAGAGGAACAAGACCATAAACTTACGTTTTTAAACGTCAAATATGTTGTATAGTCTTGAGATAAACGCTATTCTTCATGGTCTAATTGTCATTTAGCGGAAGCTGACAATTTTGACCTACACAAGTCATTTTGTTCCAAAATGTGTGCCGGATAGTTTTTTGAAGTGGATACTTCTTTGCTCGCGTTCTTGTATAGGGGTACAGTTCAAAATGTATCACGTGACTTCCGGAATAACTTTCTGTAGAGAAGCCTAATCTGATTTCAAATAATTGTTTGTTACATTTTTTAATCCTTCTTTATTTGCCATTAGTTGTTAATCACAAAATGTTATTTAGTTTATGTGGCGGACATGAAAATAATGCTCAAATGACCGCCATTTTCAATGTATCGCGAGTCAAATGAGCTACGTCAGTCAATGTTGCCATATACTTATACCGATTTATCTGTACTTATACAGATTTTAGTGAATTCATTCGATATGTATACAACGTGTTAATAAAATAACGCAAAACCTGAAAACAGTTTGTTCAGAATCGAGAGTAGCAGCATAAAATTAAAAGAAGCTGGTTATGTCGGAGATACAACCGTTAATTAAGTTTAAGTGGATATTTCTTTGTTGGCTATGGAACCCTAATAAAAAAAACCGGCCAAGCCTGCTATTATGGTAACCCGTAAAATATACAACGTGTTAATAAAATAACGCAAAACCTGAAAACAGTTTGTTCAGAATCGAGAGTAGAATGCGAAAAAAAAAAAAAAAAAAATTTTTGACGCGATTTATTTTTTACATTTGTATGGAGCAGGTCGCCCCAGTCGGCCAACACTCCATACAAATGTAAAAAATAAATCTTGTTAATAATTTTATTTTTTATTTTTTTCGCATTCTATGCTCGATTCTGAGCAAACTGTTTTCAGGTTTTGCGTTATTTTATTAACACGTTGTATATTTTACGGGTTACCATAATAGCAGGCTTGGCCGGTTTTTTTTATTAGGGTTCCATAGCCAACAAAGAAATATCCACTTAAACTTAATTAACGGTTGTATCTCCGACATAACCAGCTTCTTTTAATTTTATGCTGGTGCGTCAGAGTCGATTAGTCGTGATTTGTGAATACTACCGGTATATAAGAGAGGCATGGTAATATGTACACTGCAGTGTTGACTGTGAGATTAGATCGTCAGTCTGTCTGTCTTCATCTACCGCGCGTACGTCTAAACCTCACGTAATCTAATCTTCTATAGTAAATATTTCAGTGAACTTTTGTTAGTTTTAAAATTTGAGAAAGTTTTTAGAAAATAACTTGTTGAGAAAAAAACTTTTGTAAAGTTTATCAAATCGAGTTCGGTGCGGGATCGTGTCTGAATTTGAATAAAAAAATAAGGGTGAGTGTTTTAAAATAATAATTTTGATTTTTGCAAAGAAAAGCAAAACTGACATGCTGGGTAGAGGTATGTTGGGCATACTTTTATTAAATTGACCAGTGTCGAAGGTACATCGTACATGTACTTAATATATATATTTTTTAATATATTTTTACCTCCTTTTAGGTATACTTTTAGTATTAACAAACTATAATTTGAAGCAATTTTTTTTATTAAATAAAACATTTAAAAAAATAGTGTAACTAGTGTAACTACCCATATTATTAAAATAAATTAGACTTCTTAATTAGGTACCTAACCTCTTTTATGACGACCGACGAGTATTTATTCACTACTGCCCCCTAGCACGCTAGGTTTTATGTCTGACATAAAGCATTTGTCCCTCTTGCACTTGCATATTGGCACATATTGGCCAGAATGGGACGAACGCGGGAGAGTTTTTTATTTTATTTTAGTTTTCACTTCTGCCGGCACTCCCGGAGTGCAACCAGGTCTTTTTTTAGGATACCTCCCCTACGCCTAAAGTGGGGATGTTCAGTTTTAGGGTTCCGTAGCGTAGTCGACTAGGAACCCTTATAGTTTCGCTTTGTCTGTCCGTCCGTCCGCGGATAATCTCAGTAACCGTTAGCACTAGAAAGCTGAAATATGGTACTGATATGTATATCAATCACTCACAAAACACCTAAATATCTCACCAACAGTGGCTGCGTGGTTCTCCTCATATCTTCAGGATCGTCAACAGGCGGTCCGCGCTAATAATGCTATCTCCGATTGGTGTGAACTCACCTCTGGCGTTCCACAGGGCGGCATTCTCTCCCCTTTTCTTTTTTCTGTTTTTATTAATCTCATTACTCCTAGAATTACATGCTCTCACCATCTATATGCTGATGATCTCCAAATTTACACGCAAGCAAGTCCCGATAGTCTTAATTTATTAGCTATAGGTCAAATTAATTACGATCTGGACTGTATCTCCAACTGGTCTCGTAGCTTTGGCATTAATGTCAATCCTACCAAGTGTCAGGCCATTTTAATTGGAAGCCCTCGTCTACGTACTGACACTAGTTGACACACAACAATTACCTTTAGTAATGTACGAAGATATCGCAGTTCCTTTCGCAGCGGAGGTGAGAAATCTGGGCCTGACTATGGATAGTGGTTTCACATGGGCACCTCAGGTGTCTGACGTTAATCGCAAGGTCACCAATATGCTGAGATCGTTTTATAGGTTTAAGCACTTCCTTCCAGTCAGCACGAAAACTCTGCTAATTCAAGCGTTAGTATTACCTGTTATTGATTATGCTGATGTGTGTTACTCCAACATCACCCAGGAGCTCTTAAGTAGACTAGACCGGCTTCTAAATAACTGCATTCGTTTTGTTTTCGGCCTCCGTAAATATGACCATATCTCCGCCTTCCGCCGTCAATCGACACGAGTTGCGAATTACCTATTTTCGGCACTTGTATCGTAAATAACTATTTCTTAATTATTTAATATCTATACGGTTTATTTTAAGACTGGTCTGTCATTTGTAGCCAAAATTAACCCAAGGTCTATCGTTAAAACTAATGCCATTTGCAACTTGTTTCACCAGTTTGAAGCCTTTTTGATCCGAATTAATTAGCAGTATTGTTACAGTCAGCAACACGTCTTTATTACTATAGGAATAAGGAAGTGTTACGATATATTTGGCTACTTTGGCTGCTACTAACTATGTGATGCTGACTGTACTAGATAAATCACTACATAGTATAAAACAAAGTCGCTTCCCGCATACATAGGGACAGACGTCCCTATGTGTATGCTTAGATTTTTAAAACTACGCAACGGATTTTGATGCGGTTTTTTTTAATAGATAGAGTGATTTAAGAGGAAGGTTTATATGCATCATATAATACCCGTGCGAAGCCGGGGCGGGTCGCTAGTATTATTTAAATTAACTTCAGATCTAGGTGCGCATTTGCGTGTCGGACGCACAATGAAGGGTTCCGTACCTTCCACCAGTTAAACGACGTTAAAAATCACAATCCTAGGTATACCTTAAGTTTTTTTTAATCTTTCACTTCCTCAGGACTGAAAATCAGCACTCGCAGCAAAAAATACTTTGCTCTCTTGTTGCACAAATAACTATTGATTGCCCCGACGGTGGCAAACATGAAAAGGAGTCACGAGCACGTTGCCGACCCTTTATTCATTTGAGGATTCCGTCAACAGCTAGCAGTGGTGGCGGAACCTACAGGGGACTCTTTATTATACTGTGACGGGGCACTTTAAAGCCCAATATCACGCAAACGGATCACTAAGTTGAAAATGGTAGGTACAAGGTACAATACCCCACACCATGGTGAAAAAAAATACATCCCCACTTTACGCCCTATAAAAACAGGTTTTTCAAGATTCTATTCTAACATATAATGGGGTGAGTAGGGTAGGGTAGGGGCAAAACTGACATTCAAACCTCGATAACATTTTATATTACATTTAGTTTTTATTTTATTTTGGGAAGTTCCATTTCATAACTTCGACGATAAACAGGAAATCCCACCTCACCCCGTAGTCCCTCGTAATTGGGGTGAGATGGGATATCATACAAAGGTGATTTTGGAAGATTGTTGGATCGTTTTTTTTTTATTATGAGTATTACTATAGCTCCATTTTAAATTGGAATAAGTACATTATTTTTGTAGCAGTAGCCTTAAAATCCCATCTCACCCCCCTTTCATCCCTTCTCTCCACATTCATAACCCAACTCTCCCCGCGAACCCTACTCACCCCATTTCACGGTACCGTTTGGTCGGCGTAATTAAATATATAAAAGAAATAAATGAATTTTATTCTGCAAGTAAGCCGTAATAGCACTTTTACAAGTCAAAATTCTACCAGCGCTTCTGAAAAAGAAGACCACTGTCAGTCATTTTGTGCCAAAACAAGCTTATTACAATGATAGTTCTTAAAATAAGCCTATTATTACCTACTTAAAATAAGTCAAACTGAATATGAATACAAAGATTAACAAAACATCATATAATGCATCCTTTTCATCAATCATTGTTAAGTATCAAATTGTTAGTAAAATGTAAGTTATTTTCTTAGTCCTTCCAAGAGTATTATAATTAGGTACCTAATGTAAATGTTCCTCTTGAGATCTCCTTGTACGTATTCTAACCGAAAAATGTTCATTCATTTTAGTTGCATGATTAAGATTCCTTTTTTGTTAACACAATTATCATAATATTAATGAACCTCCAGGTCTTTAGCATTATGTCTGTTGGTACTCTATGTATTATATATTTGTTTATGCGACTGTTTGTGTTTCTAAATAAATAAATAAAAATGCGTTGTTCTACAAGAACATAATATGTCCGAATAAGCTATATGAATAATTAAGCTATTTTGGGCTTTGACTACGGAACCCTAAAAAGTTTCCCAGTCTGCGTTTGAATGCTTGATCGCATGATCGCATCATTTCGTATTTCGGCAGGAGGCACAGAACTGTATAGTTCTGTGGCAGGAAGACATTCATAAAACGTGGCAAATATTGTGTGATAGGCATGTTTTTTTTTTTTTTTTTTGATATGATACCCACCTCATGCAGGTGAATAGCATGACTATTTGTTTCCGAGTATATATATTTAAGTAATCAAACAAATATTATTTATTATTTTTAAGAATACATTATACAAATATGATAGTGATAGTACTAAAACCAGAAAATAAAACTAAACCAAATTATAACGAAGTAAAAATGCATATTATAAAAAGAAGACCCCGTCGAGAAGATCCTTGGGGGATTGTCCCCATGACGCTAGCTGCGTTACCTCTCTGTATATTTAAGTGTTTATACATTTCTAAATATATCGTCATCCTCATCTAAAAAAAGGCAGGCATACTGCTTTTATGGTGGGCGTTAGATTATGTAATGTTTATGTATCTTGAATTGCAAATAATCGTTTATTTTAATTCTTGGACTAAGAACCCTAGGTAGTTAGTCTTAGTCTAGACATCAGATGACGCAGTATGACGCATGAGGGGCGGGTGATCTTGAAAAAGTATTTACATTCGTGCTTCAAACTTTTCAAAGGCGGTTTTATTTTGTCTTTGCGGAGGCAAAGTTTTTGTTTACTTGTATTAGACCGTTCATTATGTCACTCTTTGGGGGAGCCTATGTCCAGATCCTTGGGGGATTGTCCCCATGACGCTAGCTGCGTTACCTCTCTGTATATTTAAGTGTTTATACATTTCTAAATATATCGTCATCCTCATCTAAAAAAAGGCAGGCATACTGCTTTTATGGTGGGCGTTAGATTATGTAATGTTTATGTATCTTGAATTGCAAATAATCGTTTATTTTAATTCTTGGACTAAGAACCCTAGGTAGTTAGTCTTAGTCTAGACATCAGATGACGCAGTATGACGCATGAGGGGCGGGTGATCTTGAAAAAGTATTTACATTCGTGCTTCAAACTTTTCAAAGGCGGTTTTATTTTGTCTTTGCGGAGGCAAAGTTTTTGTTTACTTGTATTAGACCGTTCATTATGTCACTCTTTGGGGGGCCTATGTCCAGCCAGGCCTTTAACGTTATGAAAAAAGCGATATTATAACGATAATATATTTCGTTACTGTTGAAAAATTACGTTCTAACAATATCAGCTATTCTCCATAACGTTATAAATATCATAACAGCACGTCTATCATGGGACGGCCGCGACATACTCTCTTCTTCTAAGTGTTCTAATAAGAGAGAGATGGATAGTGCGAGAAAAATCGACTGATTCTAGCGACTGTTACCTCCAGGTCCACAAAATAAGTTTCCGTCATAAATTAAATTTTTGGTACTTATAAAGCTTTTATTGCCAGCTGTACTTTTCTGTATACGGTCATCAACTCTCGTTAGAATCTTCTCAGTGACTAATTGAGACGATTCTAACGAGCCCAAACTCAACGGGGTTACGTCGGTTAAGTACTGAATTCCCATGGCCACCTTCTGTCTCCATCATCAGATCTGCTCGATGCATGGTACCATAATATCGAAATCATCCGAACTACGGGGTACTTATACCCAAAATTTCAGCTCAATCGGTTGAGGTTAAGGGTGAAGCCACACAAGCGTAATTTGAGCACTGTGAGTCGCGTAATTTCGGTTATAATTCGGTAATAAAATGGACATTTTGGTTTGCCCATCTATGGGTGAACCGAAATGACGCGACTCACAGCGCTCAAATTACGCTCGTATAGCTTCACCCTGACTGGTTAAGAATACAGTAAGTACCAAGATTTGTCCCTCACTAAAAAACTAACAAACAAACGAAAAAGGGTTAAATAAAGCTTGTAATGAACAGGAGCGTTTTAGCGACCTGACCAGCGAAAGTCCTAGCGAGCAATCTAGCTAGATGCCAGAGCCGAGCAATTTTGTTCTTGTTCCGCCGCCGTTTCTCTCCGCCCACACCACAGGGCAGCATATACTCGTACTAGAGCGTTCGCAAGAACCTCAGAGCATATAATACTATAGCGCGGACAAGCCGCCGGCAGCTGTGTCGCACATGTTAGCGCATTGGGCATACTCCGCCGATAGTAAACCGTCCGTTGTCCACCGAGAAAGTTAAGCTTTTTTCCAAAAAGCCGAGTTGTGCAATAATTACTTGCAGTGATTTGATTGATATCCACACCAATGGGATCACTTTTCACAGGTAAATACTATAAATACTATTTATTTCAAAGAAAACCACGATTTCAAGAACTAGCGACAGGCATATTCAATACAAATCGCGCGGCATGTCCGATCTCCTTAATTCCTATATCTGACCCCCTAGCACACTAAGTTTTTTTTTTTTTTTTTTTTTTTTTTTTTTTTTTTTTTTTTTTTTTATGATATAGGAGGCAAACGAGCAGACGGATCACCTGATGGTAAGCGATTACCGCCGCCCATGGACACTTGCAACACCAGAGGTTTATGTCGGACATAAAGCATTAGTCCCTCTCGCACTCGCATATTTGCCAGAAAGGGACGAATGATTTATGTCCGACATAAAACTTAGTGTGCTAGGGGGTCTGTGGCTAGAACGATCGTATGTTTGGCTCTATGCTTGCCTCTGTTCATTGTTCAGTTCGACAAATTTTAAAACGGCGAACGCTCTATTTCCTTTTACATGCACGGTGCACCGATCAGCTAAGTTGAGTAGGTAATTGAGTATGTTTAACATACCTATTTGATTTAAATATGTTTCGCACGCACGTTTCGAATCACCTAAAGTGAAATAAATGAATTTTTATTCTGCAAGTAGGCCGTAATGGCACTTTTACAAGTCATATGGTCAGTTCGGGTGTACTGAGCGCCAGGGGGAGAAAGTGCGCCTTATTCATCATTGTGTCATTTAAATCAATATAAATTCGCTGAAATCCATGCAATATACTTGTTTTAGTTTATTGCATAAATGTAAGATGTCGTTATTTGTGAAATATCTGTAGATCTCGATATGTTTGATGAAAGGCGCTCTTACCCCGGGGGCGCACTTGCCCCCTCTGACCATAATTCTAGTGGCAAATCGAACTGCGAAGTGCGCTCTGTAGCCCAGGCATTGGCGGCCAATACAAGGTGATTAAACACTGATGATCCGGTTTGTATTTGCAGGTGATTTGCAGCAATACTCGCGTTTTTTGCACTTATCACTGAATCCTTAAAACAGCTATAATCTATATAATGGCAAAACGGAAAGAATAGGTAATTTATTGCTACTGTTGTCACCTACCGTATCACGGAAGCAAACTTAATGGAAAATCCGTGTATCTAACAAAGTATACCTACCTCAGTAAAAACTAAATATAGCGTCATAAATCGTTAGCTTTTTAATGCAGTTATGATTAAAGTGACCCCAGGCGACCAGTACTGGTAATGGGCACTTAAACAATCAATAAAACGTTAGGCTCAAACCATTAGTAGATGTAAGAAGTGGTAATGAGTGAATAAATGCATAAATAATCCATAGGTACAAGTGTATATCCTATTTGTCAGGTAGAGTTCAACAAGTGCTGGTGAATGGAACTCGGTCAGCAGGGTCCGCCGTTAAAATTGGTGTTCCCCAAGGGTCAATACTGGGCCCTCTTCTTTTTTTGACCTATATAAATGACCTACCATTTATGTTGGAACATGTACCTATCTAAAGTTGTACTATTTGCAAACGACATTTCGCTTATTTTTAAAATTAACAGGTCATCTCCGACAGTCGCTAATATAAATAATGCTCTTAGATTGACTCATGAATGGTTCACTGCCAACAATCTTGTTCTTAATGCAAAAAAGACAAAATGTATTCACTTTAAGCTACCCAATGTTAAACATCGTATACAGGGAGTAAACATTAACGATGAAACTTTAAATATTGTCGAAAGTACAGTTTTCTTAGGGATAACAGTAGACTCGAAACTGCAATGGGGTTTTCATATTACTGCTCTTTCGAAAAAATTAAGTTCGGCTGTGTACGCCGTGAAAAAGATAAGACTACTCACTGACATAGCTACTGCGAGGTTGGTTTACTTTAGTTATTTTCATAGCGTCATGTGCTACGGTATTTTGTTATGGGGTAGAGCTACCGATGTTGACACTATTTTTGTTTTACAAAAACGTGCAATCCGAGCGATATATGGGTTGAAAAGCCGTGACTCCTTAAGGGGCTACCCGAGGTTTTCATCGATTTTTGACAAGTTTTGAATCGTATCTACTACTTTTGCACTACAGATAGAATCATAAATCAAACGGCTATCGGTTCTTCAATCTTTTATCTCCATTTTGACAGACCGGATTTTGAAACAAATGAATACTTAATTTTGTATGATTTTTTTAAACATTGTCTATAAAAACACTTATTTCGCATCTCTATTGACGTGAAAGATCTAACATATACGAAATCTACAAATTTGGGTTCGTCTATGACGTCTCTAAAAACTGGCAGAGGGTTTTAATTTTAAACCAATTAACACAAAAGTTATGGCCAGAAAACCAGTTTTTTGGCCTAAAATTGTTCAACTTTGATGCCAAATATCTCGAAAACAATGAAGTTTGAAGTAAATATGGGATACTATATTGCTTAAAGCCGTTGTTGTTAATATAATAAGCTACAAAAAACATTAGAAAACTAAGGGATTCAGATCGAAGGTCATTGGCGTATGGGAGCCTCTTAAGAGAATTATTTAAAACTATTGGGATTATGACTGTACCGAGTCAGTATATTTATGAAAATATTATGTATGTTAGGAAGAATCAAGGATTATTTCGTAAAGGATGTGACATTCATAAGTTGAATACTAGGAATAAATTTAAATTGCTAGCAGTAAGTACTAGGTTAAGTAGAGTTCAAAAGTCATTTGTGGGGCTCTGTACACGCTACTACAACAAGTTACCAGATCATGTTTTAGACATGTCCGAGAATAAATTTAAGTCCTTTGTAAGGCAAACTTTGCAAAATAGAGCTTATTATAGATTGGACGAATATTTACCAGATAAGGATATATGGACAAATGTTAATGCCATTACTTAAGTTACCTCTTGTATTAAAGTATATATGTAAATTATGACATTCAAAAAGTGTTCGCCATGAATTTATATCGAATAAAAATTTTACTTACTTACTTATAGAAGATGATAACTAACATTCACTGAATTAAATTAAAACTAGATATGTTAAATCTAAAAAAGCGGTCAAGTGCGTGTCACGCACAACGAGAGTTCCGTGCCTATTAAAAAGATCGTATCGTTACTGAAATCTTATGGCACTTACGTCCTTTTCTTTAAGGAAGGCAGTTTTTTAGGAATATCTCAAAAACCTGTGAACCGATTTTGTTCAAAACAATTTTCGCTGAAAGAATTTAATAAGCCCTATGAGCAATTAGAGGGGGGGGGGGGGGGGGGGGGCGCAATTTTAGTGACTTTCGAGGCGATTATCTCCGACTCTATCCACTTAATTAAAACAATTGCTGAGAAACCCTATACTTATTTTGAAAGGCCTATCGATTAATGTGCCACACGTGGGCTTGCAATGAAAAAAAAAATGTTGACTTTCAGTTTTATGTAAGTATGGAGTGCACCCCTAAAAAAATTTTTTTTTAGTAATTGAATTACAAAACTATGTAGCGGTTAACAAAATACACCTATCCTCAAAATTTTATTCAAATACACCTTATAGTTTTCGAGTAGAATGCCTCTGACATACGGACGGACAGACAGACAGACAGACAGACATGACGAATCTATAAGGGTTCCGTTTTTTGCCATTTGGCTACGGAACCCTAAAAAGGGCCTCGAGGCATTGTACCGAGGTCGCTGGCGGCATCTACTCGCTGGATTGCAATGCTGATGCGTTGCGCGAGAAAGCCGCCAGCTCTTCGGTCACCAGTTACATTTACTTAGAACTTGAGCACTTTTGATGTTTGTTGAGTGTTTCTACCCCAAACGGCTCAAACATGCAATCAGAGTCTACGGCTGCATATGTGCGCAGTTTGACGTGGTAAGCCGCGTCAGCGGCAGCCCCGGTCCTGATCGAGGTCTAAATAAATACTTAAATAAATATTAGGGGACAATCTTACACGAATCAAGAGAGGTAGGGCACAGTGGATAGCGCTCATATTTGGAGCTGGGGAAGTACCTCCATCTTACAGAAGACCGCAACCTAAGACCACCTAGGCGATTGGCGATGCGACGGCGATTTCAGTACAACTTGGGCGACTTGAGGCGACTTGATGTCTGAAGATCGCCGTCGCGTCGCTAATCGCTCTACCAGTGCGGCCCCGGCCTAAAGGTACTGCACATTGCTCTGTAGGTAATATAGGTATGCAGTGTTGAGTGAGGGACCCGCGTTCGTCACTAGCTATCAACACAACGAAACCTCAAATGAAAAAAGGGTTGCAACGCGCTTGTGAATTTGAACCCAGGTCTGTCTGCTTAATTGGGTAGGCTAGGCTGAACCGGTCCGGTAGATCCGTCCAGAAATTTCTCACAATGTTCCAACTTTTTTCAGAATACTTGGATATACCTACGTTGCTAATTTAGACTACTTACTTACGTGGGTAAGTAAGAAGTACTGCCCGTTTCGCTCTCATTGAGAGGAGCCCTGTGACCACCAGTGGGATCTATATATACTCATGATTTATTTAATCGTATGGCATTAATTATTTAGCCCTTTTAAAGTTTGTCACTCTTTAGTACCACCCAGGGGACACGTGCAGGGTTGTGGTAGGTAGCTCCTGCGGACCCGAGTAACAGTTGTCCCCCCTTTGTCAAGTGAGTGGGCAACTCGACTGTTAGAAGTTTTTAAGCCGCCCGAAGGCCTCTAACTCGGCTTAACGACTACTGTCAATAGACAGCAGCCGGGATCAACTGCTTAGCGTGCCTTCCAAAGCACGGAAGCGCTCATTTATAGTAACCACTCAAACAGGCGGTCACCCATCCAAAGACTGGCCGCTGCCATCTTTGCTTTTATCGTTTCCGACTCGCAGGCGCCGCTAGGCTATGAGCGTTTCATATTATTTTATACTCATATGATGATGATGAGTTACCCATATCCCCATAACACAATATCCAGCAATTCTAAAGCTCCTTACGTAAGATTATAAACCATAACATAATCTAGTTCAAACACCCATGACCCGAATATTGCCCACAACAAAATGGCTCAACCGCCGCCTCAATAGTATCATGTTACGTCTAATACTATGGATGTAGAGTTGTTAGTTTACGCGGTACGAGGTTGCCATTGAGTTAACTGCAAATACTGCTGTTTGTGGACGGAGATATACGTGAGGATGTCACGTGGAAGTAGGTAAGTATGTTATGCTTTATTCACAAAAAGCAATATGAAGAAAAAAAACATAGATTGAAGCCATGTTCGGTCGCGTATTGCGAATATTGCGATTCCAAAAGTGTTTTTGTTTAAGTACATTAAAGTTTTTTCTCACACATGCAATGAGATATTGACGTTGTGTTCTTCATAATCGGCTTCGAAGTGTCACGTTTTGGGCGCAGCGAGACGAGAGACCCGTAATGGCATTTCATACAAAATTGGAGGCCTAGGCCTGCAAGATGGTCTTTTTTAATTTCCATTCCACAATTTGTGGCACAGTATCACGGCGTTCAGCCATGAAAATTAAAGTTTGATTTCTTGGAGATTTTTTAATTTATTTCATTGCATGTTTGAGAAAAGCACTATACATACCTTGGCGTGAAAAGGGGTTGGCAGCCTCATAACTATCCGATCTCGCTACGCTCGGCCGTCTTTATGTACTCGGCCGGCAACCCCTTACTTCCCGGCCTCTGTAGTAATGTACTATTGTTTATTACATTTTTGGTTTTGTTCACATTGCTTGTGTACCTATTATACAACTAAAACAAAAAAGCCATCTCATGCGTATCAAAGAAAACATTACACAAAACATTTATTCTCATAACACGGCCCATTACCCGCGGGGGGGAATGTTGTCATAAATACATACAAACATTATACATTTTTGGAGTCACAATGCGCTACTAAATATGGACTTGATCGGTTCACATCACACCCGATTTTTGGCACACCCTGTATACAAAATCAAAAACAATCGACGAATATTATTTTGCCCTCGTAGGTGGAAGAAGAGACAAACAATCATTTATTTATTTATTGATACTTAAGGAGTCACGTATCAACGTAGCTATGTAGTCTTAAGTAGAAATAGTAAGTCAATTAGAAACAGATAGAAATGAAAAAAAACAATCGACAAAAAATCTATATAATTCTTGAAAATGCTCAATTTCACGATTTCACACCAGAGGGAAAACCAGACCTACTTAATTGGGGTTAGACCGGTTTTCGCACGATGTTTCCCTTCACCGAAAAGCTAACGGTAAATATTCAGTACATAAGTTCCGAATGACTTATTGCTACGAGCCAGTATTCGAACCCACGACCGCCGCTTGACAGCCGCATGCCTGAACCACTAGGCTACCGTAGCTTCTATGAGAATATAGATGTAAAGTAAAACTTCAAAGAGGAACAGGCATTTGAACAAATTCTAGTACGTACTCACGTGTGCTCGCTTAAGGTATTCTTCAAGAGGGTAGTGTTTAAAGATAAAGATAAAATCATGTAGTGTTCATAGATACGAGTATGTAGCGATTATTTAGTTTTGAATACATTAAGTGAGTCTACACCTTTTAAAACAGTGGTCTAGCCATCTTATGGCCGGTTCCAATAATCAATCCACCGATAGTTTTCCTTACCACTCTCCGTGCGCGGCAGCCGGGCGCACTCACCACTCTCCGTACGAGGTGCCCGCATGCATTCGCCGTTCTCCGCAAGAGGCAGCCGCAACCACTCGCCGCTCTCCGCGCGCGGCAGCTGCGCACCATCAAGAATGTACTCTGCAATTAGCCAGACCCCGCCCTCGCCACGCACTGCGCGCTCGACACGCGCGCCGCTACCCACGCGCTCGACACGCGCGCTGTCACCCGCGCGCTCGACACGCGCGCCGTCACCCGCGCGCTCGACACGCGCGCTTTCACCCGCGCTGTCGCACGCCTCACTCCCCGCATCAAGTCGCCGACAACGACCAACAACCGCGAGGGACGATGCCGCGAGCTATATGGCTAAGCCAATAGAGTGTACGCTGACCAAGCTCCTCGCAAGGCAGACGGTTAAAGAGCTACCGGCCTTCAGTGGCGACGCTCTTGAATGGCCAATGTTCTATAGCCAATTTAAAACATCGACAGAGCTATGCAGCTACAGTGAGGAGGAAAACATCGCGCGCCTCATGCGATGTCTAAAGGGAAGAGCCCGTGACTCCGTGTCAGCACTCCTGGTAAGTGCGACCGGTCTAAACAAAATTATCTCGACATTAAAACTTCGTTTCGGACGTCAAGACCAAATTATTGAGCATATGATCGCCAAAATTCACGATTTTCATACCATACGTCATGATGACATTAATAGTCTTATCGATTTTGCAACAACCGTGCAAAATATCGTGGCAGCCATGACACTGTCATCTGAGACAGGCCATTTGACAAACGCGACCCTCATTCGTGAAATCATTTCCAAATTGCCGTCAATATTGAAATATCAATGGAGTTTCTACGTCTACGATCGAGACTGCAGCCCAGTGACGCTAGAAACGCTGTCCGACTGGCTTATGAAGACTGCAGACGCCGCCACCATCATTGCGCCTGTACAAGTGGACCGCCGGACAGAGCCCCCATCACACGCCGCCGCCCCAGCCTTTCGCAACAAACCTGCCCTATACCACCATGCGCGTGGCCAGCCGACGTCAAGCAGACACGCCGCCGTATTCACAATGAACAAGCCTACGCACAGTGAGTCAACTCCATACAAATGCGTAATGTGCAAAAATAACCACGCAACTGAGCACTGTGAGAAGTTTCGTTCGCTCACGATTGACAGCCGCTGGGAATACGTGACGAAAAATGGGCTATGCTTCTCATGCTTGTCTCCTCGCCATCAAATCTCACAATGCAAAGGTAAGCAGAGATGCGAGCACTGTGACTTATTTCACCACGTCATGCTGCACGCCGAGCCGAAACCTGCGAAGCCGAAGCCTGATCCGGTACCGTCAACAGCCGTCGTCACTCACACTGACAACACATCGACCAGTCACGCTCTCTTGAAGGTCGCTAGAGTGATTGTCAGTGGGCCGCTGGGATCAGAGTTGGTGCTGTGTCTCCTAGACGAAGGAGCAACGATCAGCCTGATGGACAAGGACCTCGCGCGTCGCATCGGAGTCTCCGGCCCCGTATCAGACCTGCGTATCCAGGGAGTCTCCGAGATGCGGTCGACAGCTAGCGGGTCACAGCGCGTCAGACTGAACATCCGCGGCATGAAGATGGAGGACGACTACAATATTAATATCAATACTGTATATAATTTATCGTTGCCTTTGTATAGAGTCAATTTAGGTAGGTTAGCTCATAGTAATGACCTAATAAAACACTTCTTCGACGACTTAGGGACGACTGACGACATAAAAGAAAGACCTTTACTACTTTTAGGTATTGACAACATTGACTTGATTGTGACGAGACAACTTTATTCAGGACGTAAATGCAACGACTCGCTTTACGTGTCGTCCACACGTCTGGGGCACGTGCTGCACGGCAAAATCCCAGGCGTAATAACGGACAGCGTCAAACGCGTCATGCATTTATGCGCCTGCGAGGAACTAAATGACGCTGTAAAGCGCTCATTCTCAACTGAGGGATTCGGAACTAGACCGCACCCCGACATACCTCGTTCAAAGAACGATATTAGAGCCTTAAAAATTCTGGACGACACGTCAAAATTGCTAGGTGACAGGTGGGAGACAGGCCTTCTTTGGAAGGATGACATTCCCAACCTGCCTGACAGCTACGATTTGGCACGTAAGAGACTTGAGGGAATTAAAACGAAAATGGCGAAGTCGCCAGTCTTTGCGGCACGCTATTCGGATAAAATAAAGGAAAACCTCGAAAAAGGTTATATATCTAAAGTAACTGACGAAAATGTAGCTGTCAGGACAGGCAAAACATGGTTTTTGCCGCACTTTGCGGTGATTAACCCTAACAAACCAGACAAATTACGCATAGTCTTAGACTGTGCTGCCAAGTCATCGGGCAAGTCGCTTAACGACCAGCTTTTGAGCGGGCCTGACTTCCTTAAGTCTTTAGCCGGAGTACTTCTTGCCTTCCGCTGCCACAAGGTGGCAGTAGTGGGGGACATTCAAGAAATGTTCCATAGAGTACTGATCAGGGAGGAAGACCGACAAGCGCAGCGACTGCTATGGGTGGATGGCGAGTATGTGATCAACGTCATGACGTTTGGCGCCATCTGTTCTCCAGCCTCGGCACAGTACATAAAAAACCGGAATGCTCGACGGTTTGAGAATACACATCCGAGTGCCGTTAGAGCTATAATCGACCATCACTACGTCGACGATTACATTCACTCCATAAACACCGCGCGCGAAGCAATCAAGACCGTCAACGACGTCATCTCCATTCACTCGGCTGGAGGTTTCAACATGCGGAACTTTATGTCAAACTCAAAGGAGCTTTTACGACACCTACCGGAGGACAAGCTAGCACCCGGAGGAGTGAAGTTTCTCGCCGACTAAAGAGGAGCAGCTGGAGAGAGTCCTTGGTGTCAATTGGGAGCCTGAGGCTGACAACTTCGCCTTTAGCCTGAAGTTCCACAGAGTCGACAAAGACCTTCAGACTGGAACTAAACGACCCACCAAGAGAGAAGTTCTCCGTCTCGTCATGAGTGTCTTCGACCCTCTAGGATTTCTTCTGACTACCACCATAAAAGGAAGGATGATCCTACAAGACGTCTGGCGAGACAAAATCGGTTGGGATGACGAGATCGGGACTGAACATTACGATCGATGGAAGACCTGGCTTAGTGAACTAGAGCAAACTAAGAACACGCGGATTCCACGGTGGTTGATGACCGAAGATTGTAATAAAGGAGCAGACCTGCAACTTCACGTGTTCTGTGATGCCAGCTCACGAGCATTCTCAGCTGTCGCTTACCTGAGAGCACCGCTACTAGATGGCGCCGGGTGGCACCTTGCCTTTGTGATGGCGCGTGCACGAGTAGCCCCTGTCAAGCGCCTCAGCATCCCTCGACTTGAGCTTCAGGCAGCCGTCATGGGCGCTCGTCTCTCCCGTGTTTTGAGGGAACATGTCAATATCGACACACCTATGACGACGACACTCTGGACCGACTCGAAGACTGTCGTAGCTTGGATTAAATCTGACACGGGACGCTTTCAGCCTTTTGTCGCACACCGTGTTGCCGAAATCATAGAACTGACCGACGACCGTGACTGGAGGTGGGTGCCAACTGACCACAACCCAGCCGACGATGCAACACGAGACGCAGACGTAGCCAACCGTGCAAGATGGCTAACTGGACCAGACTTCCTAAGGCACCACGAACTATCCTGGCCCAGACCGGACTCCGAATTTACTATGGACCCTTGCGACCCCGAACTGAAGATCGTGTGCCAACTGACCACACAAGCCAGACTTTCTCTTCCAGACATCAACAGGTTCTCGAAATACTGGAGGTACGTAAGGGCAGTAGCTTGGCTTCTGAGATACCTGAGCAACATCAAGAGTAAGCGACAGGGGTCTCAAGCCCAAATAACGGGCGAACTAACGCCACAGGAGATCGAGGCTGCCGAACGTCTGTGCATAATTGACTCGCAAGAGCGAAGTTTTGCTGAAGACATTGCTACACTGAGACTGTCCCAAGTCGTAAGCAATAGCAGCAGACTTCGCCAGCTTACCCCTTACCTGGACACAGACGGACTTCTACGAGCCCGCGGAAGGACTGACGCCGCTGAAAGCCTGACAAACGATGCGAAGCACCCAATGATACTGCATCCTAAAGACCGGTAAACAAGATTGCTAATTGACCAGCAGCATCTGGACCAAGCCCACGTGAACAGGGAGGAGGTGCACCTCAACCTGAGGCGCAGATTCTGGGTCATCGATGGAAGGAATGCAGTGAAGACCGCATGGAGCAACTGCCAGTTCTGCAAGAACGAGCGTGCGAAGCCTTGCCCTCCTCTGATGGGCCAACTACCACAAGTGAGGGTCACGCCAGCTGCCAGGGCCTTTGCGCACACCGGAATTGATTATTTCGGGCCCATGACTGTCAAGATCGGACGGCGACAAGAGAAACGGTACGGCGTACTTTTCACGTGCCTAACCGTACGGGCAATCCACGTCGACATCGTCAGCGACCTGACGACCTCCAGTGCTCTAATGGCGGTCAGACGGTTTATTGCTCGGCGCGGATGCCCAAAAACCATATGGAGCGACAACGCTACGACTTTCAGAGGTGCCGACCGAGAACTGAAACGGGCGGTACAGGCCATCGACAGGGACGAGCTTATTAGGTACGGGAGTACACGACTTATAGAGTGGTCATTCATTCCCCCAGTGTCACCACACATGGGTGGTTGTTGGGAGCGAATGGTACGGGCCGTGAAAACCGCGCTTAAGGTGACCCTGAAGGACAGGGTCCCCAGGGAGGACACTCTAGCCACGCTTCTCATTGAGGCAGAAGCAATGGTCAACGGTAGGCCGCTGACTTACGTCCCACTTGACCATACGGATGACCTGCCTCTAACACCAAATGACTTCCTACTCCCAACGACTGACCGGACGGGCATGACAACGACCTTTGGGACCTTTACTGACGGAGACCTACTGCGACGCTCATGGCGAGAGTCGCAGAGACTAGCTGACCTTGCGTGGAAGCGATGGGTGAAGGAGTACTTACCTACGCTGACTAGACGGGACAAATGGTACCACTCGTCTGTACCTCTTGTTGTGGGCGACGTGGTCATCATTGCAGACAGCCAGTCACCTCGAAACCTGTGGCCACGGGGCGTTGTGGACAAGACGTACCCTGGCCGGGACGGGCAGGTTAGAGTGGCTGATGTCCGAACCGCACACGGAACTTACCAACGACCGGTGACGAAACTGTGCCGACTTGACGTGAGGGCATCTGCCTCAAATGACCGGACTTGACTTGCCTCGACTTAACCCGACATGACCAACTACTAGGTGCGGTGGTTGGAAACCCCTTCGCCTTTAAGTATTGGACGACCATCAATACTGGAGGTGGGGATGTCGGGGCGTCCAACCTCCGTGCTGACAGACCGACACGATACTGGCCGACTAAGACTGTTTTTGGAACTCGACCTTTAAATTGTACTGACATAACTGACATAACAGAAAAACAGGAGACGACCCGGGCGGTTGGACTTGATTATTGCAACCGGCCATTAAGCGTAGATAATACGTTCAAGGTTCAAGCAATTATGGGATCTAAATAGTAGGTTTCATTACATCCGTGCACTAGTCTAAGATATTAAGTAAACACAAAGTGATAATTGGCAATCGTTCGCACCGTTGTACGAAAAGTTAAAAATATTGTACGTGTAAGTACTTAATTACTTAGTCCACACATGGCGTACACGCAGGTGTGAAAAGCAGCGATGTTGCGTCGCAATTTCGTCATGTCACAACTGCTTCCTTGTCAAAACAATTTGAAGGTCGTGCCATTTTTAACCGTTTTTGAAAAAAGACAGGCTCGCTAGTTCTGCAGCTCACAGAGCCTAGTTTATCGAACGAGGGAGTGAAGTTAACGAAGTTTTATGCTTCAGCTTGGGCCGCAAATCGTTTGTATATCCAGGGGGGCTAGCACAACTGACGCCGCGCCGCGACGGGAGTCGAGAAAGATCTACCCTCCTTTTTCTAATTTGCACGGTGCGAGTAAGACAAGAAAGAAAGAAAGAAGACATTTATTCACTACGCAAAAGACACACGGAGACAAAGGGAGTACAAATACAATACAATTTACACATAATGTGTGTGTCTTCGCGGCAGTGAATCGATCGCTGTCTCAGCATTATGCCGAGGTGTCAAAGAATAGCGCTGATTTTCAGACAGCACCGTACGTGACCCACGGAACGCAAGACAGGAGACACTCAATCGCGCTAAATCGAATTTTACTCGCGCGAACGCGCGATCTATCATAATTGGACTCGAGTTAGGGATCTAAAGTTATTTGATGCTCGTGATGCGGGACGCGTGGTTACACGGAACAAGTGTTGTGTGCTCAGTGAAGTAATGTTTGACTAGAGTCGTTGATCCGTGACATTGGCATAACTTGGGTTAATAACGTGATATTTCCGATAGCCACGTTCATTTTCGCTATCTTCTGCTTCTAGTGTCGTTTTTTTCCTTACCTATCTTTCCAAGTTGGGCCCCGTAGGGGCCCTTAACTAATTAGTCTAATTACCTAGCTTCTAGTGTCGATGGTTTCCTATTTGTTTGGTTAGAAGCGGCCTTTAGACCTGGATTAATGTATTGCACTAACTGCACTCACACTGACTGATTAGAGGTAGATGGTTTATCTCCCCTCCCCCGTTAGTGCACTGCATTTAGCTAAGTCTAAAGGTTGCTTTGAGAATGAAGTTGACAGTCAAACATAAGTCCCACCTTCTCAACAGCGCATCCGGGAGTTTTGGTGATCTTTCATAATTTACTTTAAAAACAAAGTTTTAACCGACTTCAATTTAGTACTCCGCCAAGGCACGAGAATATTTCCACATTTGTTTTCCAATTTACCACATGATCACATGAACTGATTTCCGAGAGCAAATGCGTTGATTATTAGAGAAAAAAACCGAATCGCTGAGGAATTCCATGTCATCTGTGGTCTTCATCATCAATTCCACTCCACCAAATTTATGATTTCCGTGTGTATATACTAGTAATAATAGAAAATACCAAAATCACTACAGGCGTGCTTAATATAATTGAGAAGTTCCCTCAATTCCTCATGGATCCCATCATCCAACTGAATTTTGAAAAAAATTGGACCCACCTGGAAGCATATACTTAAAAAACAAAATAAAAAAATTTCGAATCGGCTCATCAATGACGGAGTTCTGAGGTAACAAACATTGAAAAAAAAAATACAACCGAATTGAGAACCTCGAAGAAAGTCGGTTAAAAATATGGGGCTCTAAGATGTCTGACCATTGGATGCATGACGCAGCAGGCAAAATTAACCTTTTTTTGGTGATGTTTGGGGTGGCGGGGGAAGGGAAGTTAAAAATCGAGAAAACGATGACGTAATATGTGGTACCTACCTATTTTTTGTTGCTATTTCCCCGCTACCTAAAGGTTGTCTGGTCGCCTGTTGTTAACATTTTTTTTTTAAGTTGTTATTTATTTATTTATTTATTGACAAATACATTTACGTGACATTACAGTAATAACCAATGCGTCACGAAACTAAAAACAACAAATAATATCTACTGTTTAGGCGACGAAACGGCGTGGCCCCGTTGCATCGTCATCTCCGGTGTAGGATTCGGCAGATTGCCCCGGAACCGTCGAAACACGACACCATTCGGCCAGAAGTCAGCACATGCGATGGTCTCCTGCTGCTATGTCTATATGATTCATGTTTTGCGGTGTACAATAAAGAGTATTTGTATTGTATTGTATCGTACGTGGACAGTCCCCGCCGGTAACCCGCTTTACGAAGCTACAAGCTACACTTTTACTAGTCTAAGTCAACAACTCACCACGGTTAGTACAAGACGGCGCGTGAGCTCTCTCGAGCTCTCTCGCACTATCCGTCTCTTTCCAAGCTTTCTGATAAGAGTAAGACGGATAGTGCGATAGAGCTCGAAATACCACGCGCCGTCTTGTGCTAACCATGCTGGTCTAACAGCCAGTCGCTATTAGTCGCCTTCGTGTTGCCAATATAGACTTGTACAATTGCAAGTTGTAGGTTCGTGATGCGGGCCACAGGACTGAATACAATACCACATACCTATTTTTCTTTTTCTTATCGTTTGCGTTCGGCGATGACTGGGTTATGTGGTATTTATATCCACTAAAAACTCGACGGTGCCCTGCATCTGCGCTCTCATGCAGGAGACTCCAGGATCTCATGCTGAACACAGGGGAGCCCCCCTCGCGCCACATTTGATGTTGCGATGTTGTCGCCTTCCCTGGGTTCTTAAGCGAGTGCCTCAGCCCCCGCCAGAACACTGCGACCCCGATACCCCCCTTTAGCCCCCTTCTACGACAGGCGGGGGAGACCGTAGATTCTTGTCCGAGCCTATAGGGTACCCACATACCTATACCTACCTACAGAGCAAGCACGGCTATCATAGTACACCCCGCGAGCTGTCTCGCGGCGATATCCGCCTCTTTCTAATTAGAACGCTTAGAAAGAGAAGGATAGTCTATAATCCTGTACAGATATTGTTGTCCTTATTTATGTACGTTATTAATACTCATACTCATAAGTATTTATTCATAATATTATCTAAATATTACATGTCACATATTATTAGCATCACAATTGCGTATGATCATTTAAAATTAAGAAATGTTTATACATATTATTCAATTATTATTTTTATAAAAATCATTTAAATTATAAAAGGCATGTCCAATTAACCATTTTTTAAATTTATTTTTGAAAGTGTTTGTGCACTCTTCCATTACGGACCTATTACGTGCATTGTCTTGGAGGACAGTCAGTCGGTGACTAGACGACAGAAGTCGCTCTTTACTGCCTAGACGGGTACGCGAGAGTTTGCTTGTGTAGAAGGTGTGTTTGTGTGAGTGTACATGTGAAGCAATGTTGAAAATGTGTTGTGAGGGTAGTGTGAGGAAATTGTTTGGCTGGAGTTCCTGTCATGGATATTTATATATTATTCTTATAGCACGTTTTTGCAAGACAAAGACGCGATGCCATTCAGCTGCTGAACCCCAAAGTTCGAGCCCGTAGCACATAATTGAGTGAAATAGGGAAAAATAAGTCGAGCGCAATTGCTTTTTCGGTAAAACACGAGCAAGCCTCCCTAGCGCAAAACATGCGCCAGATAGTTTTGCCTTTTTTTTTGATACCTACCCCCCGACTGTACATTAACGGTTTTCGAGGTATACTGCGCTCAAATTGGTCTATCAAACCCCGCGATGCATGCATCTTGCATGTGTTAATTGCGCTTTGAACGAAACGATCAGAAGTGTTTCTCAACGTTTGCCACTCGCAGAACCCGGAACACCGCGGCGCGTACGCAACAGTGCCGATTCTATGCCAATGATAATGATTACACGCTGCTTTGGATTAGGTACTCCCAGCAGCCCTACCCCTTCCCGAGTATCCACCGGTCAGCTGAGTCCAATTCCGTTATACTCTGGTCTCTGGCTGAACTCCACATGTCGCATGTAGGCAATTATCGAACGAGCGAGCGAGGCGAACGAAGTTCTATTCTTCAGCTTGTGCTAAAAACATTTTTTTTTTTTTTTTTTTTGCGGTAAGTATACATTTCAAGATCGCCAAACTGAGGGCAGTTTGTCGGCGAATGTGCGCTTTTTTCTTAACTTTAAACAGAGTTGTGTTATACCTACCCACCTATTCCTATCCGGCTTTTCTATTGTCTATCCGGCTGTCGCCTTTTCTCAACCGATTCTCGTGAAATTTTGTGATCAGGTTCGTTAATTATACAGTTTTCTTTAGCTACAAAAGCTTAGCACCTTACCTTAGCAAATCTTCCATCGTCACATGTTGATTTTTCCTCGTACAAGTTTCTTTAATTATAGTAAAAGTAAGTAAATGAGTGATTTCCTTTCACGATCTCCGACAGTATATTTTAATTTTTAGAGCCTTTTCGCGTTAAGATAGTTATACTCATAAATAGAATACAAAAAATATGAAGACGCATGTGTATGATAATGAACTAATCGAGAATTCATAGAAAACTAGTGACTGCCTCATAGACATATCATATTGTCAGTCATAAAGGCGTGTACAAATATTTATGTACGTATATTAATACCCCTGACTGTTCCTAATGAATCTTGCATATGTGTGGACATTCGCTCAATGCATAGTTAAGTGCCAAATGCTAGTTATAGGCGTTTAACTTATCACACTACCGCATCCCAGAACCGGGATTGAGATTCCCGGTTCTTCGGTACTTTTGCCATATATTTTGCATGGAGCAAGCGTAGTAACATGATACGTTTTATTGTTACGTTTTATCCCTAAAAGGGGTAGTCAGAACACATGAAACTTTTGTCCTAGTACCACATAAGTGTGGGTATAAAAGATCGACATAATGTGATATCGCAGTGACACGTAGCTAACCCATCGCCCACAACACACTTCAACCCTGCAATAGAAATATTTATTGCGTGTCACATTACAGGTTACAGATGGTGAAAACAATAAAGGTACATCTAGGTACATGTGACGCCCTGCAAGGGCAGTGTTTTTAAATGTTTAGTAAATAAGTTCGTTTTCTGAAGGTTTTTTAAGGTATTTGATAGGTGATTATATATTTTAATTGTCATATGGTGTGGGCCAGATGAAACTATTTATAATTTGGTGAAAGGTAATTTGAGCTTATTTAGATTGCGATTATTTCGTCTGTTATCTATTAATGGTGTATATAGGTGCCTATGTTTTCTGACAAACTTACATACTTCAAACATACCTATACATGGAGGTAAGGGTACGGATACGGTGTTTAATAAAATGAGGTCTACATGATTCCATTTGGTCAATAGTTGCAAGTATCCTGATGCATTTGTTTTGGAGAATATTGTTTTTATCTATGTCGCTACGAATTCACCATAAAACAAGTCCATATGATAGTCTGGAGTATGCATATGCGTAACACGCCGTAAGGGCTGTCTTAAAGTCCGTTACACGCTTAAGATGTTGAAGGGCATAGATGAACGAAGAAAGTTTTTTTGAAAGTTTCTGGATGTGCGACTTCCAATTCATGCTTGTGTCCAAGTCTAAGCCTAGTAGTGTTGCCGAACTTGTAGTTTCTAGTTTTTTATCATGATATTTGAAGTCTCTTGGTAATGTCTGGCTTGACCCATTTCCTTGTTCCCTTAGTCGACTTTTACGACACCCACAGGAAGAAAAAAAAGAAAGAAAGAAAAATATATTTATTGCCTTAAACAAAAAAAAAACAATTAAGTAACACAAATATTTTTAGCTACAAGAGAAATTTGGTACACAGAAAAGGAAAAAAGAGTTTTGTTAGTTTTTTCTTTTTCTTCTTTGTAATATTTTATTTTTAATTTCGTATGTAATAGATGTAACTCCTAAATGAAGTAAATCTATTTTAAAATCAAGATTAAAGGACTTGCTCCTTAACGACAAGTCGATGTCAACAGATGGACATCCACAGAGTAAATAAGTAGGTAGTCCTACTTATTTACTCTGTGGATAGATACCTGTACCTACATAGTAACTAGTTAGGTAAGCTGTTGTCGTCCACTGTCGCAGGAGGTCGAGCCATAAATACGGTATTTTATTATTATTAATATTTTTAATTGCCATTCTACCTACATCTGTAAAAAGTTTAGAGAAGAGATTAGGTTAGTAATAAAAGCAAATTAGGTTAAGTTACAATAGTTTTAGTAAATGAGCGCGTCTCGCCATCAAACTTATTACTGTTATTAGTTTAGTACCTAGTTAACTTGTATTTGGAAAAAAAAAAAAAAAAATGCTTATATGCGACATATAACGCTTACCTAGGCATAAGTACGTAGAATATGTGTCATTACGATGTAGTAACGTTATGTTGTAAATGATCAATCATTACGCGTGTAGCCCCATTTCCCAACGATGGCGATCTATAACAAATGTGACTCATTGACACTAATAGGTAGGCATAGGTAGTGAAAAAAAAACCACGTACGACTCGGACTCGCCCACCCCACCGAGGGTTCCGTACTTAATTACAAATGTAGGTATAGTTATCAGATTTTGCCCTGTACTTGTATTAGTATAAGAAATTATTACTTGCCTTTCACAGTTCATGGATTCAACGGCAAAGTGCCCTATAAATTTTGATTCCCTTGAGTCTCGAAATACACTTTTTTTGCGGCATTTAACTTAGAAGTTAGATTTTTTCACAGCTTCAAGGGACTGTAGACTTTAGTATACCTATAGTTTTAATTTCAACTCGATACCTCCACGGGTTCCCGAGATTAAGGGTCTTGACAGAGAGAGGCGGAGAACAAAGTGATATTATAAGGGTTCCGTTTTTTCCTATTGAGTTACAGAAGCCTAAAAACCAGTCCAGGTGAAAATCAATCTTATGTCAATGTCATAAAGATTTCTACAGCAAAAAAAACAATCCACACTTTATAGATAGGCTGCATTATCTCTGCTAGCCAGACAAAGTAGGTAAAGTACCTAAATCAAAGGTGGCGTCGAAGAGATCGCTGCCTATCATAAGTTGTAAATTCTTTATTGTGTTCTTTTCATTATCATGATGGTAATTTACCACATCTAAATAATACAACAAATTTTCACCATTGAAAAGGGTTATTTTCTAAAGTATAATTGTTACCATTAATCCATCTACTTTTGTAACATGTTTTTCTTATGTCGTGGTGCAATAAAGAATATTATATATTTCTTTTCTAATCTAAAGTATATACGAGATGATAACTAACATTATCTTAATCAAATTAAAACTATGGTAAATCTAATAAAGGCCCTCGAGGCATTGTAAGGAGGATGCTGGCGGCATTTCGTCGCTGAATTGCAATGCTGATGCGTTGCGCGAGAAAGCTACCAGCTCTTCGGTCACCAGTTACATCAAGCAGGCGTTTCGCGATTACCGCAAATGACTTATGCGCACTGGGACCCCACGGACCCAGGGTCTCGACGCCAAAGGTTCTTCACAAATTTTTTTTATCTCACGTGGTGCGCGAAAGGCACAAACGGGTCTCTTACACGGGGCTTGGTGATAAGTATGCATTGCAACAATACCAAAACAAAAGTTTCACTTCGACTTGGCTTTTATTATAATAGTAACTTTAAATTTTTTGTCACTTTTTGATTATCGAGGCTTAAAGGTACGTTTTCTTAAACTACTACACACGGCAGGTTAAATTAAATCCTGGTGCATATATTTTTTTTTTTATAATTTTTGCAGATCTAAAGCGCCTTCTCCAATTACTACACATGGATGCCAGAGGGTCCCGAAGGGATCCTCCGGGGGTCCTGGTGCCTATAATCCTAATCTAATAGGTACTTCATCATAATATCAGACGTCCACTGTTGGACATAGGTCTCCCCCAAAAGTGCGACAATAACCGGTCCTGCATCACCCGCATCCAGCGAACTCCCGATTTTTTTTTATTCGATGGTAAAATTGTGAACATGCGTAAATAATTTCACACTTTATTATCAGTAATAAGTTAGATAAACGTTAGAATACGCGGAAAACACATGTTTATCTTCACTATTATAACACTTAGCGAGTGTTATAAATGTCATCATCAGAACAGAACTGTTCTGTCACATTTGCTAATTACTGCACCTATGACGCAAACACATCCGTTTCGATCGATAGCGACTTGAAAACGTTGTGTTGAATTCATTTAACCTTAGAATACTTTTATTTTCTACAGTATATACGAGATGATAATTAACATTAACTAAATTAAATTAAAACTACACAAGTTAAATCTCAATAATTAATTACTTATTGAGATTTAACTTGTGCAGTTTTAATTTAATTTAATGAAAATATCGGGTATTTTTCATATTTTATATGTCATAGGCAATACGAAATATGAAAAATTTTCATTGCAAAGTTCAATATTGTTGAAATGTTAGCTAAATAAAAAACCGGTCAACTGCAATTCAGTATTTCAGACTCGCGCACCGAGGGTTCTGTACAAACTTTCACAGAACATTACCCCGTATTTACCCGTCTATTAATTTTGGAAAAATCTTAACGCATAGCAGAAGTTGCCGTCATGAGTACGGCGCCATTGACGGTGCATTTTGTTTTGATACTAACTTGCAGGACGAAAGAACTCGGTAGGTATGTACAGTCGACAACACAGCTAACTGACCATCGGAAATCTAATCTGACCTTAAGTGCATTGTAATAAGGTTCTAGGCTTTCACGGTATGGTCAGTTAGCTGTGTTGTCGACTGTACGAGTATGTTGGTTTTTCGGCGATATTTTTTTGTGCTCTCAGAATAATCTAATAAGAATTTAAAGATAAATAAATACATACAAAGGTGATACACGACTATTTAATTTAAAGTATACACGGTGGAATTTAATCGGTGAACAGGAACCCATTTTTCTAATTCAGTAATCGATGGCGGTCACGTTTATGTAGTACTTAAGTGGAACCAAGTTTTTTTTTATCATAACTAATTTTTAAGTTGAAATTAAATTTTAATTAAAATTTATTGTCACCCTACTAATGGTTTAGTCTGAAAAGTTTAATACCTCTTTTCAAACTATCAGCCATATAAACTTAAAACATAAACGAGCAATAAGCTGTCAATTTGTCATTGTCAAATTCATAACAAATTGCTTCAAATCGTCTGATCTGTCTAGTTTCCCGCCAAAGCCAGCAAGCACTTGACGTATGTACACTTACGAGTAACTTCCCTTCCATAAAAGTAGGGTGTCCATTTATTCAGTCCGTGTACATTTTACCGATGTTAATTAAGTGTGATTAATTAGATTGTGAGCTATATTTCACGAGATCTCACGTATTGGTTTCTGTGTAGATTGATAATTAAGATTTTTGGATTCCTGATCACCGATTAAATTCCACCGTGTATACAAGATGATAACTAACATTAACTAAATTAAATGAAAACTAAGGCAAATCTAAAAAAGTCGAGGCATTGTACCGAGGATGCGGCGGCATTTCCTCGCTGAATTGCAATGCTGATGCGATGCGCGAGAAAGCCGCCAGCTGTTCGGTCACCAGTTACCTACATCAACCAGGCGTTTCGCGATTTCCGCAAATGACTGCCCACTGGGATCCCACGGACCGAGGGTCTCGACGCCAAATGGTACAAAGTTGTACTCTCTGCCGAGGCCTCTATATTTAATGCGTTTAAATAGGTGATTACCTACTGATTAAATTACAAATTTAGCCCAGATAAATATTATGTACGAAGATAAAAAAAAAACTAAGTAGAGATAAGTAACGTTTTATTAATGTACTTACATAAATATACATGCATACATACATACATACATACATTCACGCCTTTATTCCCAAAAGGGTTAGGCAGAGCACATGAAACGTATGTTCCAGCGCCACTTTTAACATAAATGTGGGTATAAAAGATCGACAAAATGTGATATTGCAGTGATAGGTTGCTAGCCCATCGTCCACAACACACTTCAACCCTGGCCCCTTAGTCGACTTTTACGACACCCACGGGAAGAAAGGGGGTGGTGAAATTCTAACCCGACACCACACGGGTACACACACATAAGTATATTCTAATATAAATCAAAATTGACAATTGACGACCGCTTTAGCCTAGTTGGTAGTGACCCTGCCTACGAAGCAAGAGGTCCTGGGTTCGAATCCCGGTAAGGGCATTTATTTGTGTGATGAGCACGAATATTTGTTCCTGAGTCATGGATGTTTTTTATGTATTTAAGTATTTATTTATCTATACAGGATGTTAACGGGGTCATGATCCGGAATGACAAAAAGCGAATAAGATGATCATACTGAACAACCTTTCCCATGGGACCAACCACGAAATCGCAAAAAAAAAGAGCCAATTAAGAGTTAACTGTGAGTTAACTGCGATTTAATTGAGAGTTAATGTATGGAATACCTGGTTTTTTTTTGCGATTTCGTGGTTGGTCCCATGGGAAAGGTTGTTCAGTATGATCATCTTATTCGCTTTTTGTCATTCCGGATCATGACCCCGTTAACATCCTGTATAAGTATGTTTATCGTCGTCTAGTATCCATAGTACAAGCTTTGCTTAGTTTGGGACTAGGTCGATTTGTGTAAGATTGTCCCCTAATATTTATTTATTTATTTAAAACAAAAGAACGGAAGGCAGATGGACTGTGGTAATAACGGACGGACGGATGATTGGCGACTGCGGTAGACTATCTTCAGATTCGAAAGGTCGGATTTGTCTTCGTGTGCCTCTGATCCATAAGGAGACAGCTCTTAAAACTGAAATGTGTACTTTTACTTTATGCCAATATATTATTTCTGAATACGCTTTTCCCCATTATTCATTCAATTTTGATGCAGTCTTTTTTAAGAAACTGTTAAGTATACTCAGTTCCAAGGGCTCCGTCGCAGGATATGACTAGTGGAGTAAAGGACGCTCTCAAGTCTTCAGCTGCTCGGTCGTATTTCGAATGCTTCTCTCGGCTATGTCTTTGTGCTGTTTGTTGCCAGGTGAGGTTGTTGTAAGAAGAAGCGTCGGCATTTACTATGCGAACGTCAAAGAGCTGTTTAAAATAACAGGTGGCCTATAAGGGCGGGTCGAGTTGTATTTGCGTCACGCATTATGGGTTCTGTCGTGCCTGTTCCCCAGGCTAGTTCTGCCCAGTTTTTACAGTCATCTCTATGTTGATCATGATCTTGTTTTATTAGTCCACCTTTTTTGCAGTTTGCAGCGTCGTTTAGGTCAAAGTTTCTCTCTCCGCAACCATCGCATGTTTGAGGAAGGCTCGCAGGTTCATGAGCATAACGAATGGCTAGGGCGTCCTGCTGGGCTGCAGTGAGATCGGTATTATTAGCGGTAGTAGGGATGATAGATAGCCATTGTGACGACTTCGTTTCAACGAGTCTTTGAAGACTTCTTTTAATTTTGCTTGTTGCGATATGTCTCTTATTTGTCTCGCTAGTGTTTCCTCTCTTATGGTATCCGTCGCATGAGTTTGATGAGCTTGTAGGTCTAGGTTTTCAGCATTATTGATAGTCTCAATTAGTATACGGTTTGATTTTACGGATGTCTTGTAGCAATCTAAGGTTTTAGTTGGATCATTAATGCCGAGGCCGCCGAGTTTCACTGGTAGAGTGAATAATTCATGTTCTAGTGATGTTATTTCTTTGTCTAAAATAGATGGTGTCAAAGTAGAAATAATGATTTGTTTTAAGGTGGAATTCTTCATCAGTTTTATTATTTCTGTAATATTTATAATAATACAAGTTGTATCAAAGTTATTTATAATGCTTATGTCAGGAGCATGTTAGAATACGCCAGTTGTATCTGGTCCCCTCAATATGTAACTCATAAAGAGAAAATATAAAAAAAATCAGCGCTGTTTTCTTCGACACCTAAATTTTCGGCTCAGAAAGTGGGATACCTACGTTCTACGAGTCAATGTGCAGCCGTCACCATTTTCTGAGCCTTGAAAGTAGGCGCTTGTCGCTTGATATCTCGGTTTTGCATGACATCTTATTTGGACGCATTGACAGTTCCGAGCTACTTGCGGAAATTAAATTCTCCGGTCCAGGCGGCCTACCACGGACTTCGAATGTCGAATTTCGGGTATTTCCATCTCTATCGCACTCCCTTACTCGAGTAACAGGGATGCATGTATAACGAACTTCGACTTTCGAAGTTCGTTGTAGCGCCGCAGCAATTCGAACTCGGCACACTGAACGCAGTCTGTTCAGTATACCAGTTGTGCACACAAATTATGCCCAGAATTCGCCTCTAATTCTTATGTTTGGAAATTATAGTAAAAAGTTTTACTATAGACTTATTCAGGTCCTTTCGATAAGGAGCTACGAGCGATGGCTGGCGGCATTTCCTCGCCGAATTGCAATTAGAAAAGGGGTTTTTTGGGTTGGTTCCCACAGTTCGTTCGTACCATAGCGGGATGTAAAACTTGGAAATAAAACACATAAGTAGGTAGCATATTACACATTTATGTATATTCACAAATTATGATAATATTTTTAATTTATCTATTGTTTATAATTAACACGCGGCTTGACACCTATACTGACGTTTATCCATTAAGGGGATGCCTTGATTTGAGTCGAACACGCCCCCTAGCAGAGATACGCTTTCGCCTTCCGCGCACGAGAAAAATAGATGTAACACTCTTCGGGAATGGCTTTTTTGGACAAATATCGATAAATTATGTAAAATAATGTATCGTTTGAGTAGGCTGAGTAAAAAAAGGAAAATACCCAAATTTGGATTTTTATTCTATCGAGGAAATTTTAAGCAATCATGTATCGATCAAATCAGATAAACAATCATATAGTCAAGAATCATATATCTGAAAATCAGACCTTATTGTTTCTTAATCTAGTCAGAACGGCGTTTCAAAGCACGCGATAATTTCCATTGCACCGCCGTAAGGGGATGTCTTGATTCGAGTCGACCACGCCCCTTGACAGAGACACGCTTATGCCTTCCGCGCACGAGAAAATGAGATGCAACACTCTTTTTTATTTATATTTCATTAAGTGAGATTTTAGATGACATAAAATACTATAGTATCAACTTGATTGTGTCGTAAAATTATGTATTGTTTGATAAGGCTGGGTAAAAAAAGGAAAATAAAGACCTATTTTTGGATTTTATTTCTTACGAGGAACTTAATATAGGCAATCATGTATCGATTAAATCAGATAAACATCATAATATAGTCAAGAATCATATATCTGAAAATCAGGCCGTATTGTGTCTTAATCTAGTCAGAACGGCGTTAGAAAGCTCGCGATAATTTCCAATGCGGGGTGCATTGGAAATTATCGCATGGTATGTGCAATAGGTGCATAATATGGAACTATAAAAAAATATTTGTTCCAGATTAACGAGCATAGGATGGTGGCTCCCAGGGACCGCCGCAGCGGAGCGCTCATCCCCCAGTTCTACGCGGGCCGCTCTGTGCTCATCACAGGAGCTACCGGCTTCGTTGGGAAGGTTAGTCTTCAAGGCATATCGCTAGCAACTTGTCACAACAACCTATCCGCATCGCGGCGAATCTTGGTCCCTATGACAGCTGTCATCTCAGTCCAATTTGACGTTTTAATGTTATAAGTTAAATCTGTCAAGATTTGTCGCGATACTTATAGAGAGGGAGTTATAAGATGGAATGAGACAGCAAACACCCATTTGATTTGAAGGTTGCTCTGTGCCAAATTGATAGGTTTATATACTTAGCGCGTTTTACGAAGCTATTACAAGTTTACGAGTTTAGTTGTCACAAATAAATACATTCATTTACATTCATTCTTTCTTTTCTTTTAAAATCCATTCTAACTATAGCAAAATTTTGTGACGAATTGCTAGGTTTGTATTGGCCTTAACCTCGTAAAACGGGCGACCGGTTAGATACATATATTATATATATAAGTATTGCTTTGCTTGCTATAAAGACACATAATCGTAGAAGGGGGTGTGTAATGAGTAATAGAATAGTCCAGGCAATGCACTGACAACTTGTATGGATAAAATGTCAATTTTGGAAATAATTTATAATAGCCTATTTTTTATGTATAACGAATATACTATCAATTAAATAGTTACCCAGCAACAAAATCCGACAAAATTTGAGTCATCGAAAAAATGATAAGTTAACTGGCTTCTAAAAAGTCAGTAAAAATATTAATAAATGTTTTTGTCTTTATTTTGGTTCATTTACATTTGCTCTATAATATTCAAGATAAATCGTACAAAAAATAATGCATGCTTCATTTAAATCTACATAATTACTTCCGGGTGGAAAGTTTGTCGGATTCTTGACTAAATCATCTTAGAATAACATTTTCAAATGAAATCAACAAAAAAAACGCTATTATAAATTAATGTTTTTCAAAACCGTATTTTGCCTGGAGTATAACAAGATTCTAATTATTATTATTTTGTTGAAATTTTTGTTGTACTTAATTTGATGAGTCTATCCCTATTATGTTTTATTCTTTCAGTGCCCTGTCGCTTCTTAATGTCCTCACTGAAAATCAGCGTCACGGATACCCCCCCTGAATCCTTGAATACACCTACGCGTTCAAAAATGTATCCTCAAAAATCCTCATTTAACCTGTTCTCTACCCGTGTTGGTTCCAGGTGCTGTTGGAGCGTCTCCTGGCAACATGCCCCGACATCTCAACCCTCCATCTGCTGCTGAGGGTTAAGAAGGGCGCCACGCCCGCTGAGAGGCTGAAAGCGCTGAAAGAGTCACAGGTATATATTATAAATGCGAAAGTGTGTCTGTCTGTCTTACCTCTTCACGCTGAACCGATTTAGATGAAATCTAGTAGAGATAGTTTGAGTCCCGAGGAAGGACATAGGATAGTTTTTATCCCCGAAATCATACCCTAAGGGGGTGCAAGTTTGTATGGAGCTACGATATAAACGAACTCCACGATGACGGGAGTCGTGGGAAGAAGCTAGTTCGTAATATATAGGTATGTATATGGTGGTGAGTACACAACTAATGCTTAAATCAATAAAGGGCTGCTACAACGCCCTTGTAACCCCACTGGAGCTGCAGCGCTGGTGTCCAAAGGCTACGGTGTTTTCTTACCATTAGACAACCATAAACTCGTTTGCACCTCGTTCGTTTGAATCCCTCGTTACGCTCAACATTATACTTTGTTTCCAGGTGTTTGACGTAATTCGTGAAAAGAATCCAGCTCAGCTGGACAAGCTGCGGGTACTGGAGGGAGATGTGGCGCAGCCGGGCCTGGGGTTGGCGATGGACGCCGCGTTACAGTTACAAGACGTGAGTACATAACTGCTATATCCCTTAAGAGTGCATTTAGCATCCACCAGCGCTGTGAATCCACTGAAAAGCCGCGTCCAGACGTCCGAGCGCAGCGGACGGCAAACGAGGCGCCATAAGGAGACGCTACACGAGCGAAATCGCCAGGACTGCCATGCGAGGTCACAGAAAATCTAGTATGGAGTGACCTTGATTTGGCTGGTCGCCGTACTGCCACACGGGCCGAATCAAGCGGCGACACAGTCCTGCCGATATCGGCCCGTGTATCGTCTCCTATAAGCTAGAAGATAGAATAGAGCAATTCGAAAAATGAACTGACACACGAACAGGCAGTTTCTTTTGCATTTATAATATCGCTAATTCTAATTCCTAGAAATTAGAATTTGCTAAGGTTAGTACAGTCAGCATCAAAAGTAACTGCGCAATTGACGTCTTCAAAAGCTCTTATTCCCTTTTAACAAAGACGTTTGACGTCTTCGTTTGCCCAGTTACTTTTGATGCTGACTGTACGTATATAAATTGCAGCATGTACCTTACAAAAACTTTACCTACTTATACATAAGGAAAAGGTTTCAGTAGTCAACATAAGTCCATTACTTGGCAGTTTGTCTAGGTAGGCAGGTGTCTACGCCGTCTACGATTTATCCATACTTAATATTATAAATGCGAAAGTGTACCTACATATGTGTGTGTTTGTTTGTTTGTCCGTCTTTCACGGCAAAACGGAGCGACGAATTGACGTGTTTTTTTAAGTGGAGATAGTTGAAGGGATGGAGAGTAACATAGGATAGTTTTTATCCCCGTAATCATCCCCTAAGGGGGTGAAATGGGGGGGTAAAAGTTTGTATGGAGCTGCGATATAAACGAGTTCCACGCGGACGGAGTCGCGGGCAGAAGCTAGTAAGTAATAAAATAAAGGTGAAAGATAGGTATCTACTATATCTTTCCGTATCTGATTTTATTACTGTTTTAATGTAAATGCAAGTTTTACTTACGGCTTGATCATTTTGCTGAGAACACCGAGAATACAGGCAAAGGCCGTCAATGTTGCCGCTGACAAATTAAGGCAATGTTGCAGGCAAGCGGCATAATCGCTCCGATCGAAGCGGCCGAAGCGCTCATAGCTATTATACCAAAGTCAGGAGATAATAGCAACGTGGAAAACTACAGGCCAATTGCCATTTTGTCAACGCTTGCGAAATTGTATGAGTCCATACTCCATCGGGCCTTATCTAAGCAGTTGAAACCTTTCCTGTGCGAGTCACAGCATGGTTTTAGAGCTAATCGTTCTGTCGACACAAACCTTCTTATATTAACAGACATCATTTCTCAAAATCTCGATAAGGGTATCCAGGTCGATGTACTTTATCTCGACTTTAAGAAAGCTTTTGATCGCGTAGATAACGATATCCTACTACATAAACTCAGCAAAATTGGTTTCTCCCCAAAGTTAATAAAATTATTTGCTAGTTATCTACGCGATCGCAAACAATTTGTACAGCATGGGCATTTCGTTTCGGAACCCTACCATACCCGGTCTGGCGTTAGCCAAGGTTCGATTTTGGGCCCTTTCCTATTCGGAGTAATGATAAATGATCTTGAATCCGTTGTCCAGAATGCGAAGTGTCTCCTTTACGCCGACGATCTGAAGCTTGTGTACGGAGTGGAATGTGCTGCGGACTCTGTATCGTTGCAGGATGATATAGATTCGGTTTTACTCCAGGCAAAATAGGGTCAGCTAGTATGGCGAAATGGAAATAATTTATAATAGCTTTTTTTTTCTGCGTAACAGATAAATTATAATTGTATTAATAACGACGAGACTAAATCCGACAAAATATTTGTGATTTAGATATTTTAATAAATAATTGAAAATTTATAAATTCCTGTAAAGTCGGAAAAAAAAATTAACTCATTTTTTATTCTTTGTTTTGATAAATTAATATTTCCTCTATAAGTTTGATGATAAATCAGGCAAACAATGTTTCCGAATATTACATTTCTATTTAGTAGATCCCTAACATTTTATTCATTTACCATATTTCCGTGTCCAAAAATAATAATTGGCTGTAGGTTCCTACATTCTTTGATGAATGTAGTGGACACAAACATTAGAAACGAATCGCACACTAAACAACAACGGAGGGTGGATTTTAGGGGTTAAATGCTGTTTAACTATTTAAAAAAATGCAAATTGATCAGTTACTTTTGGGATTTTCATTATAAGCTATGTTTCATCGAATAATGTACGAATCCCCTTATAAAATCGGTTGCAAGTAATGTTATTACAAACAACTGTTAAAATAGGTTTAAAAATGTCGCGCGCGAGCCGCAGAGCTAACGTGATTGGCCGGTCACCCGCTCGCCGCGTAGGTACTACATACTAGGTAGGTAGGTAGGTACCGCACGAATCGCAGCGATTCGCGAAACCATCTAACGCGTCTAAGATCTAGTTGTTGATAGTAGTTAAATTTTAATATAGGTACTCGTTGTGAAACGAATTATGAAAATATTTAAGTATTTTTATTTATTTATCAATGAGTGACACTGACGAGCGTGGGATGAAGATACCTATGCAATTTAACTTTGAACTTTGACGTAGGTAGTGGAAGTTGGAAAAAGGGACTTCAAAGATTGTGCACACGTGTAGGTATATTATGTAGTTTGTGATGGACTTTTTAAGACTAGAGGAAGATGCTTGCTTTGTTTACATTAATTTCTTTTTTGGTTCAGTTTTATTTATATATTTCGTCTTTATTGCACTAAGGACAACTTATCGTACAAGAGGCGGACTTAATGCCGTAAGCATTCTCTACCAGTCAACCTTTGCGCAAAGCAGACAGATTGTGGGCGTGTAGTAATTGTAATAGAGCAAAATTCGTTAAAATAGTAAACTAGAGAGATTTATACCCTTACCTATTATTTGATTTTTATTATGCCCAATATTACGTTAGATAATATACAGGGTGAAAAAATCTATGGAACCTGAAGGGAAACCCTTAAGACAGCTCATTCTCTCGCTCTCATTATCATGAATGAAACACTATTTAAATTTAATTTACCTACTTTTAGCCCGAATTACATTTGAATTACAATTTACTATCGCAATCACTAAAATTTATTGACCGAATATCTTTTGTCCGAAAACTTTTCGTATTTTTATGACTTCTCCGAATATACAATTCATTACTTTTTTCATTTACCATTTGATGTTATCCAAATGTGTCAGTTGTCCGAAAAACTTTTACCACTACATTCTTTTGAGCTTTGTTACAACTTTTGTTTCATAGCCAATTTTTGACTTATCCAGCATTACTTTCCGCATTTCATACGTTTAGTCAAATGTTCATTTTGAATGAAATTCAAAGTAGTTTTACAGAGACTAAGGCAGGTCGGTGTAGGTACGACGACGAGCGAAGCGAGGAGGAGTTTTAGGTGAACTGCGAGTTTGCGACCCTACATCGCGCGAGCCGAGCGAGCGTAGCGTGCCGTGGCAGCGGCCGGCGAAGCGCCAGAACCGAACACTTTTTTACTACTTAATATTTACATATGTACTGTATAAGTAAGGGTCAGGTCGGAAGAAATAACTTGATAAACCAAATGTTGTAATTATTTAGTATCGATTTATTTAAAGAACACCCTGCCTAGAGATGGTGTTTACCCAACCTACCCAGAGTTACCCATTTCATCCCAAACGTCGTCTTGTGAAGCATTTTTGCAAAATATAATGAAACTTCTTACATCATAGTCATATAGGAATGTGTAAACGTAAACGTTGTTCTCATTGAGATTTTCTTACTTGGTTACTTGCTAAATATGCAAACAATATAGGCTCATCTTTCCCTGGCCAGACTATACGTGTGTTATTTTGAATAATAGTACATTACTGCAGAGGCAGTGAAGTAAGGGATTGCTGGACTAGTCCAGGCAATGAACTGACAACTTGTATGGAAAAAATGTCAATTTTGGAAATAATTTATAATAGCTTATTTTTTATGTATAACGGATATATTATCAACTAAATAGTTACCCAGCGACAAAATCCGACAAAATTTCAGACATCGAAAAAATGATAAGTTCTTCTAAAAAGTCAGTAAAAATATTAATAAATGTTTTTGTCTTAATTTTGGTTCATTTACATTTGCTCTATAATATTCAAGATAAATCGTACAAAAAAAGATAATGCATGCTTCATTGAAATCTACATAATTACTTCCGAGTGGAAAGTTTGTCGGATTCTTGACCAAATCATCTTAGAATAACATTTTCAAATGAAATCAACAAAAAAAAACGCTATTATAAAAAACGCTAAATTAATGTTTTTCAAAACCGTATTTTGCCTGGAGTAGACGAGATTGGGGTAAACCGGATACAACGAGTCCAGCAATCCATGTTCCGGCCGAGGATTGTATAGTGCGTTTCTCAAACGATGTGAGGAAATATTAAAATAAAAATAAATACAAGGTAATCAATTATATAATAGGTAATTTGCCGCCTTTTTATTTTTTAAACATGCCATTTAAACAAGCCGTTCGAGCACTATGTTTAACCGCACATAGGTATAGTACCATCGTTTTTTTTTTATGTCAAAAGTTTGCTTACAGAACAGAGTCTAGTGGTGGTCGGCAGTATGTAATTTTTCCTTTGACAGTTTAATATTAGTAAGCAAATTTAAAAAGTTAGATTAGGGGACAATAATGGTTTTACTTAGGGTTACTTTTCTCAGTCCAGTTCCATAGGAAACAATTCACAGCCGTTACTAGTGTTAGCAAATTGGTGGGAACTGGCGAGAATAACCATCGAATACCAAAACCAAATGGTACTCAAGTATTGCATTTTTATCGAGTCGATACACGCGTAACGTAGCTGAAAATCGAATTTACCAGTCAGGGATATTAATATTTGTACCAGAGTAAGGATAAAAACTGACAGAGGCGTACACAGATATTTATGCCCTTTTTTTGTACATATATTAATGCCTGACTTTAAATTTTCACCAAGATTAAACATATGATTAGTAAAAATAAACCAAATTAGCCCAAACTACCTACAATAGATGGACAGACAGACAGACAGACAGATAGACAGCGGAGCCTTAGTAATAGGGTCCCGTTTTTACCCTTTGGGTAAAACAATATCACAGATTTGAGTAGGGCAGGCAGTGTCTTTCTGCCTTTACGTGGTGCACGCCACTGATGTTATGGATTTACGGTGGTTTTCTTTCAGGGCCCATAGGTTTTTCCACTCTGTATAGCTATAGCAGCTAAGCAGTATTTTAGCAGCGTGTTCTTTCTTACCCATTCCAATAATTAAGTACCTACTTCCGTTACTACAATGATGTGCAGATGGATCTTGTACTACAAACTCACAGACGACTTAACCTAGGTTAAGTGGTCTGTGTACTACCTACGCAGATTAAGTGGGAAATTAACTACTTTAAGTAGGAAATCACCTGTTAAAATTGTCGTCACTGTTTTATAATGATGACATTTATCAGTAAATAATTATGAAGCATTGAGACACCAAACATAGAAATGTACTAAATTCTTGGCATGTTTTCACTAAAATATGTTTATAAATTTCATTAATTGTTAGCGCGTTTCCCGCTTACGCCATTATTACACCGTGAATAGTCGCATTCTCCTACTAGTACATCGTCGAAGACGACATAAATGATTACAAATAATCTGCGTAGGTAATGTAGGTATTTATCTACTTCGCGTCACAGAAAAGGACTCGTTGCGTGCCGCCGTTGCGAGCGAATGTGATCGTTAACACACGCGGAAAGAGCTCAAGTTCAATTGTAGAATTAAACAGGACTATTCAAATGTGTATTATGCTTTACATAAACCTTTTTTCTGTAGGATTCGTGTACTACTTTAATAATCTATATAGTTAAATTAAATTTGGACACAATTTGGTCCTATAAATATATTTACCGATAGTTTATTGGAGTAAATGTATTTATATGCAATTCTAAACAAAAATCTATACGATTTTTAGCAAAATAGGTTCATCAATTATTTTTATGAGAATCAAATCAAAGTACTACTTATTACAATTTTTTTCTACCAACTTCTGTCACCTGTCACCCAAGCCATGCATTTTGTTAATATATTGATTTTACATGTAAAAAAAATGTCGGATTTCATTGTTTACAGGTTAAAGACAATAATATTGTTGTGTTGACGATTATAGACAACTATTATTAATTTTAATTAATAAAATCGGCGTATATTTGACAGTATTTTTTTATACCTACTTTCGGGTCGAAAGTTTGTAAGATTCGTAAATAGAGTATCTTAAAATATGTATTTATGACGGAGAAAAAAAACACAGGCTATTATAAATTAATGTTTGGCGAAACCGTATTTTGCCTGGAGTATTTACCGGTGGAGCATGGACAACAGACTTTGTTTTAATGTCGCAAAGTGCTGCGTCTGTACTTTTAGCCGAGCTTGCGTTCCCTTACATTTCCAATACCTTCTAGGAACTGAGTCAATTAATAGAGTCCATACAGTAAAAGATCTAGGGGTTACATTTGACTTGCGCTTAACCTTCCACGATCATATTAAAGACCTTGCTACTGTTTGCTATCGTAGATTAGGTTTTGTTATTCGTAGCACTAAGGATTTCCATGACCCGGCTGTTATAAGGACTCTATATAACGCTCTGGTTAGGAGCAAATTAGAGGCTTCGGCGATTGTATGGAATCCTTATGAGTCGACATACGCTTTGATTCTTGAGAAGGTCCAAAAAACTTTCTTAAGAATGCTGTACAAAAAGATCTATGGGCAGTACCCCTACTTGTATCCAACCAAGTTCTTACTTGGGACCCTTGGATACAATTCGTTGGAAGTGAGACGCAACTTCTATCTTCTTACATTGTCTTGTAGGGTGTTACGTGGAGAAGTGGATAGTCTTGACTTGGCTGAAAAACTGGTGCGACTGTTTGTACCAGACGTCCCTCGAATAACCCTAAGACCTCGTGCGCGTCCTTTATTGGCAGTGCCAGTGGCCCGGACATTGTCGCACAGAAACTCGCCATTTGTTCGGGCGATGAAGCTTCTCAATGCGCTTCTGATGTCAGTACCTGAATGCGACTTTTTTGCATGGCGATGGGCACCTGTTTGTTATGCATGTTTAAAGTTTTGCGAGATGATGGATAGCAGGCAATCCAGTGTTCCAATATAATTTATAGTTTCTTTTATGTACCTATGTTTACCAGTGCATTGGTTAAGTTACAACTGTAATGCTGTGTAAATAAATATTATAATAAATAAATAAATAAATAAATAAACAGCCTAGCGGCGCCTGCGAGTCGGAAACGATAACGCAGGTTAAGCAAAGATGGCAGCGGTTAGTCTTTGACCGCCTGATTTTTGAGTGGTTAACATAAACCAACATAACAACCAATAGTGGTTACTAAAAACATAATTATATTGTATAGTAGTATAGTATATTGTGTAATGTAACAAGCTAATTATAATTATTTCATGTTATTCCTTGCCTTGTAATATGAATTGGTCGAAATAAATGTTTTTTTTTTTTCTTTTTTTTTTTATAAATGAGCGCTTCCGTGCTTTGGAAGGCACGTTAAGCAGTCGATCCCGGCTGCTGTCTATGACAGTAGTCGTTAAGCCGAGTTAGAGGCCTTCGGGCGGCTTAAGAACTTCTAACAGTCGAGTTGCCCACTCACCTGACGAAGGGGGGACAACTGTCACTCGCGTCCGCGGGAGCTACCCACCACAACCCTGCACGTGTCCCCTGGGTGGTGCTAAAGAGTGACAAACTTTAAAGGCCAAAATAATGTATGCCATACGATTAAATAAATAGCGGCATAATTCCTTTAATTTTTGTTCTCCACTTCTCTTTGTCAAACACTGTCTTAGACTACACTGAGGGCTCAGAGGTGAAGTGACGATATACGGGAGGTGGCCCTGACCCCGTATCATGGTCGGCCTTATCACGCGATAAGTGACAAGATCGAGGCGTCGTCTCGTTCTACCAAACGGTGTCAGCCAGTGACGGACGCTCTATCCTGTCACGTATCGTGTGATAAGGCCGACCATGATACGTGGTGTGGTCGCAAGGTTGGCAAGAGCTGGATGAAATTAGCATCGGATCATGAAATTCGGGATATAAGTACCTACTTATACAAGTATCCAGCAGAGGTAAGCAATAGGCTTATGACGATGATGATTGATGTCTGTGGGTTCCCCTGTGTAGAGCGGTCCTCCAAGGTATATCCATTATCTTACTGCATCGTCGCGTTGTACTTTTTCCCCTTAAGAACATGTGTGGGCTAGCGCATCCCATACAAAAACTGCAATTACGCGCTGCCGGAGTCCCCTATTTCCTCCGCCAAATCATAATCTATAATAATAATAATAAAATATCTTTATTGCCACAAACCTAACCTAGACATCTATCTATGCCTATGCTTGTCATGTAAGATTCATTAAGTAAGAGTTCCAACATAATTGAAGAATAAATTATTAGGTGACTCCCCATGACTTTCAGACATTTCAGAATTACCTTTCTATAATTGAATAGGAACTCTTTTAAGGTTTAAATATCGCAAGTTTGGACACAAACTATGCTAAACTTAGCATTCGAGTCATCTTTTGTTTTAAGTCAAAGTCAAAGTTATTTATATTCTTCAATTTAGGCAACATATATCTTTCACCTCGCCATCTTACGATGACAGACCGATCAACGTTAAATATGACACCGGCAGCTGTCAAACTTTGTATATTACAGACGATTAGATTACAGACGGTATGGTTTGGTGCTCCCACCCTCAGACACCGTTTTAATATGTGTATTCTCGACAGGTATCCATTGTGTTCCACTCGGCTGCGACCTTGAAATTCGACGAGGAGCTCAGGAAGGCGGTAGACCAGAACGTGCGCAGTGTCATGAGCATGCTCGATCTGTGCGACAAGCTGCCCAACATACAGGTACTTATACACTCAGAAGCAATGAAAACGGGTCACTTTGTAAAAGTAATCCATGGGAAGTGACCCGTTTTCATTGCCTCTGAGTGTAGTTAAAGCAATGACGCGTAAGGTACAGGTACTGTTACACAAGCTCTTTAATAGCACGAAAGCATTCTAGTTTCGAGCAAATAACATGTGTAAATGTAAAGTTGCTAGTAAGTAGCATTCTACTTGCATATATAATAATTGAGCATGCTCAAACAAGCATGCTACTAAACAGCAGTACCTTACTGTTACATATGCTCTTTAGTAGCGCGAAAGCATGCTAGTTTCGAGGAAATAGCATGTGTAAATGTAAAGTTGCTAGTAAGTAGCATGCATGCTATTTGCATATATAATAATTGATCATGCTCAAACAAGCGTGCTACTAAACGGCATGTGTACCAGTACCTTAGTTTCAGCGTCCGAGAGGCAACCGGATGGTTCGCGGTATTTGAGCTACCGAAGTGTTGTGGACCCGCCCTGTGCCACCCAAATTGAGCCAACTTGGACTGGGGTGGAAATCGAAAAAATGCGAACGAAATAAAGTATGCCATACGATTCAATAAATTGAATGTTTGGCCACAAAACCCGCATCCTTGTATGTGAGCCTCGAAATATCTGCATCTTTAAAATCGCATCCGCAGTATGTTTCAAACGCTCGGAGATTCGCCTAACAGTCTTCGTCATATCAGCTGGAAGACGTCTGCACATAGGCCTCCCCCAAAGAGTGCCAAAGTCACCGGTCCTGCGCCACCCGTAGAAGAATCCCGCGTTTTACCAGGTCATCAGTCGAGTCCACCTTTTGGGTCTACCCGCGCTGAGTCTAACGCAGTAGTCCTTTTTTTTTGTTGACAGAGTGGAAATGTACTTACGCATCCCCCCAGCCTGGGGAAGCTATACCAGGTGCCACAGGCACAGTGGGACTCTCACCCTCCAGTCATCTCTATTTAAAGAGAAGGGGGAGGCAGTATACCCACTAAAACCACTCCAGCGTTTCCGTGCCTGCCGTTAATGGGGGCGCAGTGGGATCGGGAGCATTCAACCACGACGCCCCCCGTAACGCAGTAGTCCTATCAGCCAGGAGTCGTCTGGACATAGGCCTCCCCCAAAGAGTGCCAAAGTGACCGGTCCTGAACCACACGCAGAAGAATCCCGCGAACTTTACCAGGTCATCGGTCCACCTTCAGGGTCTACCCGCGCTGGGTTTAATTAATTTATTTATTTATTTAAATCAGGCAACAAAGCCCATATTACAAATACCTTAAAGACTAACATACATATCAATATAAACTTATTAATAACTACAAAACACATAATTACTGCAACGTGTTGCGCCATTTCGTGGTGTCAGGTAACCGACCGCGAAAACGTCGGAACTTGACACCCTTCGGCCAAAATTCTTCCTTAGTGAAGTTCGATAGATGGTCCGTTGGAACTGACCACAAAGGAATTAAAATTCACGTCATGGCGAGACTCCAACCTCACGACCCTCAGGATGAAAGCAGATTAATGCAGTAGTCCTCGGCTAACAGTCGGTCACCCCCACAGGCCTTTGTCCACGTGTCGACAGCGTACAGCAACGCGGAGCTGCCTTCGGTGGCGGAGCGCGTGTACCAGCCACCCAAGTCTGTGGACTCCGTGCTGGCGCTCACCGACCACGTGCCTGACTCCACTTTGGCTGATATTACTCATCAGTGAGTTTAATTCAGAAGTGTTTACATTTTTCAATCTAATCCAATAAACAACACATACATAGCTTCACGCCATTATTCCCAAAAGGCGGCAGAGCACACGAAACTTCTGTTCCAGTGCCACTTTTAGCATAAATGATACCTATAAAAGATCGACAAAATGTAATGCGTGTATGCGAAAATGTGACCAAATAAACAAGTAGGTAGATATATTTACTAAAGGCGGGCATCACACTAAGGCCGCGGGGAGGTGCCGTGTGCGGAGCTGCGTAAAGCCCGAACAGAAAAATAAAAAACCTGCTCTGGGGGCGCTGAATCAGCAATCATTATGGCAACACTAAAATATTACTGTGATACATGTACCTATATACCAGCCATGTTGACAAAAAGGTCGGTGAGGTTATTTAAATAGGAATAGAGTCTAATCCTTCAGACTTTCTCTCCGACAAATACTTCGTAATTAAAAGTTTTGGGCATTTTAACGCAATACAACACGTACTAACGAACGACACCTCACTTTGACAGCAATTGGCAGATGCCATTAATGACGTCTTCAAAGTTACTGTTGCCAGTTAAAGATGTTAGTTGGTTCCAATAGTTTTCCGCAATATGGCGAAGATTTTTATTTTCCTGGTCGGGCTTTATTAGGTACTATTTTCTCCGCACGGAGGTGCGGTGCAGTGTGTGGAACCGTGCGGATTTAGTGTATAAATTGAGGTACTTGCGAGCTAGGAAACCGTTGCGCCGCATACCGTAGCGAGATGCGGCAGCAGTGTTATCCGCATAAAGGTTCGTTTCCACTAAGTAATCGGCGGAATTTTGTACCGAAGCAAACGCTGAGTTCACCCTTATTCTCACACTTGTATTATTATGTTTTTCAAGACAATTAACTATAATTACCTACTTGTTTGTTAATAAGACTTTCTTTACTTTTTCTCTGGTTGTGTGACAAATCTCACGACAATGTTAGTAAACTTCGATGACTATATAATTGTGTTTATCTGTGTGTATCAGGTACATATCGCCTAAACCCAACACATACACGTTCACCAAAGCCCTGGCAGAGTCCGTGGTGGAGGAACATGGCAACACCGGATACCCCATATCCATCTTCAGACCTACCATAGGTAATATACGATATTTTTAAATACCTAAAATATAAAGGAGACGGTACGAGAGCGAAGTCGGCAGGACTGCCAAGCAAGGTCACAGAAAATCCATGTAGTATTGAGACTGTTAGTATGATGTATCAAAATTAAGTTTAAGTCATTGCTATGTACTAGTAGCGCCATCTAACAACGTGACGTGTAACTTAATGTACAGTTACTTTTGCCAATAAACCAGTCTGTTGCAAATCAAATATCCGACGTGTTTTAATAGGTTATGGGCTTCTCCTGTATTTATCAGTTATTTTTAGTTTAAAATAGATAAATTGTGCACGATATTTCGCGGAAACATGACCTCCAACTATATTGCCAGTGTCCCGAGGTTAAAAGGACGAGAGAATTACGACGAGTGGAGTTTTGCGGCTGAAAATCTACTGGTTCTTGATGGAATGGATAAGTACATCAAACCACCGGCTGGTTTTGAAATAAAGCCAACGGAAGACTCGAAAACGAAGGCAAAGTTAATTTTAACTATTGATCCAGCTTTGTATGTGCATATCAAGAATACACAGAGCGCAGCGGAATTATGGACTAAATTGAAGACCATGTTTGACGACTCTGGTTTCTCGAGAAAGATAACTTTGCTTCGCCATTTGATATCGATTAGGCTTGAAAATTGTAATTCAATGTCTACATATGTGACGCAAATGGTTGAAACAGCTCAAAGGTTAAATGGCACAGGATTTACAATAACCGATGAATGGGTGGGGTCATTATTATTAGCAGGTTTGTCCGACCGTTATTCTCCTATGATCATGGCAATAGAACATTCGGGTATTTCGATAACTGCCGATGTCATCAAGTCGAAGTTGCTTGACATGGAAGACATCAACGATTCTGAAGTTAGCGGCGCTGCATTCGCGGCACGAAACAAATATTACTCTGGCAATACAAAGCCGAAGAAATATGGCGGATCGTCAATGTCTATGGTAAACACAAACAGGAAGTCAGAAACAGAAAAATTAAAAAAAGTATTGGGTTCAGAGTTCAAGTTAAAGGACCTCGGGCCTGTAAGACAGTATCTAGGCATGAGAATAAATTTAGATAAAAATTATGGTGTGCTTACTGTAGATCAACAACATTATATTGAACAGTTGGTGTCTAAATTTCAGATGTCTGATTGTAAGTTACAAACTACTCCAATTGAACCAAAATTGAATGTAGAAAAATCTAATGAATGTTTACCTGATGTTCCTTACCAAAAACTTATTGGAAGTTTGATGTATTTAGCAGTTATGACTCGGCCTGACATAGCATATGCAGTTAGCTATCTAAGCCAATTCAACAATTGTTATAATTCTAACTGTTATAACTATGCCAAACGAATATTGAGATACTTGCAATGTACAAAAAAATATTGTTTAAAGTATACAAAAAAAGGTATGGACTTGCAAGGTTTTGTTGACAGTGATTGGGCAAGTGATGCCTCAGACAGGAAGTCTTACACTGGTTTCTGCTTTGTCATGTCAGGGTCAGCTGTTTCTTGGCAAAGCAGAAAACAGAAGACAGTCAGCCTTTCTAGTACAGAGTCTGAGTACACTGCTCTGTCCGAAGCTTCTAGAGAAGCAGTTTACTTAAGAAATTTAATGTATGAAATTACTGGGACGCTATGTGTGATTGATTTGCACTGCGATAATCAAAGCGCTTTAAAGTTAGCATCCAGTCATCAAAGTCACAACAGGTCCAAACATATCGATGTACGTTACCACTATATAAGGGATGTTGTGAAATATAAATATGTTAATATCAAGTATATTCCTACAGAAGAAATGCCAGCAGATTTATTAACGAAAGGTGTATGTCGCCTAAAACATTACAAATTTATGGATATGCTTGGTATAGTTCCTATGTAATTTTTTGTGTATAATTTAGTTTATTTTGATAAGTGGGGGTGTTAGTATGATGTATCAAAATTAAGTTTAAGTCATTGCTATGTACTAGTAGCGCCATCTAACAACGTGACGTGTAACTTAATGTACAGTTACTTTTGCCAATAAACCAGTCTGTTGCAAATATCCGACGTGTTTTAATAGAGACTATTGAGTGGAATCACGCGGCGGCCTGCGTGCAGTCCTACCAATATCGGCCCGTGTAGTGTCTCCTTAAGACACACCAACAGCTGATGCTGGGCGAAGTTACCATTGTCATTGTTGTCATACCCTAGGCGATTCATTACGAAACAAAAAATGCTTACCAACTTTTTTGCTGTTAATCAGGGTAGATACTACTACCTACTTATGGCAATATTCTTCCGAATTAGTCTATTCGTTTTTGCGTAATCGAATGTTATTTTTTCATTCTGCAGCTTTTACACTAAACTTTATAAAATACAATTAAGTTTTTTTTCTTGACACATTTCTATAAACCTTTGGACTATTCGGTGTCACCGAGACGAAGCTTGCACTATGGACATTTATTTATTTAATCTTTACTTAATGCCGTAAGCATTCCCTATCAGTCAACCTTTGGGCAAAGCAGACATGTGGGCGGTTCAACTAAAGACATTCGCCATTTTCTTGTTGAATGAAGGGTTATTAAACGGCAGTATTAAAGAAATATCAACAATCACTTGCTCACTAATGCTTCATCCATCTTTACAGTGATATCAGCCATGAAGAACCCGTTCCCCGGCTGGATAGAGAACCTGAACGGCCCCTCCGGGGTCATAGTGGCGACCGGCAAGGGCCTGCTACACGTGTTTCCCATCAAAATTGGCGTGCACACGGATTTCCTACCGGTGGATATTGCTGTGGACACCCTTATAGCCGTCGCCTGGGAAACTGCCGTTGACCAGTAAATATTTTCTAATTTAATATGTCATCCTCTATGTTTTCTATTTTAGCCTCTCTTCTAAACCCCGCTACGCACTAAGCGGCTAGCCGCGTGCGGCTTGCCGTGCGGTTGGACAAAACATAATTATGAAACCGCAAACGCAAAACCTCTACGCGCTAAGCGGTTAGCCGCAACCGCACGCGGCAAGCCGCTTAGCGTATCGAAGCAACTTTGTACATCAACAACAGTACATCTGTCTCTTTCGCACGCTCGAAGTGAGAAAAAGAGAGATGTACTGTTGCTGGCGACAAAGTTGCTCGTGCGCGCCTACGCAAGGGCTAAGTAACCGGCCACGGGCTGCAGCGTTGTCTGTGAGACCACGAACGGATGGACAGATGAGCCTCTATTTTCAAAAACACACTAACACGAATTTGATCTCATGTTACAAGGTTATAGGTATGGTATGATAGAACTGTCAGACACGCAGCTATACATACTATATAATGGTATTAATGGTGCTCCCTACACTGGCTGTTATAAATGTTATACACCATAGTCTAACAAGGATAAGGCTATGTAACACTATGATGTTGAAGAAAGATAGTTGCTGTTATATATAAAATTTATAAATTACATTATTGTCTCATTCCAACGATAGCTAGCTAGCTAGCTAGCTGCCAAAAGTGTCAAACGTCTCAAATTAGTATGATGTTGATGTCCTAATCTTGATGTAACTGTTCCATAATTAATTGGACTGTTTTTGCTTTTTAAGAGGATTAAAGGCTGGCTTACAGCTTATATTATTCACATTGCAGAATATCATAAAATGTTCAATTAGCATGTCTCGTCAGATGTAAACTTTGGAGACTTGATTTGATTAAATATTCTTCTTAAATATAAAGTAGAATGAAGTTAAAGAGTTACATTTCATACAACATTACTTCCTTCTGCTTGAAAAAAATATATAATTGTTCAAGTATCATTATTATCTTATCGGCACTGTCACTCACTGTTTGTCCTTTTTATTATTATTATTTTTATTTTTAGTTCTCTTATTTATCTGTAATTTTGTATATATATATATTTTTTTTTTTGTATATTTCAATCATTAAAAAAAAAATGTGTTACTTATATTGAATATTTACATAATTACTTACACTCCAGCTAGCGCTGACGACCGTCTAATAATAATAATAGTATGTAACAAGGGACCAGTCTGAAAATCAGCGCTGGGCATACTCGCTTGCCCAGCACATGCTGAGACTGGGGCCCATTGCCTCAATTTGTTTTTCCTTTTCTTGTTATTCTATTTTATTTTATTTTTATATTAGTGTAATTCAAGGATCATGTAATGTTGTGGCAATAAAAATACTTTTACTTTTTACTTTACTTTTTTATCGCTTTATACTATTATACTATACACGGTCGTGCAACGTTTTTTTTAATTTGCAGCTCCTTTCTAGGCTTATTCTGGCTCTTTCTTGGCCAGACTCTTTATCTCTAGTTTCTTACGGCAAATTGCCTTTATGTACGCAGTCCCAAAGAGGTCCGCGTCTACAACTGCAGTACCGGCGACAACCCGACCTCCTTCAAGAACTTCGAGGACATGCTGCGTGTTGAGATCAGGAGGAACCCGCTCAATGACGCGATCTGGTACCCTTTTGGGGCCACCGTGGAGTCCAGGTAGTTACTTAATTACTTACTAAGCTGGCTCGATGACCCAAAGAAGATCTTGGCGTCTGACACAAGATAACGCCACTCTTCTCCATTCTGCGCCACCTCACGCCAGTTGGATGCCCCAAGGGTGGTCAGATCTCTGAGGCCTTCGTCACTTCAGCGCTCTTTTTTTTTGTACGATCTTTGCGTTTTTTGCCGGTTGTAACCTAAAGGACCTAGTTTGGCACCTAATCCCAACATATTGCGTTGGCACTAGTTTCATAGGATGTTCGGTTCTGGCGCTTCGCCGGCCGCTGCCGCGGCACGCTCGCTACGCTCGCTCGGCTCGCTTCGCTAGTCGTCGTACTTACACCGAGCTGCTTTAGAGTCTCTGTAAAACTACTTTGAATTTTAAACGTATGAAATGCGAAAAGTTATGATGGATAAGTAAAAAATTGGCTGTGAAACAAAAGTTGTAACAAGCGAAACCTCAAATTACTGTAGCGGTAAAAGTTTTTCAGACAACTGAAACATTTGGATAACATCAAAATGGTAAATGAAAAAAGTAATGAATTGTATATTCGGAGAACTCATAAAAATACGAAAAGTTTTCGGACAAACGATATTCGGTCAATAAATTTTAGTGATTGCGATTAGGTTACCCCACGGTATTCGTACGCTACGCCCAATTGTGACATGTTGTACTGACAAATTGGCGTGAAATCACATAATCTGTATATCCCATTACTAAAGCGACTGCCATCTGACCTTCCAACCCGGACGTAAACCTAGAGCTTGTTGTGATTAGTTAAACTGTTAAATATTAAAGTATATTTCTTACGGTTTTTTTTTTGTAAAACCCTATGGTTAAGCCGAGGTTTGACCCCACGACTTCCAGACTGGAAGTTGCTAGCTCGAAAGCGCGGATATCATGTTTTTTAATTTAAATTTTTTGGCCGTTTAAATAAATAAAAAAGTAATCACTGAGTTCTCTCAAACATGATATTGCCGATTTTTAGAAAGCAATTTTATAATTTGTGCATAATTTGTTACGAATATTTTAAGTGTAGGTATTTTAAACCTATGTTCGTGATTTTGATCATGTTTCGAATCACTGGTCTCGCTGCAGAAAAGCCTCGAGACTACTATTCGTATTTTTTTGAAACCATATTTTTATAAACAGACGCATTATATGGTTTCAAAAACTCTGTTCGCTTAACTTCGCTGAACCTACGGCGCCTTAACCGCTCGGCTGCAGCGGCTTTTTCTATACGTCCACGACGAGAAAATGGCAACTTTGCCAGGCGTACTTCTAATTACCATGTCCATGTTTTGAATCGCTGATTGCATGGATTGACTACAGTTTTTAAAATACTGTCTTTGTTTCAGATGGGTGCGGAAAATGATGGAATTCATTTCACAAACAGTGCCACTGCATCTGGCAGAATATACTTCCCGAATGATCGGAGTAAAAAGACCGTGAGTACACGAACATGTGTTGTCAGATCTCACAGCTAAGTTACCTGTATTATAGCAAAACCTATACAGTGTAGAAGCATACAAATTGAGATAGTTTTGAAAAATGAAATATTTTTTACGTCATGCCTGGCCAGGCCATAATGTGATACATTTTATCGCACGCTACCTACGCGTAGAGTAAAACTCGCATTATGGCCAGGTGGAGACGTAAAATTGTGTATTCACCACGGGCAGTAAAAAAGAAAGCCCTGTATCGCATATTTACAACCCTCGCCTGCGGCTTGGGTCACCAATACCTGCGATTTCGGGCTTTCTTATTATATCGGGCGATTGACTTACTTATTAAGTGCGAGGGGGGCAAATGCTTTATATCCCACATAGAGGCGACCAGCTAGGTTTTGAATGAAACTTACAACCCCTTGTCATACATAAGCTATTACTGATTTCAGCAAAAGTGCTATCACATTTGCGATTTGCGAACGCTTTACAAGCGAAGCGATCAGTTAGCGTGCTCGCAGCGTGGTGGAAGTGCAACCGCGGCGCAGACGCCAACGCACCGCAATGATCGTGAATAGTGTTTGAGCAATCGCGTCGCTCACAGCATGCTCACAAATCGTCAGTGTGATAAGGCACTTAATTTTGATAAGGACGCAGCTGTTCACTTAGTTACATTGGTTGTTTTTTCCTTTTGCCGGGTTATTTTTCTAATACTAGTAGAACTCAGTCAGTTAAACATACGCAATTAATACAGGGTCAATCTAATCACGGCGAACAAGAAGCTGTCCGCCATGACAGACGCGTTGGAGTACTTCTCCACGCGCGAGTTCCATTTCGAGACCGAGCGCGTGCGGAAGCTGCTCGAGCGCCTGTCGCCTGAGGACAGCAAGATCTACAACTTGGACGTTATGAGCATAAAGTAAGTTAAACCTTTACATTTTAAGAACATGAAACTTTTAACCCTCCCTTCGCTATATATACTAGAAACTGCTGCTTTTGTTCGAAAAAACCTACACCTGTTTAAATTTAACCAAAACACTCGCAAATGTCACATCCTGGAACTTCCTGAACCTAAACTAGAAATATTTAAAAATGGACCATATTACCGAGCAATAAAAATTTATAATAAAATACCCAACCAAATAAAAGATGTACCAACTGACATATCCTTCGTACACAGTCTAAAATCTAAACTAATAGATAAATGTTACTATTCCATAGCTGAATTTATGGAAGATACATGTTTATAATGTGTTTGCCGTATTTTTTTTATATAAATATCACTCGATCTATCGATATTAGTTAGTTAAAAATTAGTAAGTAGTAACCTGATTGTTGCTACACCCTTCCAGGGTCCATGTATCTTAGTTTTAAGTACTTGGTTGCAAATAAATCTTATCTTATCTTATCTTATCCTAAAAGTTTAAAACAGACAAGTTTTTGCCCGTAACGTTTCGATGCTCGGAGGCTCTCCACGAAGCCTCTAGTCCGTACTGCGGCGCTATCACGAAAATTTAAAATCGAAGTTCGTATACATGCAGCCCTGCCACTCGAGTATTGTTAGTGCGATTGAGATGGAAATACTCGGACTTCGAATTTGTATTAAATTGTTTATTTCTAAAATATTAAGCCAACGGTAGCTTAAGACGGCCCACTGTTGGCCATCGGTTCGCTGGAAATCGCGATATTTAACTTGGTTGGGCCCATACAAGTAACATGTGCCCACCAATAAGAAATTCACGTTCAATAGCTACATTTAAAAATAAACTTAAAATATTCTTATTTTTAGAAGAAACTTCGGTATAGCCGACTGTTCTGTTATCATACCATCTATATTATTAGTTTGAAAATTTCGAAAGTTTTAAAGTGTAATGCGTGTAATATTGTCATTGACGAATTATTATCCTATATACAGAATAAAATATCTGTAATTGATGAAGTGACGTTGATGAGGATATGCACCTCGGCGTTTACAAGCGAAGATATTAAAACGTCTAAGGCGCTGTTGTACGACGCAGTCCCGTCGGGCTCGCGAAAAATAAACAGAAAAAACAAAGGAAAAGAAGAACGGGACTTGGCAGATATTATTACTCTGTTTAAATCCTCTGATCCTGAAAGTGTACCTGTGTTTGTTGCGCGGCAGTTGGAAAAGTTACCTCCTATCTTATTCGATCATCTAGATTGCACCAAGTTACTAAAAGACCTTTTACGGGTGCAAAGTCAGTTAGACGAGGTTAAAGCGACATTTGTGACTAAAAAGGATCTAACTGAACTAAAAGCAGAGTTATTAGAAAACCAATGCAATTCTTTGGCGCACCCGTCAGCGTCAAAAATAAATGAAAAGAGAGGAGCTTGGACAGCTTGGTCTAATAACAGTATGATGGACAGTGGTCCTATGGGCTTACTGCCTAATACGTTGCAAAGTATCCCCTGTAATGATGAAAAAGAAGTATGCCAACAACCACCTTCTCAACCTCAATATCAACCAAATTACAGAAATATAACGCAGGTAGAAAGACAAACGTGCGATTTTGAACGGTGTAGGGAGCAACGGTCAGCTGCTGTCGATAACGGCGGCGCGATGACTCATGCCACCGCCGCGCAGAGCGCGACCGGTTCTAGCGCGGCGTTATCAGCTGAGGCGGCGGAGCAACAAAAACCTACAACTACCGATGTAAACAATGCCAGTAAGGAGTCAAACTGCAGTGATAGCCCGGATAATGAGAATGAAGAATGGACGGACGTTACGTATAAAAGGGATAAACCTAAATATCGTTTCCTGGGCCAGGCAGGCATAGCAAAAGATGTAATGTGCAATTTTAAGGCGGCTAGTTTGAAAATGCCGATATTTGTTTCTAATGTCAATCGAAGTGTAACAAAAGAAGAGATAATAGAATACGTCTTTTCGAAGACACAGGACACGGTTGCATTGCAAGAAATAAATATGAAAAATAAAAAAGATCACAAGTCTTTTAAGATGTACGTGCCTCAACATAAAATGAACATTTACTTGGATAGACAATTTTGGCCGCAAGGAATTATCTTTAGGCGTTTCGTTAATTTTAAGTATCCGAACGGAGTAAGCTCTGTTAACGGCACTGATAACAAACACAATGGGAATACATCTTAATAACAGTTGTAATTACCGTTTTGCCACATTTAACTGTAAAAGTGTTAAGCGATCGGTGGAAGGAATCAGGGAGTTATGTAAGACCTGTGATTTGATAGCCTTACAGGAAACTTGGCTGCTGCCGGATGATATACCGTACTTAAGCACGATTGACACAGATTTTGGCTACACGGGAACGTCGGCGGTAGACACATCTGCGGGAATTGTTTATGGGAGACCGCACGGTGGGGTGTGTCTTCTTTGGAAAACCAGTGTTTTTCAAAATGTGTCCATAATAAAGTGTAATAATAGTAGGGTGTGTGCGATAAAAATTGAAACATGTGATCGACCCATAGCCGTGGTGAGTGTTTACATGCCTACAAATTCACTGGCAAATCTTCCTGAATTTACGGATTGCTTAAGCGCGGTGAGTGCTATTATAATCGAACATGACCTTGACTCAGTGTTTATCTTGGGTGATTTTAACGCGCATCCACGTGAAATATTTTTCAATGAACTTACTGACTTCTGTGTCGAACAATACTGGTCGTGCGCGGACGTGGCCAGTTTGGGTGTTGATTCCGATACCTACACTTTCATTAGTGATGTGCATGGGACGTGTAGATGGTTAGACCATTGTTTAGTCACCGAGTCAGCGAAGCTAACCGTGCAAAATGTGTATGTTAAATATGATTGTATGTGGTCTGACCATTTTCCCCTCATTATAGAGAGTAATTTAAACTTATACGCTGCGCAACCTAACCTTTTGTACACGGCATGTAATCTTACAGGAAGGAAAATAATGTGGGGAACAAGGAATGAGGACGAAATACAATTGTATAGTAGCGAGTGTCATAGGCAATTAAGAGAAATAGATTTTAGTTGTAAATTTATGAATTGCGCGGATCGACATTGTAGTGATCTTACCCATAGAGACATTATTGATAATCTTTATTTTGACATAATCAACGCACTGTGCAACTCAGCTATTCTAGCCCATGAGAAAAATTTTAAAAGATCCAAGAGAGGTCCACGGATCTTGGGCTGGAACCGGCACGTTAGTGACGCTCATAGGGTTGCTAGGTCGGATTTTGGTGAGTGGGTGACCTGCGGGAAGCCCAGCTCCGGATACATGTATACTAAAATGTGTCAAAGCAGAAGAGTTTTCAAATCTAGGCTAAAATGGTGCCAAGATCACCAAGACCAGATCAAAATGGATGCTTTGGCACATCAACATACTAAGGGTAATTTTAAGGATTTCTGGCAGGGTACAAAAAAAGTGAACATCCGGCCCGGTCTACCGGCGAGTGTTAATGGCATTAGTGATCCAAAGGCCATTGCAGATATTTTTCGGAATAAATTTCGTGTACAGCCTACTATGAGGTCTGCTAGGAGTGTGGCCGATGCTGGGACTGTGGTGGAGGGGAGATTAATGGTTTATACAGCGAAAGACGTTGCTACAGCGATTCGGTCAATAAAGAGAGGAAAATCCCCCGGCCATGATGGTCTCAGCGTCGAGCACCTCCGAAATGCCGGACCGCATATTTCGAGAGTCCTCGCTATGCTGTTCTCTTTGTGCCTTAGTCACTCGTACCTTCCACCGGACCTCTTGAGAACGCTTGTTGTACCTGTCGTGAAAAACAAGAATGGAGACTTGACAGATACAAACAACTACAGGCCTATCTCTTTAGCCACCATAGTCGCGAAAGTATTTGACGCCGTGCTTAACCAACAGTTAAATAAATATCTATGTCTCCATGACAATCAGTTTGGTTTTCGACCGCAACTTTCGACTGAGAGTGCAATACTGTCACTTAAGCACGTCGTTAAGTATTACACCGACCGCAAAACGCCTGTATATGCGTGCTTTTTGGATTTATCTAAAGCTTTTGACTTGGTGTCCTACGAGATACTGTGGAGGAAGCTTGAGAGTATTAACTTGCCTCAAGAACTTATTAACATTTTAAAGCACTGGTATGGACACCAAGTCAATAGCGTCAGGTGGGCCGGAGAGGTATCTGAAGAGTATAGGTTGGAGTGCGGGGTGAGACAAGGGGGGTTGACCTCTCCCTCGCTCTTCAACCTTTACATAAACGCGCTTATTGGCGAGCTCAGCAGTCGTCATGTGGGCTGTCACGTGGATGGGATTTGCGTCAACAATTTAAGCTATGCCGATGACATGGTCCTGCTGAGTGCGTCAGTATGCGGTCTCAGGTCCCTGTTGAAGTGCTGTGAAGACTATGTACATGATCACGGGTTACAATACAATGTCATGAAAAGCCAATACATGGTTTTTGAGGCCGGAGCTAGGCGCGTACTGAATGTACCACCTGTTTACTTGAATGGTTTACCCCTGAAAAGGGTTGAACAGTTTAGGTATCTGGGCCATATTGTCACGACTGGCCTCGATGACAATGCGGACATTGATAGGGAGCGAAGGGCGTTGTGTGTGAGAGCAAATATGATTGCTCGTAGGTTTGCAAGGTGCTCCAGGGACGTGAAAGTAACACTCTTTAGAGCTTATTGCACGTCTCTGTACACATGCAGCCTATGGATCAATTATACTCAAAAAACATACAGCGCCCTCCGCGTCCAATTCAATAACGCGTTTAGGGTGATATTGGGGCTGCCCCGCTACTGTAGCGCGTCGGGTATGTTCGCGGAGGCGCGCGTGACGGACTTCCCCGCGAGCATGCGCGCGCGCGGCGCTGGCCTGGTGCGCAGGGTGCGTGCCAGCTCCAATGCCGTCCTAACTATGATAGCGAATAAAGTTAACTGTCCATATATTCGGCATTGTTGCGACAGGCACGTCCAAGCTGTCTGAGATTGTTTAATTTTAATTGTATTTTAAATCCGAATTGTATTTTATTGTGTTAAATTTTTATTAGTATTTTGTATTTTTAATGAACTTATTCAATGTATCAATTGTAATTGTAATGTAATGTATAATGTATGAGTCCTAGTCACTTGAAATAAATAAATAAATTAAAATTAAATTAATTAAAACGTGAGTATATATTACTTAACCCTTTATAGGGCACAATCTAAATTTCATAGGCAAAATTTTGGCCAACACTAAATGCTATTAACTAGGGTGGTTTCGAAAGGTTAATACGAGTCTTGTTGCTGCTAAATTAACATTCCCATTTGTAGTATTGCTAATATAAGTATGGAAGTCCATGTATAAAAAGCTACCCAGCTCACAGGAGAGCGCTGAACTACCGTAAAATGCTGCAACTTTGCCATTTAAACTCAATTTTGCCTATTTCGTTTCAATTATGACCTCTCGAATTTGCTTAGTTTTTTCTTGTTTTTTACCATTTGGTAGGAATTTTCATTATTCTGGCAACACATATTTAATTTTTTACAATGGTAACTCCATTGTTGCTCCGCCAGTTACGCATCATACGTCGGAGTGAGTGGCAGCATTTTTTTAGTGTCTCGCAACTTTTGAACTTTTATCTACAAAAAAGGTGTTTTTTGAGAAGTGGTAACGTCCCAGGGTAAATAAAGACTGTCTATTTTCCGTAAGTTTAATATTTTCAAGAAAAGGACATGATTTCAGCATAATAACGTACTAGGCAATATTGGGCAGTGTTTTGGAAACTTGAATGACACAATTTTGCCTGGGTCTAGGGCTGTCACTAGCTGGGTTTTATAAATGTACAAAAAATAGTAAAAATAAGCCTGCTTAAATGAGTTTATTTATTACAAGCTTTTTATTAACTTGCAATGATTGTTGGTTTAAGTCAAATCTTGCAAGTCGATTTTCACCAACTTTCAGTGTGGGTAGATCTGCTGACAATGCAGTAATAAACTAACGTTAACAAAAAAAACTTAAAGGTACTTAAGTTATTTTTATTGTAATTACTTGCAAATTGTATATCTATTGTATTATAATTATGTTGTATGTTTGTCTTTTAGTTCAAGATTTGCAATAAATTTTTCAACCACTTATTAGCGACCAATTGAGGTGTTTAACGTACTTATGTAACTTGGGTGACAGTGCAATGTTTATGGTACCATCGAGATGGTCTGATAATGGAGACCGAAGATAGAAACTTCTAAACAACACATAATAAACCCACTGTGTTTAGGCTCGTTTGATTTGTCTTGCAGTTATCTTTCTTATCAAATGGGTTGTCAGGTCGATTACCTACAGTTGGAGTTTAAAGGTGATGGGTGATTAGAACTTTACAATGAAATAGAACTTTACACTATAATAATGCATTGTGAATTAGCAAAAAAGTGTAAAATAAAAATAAAAGACCGGGTTGCACTCCGGGAGTGCCGGCAGAAGTGAAAACTCAATAACATTGTAACAGTTTTTCGATCAGGTCACGTGACACCTTACGGTGTCACCCTAAAAATGAATTTGGCGCAAATTTATGAACGATTATCAATTATTTAGGCGTTATTCCGTTTAAAAAAAATAAGGAAAAAAATGGGTATTATTGTTTGTTGATTATTTTGTAACTAAAAATAAAAATATTTTATTTAAATAATGATCTTTTTTTGGCACAACCCTACAGTTAACAATATTTTTGTATAGAAAGTTTGTGGAACCTGCTACAACTTTACCTATTGCCTGTGAAAAAAAAAGTATTAAGCTTATGGCAATAATTTGACTGCCTGGGACAAGCCCAATGTCTCATGCACACGAGTAAATATTATTACAAATAGCAACACATTATTTATTGAGATATCCGCCTAGGCAAAGTTACGTCTTAGGTCTACAACTTTGCCTGCCACTTTGATTGCTTGTAAATCGGAAATACAGTATGATTAGGTAATAAGATTTGAGTCTTATCTGGCAAGACATAGGGTATGTTTTCCGACTAATACTCATTAAACTCATAATGAAAAATAGGTTCACAGATATAAGAAAAAAACGTCAAAATCCAGGCAAAGTTGCAGCATTTTACGGTACCTAAATAAAATTGTTATTTAAATCTCTGCTTTACCATAATTATCCTATTGCAGCTGGGACGACCAATACACGGACTTCGTGAAGGGAACTCGCAAGTACTTGCTTCATGAGAAAGACCAGGACATAGAAAAGGCGCGACGACACATGCACAAGTAAGTAACGTCACTCCATTCAACTTTGCCCGGGCGTAGATTCGCAAAAATAACACTGGTCAAATAGGCAGCTGGTCAGGTACCTAGTTGTTATTGGTCGAGCGCCTCAGTAATCTCAGCATCGACGTGACGGCTCAGCATTGACAATACAATAGAATACAAATACTTACTCTTTATTGCACACCTCAAACAAAGCAGTTAGAAAGAGAAACAATACAATTACATGTAGGTAGAGGTAGACAAGCGGCGGTCTTATCGCTGAAGAGTGATCTCTTCCAGACAACCATTGACTTGTTAAATTGTAACTTGTACCTTCGTGAATTGGTCCTTGCAAGTGTATATTATGTGTAAATGTATACGTTTTGTTCACAGAATGTGGCTCCTCCACCAGACCAGCAAATTCATCGTGTTTCTGATATTCCTTCGTATCCTTATGCAAAATCGGTACGCGCGAGCTCTCGTCTACGGAACAGTCAGATTATTGCTGTCTCTCTTCAGTACGGTATATAGCCGCGTCGTGGGCGCGCGGGAGCGAAACTGATAGATTTAAGTGTTAGTTAAGTTCAATAGGTGTGATTGATGAACATTTGATGAGTTGTCATATTAATTTTGTATCAAGCAGTAACGCTGCTAAGGAAATTTTAAATTTAAATAAAAGGACAAATTTAAAAATTTGTGCATCCGGCTTAGAGTATTAAATTTTTCCTTTAATTTAAATTTGTGGGTTGTCATACTATGTAAGATTGTAGTAAATATTTGCCAAATGTAATATTTAGTATACTTAGTATAAATAAATAAATATTACGGGACAATCTTACACAAATCGACCTAGTCCCAAACTAAGCAAAGCTTGTATTATGGATACTAGACGACGATAAACATACTTATATACATACTTATAAGTAGGTACTTAAGTATATCTTTTTTGAAGTGTGCGTGAAAACAAAGCCTTTGCATGATGCCATTACCTACTTGGTCGGCGCGTGTCTTTTTTTTTGCAATAAAATGGATAATTACTATGTAACATAATGTTTATTGAATGACCACTACAAAAAATATAGATCATAATTCAGTTTGACTAGTGCGTTATTAATGTCGTCTCTTTTTGATGTTTCTTAAACAGAAAAGTTGTGGAAATTTATTTATTTGGTGTTTGCGTGAATTTATTTTGAGTAGTAAGTTTTAGCGTTTCATGTAAATATTAAATATGGCTGATGAATGCGTTCCAAAAAGGTGTATTTTTACCATCACTGTTACATTTTGCTTTTATTTGTCGGTTACTTCTGTGTTTTAAATAAAAATAATAGGTTTTCAATAGCGGGAGAACTCTATCGTGACTTTTTGACGTGACCCTTTAAATTCTTAAATTTCAAAAATTTCAAAGTTTTTTTCTCGAATTTCTTCAATGATATTATTTATTTGTATCGTGTGAGTGCTGTCTAAATTAAAACCCAGTAAATACTACAGCACGGCTATTGCCCGACGGTGCGCGAGCTCTCTCGATTTTTCTCGCACTATCCGTCCCTCTCTTATCAGAACACTTAGAACAAGAGGTATAGTGTGAGAAAAATCGAGAGTATGTCGCGGCCGTCCCATGATAGACGTGCAGCACGGCTTACACAAGATGGCTCGCGAACAGTATCCGTCTTTTTCTAATTAGGACGCTTAAAAAGAGACGGAGAGTATATGTCGCCGGCGTTGCCGCAACACAGCTCGCAAGCCATTCTCTGATAGCCGTGCACCTTTTATTGATAATTAAGGGGATATATTAGCTTTGTATGTAACCAGTGATGACATCTGGCCTCATAAGAAGGCTCAAAGTCACCCAAAGGGCTATGGAGAGGGCTATGTTGGGAGTTTCTCTGCGGGATCGCATCAGAAATGAGGCTATCCGCAGTAGAACCAAGGTAACAGATATAGCCCTCCGAATCGCTAAACTTAAGTGGCAGTGGGCGGGGCACATAGCACGTAGAACCGATGGCCGTTGGGGCGAAAAGGTTCTCGAGTGGCGACCACGTACCGGAAGGCGCGGCGTGGGTAGGCCCCCCGCAAGGTGGACTGATGACCTGGTAAAGGTTGCTGGAGTCCGCTGGATGCGGGTGGCGCAGGACCGGTCACTTTGGCACTCTTTGGGGGAGGCCTATGTCCAGCAGTGGACGTCTTTCGGCTGATATGATGATGATGATGATGATGTAACCAAGCAATGTTGCCCAAAGACGTTTTTGTAATAAAATACCCTTATATGATTCTTATTTGAATACTCTATTAATATAACAATAACAGATGGTTGAGATTATTTAAGTTGGCCGACATTTTATAAAAATTGGCATTGGAATATGAACCTACTACCTTTCACGGTAGAAGCAAGGAAGTTGCTGATATGTCTGTCAAGAACTACATGACTTTATAATGGTTTGGGTTGATCGTTTTATATCTGATTATCTTTAATTTTAGTGTTAGTGATTAAAAAAAAGTTATATAAGTAAAATACTTATTAAACGCAGTTTAAGACGGTTGGGATAGTTGCAAATTCTCATCGAATTATTTATGCGCATTAGGCAGTGAAATAGGATGGTTGAAATAGGGGTTTAAAATTATATTATGGACATAGAGAATTCGTGATACTAAATATATTTTTATGACAAGACATGTGTTGTTTAATTTCGAAATATTGAGTTGACGGGCAAAGGCGGTCGGTATAAAATAACAATAGTCTCTAGTAAATACTGCGAAATCCTCTAATTTTCCAAAAAAAAAGTGCATATTTATTTCAACAATTTGTCAATTTTACTCTTGGAGGCAAAGTTGGCGCTTTGGGCGGCACAAACATTATTTTGCAAAATCCGTTTCAATGCTTGACAAATGTGTGGTTCATGAATAATGTAAACATTAATAAGAGTAAAAGTGTGCACAACAAATCCTTGTTCGTGAAAAAAAAAATGCACCTGGTAAGTAGTATCCTTGAGATTAATACTTATTTTATTACCAGCTAGCTGTCTGCGCGGCTCCTAGAAACCAGGCACAGCCACGAGAAAAAATATATCCTAAGTACATCCCGAGGATTCATACTAATTATCTATAAAGTGGAGATTTTTTTAACAATGATTTATGATTTTGATATAGGTAACCCTGCCATGACGTGACTTTTATACAAACTTTGCCCATGGTACATAGCTTCGCCCACCACGTCAAGTTTTAATAAAACTGGCCTAAGTATAGGAGATGCTGCACAAGCGAATTCGGCAGGCCTGCATGCAGTCCAAATCAATAGGGTCAGCGATGCTATAGTTATGAAAAGTGACGCAAAGGCGAAGAAAATTGTTTTTTTTTTAATTTCTTGGGCCAGAATTTTGAGTAAGGGTTTTGTAAAATAAAAACACGTTTTAACGCTCCACTATGCAAATACACACAAAGGTAAGTGTATGTGTGTCTTGTATGTGTTATGAATAAAACCTCTCACAGACTGTCGCGGCGGTCAATAGTAAACTTGTCATCATCTGTCACATTACTATTGACCGCCACCGCAGGCCGCGCCAATGAGATTCAGGCCTACGTACAAGTAAAACCACGTAAAATGAGCTCTGGCGGCCATACATTTTATATGGCACCCGGAGCTCTTTTTAAATATACTCCAGGCAAAATACGGTTTTGAAAAACATTAATTTATAATCAGAGCTCGGATAGGGTGAGCTGTTTTGAGAGTTTGCATTACATGGACATACCTGTCAATGGTATTTGTCCAAAGTGTAATTTAATTAGGTACCTTACTTTGTTGAATTATATCTATACTTAAGTCGATATCAAACGTAAGAAGAAATACGTTGAAAATAGTAAATATAGAAAAACTGATAGTTCTTTTACACAGAAACTTTATAATAAATTAAAAATCGTAGAGAGTACTCTTTTTGCAATGCATTATCATTATAGTTTAATCATAATCAATTAAAGTTTCGTTTTGTTTTAATATTTATTTTCAGGGTGTATCCATATTAATATTAACGCATGACATTAATGACATAAGAATAGCTCACCCTGTCCGAGCTCTGTTTATAATAGCGTTTTTTTTGTTGAATTCATTTGAAAATGTTATTCTAAGATGATTTAGTCAAGAATCCGACAAACTTTCCACCCGGAAGTAATAATGTAGATTTAAATGAAGCATGCATTATCTTTTTTTGTACGATTTATCTTGAATATTATAGAGCAAATGTAAATGAACCAAAATAAAGACAAAAACATTTATTAATAATTTTACTGACTTTTTAGAAGCCAGTTAACTTATAATTTTTTCGATGTCTGAAATTTTGTCGGATTTTGTCGCTGGGTAACTATTTAATTGATAATATATCCGTTATACATAAAAAATAAGCTATTATAAATTATTTCCAAAATTTACATTTTTTCCATACAAGTTGTCAGTTCATTGCCTGGACTAATAATCCAACGACATACCATGAAAAGGTAAAAAAAAATGCTAAAAGCGGGCAAAGTTGCCAAGTTTGACGCTCTGTAGTGTGTCCAATCTACAGACTGCACATATTAACTAGTTAACTAACCACTCGATGTGACTATTAAAATAATTGTGCAAGTTATAATTATAACAATGATCTAAGACACGCGACCGTACCACTCTTAGTATTACCAATAAACTGTTATCCAACTTACATACGACAAGTAAGTTTATCGGAAAATCAAACACCACTGGGAATATTTGACATGAGGTCTGCGAACGTGTTAAAAAAACTTCAATAATTTTAGTATTTCCGAGGAATAGGGTCAATACGCCGGTTATCGTCCAATTAGTGAAGTTGTCTAGTTTAACAGGTAAAAAAAAAAATGTTACAGTGACTTAATGATACCAATGTTTACTATTATGAATGTCATATATAGTCTATTTTAATGTAGTGTTTAGCTAATTACAGTTAAGTTAAACATTATTTTTTAATAAATATAAAACTAGCAATATAGCGATTTCCCCAGTTTTCGCCCACAAAATCTAGTTTCCGTCCAGCTCATGTCCAGTTTTCGCCCACTTTTTAAAACCCATAATTACAGAAAAATACAAGTGCATACAATCAAAAAACAGTTTCAAATCAACCTTTATTTATGTAGCAACAATAATCAGTCGTGGTAATCAGTACAAGCATTTTTTTTGCATATGCATATATAGTAAACATGTCTTTTTTTCACTTTTTTAAAAATCAACGTTAAAAATATTAATTAATATATAATTGTCAGCAAGTTAAACTTAAAACAACCTATTTTCGTAAATGATTGCACAAATGTTAACTTTTTATCATAATCTTACTCTGAAATTATATTATTCAGTCTCAGAACTCTCAGACTAAAAATTATTGGTCAGTCTTAGAATGTTCACTTACTTCAGAGAATAAACGGCTTAAAAGTAAGACGTAAACTAAAAATATAAATATATCTTTGTTATTGTTATCCTTGAACATATTATAGAGATCTCAAAAAACACAAACTATGTAACAAATAAGTATAAAAATAATCAAATTGGAACATAATAAATAGCAAAATGTCTCATATCTCTTATCTCAATCTAATAAAAGAATCAGTATTTGGGGTTATCCCTTGATAAATCTTTTTTTTTGCATACGTCACATATAAATGTTTCATTTTAAACATCAAGATATAGGACTCCAGTGAAATGTGTGCATCTTAGATGATACCACCTAACACATTTGTCGCAGCCGAGGTTCTTTTCTTCATCATCTTCGACGTCTGAGATAAGTGTCTCATCACATTCCGCACACTTTATTTTATTTGCAGTTGCAGGTGGATGATTTTCGGCATTTTCGCCAGAGTCCTTATTTAGTCCTGGTTTTATATACTTTTTAGTCTTTATTTTCGGTCTAGTTTTTCTTGTTTTTGCACTCTCCTTTAATCGTTTAGCTGTCTCTTGTTTTTCCAGTCTTTCTAATTTTCTTTTTAATACTGCCTCTTTCTTTTCATTCTGAACTCGCTCCTTATCTTCGTAATATTTTCGCCACGCACTAGAAGAGATCGCCGCAGGAGTTTTCTGTTTAAATTTTCTTACAGGGTCAACAATATCCGGTAAAACTAAGTGGTTTTGAAACGCGTCACTTGAGACATTTCTTCCGCTGCTTTCTGCGAGTGGAGTGCCAAACATAGTCAATGTTCCAATAACAGGTTCTGGATTATCAGGTGTTTGAGATTCTGATATTATTACATCGGGACTTGGCAGTATAAGGATATCATCCAAAGAGACAATGGATCCTACGTCGAGATAACTCCCAGGCATCAGGTGTAAAGTTGATAAGGAATCTTGGGGCGTGGTTGCTTCACGAGACGTATCATGTATTTGAGCAGATATCGTTTCTATCACTGCAGAAGGCCAAGAATCGTTTTCCTTATTTTGTTGACTCCCATTAGATAAACTGAAAGCTATTTCTTGATTTGCATTCAGTTCATGTTCGACATTTATCGAACTGTTTTGTCCTGTGTTGTTTTCTTTCGAAAAAATCTATGAAAGAACTTTCATTGTTTTCAGACTCAGTCTCAATGGATAATTCTGCATTTTCTCCCTTTTCAGATGGTAACGATTTCTTTAATACATTTAATTCCTTCAGAATAATTCGTGTATCATTTTTTTTTGTTTCAGAGCCGGTTTCAATTTCTTTATAACTTTTTTTGTGATTGCAATGTCAGAATGTGTTATGTCAGTATTTAGCGGTTGTTTCCTGGCGGAGTCTAAGTCCTCTAAGGTATTTCGGACACATTTGGTATAGTCTGGACTGTTTTCGTCGAATGGATAGAGCCCGCAGCGTCTAAAGCCATGAATTATATTCTGTCGCATATTAGGGTTTGATATTGTGTCACTCAGCAATGGGCAAAAATTTATTTTTGTGACAGCCGAGTTTTCGCTTTTGCTTAAAAAATCTCTCACAGTGCTTTTCCAGTATGATTTTAATGGTGCAAACACGCTCACATCGGCTGGTTGTAAAATGTGCGTCGTATTAGGTGGCAGTGCGTACAGAATTATCTCCATTTCCTCGCATATAGTACTGAGCATTAAAGACATGTGTGACTTATGTCCATCAACTAGTAACAGGATTGGTTTTGGTATATTATTATTTTTGATCCAATTGTTAAAATCGTTGGTGACATATTCAAAAAAAACGTCACCTCGCATCCATCCGGATTCTGATTTCCCTAAGCACCAATCTGGGGGCATACTATCGACGACGGCCTTTGGTGGTCTCACGTAAGGAAATACCACGCACGGTGGGCACATATCTCCAGCTGCGTTAAATGTCACAAGGACGGTGATATTCTCTTTTTCGTTTCCAGGTTTAACTTGGTAAAGATTTTTAAAACCGCGTGGACCCATCACCTTCCCAGTTTTTGGACAAAGTGCAAAGCCAGTCTCGTCGCCATTAAAAATTCTCTTTGGATCTTTTAAGATATCTTGTTGGCCAATATCATTTAGAAATGTTTTGAGTCCCTTGAACCATAATTTGATGGCTTCCTCCGTGACTAGAGCTCGAGCTTTGTTTATACTTTCAGCGTTTTTAAGCGACACTTCTGGGTTACGTTGTAAAAATTTTTGAAACCATTTGTCTCCAGGGCGATTGTCTTTGAAATTGTTTTTGATTTCACCGTCTGTTATTATTTTTTGTATAGTGTCCAAAAGTTCTTTTTTTTTTACAGGGAATCCGCATTTCGAGATGTTTATCAACCATTCAACTACTTTCTTTTCCCCTTCTTGTCCTAAAACGGGGTCTGGTCCTCGTTTTTTTATTTCGTCTGTTGTACGGCCTTTTATTCTATCCATAACCGTACTTTTCGGTATTCCATATTCTGTACAGATTTGCCTTATTGATTTTTCTTTTAATCGTATTTCAGCTAGTGCTTTTTTTAAGGTTTCTTCTGAATAAGCTGGGGTTTGTTTTCGTTTTGTTTTTGGTTGTGAAGAACTCATCTAAAAAAAGCAACGTAATTTCGTTTAAAACAGCAGTGGACGGCTATTCGGTAGTTTTCTGAATTACAGGAATAGTTTTCGACCTATCATAATTGTATGGAATGGACGAAAACTGTGGCTGGTGTTCATAGCATGTCCAGTTTCCGTCCACGTGTCATTGTATGGACTGGTCGAAAACTGTTACACTGTTAACAACATCCCGGTTTTCGTACACATGACATTTTACCCAGCTGTAGCTATCTATACATACGACATAACGCGGACGAAAATGGGAAAGGACATTCTATGAATTCAATACAGTTCAAATTCATTATTTTCCTTTCATGTTATTCATATTAAACAAAAAATGTAGAAGGAACCTTATTAGCTTAACCAAGCCTATTTTCGTCCGACCGGACGCAAAAAGGATTTGTTATAAAATATAAGTCCAGTTATCCGTCCACTCGATTTTTATACTTAAAATGCATTTTTGTAGACAAATAAACTATTTTATGAGTCCTTTACTTTATGAACAACATCTACAAAACATAAGACTACAAAAAAAATACAATTTGACATGAGATACTTACCGCGTAAGACGTAGCTTGCCACTATTTTTTTGACAAAAACCAACACGTGTTCACTGCTCAATTGCGGGGCACAGACTGATGTTTTTTTTCTGCTAGTTATTATTTGCTTGTAGGGCATATTTGTCTATGTGTGCGTGTTCCTGAGACGTTCAAGTTCGCACAGGTTTAAATTTGTGTTTGTGAATGCGATAATAGACTTATTTCACGCAGTAGTTTAAAAACACACTAGCATGTGACCGAAAAGTTAACTTATAATTTTTTCGATGTCTGAAATTTTGTCGGATTTTGTCGCTGGGTAACTATTTAATTGATAATATATCCGTTATACATAAAAAATAAGCTATTATAAATTATTTCCAAAATTTACATTTTTTCCATACAAGTTGTCAGTTCATTGCCTGGACTAATAATCCAACGACATACCATGAAAAGGTAAAAAAAAATGCTAAAAGCGGGCAAAGTTGCCAAGTTTGACGCTCTGTAGTGTGTCCAATCTACAGACTGCACGTATTAACTAGTTAACTAACCACTCGATGTGACTATTAAAATAATTGTGCAAGTTATAATTATAACAATGATCTAAGACACGCTACCGTACCACTCTTAGTATTACCAATAAACTGTTATCCAACTTACATACGACAAGTAAGTTTATCGGAAAATCAAACACCACTGGGAATATTTGACATGAGGTCTGCGAACGTGTTAAAAAAACTTAAATAATTTTAGTATTTCCGAGGAATATAAGTAAAATTTTAAGTAGTGGCAAAATTCATTGATGACAATCGGTTATGAGGCGTTTTTTACCAGTTAAACTATTTAAAACTTCATATGGACGGAATGTCACACATATATTTAATGTTTTGCTTAGATAGAGTACATGTATAGTTATAAATATTGAAAGGAATGTGTTTATTAATCAAATTAACGATGATTGCAATATTTTCAACACCAAATACAAAGTATCCATGACGTCATAGTAGTTGTGTCAACAGAGAACTGCAGTCAGTTTAAAGCAAAATAAAATAACGCTCCATCCCGCATTCCACAAACGTCAACCGCAAATTCGTCGTATTTCATTACGAGATGTATTTTGCTTTTTAAAAATGTTTACCAAAGTTATCCAACGGGCTTTAAAGTTCCGTTGCAAACGGAGCTATCCCACCAACATATACGACATATCCCGTGGCTCTGCCTTCGCTGTGAAAAGACCGTACAGCGACGAAGTGAAGAGGGCCCAAGTGCAAAGTGTAGCCGCGCCGGGACCGACGATCTTCGACAAAATACTGTCGCGGGAGATCAGTGCTGATATTATTTATGAGGACGACTTGTGCATGGCGTTTAATGACGTAGCCCCGCAGGCTCCGGTGCATTTTCTGGTCATTCCGAAGAGGAAGATACCGAGGTTGCAGGATGCGGAAGAGAGTGATAAAGAGGTGAGAAAATTCTCGTAATTTAAAGGTTTTTGAAGAGATTTTTAGTCGACAAATGTTACTGTACTGCAAGATTATTTTGATTATACCTAAATGAGGCCATAAAATAATTCAGTCTGCCTCTCCTCAATTCCTCAACTGAAATTGCAGTCTCCCCATGGGTTTTTCATGTGCTACCTCTGACTGAGAGTCTAAGAGCACCTTTTATGAACGGTCACATTTGTACGAAGTTTGTTGAGATATTTCTCTAGAAACTTTTGGAACAAGTTTAGTGATGTCACATTTTCCTATGGTCATTTTCCTTTGTTCCTTATAAATTAGTTAGATACACAGGTAGTTACTTATCCTGGGCATTTTCTGTCAACATCCAGCATGTCTGTCTCTTTATATTTAACATACATACATCCATAGATTCACTCCTTTATTCCCAATAAGAGTAGGCAGAGCACATGAAACTTATGTTCCAGCGCCACTTTTAGCATAAATGTGCGTATAGAAGATCAACAAAATGTAATATCGCAGTGATAGGTTGCTAGCCCATTGCCCACAACACACTTCAACCATTGACTTTTCCAACACCAGCGGGAAAAAAGGGGGTGGTGAAATTCTAATCTGACACCACACAGGGACCTGCAATATATTTAATAAATAAAAATAAAATAACAAAAATATTTTGAAGTGATGTTTCAGAATATTTTTGTGGGTATTGCGGAGGATGAGTGCTAACTGGCTGAATACATGGAACTGTATTTTAATTTTATAGGACCAATTTTTGCCTAATGTATGCCAGCAAATAAACAATTTGATTGATTGATTGATTGATGTATTTTGTTGAGAATGAGAGACCCGGGCTTGTCTCTAGCTAGCAACATGAGTCCTCAAATCAATAAAGGCTCGGCAATGCGCTTGTGACTCACAGGTGTCCATAGGCCTTGTGTCTGCTTACCATGAGGCAGACGGTATAGATTTTTGTCTGTTGTATAAAAGAAATAATTTCATGGAACGAAATGAGGTGAAGTATACACATTCAATCAGCAATACAATCATTGATAAGAGTCATAAAAACAAATGAGCTCACCACACTGCATTTGCATTTGATATTGTTTAGTCAGCGTTAAGAAGTCTGGGTCTTCTATGTAGATGTCGCTACATGCCTCCTTAAAGGTGCATACGAATTAGAGCAGCCTCGGGTTGAGGCACGCTCGGCTCACCTATTGTGCTCAAATTGGTACGCGCTCGCGCGGCGCGCGGCAAGCCGCCCAGAGTCGATATTTAGACCGTGCTCAAAGGCGCCTCGCGTAATTTGGACGTGTCTCCAAGCGTGCCGCGGACAGAACGACAAGTTTTAATTTCCTGACCCGTGCGTCGTAGTCAAGTTCGTTCGTATTTTTTCAAATATAATTGGCTGAAGTAAATGTGCAGCACGTGAATTACTATTTTTGTTCAACTGCTTCATCCACCACCGAGGCGATTTTTTCTCCGTTTTGTTAATCATTCGGTGAATTATGATAAACACCGCCGCGGCTGTCACCTCTGAGCCGCTCAAATCCGTACGCAGCTTTAGACTTTGTAAGAGGAGGTTTAGTTTAGGGATTCGGTGACCGAGACGGATTGTTCCGATAGCTCAGTTGGTTAGTAGCGACGGACAATGAATGCCTGTGGTGTGGCGAATTTTCGATTTAAATTTATAATTTCGTTAGCAGCGTTACTGCTTAATACAAAATTTAAACGTAGGCTATTTCAAAGTGCAAAGAATTTCTCCATTACAAGCAAGCGTTATCATATAACCAAACACAATTATCGCATTCCGCGGGCATCTTATCTTTTAATTACAGCTCTTTGTTGGCTGCGAATCGCGATACTAAACCTATTTTTGGCCCTTCGGATATTTCCCTCTTACGAGGCGCTGATGTGTTAAGACGCTGTCAACACCGAAATGCCTTAAGGATTTTCCGCTGCAGCCACACAGTTCGGAGCACCTTAACTATGTCTCTTTTCAAACATGTCCTCCCTGATAGGCCGCTCGTAAAATCTAGTTGCAAAGGGCGTCTTCGGCTGGTGGTAAATTCTCCAACTGTCTGTCCTTTTTTGTAAATAGAACTTTTCTACACTGATTCATATCAGTGCATGTGCAAGATCTAAAATGAAATGAAATTAATGACATATGGGACCCTGTGTGGACCACCCTACCGCCAGCAGCCGCTGATTGCATTCTGACCGCGACTTCGTACGCGTATAAAAGTACCGAAGGTGAGCGGCGAGGCAAGCGAGGCCGAAGCTTTTCATTGGAATTAAAGGCCTAAAGCAATCCTGCATAGAGCGGTTTCAAGGCGAGCCCGAGAGCCTTTGGATACTCGTTATCTCCGAGTAACTTGAAAGCGAAACCTGAGGGCCGAAGTCCTGAAGTTAAACGGGGAGGCAATCGGAGCCGAAGGCTGCTGAGCTTTTCGTAGGAATGAAAGGCCCCAATGCATAATGGCAAGGCCATAATGGGCATGCTTTTAGAAAGCGGTCGCTATGCGAGCTCGGGGACTGAAGGCCCGTGGGTGAGCCCCACGAACACGTACTATCCCCAGGTGTCTTGCAAGCAAAACCGGAGACCAATGCCCGGAAGGTGAGCGGCCAGGCAAGCGAGGCCGAAGGCCGAGCTTTTCGTAACAATGAAAGGTCCAAATCAAGTCTTAAGAAAGCGCTCGGGGGCTGAAGGCCACTTAATATCCCCAGGTGGCAGCGAGGCCAGAGGCAAAGCTTTACAATGGAATGAAAGGCCCAAAGCATCCCTTTAGAGAGCGCTCTCAATGCGAGCCCCTACGGACTCATTACCTTCGGGTGCAAGCGAAACCTGAGGCACGAATTCCCGAAGGTAAAAGGGGAGGCAAGCGAAGCCGAATTAGGAATAACTTGCCTCCCTTTTTACCTTTCGTAGGAATTAAAGACCTATGGCATGCTTTTAGAGACCGCTCCCTAGGCGAGGTCGAAGGCCGAAGACCCGAAGACAAGCCCCCACGGACACTTACAATCCCTAGGTGTCTTTGCAAGCGAAACCTGTGGCCAAAGTACCGAAGATGAGCGCCTTGGCAAGCGAGCCCTCACGGACACTTACTATCCCGTAGATGAGTGGCGAGGCGAAGGGCCGTTCTTTTCGTTGGAATGAAAGACTCGAAGCACTCCTTCAGAATGCGCTTTAAATGCGTCCCCATGGACGTACACTCATTGTCTCCCGGCGTCTTGTAAGCGAAACCTGAGGGTGAGCACCCACGCACACTTACTATCCCCAGGTGTCTTGCAAGCGTAATCCCAGGCCAAAGTTCCGAAGGTGAGCGGCGAGGCAAGCAAGGCTTTTTCGTTGGAATGAAATGCCCAAAGTAACCCTTCTGAGAATGGTCTCAGTGTGAGCAACGACCCCTAAGGATACTCATTATCTTTATACCCACATCCCTTGGCGTTGGTGAACTATGATAATTCGAGTAAGTATTCAACTAAACCTAACAAACAACTTTAGATGACCTATGATTTCATAGAAAATATAGGAAGGCAGAGATCAAGGTTGTTAGTATTTCAATATCAACAGCGACGTCGTCAGTGACATAATTCATAATTCATAATTCATTTATTTGCATAAAACATGGTACATAAAGATGGTAAGTATACAAGCAAATGGAACACACATTTCACCAGTAGCTGGCATGCAAAACGAAAACAATTCAACAATAAGAGTAGTTATTAATCACAAATTCCCAATAATGATGTACAATTCAGAATACTAATAATGTCAACAAATTAATAATTTAGATAAAATGTCACTGCTCAACCTATACATATAAAAATAAACATGTCAAGATTTTTTATAATATTCAAAATAATCATTGACGCTGTAAAAACATTCTTGTAGCAGCCATTTTTTTAGTCTACATTGAAATAAAGTAAGTGGTAATTCTTTAATGTCATCATTCAATCTATTATATATACTAATTGACATACAATATGCATTATTGCCATACAATTTCGTTCTTTTATGCGGAATAACCAGTCGATCAGGGTATCTGGTGTTAAATTTACAGAAGTCACTTTTTTTATTAAATAAGTTTGGATTAAATTTTACAAATAAACAAACTTCATATATGTATATGCACGGTACAGTCAATAGTTTTAAGTCTCTAAATAATGGCTTACAGGATGTCAGCATATTTACATTGCATAAAGCTCTTACACATGACGGAAGTTCTAATATAATTATATTCAAATATCTCTAATTACTAACAGTTACTATCGGTGGAGGTATCAACCAGTTTTGGTTGATATATAGTGTTAAGCCGCCTAGCACTATTTTACATCCCGAGTTTTTTCTGGGGATTCTAAGTATCCCCAGCAAACTTTTTCGAATATCTTTTATGTACCTACATACTTTCGACCCTCTTCAGCTTTATTATATGTATACATTATGATATTTCTTTATTATATTTATTATCTCTCGATATTTCTTTAAGAAAACTATGTCTAGCTATAGAAGCACATAGGTGTATAGTTACACCATAAAAATGGTTCACAATGCCTTAGTAAGTACGCTGGAGACTTCGTCGATCGTATGGAACCTCTACGAATCGACGTACGCCCTGCTTCTTGAGCGTTTTTAAGGTTCTTTTATTAAAATATTCGGATGCCACCCGTATCTATACCCAACGAAATACCTTCTCGGTTCCCTTGGGTACAACTCCTTGGAGGTCGGGGGGAGTCGGTTCCATTCGGTACAACTCCTTGGAGGTCGGGGGGAGTCGGTTCCCTTGGGTACAACTCCTTGGAGGTCAAGGGGAGTTATCAACGGCACGTCGGGCCTTGCGTGGTGAGTCGGACTGTCCCGAACTAGTAGTGTCTTTTGCGACTGTATGTCCCGGATGTCCCGAGGACAGCCCTCAGACCACGACGACGCGACCTCCCCCCTTCTCTGTAACTTGTTTTAAGCTCACCTCAACCCTCAGCCACAAATATATATTTATACCGCGATGCGTAGTAATTAAGCGTAGGCAGTGGTCTAGTTTCGTGACGGGTGACCGGCGGGGTGAGCCGCAACAGCGGTACGCGCCGGCGGCACGGTCAGTGTCGTGTAGGAACAGGAACTCACCGCTGCCCCGCGCCCGCTCACAGCTCAATGCGCTCCTGTCATCAACAACGGAGTGCGACCTGTTTGCGTGGCGATGGACGGCAGTGTGTAGATAGTCCTTGAGATTCTGTGAGGCGATGGATGCTAGGTGCTACTGTTCCAATATAATTTGTTTTTAAACTGTAACGTCATGTAAACGTTTTTATCAATAAATAAAGTACACCGAAACAAATTCTAAAGCGTGCCGCTCCCGAGCGCACTCTCTGTCCTCAACTCCCTGCTGGACGCACACCGTCCTGTGAGAGTTCACAACTAGTTTAGCCCGCTTGTTGCAGGAATGCAAGGTTTTTACTGAAATAAAGAAACAAAGAAATTATTTAGGTATTCGTGGCAGAGAAAACATAAAAACAAACAGTATGCATAACAGACTGTATTGAACGATCCTTATCAGATTAGTCTGACGATTCCTATATATGAGTACGTGTAATGTTTCAATTTGTATATGATATGTTTTAGCTTAAGATCTGTGACGCTTTGACGGGTAGCTGTAACTTGCAGATGTACTTTCAATACGTACAATAAACAATAAAGTAGTTTTTTAATCCATCGTATTTGTCTCCTCAGCTCCTCGGGCACCTGATGTCCGTCGCTCGGGCCCTCGCCACCGCTCGTGCGCCACTCGGCTGGCGGCTTGTGGTCAACAACGGGAGGGAGGGAGCGCAAAGCGTCTACCATTTACATCTGCACATTCTGGGGGGCAGACAGATGGGCTGGCCGCCGGGGTAAAGTCAGTTTAAGTAGGAGCAAGTAGAAAGGGCGAGGGGTAAGATCAGTAGGGGATGGGGGTAAATTTGCCTAGTGAACCATATCAGTCATCAAAAGAAATAATCCGTAAACTAAATACAGAAATTGTGCAGGTAAAATCGGTAGTACAAATGAGCGAGGGGCAAGGTCAGTAGAAATGTAAATCGCGGTAATTTTCGAAAATAGGCGAGGAATAGGTTAAAGGAGAAAAAAGGAGAGGAGTTAGGCCCGTAAAAATTGTGCCAAAAAGCAAGTAGAGGTTTGGGGCCAGGGGTAAAGTCCATTAGATATGGGACAAGAAAAGATTTAGTAAAGGGTGGACGGTCGAATCGAATGAAATAGTGAATTTTAAAAAACCTATTAATATATTGGCTGTCAGTTCATCTTCATACCCAATAATAATAATTAGGGATTTTTTTATCGTTTACCAAAAATATACTGACTGCGCACCAAAAAATACTGACATGCACGTCAAAATTTTACAATTGCATATCAAAACCGAATTTTGATGAATGATTAGTATTTTAGCTGTGCAAATCAGTATGTTTTTAGCTTATTCGTTGTTTTTTTGATGTGGCTTATTATAATAGGTTTCCTATGGCGACGCCCCTTTATAACCACACGTTTTAAACGTAATACAAAATAATTTTAAATGATTATGAGATAAAATAGAAGGGCATTTGGGGCAAAATAAGTAGAAATTAATTGAAAAACTAAACTTTTTGCAATGAAAAGATCGGTTGTTTCTTAAAGGGGCTTCTATAAAAAAGAAGTTGTAGAAGGTGAGTTGGTGACCAATGACCTGTCTTTATGTTTGTAAAGAGAAGGCTCTCATTTATAAGTTGCCATTTGATTATAAGAAATATAGTTTAAAAAAAAAACCAATTGTGTAATGTTTGTTAAAAGCTATTCTGGGGACTAAATCCTGGCCACGGTAAGTTAACAGTTACCCATACAAACTGAAAAAGTGAACAAAGATCCGTTGTGACCCGAAAATTAACCTGCTCATCTTATCGTATCTTATCTATAAGAGGGCCCTTTCGGATACACTTCGACCCAATGGCATAATATCGAAATTAACCATAGAATTGGGAGTCCGCTGGATGCGGGTGGCGCAGGACCGGACATTGTGGCACTCTTTGGGGGAGGGTCCAGCAGTGGACAGCTTTTAGCGGATATGATGATGAGCTAAGCTGGCATAGAATTTGTTCCTCACCTAATTACACTTGGCGATTTGTCACAACAACTTGCTATAATTTGAATGACCACCATGAATTATATTCTAAGTAAAGCAAGTTGGTGTGACAAATTGCATCATTAACGAAGTCACTGTTCGTCTATCATTGATTTAAACTTTTATAATTTATGATGGATTGTAAGTTTGGAATACTTCGCAAAATTTAAGTGTGATATAAGCCTGTTATGACCAGGCAGCCATATCTATTGGGCTCGTTAACTAGTTAAGTATAGTTTGTTTTAGTTTAGATGCCGAAAATTACTTAAACCAACCATTACCGACATGTATAGTTTAATTGTTACCTTCAACTAGGATTGTACAAACGCCAACAGTTCTGACCATCCTGTGTTAAATTGAACCTTATTACAATACATATAAAGTGCACGGATGGTCAGTTAACTGTGATGGCGATGGCACAACAATAACGCTAACAATTGTAACACACAATAGCTACTCCAGTACACGTTCCACACGTCATAAAACTGACCGAAGTCTCTTTGTTATCTTTTCCTTTCATATTTATCAACAAAAGAAGTTGTAAAATCCCACATTAAGTGCATTTTCGTCATTTTAACTAAAACAAACTGTAACCAGTCTAGCTGTCATCCATGTTATCACAAGGTTATACAACGTGTTAATAAAATAACGCAAAACCTGAAAACTGTTTGTTCAGAATCGAGAGTAGAATGCGAAAAAAATAAAAAATAAAATTTTTGACGCGATTTATGCTCGATTCTGAACAAACTGTTTTCAGGTTTTGCGTTATTTTATTAACACGTTGTATAACTGTTGTTTATAACTCTTCCAAAGTATTCCAAACGCAAAACCTACATAAATGGTGAAAGTTATAAAAACGGTTTTTAGATAGTCAAGTAAATTTAGTAGATTTAGGTTATTTTTACAGTCAAGGAAAAAATATTGGTAACAGTTTCCAAATACATAGCAATAAGTAAATTACAACGTTATGATCTTGTCTTAAGGAGTGATCCGATATGTTTGCTTGATGGTACAAAAGAATGGATTTATTAGTGTCATAAATTTGCCATTTTATCTAGATCATAAAACTAGTTTATTTTGTGCAATAATTTGGCCAAATTGGTTAAGGTTTACGAATTGTTTTAATTTTTTTTTCTGTTTTTATTAAGAGCTGGAATGTTTTTTTTTCAAATAGGTGCATACTATTTTAGTGTTTTTTTGTATTTCATTAAATTTTAAATTGCTCCAGTGAAAAAAACCTAGTAAGTAAGTGATATTTGATATCAGAAATGTGGACGTATTTAGTCCTTAACTAAGTATTTTATTAGAATCTATAGAACTATGACATACAGATTCTGTTGAATAATGTAAGGGTTTGCATGATCGGCACCTATTTGAGAAAGATCTACAGTTCGTACAAGAAACGTATGGGGATACCACAGGTTGGTCAAAAATGTCACCGAAGTACCTATACAGGGTGGAATTTCATAAACTGTACATAATAAAAGGAGAAAAATTTCAGCCAATTTCATCGGTGAAACGGTGTTTTTTTTTTTTTTTCTAGTCATTAGTTTTTTTTTTTACAGAATTTTGAAAATTTTTGTAAAAACTCGGGTAATACACCTAATTCAGACGGTATAGCTTTTGATCCAATGGTCCTAAAATGAAAATAAAAAATGCAGAGTATTACCAAGGGACAGGTTAATAATTCTTAATAACAATAAAAAACCAACTAGAAGAGATAATCCGCAAAAAAAATTATTGTCTGAAAAATGGCTACAAAAATTACGAATTTTAAAAGAAAAACACAATTTTCTAAAAAAAACGCAGATTTAGTTACCATTTTTTTTGCTTAGTATTAATCCTCACTTAATGCCGATTCTAAAACCGTTTTTAAACTGTCTCAGACTTTGAAAAATACCACGCAAATGGGTACGTAAATCAAACCATAATTTTATTAATTTTAATCCTCTTAAAATCCTTAATGACCGTTTGTTCACAGGTAGTTGAAGGGTGTTATCGGGTTTTAGGTGGAGATAACAAATTACGTACTTAGTATTAATCCTCACTTAATGCCGATTCTAAAACCGTTTTTAAACTGTCTCAGACTTTGAAAAATACCACGCTAATGGGTACGTAAATCAAACCATAATTTTATTAATTTTAATCCTCTTAAAATCCTTAATGACCGCTTGTTCCCAGGTAGTTGAAGGGTGTTTTTGGGTTGAAGGTGGAGATAACATGAGGGGTATAAAGGCATTGGGCAATAGGTCAACTATTCAGTCGCTCGCAAATCGCAATTGCCTCGGCCTCCTTGCCTCACACCACATTCTAGCCGGTATGTGTCCGACACTGAACCCGCCCATTTTACACAATTATCCTGATGCGCATACCAGTGGCTAAACAAGTCTACCAGCTCTCTAGGCATGCCAGTGGTCTCCAACTTATTCCAAAGAATTTCATATGAAACCAAGTCGAACGCCCTCGACAAATCCAAAAAACAGCTATAAACTGGAGTTTTTCTTTGTGTGTAGTACCTGACGGTCTCCTTTAGGGTAAAAATTGCACTTTCCGTCGAGAGGCCGGTTCGAAACCCGAATTGTGCGTCGTGCAGATGTAAATGTTTACCCAACTGGCCGTCCAGAAGACCGTCTAACACCTTAGCTGTTACTGTAGCCAGCGAAATTGGCCTATAGTTCTTCCTATCAGATACGTCACCGGTTTTGTTTTTAATAATAGGAACCACTAGTGTGCGCATCAGGTCGGGAGGCAAGTAGGTATGGCGAATGCACAGGTTATAAAGCATGCATAGTACTCGCGGCAAATGCGCGCCAGCATGTTGGAAATGCTCGATGCTGAGCCCGTCATGTCCCGGCGACTTGCCTCGGCTCATGTGCTTTATAATATGAAAAACGTTTCGTGCCGAGAAATAAACCGGCGGCGAGTCGCTGCAACGTTGCCCAGCATCGAGCACCCCCTCCCGCTGCCCCGCACCCGGCGACGGACTCACAGTTTTAGGTATAGGCAAGGCCTGAACTTTAAATTGTTTCATGAAAAGATTAGCAACACTTTTAGGGTCACTGACACCGTCCACACAGGTAGGTAAACTAGGTTTAGAATTTAAATTTCGAGTACATTTCCAAAATGCTTTAAAATCCTTTTTTTCATGCTGTTTAGCTATTATATCCATTTTAATTTTATTTTCATTCTTAATACACCACCTCAATTTACTTTTAAAACATTTACGAGATTGGCACATTGATTCATAAAAAGGACCAGATAACGGTTTACCATACAAAAACCATACTTCAAAACTTTGCCTAGCCTCTCTGTGCGCTTCGCTGACGTGTAGATTCCAACCTACAACTTTTTTCTTACGCCCGCTTGTCCTGCCTTTGTAGGTCAAGGTCGCCGCAAGAGATAACGCATCAATTATTTCAATATACAAACTATCGATAATCTGCCTATGCGAATTAGATTTACACATATGATCAGCACACTCTCTCAATTCCGTTGGAAAATCAATTTTCCGCAGATGGTCGTGACAAATTGTATTATAATCTTTGATTTGTTGTGAGTCCCTACTTCCCCATAACACCATGTTGTTAGTGTTTTCCTGGTATGGTAGTTTAGACCTTATTACGTTCAGATTACATTCTACAATTAGCGGGAAATGATCAGATGAGTAAACACTATAGTCAATGTAAACATTAGTTATTGTTTTCCATGCTGAGCAAGTAACAAGGCAGTGATCGAGCCATCTTTTACTGTTATGGGCCTCACTTATAAATGTGAAATTTTGCGAGTCGACTTTTAACTTTTCATAATCTGCGCATACCCATTTTTGATCAGTAGAAAATGTTAACATTTCCTTACCAAAATTCTCCGTATAGTGAGCGTTATAGTCTCCTAACATATAGACACATTCAGCGTCACAACTTTCCACTATAGCACTTAAAGTACCTAAACATTGCGTAAACACCGGTAGGTTTTCCTCACAATTTGTGGGCATATAGACACTTGCCACTACAAAAACACTTGTATCTGTTATCACTTTAATCGCAATTACACGTTTATTATCCGACGTAATCACGGAGACATTAGGGAAAAGGGACCGCCGGTATAAGACCGCCACGCCCCCGTGCGGGCGTCCGCGCAGCACTCCAGCCGAGACGTCAACAGCTGATGATCCCGCGTAGTTAAAACCCTCATGTATGCCGGCTAAAAAGTCTATTTCATACGGGAGAAGCCATGTTTCCTGAAGGCATATTATGTCCATTGTGTCACACAATGTTCTGATTTCGGTTGCAGACGTTTTCACATTTTTACAATTGTAGCTCATAAATTTACATTTTATAGCAGTGTTATCCATGATTCACTTGTTTTTAGTTGACAATTCATCTATCACTTCATTACTTTTAAAATAAGCAAACCGTCGAAAACATATATCCTCTGGCCACAGCTGGGCATTTAAAAATAAGTTCACTTTATATTTAGGCACCCATAATTTATATGAATTATAGCCCTTATCTCTTTTCATATTTATCTTTATCAAATTAACTTTCACTTGTGTGTTTTCTAGAATATAGTCCAATATATCAGTTTCTGTCGTATCCTTGTGCACGTTATATATATACAATGGAACCTTCGAGTCAGCAGCTTTAAAGTTGCATGTTTCGTTCTGTGCCTTTCCAGTACATACCTCTAGTTTTTTCCTACGAGGATATTTATTCTTACGATTGTTAACTAAGTTCCATTTATCTTGTGATTTATCATCCTTCCACTCCCGATCCGATTTAAGTACTTCCGCCATAGATGAGCGTTGGGTGGTCCTGTCCTTTGATGGATCCGTACTCTTAGCATGATCAAGTACTTGCGGAGCGGGTGCTTGTTCAACGATAGGTACACGATTTATTAAAAGCAACGGAGACCAGGCCTTTAAAACGTTATAAAATGAACCGGAATTATAACGGTATATTCCGTTAGTGTTCGAAAATTACGTTATAACAAAATCAATATTCTCCATAACGATATAAATACCGTAACAGAATTAATAACAGAACGATATATAATAACGTTATAATATCGTTTTAAAATGCGAACCGCGCGCTACGGCTGCGCCGTTGCCGCTCTGTGCCAATGCCAACATGCCACCACGTGGGCCGTAGCGCGACGTGCGACGTTGCCGTTATGTTGTTCTAGCATCTAAATCTTATTAATGCTTGTTTACCTCGATCATTTGCAAATTGGTTGTGAATTGTGAATATTTGGTTGGTTGCGACGATAAATGGCGGAATAAAAATGGGACGCAGGAAACGCAACGCTGTCCACAGATTTGTGGACTTGCTCATAAATAAAAAGAAAGAGTGCCAATCTTAATAGCCCCTAGGTATACACTATTACAATATGTAAGAGGGTCAATATTTTTTATGTTAATAGTTTGTCTCGGCACTAAATCGCAGACTCCCAGTATTAGGACCTATTCCAAACAAGCCCTACGACCGACGGTGTTGCCGTGAGCAAAAAATTATGCATAGGTATCCATGGTGGTTGGTATGTGCTTTTGTTCATTAATCGTAATAAAATTAAAATATACTTTTAGTTTCCGACATTTTATTTTATTTTTGATTTAGAGCCATTCCGAAAACGACAAGTTAAATAAAATCTGATTATGAAACCAAAGAATGTGTGAATTTTTGATTTCGGTTCTTCGCCATAATCTGTCTAGATAGGCTCGCGATAGATAGGGGAGACCAAGGACGGTTGGTACACATAAATATGTATCGATCCTCCTTTTCTTACGATTCATCCTCCTTTTCTAATTAATCCTTAGTCACTAAATATTTATATAAATAACTAGCTGTTGCCAGCGACTTCGTTCGCGTGGAACTTGTTATGGTCTTAGAAAAAATATTGCTATTAAATTATGTTCGGTGCAAGCTATTTATCGCTGTCCCAAACACACTTCTACCATCTTAAAGATATAAAAAAACTATCCTATATCCTTCCAAGGGTCTCAAATTATCTGTACGGGAAATTTCATCTAAATCCGTTCAGGGATTAGACCTACGTAAAAGGTAACAGTGCGATGAGTTCGTTAGTTTAAATTGATAAATCTAAATTGAAAACTTCGTTTTTACAAACATAAATATCTTAAGAATCATCAACAGACGTTTTCATACAGTATTAAAGAAAAATATATTTTTATATGTCTACGAAGCTACATTACTGTTATAATAATAAGTACCCAATGTTGATTAAATCTACTCGATTCTGGGAGCATCGCAGTTCTAACCTAACCTATCCTACATTTCTGGTAACTGTTCAAATCTGTAAGTCTTACTTTAAAAAAAGGTCTTGCTCTCTATACAACCTTCAAACCTTTTAACTCTCTTAGGGGATTAATAAAAAAAACGCTGAAATCGTTTTCTAATCATTAAACAAACGGTCCATAACCTAAGTAATAAATCTATTATTTTAAAAATATCTTTCTCTTCGTCTAAACTTTGAACCCCCTAGAAACCCTCTTGGGGGATGAATTTCAAAAACATTGAAACGTATTTTTTAGTTTTAAACAAACCGTCTAAAATCGTAGTTACACTAATGTTTTACTTTAAAATTGTCTTGACCCTATACGGCCTTCGAATCCCCTTTAAACACTCTTAGGTGATGAATAAAAAAATCTACTAATCTGCTCTCTCTATTTTAAGACCAAAATTTAAAAATCTTACTTAAAAAAATACTTTTCCCTCCATATAAACTTTGAAGCCCCATTAACGCCTATAGGGGATGAATTAAAAAAAAAACTCTGAAATCAGTTTTGTTGTCTTTTAACATACAGACTAAGACTGACATTAGAAATATCTTACTATATTTTCTTGCTCTCCATATAAACCTTGATTACCGTTTTAACACTTTTAACCCCCTTAGGGGTGGTATTTTTCCAAGACGATGAAAGGATTTTTTTTTCTAATAAGTAATCGTACCACAAAGTTGCCCATCTCTATCTCAAAAAAAATGTTTCTCATCCTAATCTTGCATAAGTACCTTTTTAACCCCTTTAGGGATGGAATTTTCTAACACGTTAAAAGTACTAACTGTTTTTCTATTCTAATAAGTAATCTTTCTACAACGTTTCAAATCTCAAGCTCAAAAAAAGTGTTTCTCATACAAACCTTTCACCCCTATTTAACCCCCTTAGGGGTGGAATTTTCTATTACGCTGACAGTCTTTTTTGTATTGTATTTAGTAATCTTTTTACAAAGTTTGAAGTTTCTAGCTCAAAAAATAAAGTTCCCTCCATACAAACTTTGCACTTCTATTTAACTGCCTTAGGGATGAAATTTTCTAAAACACAAAAAGTACTTTTTTCTATTCTAATAAGTAATCTTTCTACAAAGTTTCAAGTCTCTAGTTAAAAAAAAAAGTTTCCCTCATACAAACTTTGCACCCCTATTTTACCCCCTTAGGGATGGGATTTCCAAAACTTCCATCTTGTCCCTTCTTTTTAGTCCCAGCAGTTTCGGCTGTGCGTTGATGAATTAGTCAGGAAGTCTTCTTTTACATATATAGATAAATCAAATTTCTCATTCTCTCCACCTCATTTTAAGCATCTTAGCTGACCATCCATCCGTTATGTGCGTGCTGGTGCCATGAGACCGGTTTAATTTATTTAAACTTTGTGACACAATACAAAAAAATGTATATATGGTGGACTTAATGCCATAAGGCATTCTCTACCAGTCAACCAACGGGCTAAGCAGAAACATTTTATGCAGGCATTTAAATTATTAATAATTTACCATGTTATAACAATGCCATTAATATCTGGGGGCACGGTAGTGCCCCCGCCAAGTCGAGCGCGAAGCAAACACTGCCGTACCATCCTTTACTGGAACCATTTCGCCACATTTTCAGGCCCCTATTTGAGAACCTCTGGATAAGACCAGAATGCAGAAATTTTCGTCATCCAGTAAGCTATAATCACATACTTAAAATCCAAAATTTCAAGTCTGTAGGTCATTTAGTTCCGAAGTTAAGCGAAAGCAAAGTCGCATTTATGACACTCACTCACTCATGATCATCAAAATAGAACTAGTACTTCCCATAAACTCAGAGAGCTGAAATTTGGTACAGAGTTAGGGTTTAATGGCCACATAAAGGGAAAACTATAAAAAAATGCTATTTCAACCCAGTTTTCTAGATACACCAACTGTATACATTACTTTGTAATCCTTAACAAATATATAGGATTACAAAGTTACATTTGCAGTGAATGGGAAAATTCAAAAGCAAGAATGGGCCTGCATTCATAGTTTGTATGTATGGATAACACATTAACCTACAAAAAGAAGTGAGATTCCATAAAAAACACTCCATGTAAAAAAGAAGCCAAGTCTCAAAACTCTTCCACCGTAAAAAGTTGTGAGATATTTCGTAGAGCCAAGTTTCAGGCATTCTTATTAATCTTTATTTACTTGCTAAATAAAATTTTGTGACTTGGCAATCACACAATACTACATAATTTTAGGTAAGTATGCAAAAATCTATAAATACAGTTAAGTTGTGTGATTGCCACGTTGCAGAATTTTATTTAGCAAGCAAAAACATTCCATGTAAAAAAGAGGCCAAGTCTCGAAACTCTTCCACCGTAAAAAGTTGTGAGATATTTCGTAGAGCCAAGTCTTAGGCATTCTTTAATCTTTATTTGCTTGCTAAATAAAATTCTGTAACTTGGCAATCACACAACTTTCCTGCATTAATGGATTTCTGCATACCTAAAGCTATGTAGTATTGTGTGATTGCCAAGTCACAAAATTTTATTTAGCAAGCAAATAAAGATAAAAGAATGCCTGAGACTTGGCTCTACGAAATATCTCACAACTTTTTACGGTGGAAGAGTTTCGAGACTTGACTTCTTTTTTACATGGCATGTTTTTTATGGGATGATGCATTTCCGATTAATGAGGCACAGAGTAGCTAAAGACAATCTGATTTGAAAATTATTAGTCAGGATATTCGTATCAGGCTACAACCTGCGCCGACAAGCCGAGCAAATCGAAAAATTCTCTATTTTACTATGACGTCGTGCACTCTAACAAACAACCTACGTTACGTAATCACGTCGCTTACATTGCACGAGTAGGCTATACTGAATGCGAGAAAGGGGTAGCCTATAACGTTATAACATTATTATATCGGTTAAAAAAGTATCGGTTTTATATTAATGGTTTAGATTTATAACGTTATAATGGATACCGCTATACAGCGCGTCAAATATCGTTTTTGAGTATAGCGGTTTTAGGAATAATAACGTTATAAATGATAGCGCTATACGAAAATAGCGCTATTTAAAGGCCTGACGGAGACTTCGCCGAAACGTCGTTAGTACCAGGGTCAGTGGATTGCGAACCGACATTTAATGCTGCAGGCGTCTCATTTCTGGTCGAATCATCTCTGCAATCGTTTTCATTTATTGCGGGAGATAATCCAATCGGACCACTATCCATTGTAAACGACTGCCGGGCTGCGCCCCGCTTACAATTCACGTACATGTCGCGGTAGGCCTGCACTGCTGGTGGTGAAGTCATGCCTGAGTCTTTTGAAGGTAACACGGAGGTTACCTGCCAGTCGTTTTGCAGCATATCTTTTGTCACATAATTTGTTTTAATATGTTTGACATCTTCTTGCAATATTAACAGATCTCTGAGTAATCGCGTTGCATCCAAATGATCAAACGTAATAGGAGGTAGTTTGTAAAGATCCCGTGCAACGAATATTGGAATATTTTCTGGATTCGTTCGCCTGAAAACGTTTATGATATCTGATAAATCTCTTACGATTTTTCCGCTATTTTTACGATTTATCATCTTCGTATCAGTCTTGACAACATCGAACAATAACTTTTTTGCATTTAAAATGTCTTCTTCCGAAAAACCCGACTAGACTAGAAAAAAAAAAAAAACACCGTTTCACCGATGAAATTGGCTGAAATTTTTCTCCTTTTATTATGTACAGTTTATGAAATTCCACCCTGTATATTAATTGCGGTTCAGACACCATCAGTAATAATGACATTATCTTTAAGTAATGTCATTAATATTGACATCAATGTCACAAATAATGTTTAGACCGCAAATTATATTTAAAAAACAACATTAATTTGTACGTGTCAAGCTGGAGGTACCTTGTGACATGATTTTCAAAATCGTTTCTTAAGTTCTAATATTCAGTATACCTATATTATTTTATATTTCCTAAATACATTTTCGAATTATTCGAAGGTTTTGGTAAAACCTAAATTGCCTAGTATCAATAACACCAAAGATCATAATTTGAATCTCACACATACATTTTTAAAATTAATAATGGATGTTGAATACTTACCTAAATGAATAGTAAAAATACTCCTATGTTACTTAAAATAGGGTTTTTTGGCCCGTATTTTTGAGTTATAATTAGCCTGTGAACTAAATATGGTACATTGGATAAAGATCACATCAAATTTTCGTGACACCAAATTTTCGTGACACATTACTTATTTATTTATCCTTAGCGTTGTAACAAGAAACTGATTGAAAGATTTGGTGACCGCGAGGGATTGTTCCGATAGCTCAGTTGGTTGGTAACGACGGGCCATGAATGCCTGTGGTCGCCGGCTCGGAGCATTAAAGTTATAATTTTTTCTTCTAATTTGAATTTTATTCTACAAGTTTATTTTAATGATAGATTAGAGGCTAATTCTACTTTAATTAACAAAGGATTATCAGCAAAAATGTCAGCGTGTTAGTCTGGACCAATTTGACTGTCGCACAATGGAAACACAAAACAGTCCTGCTCTACGGGTGCGAAACGTGGAGAGTCACTAAAGACATCACGCACCGTATCCAGGTCTTTGTCAACCGATGCCTTAGGCAGATCGTCGGTATTTACTGGCCCGAAAAGATCCCCAACGAAGAGCTCTGGCATATCTGTTCCGAAACACCAATCGGTCACCAAATTAAACGCCGCAAGTGAACTTGGATCGGTCACACCCTAAGAAGAGCTCCCAACCACATCCCAAGGCAAGCCCTGGAATGGACGCCACAAGGGAAGAGGAAACGTGGCCGGCCGAAACACACCTGGAGACGTTCAGTGGCAGCGGAACTGAAGGCTATCGGGCTGACGTGGTCCGAGGCGAAGCGCGTAGCCCAAGACAGAACGCGATGGCGAGGCACTGTGGAAGCCCTCTGCCCCATCTAGGGGACACAGGACATTAAGTCAAGTAAGTCACAATGTAAACACAATGTGTCACAACGGATAGGTAACGCAACCCTAGCAGTTTGCGTTGTACATGTGCCCGTTGTGCGACTCGAGAAATTATCAGAAATTAGTATTTTAAAAGAAGCCATTTTGAATCTAGTCACAAACAACCTCTAGTGGTATGTTCTCAAACCGTGGTATCTCAATACTTTAGTTCTAGTTTTATTTCCTTAAGTCCTAATGTTAGATGGTGTTTGGTTATTTCCAATATTATGTAATGCGTTTTATTATGCAAAGCAGAGGACGACTTTATTTCTATTGTTTTAACCAAAGTGACGGATATTTTGAATACGCCACTGTAGGTACTAAACTTAGTCTACGAAATTCCATTTTGATTGGTACAAAAATCAAAAGATATATAAAGTAATGCCAATAAACAGATGTGTCATACAAATGTATTATACATACCTTTGAACTTATAGAAGTTGTAATATATGTGCTGACTTGAATCAGTTTTGGAAGATCAGCACATTTTTCTGTTATTTTCTTTTGTTAGCTTAAAATATTACCTACAGTGCCTCTTTATTATATTCCTGTTATTAATTATTTATAGAATTGTTATATTACTTTTTTAATCCAGTAAGTATCTTCAACTGTCGCAACTTAACATTTTCTTGCTCTTGAAATCTAATTATCAAGTTCAAAGTATTTTTATCCGCAATGAGTACTTTTGGATTATTTTGGAACTATCCTAGGTGCACTTATACTCACAGTACAGGCTTCCTGCTCTAGCCCCCAGGTAAGAGTGAGACAACCGTACAATTCGTCTGAATGTACATTTCGGGTTTTTTTTTAATTTTCATTTCATTTATGTTTACACACAGACACACACACATACACACAGATAGAGAAGGGTGAAGTGGGTTAGGGCAATATAACAGAGGCCCTAGCACGATAGGTTTTATCGTCACGTTTTATGTGCCGTTTCTACATTTTCGCCTTGAAACGTGACGATAAAACCTATCGTGCTGGGCAGATGTTTACTATTATCTATAGAGGCGGGTAAGCGGGCGTTGTAGGTGTATGGTCTCGGAATTAAAAGGTTCGCCAACGACTTTATTTTAATGACGTTAAGGTCCACAAGTGAAAACCTTTTAATTCCGCAACTGTACATGCAACTTTCGTATTTTTTTATTGAGTTGCGACACTCGCAATCTCGCATCTAACGATCCCGAGAAGTGTCCCAAATATTTAATTCAAGATCGTTAGATTTTTACATGAGCATTACGCACTGAAAAAAAAAACTAAAATATGGGTAATTTCTCGTATGCCTAACGGATCGATAGTATGTATCAACGATTCTGAGTAATTATTATTATTAATGTCATGACCGATTTCGGCCACAGCGACTGTGTGATCTGGACTTGATATCACCGATTAGCAATATGACTTGAGTGTTGGTGTTCTACTCTGGTGCGCTCTCATGTGGCTTGCATACCCATCTTTTTTGCAAAGGTACGAGCGCAAATTGGACAGGTTAATACCCCGCCCACGAAGTTGTACTGGATGGTTGCCGGTTCAGCTCGTCTCGCTTTTTTATCGAGCTCGTTACGACGCTCAATTTCGAAGGCATTTACTTGTTGATGGATTAGACGTCGCCATTCGGGCCGCCGTGAGGCGTGATGCCTTCTCCTCCCACTCTCTAACTTGCATTTCTTCATGTGTCTTTTCAGAACATCCTTATAGCGAAGGTATTGGCCACCACATTTACGCTTACCATTTTGGAGTTCTGAAAAGTACCAACAGCATCCTGAAATCGCTGGTGGAACGGGTGGACTGCCCGATAATGCGGTATTGGGACGAGGCGCATGCTCCGGTGCGTGCCCCCTCACGCCGATTTTAGTTAGCTTTTAAGTTACTTGTTAATAACACTAGTTCTTAAGTAAATATATTGTTACTAACAAATTATGGATTATAAAGTCCGAAATAAATAAAAAAAAAAAAAATTAAAAAAAAAATGCGCTTCGTCAGACTTTCGCGACACGTGTCCACAGCACCGCAGCTGCCGGCTCATCAGATGCACCTCAATGCCTGCGACATTTGCGCGCCTCAGGACATTTGTATTCCTGACACGGTCCATCCAGTTGATGTTCATGATGTCTAGGAGACATTTGAGGTGGAATGTTTACTGTAGAGCACCCACGTTTCGGAAGAGTATAAGATATTAAGAACCCAGAAACAATATTCACATAAAGGCTTTTTTATGCTCAAAAACCGTCATATCTCCGTTTTACCCACTCCCCTCCTATATCTGTACCTTGTATTTTTAGAATCAGTAGGCTAAGTTGTGACAGTTGACGGTTATTTAGTATTTAGACTAGTAGCAACGCGCAGGTGACCCCGTTGCTGCGAGCAATGGTTCGTCACGAGCGCGATGCGAAGCCGTATTCAGTCTAGCGACAGTTATACTGTATTACCAAATTAAATATACGTTTATATCATTGTATGTGTTGTTTTATTTTAAACAGCCTAGGAGAATTACGAAAGGGCGAGTTTACATCGACACGAAAAACTTGACACTTAAAGGTCACAGCTCATTAGAGCCACCCGGCGCCCGACCCGCACCGCCTCGCCTCGAGCGGTTAGTATTATTTATATGGATAAGTACGGGCATGCGCTCACTACATCAACTCCGTAGTTAGTATATTTACGAGGCGAGGCGGTGCGGGTCGGGCGCCGGGTGGCTCTAATGAGCTGTGACCTTTAACCCCTCGTATGGTTGGGCAATTTTGACATCCGCACATGCGCCCTTGTCATCAAATCCTTGCGGCCTCTAGACCTGGCTAAATGTAGTGCACCGATTTCCACTCACTCATAGAGCGAGATGGTGTATCACCCCTCCCCCCGTTAAGGTGGTTTTCCACCGAATGAGCGCGGATTGAATTGATTTTTTATTTGCACGCTAAATTGAACCGTACTGCTGTACTGTTAGAGTGCAAATCACACTGAAGATTATTTTCAAGCGCTTGACATCGCGGGAAAATTTCTTCAGTGTAATGTGCATTCTAATAGTATGGCAATACGTTTCAATTTAGCGTGCAAATAAAAAATCAATTCAATCCGCGCTCATCCGGTGGAAAACCACCTTTATGCACTGCATTAGCTCTGCATGGATCTATAATACTCAGGATAAGCTATACGTGTTGCCACAATAAGGGATGGAAAGGCTACGCAGACGGTATTTGACAAAAGTCAAATCAGCTTCTTTTTATGAAACGTCAAAAACGCTCCGTTAGTATGAAATTTGTAGGGATCACTTTGCTTGTGACGTCACAATCAAACAACGTCCGTTATTGTTAGTTTTTATGAATTAAAAAACCTTAAAATAGCAAACTTAAATGAAAGATTTAGATTTTCCGAGTATTTTCGTAAATTTTATCTGTTGCTGATGAAAATCGAAATATTTTCACTGTTGTCAAATACCTTAAGAACTGGTCTTAAAATGGCTGATGACTTGCCAAAGACAGCCTACTTAATTTGGACGGGTAATGGTTTATGCGCCACAACTTCATACTTAATCAGTTATGGCAAATAAAAAAAAACTGGAACTATGACAAGGACAACGAATGATATTTCCTTTTCTGTCACACTTTTAAGTGTGACAGTCCGAGCGAAATGGTAGCATACAAATTTTATTTTTAAAGAAACGACGACGACGACGAGAGACGTGGTATTATTATTACCATAGCTTGTCCTGAGTATTATACGTCCATGACCAATTCTAAGTCCGCTTTTTTGAAGTTTTAGGTTTTGTGTCGATAGCTAGACAAATGCAGCTCCCTTACTCAACACAGTATTTTCTGGAGCTCTGACCTTACGACCCGGTGACACGGCAACGACAATGCGCGAATTGCGGCGCGGCAAGCGTTTTATCTGTTCATTGCGCAGTCGAGAAGCGCAAAGCACTGGGGTTAGTTTGGATCACACGCAATGAATTACAAAAACCGCGGCCGTTACTCACCACCAGTCTAGCTCGTATGACCGATATGTAACGGGCAGGGGCGGCTTTACCTATAGTGCAGGGGGTGCGTTGCACCCGGGCGCACGGTCCTAGGGGGTGCCGAGCGCCACTCGCCTCGACTCAGCTGCACCCGGGCGCCACATGGGCTGGAGACGCCTCTGGTAACGGGCATCCTATAAGCGTCCCTCTCACCTTTATAGCAACCTAGCAAAGAAGGAGCGGGAGTCCGCCGGATGCGGGTGGCACTCTTTGGGGGAGGCCTATGTTCAGCAGTGGACGTCTTTCGGCTGATATGATAATGATGATGATGAAAGGAGGAAAGTTTTATGACCGACATGAACTCGATCAGGAACAACAACCACATAACCTACTTAGTACCTAGTAGGTACTGAACTTAGGTAATATGTGGTGGTGTGTTCCTGCTTAGCTCTACCTGTCAATTAGGTTTAGTTCAAAGGGATCACAAATATAAGTACATATTCGATTATTTATTTAAAAAATCATCAACAACGAAATAAAGAGTTCCGTAATTAACTGCAGGTATTTAGCAATGGTGTCCAGTTTCAAGTCGTTTAACCCTTTGGATGCCAAGCACACCTTTGGTGTCGTCGTGCCAACGGCGGTTACCGACGTCAAAGTGTCTTCATGCTGGCAGGTGGTGCTTCACGCCAGGAACCAAAGTCTTCTGATGAAATATTTTCTCCTTCGTGCCTTGACATGTGATTTCTGGCGCTGCTGTACACTGGTTATCTTTGGGTTGACCAATACCCACCCTCGATTTATTAAGAGCTTTCCACGGGCCCTTGAAGGGGTCTGAATGTTTGACTCCAAGTTAATATGACAGCACCACTCACAAAAGTCCGACGGGCTGACCAAATCAGCTCCATATGATCACAGTTCACGCTCTATAGGTACTTCCACTTGGCACAGTTAGACTCGTTCAAGTAGTAAGGTCTAGGATTTTGATTTAGGGGGACTACCCAGGGACTTTGGAATGGGAGAAAGGGGGCCTGACACCACTTGGTTAGATTTTAGTCTAATGGAAGGTTTGACGCTTTATGAAAATTACATAAACCCCCCCCCCCCCCCCCCTTTCATACGCCCCCCCAGATACGCTAGAGTAGGAGATCCATAAGAACTTGTCCAAGAATTATTGCGACCCCCAGCCGAAGTAACCCATGTAAGGAGGAGGATGTAGGTACAGTCGCCATCAGATATATGGGAGCGGCCAAGGTGCTCACAAATATCTGAACACGTCTCTAATGCCTCGACAATAGAGACGTGTTCAGATATTTGTGAGCATTTTGGCCGCTCCGATATATCTGATGGCGACTGTACTAGTGAAGAAATATTAGAAACAATTCCGAATCATTATTTTCTCCAATAGGTACCTACTCATTTTCCCCCAAGATTATCGAAACGCAGAGGCGTCTCTAGCACATGTCGCGCCCGGGTGCAATCATTACCGTAGCGCCCTCTAGCACCCCCCTAGCGCCCGAGTCGAGGCGAGTAGCGCCCTGTGAGAGCTGTGAGTGGCGCTCGGCGCCCCCTAGGACCGTGAGCCCGGGTGCAACGCACCCCCTGCACTATAGGTAAACCCGCCCCTGGTCGAAAGCCATTTTCCACTGAGTAAAAGGAAGGAAACAGAATATTTCCAGAAAAAAATATGAAACACTTTTAAAACGATTTCTTCGGAGAAAGAACTACTTATTCATAATTATATTGTGTAGGTATTTACTCGCTCACAGTCACAATTCAGTAGATTATGTTATTATGAGTTTACAAATTATATCAAGAGGTTAACAATAGCACGGGGGAGGGGCACACGGCGAAGGCAGGAAGGTTATAATCGGCTCCCCGCATCCACAGGGAGGTAAGGGGGCGAGCGGAGGGGCATAAGTTGGGGGGGGGAGTAGCGGGGGAGGACATCCGCAAGGCGGCGGCGAGAGGAAGATAGGTGCTGGCGGCGCGCAAGGAGGAGCGGAGTAGACTATAGGCGCTGGTGGCGCGCAAGGGGGTGGAGAGTAGTATGTAGGTGCTGGGGCTGCGCAAGGGGGAGGAGAGAGGTATATAGGCGCTGGCGGCGCGCAAGGGGGAGGCGAGAGGTATATAGGCGCAGGGGCCGGAGCAGGAGGGGGTGAGTAGTAGATAGGCGCTGGCGGAGCGCAAGGCGGCGCGCAAGGCGGGAGCTCGTAGATTATCGGAGCAGGCGCGCAGGGAGGCAGGGCGGGGGGCGGGAGCAAGTATGGCGCGGGGCAAGGGGGAGGGAATAGCGGGGGAGGAAGACAGTAGGGTGAGGGAAGCGGGGCGGGTGCGTCGAGGTAGAGAATGAGATCATTAGTCTTGCTCTTGCCCTTGCAGCCGCAGCCGCATCCGCAGCCGCAGCAGGCAGCGGTCAGCTGTGAAAATAAAAAAAGGTCATTTAATATCGTTACTTGGAATCAGATGATTTTATTGTCTTTTATTGTCAGCAAAATACGTAGTAATAATAGTAGGTATTTAACTGATAGCCAAATCGGCAACTTTTTTTGCAGCGTCAAGGTGTCATATAGGTGTGTGTGTACTTTATTAAATCCTATTGCATCTCCTTTTCAGGATCAAATATTACTATTTACATGATCAATACATTTATTGTAAATATCAGTTCAGTGGTTTAAATGAGTAAGATAACAAACATGCCTATAGTATAGTACTTAGGTAGGTACTTAAAAAACTTTCTCAAAAGGCCGTATGAAATCAGTTCATCATCATCATATCAGCCGAAAGATGTCCACTGCTGCGGCGCTACCACGAACTTCGAAAGTCGAAGTTCGTAATACATGCATCCCTGTCACTCGATTAAGGGAGCGCGATAGAGATGGACATACCCGAAATTCGACTTTCGAAGTTCGTGGTAGCGCCTCTGGACATAGGCTTCCCTTAAAGAGTGCCACAATGACCGGTCTGGCGCCACCCGGACTCCCGCGACCTTTACCAGGCTTACAATTAATACCATAAAAACCGGCCAAGAGCGTGTCGGGCCACGCTCAGTGTAGGGTTCCGTAGTTTTACGTCCAGAAATTATTTCGTTTTTTTTTTCACAAAACTATTCAACCTATCAAGTTCAAAATAATTTTGCTAGAAAGTTTTTATAAAGTTCTACTTTAGAGTTTTTTTTTCATATTTTTAAAACTTATGGTTCAAAAGTTAGAGGGGGGGGGGACACATTTTTTTTTACTTCTGGAGCGATTATCTCCGAAAATATTAACATTATCAAAAAATGATTTTAGCAAAGCCCTATTCATTTTTAAATACCTATCCAACAATATATTGACGACCGGTTAGTCTAGTGGGTAGTGACGCTGCCTACGAAGCTGAAGGTCCTGGGTTCGAATCCCGGTAAGGGCAAATATATTTGTGTGATGAGCATGAATATTTGTTTCTGAGTCATGGATGTTTCCTATGTATTTAAGTATTTATATCTATTAAATATGTCGTCGTCTAGTACCCATAACACAAGCCTTATTGAGCTTACTATGGGACTAGGTCGATTTGTGTAAGATTGTCCCCTAATATTTATGTATTTTATTTTATATCACACGTTAGGGATGAAATGAAAAAAAAAAACACTCCCCACGTAAAATAAATCAGTTTTTATTTTACCACTTTGTCGGCGTGATTGATATACATATTAGTACCAAATTTCAGCTTTCTAGTGCTAACGCTTACTGAGATTATCCGCGGACGGACGGACAGACTAAGCGAAACTAGAAGGGTTCCTAGTCGACTACGGAACCCTAATAAAAAGACACTTGAATGTTGTTCTCAATTTATCGACATTAGGAGCTTAATTTCACATTTTAAAATGAACACATTTATGACATTTCATCTCACATGGAGTCCTGTGATAGTTGAAGTCCAGTAGAAGGACGGACAAGTAGATATTTTTTATCACGAGATCCCTAAAGATGAAATGGGGGGAACCTTTGCATGGAAATACCATTGACATAGTCACAGTTAAAATTTTCGATGGGCAACCGTTACAAAAAAGGTACCTATTGTAATGTTTAGAGGAAATCGGCTTGTATGGGCGCCCGCCACTGCTAAGTAATTATAATTATGTATCTATGTAGGTATAGTTATATAGCTTACCTGCAGAAAAGCGGAAATAATACAAGCAACCACAGCGACCTTCATTTCGGAAACGAATGTGTGTTACTTCCAAACGCTGCCCTATAAACCCACCCTTATCAGGATTGCCTCACACCTTATCACGGAAGCACAGGGCTCACATTGCCATGGCAAGTAATGAATGGTCCATTTCATAGTTAAAAGTATTTCCTAACATTAACGTTCCGGCACTCACGTATGATTTTGGGTCGCTTATAAATTTAAAACATGTAAAAAAAATACATTTTACGGAGGATCATTTTAACGGGCCGAAGGGGTCCACTAAGTAATTTTTTAAGCTGTTTTATGTCTAAATATGTCTCCAATTGTTTTGAGGCAGGTACACAATGACAGGTTAAATAATATATTTACATGTCACACAATAGATCACAGTACAAAGGCGAACTTATCCCTTAGGGATCTCTTCCAGCTAACCTTTGAACAATTGAGAGGAAGGTAGGTACCTATAACGAGATAGGCAAACTTATACCGTGTACAAAAACAGAAAATAAAAACAAAACCTAATAGGTATTCATTCTAGAAAAATAAAACAGGCCAATCCTTACTAATATTATAAATGCGAAAGTGTGTATGTTTGTCCTTCTTTCACGTCGCAACGGAGCGTCGTATTGATGTGATTCTTTGTATGGAGATAGTTTAGAAGCTGGAGAGTGACATAGGCTACTTTTTCCAGCGGGAAAACATCTAATTCCCACGGGAAAATTCAATATGGTACATTTTCCTATAACAACGCGGGCGAAGCTGCGGGCATCAGCTAGTACATATATAAATATACACTCCCTGTCCCTTTGGATATGAAGGTCAGATGGCAGTCGCTTTCGAAAAACTAGTGCGTACGCCATGATTTGGGATTAAGTCCAAAGCGGACGCTCCAGGCTCCTTTAGGTTGAGTATCCAGTATCCACCCGAGCGGTGGAACCACCAATAGCATTGACTGCCTAGCTCGCATCGCTTCCCTGGGCACAACCTGGACAATATTAGGAGGATGATGATGGTATAATTTAAGAACTGTTATCATCGATAATCGTCACTATATTGTTGTAGTAATGTCACAATATTGATGATGCAAGTAATACATTTACGTGCCTAAACCTCACACCTGTAGGTACTGATAGACGCAGCGGCGCCGACTCGGTCAGCCGGTTATCTGTACAACCTTGAATAATAATAATAAGCCCGCGGGGGCAGCTTGTGGCGAGCTGACGGTGAGTGGCGACACCGCGGACCCCTAATCTCCAGAGGCCCATTTGATCTGGCCCTCGCCTCTGTGCTTGCCTTAACCGGCCGGCCAGAGTGAAGTCGCAAGAGCGGAAACTATGCTCCAGGTTGGGAGTGTAAAATGTCATAACGCCGGCGGGCCTTGAACGGATTACCGGGATCTGGCGCACCGCAGACTCACCTCTCGACAACCTCACAGCCGCAGACGTGTTGCTTCATTGTCGCACTGTGCGTGCGACGTTTTTGTGGGGCCCACTTAACGAGTTGGCGAGTCACCGCCTGCCTTTTCACAATTTTGAGACCAATTGTCACGGCAGGTGCCCGCTAGTCTCCTCCCATAACCTTAGTTTTAAGGTCATGGGTTATTGGGTTGAATGGTGGGTGGTCTGGAAAATGGGTTATGTAAACACATCGCAGCACAGTGTTGCACTGCAATAGTCTTTGCACCTGGCGGGGACCATCATCGGGTGTATCATGTTGTGCGCTCGGAGATGGTATCCGCCATGTATATTCCTTTCCGCTTTGGATTATTTATGTTTTAAAGGGCCTCTGCGCTGTTGGCTTCAGCCCCACGCATGCTTCCCAAAAGTCCGGGACCCCATGGTCCCGAGCTATACTTTACGGTGATATATTTTTAGGCATTGCATGATGTACAACTTGCGAACCGAGGGGACCATAGATATGCGGTACAAGTCGAAAGTGGGATAACGGAATGGTAGACTTAAGAGTTACTTTGAATAATGCTCGTTGGGCTCATTCTAGTTCTATTAAGTGTGTCTTAGCAGCCCCACCCCAGGAGGTAGTGCATTAATTGATAACGCACTCTCCAAGCGCTTTATAAGTTTGTATTAAAAGAGGTTTGGTTGCCACATATACCTACGACTATTAATGATATAATAATATGCACATATACCTACGACTATTAATTTTCATAATTAAACTACGTAGGGCGTTCAATAAGTTCTCGGTATCGGCATGATTACGTCTCATGATAATAATTTCTGATATTTGTTCATACTGTGCCACTCTTCATTAAGTAATGGGTAGGTACTCAAGTGGTTCTCTAATTTTTCGCCGAAAATTGTATTGCCGATTATCAGTTCCCAACAAACTTTTCTCCGAATGATCAGTGTCAACTTATGAAAAGGTTTAGTTTTATTTCCCAACCTCACGGTTAACAACTGTATGCTTGGACTTTTTTTATAAAGTCACTTTTGCCACCTTTCGAGTAGCAGAATCGTTCAGTTTGAATAAATATACATTTCGTAGTATAACGCTCTATTACGGCACATCTTTTCGTCCAATATTCCGCAGTGTCTCAAGACGAGAGTCTTTGACCAGTGTGTATTGCCAGTGATGACATATGGTACTGAAACGTGTTCTCTTACTATGGGCCTCATAAGAAGGCTCAAATGTTGGGAGTTTCTCTGCGTGATCGCATCAGAAATGAGGCTATCCGCAGCAGGACCAAGGTAACCGATGTAGCCCTCCGAATCGCTAAACTTAAGTGGCAGTGGGCAGGGCACATAGAACATAGAACCGAAGGCCGTCGGGGCGGAAAGGTTCTCGAGTGGCGACCACGTACCGGAAGGCGCGGCGTGGGTAGGCACAAGGTGGATTGATGACCTGGCAAAAACCGCGGGAGTCCGCTGGATGCGGGTGGCGCAGGGCCGGTCATTGTGGCACCATTTGGGGGGGCCTATGTCCAGCATTTTCGGCTGATATGATGATGATGATGAGTATAACGATCACCAAATGTTTTATTTACCTAGTAAGGTTTCATTTAGTAACTATGTAACATATTTATAAAGGTAAGTAAAACCGCTCACTTGTTTTTATGACAATGGTAGATATATAATATACCTGAATTAATCGCATCATTGGAGATAAGTTTTTACATTATTACTTTTGGACTAGGTGAAATGTATGTATGTCACGTGTTTTTTTTTTAAACAAACACCCGCCAATTATTTTAACCTAACCTAAACCTAACCGCCACCTACACACACAACCTACGCGGGGTGCCTATTTCCGCTATTTCTACACAAGCAACCCTAATCTAACAATCATAACTTCATATAGCAGGACTACGCGATACGCAATAAAAAAAAAAACTGCAAGATTTAAATATCCGTAAGTGAATGAATATCTTATAATATCAGCTATAGGTGCACAATAGAGAAATACAATATATATAAGTTATAACGCTACATCCGGACAGAGTAGAGCTAAACCTATTATTTGCAATTATATCTAGGTACCTATGTATTAGTAAAATTTCGCATCAGAAATGAGGCTATCCGCAGCACCGGACCCAGTACCGGAAGGCGCAGCGTGGGTAGACCCACAAGGTGGATTGATGACCTGGTAAAGGTCGCGGGAGTCCGCTGGATGCGGGTGGCGCAGGACCGGTCATTGTGGCACTCTTTGGGGGAGGCCTATGTCCTGCAGTGGACGTCTTTCGGCTGATATGATGATGATGATAACCACTGTTACGATTATTTGTTGTTTTTTTTACTGCGGGGGGCTTGGCCCCCGAGCCCTCTTTGTGGGTGGCTTCGCCGCCCCATCCCTCCTTCCATCCTTGTTATATATATACCTACACGTTGAATAAAAGTCTGACTATGTCATTCTGTCTTGTTCTTTGAAGTAGAAAGTTGGCTAATGGAAGAAAAGGGAACTGTTGCACTGACGGAATGTTATTCGGTTAATAGTTGTTTGTCCAACTGAAAGATTTGCCAAATGATAGGTAAGTTAGGTACTTATGCCAAAAATTTCAAGTCATTATAATAATCGACTTTACAATAATTCTACCAAATGAAACGTTGTCAGACAAAAATTTGCCGTTAGTTAGTTGTCAAAGTGAATCATCGGCGCAAAGTTGGTTGGCAAGTGAAATTCGGCCATAACAAATTCGGAGAATAGGCAGAACCCCTAGAAATTGGGTGAACATAGATGAAAAAAATATGGGTGCAAATACTAGGAGAGTGATATAAGATAATCCTATGATTCTCACTCCGGCTCGTTAAAATCGTCTCAATATAGAAGAGGGACGAAGAATCGCATTACGCAATGAGTACTTAACAGGAAATAAAATTAAAGACATATTTTTGCAGCGGGAATAATATTAGGTATATGTTTATTGTTTATAGGTATTATTTTGATAGTTAAGTAGGTACTAAAAAAATGGAAAAAAAAAAAAGCTTGGTACCAAAAATGATTTTTTTGACAGAAACTTATTTAGCTTTCTATCCACATGGATTGCACTAGGTGTACTATATATTGATGAAACAAGTCCTACGTGCCCGATAGACAAAGCGGCGACTCGGTCACCTGTCTATCAACACAACCTTGAAAATATACGACTAGTAGGTATTTACTATTTTGAAACTAGGCCATGTTTCAATGACTACCAGTTAGGGCTTCCAATCCCGCAGCCTATCTTTAATCTCGGTACCTGCGGGATTGCACGTTTTCGATCCCGCGGGATCCCGGTATTTGCGGGATCCCGCATAGAAATTAATGATATCAATTATAAGGTAAATAAAACAACAAAATAATCATCGTATTTAATCTTTTATTAGAATCTACCTTTTAAAAACATTCAATATTACACTTAAATTTACGTACTTACGTATTTAAAGTTTTATTAGAGTTTACCTTTTGAACATTAAATATAAATTACATTGCACTTCTTAGTTCTATTGAGATCAAAATCTACCTATGTTAAACAAACTGTAAGGAACTCAATTATAATTTAAGACAAATTATTAAAATATCAAATTTATTATTTGCTTTCATCAATATTTTGTTGAAAATGTGCCTTTTTGCAGTCCCGCAAATCCCGCGGGATCCCGCGCTCGCAATCCCGCTACGAGCGGGACTGAAAAAAGGCACGGGACCCCGGAATACCGAGATCTCGGAATACCGGGATTGGAAGCCCTACTACCAGTAAGCCTAGTGCGTGACCTGCCTGTGAAGCTCACGATCCAGGGTTCAATCCTGGTTATCATCATCCTCCTAGCGTTTTTCCCATTGTACCCTAAAGGAGCACTTTGGCACCTGATCCCAATATTTGGCGCAGGGACTAGTTTTACAAAAGCGAGTGCCATCTAATCCTCCAAACCAGAGTTTCCCTCTGAGTTCCTTTCCCAAAATCAGGTGGTATTTGCTAGACCTTTGTGGGATTAGACCGGTTTCCTTCACCGAAAAACTACTGTTAAATATTCAATAATATTGAGTACAGTTCGAATCCTACGGTAATAGTGGTTCAGGCATGCGGCTGTCAAACGGCGTTCGTGGGTTGGAATCCCTGCTCGTACCAATGAGTTTTTCGGAACTTATGTACGGAATATCATTTGTTATTTACCGTCAACTTTTCGGTGAAGGACACATCGTGAGGAAAAGTGCATAAATCCGCGAAGAAATTCGATGGTGTATGAGAAGCCCCCAACCCGCACTGGGCCAGCGTGGTACTGCCCGTTCCCTCTCATCGATGAGAGGAGGCCTGTGCCCAGCAGTGGGACGTAAGGTCAGTTCGGGTATGTGCGCCCCCGGGGTAAATGCTGTTATTGATTTAACACGTTCGCGGACACAAGATCATCTCGATTTACTTGTGATACGACACAGAAAATCTCCTTACAAAATGGCATTACATCTGTGGACGGAATGTCGTATTACTCCGTTTTGAATGTTTGTGTTGCGGCAGTAACGGTCAGAGACGTGACCGCCTGTAGACAGACATTCATTTCATATCTAGCGAGTACTAAGACTTGTGTTACGGCACTAACGGCCACAGACGAAATCGGCTAGAGAAATTGTCCGTCCACAGACGTAGTGTCACAACACGAGCTTTGTCAATGTGTGCGTGACAGAGGTAACTTGTGTGCAAAAGCAGGCGTGTTTGTGTGGCACAGCCAAAAACGGCACCGAGTCATATGCTTCCTATAAATACTATGAAAAATAGTCGGCTGTGGACGGAGCTCCACTTTTGGTGACATTTAAATTCCCGTCTACAGCCGTAGTGCCATATTACGAGAGTCTTCATTCACGTCTCTCGACGTACTGTCCGTGAATGTGCTAAATGACTGAATGATGAATGAATACCCGGACTGATCCTATATAGGCTGTTTTTTTTAAGTTTAAATCCTGGTAAGGGTGGATATTCGTGATGAGCTGTTCATCTCGCTTATACTTGGAGCAGCCCAGCTGGGGAAGCTCTTCACACAAGACCGCGTGACAACACCACACTGGCTCTGTAGGTATGTGTTTTATTTTTATTTTTATACAATGACAGTGGCAAACAAGCGTACGGCCCGCCTGATGGTAAGCGGACACCGCAGTCTATAGCAACTCCAAACCTTGATATGTTTGAAGATTCGCCGTGTTGACAGCTGAAGGAACAAATTCCCTCGCTCTCAACACAACGCATCCTCGGCGACTTGCTCACCTCCAGGAACACAACACTACTACAGAGCAAGTAGTGGGGTTGTTAGGGCTGTGGTCTTCTGCAAGGCGGAGGTACTTCCCCAGATGGGCTGCTCCACATTCGAGCGGGATGACACTTCGCTGTGCCCTACCTCACCTTGTATATGTGGTGTTGTGTTCCTGATGAGTAAGGTCGCGAGAGCTCAAGAATGTGCTGTGTTGAGTGGGACCTGTATTTGTCTCTAGCTATTAACAGAACGAATCCTCAAATCAATAGAGTCAGCAACGCGCTTGTGTTGCAAGCTTCCATAGCCTGCAGCGTCTCCTTGCCATCGAACAGGTCAATATGGTCGTTTGCCAGCGACGTAGTATAAAAATAACAAGATAAAGTTAGAACGAGGGTTATGGAGGTATTACACGCAACGGGCCCACGCCACGGAGCCCTCCGGGTCCAATATACTCGTAATAACGCGTTCCGGGTGCTGGTGGGGCTGCCCCGCTTCTGTAGCGCATCAGGGATGTTCGCAGAAGCGCGTGTAGACTGTTTCTATGCGACTATGCGCAAGCGCTGCACATCCCTGGTGCGCCGGGCGCGGGCCAGCCCCAACCCCATCCTGCGGTCGATAGCGGACAGGTTAGATTGCCCGTATATGAGGCACTGTTGTGAAATGCATGTTTCCAACAGTGTATATTTTATATAAGAATTTAATTTAATTTTTATACAAAATCTAATTGTAAGTAATATGTAATTTTCTGTACGAGTCCTGGGTTACTTGAAATAAATGTTTTCATTCATTCATTCATTCAGAACGTTTTTTTTTTTTTTGTTTATTTTGTTTTTTTTTAATAATTAATATGAGGACAATCTTACACAAATCGACCTAGTCCCATAGTGAGCTCAAGTTGAGGTAGGCAATCTAAATTCTTTCGCTGCAATAGTTAACTAATACATACTTAGTCGGCACATTGGATCGACCTACATTTGAGAACGATTAGCTAATGCTTAGTGGTAAAGATACCTATACTTACCTATTAAATTAATTTACTTTCTAACCAAATGACACATAATTTACAATTATTTGCAATCGTTTTAAGTTCTCCAACAAATAGCTACGGTAGCCTAGTGGTTAAGGCGTGCGGCTGTCAAGCGGCGGTCGTGGGTTCGAATCCCGGCTCGTACCAATGAGTTTTTCGGAACTTATGTACGGAATATTTACCGTTAGCTTTTCGGTGAAGGAAAACATCGTGAGGAAACCGATCTAATCCCAATAAGGTCTAGTTTTCCCTCTGGGTTGGAAGGTCATATGGCAGTCGCTTTCGTAAAACTAGCGCCTATGCCAAATCTTGGGATTAGGTGTCAAAGCGGACCCCGAGCTCCTTTAGGGGCATAACCGGGAACAACGCTAGGAGAATGATAATGTTTTAAGTTCTCCAACAAGTTTTCTCTCTTGGTTGGAAGATTAGATGACAGTCACTTTCGTAAGACTAGTGCCTACTCCAAAACTTGGGGTTAGCTGCCAAACCGGACCTTTTCATGAATATACAGGCCATAAACTAGTCTGTTATAAAATACTCTAGTCTGGTTTGTTCTGCGTAGTCGGACTTGCATCCATACTAATATTATAAATGCGAAAGTGTGTCTGTCTGTCTGTATGTTACCTCTTCGCGCATAAACCGCTGAACCGATTTAGATGAAATTTGGAATAGAGATAGTTTGAGTCCCGGAGAATGACATAGGATAGTTTCTATCCCAGAAATCATCCCCTAAGGGGATGCAATCGGGGGGTGAAAGTTTGTATAAAGCTATGATATAAGTAAACGAGTTCCACGCGGACGGAGTCGCGGGCAGATGCGTCGTGTAATATATAAATGAAATTCTAGTTAGTACCTATTATTTATTTCTATTAAACAGCTAGAGCTATATTCTCGTCTCTTTAATCACAGTAAACTTGGCTATAGGCTGTCCCAAAAATAGTTCCCACAATAATCAGTACTCACTTCGTAATTGGCAACGAAAAACACTTACTTACCATATTGTACAGTCACGGACTTTAATTGTTGAGCCATTTAGAGCTCAATTTATACTGGCCACTTCAAAGCTTCACAACTATTAAAAAACCGGCCAACTGCGAGTCGGACTCGCGCACGAAGGGTTCCGTACCATTATCTATAAAAACAGTAAAAAAAAAGTTTGTGGTATGGGAGGCCCCCTTAAATATTTATTTTATTTTGTTTTTAGTGTTTGTTGTTATAGCGGCAACAGAAATACATAATTTGTGAAAATTTCAACTGTCTATAGCTATCGCGGTTCTTGAGATACAGCCTGGCGACAGACAAAACGGCAAAAAAAACACGTTTGTTGTATGGGGGGACTCCCATACAACAAACGTGTTTTTTTTGCCGTTGCCTTAAATATTTATTTTATTTTGTGTCAGTTAACTGCACTGTTATCTCTCATCTCTCACTTATAATAAATCACTAAATTAAAAAAAGAATCAGGCAGTATCAAATTAAGCATTGGTTTGTCCCGCCCGCGTGATCTCAGCTTCCCATGAACGGAAAAACATGTAACTTTTTTTATAAGTACATTATTACTCTAGCTTCCGTTTAGGATAGTTTTTATCCGACTGCGACGGTTAATAAATTTTCGGAAACAATTGACCTACTTAAATTATTAATTTCTTCTGTTTGAAATCGTAGCCGCCATATCTGTCAACTGTCAGTGACGTTAATAATTTCGATCCGGTGTTGTGACAGACCTTCACAAAACACATATTAAATTCTAAAGCATAAAAAAATAATCGATTCTGATATGGAAACTTATATGCGCTAAATTCGTATTGAGGCGTAATTTGAATAAATGTATTAACAAATTTCAACAATATAACGGAAACGTCAACAGTCTGACTCGTCCTTTTTTTTAATGGCATGGCGTAGCGATGTTCTTGCGTTCAGCCTTATACTCTATTTGATGGGGTGTATACATGTCACGATTTGTCAGCCTCAATTTATCAGAAACTGACTAATTGTTATCGTCTGGAGGCATGTTGCGCTGCTGATCCGTCAAACGAGTTGTACTGACAAATTCTATGCACATCACAATCAACACAATGTGGACCATGGAAATATTTATGATTAGCCAAGTTTTCTGTCAGATAATTTTGAAGTAAAATATTTAAAATATTATACGGGGTGTGGCCTGTAATGGGAGCAATAAATTTAAGGGCTGACTCTATGTATTATCCGCAGTGATTCTGTAAAGGTACCAGTGTTTCAAGATTCTTGAATTCGGAAATAATCTTATCTGAAGTTATGATACCTAAGTAATGGATCTCGACATCTCGATATCGTAGCATGCCAGTCATTAACTATCTTGGTAGAACACTGGGCACTTTCGTAATTGCGATTATACTAACTTTGGTTTTCTAATTCTTTTTGTTTTTTTTTTTCAATTTTACAAGATTTTTTGGTGTTTTTGAAGTAAAACAAAATGGATATCATTCCAGTTAAGCAAAAGAACACACGTACGCTTTTACTTATTTTTTTTTTTCTATTTTTTTTCAATTTTTTTTTCAATTTAACCACTTGGAAATAATTACTGATTAACTTAATAAGCCACCGTTTAATTTTTTGCTCCTATTACAGGCCACACCCTGTATAATATGAACCCATTAGCAATTTAGGAGACTATAATTATTATATTAATTTCTAATTGCTTTCAAAATATATATCTGAGCATCCCGTGGGACCTTAAATGTGTATGGATCTGACTGAAACAGAAAATGGTCGTAATTTAGTTTTTTGTCTTGCTGCGATTGCTATCAAAAACGATATCTGACGATCCGCATGTACCTTAAATAGGACTTTGTCATCAAATCTGACACAAATCGCTGAGACAAATTGCATCAACACAGTGCATCCTCGGGAACTATAAAGATATCCAGTATCAAAAATTTACAACAACCAAATGTCGGTGATTAAATCAATAAGTAGTTTTCTTATACGAGTGTATTAATCACACTATGGACATAACTGAATCCGAACTCAGAAAATTGTCGCAGCTACTGCACGTTTACATACGCTTTGATTTTCCAAGATGGCGGCCTGATTGGAAGAAAGACGCCTAGAAAAATGTTCTGGGTTGCCAGTCTATACATCGTAGTACAGGTGCCGGCAAACTTCTGTGCGAGCTGTCCCCCCACTTCGTCCCACGTTGCGCACGAAGTTTGCCGGCATCTGTAATGGTAGTCAATGGTTGTCTAATTAGAAAGAGATCTTTTGTTCTACGTAAACACTTATGTGCCGATCAATGGGTACTCGAAAGGATTATCTATTATTTATTCCTAAACACATCTTTACCTGAGAGTTGGAGTGACTCAAGATCATTTCAGTTATCACGTAATAAATAAAAACGTGATAACTGAAATGATCTTGAGTCACTCAATTAATATAAAACAGTGTTAAAAATATGTAGAGAAGAAGATCAATAAACATTTAATGCTGCAGCCTGTGTCCTACCTGTTGGATCTATATTGCCACAAACATATACTAAACTTTTACGCCCTTATTCATAAAACGTAAAATACCTCTTAAATAAAACGAGTTTTGTCCCTTTCCTACTAATTTAAATATCAAAGTGACAGTTAAGGGCAAACGAATTTTAACGGCATTTTAGCTAAAATAGGTTTGTTCAACGTTTTACTTGATAGGTTAAATTAGAACTCCCACCAACAATACCAACATTACCATGCGAACGAAGTCGCAGGTACAGCTAGTAAATAAATAAAACTGTGTTGGCGACAGGCGGCAGCGTGTCAAGCAAATTTCATTAAGGTATACCTATATTTTCAATCGAAAGAGGCACAAAACCGTTTGTAATCGTAAGCGGTGTTCGTCAAAATCTAATGTATGCAAAGTTTGACAAGTTTCTATGGAATTACAGCCCCAGAGAATACTTGTAGTCCCATGAGGACAAGACTTATGGCAGCTCATACCTCGATTAACTGCTTCACTGTGTAGAGACGGACCCTCAATATGGAATGACAGGTGCGTGCCGGCGCCATATTTAACGTTGATCGGCCTGTCATCGTAAGTTGGTGCGACCCGCCATTAGGCCTGCGGCGCTACCACGAACTTCGAAAGTCGAAATTCGGGTATTTCCATCTCTATCGCACTCCCTCAATCGAGTGACAGGGATGCATGTATTACGAACTTCGACTTTCAAAGTTCGTGGTAGCGCCGCTGTATTAGAAAATCTTTGTAATCTTTGTCAGTCATTAGTACTTCTTACGTTCTACGCAGTAAGGTTCAAAATGAAACTAACAATGTTTAAAATGTAATCTACACTAATAACGGGGCCACGCCGTTTCGTCGCCTAAATAGTTATTATTTGTTGTTTTTGGTTTCGTGACGCATTGGTTATTACTGTAATGTCACGTAAATGTATTTGTCAATAAATAAATAAATATTATAAAGAGGAAAGATTTGATTGTTTCTTTGTGTGTTTGTATTGAATAGGCTCCGAAACGACTGGACCGATTTGAAAAACTCTTTTACCACTGTACTTTTTACCGCGGGAAAATGCTTCATTCCTACGGGAAAACGGGTAATCCGTGCGAAGCTGGGCCGGGCAGCTAGTAATATTATAAAGAGGAAAGATTTCATTGTTTGTGTGTTTGTATTGAATAGGCTCCGAAACTACTGGACCGATTTAAAAAAATATTTTACCATTAGAAGCCTACATTATCCCTGATGAACATAGGCTACTTTTTACCGCGGGAAAATGCTTCATTCCTACGGGAAAACGGGTAATCCGTGCCAAGCCGGGCCGGGCAGCTAGTATATGTACAGTCGCCATCAGATATATCGGGGCGGGCCAAGGTGTTCACAAATATCTGAACACGTCTCTATTGTCAAGGCATTAGAGACGTGTTCAGATGTTTATGAGCACTTTGGCCGCTTCGATATATCTGATGGCGACTGTACAAGTATGGAATGGAGAGGTGTGACCCGGAGCCAACAAAAAGTCCCGACTTTTTATAAGCTTAAGTTTCTTAAGAATCCTTTATTTCATATGTCCTTTATTTTCATTTATTTCTTATCTATTTTAAAAAAACACGTTAGGTTGCGCTGATACAAGCAATATGCGTCTATGTTCCAGTAAACTATAAAGTTACCTACTGTTAAACTCTAAATCGGTCAGTCACCATATTACAAAAAGAATGTTCATAACTTTACTCGTTACTTGAAATTGAAGTCTTATTGTGTTGTTATCAAGGTTGATAATACCAACTAAACCTACCCTTCTAACCTCAGTAGTTCTGTTGCCTAAGGCATTTACGTATTGGAATAGGGTTGTGGACTCTAATTTCATTATTACTCCAAAAGAAAGAAGGCAAAAAATGTGCCTAATTACGAAAATCCTAATCAAATATCCTACTAATATAAAAAATGCGAAAATTTGGATGTTGGTTATCCAATCACGGCTCAACCGATTTGGGTTAAATTTGCATGAAGTTTATAGCCTGGATTAAAATATAGGATAGTTTTTATCCCGCGTCCACGCAGACGAAGTCGCGGGCGGAAGCTAGTAAAACAAAACAAATGGCTACATTTTATCACGTTTATTTTCCCATAACAGTACCAAGTACAATCCATCTAGAATATTCTAATATAAACAATATTTCAAAATATCTTAAATATTTAATGCCTCGTTCGTGCCTTGTACTGTGACCAACATACACATACAATTTTCGACCTTATTTCAGAGCGATAAGGTCCTACAACCGCCTAATAAAATGTAAGTTGAAACTATTTGTACGAGACTTATATTTATATATAATTTTAGGAATAATATAAGCATTGGGTTACCTGTAGTCCAGAGGTACCTCATTCCATACAGGGTGTATAAAAAATAGGGTGTGAACAAAGGGCACATTTGTTTGTTATTGTTTATATTGCTCGTGTATGACAGCATTCCCCGCGAGGGTGAAAGGTGGGAGGGTTTATTTCAGTTTCAATGTGTATGTTTTTGACACGCGCAGGTCAGCCTTTAAGATACAAAAAAATTCCAAGCTTTTACACACATTGCAAGTTAGATTAAATCTTGTAAAAATTATATGCATAGATGTAGGAATGAGATGCCGAGTGATAGACAATGGAATGGAAGAGTGAGACTGGATCAGAGTAGAACGCATACCGATGCTTCAAGGCAAGGTGGCTTTAGCAGCTATCCTACTTCAACGATGTCCAGACGACGGTCAGTTACATCCAGTTTACTATATCAGTAAAAAGGCGAGTGAACCTGAACAAAACTACACGAGCTATGAGTTGGAAGCCTTAGCTGTAGTTGAAGGTTTAAAGAAGTTTAGGCCATATCTAATTGGGCTTAATTTTAAAATTATTACAGACTGTCAAGCATTGGAGTTGACCCTCAGGAAGAAGGACCTGTCAGCACGCGTGGCGAGATGGGCTATATACCTACAGCAATATACCTATGAGGTGGAACATCGCTCCGGGTCGCTAATGAGGCACGTGGACGCGTTAAGCAGGGCATCGTATGTTGGACTAGTCACAAGAGAGCTTCATGAGGATAAAGAACGCTCAAGAGCAAGACGGCGGCTTGATGGCGATTCGAGAGATCATGAGGGAACGCCCCTATCTAGATTATATTATGGAAAATGACGTGCTTTATAAAGGATCCAAGTTGGTGGTACCAAGTGGTATGGAAAGCGAAATAATAAAGAAAGTGCATGAAAAAGGGCATCTTGCTAAAAAGAAAATGACAGAAATTATCTATGAAGATTACCACATTAAGGACCTATCAAGGAAAATAGATGGTCACCTGTATTCCATGCCTGCTAGCAACAAAGAAGCGTGGAAATCAAGAAGGATTATTGCACTGCGTTGACAAAGGGAGTGTACCGTTGGATACGCTACACTGCGACCATGTTGGACCGCTGACTGAAACTAAGAAACAATATAACTATATTCTTAGTGGTAGACGCCTTCACCAAGTTTGTATGGGTGTATCCTACGAAAGGCACGACGGCCAAGGAAACGCTGGCAAAGCTGTCCTTACACCAGCAGACATTTGGTAACCCAGCCCGAATAATTACTGACCGGGGTGCGGCTTTCACAAGTCATGACTTCAATAGTACATTGTTTAACGAGGGGCGTAAGTGGAATATTGCGAACAAGAGTCTATCAGAAGCCCGACGCCGAAGGCGGAGAGCTTTTGATGACTCGAGTTTTCAATATTCTTACGCCCGTGTTATACACAATGTTTTTCATCACATTTGCGAGGAAACAAATACATTTTAGATGAAATGTATACAAATCGTAAAAAAAACTGCAACATGTCAGTCGTCCATTTTGTTGAATTTGACTTGAGGCGCGTATGGCAAAGACCCTTCGGTATACAGCCAGGATTTGAAAATACTTAAAAACATTTTACATAGACACTAAATAACTACATATTAAATCTGTAAATAATTCAGTTAAACATGTTTAAGTAGTTTTTTAAGTTTAAATTTATTTATAAATACGTTTTCAGACATCGTATTTGATACAAAACCTCTTTGCTTTGTAACTGCCGCATGAGTGACAGATACAATTTAAGAAAAAAACCATTACGCCCGTGGGCGTAACACAGGCTATTCCAGCTCTGTATGTCTGCGCATTAAGAAGCCCTTTTCGAGCAAGTGTGATGAAAAGAATATTGTGAGACGGAGAATGTCCAACATGTACTAGTGACGACTGGCGTCCCGAGGGGGAACGGCCAGGTGGAACGCACGCATCGTGTTTTAATATCTGTACTAGAAATAGAAGTAAAACTAATAGAAGAAAGTGGTTTTATTGAAAATAACACTACATAGATTTTGACCTGGTATGTTACATACGTGAGTCTAGACGCCTAGGTCAATCTAGATAACTATGCGACCTACTCACATTACAAAATGTATGTATAAATAATTATATTTGTGAGTTTATCTCGATGCCTAATCCTACTAGACGACACCCAACACTGCTATCACAAAACAGCCCGCGAGCCGTATCGCGGCGAGAAACACTACCGGTCTCTTTCTAATTAGAACGATTAGAAAGGGACGGATAGTCTTCATGGCGGGCCGTTTTGTGGTTTAACCTAATGTCCGGTCTAGACACGCAATCCAGGCAACATCTAGGTTACAGTCTAGATGCCTAGGCGAGGTAGCTATAAGTGTCGAGGCGGCCAGGAGCTCTCTCCAAGTACTGTTTGTCGATCAGGGCTTCGATGCACTTCTTGATCATGGCAACGGATGGGGCGAAGCATCCGCGAGCCTGGGAGACCACTTCTTGGATCAACTCGTTGTGGCGGAGTACCTGGGGAGAATTGGACTTTATTGTGTGGGGTGTAAGGTGCGTTTTACAAGTTTGGCATGAGAATATATAGGCATAGTAAGCTGGCCATCCTGTATTTATATAGAACCTTATTACAATGGTCAGTTAGCTGTGTTGTCGATGGTACAGTTTCAGATTTGAATAGTTGGCAGTTCAAGTGTTTATCTCTCCTCTCCAATCGGTCACTCTTTATTATATATTTTTTAAATTATTTATTTAAACCAGGCGACAAGCCCCATATTACAAATATCTTAAAGACAATATAAACATAAACATATAAAGACATATTCATATAAACTTATTAAAAATAACCCGCCAAGTGCTCGAACCGAACCTCACGACACGACCCATGCCTCCTTGGCAGTGGCGGCAGACACCAAATTACCACATTTTAATTTTAAGATCTTTAGAAGCCACCGAAGAGAAGAAGCCAGAGTCAAAATGACAAGGGACCAAGTATGATCTACATTGTCATGCGCCGTGATCTTTAAAACTACGCAACGGATTTTGATGCGGTTTTTTTTAATAGATAGAGTGATTCAAGAGGAAGGTTTATATATTATGAATCCGGTCTTCACGCGCACGTATTCCACTACTTCCTCTGCCTTCCTTTAACTACGATACCGATTTTAGAAAAAGAAAAACCACATTCAAGGATTTACATAAAAACCCCGTACACGGCCGGGAATCGAACCCGGTGAAATCGGTTCGTTCGCTTTGTAAATTGGGCCACAGTCTGTAGGAGCTCGCACCAGCCTCTTCTAGCATTTTCATCTCGCAGACTTGTGTATTCACAATTCTGCCTATACGTGGTCGCAGCCTGAATGTACCAGGGCCTAAGAGTCTGTAGCAGTTCACGTCTCACCTTCCTCTGCTTCATGATGCGCACGAGTGCCGCCTAGACACATCTTGCGGTCGTCGCAGTCGTAGGAGTTAGTAGTAGAAAGTACCAAGGCCTAAGAAGTACGAGGGCTGCCTTTTAAGTTGTGTCGTTTGGAAAAACTAAAGACAATTTAAGTGTTAAATGGTATTTATTGTTTTTCAAAGTAATCACCGTGATATGTAATACACTTTTTTATTCGATCGAACCAGTTTTCGAAACACTTATTCCAGTCCGAAGTCGGGGTCTCCAAAATGGCCGTTTTGTATGCCTCAACCGCTTCTTCAGGCGTCTGGTACCGTTGACCACGAAGTCGTTGCTTGATTTTTGGAAAAGTAAAAAAATCGTTAGGGCTTAAGTCTGGACTGTACGGCGGGTGTTCCAGAATTTCGACGTTTTGCTCTTTTAAAAACGCAATAGTTTGCCGGGCGGTGTGCGAGCTCGCATTATCGTGGTGCAGTTCTTATACGACGTCTTGGGTTATTTTTTCGAAACTCGCCGATGACTTCTGGTAAACAGACAGTGGTATACCAGTCAGCATTAACCGTTTTACGATCCTCGAGCACGATGGTGGCAACGTGGCCACTTTTCGCCACAAACGTGGCGATCATTTTTTTCGATGTGCTCCGTGAGCGTATTACTTTGGTCGGTTTTGGCTCACCTTGGAACACCCAAACAGTCCACTGCTGTTTAGAATCGGGATCGTAGGCATATATCCAAGATTCGTCACCACTGATAATGTCGTAAACATGTTTCGAGTTTCCTCGGTTGAATTGCCGCAGAGTTTTGCGACACCATCGAACGCGGGCCGTTTTTTGGTCTTCACTGAGTAAATGTGGTATCCAGCGTGAGATCAACTTTTTTACGCCTAAGTGATCATGCAAAATACTGTGAACACTGGTCCCTGAAATACTTAAGGAAGCTTCTATATCACGGTATGTCGCATGGCGATCTTCGATGATCAGTTGCCGTACAGCATCAATGTTCTCCTGGGTTACGGCTGTTTTTGGTCGACCTTCACGATGTCTATCACCAAGACTAGAGCAACCACGTTGAAATTCTAAATACCAGCGTTCCACAGTCCGAAGGCATGGTGCTTTATCATTGAAAACCGTAGTCAACTCTTCGAAGCACTGAAGTCGCGTTAAGCCCCTTTTGAAGTTGTAAAAAATTATCGCACGTAAATTTTCCTTCGAAATTTCCATTTTCACAACTGACTTGTCAACTTTGAACGAACGCTGTACTAAAACGGTTGGGCCGATTTCGAGTCATTCTTTTGTTTTCGAATTCTAAATTCAAATATTTTAACGTGACACTAGTTCTTTTTTATGCAATCACGGGAGGTTTGCAAACGACAGAACTTAAAAGGCAGCCCTCGTATGTAAGAGGTACTTACTAGCTTGGCAATCATCCATCTCTTTCTGTTCTAATTAGAAAGAGAACGGATACTCTATCTCGAAGCGAGGTTCGCGCGCCGTCTTGTGCTAACGCTGGTATTTCCCAAAATTACGCTGCTGAATGCACCAGGGCCTAAGGAGTCTGTAGGAGTTCTCGCCTCACCTTTCTCTGCTTCATGATGCGCACGAGTGCCGCCTAGACACATCTTGCGGTCGTCGCAGTCGAAGGAGTTAGTAGTAGAAAGTACCAAGGCCTAAGAAGTCTGTAAGAGGTATCAACTACACCTTCATTTCTTCTGAAACTAGCTTGACTTCCACGAGAGCTACTGAAAGTACCAGGGCCGAAGGAGTCTATAGGAGGTATCACCTTCCATTATTTCTTCTACTGGACCGTGACAGACTCGCTTTCTGTTCTAATTAGAAAGAGAACGGAGCGAGGCTGCTCCAATTCAATGGTATTTGCTGCTGAATGTACCAGGGGCTAAGGAGTCGGTAGGAGTTCTCGTCTCACCTTCCTCTGCTTCATGAATCATGATGCGCACGAGCGCCGCCTAGACACATCTTGCGGTCGTCGCAGTCGTAGGAGTAAAGGAGGGACCACACCGGTGCTTAACGCTGCGTATACGCGTTGACGTGTCGTATGCGTCACGTATTCTTTATACATTTTGCTGCGTTTACGGTGCGTTAGCGTATTTTGAGCAGCGGTGTGGTCGCTCCCTTAGTAGTAGAAAGTATCAAGGCCTAAGAAGTCTGTAAGAGGTACTTACTAGCTTGGCAATCTCACGAGATCCAAAGGTATTTGCAACTGAAAGTACCAGGGCCAAAGGATTCTATAGGAGGTATCACCTTCCATTATTTCTTCTAATGGAACGAGATAGACTCGCGACGAGATAGACTGGCCGTCTCTTTCTGTTCTAATTAGAAAGAGAACGGATACTCTATCTCGAGGGTCGCGCGCAGTCTTGTGCTGCTCCAATTCAATGGTATTTGCTGCTGAATGTACCAGGGCCTAAGGAGTCGGTAGGAGTTCTCGTCTCACCTTCCTCTGCTTCATGATGCGCACGAGCGCCGCCTGGAGATACATCTTGCGGTCGTCGTCGCAGTGTGTCGCCTCGGCCGCCTCGGCGTTGGTCGTGTTTCCATTTCCTGGTGCGCTGGTTCCTGAACATACAAATAAATATTATACATTTATTTATTATCATTTATTAGCATACAACAAATTAGTCCAAAATAACCTAACCTAACCTAGGCGTCATCACATTAACAAATTGACGCATGATGGCGGCGTTGTCGTTATACCTAACCGCCACGCCGCGTATTAGGGGGCAATTAATATTAGCAGACCATCTTATGGTGGTATTCGACCTGTGTGTATTAGCGTCTCACTGCTTAAAGAGTGAGTGATGATGCACATTGGACAAAGATCTTGGCCAAGTGGAATACCAACCACACAAAACGACTAATGGCCGGTTCCAATAATCAATCCACCGATAGTTTTCCTTAACCAACAGTTACATTTTGACACATTTTCTACGGGTAATCTGTAGTACCTATTTTATTTATGTGACATTTTATTTTATATTACTTATTAGATATTGTATTGAATTGAATTTTTAATTTTTAAATATTTTTTTTTGTATTAGTCCCGAACAAAGCAAAGCTGGTATGTGTACTAGACGACGATAAACCTAATTATTTAGATAAATAAATACTTATATACATAGAAAACAGCCTTGACTGAGGAACAAATATTCGTGCTCATCACACAAATATATGCCCTTACCGGGATTAGAACCCAGGACCTCTTGCTTCGTAGGCAGGATCACTACCAACTAAGCTAAAGCGGTCGTAAAATGACGTAGGAATGACGGTAAAAACCGGCCAAGTGCGAGTCGGACTCGCGCACGAAGTGTTTCGTACCATTTATCTATAAAAACGGCAAAAAAATCACGTTTGTAGTACGGAGCCCCCATAAAAAAATATTTTCAGCAATACATCATCTGTGAAAATTTCAACTATCTAACTATCACGATTCATGAGATACAGATTAGAGATATTCCTGGTGACAGACGGACAGACAGGTAGACAGAAAGACAGACGGATGGACAGACATTTATGAAGTTCCTACGAACATCTTACACCAACTTCCACCATCGTTTATTGATGTACTTTGTCATACCATGAACCAGTGCTTAAAAAATGGATCCTACCCTCAAACACTTAAGAAAATTAAGGTAGTACCGGTTTACAAGGGAAAAGGGCCCAAAACGGACTTTAAAAACTATAGGCCCATCTCGATCATACCCGCATTGTCCAAAATATTCGAGTTGGGCTTGGCAAATAGGTTAATAAGTCATTTGACTGGTAGGGAAATATTAGCTAAGGAACAACATGCTTATCAATCTCATAAATCGACTGTAGGTGCAACTAGAGAATTAATAAAAACAATAGTTACTCAACAAGAAATGGGATAAAAAGTTGCTGTGGTACTATGCGATCTGTCGAAAGCATTCGATCTGGTAGACCATGAACTAATTATTAAAAAATTGTATCATTATGGCATCAGAGGGAATTTCTTAAAAATATTTCAATCATTTTTAGAAAACAGGGAACAATTGTGTGAAGTGGATGTTAATGGAAAAAAAGGAAAATCAACATACCTATCACTTGACGCCACCTCTGTTCCTCAAGGTTCTATTATTGGTAATTATTTGTTTATAACCCTAGTAAATGACTTATCGGCTTGTACAATCAATGGTAAACTGGTTGCATATGCAGACGACAGCGCTTTTATCATTTCGGGAACTAGTTTCTCAGAACTACAACTTAAAGTAAATAGTCTGCTCGTGGATGTAAAGAATTGGTTCTCTGTAAATGGTATGCAACTAAACCCGGAAAAGACAAATGTAATCCAAGTTAGCCTCCGGGGAGTACCACCAAATACCCTTAAAATTGAATTGGATAACATCAACGTTCCAATTGTGGATAAGGCGAAATATTTGGGCTTCATGATAGATTCCGGGTTAAAGTGGAATAGTTATATAGACGAACTCTGTAAGAGGTTGACAAAAGCGTGTTTCGCAATTTCACGCTTGACAAAAATGCTCAACGATCAATGTGTGAGAAATGCATACTTTGCCTACTTTCAATCAACAATCACTTATGGAATTGATATGTGGGGACAGGCGGCAGATAGGCAAAGAATATTCATACTGCAAAAAAGGGTTATTAGGATAATGGCTAGGGTGCCGTGGGATACGCCTGCCCGTAACATATTTCGGGAGTTAAAAATTGTAACATTTCCTGGCCTTTACATACTAGAGGTTGCAAAAGTTGTTCGTAGGAACCTGAATCAATTTAAGCAACGTAGTCATAACAGTCGTAATAGAAATGACCTACTCCCAAATAGACACAGATTGAAAAAATCTGAGCAGTGTATATGGTACATAGGTCCCAAAATATATAACAAGTTGCCAAAGGACATTAAGAAGCCTGACATGTCAGAAAACATATTTATAAGTAAGTTAAAAGAACATTTAATAAATAAAGCTTTTTACTCCGTAGATGAATTCCTGAACCAAAATAATTAAGTTTATATATAATTTGTGTTCAAAAAAACAAATCCCCCTGTATTTCGACCGGACCGACCCCCGAGACATCGAAAATTACTTTAAGAAAGAATCAAAAAAGTAAAATGACGAGACAGGAACCTACTTCTGCTACAGAAAACACGCCTTCACCGAATCAGCCTAAACACCCTGTATCGGTCCCTGAACCGCCCGAAGGCTGTGTGCAGTCAGAACCAGAAATTCTCTCAAACTCTAATTTGGAGGACATTGAACGCTCTGTAAGCTCTACTCCACTAAGGAATATTAACTTACAATCATGCGATCTAAACGTGCACGATCGTTCGGACCAAGATCTGGAATGTTCTCAGACAAACACTGCAACTTTTTCAGACTTACAAACTAGTACTGATTCTGAATCATTACTCAACCCCACTCTATTACAAGAAAAGCTATCCAAGAGTATGGACTATACACCTAATGAAGTGCTAGCAGTGCTTGAAATGAAAACAGAAATCGAACGACTTACCTCTGAACTCGCTTCGACGCAAAATCAGCTCGAAGAGGTCAGCATAGAAAATAATGGCCTAAAAAGAATGACTGAAAAACTCAAAAGGGAAATAGACACCTTGAGAAGCTTGTGTCAGTCAACAAACTCGATGTCTACATCTCGATGCGATAAAAAGAAGAGACACTCCCTTTACTGTAATCTTCACGCTGCTCCTGCCCCGGCGAATTACCGGCCGTCGTCACCGTCAGGTGAAGCTAAGAGCTGTCCAAATAACGACTGTACGATGGAACTGCAACGGCTAAACCAGCTAATCAGAACCCTGGAGGACGAGTTGTCCGTATATAAAGGAAACATTCTACAGCTTACCATGCAGATAGAATCATTAGTGCATGAACTACGCCACCCTGAGGGCACAGCCCTACGTACTGAAAAGCATGCCGTCCCATTGGAAGACCTGTGTGAGCAGAGTGCCGGCCCAACTCTTGCGTTGCCTAAACGAAAATTAGAATCCACATTGCTACAATCACAAGTGTGCATCATAAGCAACCATACAAATTACATGATAAAGCTACTAAACCAGGAACTTTCAAGTGAAAAGACATGTGTTTATCTAACGCCCGGCGCGGGCACTCGCGAATTGTTTAGTGGCCTTCAGCATAAGCTGCAAGAATTCACCTTAAATGACTTTTGTGTTATAAATATTGGAGATAAAGACTTTAAGACTAGCATAAATTATTATACTCTAGTGAACTTCATTCGTGAAAAACTGAGCCAAGTTCAAAACACGAACATTATTATTTGCCTGCCGACATTTAAAGTCAGTGAACATTCTACTCTATCTACTAAACGAGTTGAAACTTTTAATAACCTACTCTATCAAAGCAACTTAAAATATAATTTTTGCCACATTCTAGATTCAAATTGTAACCTATCCTACGAAAGTGATATGTTTACGCGGTTTGGAAATGTAAACCGGCAAGGACTCAAAACAATATTCAATGATCTCATACATTTATTAAACTCATCTGTAAATATAAACACAAACATTAGACCACAAATCTCAAAACGCAACGGACATATTATACCGACTGACAGCGCCGAAACACCTGACAGAGAGGGGTTTTTTCGTATAACAGTATCCACATCATGCACCAAAACATAGCCGGGCTACTAAACAAAGCAGACATCTTAGCGGTACATCTGGAGGAGCTTGCAAATGATAAGAAACCCATTGATGTTTTGTGCATTACTGAGCACTTTGTACCGAGTGGCGCTGAGGATCTTGTAACTCTACCGAACTTCAGACTTGCTGCCAGCTTCTCCAGAGACAAAAGAAGAGGGGGTGCCTGCATTTTTGTCAAAACAGAACACACATATAGAGAACTGAGTATTGTAAAGAGCCTATCCATTAAATGTGCCATAGAGTGCTGTGCTATTGAACTTTTAAGACACCGTACGATAATCATATGTTTATATAGAACACCCAACTCTAACATTACTCTAGCTTTAGATAAAATTGACAGGCTGCTAAGCAAAGTCTGTGATAATACTAACAAAAAGATAATTCTGTGTGGAGACTTTAACATTAATATTTTAAAGCCCACAAATAGTGCACTTCAATTTGAATATCTCCTTTTAAATCATAACTTGAAGTTAGAATTGAAGCAACCCACTCGATTAAGTAGTAACACATGCCTAGACAATTTTGCCCATAACATCAAAGGGTGCAAGAGCGAAGTCACGGATTTGGGACTATCTGATCACACAGCGCAAGTCTTAAAATGCCCTGTAAGGAAATCCTGTATCATAAACGCATGGAAGATAAAACAGCGGGATTACAGTTCAGAGAATTTGGCACGCTTTGGGAAATATTTGGAGAACCTCACTTTCTCGGAAACGTTAACCAGTAGTGATCCTAACCTAGCATATAACGCGTTTTTGGAATCCTTTCAATGTCTCTATAATTTATGTTTACCCTATAAAACCATAACTTTAAAAACCAAAAAAAAACCCAAGTGGATATCCCGAGGTATCAAAGTGTGCAGTAAAAAATGTAGGAATTTACTATGGCAGTCCAGACTCCACCCTACAAAGGCGAATAAAATGGCACACAAAAATCACAACGCTAAACTTAAAAAAATTATAAAACTTACAAAACTCTCTCATAATAATCACTTCATAACCTCGGCAAAAAATAAAACAAAAGCGACATGGCAAGTGATTAAACAAAATAAACAACATTTTCCGAAAGAGCACACATAAATAATCATGATGGGACCATTTGTGGTCCTAAAGACATTGCTAATGCCTTTAATGACTTCTTTATAGATCAGATCCAAAGTCATAAAAATAAAAAAAATCAAAATCCGAACGTTAATTGTCCACAATCCATCTACATGAGACCGACCACTCCCAATGATATAGTCGCAATTATTAAGACGCTAAAAAACACGAATAGTGTCGGGCATGATGGTATATGCACCAAAGTCATTAAACATGTTGCAAACATTATCGGGTCGCCCTTAAGTCACATAATAAATCTAAGCTTGTCATCAGGAGTATATCCAGAGAAGCTGAAAATAACTATTGTCAAGCCGCTACATAAAAAGGATGACAAAGCGAATATGGCGAATTATAGGCCCATTGCTCTTGTATCCATTTTTTCTAAAATTTTTGAGAAAGTCATATATGAAAGGCTCTACGATTTTCTGGAGAAATATAAATTACTAGTATCCGAACAAAAAGGCTTTCGCAAGAATATGACGGTGAATATGGCTATCTATGATCTTATCCATCCTATTATTAACGCTATGGATAAGAAAAAACGAATATGCGCCATATTCATGGACATGACGAAGGCGTTCGACTATGTCGACCATAAGATTCTTCTAAGAAAACTCTATCACTATGGCATCCGTGGAAATTCACTTGATCTTATAGAGTCATTCCTGAGCAATAGAGTACAGTACACAGAACTGACACAGGTATGCCTGAATAAAAAAATGCAAGTAATTTATAGATCGAAAAAACGAACCATTATATATGGAGTCCCCCAGGGCAGCGTTTTAGGACCACTCTTATTCCTCCTATACATTAATGATCTTCCGCAGCATATTGAATATCCCATGGTTCTTTTTGCAGACGATAGTACAGTAGTTATTGAAAGCAGGGACAGCAATAGTTACGAATACGAAATCAACAATACGTTACGTGTTGTTATTGAATGGCTGGAAAATAATAATTTACTGATTAATCTAAATAAAACTAAAATTATCCATTTTAAACAACGTGCACCAAGCTGTTCCATTACATGCGAATATCTAGGATCATCAATCGAAGCCGTAAATGATACCAAATTCTTAGGACTTCAAATCGACAGTAAGCTATCATGGAAGCATCATACTGAAGCCATCTGTAAAAAATTAAATCAATTTGCTTATGCTTTATACAAGCTTGCAAAGCAAGCAAATACTGAGGCTGTCATGACAGCATATCACGGTTTTGTGGCATCAACTTTGCGCTATGGTATCATATACTGGGGGAACTCCACAAACAGAGAGACTGTCTTCAAAGCTCAAAAGAGATGCATAAGAGCAATCCGCGGACTTAAACAGACAGACAGTTGTATACCACATTTCAAAGATTTAAAAATTTTGACCCTGCCATGTCTCTATATACTCGAAACAGCTGTTTTTGTCAAGACGAACTCTAAATTGTTTAGAACGGTTTCTGAGGTCTTTCCTAGAAGCACCAGGTACGCCCAGAATCTCTTTATAGAGCGCGCGCACACTGCACTAAAACGTAAAAGCGTACTCTGCGGAGCAAGTGAAATCTTTAACAAATTGCCTAGTGACATTAAAACATTGCCATTAAACGTATTTAAGAAAAAGCTAACAAGTTTTCTTATTGATAAGTGTTTCTACTCGGTTTCGGAGTTCTTGACATAATTATGACAATTTCTAATTTGTAAATTAAATTTATTTATAATCTTCGCATGTACCTAATGATAGTAATAATAGGAATTTATTGTATTAATAATATTAATTAAGTAGTATTAATTGTAATAATGAAATAATATATGTGAATTAATTGTTAATTAATTAATCAATGTTTTTGTGCGCCGGAAGGCAAAACATAGTGTTACCAAACTTTATTGTCATCTGCACCTGCACCAGTGTATTGTGTATTTACCTATGTTTAACAAATAAACACTTTTGACTTTGACTTTGACTTTGACTTTATAAGTACATATTTAATAAGACATTAGAGATAAAGTGAAATATGTAATACTTATCTGTGACATGTAAATGACATGTAAATGACTTGTAACTTATGTTATCAATAAAGAATTGAATTGAATTGAATTGACAGCGGAGTCTTAGTACTATTACCACCCCGTACTATTATTACGGGACCCTATGTTCCCGTTTTACCCTTTGGGTACGGATCCCTAAAAATGGTAATTATACTAATTATCACGTACCTTGGTGCGTAGCTGCCGTGGTCAGGCGGATCTTAGTCCTCTTGGAGCTGAGCGCCAAGTTCAGTGTGAGGGTCCCTTCCCCGCGCCCCGCGGAGCCCTCTCCCGCCTCCTCTGCGGGGGCCGTTTCTGATTCACCTTCCGCCTCGTTTTCCACGTCACCCTGTCAATATACGTTCAGAATCTCTTCATGACTTCACAGAACACATGTAATAGAAAAATAAGTTTCTGCCAAATATTCAACATTCTAACGAGCCCAAACTCAACGGGGTTACGTCGGTTAAGTACTGAAGTCCCATGGCCACCTTCTGTCTCCATCAGATCAGCTCAATGGTACCATTATATTGAATTGTCATCCAAACCTAAAATTTTAGCTCAATCGGATAACGGCAAGTGACTGAAAAAAGCAAATTTTGACGGACAACTTACATAGAAACAAACAGTGCAAGTTAAATAAAAGCTTATATTTAACATCATCGTCAGAACCCCAGGACAAGACTCGAACCTGTGCCCTCTGTATTGCCGGTACCGCACTCTCTCTCTGAGCTACCCAGACATCTACTGATGAAGCGTATCTTTCCACCACATTCGCCGCCGCTACTAACGACCTCTCTGTATTTCCGTGAAAGGCTCACAGCTAGGCCACTCTAATGGGTAAGCAATGCGCTCGACCCATTCTAATCAAACCACACATTTTGTTAACTTTATATTTATCAATGTTTTGAACTATTATTATTACTTATTCCTGTTTTTAAACGTGACAATCATTATTAAATATGTAGTTTTGACATATAAATAGTTTAGAAAATATTATGTTATTGTGTGTAATGAATGAATGACGATCCTTTTCGGGAGATATTATTATTATTAAGCCTTTATTGATTCCCTTATTATATAGTGATTGATTGTTTATCAAAGTGTTTCAGGTTATATAAGGGACCCCTGACGGGTATAGGCCTCCTCCATGTCTTTCCATTTTTCTCTGTCCTTAGCATTATTGATCCAGTTCGGTCCAGCTGCAGCTATTATGTCATCAGACCATCTTGCCTTGGGCCTACCCACTCGTCTTTTTCCTAGTGGCCCTGGCCATTTAGTGGCTTCGTTAGTCCATCTCTTGTCGGTGATTCTTGCTATATGGCCAGCCCATCTCCATTTTTGTTTGAGTATGAAGTCGAGTGCGTCTGTAAGTTTTGTCTGTGACCTGATGCTTTTGCAGTTTATTTTGTCCTTCTTTTTGACATTCAGTATGCTCCTCTCCATTGCTCTCTGACATGTCCGAATTTTTGATTTTATTTTGTTGGTGTGAACCCAAGTTTGGCAGCCATATGTAAGGCTTGGTAAGATGCATGTGTCCATCACTGTTTTCTTGAGGCGTAGATTGAAGTTGCCTTTTCGGGAGATAGAATAATATAATATTTTGTATTTACAGTTGACTCATTAAGTCTTTATTATGAAAATTGACGAACATGGTAGAAATTCTTGTAATCTTGACATTTATGCAAATTTATATTGTGATTTTTATCGTGTAATAAATAAATCTAATCTAATCATCAGGTGGTTTCAGATTAACGAGAGAGATGGCGTTGACACCTCTTAACGAAACAAAATATTTTATGAAAAAAAATGTTGCAATGTAGCCGATTGAAACAGCTTTTCATTATATAAACAGCGTACACACTTTCAGACAGCCGCTGTTTCAATCGGTTGCCTCACGAACAATATTTTTTTTTCTATTTTCGCCCCACACCATGTTGGCTCAGTTCGGGTTGCACAGGGCGGTTCGGCAGCTCAAATACCACGAGCCATCCGGTTGCCTCTTGGACACTGACACAACGCGTTATTGCTTTAACTAGAATACTAAGATGGTGGTGCTGGATTTCTAATGTGTTCGCGACTCTTGGATGTTTCTTTGTGAGAGGCCGAGTCTATAGCTAGTACTGGGAGAGATTACTGTACTGCTGTAAGGCAGTTGTGCCAGCAGTATGAAGCCTAGTGTTGACATTAAGTAGCACTATCGCGTCTAGAAGCAGAGTATATAGCTAATACTTTTTGACGACCGGTTAGTCTAGTGGGTAGTGACGCCTACAAAGCTGAAGGTCCTGAGTTCGAGTCCCGGTAAGGGCAAATATTTGTGTGATGAGCATGAATATTTGTTTCTGAGTCATGGAAGTTTTCTATGTATTTAAGTATTTATATCTATGATATATATCGTCGTCTAGTACCCATAACACATGCCTTAATGAGCTTACTATGGGACTAGGTCGATTTGTGTATTATTGTCCCCTAATATTTATTTAGTTATTATTTATTTATTTATTGGTCCACCAGTAAGTGTCCAGTAAGTGTATTAACTGTCGCCAGTGGCGTGCACAGAGATTTGAGACAAAAAAAGAGCTACGAACTTACCAAAAAAAAATGCGTGATGGTTTTGATTTCGTTGTCAAGTCGGTTGATAATGACTGAATGAATGGGTTTTGGGTGCGCGAATGAATGACATAAGCCAAAGACAATGCAATTAAATAACAGAATGTATACTTGCCTACTGAATAATTAATTGAATAAAAAAATACAAAAAAAAACATACGTTCAATTATTGATTTATTTGAAAATATTTCATTTAACTACGCTTACGAAGCCGCGGATAACATCTAGTATGATATCAAATAAATGCTCAGTAATTTATTATCAACCTCTTCAGTTCAGTTCTTACTCAAGTATTTATAAATTAATAAACACTTCAGAGATATCTAACGTCAAGATTGATATTTGACATTCAATGTCTGTCATACATACCGTGCCTTTGTCTTATGTAATTTACATATTATACGCAGTAGCATTTTCAAAATACTATATAACAGTTAATACAAACATGCCTTCACGGAAAAAAGCTCGTTACGAGTTCGTGCATTCGTGGATAGAAAATAATCCAGAAATAGAGGTTCGAGATTCAATGTTATTTTGCACCAAGTGTAATGAAATAAAATTGTAATTAAATTGTAGTTTGTTTACAATTCGCAGGAAGGTATTTATTCGTTAGGCACAATATGATTATTTGTCAATATAACCTATCTGTTTATCTCTACTCTTTCTCAAGTTATTCCCGCACCCAAAACCCCGGGGTATGATAATGACATAATGACGTACGTTACGCTCACGACGTCAAATATCCGAAGACACACGAAAACACCCACCGTACAACTTTCACAATTTAAAATATCATTTTTTTTTCACTAATCACAATTATTTGCCGGCCGGCAACTGTTATCTCACCAAAACAAACAAATAATGGCGGCCGAAGAAAAAATGTACATAGGCTTACCTTAATACAGTAAATAAATAAAAGAATAGTCTCGTATTTGCACTAAATTACCATAAAAAATGCTACTTTTGAAAATAGTCACATAATCATCGCATCGGAACTATTCGGAATCCTTCGGGCGTCATCGTTTCGGATTAGCACGAAAGACGCTGCCTTTCTGCGTCTAATTGTGTGCGTTACTTGTATCATTGTGTGCTCGTATTTATAGGAAGACCCACTACAGTGTAACCACGTAACTACGACTCACGGACACGCACACATAGAAAGGTTTAGACGGAAATGTTTTCTGTCTTTGCCGCAAGGCACGCAGCGGCGCTAGTGCCGCGTGGTGTAAACTTCGTCGCGATACTATAGTTGATAACTATTGAGGCTATCGATGACAATGATCAACCGGTAGATGGAGTGCTTATAAATTTTTAGAATAATGGATTACTGTTAATACGATCAAGTATAAATTAGATTAGGTAGTTTAAAAGGATAGGTATTGGAATTATAGTAGGGTAGGCAGTGTCTTTTTGTCTTTATGAAGTGCACGCCAATGACTGTCGCGTCTAGAAGCAGAGTATACAGCTGCCACTGGAAGAGATGGCTGCAGTGTTCTAAGTCACCTGTGCCATCAGCACTTAACAATAAGTGTCTGTATGTCGCCTAAATACCACAGCTACACGTGTCTCCAAATCTCGCCTAAAAGTAGCACTGTCGCGTCTAGTATATAGCTGCTACTGGAAGAGATCGCTGTACTTCTGTAAAGCAGCCAGTGTAACACACACACAGACAGTGGCAGTCTGTGTGCCAGCAGTATGAAGACTAGTGTCGTCTATAAGTAGCACTGTCGAGTCTAGTATATAGCTGCTACTGGAAGATATCGCTGTACTTCTGTAAACAGCCAGTGTAACACACACACAGACAGTGGCAGTCTGTGTGCCAGCAGTATGAAGACTAGTGTCGTCTATAAGTAGCACTGTCGAGTCTAGTATATAGCTGCTACTGGAAGAGATCGCTGTACTTCTGTAAAGCAGCCAGTGTAACACACACACAGACAGTGGCAGTCTGTGTGCCAGCAGTATGAAGACTAGTGTCGTCTATAAGTAGCACTGTCGAGTCTAGTATATAGCTGCTACTGGAAGATATCGCTGTACTTCTGTAAAGCAGCCAGTGTAACACACACACAGACAGTGGCAGTCTGTGTGCCAGCAGTATGAAGACTAGTGTCGTCTATAAGTAGCACTGTCGAGTCTAGTATATAGCTGCTACTGGAAGAGATCGCTGTACTTCTGTAAAGCAGCCAGTGTAACACACACACAGACAGTGGCAGTCTGTGTGCCAGCAGTATGAAGACTAGTGTCGTCTATAAGTAGCACTGTCGAGTCTAGTATATAGCTGCTACTGGAAGAGATCGCTGTACTTCTGTAAAGCAGCCAGTGTAACACACACACAGACAGTGGCAGTCTGTGTGCCAGCAGTATGAAGACTAGTGTCGTCTATAATTAGCACTGTCGCGTCTAGTATATAGCTGCTACTGGAAGAGATCGCTGTACTTCTGTAAAGCAGCCAGTGTAACACACACACAGACAGTGGCAGTCTGTGTGCCAGCAGTATGAAGACTAGTGTCGTCTATAAGTAGCACTGTCGAGTCTAGTATATAGCTGCTACTGGAAGATATCGCTGTACTTCTGTAAAGCAGCCAGTGTAACACACACACAGACAGTGGCAGTCTGTGTGCCAGCAGTATGAAGACTAGTGTCGTCTATAAGTAGCACTGTCGAGTCTAGTATATAGCTGCTACTGGAAGAGATCGCTGTACTTCTGTAAAGCAGCCAGTGTAACACACACACAGACAGTGGCAGTCTGTGTGCCAGCAGTATGAAGACTAGTGTCGTCTATAAGTAGCACTGTCGAGTCTAGTATATAGCTGCTACTGGAAGATATCGCTGTACTTCTGTAAAGCAGCCAGTGTAACACACACACAGACAGTGGCAGTCTGTGTGCCAGCAGTATGAAGACTAGTGTCGTCTATAAGTAGCACTGTCGAGTCTAGTATATAGCTGCTACTGGAAGAGATCGCTGTACTTCTGTAAAGCAGCCAGTGTAACACACACACAGACAGTGGCAGTCTGTGTGCCAGCAGTATGAAGACTAGTGTCGTCTATAAGTAGCACTGTCGAGTCTAGTATATAGCTGCTACTGGAAGAGATCGCTGTACTTCTGTAAAGCAGCCAGTGTAACACACACACAGACAGTGGCAGTCTGTGTGCCAGCAGTATGAAGACTAGTGTCGTCTATAATTAGCACTGTCGCGTCTAGTATATAGCTGCTACTGGAAGAGATCGCTGTACTTCTGTAAAGCAGCCAGTGTAACACACACACAGACAGTGGCAGTCTGTGTGCCAGCAGTATGAAGACTAGTGTCGTCTATAATTAGCACTGTCGCGTCTAGTATATAGCTGCTACTGGAAGATATCGCTGTACTTCTGTAAAGCAGCCAGTGTAACACATACACAGACAGTGGCAGTCTGTGTGCCAGCAGTATGAAGACTAGTGTCGTCTATAAGTAGCACTGTCGAGTCTAGTATATAGCTGCTACTGGAAGAGATCGCTGTACTTCTGTAAAGCAGCCAGTGTAACACACACACAGACAGTGGCAGTCTGTGTGCCAGCAGTATGAAGACTAGTGTCGTCTATAATTAGCACTGTCGCGTCTAGTATATAGCTGCTACTGGAAGAGATCGCTGTACTTCTGTAAAGCAGCCAGTGTAACACACACACAGACAGTGGCAGTCTGTGTGCCAGCAGTATGAAGACTAGTGTCGTCTATAATTAGCACTGTCGCGTCTAGTATATAGCTGCTACTGGAAGATATCGCTGTACTTCTGTAAAGCAGCCAGTGTAACACACACACAGACAGTGGCAGTCTGTGTGCCAGCAGTATGAAGACTAGTGTCGTCTATAAGTAGCACTGTCGAGTCTAGTATATAGCTGCTACTGGAAGATATCGCTGTACTTCTGTAAAGCAGCCAGTGTAACACACACACAGACAGTGGCAGTCTGTGTGCCAGCAGTATGAAGACTAGTGTCGTCTATAATTAGCACTGTCGCGTCTAGTATATAGCTGCTACTGGAAGAGATCGCTGTACTTCTGTAAAGCAGCCAGTGTAACACACACACAGACAGTGGCAGTCTGTGTGCCAGCAGTATGAAGACTAGTGTCGTCTATAATTAGCACTGTCGCGTCTAGTATATAGCTGCTACTGGAAGATATCGCTGTACTTCTGTAAAGCAGCCAGTGTAACACACACACAGACAGTGGCAGTCTGTGTGCCAGCAGTATGAAGACTAGTGTCGTCTATAATTAGCACTGTCGCGTCTAGTATATAGCTGCTACTGGAAGATATCGCTGTACTTCTGTAAAGCAGCCAGTGTAACACACACACAGACAGTGGCAGTCTGTGTGCCAGCAGTATGAAGACTAGTGTCGTCTATAAGTAGCACTGTCGAGTCTAGTATATAGCTGCTACTGGAAGAGATCGCTGTACTTCTGTAAAGCAGCCAGTGTAACACACACACAGACAGTGGCAGTCTGTGTGCCAGCAGTATGAAGACTAGTGTCATCTATAATTAGCACTGTCGCGTCTAGTATATAGCTGCTACTGGAAGAGATCGCTGTACTTCTGTAAAGCAGCCAGTGTAACACACACACACAGACAGTGGCAGTCTGTGTGCCAGCAGTATGAAGACTAGTGTCGTCTATAATTAGCACTGTCGCGTCTAGTATATAGCTGCTACTGGAAGATATCGCTGTACTTCTGTAAAGCAGCCAGTGTAACACACACACAGACAGTGGCAGTCTGTGTGCCAGCAGTATGAAGACTAGTGTCGTCTATAAGTAGCACTGTCGAGTCTAGTATATAGCTGCTACTGGAAGAGATCGCTGTACTTCTGTAAAGCAGCCAGTGTAACACACACACAGACAGTGGCAGTCTGTGTGCCAGCAGTATGAAGACTAGTGTCGTCTATAATTAGCACTGTCGCGTCTAGTATATAGCTGCTACTGGAAGAGATCGCTGTACTTCTGTAAAGCAGCCAGTGTAACACACACACAGACAGTGGCAGTCTGTGTGCCAGCAGTATGAAGACTAGTGTCGTCTATAATTAGCACTGTCGCGTCTAGTATATAGCTGCTACTGGAAGATATCGCTGTACTTCTGTAAAGCAGCCAGTGTAACACACACACAGACAGTGGCAGTCTGTGTGCCAGCAGTATGAAGACTAGTGTCGTCTATAAGTAGCACTGTCGAGTCTAGTATATAGCTGCTACTGGAAGATATCGCTGTACTTCTGTAAAGCAGCCAGTGTAACACACACACAGACAGTGGCAGTCTGTGTGCCAGCAGTATGAAGACTAGTGTCGTCTATAAGTAGCACTGTCGAGTCTAGTATATAGCTGCTACTGGAAGATATCGCTGTACTTCTGTAAAGCAGCCAGTGTAACACACACACAGACAGTGGCAGTCTGTGTGCCAGCAGTATGAAGACTAGTGTCGTCTATAAGTAGCACTGTCGAGTCTAGTATATAGCTGCTACTGGAAGAGATCGCTGTACTTCTGTAAAGCAGCCAGTGTAACACACACACAGACAGTGGCAGTCTGTGTGCCAGCAGTATGAAGACTAGTGTCGTCTATAAGTAGCACTGTCGAGTCTAGTATATAGCTGCTACTGGAAGATATCGCTGTACTTCTGTAAAGCAGCCAGTGTAACACACACACAGACAGTGGCAGTCTGTGTGCCAGCAGTATGAAGACTAGTGTCGTCTATAAGTAGCACTGTCGAGTCTAGTATATAGCTGCTACTGGAAGAGATCGCTGTACTTCTGTAAAGTAGCCAGTGTAACACACACACAGACAGTGGCAGTCTGTGTGCCAGCAGTATGAAGACTAGTGTCGTCTATAAGTAGCACTGTCGAGTCTAGTATATAGCTGCTACTGGAAGAGATCGCTGTACTTCTGTAAAGCAGCCAGTGTAACACACACACAGACAGTGGCAGTCTGTGTGCCAGCAGTATGAAGACTAGTGTCGTCTATAAGTAGCACTGTCGAGTCTAGTATATAGCTGCTACTGGAAGATATCTATTTATTTATTTATTTATTTATTTATTTATTTATTTGGAGAACCAACAGCTACAGAAACATATTGACTATATAGATAAAATACAAAAAGCCAATTACAGGTTCCCACCGATAGCATCGCAGTAAACATTTGTGAGATCACTATTTTTACACTGAATTTGTGAGATTTCCTAACTAGGGGTTACAAAATGTGGAAACTTATGTATTCATTTAACTTAACTAAACAACAACATCATACGGATAGGAACACATTATGATTAACTAAAATTTTGAAGCTACGCTCATTCAAAGTAACTTCTCGTCAATTTACGCCTCACAGCAGGAATATTACTGTTGAATATATCAATATCAAGGTATTTTGTCAGCTTATTAATTTTTTTACAGCCACGAATTAGAAAAGTGTTCTGCCTATACTTACACGGGGCAAAGGGAATAGAGAGAGGGGGATAGTGTCTTTTGGTTCTAGACGGAATATTGAACGAAAGTTTAGCTAATAAATCAGAGCAGTCTACATTTCCATTTATAATGTTTAAAATATAAGTAATATCCGCTAAGTCACGACGCGTGGAAAGCGGAAGAAGGTGATGCTTTTTACAGATATGGCTGTATTCAGATGATTTGTAAGGAGTTTTCAGTTTAAAGCAAAGATATTTAACAAACTTTTTTTGGACACGCTCAATTCTGTCAATATATGTCTGATACTGCGGGTTCCAAATTTGCGACGCGTACTCAAGTTTGCTTCTAACATAAGCACAAAAAAGTACTTTTATAGTTTTAGCTTGGGTAAAATAATAGGAATTACGTATGATGAAACCTAATGCTTTTGTAGCACTAGATACAACATTATTAATATGTTCATCGAATAGAAGCTTAGAGTCATGTAGCACACCGAGGTCCCTCATAACTGGTACTTTTGATAGTTGCTGATCTCTGAGTTTGTAAGAGGTTTGAGCTGGACAACGTTGCCTCGAGAAGGTTACGGTGAAACATTTAGATGGATTGAGCTCTAGCTTATTAGAATGACAATACCTATCGAGACGCATAAGGTCTTCCTGGATTAGGATAGAATCATGCACGGTTTTGACTTTGGCAAAAATCTTCATGTCGTCTGCAAAACAAAGCAGGTTGGTATGGATGAAGCAGTCGCTAATATCATTGTCATAAATATTAAAGAGTAATGGGCCGAGCAACGATCCTTGGGGGACGCCGCTGGGGACGGTTACCCAACTAGAAATGTAATTATTAATGACAACAGCTTGAGATCTATTTGCAATATATGAAGAGAACCATCGTAATAGGTCTCCGCAGATGCCCATTTTATGTAATTTAGAGATTAGCAAGTCGTGGTCAATCCTATCAAATGCCTTGCTATAGTCCGTATAAATAACGTCTACCTGACTACCGCGGGCCATCTCATCTGAGACATAATCATTGAGAAGAGTTAAATTAGATATAGTGGATCTATGTTGAAGGAAACCATGCTGGTTAGGGCTAAAATAGTTTTTAAGAGCCTCATTAACCTGAATGTATACTAGCTTTTCCAGTAATTTTGAAAGTATACATAGTTTAGAGATTGGCCTATAGTTAGTAACTTCCGTTTTTGAACCTTTTTTATGTACAGGAGTAATAAAAGCTGATTTCCATATCGAAGGAACTGTACATTCTGCAAAAGAGCGGTTAAATAGTAAAACTATAGGTTCTATGATTGATTTCGTGCAATTTATCAGGAACAGGGCAGGTACATTATCTGGTCCAGCTGATTTTGATGGATCAAGTTGTAATAAGAGCTTGGTAAGCAGTTCAGGATTTACCTCAATGTTAGATAAGTGGGCGATAGGGCTACAACGGCCCGCCGCATCGATAGCTGCATTTTGACTAGTACTTGGTGCCGAGAATGTGGAATGGAAATAAGCAGAGAAAGCCTCGCATATGTCAGCTGCGGTGTTGACAAGTCGGTCACCATATTTAAGACTGCTTGGTACGCCATGTGAGCTAGAACGCGACTTAATATAAGACCAAAATTGCTTTGGGTCTTTGGAAATGTTACCCTCGATGCGGCGAACATATGCAACAAAACACTCCTGTTCGAGTTTCTTAACTCTATCTCGCTGCACATTAAATGAAATTAAATCGGATTTATTGCCATATATTCTGATTTTTTTGAAATATTTAAATTTCTCCCTAATCGCTTTTTTCAGGGAGGCGGAGTACCAATTAGGAAATGAGTCGGTATGAATATTTTTACTTGGAATATATTTGGTTCTGAGTCTAACAAAGGTAGAATATAAGTAGTCAAGTGAGTCATCCAGAGAACGTCGAGAAAATTCCTCCTTCCAATTAACCTGAGCCAATTCGTTATTAATAGAATCATAATCACCTTTGTTATAAAAATACTTAATAGAAGATGCTGGTTTTAAAGGACTAATTACAACAAACCTAATCGTGACTAAAAGGGCCTTATGATACGGATCAATCGGCACTAAGGGGTCCGTACATTCACTTACGTCAACTGAGTCATTTGATAACACGAGATCCAACAGTTTTCCGTAATGAACGTCAATACTCGTCAATACTTATATAATTAGATGGGGACATTACTGAGTTTAGGGGTGTCCACATAATATTACTCATGTTGAAATCTCCAATTATTAAGTATTTATCTGCACCACCTAGCAACATTACTTCGCTGAGACTGTCTAAAAAATTCGACAATTGCTGTGAATAAGAAAAACCATTATTTTGTTTGCATAGATAAAGAACACACATATGTAGCCTAATGGGAGTATTATGGCATCCTTTTAAAGATAAAGTAACCCAGAGATCCTCAGCCGATGACTGGTAGGTAGGTTGCGAAACGACGGTCAACTCCCTTCGAGTGGCAATTATGACACCTCCGCCTATCGTATCTATCTATCATATCGTTGTACTTCTGTAAAGCAGCCAGTGTAACACACACACAGACAGTGGCAGTCTGTGTGCCAGCAGTATGAAGACTAGTGTCGTCTATAAGTAGCACTGTCGAGTCTAGTATATAGCTGCTACTGGAAGAGATCGCTGTACTTCTGTAAAGCAGCCAGTGTAACACACACACAGACAGTGGCAGTCTGTGTGCCAGCAGTATGAAGACTAGTGTCGTCTATAAGTAGCACTGTCGAGTCTAGTATATAGCTGCTACTGGAAGATATCGCTGTACTTCTGTAAAGCAGCCAGTGTAACACACACACAGACAGTGGCAGTCTGTGTGCCAGCAGTATGAAGACTAGTGTCGTCTATAAGTAGCACTGTCGAGTCTAGTATATAGCTGCTACTGGAAGATATCGCTGTACTTCTGTAAAGCAGCCAGTGTAACACACACACAGACAGTGGCAGTCTGTGTGCCAGCAGTATGAAGACTAGTGTCGTCTATAAGTAGCACTGTCGAGTCTAGTATATAGCTGCTACTGGAAGATATCGCTGTACTTCTGTAAAGCAGCCAGTGTAACACACACACAGACAGTGGCAGTCTGTGTGCCAGCAGTATGAAGACTAGTGTCGTCTATAAGTAGCACTGTCGAGTCTAGTATATAGCTGCTACTGGAAGAGATCGCTGTACTTCTGTAAAGCAGCCAGTGTAACACACACACAGACAGTGGCAGTCTGTGTGCCAGCAGTATGAAGACTAGTGTCATCTATAATTAGCACTGTCGCGTCTAGTATATAGCTGCTACTGGAAGAGATCGCTGTACTTCTGTAAAGCAGCCAGTGTAACACACACACACAGACAGTGGCAGTCTGTGTGCCAGCAGTATGAAGACTAGTGTCGTCTATAATTAGCACTGTCGCGTCTAGTATATAGCTGCTACTGGAAGATATCGCTGTACTTCTGTAAAGCAGCCAGTGTAACACACACACAGACAGTGGCAGTCTGTGTGCCAGCAGTATGAAGACTAGTGTCGTCTATAAGTAGCACTGTCGAGTCTAGTATATAGCTGCTACTGGAAGAGATCGCTGTACTTCTGTAAAGCAGCCAGTGTAACACACACACAGACAGTGGCAGTCTGTGTGCCAGCAGTATGAAGACTAGTGTCGTCTATAATTAGCACTGTCGCGTCTAGTATATAGCTGCTACTGGAAGAGATCGCTGTACTTCTGTAAAGCAGCCAGTGTAACACACACACAGACAGTGGCAGTCTGTGTGCCAGCAGTATGAAGACTAGTGTCGTCTATAATTAGCACTGTCGCGTCTAGTATATAGCTGCTACTGGAAGATATCGCTGTACTTCTGTAAAGCAGCCAGTGTAACACACACACAGACAGTGGCAGTCTGTGTGCCAGCAGTATGAAGACTAGTGTCGTCTATAAGTAGCACTGTCGAGTCTAGTATATAGCTGCTACTGGAAGATATCGCTGTACTTCTGTAAAGCAGCCAGTGTAACACACACACAGACAGTGGCAGTCTGTGTGCCAGCAGTATGAAGACTAGTGTCGTCTATAAGTAGCACTGTCGAGTCTAGTATATAGCTGCTACTGGAAGAGATCGCTGTACTTCTGTAAAGCAGCCAGTGTAACACACACACAGACAGTGGCAGTCTGTGTGCCAGCAGTATGAAGACTAGTGTCGTCTATAATTAGCACTGTCGCGTCTAGTATATAGCTTCTACTGGAAGAGATCGCTGTACTTCTGTAAAGCAGCCAGTGTAACACACACACAGACAGTGGCAGTCTGTGTGCCAGCAGTATGAAGACTAGTGTCGTCTATAAGTAGCACTGTCGAGTCTAGTATATAGCTGCTACTGGAAGAGATCGCTGTACTTCTGTAAAGCAGCCAGTGTAACACACACACAGACAGTGGCAGTCTGTGTGCCAGCAGTATGAAGACTAGTGTCGTCTATAATTAGCACTGACGCGTCTAGTATATAGCTGCTACTGGAAGAGATCGCTGTACTTCTGTAAAGCAGCCAGTGTAACACACACGGACAGTGGCAGTCTGTGTGCCAGCAGTATGAAGACTAGTGTCGTCTATAATTAGCACTGTCGCGTCTAGTATATAGCTGCTACTGGAAGATATCGCTGTACTTCTGTAAAGCAGCCAGTGTAACACACACACAGACAGTGGCAGTCTGTGTGCCAGCAGTATGAAGACTAGTGTCGTCTATAAGTAGCACTGTCGAGTCTAGTATATAGCTGCTACTGGAAGAGATCGCTGTACTTCTGTAAAGCAGCCAGTGTAACACACACACAGACAGTGGCAGTCTGTGTGCCAGCAGTATGAAGACTAGTGTCGTCTATAATTAGCACTGTCGCGTCTAGTATATAGCTGCTACTGGAAGAGATCGCTGTACTTCTGTAAAGCAGCCAGTGTAACACACACACAGACAGTGGCAGTCTGTGTGCCAGCAGTATGAAGACTAGTGTCGTCTATAATTAGCACTGTCGCGTCTAGTATATAGCTGCTACTGGAAGATATCGCTGTACTTCTGTAAAGCAGCCAGTGTAACACACACACAGACAGTGGCAGTCTGTGTGCCAGCAGTATGAAGACTAGTGTCGTCTATAAGTAGCACTGTCGAGTCTAGTATATAGCTGCTACTGGAAGATATCGCTGTACTTCTGTAAAGCAGCCAGTGTAACACACACACAGACAGTGGCAGTCTGTGTGCCAGCAGTATGAAGACTAGTGTCGTCTATAAGTAGCACTGTCGAGTCTAGTATATAGCTGCTACTGGAAGATATCGCTGTACTTCTGTAAAGCAGCCAGTGTAACACACACACAGACAGTGGCAGTCTGTGTGCCAGCAGTATGAAGACTAGTGTCGTCTATAAGTAGCACTGTCGAGTCTAGTATATAGCTGCTACTGGAAGAGATCGCTGTACTTCTGTAAAGCAGCCAGTGTAACACACACACACAGACAGTGGCAGTCTGTGTGCCAGCAGTATGAAGACTAGTGTCGTCTATAATTAGCACTGTTGCGTCTAGTATATAGCTGCTACTGGAAGAGATCGCTGTACTTCTGTAAAGCAGCCAGTGTAACACACACACAGACAGTGGCAGTCTGTGTGCCAGCAGTATGAAGACTAGTGTCGTCTATAAGTAGCACTGTCGAGTCTAGTATATAGCTGCTACTGGAAGATATCGCTGTACTTCTGTAAAGCAGCCAGTGTAACACACACACAGACAGTGGCAGTCTGTGTGCCAGCAGTATGAAGACTAGTGTCGTCTATAAGTAGCACTGTCGAGTCTAGTATATAGCTGCTACTGGAAGATATCGCTGTACTTCTGTAAAGCAGCCAGTGTAACACACACACAGACAGTGGCAGTCTGTGTGCCAGCAGTATGAAGACTAGTGTCGTCTATAAGTAGCACTGTCGAGTCTAGTATATAGCTGCTACTGGAAGAGATCGCTGTACTTCTGTAAAGCAGCCAGTGTAACACACACACAGACAGTGGCAGTCTGTGTGCCAGCAGTATGAAGACTAGTGTCGTCTATAATTAGCACTGTTGCGTCTAGTATATAGCTGCTACTGGAAGAGATCGCTGTACTTCTGTAAAGCAGCCAGTGTAACACACACACAGACAGTGGCAGTCTGTGTGCCAGCAGTATGAAGACTAGTGTCGTCTATAATTAGCACTGTCGCGTCTAGTATATAGCTGCTACTGGAAGATATCGCTGTACTTCTGTAAAGCAGCCAGTGTAACACACACACAGACAGTGGCAGTCTGTGTGCCAGCAGTATGAAGACTAGTGTCGTCTATAAGTAGCACTGTCGAGTCTAGTATATAGCTGCTACTGGAAGATATCGCTGTACTTCTGTAAAGCAGCCAGTGTAACACACACACAGACAGTGGCAGTCTGTGTGCCAGCAGTATGAAGACTAGTGTCGTCTATAAGTAGCACTGTCGAGTCTAGTATATAGCTGCTACTGGAAGATATCGCTGTACTTCTGTAAAGCAGCCAGTGTAACACACACACAGACAGTGGCAGTCTGTGTGCCAGCAGTATGAAGACTAGTGTCGTCTATAAGTAGCACTGTCGAGTCTAGTATATAGCTGCTACTGGAAGAGATCGCTGTACTTCTGTAAAGCAGCCAGTGTAACACACACACAGACAGTGGCAGTCTGTGTGCCAGCAGTATGAAGACTAGTGTCGTCTATAAGTAGCACTGTCGAGTCTAGTATATAGCTGCTACTGGAAGAGATCGCTGTACTTCTGTAAAGCAGCCAGTGTAACACACACACAGACAGTGGCAGTCTGTGTGCCAGCAGTATGAAGACTAGTGTCGTCTATAAGTAGCACTGTCGAGTCTAGTATATAGCTGCTACTGGAAGAGATCGCTGTACTTCTGTAAAGCAGCCAGTGTAACACACACACAGACAGTGGCAGTCTGTGTGCCAGCAGTATGAAGACTAGTGTCGTCTATAAGTAGCACTGTCGAGTCTAGGAGCAGAGTACGCTATTTTTATTTAATCGTATGGCATACATTTTGGCCGTTTAAAGTTTGTCACTCTTTAGTACCACCCAGGGGACACGTGCAGGGTTGTGGTAGGTAGCTCCCGCGGAGGCGAGTGACAGTTGTCCCCCCTTTGTCTAGTGAGTGGGCAACTCAACTGTTAGAAGTTCTTAAGCCGCCCGAAGGCCTCTAACTCGGCTTAACGGCTACTGTCATAGACAGCAGCCGGGATCAACTGCTTAGCGTGCCTTCCAAAGCACGGAAGCGCTCATTTATGTTAACCACTCAAACATCAGGCGGTCACCCATCCAAAGACTGACCGCTGCCATCTTTACTTAACCTGCGTTATCGTGCCGCATGTCTCTACTGAGTACTGGAAGAGATCGCCCTAGCCCTGTAAGTCACCTGTGCCAGCAGTAAGCCCGCGTCCAGCAGCGGCCGCAACTGTCTGCTCCAGGCGTCTCCAGATAGCTGGAGTCTGGCTCTTAGTTCCTTTGCGGCCAAAGAGTCCACCGTCTCGAAGCACAGGAGCAGGGCGCACTGGAAGAAAAACGCTGGGTTATACAATTGTAAGGAGTTCTTTCAAATTAGTCTTGGTTGGTGCTGTTTCGTTTGCGCTTAGCTAGTTCGGTAGTATCGTATATGAAATAATAGTACATCACTACAGAGGCCGGGAAGTAAGGGGTTGCCGGCCGAGTACATATGAGAGCGTAGCGAGGCCGGGTAGTCTTTTCACGCCGAGGTATATATATAGTCGTTTTCTCAAACATGCAATGAAATAAATAAAAAATACTCCTTTCATGGTTGAACGCCCTGATGCTGTGCCATAAATTGTGGAAGGTAATTTAAAAAGACCATCCTGCAGGCCTAGGCCTCCAATTTTGTATGAAATGCCATTACGGATCTCTCGTCTCGCTGCGCCCGAAACGTGACCCTTCGGAGCCCATTATGAAGAACACAACGTCATATTTCATTGCATGTTTGAGAAATAGTAGATTACTGCAGAGGCCGTGAAGTAAGGGATTGCTGGACGAGATTTACTCCAGGCAAAATACGGTTTTGAAAAACATTAATTTATAATAGCGTTTTTTTTGTTGATTTCATTTGAAAATGTTATTCTAAGATGATTTAGTCAAGAATCCGACAAACTTTCCACCCGGAAGTAATTATGTAGATTTAAATGAAGCATGCATTATCTTTTTTTGTACGATTTATCTTGAATATTATAAAGCAAATGTAAATGAACCAAAATAAAGGCAAAAACATTTATTAATATTTTTACTGACTTTTTAGAAGCCACTTTAGAACTTATCATTTTTTCGATGTCTGAAATTTTGCCGGATTTTGTCGCTGGGTAACTATTTAATTGATAATATATCCGTTATACATAAAAAGTAAGCTATTATAAATTATTTCCAAAATTGACATTTTTTCCATACAAGTTGTCAGTTCATTGCCTGGACTAATTGGGGTAGACGGCCGAGTCGTAGACGAGGCCGAATACAACGAGTCCAGCAATCCTTGTTCCGGCCGAGGATTGTATAGTACTTTTCTCAAACGATGTGAGGAAATATTAAAATAAAAATAAATACTAGGTAATCAATTAAATAATAAGTAATTTGCGCCTTTTTTATTTTTTAAACATGCCATTTGAACAAGCCGTTCGAGCACCATGTTTAACCGCACATAAAGTATAGTACCATAGATTTTTTTTTTTTTTTTATGAAGGAAGTATGCTTACAGTGTCTAGTGGTGGTTGGCAGTATGTAAATTTTCCTTTGTCAGTTTAATATTAGTAAGCAAATTTAAAAAGTTAGAGTAGCGGACAATAAAGGTGGAAACACACTATTGAAACGCCACGCGACCCGACGAAACGCGACGCGTGTTGGGTCGAATCAAATCGTACTATTTTCTATGACTAGAATCACATTATGAACACCCGACGCGACGAAACGCGCCCACACGCCACCCGATCCCTAAATGCCAGATCGACGTGTTGCCGGTGGTGGGAGTAAACACGCCACCCGACGCACCACACGCAGTGTGTTTCTAGTCAACACCCGACGCAACGCATTATATAATCTGTGGCCGCGCGTCAGTTGTGACAGTTGTTGAAACACGACCATACACATTCACTGCTGTCAGCAAACTGTATTCAGAAATTGCAAGCGTGTCGTGGCGTCGCGTGTTGATAATGTACACGATGCACATGGGGTGTCGACAGGTTGCGTCGCGTGGCGTTTCAAAAGTGTGTTTCGACCTTACTTCTTGGCGTAAGGCCAAGAAGTAATGTAGGGAGCCATAAACAAGAAACTTCACGTCTTCATTTCGTGATATTAACGCGTACATTTCCGAGCATGTTTGAGAAAAAGATATTTCAAGAGACCCAAACAGACGATTAAGAGGAATCCAATGACAACATATGTGCAAATCCTTCAAGCCATTTGGACTGCAGCCCGTGAAATTACAATTTTGACATATAACCACAGATTTGGTCCTTATATTCTATACAAAAAGTACTAGGGTGTCATAAGTTAATACATATTTATGAGTTTCATTCCTGGATTCGGTCCTATGACGTTCAAAAGGTGTTAAACTAGTTTTCTAGCGCAGAAGTTTGGTAGAATACAGACAAAGTACCTACTAAGGTCCCATAACTTTATAATATCTACATGCTTCGTTCTTTGGTTGAGGTTCTACAGTATCACCACGGTCCAGAGATACTAGGCTCACATAGGCCATGAATAATAGGGGTGTAGACTCGAAAATTAGTATTATTCCAAAGGAAAGAAGGCAAAAAATATGCGTAGTGACGAAAATCCATCCATCCCATTTTTTCCCATTCATTTTTCAAAGAATTACGAAGCTACATCCATCATCATTTTAATATTGCTTGTTAGAGAGAGAAAACGCAAACAGTGTGTGACGTCACGTTACAGGATGCTGCCGGGGGGCCGCGTCGACGGCGGCGCCGACCACGATGCAGCGCGGCACGTTGCCGCCTTCTGTGACGTCACATTCTTCCAGCGTCATCGTTTCATATGAAGTTACGTTTTGCGAAAAAGGGACAGAACATACCCCTACTTAAAACTTTGGACACTTATAACTTCGTGATTACTTAACCTTTTGCGTTGATTTTTTCTTCATTTGACTACATTTTTTATCCTTTTTCGAGAAAATATAACATTATTGATTATTTTATATAGTGTCTACGCCCCTATTATTTGCCGAATATTTGTTCTAAGGAAAAGGTACTAGGCTACCATAACTGACCCGAGGTGTGCTCGTACTAAAATGATACGGCCGAGGAGTGTATCCGGTCCTCAACTTTTGAATGCTCCACACAATGGCCCATCATACAGGACGCGGTTATGCGGTAGAACGAGACGTAAATATGTCTCACTCCCTTTAACGCATTGTTGCGTCCTGTATGATGGGCCATGATGGCCCATAGTGTGGAAGCTTGTCTTCTTTCTACCCATAACAGAGGCTTGATTCAGAAAAGGTACTAGGGTCTCATAAGTAACTAAATTTTTAAGAGCGTCATTCTCGGATTCGGTCCTATCTCCAACACCAATGTTCAAAGAAGGTACAGATGTTGGAATTCCTGCGACAAAGTCCTCCTGTTCAGTAGAGAAAGTACTAGGCTACCATAACTGACCTGTGATGTGCTCGCGCTCAAATGATACGGGCGAGGCGTATATCTGGTTCTCAACTCTCCCGTACAAAGATGATGGAGCCAAGCTAGTCTTCTACCGCTGAAGGAGGCTCGGTAGAAAGCTTCGAATTGGCGCGCCGGGCGCTCTAGAGCCGCCGGCGGCGCCAGGGGCGCCATGGCGCCGCCCAGCGGCCAGGCGCCGGCTTGCAGGACCTGGCAAATAGGACAACGACCAATATCACATCATCGAAGGCAAACTCTATTTTCCGAATGAGAAGCGAATGGAAAGGAAGGTGTAGCTTGCAATTGCTTGCTGCTTGCAAACGAAATTTGCCTTTTGCACAGCGAGTCATCAAAGGTAAAAGGTCGGCAACGCGCTTAAGGTTCCTCTAGAGTGTCAACCGCTCAAGCGTCAATAGGACGCTCATACTACGTGCGCTGATATATACTTATAGATCTTTGTCCAATGTGTATTTGCGTCTCACATTGGACACAGATCTTGGACAAGTGGAATAACACCCTTTGATGAAGACATCCAATTTCTTTGATCAAAATATGTCCAATTTGTATCCAATATTTAATCAAATTTCTTTGACGGAGGCCCATTCAACTCATCCAATAACACACACACACACACGTTCTTATACTATTTGCGTAGCCATTTTGAATTGAATGTCATTAGTAATATTTGATTGTCGGTGTTTCTAGTAAGTTTGATCATGTTGCAATATATTTGATCAAAGGCACATTGGACAAAGATCTTGGACATGTGGAATACCACCCTTATAGACTAACTAGGTGCCCATGTATTGCCAAGATCGCAGGCGACCCTGCGGGATAAAGCAGCCTATGTCCATCGAGTCAATTTCCGCAGATTATCGCTATCGTACCCCCTATCTCCGGCAGTGGACGTCTTTCGGCTGATAGACCAGCTCTCCGCTTGAGAGGCCAGAGGGGGATTATCTGCTCGCGTTGCGGTCGGTAACTGCCACTTTGCGTCCAGGTGTGAAGTAACACCTGGACACTGAAGCCGGGCATGGCAGTCTGCTGCTCCTGCTGGCGCAGGTGCTGCTGGAACTTGTTGTTGAGGTCGATCGTCTGTCTGTCAGCTGGTACTGTATAAACACCTGGACACTGAAGCCGGGCATGGCCGTCTGCTGCTCCTGCTGGCGCAGGTGCTGCTGGAACTTGTTGTAGAGGTCGGTCGTCTGTCCGTCAGCTGGTACTGTATAAACACCTGGACACTGAAGCCGGGCATGGCCGTCTGCTGCTCCTGCTGGCGCAGGTGCTGCTGGAACTTGTTGTTGAGGTCGGTCGTCTGTCTGTCAGCTGGTACTGTATAAACACCTGGACACTGAAGCCGGGCATGGCCGTCTGCTGCTCCTGCTGGCGCAGGTGCTGCTGGAACTTGTTGTTGAGGTCGGTCGTCTGTCTGTCAGCTGGTACTGTATAAACACCTGGACACTGAAGCCGGGCATGGCCGTCTGCTGCTCCTGCTGGCGCAGGTGCTGCTGGAACTTGTTGTTGAGGTCGGCGGAGACGGCCACGTCGGTGAACATGCGGTGAAGCTTGTTCGTGAACTCGTACCCGCAGGCGGCCTTCAGCCGGTTGATCATCGCTTCTTCCTGGAAGATATTAATATATATTTTTTTAAGATACATTTTTATTTTCTAAAGTATACACAAGATTAACTAAATTAAATGAAAACTAACTTAAATCAGGCCCTCGACGCATTGTACCGAGGATGCGGCGGCATTTCCTCGCTGAATTGCAATGCTGATGCGTTGCGCGAGAAAGCCGCCAGCTCTTCGGTCACCAGTTACGTCAACCAGGCGTTTCGCGATATCCGCAAACAACTTTTGTGGGGTCCCACGGACCGAAAGTCTCGACGCCAATTAATTAAATTTAATTTTGCAGTTTTGGTACAAGGTTATTGTTCAAGTATTGTTCAACCTGTGGCCGGCGGTATGCGTAGCCTCGAAAGGAGGTCGCGTATACTTAAAATAAAAGAGTTGTAGGTAGGTAAGGATTCGATAAATAAAAACTGAGAGATAAGCAGCGAAAGGTGAGTGGCGAAATAATTGTATTCAGCCTAGTTGCCGAACGTTTCCAGAAATTTAGGCAATCGTAAGAATTTATAAGTTTCCATTTTAGTAAATTCCCCATGGGTAAGTTTTAAGAATTATCAATTGTGTAAACACAAAGAAATTTTCATTTGCCCGCTTCAAAATTTTGGATTTTTTCCGTCGGCTGGTTACCTGTTCCATGCTGGCCGACAGCTGATGGATCAGCCTCCTGGCCAGTGCTCGGGCGTAGTACTTCTGGAACACGTCCTTGTCGTCGATGTACTTGAACACCAAGATGGCCGCTGCCAGACGGGCTTCCGGCTCCGCTTCGCCGCCGCGCCTGAATTTATAACTACAACTTAGAAAAGTTGAAGAACCCCCGATATTTTCATTTCAAAGTTCAATATCTCAAAAACGGCTGAACAGATTTTCATGAAACATGGCTAAGAACACTAGGGATAAAATTATCTATGAAACAAAAAAAACTAAACGAAAATCGGTCCATCCGATTGGGAGCTACGATACCCCACAGACAGATACACAGACACGTTAAACATATAACACCCTTTTGCGTCGGGGGTTAAAAACAGAATATTAATGAAGGAGAAAATAATCTTAAAGAGAGAGTTCTCAATAGTGTATTGCTGGAGGCCGGGAAATTGGGGATTGCCGGCCAAGTAGATATAGACGGATACGAGGCTGGCAATCCCCTTTCACGGAGTTACGTATAGTGCTTTTCTCAAACTTGCAATGAAATAGAAAACTCCACGAGGTTTTTTGGAATGGCTGAACGCCTATATGTTGTATCACTATATTCAAACATAAAGAAGTCACTTTGCAGCCCTCAAAATTCACTGTTGTTTGATATTCCAATGGAATCCAAAACGTGATCCAAAATGGAATATTTCGTCAATATTTCAAATGTGGGTGAAAAATAACATTGAACAAGAACTGCGCAAGATTGACTTTTTCCAAGACAATTACAGATATTTTGACTGTAGTCGTCGGGCCGCGCGTTGACCACGGTCGAGCATGCTCGGTCCAGCGCGCCGAGGCGCGCCTGGTTGTTGTCTATGTTACCTTCTAAGCAGCGCGTCGCAGTATCTAGCCAGCAGCTTTGGCGCGCGCGGCGGACTGTTGTCGTCAGGCCGAGCGTTGACCACGGTCGAGCATGCTCGGTCCAGCGCGCCGAGGCACGCCTGGTTGTTGTCTATGTTACCTTCTAAGCAGCGCGTCGCAGTATCTAGCCAGCAGCTCGGGCGCGCGCGGCGGACTGTTGTCGTCAGGCCGCGCGTTGACCACGGTCGAGCATGCTCGGTCCAGCGCGCCGAGGCACGCCTGGTTGTTGTCTATGTTACCTTCTAAGCAGCGCGTCGCAGTATCTAGCCAGCAGCTCGGGCGCGCGCGGCGGACTGTTGTCGTCAGGCCGCGCGTTGACCACGGTCGAGCATGCTCGGTCCAGCGCGCCGAGGCACACCTGGTTGTTGTCTATGTTACCTTCTAAGCAGCGCGTCGCAGTATCTAGCCAGCAGCTCGGGCGCGCGCGGCGGACTGTTGTCGTCAGGCCGCGCGTTGACCACGGTCGAGCATGCTCGGTCCAGCGCGCCGAGGCACACCTGGTTGTTGTCTATGTTACCTTCTAAGCAGCGCGTCGCAGTATCTAGCCAGCAGCTCGGGCGCGCGCGGCGGACTGTTGTCGTCAGGCCGCGCGTTGACCACGGTTGAGCATGCTCGGTCCAGCGCGCCGAGGAACGCCTGGTTGTTCTCGAACACGTCGGCGAACAAGGCCGAGTATTTCGTGTGGAGGGACACCATTGAGGAGACGAAGTGGGTGTGGGCCTGGAAAGAGAGGTCTATTTAGTGGTATGCAAGGTGAAGTATCGCTTGGCAGATGATGTATTCGTTTAAAAGGGTCACGACCGGTTTAGCTTACTGGGTTGGCAACACTAGAAAACAATATCGCATCGGCCGACCGACCTAGTTTGAGGGGTAAACAAAGGGTGACCGACCTGCGGCTGTACTCACCTCGTCCTTGGTGTGCTTGTGGTGTGGCGAATGTAGCGCGCTCTGCATCGGCCGACCGACCTAGTTTGAGGGGTAAACAAAGGGCGACCGACCTCCAACTGTATTCACCTCGTCCTTGGTGTGCTTGTGGTGTGGCGAATGTAGCGCGCTCTGCATCGGCCGAGCGACCTAGTTTGAGGGGTAAACAAAGGGCGACCGACCTCCAACTGTATTCACCTCGTCCTTGGTGTGCTTGTGGTGTAGCGAATGTAGCGCGCTCTGCATCGGCCGACCGACCTAGTTTGAGGGGTAAACAAAGGGCGACCGACCTCCAACTGTATTCACCTCGTCCTTGGTGTGCTTGTGGTGTGGCGAATGTAGCGCGCTCTGCATCGGCTGACCGACCTAGTTTGAGGGGTAAACAAAGGGTGACCGACCTGCGGCTGTACTCACTTCGTGCTTGATGTGTGCTTGTGGTGTAGCGAATGTAGCGCGCTCTGCATCGGCTGACCGACCTAGTTTGAGGGGTAAACAAAGGGTGACCGACCTGCGGCTGTACTCACTTCGTGCTTGATGTGTGCTTGTGGTGTAGCGAATGTAGCGCGCTCTGCATCGGCTGACCGACCTAGTTTGAGGGGTAAACAAAGGGTGACCGACCTGCGGCTGTACTCACTTCGTGCTTGATGTGTGCTTGTGGTGTAGCGAATGTAGCGCGCTCTGCATCGGCTGACCGATCTAGTTTGAGGGGTAAACAAAGGGTGACTGACCTCCAACTGTACTCACCTCGTATTTGGTGTGCTTGTGGTGTGGCGAATGTAGCGCGCTCTGCATCGGCTGACCGACCTAGTTTGAGGGGTAAACAAAGGGTGACCGACCTGCGGCTGTACTCACTTCGTGCTTGATGTGTGCTTGTGGTGTAGCGAATGTAGCGCGCTCTGCATCGGCTGACCGACCTAGTTTGAGGGGTAAACAAAGGGTGACCGACCTGCGGCTGTACTCACCTCGTGCTTGATGTGTGCTTGTGGTGTAGCGAATGTAGCGCGCTCTGCATCGGCTGACCGACCTAGTTTGAGGGGTAAACAAAGGGTGACTGACCTCCAACTGTACTCACCTCGTATTTGGTGTGCTTGTGGTGTGGCGAATGTAGCGCGCTCTGCATCAGCCGACCGACCTAGTTCAACCTCCGCCGGCGCGCGCGCACTGCGCATGCGCGGCGTCCACCAGCGGCCGGAGGAGGGTGTACATGCATGCTCGAGGGAGACAGCTGTATACACTCACCTCGTCCTTGGTGTGCTTGTGGTTGTGCAGCGCGGCGCCGTCGCGCGCGCACTGCGCATGCGCGGCGTCCACCAGCGGCCGCAGCGCGCCGGCGCCCAGCGGCCGGAGGAGGGTGTACATGCGGCGCAGGTCGCCGCACGCCTGCAACATGGCTGTATGTTACACTGCTTCGAACGGATGGTTGAAGGAAGAATCGGAGAATTTATATACTACAAGATGGATGGGCAATTGAGAAACTACTGAAGTAGCTGGTCTCTTTTGCAAGACCAGACGCACAACCAGGTATGTGGTGTCATACTATCCTGGTATCCTCCTGATTTTGCAAGACTCCTGTATCAAGAAATACATATTTAATATCTGCTAGTAACATAATGTGTGCCTGAGCAGAGGGGCTAGCACAACTGACGCCGCGCCGCGACGCGAGACGAGTAAGATTTCTTTCTAATTTGCACGGTGCGAGTAAGACAGAAGATGCTCAGTCGCGCGCGAAGCGACTAAGCAGCAAGTTGAGCGATATTTCAACCTGGGATCCGATATTGTGTCGCATTATTAGTCGAAAATGGGACTCGGAAACCAATATGAAGTACGAAGATCAGTTGGAAGAACCGAATAAGTTGCAAAACATTGGAAAAATGATGAAATTTTTGGAAAAACGTTTTAAGAGTTTAGAGTCAAGCAAACCAGCTCAATTTAGCTCAACAGTTGCAACGCCACCACGAAGTATAGAGAAACCGTCATTATGGACTGAGAGAAAAGGATTATGTTGGTATTGCAACGCGGAGCATAATATTCACCAGTGTACAGCATTTAAAACGTTAAACGTCAATGACCGCATAAACAAAGTGCGTGAAAAGCAAATGTGTTATATCTGCCTAATGCATGACGAAAAGAAACGGTGTGTCAGCCAAAAGTACAATAGGTGTGATACATGCAATAAGGCTCATGCTACACTGTTACACCGCAACGTAAATGAGTACATGTCCACAAAAACGCAAGCATATAATTATGGTAATAAGAACACCATGAGTGTAGCAAGACCGGGAACATCTAAGTCATCATTTACACCTCAACCTAGAGAAGGCCATGTACAAAAAATAAGTACGAATACGTCGACACGACATAATAACAACAATCAGAAAACCGTGCTGCTAGCCACGGCTTTAGTACGCACGGCAACGTTCGACGGTACGCCACAGTTATTACGAGTATTATGCGACCAAGGATCCGAAGTGTCATTATGTACTGAAGAATCAGCACAACTTTTAGGGTTCCCGAAGCAGAAGATAAAAGCCGAAATTAAAGGTATAGCAGACGAAAACCCGAAAACTTCAAACTATATGATTGACGTCACATTAAAACCGCGATTTCCGTGCGGGAGGATTTAATTTACGAAAATGGTCCTCAAATAGTGCCGAATTATTAGAAAATATTCCTGTTGAAAGTGCAAACGACAAACTGATCAAATTACCCTTAGAAGAAGCAAGGAAATCGTTAGGGGTAATGTGGTCACCACTTGAAGACAATTTCCAGTTTAAAATTACTACAACCGAAAACAACCAACCGACAAAAAGATTTATAACATCAGAGATTGCAAAAATATTTGACCCTCACGGATGGTTACAGCCAGTAACCATTACTATGAAGCTTTTACTACAAGAGATCTGGACCCTTGGGATAGACTGGAATGATAAGGTCCCGGATCATATTAAAACGAAATGGAACAGCATTCAAAACTAATTAAAGAATATAGAAAACATTAAGATACCGAGGTGGATTCATTACAATGAGTCAGAGATCGAGTTACATGGGTTTAGTGACGCATCGGAAAAAGCTTACGGTGCGGCTGTGTACTGTCGAGTAAAGGTGAATGGCACTTACCGAATAACATTATTGCAAGCAAAAACAAAAGTGGCACCAAATAAACACAAAACAACTCTTCCTCGGCTCGAATTATGTTCAGCCGTATTATTGTCAAAATTAATGGATAAAGTTAACAAAGCGCTCGACTGTAAGGACCAAAAAATATATTGTTATACGGATTCCATGATCACACTTGGATGGATAAGAGGCGAAGCTGCCAGATGGAAGACGTTTATAGCAAACAGAGTGTCAGAAATACAAAAAACATTACCAAATGCTATTTGGAATCATGTCGTTTCGACAGACAACCCAGCAGATGTCATTTCAAGAGGCATGGAACCCAGTAAATTACAAAATCACGAGTTATGGTGGAATGGTCCAAAATGGCTACGAACAAATGAACAAATGGTTACGATAACAATACCGGAGCCATGTGAAGAAATTAGACACTGTCATCAAATATCTACGCAAATAGAACAGCCAAAGCTTTTTGAAAGATTTTCAAGCGTTCAAAAAATGATACGAGTGATCACATATTGTATGCGGTTTATACGTCGCCAAAAATTGACAGAAACACTGACTTGGGAAGAACTGGACAATACAAGAAAACAAATTATTCGACAGGTACAAAAAGACGCATTCCAACAAGAGTACAAACTGCTAAAAAAAGGACAACAATTACCAAAAGGAAATCGACTAGCAAGTTTGGACCCATTCATTGATGAATTGGGACTCATACGCGTCGGCGGTAGATTACAAAACTCTCAGTTACCGTACGAACAAAAACATCCTACAGTATTACCGTATGAGCATCACGTGACAACAACAATAATACACGACGCGCATGTGAAAACATTACACGGCGGGAATCAGCTGACATTAGCATACCTACGACAAAGATACTGGATACTAGGCGGGAAACGAAAAGTAAAAAGTTACATCAATAAATGCGTTAAGTGTATTAGATACAAGGCTGAAACAGCAAAACAAAAGATGGGAGTTCTTCCAAAACCACGGGTGACGCAATCATTTCCGTTTAGCCATACCGGAACTGATTATGCCGGCCCAATACAAGTAAGAGCAATGAAAGGCAGAGGACATAAATCCTACAAAGGATATATCGCAGTATTTGTTTGCCTAGCCACGAAGGCAATACACCTGGAACTTGTGGGAGATTTATCTACGGAGACCTTCATCGTGGCTCTGCGCAGATTCATGGCGAGACGGGGTCCCGTATCTCATATTTTCAGTGACAATGGTAGCAACTACATAGGAGCAGCTAATTATCTTCACAAAGAGATATTAGAAATAACTCAATCACTACAATTCCAAAATGCAATAACAGACATCGGCTTACAATGGCATTTTATACCGCCAGCAGCCCCACATTTCGGAGGAATTTGGGAGGCTGGTGTCAAATCAATGAAGCATCATTTAAGACGAGTTATAGGAGATAGCACACTAACATACGAAGAGCTATCGACCTTCTTAACTCAAATTGAAGCATGTTTGAATTCAAGACCGCTATGTATTCAAACCGAAAACATTAATGACAATGTTATATTGTCTCCTAGCCATTTTCTTATTGGCCGCGAGGCAGTGGGCATGCCAGACCCTATTGTTGACACTAATACAGACCTCATAAATCGCTGGAGACACATACAGAAAATGAAAAAAGACTTCTGGAACAGCTGGACTAAAGAATATTTGCATCAATTACAACAAAGACATAAATGGAAATCTAACGAAGACAATTTGAAAATTGGTACAGTCGTATTAATCAAAGACACGAACATATCGCCTAGCAAATGGCCTCTAGCAAAAATTAAATACATTCACCCAGGAAGTGATGGCGCCACAAGGGTCGTAACTCTCCAGAGACCGCAAGGAGCCGACCAAAAAAGAGCAATCCATACTCTAATCCCATTACCAGTAAACCAGAACTTGCGAGACTGCCACAAATCAGACGCCTGTCAATAACAAACAGGCAACTGCAAAACAAGATGTCACGAAAAAATGCTATTCAAAAATCAAAGGCGCATCATGTTATTGGTTAACAATGTGTATGACCATATTATTACTATGTACATCAACGGGAGCGACATACACATCCAGGAATTTAAGCCCAGGACTATATATTGAACATTGTAACGGAATGGCTTACTGAGCACAATCTGCAAATTAACTTTAAAAAAACAAAGGTTATCCAATTCAAGCCAATACAGAAAAAACCCTTGGAAATAAAGTTGGAAATCGCTGGGCAAAATATTGAGGAAGTTACCGAATTTAAATTGTTGGGGCTAACATTAGACACGGGGATAAACTGGAAAACCCATATCCAGGATATAAAAACTAAAATGTCGAGATTTGTTTATGCGCTAAATATTCTGAAACGAAATACAAATTTAGAGTCCGCACTAACAGCATATTATGCATATGCCTATGCGTGGCTCCGTTATGGTGTGGTCATGTGGGGCGATAGCACTAGTGCCCAGGATCTGTTTATAATGCAAAAGAAATGTGTCCGGGTCCTAACGAATACACAAGTACCAAATAGCTGCCGCCCGCATTTTGTCAAACACAAACTACTTACGTTACCCTGTATACACATATTGGAATCAGCACTTTTTGTGAGAAAACATTCGGCCTTATTTAAAACCAACAAAGATGCTGGTAAAATAAATAGTCGGTTCTTAAATCAGCTAGTTATACCGAATGCGAGGATGGCTATGTGCAGGAAAGGCCCTCATTATCGATGTACCATCATAACAAATAAGATTCCCGACCGAATCAGACAAGAAAAAAATGATAAAATTTTTAAAAAGAACTTGAAAAACTTACTACTTAACAAGGCATACTACTCAATAGATGAATTTTTAAAAGATCGATCAGTGAAGGAATGTTTTTAGCCTAATAGTAATAATACATATATTTTTATAACTAATTATCTTCTGTCCCGTCTTTAATGTAATTCTAAAGATATTCCTATTCTTATGAATATGTTAATAAAAGGTTAATATATTTATTACGAATGTTAAGTAGCAATTGTGTGAGTGCATGTTAGCTATAAGATTATATTGCTGTGCCCTAACAGGGTTCATGTTTTGGACTCTAATGTATTGATAAGACCTTAGTTAACAACATGATGCAATCAATAAATAAATAAATAAAAAATAAAAAAACAAATGGGAAATGCCACATTGGACAGAGGCACATTCAGGGTTGAACTACATTACGAAAGACGCATGTTAGAAAATAATTTAAACAAAACAAAGGAGGTGTCAAATCAATTTCAGGCGTTATGCAGCTACGCGACATCAGTGGAAAAACAAACTTATTGCACACAATATTACCATCATTTGCAAGAAGAAGTTCACAAGTTTGAAAGGACACACGAATATTTAACGGAAATTAATCATACAAGAAAAAAGAGAGGATTGTTGGGACAGCTAATGACTTCAATATTCGGTGTCAACGACGCAGTTTACAAAGACATCAACACTTTACAACAAAACCAGCAAAAACTAATAGATGCAGCAAATCACCAAACCAAATTAATGATTTCTGCAATTACAACAGTAAACGATACAGAAGAACGAATTAGAAATAAGTTAGAAAGGTTTCAAACAAAACTGAACCAGGCAATGACTTATATAAATGAGAACAACAAATGGTATAAATCCGTTAACAGCAACACCATTCAAATTCAAGTGCTTCAATCTTACCAATTGGCATACAACTACGTTAAGGAAATAATAGATTATTACTCAGGAATTGTAAAAATATATATTTCTAAAGCAACAATATATAGCGTGCTTAACCCTAAAAATGTCGGAGAAATCATAATAGACGCAAACAGCAAGTTGCCATCAAACCTAAACATCATTCAGACTCAGTTAATTGACACAAAATTATTAGAAAACAAAACTCACATTCGAGTATTAGCCTACTATCCAATAGCAGAAAAGGCAAAATACATGTTAGTACATGTTACCCCAATACCTAAGAAAAATAGCAACGGGCTATTCGAAAGCTTGGACATCCCACAGACATTTATGGCAATAGACTACAATAATGAACGCTATTTTCAACTCAGCCATGATGAATTCAAGAACTGTTTGAGTAGACAAAATGAGTACATTTGTTTTCCTGTGGCGGTCAAGAACATGCAATTAAATCAAAATTGCATTGTTAAACTAATAACCAAAAATCAAAATAGTACAGATTGCCCCACTCGAAAGTATAACATCACTAGCAATATCATTTGGAAACAAGTTCAAATGTCAAACACTTGGCTATATTTGACAAAATATCCAGAAACAGTGTCTATGGTGTGTGACGGTCAGAGGCAAGAGATTGTAATTTATGACGTAGGAATCATACAAATTTCAGAAAATTGCATTATTAAAACAATTACTACTACATTAGCAGCTAAGAGAATAGTCACTACAAACGTTTTAGCATCATTTAATAAAAAAACAGAGTTTAAGTTAACAAATAGAACATTAATGCAATTGCATAGAGACATTTCCAAAGAACAAGTAATAGACAATTCATTAGACATGTTTAATCATTTAAAAAATAAAGAAACTGCCTTACAAACAACCCTAGACAATACAGTTTGGAATAGCATAACTACCCAAACTTACGTAGCTAGTTTCTCAATTATTTTAGGATGTATAATTACATTGTTACTTATATATTGTTATGGTCCACAGGTGATACGGCGACTACGAGCGATGGCAACCAGACGGTCATGGGCACCGGCGAGGGCGAGCAACGACGCTCCCGAGCAAACACAACCCAGTGGCGGCAGCGGGCGACTTACAACCCGGCTCCCCACCACACCACACATCTACGCACTGCCAGAGCGACGGCAGACCCGGCTCGCGACAGAACTGTACGAGCTGAGGACGAACCCCGATCCTGTTCCTGAGAGGCGCCAGAATGTTCACGTGTAGTGAACAGAACTTCAAATCAGCATTACAAAAGTAGGACATTAAAATGCAGATTCGCATACGCCAGTCATGTGATGCTGAATATGTAAACGCACACTACGAAAATATTATAATTGTATAGACGCACTCATCAAAACAGAATTTGTATATATAGGAAAAATTATTGTAAATAAACTCGCTTTCTGATTTGGACTCGGACTTTACTTCATCGACAAGGGTATATTCCTTCACTGTGGCCAAGACACCTTTAGCCGTAATCAACTGCAAGAGTCTGTGCAGTTGGCAGTGAATATCCAACCTATTACCCATATCCTCCACACCTTCCGTCTGTAACCCGTAGGTCGCATGGTGCAGACATCCTTCTTATTTATATGTGTATATGTTAAATCTATGCTAGGGCTAGGGAATTAGGGCTCTAGGATTGTTTAGGGCAGTAGGAGTTAGGATTGATAGGTTTCTAGCTCTCTCCATAGATTATTTTAGTGAAATCCCCTCAGGATTTTACAAGACGTACAGCACGGAAGATCGCAGCTCTTAGGGTATCATACTTTCCTGGTCACTTCAGCTATTCCTGAGCTTTCTAATTATATTAAGAGAGCTCCTATAGCATCATTAAACCCTGGTACTTTCAGTGCCACCTAATCTACTATCTGGAAGTTATTATTATCGCGTGGCATCTATTTATAGAAATACGCATACCTCGCAGTCTCATAGCTTCCTGGTAAAGTGTCCTGCAAAAGACACTCCTGACCTCTCAGAACCTCCTATTATCATAATATATCACCCTAGATTTCCGTGGTTCTTCCTGAATAAATATCAAATGTGCTCCAGATCTTAAGAGACATTTTCTGTAGCATCATGAATTCCTGGTACTTTCACCTACCTAACGCCTCACGACCTGGTACAGTGTTTCTAGGTGCTGCCAGCTGCTAAACACGGGGAGTGAAGGAAGAGCGCCTTGGGACACTTCGCTTTGATACGAGACCTCCTATAGCGTCATTAATCCCTGGAACTTTCAGTACCACCTAATCTGGAAGAAATGCTTCAGATCTCGTGGCATCTATCCACAGAAGGATGAACACCTCTTGCAGTGTTATAGTTTCCTTTTTTTTATGATATATGAGGCAAACGAGCAGACGGATCACCTGATGGTAAGCGATTACCGCCGCCTATGGACACTTCAAACACCAGAGGTGTTGTGAGTGCGTTGCCGGCCTTTAAGATGGGAGTACGCTCTTTTCTTGAAGGTTTGAAGGTCGTATCGGTCCGGAAATACCGCAGGCGACAATCCATTCCACAGTTTAGCTGTGCGAGGCAGGAAGTTTCTGGAGAAGCGCACAGTTGAGGACTGCCAACCATCTAAGTGGTGAGGATGGTAATGTTGTCGCGTTGAACGATAGCGAAAAGAAACGGCAGGGATTAATCCGAACAATTCCTCGGAGCACTCCCCGTTATACATGCGATAGAAAATGCAGAGCGAGGCCACATCTCTACGCAGCGCCAAGGGGTATAGCCGATCCGAAATATGCTCGCTGTCGACAATTCGAGTTGCTCGTCGTTGGATGCGATCCAGAGGGAGAAGCTGGTATTGGGGTGCCCCTGCCCATAGATGAGAACAGTACACAGCAGCAGTAGTAGTAGTCCTGGTAGCAAAAGACAAGTGACTCTACGTGATACGATATGAACCATAGATTTGTCTACCTGAATGTCAAACAGAATGTCCTCGAGATCTTAGTACGTTAAGAGACACCTCCTATAGCATCATCACATCCTGGTACTATCAGAGCTAGCTAAGCATCTTGTGGTATTAAGCAGTGGGCTTCAGAAGTTGTTAGATGTGTGTGAGGGGTACTCGATGCCCCACGGACTAAAGTACAACGGGAAGAAAAGTGAGGTGCTTGTCTTTAAAGCGGGGAAAAAGAGCTACAAGACAATGCCTCCCGTGACTTTGGGAGGTCAAATGCTTAGAGTGACGAATAAGTTTAAGTACCTTGGTCATTGGGTCACCGAGGGGCTATCAGCCGATCTCGACATTTAGAGGGGGTGCAGCGCGTTGGCTGTGAGGGGAAACGTGCTGGCCCGCAGGTTTGCGAGGTGTAATAATGACGTAAAATCAACACTTTTTAAGGCCTTTTGTCAAACATTTTACACCTGCAGCCTGAGGACCGGCTACACTCAGCGGTCGTACAATGCCCTGCGCATACAATACAACAACGATTTTAGGATGCTATGTTCTATGGTGTATGGTATGTTCTTCTCCAGCTTGTCCTCCTAAGGTTGACGAAGACAGAGACTCCTGAACCAATTGCCCTGCTGGTATGTCCCTCAAAAACACTCCTGACATAACCTATTCACATCTAGAAAAACAGAGCTTTGATTCGATCATGGTCTCTTGGTATGTTCTTCTCCAGCTTATCCTTCTGAGGTTTCATATAAGAGACTCCTGAACCAATACGGGTGTATACTCGAATATTATTACTACGCTAAAAGAAAGAAGGCAAAAAAATATGCCTAGTGACGAAAATCCCATTCAGATGTCTCAAAGAATTATTAATCGGTTATGGCGCCTCGCCGGACGCTACCGCGTCACGCTCGCTTCGGTCGTTCGGCTCGCGCGCTGTGGGGTCGCAGTTCACCTAACAACCTAACCGTTTTTTTCTCCTGGGCGATCCTAGCCTGATCCCCGATTAACGTGGGCTGGTAATGTTCCTACCTGCGAGTTGTCTGTCTGCGAGTCATCGGTGGCGTTCTCGAGCAGCGCGGCGCACTCGGCGTGCAGCGCGGGCAGGTGCGCCGCCACGGCCGCGCGCTCGTAGCAGCCGCGGACCGCCTCCGTGGACATAGAGTGGAGGAAACGAGCGCCCAGGGCCACTTCTCGTTGGAGACCTGGAGACAATAACAACTTACAAAACTTGAAAAACCCCCGACATTTTCATTTCAAAGTCTACGCATGGCTAAGAACACTCGGGATGAAATTATCTATGACACAAAAAAAACCGCATTCAAATCGGTCCATCCGTTTGGGAGCTACGATACCACAGACAGATACACAGATACAAAGACACACAGATGCACAGATAGACACGTTAAACTTATAACCCGTCTTACTACCCGTCGTATAGTCCCTTTACTGTCGAGGATCAATTTTCGTCCGCGTAACCGGCTACTGCTAGCTCCTCCAGAGGCGCGCACCGTAGCGCGCAAAAACTCTCCTTTCGTCAGAGCTTTACACAGCCTTAATGCGCTTCTTGCATCAGCACCGGATGTGGACGTCTTTGGAAGTAGTTGGGGAATTGTGTATCGTGAATGCTTAAGGTACTGTGAGATGATGGATAGACGTAATTCTTCAGTCATATATTAATATGCAGTGTATATATCATTTGTAATTCACAGTGCCTTAGTTTTTAACTGTAATGCTGTGTAATTATGTTAAATAAATAAATAAAATAAATAACACCCCTCTCTTTGCGTCGGGGGTTACAAAAAGTATCACGAGACTAGAAAGGTGATCTTATCCTCCTAGCGTTTTTACCCGGTTGTGCCCTAAGAGCCTGTCCAGATGCTGTCAATAGTAAACTTGACAATTCGTCAATCATATTGGACCGCCACCGCAGGCCGCGCCAGTCTGTGAGAGGCCTGAGCTTTTTATAAAATCAAAGATCATCAGCCTCCTAGCGTTTTTTAACTTGTACGTTACAATTTGGTGCCGTGACCAGGATACTAAAATATTTAGTAAGAATAATCTAAATCCATGGGAAAAGGTAATGATAACGATGCTGATAAAAGGTAATTCAGGGTGTGTCGGACTTACCCTGTAGCACGTGTCGCATGTAGTGTGAGATGTCGCCGCCGCGTAGTAAGTCCGCCGCGAGGCGCGCGTGCGCCGCCTGCGCCTGCGCGAGGTACGGCTCCAGCACTAGCTGCTGGTAAAGGGCCAGTGGCGCGCGCACTCGAAACGATTGAACCTGTTGGACAAACATATATAAATGTTTTAACAAATATGTTTACAAAACTAAAAACCGCTTGACCCATGGACCTAGAATACTCAGGACAGGCTGTACGTGATGCCACAGTGAAGGACGTAAAGGCTCCTATGCAGCTAGATTAAGAACTGGTCTTAAAATGGCTGATGACTTGCCATAAACAACCTACTCCATTTGGACGGGTAATGGTTTATGTGCCACAACTTCATACCTACTAAATCAGTTGTGGCAAATAAAAAAAAGTGGAACTATGACAAGGACAATGAATAATATTACCCTTTCTGTCACACTTATCGAGATTTGCATGCTACCAGCTCGCGCTGTGTGTTTGGCTACTACGCTGAATGTATGTTTTGGGTCTTGCCTCTTATAAAATCTACGATAACACCGCCAACATAACAACGCCATCTACCGAAATCTCCCGCAACTATTTAGTACATCGAGATAACACAACGATAGCGCGATGCAGGATTCACCGCCAACCTAACAACGCCATCTACCGAAATCTCCCGCAACTATTTAGTACATCGACAGTGCTATGTATGGCGCAGCGCAGCACATCAGCATGCTTGGGGTCCGGGGGCGCGGCCCTCGCCTCATTCAAGGCGGCCACTATGCGCGGGGACAGCGCGGAGGTCAGAGGGCTCTGCTACTAACACCCACCTCTTATACAATCTACGACGACACAACGATAGCGCGGTGCAGGATTCGCCACCAACCTAACAACGCCATCTATTGCTACAATACTCACATCAACAGCGCTATGAATGGCGCGGCGCAGCACATCAGCATGCTTGGGGTCCGGGGGCGCGGCCCTCGCGTCATTCAAGGCGGCCACTATGCGCGGGGACAGCGCGGAGGTCAGAGGGCTCTGCTACTAACACCCACCTCTTATACAATCTACGACGACACAACGATAGCGCGGTGCAGGATTCGCCACCAACCTACCAACGCCATCTATTGCTACAATACTCACATCAACAGCGCTATGAATGGCGCGGCGCAGCACATCAGCATGCTTGGGGTCCGGGGGCGCGGCCCTCGCTTCATTCAAGGCGGCCACTATGCGGGAGGACAGCGCGGAGGTCAGAGGGCGGATGAGCACTCGCTCCCAGATGACTAGGCCCAGCTCGCCTACCTGTGGGTGGAAAGGAAGGTTAGGTTTATCAAAGTACAAAAGTTGGCCTTACCTAGGCTAACTATCTTAGTTTCAGGTAGACATTACCTCTAGCTGGCGCGAGTCGCTGTCAGGACAGCTAACGGTCGCCGCCATCCCGTAGATTATCTCCGCATCTGAGATCTGTCAAATAGAACAATCATGTACATCGATCGCTAAACTTATGCGGCAATGGGCAGGGCACATTGCACGTACAACCGATGGCCGTTGGGGCGGAAAGGTTCTCGAGTGGCGACCACGTACCGGAAGGGTTTTTTTACGGATTACAGGGCAAGTAGTGTTGTTATTGTGGCTAGGGTCTGCTGCAAGGTGGAGGTAGTTCCCCAGCTGTACTGGGCCCTACCGCTCTACTTATATACGTGCATATTTACGAACATAAGAACAGAGCAAGTTAAATAAAACCTCGTAAAATAAAAAAAATAAAAACAGCCCCCTTATTCATACAACTTAAAATGCCTCTGCTAAATAAAATGGTCTTTGTCCCTTTCTTACGAACACAAATGTCAAAGTGACAGATAAGGACAAACGAATTTTAACGCCATTTTAGTTAAAACAGGCTTGTAGTACGTTTATGAATAAGGCCGTAAGTAAATAGCCTTACGGCGGCTTTCTTACGGAATATTTGTACCTGGCCATAAAGTAGCAATTCTTCTTGGCCAGGGAGAGACGTAAAATGTTGTACTCACCATACGGGCGGTCACCACGGCGTCAAATACCTACGACTTACCCAGGGCGGTAAAAAGAAAGCATCCGATCGCATATTTATCGCCGTTGCCTTTAGCTCGGGCGTCAAATACCAGCGGCTTACCCAGGGCGGTAAAAAAGAAGGCCTCCACTCGCATATTTATCGCCGTTGCCTTCAGCTCGGGCGTTAACTACCTGCGACTTACCCAGGGCGGCAATAAAGAAAGTCTCCAATCGCATATTTATCGCTGTTTTCTTCAGCTCCTGCGTATCAACTACCGGCGACTTACCCAGGGCGGTAATAAAGAAAGCCTCCAATCGCATATTTATCGCCGTTTTCTTCAGCTCCTGCGTATCAACTACCTGCGACTTACCCAGGGCGGTAATAAAGAAAGCCTCCAATCGCATATATGTATATCGCCGTTACCTTCAGTTCGGGCGTCAAATACCAGCGGCTTACCCAAGGCGGTAAAAAGAAAGCGTTCGATTGTCTTTACCTTGTGTCTCCTGACATGCTGTAGGTTCAAGTAAGAGTAGAGGCTGTTCAGGTAGGCCACGCCTTCGGAATATTCGCGCCAGGCGTCCACGTAACTGCCAACAGACATACAACTTGTATAGTTATCAGGCCCAATTATCACCAACTTGACAATTGTCACCTGACACTGACAATTCGCCATACATTGCTTGTTCTAGAAGTTAAGGTAACTTCTAGAACAAGTAATGTATGAGCACCTGCTCGCTAGGTTACTTATGGATGTACAGAGAATTGTCGTTGTCAGGCGACAATTGTCAAGTTGGTGAAATAGGGGCCACATAACCTATAATTTATACAATTTATCCTGGGTTGTGAGTTTGAAAAGCTTTGCTTGATTTGTATCTATTATATACAGGATGATTCAGGAGACATGAGCAGGATCAACCCTACGGATTCAATAGTTTATAAGCTACTCAGTCGTACCAGCATTGGTAAGATTAACGTGAATTTTTTTTTAGTTGTGTAGGGTGACCATGATTTATTGTGAATGAAACACAAAATGTAAAAAAAAACTGTGGGCGTTTAATTTAATTACGATGGTAAAAGATCCATTAACATTAACTGTATGTGTAGGGTTGATCCTGCTCACGTCTCCTGAATCACCCTGTATATCGTCGTCTAGTAATAAAATATTTATAAATATTTGTAGAAAATATTTGTATATAAGTAGTAATCATTGTAATCAACTATTTAGCATCATTCTATCAAGTATTAGCATTAGTTAATGTAACGTATCGGTAAATGTAATCAATTATAACAATAAGTTTACTGCATGTTCACTATTGTTCACAGGTACAAGACACTTATACAAGTTGTGGTTACCTATAATTAGATAAGCATCAGTCATGATTGTTATATGTATAGATTTAAGAGCACGTAAGATGTATTATCTGTTGGTAATCCTTAATAAATAAATAAATAAATAAATAAAGTACCCATAACACAAGCCTTACTGAGGTTACTATGGGACTAGGTCGATTTGTGTAAGATTGTCCCCTTATATTTATTTATTATTATTATTATTAATCAGAAGAAACGGGGAGGATGTTGGCATTCAAGAAGTTCGAAATGTGTTAATTCAAAGAGTTATTTTAATATTCCTTGTACAAAAGTCTAGTTGAACAGGCATAAATTTAATTTCATTTAAATTAACCATTTGAAGTATATTTGTATCATAAATGGGGAAACACAAATAAAATATCATGTTTCATAGGCCAACGATTCATTCAAATACTTAGTACACTCCCGATTGCCAATTCAAGACCAAAAAATGTACATATTAACTGAAATCTATTACTATCAGTGCTACTGTACTGATATGTTATGTCCACATCACAGATAACCTCCAATAGATAGAGCCTATAAGCGATTTAGTTCGATGCACAGGTCACCACAGTTGGCGGTAGGTGCGGGTTGCGGGGAGGTCGGTAACGGCGCTGCGATTGGCTGTTTCGAAAGTAGCGCGCTTTGTCACATCGTGGCGCCAGAAGCTTAGTGATGGGATGCCTTGGTCGTTAACGGTGCCGCAATTAATTGTTAGTAAAATATTTTACATGGCGTAAGTAGGTAGGTACCTGTTAACATGGTTTAAATTTTTGAACGGCCGTCACTGTTATATTATTATCATGTTTCGTTCATCGACTATTTTGATCACCACAATAACATAAAAAAGCATGTTAATCACATCGAGTAGTCATATAAAATAGTTATTTCTAGGCATTTTACTGCATTTACTGCATTATCGTGTTTATATATGTGCCTCTGTCCCGTTCGTATTTACATACTTACTAGGAAAGGACGAATGCGATGTTTATTCGACATTAACGCGAATGTGCTAGCTCGGCTTACGAATGATATTTTAAGATTGGTATAGTTAGGTAAGGAAGACTTTACGACTTTTTGTTTATATAAAATCACTGGTAACCCAGTAAAGGTCTAAAGGTCTTTTTCCCTCTGGAAAACTAATACTAGTGCCTCTGCCAAATCTTGGGATTAGATGTCAAACGGACCCCGGGCCACAGATTATATAATAGTTCGAAGAACAGATACTCAAGTCTGAATAAAATATCGCATACCTACCTAACGCTTTTCATGCCTACTAAATTTAACAATGGAGCGACCTTGAACGCGCGGGTCGTTGCCCGCTCGTGCCGGCTAATCGACGCTAGGGTTGACAACGCTTTGACAGTTAGTGTTGAATGATTTTTTATCCTTCATTACATGTTCGGTTATTAAATTTAAGAGCGGTGAATATTATGAATCTGATGATTGGTGAATAATTTCAGTATGTCGAACGGGAAGTATTCGCGACGAAGTCATTTTTTAAATAATTCGTCTCTACTTTTATTGTGCGCTTAAGCAGCGTCCGGGCGCGTGCCAACCGACTGACTGAGTCTCAGCTAGCGGCGCGCAAAGTGTAGGTATCTAAGTTCTCACGCTGCTAGGTAGCACTGCCCAGGCTTTTAAGCCATAACCGGGAATATGACTCACCGGTCCAGCAACCCGTCGTGAGGGTCGTTGTTCTCAAGGGGAGCGGCGCCCCGCACGCGCTCCAAAAGTCCTTCTACATGCTCTTCCAAGAAACGTCTGAAAAGGCGATGTTAACATAGTATTTAAATTTTATTATTATAATTATAAGCTTTTCATTAACTTGCAATGTATTTTTGTCCGGGTGGAAACTTGCAACTGAATTTTGAAGCAGATATCTAAGCTTTTGATTAACTTGCAATGTATGTTTGTCCGGGTGGAAACTTGCAACTGAATTTTTAAGCAGATATCTTCAACCGATTGAGCTGAAATTTTGGGTAAAGGTTTAGTTTGGATGACAATTCAATATTATGGTACCATCAAGCTGATCTGATGATGGAGACAGGTGGCCATGGGAATTCAGGACTTAACCGACGTAACCCCGTTGAGTTTGGGCTCGTTAGAATGGTCTCAATGAGTAGTTGATGACGGTATACAGAAAAGTACAGTAGGCAATAAAAGCTTGTACCAAAAATGATTTTTTTGACAGAAACTTATTTATGACTAGCTTCTGCTCGCGACTCCGTCCGCGTGTAATTCGTTTATATAGTAGTTCCGTACAAACTTTAACCCCCCCATTTCACCGCCTAAAGGTATGATCAATAAAAACTATCCTATATCCTTCTCCGGGATTCAATCTATCTCCATACCAAATTTCATCTCAATCGGTTCAGCGGTTTAAGCGTGAAGAGGTAACAAACAAACAGATACACTTTCGCATTTATAATATTAGTAGGGGGATAAGGCAAGCGACTCTTAATCTCGAGGTCCTAGGTTTGCACCCCAGCTTGTACAGTTAGCATCAAAAGTAACTACGCAATCGCACACGTCAAAAGCTCTTATTCCCTTTTAGTAAAGACTTTTGACGTCTTCGTTTGCGTAGCTACTTTTTATGCTGACTGAAGGGTTTAAAAAAAACGAAATATCATTCATTATCTAATGGGGTATACAGATTGTGAGTTTACCCCAATTTATCAGTACAACATGTCAAAGTCATAATTGATTGTAGCGTACAGATGTAACAATCCGACCACATGTGCATGCAATTTCTCAGTACAACTCGTTTGGCAGATCAGCAGCGCAACATGCCTCCAGACGATAGCAATTATATAGTCAGCTTCTGATAAATTGGGGCTGACAAATCATGACATGTATAGACCCCATAACACAGCCTTTTCGGTGAAGACAACATCGCGAGGAAACCGGTCTACTACCAATTTGGTCTACTTTTCCTTCTGGATTGGAAGGTCAGATGACAGTCGATTTAGTAGTGTCTACCATACAAAGACCATTAGACCTATTTATTAAAGCATACCTACGGTTCAACCCACGTCTCAAATGTCACTGCGGGCGACATGTTTCGAACTCTGCGTGCCTCGAGGGCCGCGCGTCGTTCGGAGCGGGCGCGGGCAGTGATTCAAGAGACACCGCCGCAAAAACACTCATCCCGAAGAGTTGGAAACATGTCGCCCGTAGTGACATTTAATACGTAACCGTGTAATTATTAGCATTATTTCAACATGTCTCACTAAAGTTTAAATTCTATACTTAGTCTCGTCGTAGAGCCGATCGGCGAGCGGTTCGGGGTGCGCGACACAAAGCGCGTAAACGTCGCTGAAGCGGAGATTCCACACCGTGCGCTCCACCGCGCGCAGTCCCACCACACCCGCCACCTGGGCAGAAAAGAACATTGTACAACAAGTGCATAAAACAAGCCCTTTTTACACGACGGCGTTAGAAGGAGGGATATGTTTTTCGAGAGATATATGTGTCTACGAACGAAAGAACAGAAGTCTATGTAGTGCCGCAAAACACGGGTGTAGACTCGAAAATTATTATTACCCCAAAAGAAAGAAGGCTAAAAATATGCCTAGTGACGAAAATCCCATTCAGATATCTCAAAGAATTAAGAAGCTACAACCGTTTTAATATTGCATGTTAGAAAGAAAACGCTCGCAGATAGTGACGTCACAATCTGCGAGCGTCATAGTAAATGATAATCGTTTCATATGAAGGTGCGTTTTGCGGAAAAGGGACAGAACATCCCCCCCTCTTAAAACTTTGTGATTATTTAACCTCTTGCATTGCTTTGACTCCATTTCTAATCCTTTTTCGAGAAAATACAACATTATTAATTATTTTATTTAGTGACTACAACTCTACACCCCTATTGGCGCACAGAATGGGTGCCATTGCCATTATGTGGGGAGGGGGGCGGGGTGTCGAAACGATGCCAGGCAGCCGTTTAGTTCGACATGCGCATACCGGGTTTTGCCTTCTCAAGAAAATTCTATTTCACAGGTTACAGCCCAAACAGTTTCATGGATTTTGACATATGAGGTGTCGTATAGTTTGTGTTTAAATATTTAGAAAAAAAAAAGATTTTGAAAAAAATAAAAATTGTCCTGTACATTTTTCACCTTGCTTTAGTAAACAAGCAAGCAGTCCGCCTGATGGTAAGCCTACACTGTACTGCATACATATCATCATCATATCAGCCGAAAGACGTCCACTGCTGGCGTTAGGCATCCCCCAAAGAGTGCCACAATAAAATAGTAGAAATATACATATAATGCATGTAGAATTTAAATCACTGCCGCCATTATTGGCCTGTGCTTTGCCTGAGCCATAAAATTATTCGACATTTCGAAAGCATTTAAAACAATGTGAATAGGAAAGAAATGGGTCAATCAAGTGTAACTGATACAATAGTCGCCATTTAAATTCAACACATTTCGTGACAGAAACACAGATTGATAAAAAAATAACACATTTAGCTTTGTCACGAAATGGACCCTAACATTACTTGCCAACATTGCCTACTATGCTTTTGTGTGCACTATTTAACTATATGGCAGAATATTATGGGGTACATTACTATATTGTACTACCATTTTAATAGCTACCAACTTCCAAAAGTTATGTACAGTTTACTCTATCAGTAAGTATATTTGGAGCTCCTATTTTTCTGGCAATTCTTTGCTTACTTCCCACCTAATCTGTTTTGAGTAAAATCTCAATACTTACAGTTTTCATTTACATGTAAATGTGCACTCTTCTTATAGTTCAGATTAATGAGACCGACTTTTTATAAAACTGTCATTGAAATTGGAATCGTGAACCTTGGATGGTAGAGTTGCTTTCTGACTACTTTAATGCAATGCGGACAGCTCAAAAAATCTCAAATACACCTGTAAGGCATAATCCTTTTTTTTAATAATTATTTCTTTTAACCTGCAATCAGTCACAACAACTAAGAACAGATGAGTTTAAAGAAAGGCATAATGCTGTGACAATTTCCATGCTTACTATTCACATACCATGTTTATGTGCGTTCTTCGTGCCAATATGGCATGCTATTATGGGGTAATTATTTTGGTTGTTCTTACCGTTTCACGCAGGTTGGCCCACGTCTCCTGAAAGTCTATGTTCCGCGGCTTCAGAGACATCATCGGAGCGCTGGCTGGTATCGCCCTCTCACTCTTGACCTTCCAAACTCTTCGGGCCCTTGCCACACGTTTTACCAACTACTGTTGCGTCAGGAATGAATCCTCAATGATGTCTGAAAATAATGTGTTAAATTTGTTTAGAGCAATAAAAAAACAATAATCCATATAAATGGGGATCTCAAGATAACTTTGTTTAGGTCATTTTGTCAAACCTTTTATATGTGCAGTCTATGGGCTAAGTACACAAAAAAGGCGTACAATGCTCTGCGCGTCCAGTATAACAATGGATTTAGGTTGCAGCTAGGATTATCGCGTTTTTGCAGCGCATCAGGGGCCGTAGACAAGGTTACAGTCGACAAGCGCTAACGCCAATAGAAAATAATAAAATGTATGGGAATGACAGATGCCGACGAAACACTTTTCGTTAACATCTGTATTCCCATACATTTTATTAGTTTTCTATTGGCATTCGCGCTTGTCGATTGTAACCTTGTCTAGGCCCCCTGGTATGTTCACGGAGGCGCGCGTGGATAGTTTTAGCGCAATAATTCGCTAGAGGACTGCTTTCCTGATGCGGCGCGTGCGCCAGAGTCCCAACAGTCTCCTGAAGTTAGTGGTGGAGTACCCGGCCAGTGCAATGTGGAAACACTGGGACTCTATCCACATGGGCTCCAGAGGGTTTGTATACCATCCATACTCCATACTAATATTATAAATGTGAAAGTGTGTCTGTCTGTCTGTCTGTTACCTCTTCACGCTTACACCGCTGAACCGACATAGATGAAATTTGGTATGGAGATAGTTTGAGTCCTGGGGAAGGACATAGGATAGTTTTTATCCCGGAAATCATCCCCCAAGGGGATGAAGTGGGGGGTGAAAGTTTGTATGGAGCAACGATATAAACGAGTTCCACGCGGACGGAGTCGCGGGCAGAAGCTAGTTTATTATAATTTATGGAGTTACGAGTATGAATGATGTTCTAATATAGTAAGTAAGGCTGTGCTACAGTGTGGCTAAAGTGTATTATTATTTTTTACTAACATATTTTATGGACTTGGTCTGAAATAAATGAATTGAATCGAGGTGCTAACAAATGGAGCAAGCAAATCATCCAATGGTACCCTAGAGAGGGCAAACGAAAGAAAGGGAGACCTCGAAAGAGATGGGATGATGATATCAGGCAGGTAGGATGCACCTGGAGCAGATTGGCACAAAACCGGGTAGAATGGAGAAGGTTGTAGGAGGCCTTTGCCGAAGGGCAGGCGGACACAAAATTTAAAAAGTGTGAAATAGTGGATTTGTTAAAATAGTGATCTGTTAAATTAGTTATGAGTACCTATACATTTGTAACTATTACTTAGTGTCTAAGTGAAAAGAAAGGCTATTTTATTTTTATTTATTTTATTGATTGATCTTATAATGAAAGGGGAACGAACATTATTGTATACCTAAAGTTGCAAGTACATTAAAAGTCGAGTTTTGATGTACAGGTATGAAACTTATGCCAGTCGACCGAAAAAAATATTACAAACAACAAATACTCTTTCACAAAATGTCGTAAGTGATATACTTTTTGAGTTATTCCAGTTAGAAAATATAAAATATATTAAAAGAAAAACTCCATTTAATTGATTTAATAGTCTATTTTCATTATTTTAAAGCATTCCGCGTCACTACTAGTAATACATTGGGTTATCAATGTTATCATTATAATAAAATAATAGTATAAAGCTCAGATATATCCAAAACTCAGATAGCTGACGTATCCCACAACCACAACACAGCCGCAAAATTTAAATGGGACTGGACCGAGCATGTCTGCCGCATGCTGGAAGCGTTGTGGGCTACAATTACCACCAAGTGGGTCCCACAGAACCGAATACGGCGTCGCGGTAGACCACGTAGGAGATGGCGAGACGAGCTTGTTGTCTTTGACCAAGACTGGTGCGAGTCTGCCCAGGACAGGGATATGTGGAAGAAAAAGAGAGAGGCCTTTGCCCAGCAGTGGGACACTAGGCTCTTAATAATAATAATAGTATACAGTGCGGAGACTCGGTTTTCCGAGTGGCTGGTGGAGGGTAGATTTCAACCGGCTGATCTCGGTCTACCCTCCCTTGTCTTCTTGGGTTTTCCTTTGCCCATTGGGGCGACGAGGGGCCAGTGACACACACACACACAGTTTCCATCAGAGTGTACAGTCGCCATCAGATATATCGGAGCGGCCAAAGTGCTCACAAATATCTGAACTCGTCTCTAATGCCTCGACAATAGAGACGTGTACAGATATTTGTGAGCACTTTGGCCGCTCCGATATATCTGATGGCGACTGTACATTTTAGAAAAAAAAATATCTGTTGTGAATTATCTATCTATCGTTATTGATATTTACGCAATGTCAAGTAACTTAGGCCGGCCAGTTCCGGCTGTTTCTTCTGCGGAATTAGTACTGCTCGCCCTAGAGGTGGACGCAGTCCGCGATCACAAATACGAAGTTATGAGCTTTGTGAGCAATTACCTAAACCATCATCCTTGTGTCCAAAACTATGCCAACCATCTACTTATTCAGCAGCGGTCAACGGCAGGTAATATTGGGTAATCGAACTGTTGGTTGCTGTTCCCACGTCATGAGCGTTGTGTGGTTCATGTCATGGGCTCGTCACCAAGAAACACCCCCACTGGCTCCTGCGGCGTTTCTAGACTCTATGGCACGATATTGAAAATGAGGCTAATGGCGAGTTTTGAAAATCATTTTTACATTTTTGTATATATTTTGAATTTGTCAATGTTAATACCTACTATTATTTTATTAATATGATAACCCAATTTATTACTAATAGTGACGCGGAATGCTTTAAACTGATGATAATGGAGTTTTAAATCAATTCAATGGAGTTTTTCTTGTAATATATATTATATTTTCAAACTGGAATAGCTCAAAAAGTATATCACTTACAACATTTTGTCAAAGAGTATTTGTTGTTTGTAATATTTTTTCCTATCGATTGGCATATGTTTTATACCTGTACACTAAAACGCAACTTTTTATGTACTTGCAACTTTAGGTATGCCAGAGAGGTTCGAACCCCTTTATTTTATAATGAAAACACAAATGGTTGGAGACTGTTACCAATGTTTGTTTTACACATTCAGATAATTTCTCTTGGCAGGAATTCAAAGAGATATAAAGTTATATTTCAGTTTTGTAGTCCTGGCACTGTGTTGCATGAACATGCTACATATGTTGTTTCTGTGTTATTGCAGCAAGCAAACAAACATGTTATCTATATATCTATTGATCAATGTGAGATATGGTGAAGGCCCTTTAAGGATATACATCCAGTTCAACTCAGCTTAGTAAGGAAAAAGCTATCACACACGCTGCATGATCATTGACCTCTGCCAACGCAATTTGAAGAAAAAAACAATAATACAAACCTGACCCTGTTCAAAACACTTTACCAGGCTGTTTGAATGACCGCCTTACGAACTAACGACCAAAATCCAATGTCATCAGTGACAATGAGCGGAACTATTTTTCACCTTTACACAGCTGAATTTCTTCAAAATATAAACACGCATTGATTTTGTCTGGGACGCTCGGGAGCCCTGGATGAATGCTTGCCGCGTATAAGCCGAACAAAGACTCGATTTGGCACCGTGTCAAGCCAGCGACCTTAAAATTACTCAGCAGAATTAGCACCAAGAAAAATACTAACAAACGCACATAACCATGAAAAGAAACGCTTTTACAGTGTAAAACTAGCTTCAAACCCACCTAGTTTGCCCCCGGTGAATTATCAAATGTGCCGCTAAGTGGGAACTAAGGAAAAATTGCCGGTTTCAGTTGAATTTAGATTGAAATAAACAATTTATTCGCTCGCACGCAGTAGATTCCGAAACTCTCTTCAGTTCCTTTGACGTTTAGAAGGTGTCATGGCGTTGTTGACAGCGGATGAAATGCGTTTCAGTTTTGCATTGGAAAAACGTTTTGTAAACTTGCAAAGGCGGGCTTATTTTTGATATTGCTATAGTATTCTAGAGTAAATAAGTAAATTGTAAATTCAAAGAGATACGACTTACTAAAATATACGTAATGTCTTTGTCTAAATGATTTACAAAATGGTTATCGTCCTATTACAAAATAATATCTATCCCAATGTTTCCTCTAGAACTTCAATGTCTCAATAGATGGCGTACTATGTGACTTCAATATTTTTAGTTACTCTACTCGACACCAGATGGCCCATGTCGACTGTATAGCTAATTGATGGAAGGGAAAACCCGTAACCGATTAGTCAAGGATTGCACGTGTTTCTACGGATCCCGTATTCTTAATCACTAAAAATTGTTAATTACTCTTCTAAATAGCCGTAAATGGCGCTTTGATTTACTTATGGAATTTTCTATTACTTTTCTATATTTATAAACTGAAGTCCAAGTCAATCCACAGAACACTCTGTGGTTGACAACAAGAGACATAATTGAAAAACCCCCGACATTTTCATTTCAAAGTCCAATATCTCAAAAAAGGCTAAACAGATTTTTATGAAAATAGCTAAGAACACTCGGGATCACATCAGCTTTCGAATAAAAAAAACCGCACTCAAATCGGTCCATCCTTTTGGGAGCTACGATACCACAGACAGATACACAGATAGGTACAAATGACACGTTTAACTTATAACACCCCTCTCTTTGCGTCGGGGGTTAAAAAGCAGGTTCTACACTCTCAACACAGCGCATCCTCGATAGCTCTAGCATGCACTTATTTTCGAACGAGCGAGCGAAGCGAACGAAGTTCTATGCTTCAGCTTGGGCCGAAAATCGTTTGTCTGTCCAGTGTCTGTCCCGCTGTTCTCCTCTACAGCCCCCCTATTCTGTAACTTGTTTTAAGTTCACCTCAACGCTCACCCATAAATATATCTTGACACCGCGATGCGTAAGTAACAAGCGTAGGTAGAGGTCTAGTTTCGTGACGGGTGACCGTCGGGCCCTGGAGTCAAATTCACTAAAATATGATCTATTTCGCGACGGCGTTCCAAGACATCACCTCACTCATCACTCCACCTCTCACCTCACCTGTCACCTCTCGCCCCCCGCCTAATGCGACAGACTACCATCATCAACTACTCATTGAGACGATTCTAACGAACCCAAACTCAACGAGGTCACGTCGGTTAAGTACTGAATTTCCATGACAGCGAAGCGAGCGTGCCGCTGCAGCGGCCGGCGAGGCGCCAGAACCGAAAATGTGCTATTTTACTTCCTCATATTAAATGTTCGGTTCTGGCCCTTCGCCGGCCGCTACCGCGGCACGCTCGCTTCGCTCGCTCCGCTCGCGCTGTAAGGTCGCAGTACACCTAACACTCCTCCTCGCTTCGCTCGTCGTCGTAACTAACGGAGACCTGCCTTAGGGTATGTTGAATTGGCCTTTTGCGTTGTTTAAAAGCTTTTAGTTAACTTGCCCTGTTAGTATGTTAGTATAGGACAAATCTTGCAAGTTAAATTTGACCCACTTCTCGGTGTCCGATTGAGCTGAAATTTTGGGTATAAGTATAGTTTGGATGACAATTTAATATTATGGTACCATCGAGCTGATCTGATCATGATGGAGACAGAAGGTGGCCATGGGAATTCAGTACTTAACTGACGTAACCCCGTTGAGTTTGGGTTCGTTAGAATCGTCTCAATGAGTAGTTGATGATGGTATACAGAAAAGTACCAGTCGGCAATAAAAGCTTGTACCAAAAATTAAATTCTTGACAGAAACTTATTATATTTAGACGTTCTGGACAAAAATACAAATTACAAATTGTAACCCCCCATTTCACCCCTTAGGAGATGACTTTCGGGGAAAAACTATCCTATGTCCTATCCCAGAATTCAAATTATTTTTGCACCAAATTTCACCTAAATCGGTTGAGCGGTTAAGTAGCTCTATAGAAATTGTAACCCCATTTCACCCCTTTAGGGGATGACTTTCGGGATAAAACTATCCTATGTCCTTTCCCAGAATTGAAACTATCTCTGAACCAAATTTCATCTCAATCGGTTTGGCGATTTAAGTATCTCCATAGAAACGTCAACCCCCCATTTCACCCCCTTAGGGGATGAATTTCGTGAAAAAAACTATCCTATGTCCTTTTCCAAGATTCATACTATCTCTGCACTAAATTTCATCTCAATCGGTACGGCGCTTTAAGTATCTCCATAGAAATGATTTCCGGGATAAAAACTATCCTATGTCCTTCCCCAGGACTCAAACTATCTCTATACCAAATTTCATCCAAATCGGTTCAGCGGTTTAAGCGTGAAGAGGTAACATACAGACAGACAGACATACAGACAGACATACACACTTTCGCATTTATAATATTAGTATGGATATAGATATAGTAAGTATATAGTATAGTATGGATAGTATGGATGGATTATCAATTATTTAGGCGGACGCGCCGCGGGCGCGTTGGGTGCGACGGGCCGGCTCGCCCGTCGGCGGCGGCAAACTAACTACCAATTTGTTTTTGCCATTGCCAAATATTTTTCAAAGCTTTCTCTCTTTAGGAATAACGTCCAAATTCGAACTATTCGAATTTGCAAGAACAGCAGACGGCGGCGGCGAACAAAACCTATCAATTTGTTTTTGCCGTTGGTAAATATTTTTCAAAGTTTTAACTCTTTAGGAATAACGTCCAAATTCGAACTATTCGAATTTGCTCAATAGCAAAACGGTGAAGGACGCTTAGACAAAATTACAAAATTTGCAGAATATGCTATTGCAAAAAGTGTTTAACGGCTTTATACTCTTACGAATAGCGTTCAGTTTCGAATGAAGTTAAATCGGCTAGCAGCAGAATATAAAAGTTGCTGAGCTCCTTCACATCTGACGTCACAAAAATCGGTCGCGTATTTAACAATTTTTCCCCATCCCAAAAGGTGCTCAGCGCCGCTAAAGAAGTTTTCACTTCAAAAATATTCTAATACAAATTTACAAACCTTATCTGAAGAAATTAAATCTAAAAAAATGCCACGCTATGTCCTATTCTAAAGTCTAAACTACAATATGAAAAAGTTTCATCAAAATCGGTTCAGTAGTTTTTGCTAAAATTTGTCACCAAAAATATACGGTTTGTCATCGCTGCCACGCGGCGTTCACTTGACAACAAAAGATGGCGCTGTTACGTATACCTACACGACTTTATCCAATCGGTTATCCTCAAATTTGGCCTGCGGGTCACCTTAACTCCATCAAACTTTTTTATTCGCTACTAATGGGGCTTCTATACTTTTCCGGAAATGTCTGGCCGGCAACTATGGCCGTCCCTCTCTTACTCACATATTAGACAGCGACACCAATAGTTGCCGGCCACATATTGCAGTGAAAATATGGCCCGTCTAGAAGCCTCTTAAGGCTAGAATATGCGTTGAAATTGGTTTAAGGTAGTTTGTAGTTTTTTTTTATAGTTTTAGGTTTTATTTTATGTTAGCATGTTGTGTTTGGTTCCTTATTTTTATGTTTTTATATTTTGTATGAAGTATAGGTTAGTTTAAGCGTTGGCCTTATGCCGCGCATGCACAGGCCAGTTGGGCCGTGGCTAAGATGCGTGAACTATTCCGTACATTTTTTAATTCTATGACAGTTTCCAAAGCCTGAGTTCATCAGTCTTTCATGGAAATAGTGACATTAGTGACGCCACCATATCCGTATTTCTAGTTTTGTTTTCAATGACTGTACTGAACCTTAAAAAGTTGTTCAAATTTTCCTAAATGTTGCAAAAAGAGGACTTAATAAGCTAGCTTACTGTTAGGCCCTGTTCAGATTATCCGATCTGATCCGGAGCCGACACCGATAAAAATGTATGGAAAACTGCTTTCTGTTCACACTGCACGACACGATATCGGTCTCATTCCCATAGGGGGCTGTTACACGGTGATTCTTATCACACGATACACTCATATCACAATACGTGAATATTGAAACAAAATAGATACAATTTTGAAAACTACAATTATTATTGACATCCGAGTATGGTGGTAATAATCACCGTGTAACAACAGACATTTTTTATCGGCGCCCAAGGCAAACAAAGACGCCAAGAGACTCCAACACACACGTCTGCGACAGGCGTAGGCGTTCACGACAATGAATGGGTTAAGTAAACCTCTTTCTTCTTTCAAAATCTTGAATATGTAAAAATGAGTTTGTTTGTAATATTTTATGAAGTAAAAAGACATGAGAGTCCAATTAAAAACAAAGAGTACTATATTTAAAAATAAATTAAATGTTGACACAATACTGTGTGTCTGTCATTCATTGTAAACATTGTAAATAGATCGTTAATTTCGTATTTTGTTAACTTTTTTGATCTTGTAGCCGACTCAGAACATATATTTTCTCATGCTGAAGAACTTACTACAGGTTTCAGTTCAATTTTTGTTTATTTTTTACTGTGTTATATGTTATGTTAAGTCAAAACAGAGGGGCTAGTACGCTAAGTTTTATGTCGGACATAAAGCATTCATCCCATTCAGGCCAATATGCGAGTGCAAGAGGGACAAATGCTTTATGTCGGACATAAAACCTAGTGTGCTAGGGGGGCAGGAGGCACATCACATGATGTCACGCGGCCACAGTCACGTGATCAGTGCAAAGTAGTTCTTTAAAATTTCTATTTTCAGGGCTTTTTCTACAAAAATATGAAAAAATATGAGTTTTATGCAACTCTCCAGCATGAGACGAATGTAATGACATATAATTTATCAAAATTGGACCATAACTGTAGATCTGATGGGGTGTACAAAAGTCGGCTTCGCGTAATATATATACTTATAGACTTATAGATTATAGATTTTGTGTCAGAGGTCTAGTTACGTTAGAGCCATGACGGGTGAGGTGAAGTGCGTGAGCGCGTTCAGAATAACAGCCCAGGACATTTTTATAACAGACTAGCTGCCCGATGTAGAGGGAATGGCTGCAGAGCCGAGAGACCGGTGAATGAGGTCATTGAGGGCAGCGTGTCTGAATGGCCGACCGGCACTCGACTGGCAGTGAAGGCCGTGGTGACCAAAGGCGTCAGCCGATCCTCCGCAGCGGCTCACAGGCCTTGATCCCTAGCCTAAGGCACACAGCTACACGCAATGCTCCCGGGTCCAACAGGGAGCCAATGTTCCGCGACGGAAGAGCATGTAGCCAGTGCCCCGACTCCGGCTCAGACACTACAAGCAGTCGAGCGTGATCACCAGTGTTGAGACTATTTTGTAGGTGTATTTTGTGGAAGGTTTTGTCAATTCAATGATCCCAGGCAGCTTGGCTGGCTTTTTCAGTAGGTGGGCATTCAGTAGGGTTCCCGGCTCTCCAAATTGACTCTGCATCAGCCAAGCCTGCCACTACCACATCAGCGGGTTTGGAAACATTTAGAATTCCACTGATGAGGGTAACAGTGCTGTGGACAGATGAGAGAAAGGAAGAGCCAGGTCACCTGTACGTTGAATGCCCAGTCCGCCATATTTAATAGGCAGAGTTGCCTGGGAGTAACCTGGGACCAAGTAAGAGGATTGAAGGAAATATTTAAAATATTACTCACAGAATCTTTTAGCACATTGTCAATTGATGATGTCAAAATAGGGAATTTCCAAACCGAGCAGCACCGAAGAATATATAAGAATTTTGGAGAGAAAAGACACAGGCGTAAAATGTAAATGGCAATGTGAGGGTGAATCTTTAAATAACATGTCAGATGAATTGTGGAAACTATCTAATTAGTAATGGGATGGCGTCTTCATAGATTGGAGCACCGAGTAGGTTGAGAGAATCGCGGGACAGTAAAGAAAAGTTGGGTGTGACATTATTGAAACTTTGTATGATGTCATCCCTAGTACTGACAGGAAGATTGTCTGATATAAAAACTTCACATTTATTAAAATTTAGTGTTAGGCCTATCTCAGAAAACCGTTTTGTAATTGTGTCCAAATCACATAAAACGGAAGACGCCTTCCCTCCTAGAGTGCCGTCGTCAAGGTACCAAATATGAAGGTCGGATGTAAGCGTTGTGATTATTGGATTGATGGCGAGACTAAAAATTGCAGGCCCGAGAGGTTCTCCCTGCTGACAGCCAACGCACGACGATATTTCCTTGTTTCCAAACATTAATTTTGACGGTAAAGCCGATCTAAAGTTTATTTGTTTATATTTTCCTGAATACTGAGTATTTTCCTGTAGATATTATTTTATATAACAATGTCTCACTATACATATAATATTTGAAGTTTTGGGTCGTGTCTGCAGCTCTTAACGAATATATTTCAAATGATATCATTTTTTTTACCGATATTATGGGTGTGTTTTACTGAAGTGCAATGTAAGTATGTAATTTAATAACCTTATTAGTATTTGGTAGGTTCATAAAATTTTATATTGAAAAAAAAAAAATGGCTTATATTAATTCAGATCCCTAGTTCGCCCGTGTGAAGTCACAGTAGGTAGAAAAAAGTGACACGGTCGGTTTTCATACAGATTGAGGTGTTTAAGTTATCTAGTGTATATCTTTATCTGTGGTAAACAGTATGGGGTTATGTACGGAGTATAGTACATGAGCATGAGGTAAATGACCTCCACGGCTTTTCTGGGTTTGGCTAGCATTGGTCAAATTTTTGTACAAATTTAGACGAAAAACAACTCTGCTTCAACGAAATTCAGAACTTGGAATTCAAACGGTCACGCATCATTTTGATAATTTCGACAAAAGAGTGCGCACGTCCCAGAAAATCCGTATCCCACCAAAAACATAAATCTGTAAATGGAAGCCAAGTTTAATATTAAGAATATGCGTGGTTGTCAACTTCGCCGAAAAAGAATTGAGATCTAAATGGGTGCCAAGTTCAGTAGATAATCCTAAAATAAAATGTATTCTTAAGAACATACAATTTCTTATTTTTTCTAGGTACTACAACAATATTTGATAATATATAAAAGTATCATCATCATTCTCCTAGCGTTGTTCCCGGTTATGCCCCTAAAGGAGCTCGGGGTCCCCTTTGACACCTAATCCCAAGATTTGGCATAGGCGCTAGTTTTACGAAAGCGACTGCCATCTGACCTTCCAACCCAGAGGGAAAACTAGACCTTATTGGGATTAGATCGGTTTCCTCACGATGTTTTCCTTCACCGAAAAGCTAACGGTAAATATTCCGTACATAAGTTCCGAAAAACTCATTGGTACGAGCCGGGAATGTCCTATGTGACTTCAATATTTTTAGTTACTCTACTCGACAACAGATGGCCCATGTCGACTATAGCTAATTGTTTCGAAGGGAAAACCCGGCGTGACCGATTAGTCAAGGATTGCACGTGTTTCTACGGATCCACGTATTCTTAATCACTCTAATAATTGTTAATTACTCTTCTAAATAGCCGTAAATCGCACTTTGAATTACTTATGGAATTTTCTATATTTTTTCTATATAAACTGAAGACAAGTCAAACGGCTCGGACTATGTTTTAAGCTTTTTGACTAACTTATCGTCAGGATTATGACGATTTTTTTATAAGTACCTATCCGTCCCAAGTTATCATTCAGTTAAAGTCAAAATTAAAGGAGGCAAACGAGCACAAAACCCTGTCAACGAATAGCAGCGTGTAAACTTAGTAAAGAATCAAATAAAAAAGGGGCCAAGTGCGTGTCGGACCACGCACAACGAAGGGTTCCGTGCCCATTAAAAAGGTCGTATCGTTACTGAAATCTTATGGCACTTACGTCCTTTTCTTTAAGGAAGGCAGTTTTTTACAAATCATTCGAAAACCTTTGAACCGATCTTGTTCAAAACCATTTTCCAGCGATAATGAATTAAATAAGCCCTATGTCCATGATTTTTTTCATATTTTTATGAAACACACACAGGGGGACACAATTTTAGTGACTTTCGGGCCGATTATCTCCGACTCTATTCACTTAGCGACAACAATATACACCTATCCTCAAAATTTTATTCAAACACACCTTATTGTTTTCGAGTAAAATGCCTGACACAGCACAGACAGACAGACATGACAAATCCAAAAAGGTTCCGTTTTTTGCAATTTGGCTACGGAACCCTAAAAATACTGTTGAAGTCACGGCAATAGAGAGATCTCTCAGGGACCGAAGTCCCATGAGAGTTGTTTGGATTTTATATTTATGCCACTGAGTTATGAAACTTCTTAGCCCGATGCAGAACAGGTCAGATTCGACAGCTGACAGGAGTGACGCCACAATACTTTTGAAACATAAATGACAGTCGTAATACTCGTAATAGCTCACATCGATCGTAATTTTGTTTATACTGTTGGTTTATGGAACATCAAACAAACTACTTGGTAAGGTTGCATGGATTATTGTCTTTGACATTGTGTACTTCCGTCCATAAAATTAATTACTCTGTCGTTGGCTTTCAACCGTTAAACGTTGTTTTATTTCAATAGGTTACGGGCCCGTTATGCTCTTTAGATAAAGTTGGAAGTGAGTTTTTTTAGATAGCTAACATAGATTGAAACAGAAACAGTGCTAAAGGATTTTTTTGTTCCGAGTGATTCCGTGATGACAAAATGTCTTCAAATTCGTTTCTAACTATACTTGAAACCATAATCAGATTCCACAAAAATAACCTTAAAATTAAAATGAAAAAATCCGCCAAAATTGAAGCGCAGTTTTAGCGGATGCGGAAGTAGTGAATATGAATGAATATGAATATGAATATGAATATGATTGTCTTACTATTATTATTATTGGCTGACTGTTTATGTATTATATTTATATATTTTTATTTGTGTTATTGTATATATGAATGATTGTGGTATGTATGTTTATATATAGAGCTATTTATGTACGTGTAGTGATATAATTATTATGGTTTTTTGGCTTATTATAATCTCTGCACCACCTACTACATAATCTAGTTTTATCTCTTTCTCCGATACCCAAAGGTTGTCTGGAAGAGATCGCTCTTCAGCGATAAGACCGCCTGTTGTCTACCTCTACCTACATGTTATTGTATTGTTTCTCTTTTTAACTGCTTTGTTTGTGTGAGGTGTGCAATAAAGAGTATTTGTATTGTATTGTATTGTAGTGCAATTCACGGCAAAAAAGAACCCCACGCGGCGCTTACCGCGCGCGCGCGTTTCAGATATTTTCGCTATTAGTAAAAAAACTTCTTTTCGTTTCTGTGACCAAGAGCAAACAAATCAAAAACGGATTTGTTCGATACGATTGTAATTTAGTCTCAACGTGTTTGATGATCGCGTGATATCATAAAATGGACGTTGTTTATTTTCGGTTTTTAGTGTTTGACCCTAAAATCCGCATCCGCCTACGCATCCGCGGATGTCAAAAAAAATCGCATCCGCGGAAACCCTGGTCTATACCTGGCTTTATATCGCTCATATACATCCCACAGCAGACGCAGCGTTGTTATACAAACTTAGTTTTACGTGCGGCGAAATGACCAACTAATGGAACTAACCATTTACCTATCATATTACTATATTTATTTTTCATTTCTCATGCTCTAAAAGTTCGTCTTTATGCTGTGCGTAGGTGACATAAAGTCGTTTTTTATGCTCTAGAGCCTAAAGTAAAATCTTCGTCGAAGACCAAGGCAATCGGTCCAACAGCCACACGAGCAACTTTAACTTCATAGAACAAACTCTTTATTTATTTATATTTTTATGTTTCGTTAGTATTCTAACACCAAGGATACCAACAGCCAAAGTACATAATAAAACTTTATGAAAAAAGATTTCATTTCCTCGCAATCGAAGTGAAAAGTAGAGTGTAAGTACAATTCGTCCATAAAACCCATTTTACACTCGATTTTATATCCATAAACGTCTCGCGTAAAATGGTGCGTTTTATGCACTTGTTACAATCTACTATATAATATCCGTTAAGTACATTCATGATGCTCACGTTCGTTTTGATAATAACATGACAGTGACAACTGAGCATGCGATGAATACATTTTATAACAATAGGCAAAACAATGTGTTAGATATAATTGATTCCTGAGATGAACAATATTTTATTTATGATTTCTCTTGATAAAAACATTACTCTATGAATTTTAATTTAAAAAAATACACTGCCAGGTTTTGTTTAGTTTTTACCGATACGTTCGGAATATAAAGTACGAACCGACGAGTACGACTATAGGCCAGATTCGAGCAAACTGGGATAATAACCTAATCTTAGGTTAAACATAAAAATTGTACAGACTGGAAATAAAATATTCTTGTATGGCCAAATTGAAACTAAATAAAAAAAAACACCTCACCATTTTCAAAGACAGCGCCATAGGCAACCGCAAAACTAAGTTGGTTTAGAAACAGCGCTCTGTTTGCATACAAGATGCCTTATTTATAACGCTTGCACCGAGACAGCCATCATTGCGATATTGTCCGGCGCGCGGTGGTGTTCTATTTTCGATTATTAATTTTTAATTTTCGAGTGTTTCGTTTGTTATTGTGACTGGCAGGTTTGTTTTTAATTATTTTTTTTAAACTAAGAAAATCGTGTCGTTGGTGTTTATATATATTTTTGTTTATTTGGTTTTAAAGTATGGACTTTAAATAATCTACTTGGGTTTTTATTCCGGATTTAGCGTGACGTGAATTGCAATCATGTGATACCTATTTTAATGTTATTTTCTATGGTGATCAGTTGAACACAGGGTGTAAATATGTGTAGATGACTAAGTGTGAATGGTTTAAGTTGTATGATTCATAATCATACTCTTATACATATATTATATACTTATAAATATAATCACGTAAATAAAATCCATCAATAGAATAAAATAAGTGAGGAGATCAGGTGCAATTTATAAAGTTCTTTGGTAAGTAAGTACTTTATATTACTTATATAATTTTTAAATATCTACCTTCGAAATAAAAATTCATTGGTACTAATATATTTTTAGTAGTATTTAAGCTTTATTGCACAAAATTATGGTATAAAAGGCGGACTTAATGCTATAAAGCAAACTCTACCAGTCAACTGCATGGCAAAGCAGATAAATTATTTTAACCAGAGAATATAGACCAAAATACTTTCAACTGTTAGAAGTTAGTTTAGTACCTATATTTGGCCATAATATTTACTTCATAACCCTAGCTGTTGTGGCAGAATACTGTCAAGTACAAACATTATGACATTGAGATGAGACATTATGATATTTGACTGAATCATGGTGCCGATACCGCTCAAGTGCGAGCCGGTCTCGCGCACCGAGGGTTCTGTACAAACTTGTAGCTATTTAAATTGTTCTGGGACCGAGTCTTGAAGACATCATGACTGTCAAAATCACTCTCCTACACGTTTATAAACTTCGGAGGTAGGTAAGTATACTTAATATGTAGTTTTATTTACTTGACGAAATTGCATCAAAGTATTCCATTAAATTAGAAAAGTTGAAAAACCCCCGACATTTTAATTTCAGTCCAATATCTCAAAAACGGCTGAACAGATTTTCATGAAACATGGCTAAGAACACTCGGGATAAAATTATCTATGACACAAAAGAAAGGGCAAGAAATATTAACTGATGTTGACTTATTATTAAAAGTAACCCGCGTTATGTGCCTAAAATGCATGAAGTTCCATATTTGTAAAAGTGATAAAAAGTACACGAATGCATAGGTACTGTTCCAGATTAGTTTCGCTCCTTCTAACTTGTAAAGCTGGGCTACGCTAGGCGAGCCGAGCACGAGCCGAGCACGTGTTCGCGGCGTCAAGTGGCGTTCGAGGCTTGTAAGTCGGTCCACGGTTGGTGTGCCAAACGAATTGTGGCTCCGCTCGTGATCGGCTCGTGCTCGGCTCGCCTAGCGTAGCGCAGCAAAAAGCTTTACGACGTTGTACTTACATGCAAAAATACATGAAACTACAACTTACGCGTTTAACCGTAAAATTAACTGCCTAGTATCCATTTTTCTACTGCCAAATACTTGAAATTGAAATTATTGAAATTATTTATTTGCATAGACACAGTAGTCACATTTAAATTTAAATACAAAAAAAATACATATTTAAGTAACAAAAACAGGACCCACTCATTGCTGAGTGGGCTCCTTTTTTGAGACAACTAATACTTTTAGGTATACTTAGAATTCTGTAAACTGTTTTTGTTATTGTTGTTTCGAAATAAATCTTATTCATTCATCCAAATATTTACTTCTACTAATATAAGCGACGAGTTTTAATTTAGTTTATGTTTTTTTTTATTTTTATTTATTAACCTATGTTGTGTCCCACTGCCGGACAAACCTCACTCTTATTATTGTAGGAAATTTCAATTAAAAGTATTAATTGAAATCATAGATAAAAAATCAATATTTTTTATTTCTGTAAGTATTCAAATGTTTTTTTTTTTAACTCAAATCTTTGATGTTCTTCTAGGTACATGATAATACCTACACATATTTATAAATAATAATAATAAATCCTTTACTCAAGACAACTGGGGTCTACAGTGTTAATACATACTTATCCTAGGTTCGTTATCTTATATATTAAATTAAATTAAATTAAAATACACTGGTTGGGGGCAAGTTCATTTATGAAGTACTGGGAGACCGAGCTAAATCGTTCTTGCCCCGGTAATTGTAAGTCTCATCGAAATCGTTAGATCCGTTTACCCTCTTTTAACCTAAAATGTTGCTTGTTTAATAGCGCATCTAGAAAGTAAGATACTTAAGTATTTTGTTACTTTCATGAAGCTTGACTAACGAAAAACCGCATGATAAGCTCAATAAGGCTTGTTTTATGGGAACTAGACGACGAAATATTTAATATGTATAAATATGAAATCCTTAAATACATTGAATATAATAAAATCTCAATTACTTGTTTCCTGAATGCTTTAAATATTCCACAAAGGAAAATTTCCATAGGTACTCATTACAATCGAAATAATTCAAGCGAAACCACCACACATTAAATACTAATTTGCTTTAATGTGGATCAAGTAATCGTATTTAACGATAATTATTAATTAACTTAATTAAGTAGTTATGTAACTAGGATGATTATCTGATTATGATTAATGATTATAGATCGCCAGGAAATTACTTAGAACTGATTGTAAAAAAATAATTATAAAAACTTACAATACACTTTAATTCATTCTTGATTAAATCTACATTATATTCACGATTATTTATAAAAATATGTTAACGATTTCAAGGTTTTTCAATTTTATGCTGTTAATCATGTTACTTAAAGATTTTTTATATATCCTACTGAAGTTATTAGTAGATATAAATATGTTGAGTAGGTTATTAGGTATGTATACATATGAATCAGAATTTTTCATTTTATGATGTAAAATTATATAAAAATATGTTACTGAATGGTATTGCAAATGGTAAAATATCTTAATTAATTTGGTTAATTGTAAACTTTTTCTCCTTGCTGGGTCACCCTATAAATCTTCTGTAACAAGTTTATACAACGACGGTGGCAAAGAAGCTTACGGCCCGCCTGATGATAAGCTGACACCGCAGCCTATAGACGCATGCAACTCCAAAGGAGTAACATGGGCGTTGCCGACCCTTGATATGTTTGAGGATTCGCCGTGTTGACAGCTGAAGGAACAAATTTAATTCTCGCTCTCAACACAACGCATCCTCGGGAGCTCTGGGACGGTACTTTATTTCAATTTAAAACCCTTGTTCTACTTATTTCGGTTCCGCTCTTGGCCGGTAATTTGGCCAGTTTGAGATCTAAACAAATAATTGTTTTTTTATAGATATACCTATGTATCTCTCAACATACCATTCTTAAATGTCAACAGAAAATATCATGCATAGTTGTAAAAGACAGTTTTTGCACCATTGTTTGTGATTTATTTCTCACAGACTTGAGAACGTGAGAGTAAATCCAGCATTCTTAAACTAGATTAAGTTTTCTAGACACTTGTCTCTGCGTCACTATTTATGTTTGTATGTAAATACTTTATTGAACACTAGCGACCCGTCCCGGTTCGCACGGGTACTATATTATACATATAAACCTTCCTCTTCTATTAAAAAAACCGCATCAAACAAAATCCGTTGCGTAGTTTTAAAGATCTAAGCATACATAGGGACAGACAGCGGGAAGCGACTTTGTTTTATACCTACTATGTAGTGATAGTGAATAAGTGATACTTAGTGAAGCATAATATGAACAATTTGCAAAAGCGAGGTTATCGAGGTATAAATGTAATTAAAAAAAACGGCGCAAGTATGGAGCCATCGACAGTGGCTTCATATTTGAGCCGTTCGGCGTAGAGACCCTCGGACCGTGGGGACCAGGCGCACACCGAATCTTCAATGGATTGTGCAAGCGCTTGGTCGAGGCTTCACGTGACCAGAAGGCTGGCTTTTACCTCGCCCAGAGAATCAGCATTGCCATTCAACGTGGCAATGCTGCCAGCCTTCTGGGCACACTACCGCCTGGCAGCGACCTGGGGCAAATATTTTACCTTTAGTTTTAGTTTTCTTAGTTATTTCTCTTTTTTTTAAAGGATAATAAATGTTCAATTTAATTTAGTTATTTTAACACTTGTAATATTTAATACCATCACCGTAACATGGTTAACCAATAAAGTTTTTTTTTATTAAAAATATAAATTTGAATTCAGAGAAAGTACGAAAATTGTTTTTAGAAGAGTGGTGTTCGACATACGAAAAAAAATAAAAAAAAAATCTTATGTAGTTTCGGAAGAGTATTGAGTTTCACTAATCAGTTATCTGGAGTAGCAAGCCTAATAGCCTACGGCGATGCATCCACCAGGCCGCATGCATTAAAAACTATCAGAATTTACCACATCCAATAGACGCAGAGTAGCATCCGCATAAAACGGCCTTGACAAGGCCATTGCATCAGCGCAGCGGTCGCTATAAATAAACCTGGCTTAGCATGGTCTTGCTCCTTGCGCGAAAAAAAAGTTCAATACAGATGAAGCCATTGACACAAGATTGAAATTTCACCTGGCCCGTTGGGAGATTTTTCACTTTAAACGTATCTCCATCCAAGTAGTAGCAGATTTTAAACATGCAGTGGTTCTGCGAGTTGCAGAATTCACAAGAATATCTTTTATTTATATTTCGAGGAACTGAATCGACAAAAAAAAGCTATTGACTTGGGTATTGCGTGACCGAGAGATAACGATGTCATATGAGACACCCCTGGCCCTATAAGTACCTATTGCAAATTACATGGTATTCGTTATACACTTATTTCAAGAGAAAAACTGATATTTTTCTATTCTGATATTTACTAGTATGTCGTCATCTCATCACTATTACTTATTCTGTGCCTAAGACGTCCACAACTGGACATAGACCTCCACCAAAGTACTACCTAAAGAAGGTCTCATACATTAGAATAAAAACTTAAAATTAAAATAAAAAAATAAGTAAACCAAAATACAATTTAATGGCTCCTCTGGGAAAATAATCAATGTGCCTACGTCAGTAGAATAAGAATATTTATTTGCGTTAAACATTACCAAACAGGTGTTACAAACAAAATTGCAGGTAGGTTTCCATTATGGTTTCTGGTTTCTCGCCTCATTCATTTCTTTTCTCGAGTTTCGAGAATTCTTGACTACAATTTCTCGAGTTGTCTCGACTCTCGAGTCTTTTTTAAGAAATTGTAAATTATTGCTGAAAATAAAATGAAAACAAATAAAAATCAGATTTATTTTATTGCTCTTTGCACTACAAGTTAGTAATACAAACAAAACAAAAATAAAACTCTTCTTACAAACATACAAAAAATAAAATCTTACAAAAAAACAAAAATAAAAACAATATACCTAATCTACTTTTTCAGAAATTTGATCAGACATAAACTGGTATTTTTGATAGAGATCTTTTCGACTTCTAACAAGCAAGGCTAGACTTAAATTTAAATAAGATTAAAATTAGGAATCAAATGCAAATAATACAATAATCATCACCAACAAACGATTTAACTACAATAACGTGACATAAAATTGAGGATTTTCAACAATCCTATTTAACATGTCTTTTAATGAGCGAAGTGAGATATATATTAATCATTTGTATGATCATTCATCATTCCTGTGTGAATGTTAATCATTTTTATAATTCAGTATAATTATAAAAAGTTATTTTTGTCTTAAAAAGTGGGCCTTTAAGAATATTAAAGCGTTAATCGATTTGTCCGAAAGCCGGTTTCTTATCTTGGTTACTATGTTTCCAGCCAGACTGAAAACACGCTCGTTTTCTGTAGAAGTGGGCTTGATGGTCATAAGGGCGTGATACAACATCTCAAGATTAGGAGAACGTTTTCCCGTAGACTCATATATTAAATTCTTATACTGCAAACCATACGATCAGGAAAAAAAAACAAGTAAAAGTCAAACATTGATAGGACATCTATAAATCATAAATAACCTTATTTATTCATAAACTAACCACAAAACATTAACACTCTAATTTTATTAAATTGATTAGGTAGGTACTTACATGACAATGTGAAACAAAGCACGCATCATTGTTAAAAGCGGCAAAATGGCGAGCCTGACCTTAGCCCTTATTTCGTGTTCGCCGGAACTCGAGTCTTGAGAGTCGGCTATTTGTTTCTCGTCTCAAATGGAGGCGAAACTCTCGAGTTGTCTCGAGTTCGAGAAGTCTCGAGCAGACACCCTAGTTTCCATGCTTAACCATGACTGGTCATGCGAAATAAAAATAAAAGGAATTATACAAAAGCACACATTATTAAGCAAGGTGCAAAGGTTTGCGAGGTGTGAGAAAGCAGTTAAGACGACGCTCTTTAAGACCTTCTGTCAAACGTTTTATACCTGCAGCCTATGGACCAAGTATACCCGAAAAACCTATGATTCCCTGCGCGTCCAGTATAATAATGGGTTCAGGATGTTGTTGGGACTCCCACGATATTGTAGCGCATCCGGTATGTTCTGCGAGGAGCGCACGGACGGTTTCTGTGCGATAATACGCAAGCGCGTGGCCTCCCTGATGCGCCGCCTTTGTGACAGTCCCAACAGCCTCCTGAGAGCCATTGCTGAAAATATCAACAGCCCACTATGGAGACACTGGAACTCCATTCACATGGACTCTAGAAATAATATATATCAATTAATTAATTTAATAAATTGCAATGTTTTATTTATTATTAATTTTCATTTTCATTAGTATCTGACGTTTTTTTTTTTTTTTTTTATTCTTAATTAATGGATAAATTAAATGGATTAAGTTATATTGTATTATGTTGTATGTTTGTGATGTGATATGGGCAATGCCTGAAATAAATAAATAATAATAATTATTATTATAAATATTTACAGAACTATAAAAAACATTAAATAATACCAACTGAATTAATACATTCTCATACATATCTCAATATTGCTTAAAAAAAAACATGTCAGAATTTAAATTTACAGCATTTCGTGTAAAAGAAAAAAAAAACATTTAAAGAATTAAAATTATTATTATTTAGCCATTGGTGCCATTTTTGTTTAAATAATCGAATACTTATTAAATTTCTTAATGTCTGTTGATATTTTATTATAGATCTTAATCGACAATATTATGCAACTGTTCCTGTATTTTGACAAAGTAGGGTGCTCGTCAGGTAGTAGTCTATCCGGATTTCGACATGTAACGAACACGCGATTTATGTCAGTGCTGTTCCCCCATATTATCAAGCCGTAGCGTAGGACAGATTCCACATATGCATGATAGCAAGAGAGCGCGGTTTTTATATCTGTAACCCTCCTTATTTGTTTAAGAGCAAAAACATAATTATTTATTTATTTTATTTGTAACAATCTAAATGCGGCTTCCAGTCAAGGTTAAGTAAAATTCCTTCTATACTTATATAGAACGCGGAAAATAACAAATAACTATTACCAAATTTAATAAACGCATTCCATTTCACTTTTAGACTACATCGACCTTGAACGACAAACCAAATTACGAGAGCAGTCTACCAAATAACTAATTATCGTATTACTTACAGAATTAAAACTGTTTTAGGATACAGCGTTGTAAAGTAACCGTAATTTTAAGTTAGTTTTTCGACGATTACCACAAGCTTAAGTGATAATGTGAAGAAATTAGGAAGTCTTGAAATAGCGTTCAGAATTCACAAATATAATTAATGAAAGCGATGATACTCATTGGTATTGGTAATTATTGTAAACCAATTTATTTGAGAATGCGGCAATATTGTCAGGTTATGTAATTTCATACTTAGTTTGCCGTCTTTTATTGCCACTATGATGACGTAAGTACATGGCAAAGTTAAGATGGTATTTGAAACCAAATATCTGCTTAGTTATTTAATCTCAAATAATCACAAGCAAATAATACTGAATTCGCACTTGGTAAGGTTTGAATAAATTGCGAATTTCCTTTCCTATAGGTATTTGAACGTTAGATTTATTTAGATTTATCTTTACCTACTAATATTATAAAGAGGAAAAGTCCGAGAGATTGTAGCTATGTAAGTTTGTATAGGTATTGTGTAAGGGTATAATCTCCGGAAATACTAACCCGATTTCAAAATATCTTTTACCAGTGTATGAAATTGGATTCTGGGTGGGCATCTGGGCATATGGCATTATTTTGCTGTTAGTATAATTATAAAGAGGTTAATTGGGTATATAAGTTTTTTTTTTTTGTAATATTTTGAAGTAAGTATTAAACTAACAGCAGAAAACAACTTGGCAATATTTTCATTCCGTACAGATACATACGTTTCCTTTTTTTTTAAATAAAATATATACCGAAGCGTATATAATTTAAAAAACAACTTACCTGTTATAACGAATGTACAATTATGTGCAAAAATACCTTAATCCGCTGACATAAGAGCGATGGAACATATTTATGAGTAAGTTGTATGCGCCTATATTTTTAACCTTGACTGTACGAACGACACTTAGTCCCCGTGTCGTATCTGTCACGTCTAAATACCGAAAATATAATTCTAAGACGACTAAGGTCTAAAACACATTACAATTGTTGCGCACGCAAGGCCAGCGCACTCTCCGGACCTTAATATTGCGTGTATCTTAGCTAAACAAGGCAATAAATAACTTTTTTTTTTCAAATAATAGGTGAGATAAGCAAGTTCATGATGTAAATATATATAGATTGGATAACTTATTAATTACTTTAGTATTTATCGGTGGATAGTTGTAGACACGTAATAGATTGTATTTGGCAATATTTCCCAACGGTTTTTTCAAATGATAGGATTCAATTATATATATAGGTTGGCGCTGAAGTGAGAGAAACTAGCCGCCTCGGCGAAAGATAGCCACACAGCTTCCATAATAAAGCTTCAAGAAGGATGGGAATCGGAATGCTTTTATTAATGGTATAGTCAAAGAAATTGTGAAACAATATAATTTAGTAAAAAAAATCTAGATTTGATATCTTATAATATAAATAAGTCTTATAACTTTACCCTTTATCTATACGTAATAGAATATTAATTTTTGGCAATATTCCCCAACGTTTTTCTTGGTTATATAATGACCTATGTTCCCGTTAACGTACTTAAAAACTCACTTTTAATTTATTTAAACGAGCAAACAAAACGGTCCAAATATTACAATTTTATAAATCACATCACGTAACGTATATTTATATATACAATGAATAATAATCAAAAAGCATTAATTTGCCTTTTAAAAAGCCATGTATTTCATCTCCGTTATGTCCATGACTCAGCTCATTTTAAAAGTTCATTGAATGTTTAAGATATATATGAATATTGCACCTGTACAAGGTCAAACTCTCAAACTTGCTCGAATTTAATGTGAATTTGGTAGTTATCTGATTACCCCCTTCCTTTAGGTAGTTTAGGTGGTCGTTTTGTTTTTTTCAATTAAACAATAATTATATGGAAATCTATAGTATTTTTTTTTACCTTAGGAACTAGTATATATATATACTGTTTAAAATACGTAATTAAACCATAGGAATCTACATTATACATAATTATCAATTAAGTGATTGTTAACCATTGATGTTAAGTTAACAATAATAACATTCGAAATTAAACTTTCGTGAGACATGTTGAAGTAATGCTAATAATTACACGATTCAACTCGCGTATGAAATGTCACCGCGGGCGATATGTTTCGAACTATTCGGGAATGAGTTTCGCGGCGGTGTCGCTTGAATAACATTGGTGTTATTTTGTGTAAATTGAATTGACTTTCAACTAATACAATAACTATGTCTCAGCAGGATGAAATCAGAAAAAAACCCCAAGTAATAAAGTTAACTTGATTAAGCACATGACATCAACCGTAATTACGTTCTCGCCGCGTTACCTAACTATTAGCGTACGTACACACAAACATACAATACATCCGTGTAAGATCGTTGTCTTCTTGAGTAAGCGAGCCTGCTCACTCAGCTGAAGAATGGTTTTTTTTTAATTACGTCGTAATCGTAAACCCTGTTACGTTTTCATCCATACTTAATATTATAAATGCGAAATTGTGTCAGTCTGTGTATTACCTCTTCACGCTTAACTCGCTGAACCGATTTAGATGAAATTTGGTACGGAGATAGTTGGAGTTCTGGGAGAGGATTTAGGATGCCGGTTAATGTACCTACGGCCCAATAATCAGCTTCCACTATCTCTGTTTTTTGTAACTCATGCAAAATGAGAGAGAGAAAGAGATGGGCGCGGATTATCGGGCCGTACATTAACCGGCTCCGGATTTAGGATAGGTTTAATCCCGGAAATCATTTCTTAAGAGTCCGCAGCAAGCTCGGCCGAATTTCACCTTCCCATACAAACGGAGTTTCGTTCTCATTTTAAAACTACGTGTTGGATTGTGACGAAACTTTGCATATACAAGGACATGAGGTATATCTGTGTCTGTAATTAGTTTATATGGCTCCAGTTTATAAAACAAACGAAATACAGCAAAAACAAGTTTTGTAGAAAAACTTAAATTCACTGTATTTTTTTTACTATGGTATCTGAAGCTACATAGTCTAATTACAGACGTAGATATACCTCATGTCATTGTACATGCTAAGCTTCATTACAATCCAACACGTAGTTTTCAAATGAGAGCGTAACTACGTTTGTATGGAGAATCGAGCTTACTGCGGACTCTAAGGGGTGAAATGGTGGGTGAAAGTTCGTATAGAGCTACGAGTTCCACGCAGACAGAGTTGCGGGCCGAAGCTAGTAAACCATAAATAAAGCTGACATTATAGCTATAGGTATTAACTAGTAGCTCTGTGAAAGGTAGAACTCGTGAGCCTGCTTTTAAAGAAAAAAAAATGAGACTTGACAAAAAAATACTATTAACGACCCTGCTCACAAAATTTCACGAGAATCTGTTCAGAAATTCGACCTGTAGAGGGGAACAGCGTTTTTATCCCAGCTCCATACAAACTTTCACCCCCCGTTTCACCCCCTGAGGGAGTGATTTCCGGGATAATAACTATTGTATTGTATCTATAGAGATAGTCCCGGGGAAGGCCATACAATAGTACGGGATACGGGTTAAATTAGGTACAGACCTAATTTAACCCGTACAAACTTTGCACCCCTATTTAACCCGCTTAGGGGTGGGTTTTTCCAAAACCCTAAAATTACTTTTCTTGTATTGTAATAAGGAGTTCATACACAAAGTTTCAAGTCTCTCACTTAAAATTTTACTCCATCATCATACAAACTTTCAACTCCCGTTTTACCCCCTTGAGGGTAAAATTTTCAAAAATCCCTTCTTAGTGGGTATTAACGTTATATAAACTACCTGAAAAAATCAGCTTTCTAGGTACAACGATTTCGGCTGGGCGTTGATTTAAGTCAGTCTGTCAGGACTTTTACGTTTATATACACGACGATGATTTTTAATTTGTGATCAGGAGTAATTTTTTCTAATTCTGTAATTCTCCACTCCAACAGAATACCAGTGTTTTTGTTCAATTGCGAGCAAAGCTACGCACTGAGTTGAAGCCTTTTTGTCTTGCTGCAGTGCACACAGTTTATTTCTGTGCATAAAAACTGATTGTTTTATGTAATTTTAATGTTCTTTTAAGTTTTGTGTTTTTTGTATTTTTTTTCTCTTATTTTAATGTGTGTGTATTTTAGCAAAACAAATAAATGATTTACCTATCTATCTATCTATCTAATTGATACCAAACACGATTAACTCGAAGTTACCTAAAACAAACATACTTTTTTTTCTGAATCAAACTGAATAAGGAATTACTTTATTGAATGATTTTGAATTATTTTATTTTATGACGTATCTACTTTATTTACTTAAGGAAGTGTAGGGTGACCAAACATTCAGAGGACATTATTAGTGTTAGCATTATCATTAAATTTAAATAACTAAACAGTGATTTAATTTAATGAGACCTCATCCATTGAAATCCGTTTTGGCTGTTTGTCAATGCTTTTCGAATCCTGATCAAGGATTAAAAATCACCGTGTATAGATAACTGTTTAGTGTACAGTCGCCATCAGATATATCGTAGCGGCCAAGGTGCTCACAAATATCTGAACACGTCTCTAATGTCTCGGCAATAGAGACGTGTTCAGATATTTGTGATCACTTTGGCCGCTACGATATATCTGATGGCGACTGTACAGGCTCACCATCTCCGGTAGTCATTACGCGTTACGCGAAACGATGACACGAAGCTTATAATCAAGGTTCTTGATACCATTGTTCACGCTATTTGACAATCGGGACCGGTGTAATGGCTGATTTTTATAATATATATATATATATATATTTTATCCAACGACGGTGGCAAACAAGCGTACAGCGATGGTAAGCGGACACCGCAGCCTATAGACACGTGCAACTCCAAAGGAGTAACATGGGCGTTGCCGACCCTTGATATGTTTGAGGATTCGCCGTGTTGACAGCTGAAGGAACAGATTCCCTCACTCTCAACCCAACGCATCCTCGGGAGCTCTGGCGACCTTGCTCACCTCCAGGAACACAACACTACTACAGAGCAAGTAGTAGTGTTATTATGGCCGTGGATTTATATCCATACTAATTTTATAATTGCGAAAGTGTGTCCGTCTGTCTGTCTATCTGTATGTTACCTCTTCACGCTTAAACCGCTGAACCGACGCTGAAATTTGGTATAGAGATTGTTTGAATCCCGGAGGACAGTTTTTATCCCAGAAATCATCCTCTAAGGGGGTGAAATGGGGGTGAAAGTGTGTATGGAGCTACGATATAAACGACGGATGGAGCCGCGGGCATAAGCTAGTACGTACGTATAACTGATTTGTGTTTTTTATAACTTAATTATCAACTATTGTACCTACCCTTGACGATCACAGTATTAATTCTTATAGATTGACATTAATGTTGTTTATAATGCAATGTAATTTACATTGCATTATAAACAACATCTATTTCATATTGATATCAATTTATTTAAATATATAAATAATTGAATGAATTAAATGATTTTTTATTCTGCAAGGCCGTAATGGCACTTTTACAAGTCAAAATGCTACCAGCGTTTATTTACGTAATGTCATATGACATATATAAATATCGATATCAATATACAATAGTTTTTCAACACATTTTGCGAGGAATAAAATCTTTTCATAAAATGAAAATGTAGGCCTGCCAAGTTATTTTCTTTACTTAATGATGGAAACAGTGATTACTCACATACTCCGAATTTCCAGTGTCCATTCTATTTATTACTTTTCTAGTCACCACGAGTAAACAATATAAAACAGATCTAGCCAAAGCTAGTATGAAAATTTAAGTGACAACCTATACAGCCTGGAAATCTAATACGAGCAAAGAATTAAACCAGACATAGGGTTTAATACCGTTATCATTAATTACTGGGACTTTTTAAGATACACTTAATAGAAAGCCTGTAATTAATTTTTCAAAAATTACCGAGCAGCAATGTAACGCAAACGTAGCTGTCCAAATACTTGACAAGTAACTGTCAACGAGCCTTAACTTGAATATTTTGCGTTACATTGCGGGCTGAATTATTTTGTATGGTTAATTTTTTCGTTGTAATTTTAGACAAAAAGGTATCTAAATAAACTTCTTACGTCCTGCACTAACCACCATTTAAAGATTTGCTAGTATTAGATTTCCACGCTGTATACCATATTAGTATAACGTCAACGGGTCCTAACTAAACCTATTGGAACCTTTCTTAATCTATGGTTAAACAGCAACCTTGATAGCATATAATAATATTTTAACCTTTGCCGTACCAAGTGTTTCGTACTCTCATCAATTTTGCAACACCGCCCGGGGCAGTGCGTATAGCACGTTGCAATCATTATGGTACTTATAATGGAGAGCATTTAAAGTTGGCCGACTTGCACCGAACTAGTCCATTCAAAAAGCAACTCTATTGTTGCTGGTAGAAGATTCCAAATATAATGAGGGTTTTATACAAAATCTGTCACAATAATCGCAACCATACTGTTACAAACATTTGAAGGTCTATTGATGACAGTGCAGAATTCCCTTAAGATATATATAATAATAGTTATTATGATAAATCAGCCTATATACGTCCCACTGCTGGGCACAGGCCTCCTCTCATGGATGAGAGGGAACGGGCAGTAGTCCCCACGCTGGCCCAGTGCGGGTTGGGGACTTCACATACACCTTTGAATTTCATCGTGGATGTATGTAGGTTTCCTCACGATGTTTTTCCTTCACCGAAAAGCTAACGGTAAATATCATTCCGTACCGTACATAAGTTCCGAAAAACTCATTGGTACGAGCCGGGATTCGAAGCCACGACCGCCGTTTGACAGCCGCATGCATGAACCACTTTAGCCTTAACATATAATTATTTTAATAATGTCCTAGCTAGCACTAGCTGTTGTATGTACAACTCCCTAGTCTACTTGATCCGAAAAAAAAAAAAAAAAAAAAAAAAAAAAAAAACATCCCTCAAAGGGATGTACGCGTGTACCTTACCTTACAATGCAATATAATGCAATATGGCCTAGTCCTTTGGGGAAATAGCAGTGATATTGATAAAATATTTATTTTGCAAAAGAAGTCCATCAGAACTTTAGTTAATATAGACCAAATGGAGTCATGCAAACATCAAATACTAACTGTTACTTCCATGTATATTTTCGAGTCTAGTAAATTTGTTAGGAAACACTTAAATTTATATTCAGCGCAAGCAACAACTCAAATTAAAAGAAATCAACGCAACCTCAACCAACCAACTTTCGAAATTAAAACTCGTCACCAGTAGCCCCCATCATATTACTATTAAAATTTATAACCACCTTCCTAATGATATAAAAAATATAGAAAATCCAGAACTATTTAACAACCAATTGAAATTGTTTTTAATAATAGTAAATTATTGCCGTGGCCGGGAAGGAGGCAATTGCAGGCTGAGTATTTGTTTAAACGGACGAGCTTGCGAGTCCGTTTAATTATAATACGAAGCCTGCAATTGCCATTCCGGCTGAGGCTAATATAGTGCTTTTCTCAAAAATGAGGGAATAAAAAATACTAAATTTATATAAACTTTAAATATACTAATAAAAAAACAAAAATGATTTAACTAATTTAATTAATAATTAAAATATTACAATAAAATGGATATGACGATAGCTCGAGGTATGAACATAAAGTGATTCGTTTATACATTGTTCTAATAAAGTAAACGCGGGCCACGTTCTGCTGATGCCATGCCTCGTGGAGTCGCGGCTGATGTTGGTACGTTTTCAAGGATTCCAGGTCAGGTCGATAGGTGCTAGGTTGGCGGTTCTCCTACCAGCGCGTTGCGTAATTCGTTGCACAACGTGAAAATATTTACAATTTCCCGCCGTTTTTTTTTTTTAACAGAATCTCAAGTGTATTTTTCCACCAAAAAAACGCAAACTTGAGACACATATACAAAAACGTCGTGTTTGCAACAGAAAAATACGAGTTGAATTGGCTGAATACGAGCTGTTCCGTCTTTTATATGCCAGTTTCTACTTTAAAAAAAATTTGGTACTTACCTACTCGACAAATAAAGGAATTTATATATAACATTCCAGGCGGCCTGCAATCTTTTTTATTTTTTAATTTAGATCTGTTCTTAAACAATACACTTTACCTTCCAATATGTAGCGAGTTACGTTCACTTAGCGGGCCATTTTTGAGAAAAAGAATGTTTTTTATAGTTTAAAGGAATACTTTAATAATGTCGGCAAGTGGAAAATGTTACCGTGTGTTTTGTGTTATTAATATTTTATTAGCTTTGTATAAACTTACTTAAGTATAATAATTACGAGGAGTTAGCCCTCTGCTCTGATATTGCTGTGCCCTTGTAGGGTGTCACATGTAAATAAATAAATAAATATTTGGGGACAATCTTACACAAATCGACCTAGTCCCAAACTAAACAAAGCTTGTACTATGGGTACTAAACGACGATATACATACTTATACAGGGTGTTTTTCTGAATTTCCTTGAACTTCGGCATATTGCAGAGTCCATTCACCGAAACAAAGTAGTATAATTAGTTTTTCAAAAAAAAAAAAAATTTTTTTTCGATTTTCATACAAAATAATTAAATTTAGCATTAACGGTTATTGTATAAGGGTCTTAAGAGTTAATGAAAAGTTAGTGTCAAATGTGATAATGTTCAAATGACATCACATGACATGCACGTCAAAAAACCGTTTACACTGGTTAAAGTTGCATAACTGATTAAATTAAAATGTTGAATATCTTGCTAACAGTAAGAGTTAAGATACTGGTGTCTTGGAGAAATTACCTTTATTTGACCTAAGCTATGCCCCCTTTCAATTAACGGAAATTGGCGGGAACACGTTGTATAGATAAATAAATACTTAAATACATAGAAAACATCCATGACTCAGGAACAAATATTTATGTTCATCACACAAATAAATGCCCTTACCGGGATTCGAACCCGGGACCTCCGGCTTCGTAGGCAGGGTCACTACCAACTAGGCTACAGAGGTCGTCGATATACTTATGTGTTAATTCCATCCAATCTTTGTAATGTGATATGCAACAAATGATTCTATTCTATTATTATAAAAGAGAAAAATTCTGCTAAGTTTAAATCAGGCCTTTTGTGAGATGTGTATTATGTTATGTATCACGTACCTATGTATTGTACCGTTATTTTTCTTGTCTAAGTTAGGGTTATCATTTTAATTTTAACCTCCGTTGGATTAAAATCTTCCGTTGAAAACACGTTTAAGTAATTAAATATGATTTAGATACGCTAGCGTAAACAGGCTAATGTTGCAACAAACATGAAGACAAACACACTAGCATTCTGTGATCATTGTTATAACAACCTCTTTATAAACTGTCATAACATTCTCCACACCTCCTTTTAATAAGTAGTAAACTTTATTACGTTAAATAATACATCATATATAAAATAATATCTATCAGAAAAAGAGGAGAAAATTTATGTTCGATGATGGGTAATCGACAGCCGTCTTCGCATCCAAATCTTTCTATTCTTCTTCTCGTTCCTCTAATTCTCATAGAGACCGCTCTGATGATTGATATTTGTATTTTGACTTTGATCCAGCTTATTATTTGTGAGTATGGTCTGGACCATTTTTCACATAGCTTTAGAGATGTTTTCTTTATAAAGGAGTCATAACATTCTGGACCTCTCAGATTCAGATTCAAAAATGTATTCTAAAAATTCAGTAGGTATCAGAATCAGAATCAGAAGTTTTTATTTGTCAGAATACAGTTATAAAAGGTTTTACAGTGTAAAAATGTCCTTGTATACAACATGCAAGCATGTGTACAAATACTTAATAAATTACGTTAGAATACAATATTGATAGATGTCACTGAATTAAAAATAATGATAATAATAAGATACAATCAGTCAGTAAGATGTCAGTAGATTTTTATAATTTAGATATTCCCTTACACTGTAAAAACATTTATCCATCAGCCATTTCGTCAATTTATGTCTAAATATATCCCCCGATAATGTTTTTAAATCATTTGGTAAATTATTAAAAATAGTTATAGTTGTATTAAATACATTTCTTTTGTATATGTCCTTGTGACTGCGAGGTTTGTACAGAAGGGACATAAGATGTGGTCTTGTTCGTCTCTCTATGACTTCACTCCGTAATTTGAAGTATTTGGGATGTTCTTTGACAAACACACATGTATCCCGATATGTACAAACATGGCAGTGGCAAAATATTTTTTTTTTTAAATAGAGGGACACAACTATCATTCACCCAGATTACACATCACCCTGATATTTTTTTTTTTTAATTATAAAGATTCTATCAGACTCTACAGAGTTACCCCACAAAATCAAGCCATAACAGATAACCGAGGACACATAGCCATAATAAGCCGTTAGTGCAGCTTCCAAAGAAACCGTCTCTCTTAATCTTTTGAGGGCAAACACAAAACGATTTAATTTATTTGCTATATATTCAACATGGTCTTTCCAGTTAAGATGTTCATCTATAGTTATTCCAAGAAATTTAATTGAGTTTACTTCGTCAACTTGGTTTTTATTATAATTAATTGTAATAGGTATTTTATTTGAATTATAAGAGTGGAATTGTATACACTTGGTTTTATTAATATTTATATGCAAATTATTATGTTCCATCCATAGAATAATATCATTCAGTCCCCCATTAATATTTGTCTCAAACATTTCACTTCTTTTACACTTTACCACCAGAGTTGTGTCATCAGCAAACATAATGCTTTTGTGCGTTGTGGCTTTAGGCAGATCATTAATGTAAAGAAGGAAAAGTAAAGGCCCAGAATACTTCCTTGTGGGACTCCGGTGTTAGTAGGTTTGAATTCGGACCTAAACGCTAGCTTGGACATTGATTTACTTGAGGCAACTAATGACTTACCGTTTTATTCATTAAACTTAAAATGCCTCTGCTAAATAAAACGTGCTTTGTCCCTTTCTTACGAACACAAATGTCGAAGTGACAGATAAGTAGAAACGAATTTTAACGCCATTTCAGTTAAAACAGGCTTGTAGTGCGTTTATGAATAAGGCCGTTAATCTCTACACACTGCATTCTATCAGCCAAATAACTCTTTATCCATTCTAGTACCTTCCCTCTGATTCCATACATACCTCTTCACGCTTAAACCGCTGAACCGATTTAGATGAAATTTGGTATAAAGATAGTTTGAGTCCCGGGGAGGACATATACACAGACATATGGACATGGGATAATTGTTATCCCGGAAATCATCCCCTGATCAGGTGGAATGGGGGATGAAAGTTTCTATGGAACTACGTTATAAACGAGTTCCACGCGGACGGAGTCGCGGGCAGAAGCTAGTTAGAATGATATGCACCTAATTTTATTTATTTATAGTCAGAAACTAAGTATTGACATTAATAATTATCTTTTTTTGTACTCAGATATCTTAATACACCTACTTATCTTAAATTGTTCTAGTATATAAAAATAGTACCTTGTTAATTAATCAGTTTTCGGAGTAATTCATTTACTTGTAAAACTCGTCTCACGGCTTAGTTTCTTACCAAATTATAGGTTAACGGAAACTGCTCTGTAGGTTTTCACTTTAAAACCCTTTAGGACTTTCCACCGTCGTGGAATCTAAAAAGACCACGCCACATAATACCTACATGACAGATACTTTCAAACAACCTTTTCAGTCAATTTAGACGTTTATACTTGACCGGTGCGGTGGCCTTTGCGAAAATAGTTTAATCTAATCTTGCATACCATTTATTATACATAGCGAGTGTAATTTTTATTATTTAAAGTTGAGGGTCTGCGTGTAGTATGATTAATTGATGTGCGAGTAGAGAAATATATTTTACGTCACACCTGGCCATAATGTGGCCAGGTGAAGGCGTAAAATTGTGTACTCACCACGGGCAGTAAAAAAGAAAGCCCTCTATCGTATATTTACAACCCTCGCTTGCGGCTCGGGTCACAAATACCTGCGATATCGGGCTTTCTTTCCTTTACAGTCCTTGGTAAGTAATGTACTATTACAGTACATATGGTGCTACTTTCCCGCACTAGTGCGGAAAAGAGCACTTTTCGTGCATATGTCGAAACTTTAAAGAGCCACATGTACAGTAAAACGTTGTACGATACACGTGCGAATAACTATTAGTGTTTACGTGATTAGAATTAGCATATTTCTTGCGTGAAAATGCGGTTTTAAAAGCTTTTACGTCACACCTGGCCATAATGTGAGTTTTACCGCACGCAGCGCGTACGGTTAAACTCGCATTATGGCCAGGTGAAGACGTAAAATTGTGTACTCACCACGTGCAGTAAAAAAGAAACCCCTTATAACCCTCGCCTGCGGCTCGGATCACAATTACCTACGATTTCGGGCTTTCTTTAATCTTTTACAGCCTTTGGTAAGTAATGTACTATTCATTGACAATTGCATTTTTAGGGTTCCGTAGTCGACTAGGAACCCTTATAGTTTCGCTTTGTCTGTCCGTCCGTCCGTATTTTTATTTAATCATTTTATCAGGTAGCGTGGGGAGCTTTTTTTTTTCATTTCAACCCTAACGTGTGATATATTGTTGGATAGGTATTTAAAAATGAATAAGGGTTTGTTATAATATTTTTTTGATAATGTTAATATTTTCGGAGATATTCGCTCCAGAAGTAAAAAAAAATGTGTCCCCCCCCATTAACTTTTGCACCATAAGTTTTAAAAATATGAAAAAAATCTCAAAAGTAGAACTTTATAAAATCTATCTAGGAAAAATATTTTTAACTTGATAGGTTGAATAGTTTTTGTAATGAATTACAAAATAATTTCTGGACGAAAAACTACGGAACCACACTTTTATATATTTATATCGAATAATTGAAATGTCTTCTAATTTAAACCATATTTGAATAAGATGACTAGCCTACATGGCATATATTTTATGTGTCGATTAACATTAAGACCCGAAACACCTATTTAGTTAAACAGATTGAAAAAAAAAAATGTAATTATTGTAATTTACAAAAAGGTAAATGTCAAGTTTACAATTGAGATTCCTCTGTTGGTGCCCATACATGTAATGATTTGTCAGCCCCAATTTCAGCCCCAATTTATCAGATGCTGACTAATTGCTATTGACTGGAGGCATGTTGCGCTGCTGATCCAATTGTGATACGAATTGTACTGAGAAATTTCATGCACATGTGGTCGGATTGTTACATAAGTACGACAAACCCAATTAAGACTTCGACATGTTGTACTGACAAATTGTGGTAAAATCACATAAGCTGTAGAACCCTTAACACAACACAAACATGGCCATTGGCCCATGGCCAAATCTCAGACAAGTAACGCGACATGCAAAATACTGACTATTTACATAAATCATCATCATCATCATATCAACCGAAAGACGTCCACTGCTGAACATAGGCCCCCAAAGAGTGACACAAATACTGAAATGATAAATAAATACTTACTTAATCAAAAAAAAAAAAATGAACACCTAATTTATATATTTTTAAATATCATACTCTCATAGTTTTAATCTTCTATAATGTAAATGCATACATACATATTAAAAAGTAGTATTATGTAGTGGAACGACTTAATACATTTCTTGACCTATGGGTTTTTTTTAAACGCGGTTGTAAAAAAAACTTAGGTGTTTAGATAATACCTTGTTAATGTAGCACCGTCTTTTCAGTATACCAGTTGTGCACACAAATTATGCCCAGAATTCGCCTCTAATTCGTATGTTAGGAAATTATAATAAAAAGTTTAATACTATCGACTTATTCAATTGCACCAAACCTACTCTTAAGACGCGAGTTAATCTGTTATTAAAGGACAAAGGATAAGGAATAAGGATCACTGCAGAAAAAATAAGCTAATAATTATACTTATAACTAAAGTTAATATTCCGACTATCACTTTTTACAAACATATACATTTTCCCTCGCACCTACACACACACACATACACACACACACACACACACACACACACACACGTGATATTTTGTATTTACCGAGCATGTTATAGATTTTTTTTTTTAGTTCGTTTCTTAGATTACTCTGTGTGTACGTTCTTTTTCCATTCACTGTATTTCGGTGGACATCTATAACTGGCTTTTTTATTAGCTTTTAAGCTTTGTAATATTTTCCTGTAATGCTGTTGATGCCCCAAATAAACAAAAACAAAACAAAACAAAACCGCGCACTGCACCTAGTAAATTGCAGATGATCTCTAGATAACGTACAGTAGTTTGTACAGTTATACAATTCACTATCACTCGCCTGAATTATCTCTAGTATAAAACGACCAGAGAAGTACTCGTAGACCCAATACGAGAGGTAGAGCCACGGGCGTAGCCAGGTTTTAATTTTAGGCAACAAACTAGTTTTCGATTTAGAGATACGAGTATAGCGGATCCCGTTGTGCATAAAAAGTTTCACGTTATTCCAGTGTGCCGTTTCAAAATGAGAACTTTAACACGTTTGTATGGACAGTCGTCCGTGCTGGTGACTCATAATTCATAATTCATTTATTAATTGCATTATATGTTTACAAAAGTTCTTAAAGTAAGTATATGCTCCAATATAAACCCTGTTAGGGCACAGCAATCTTTATAGATACTTAAATGATAACAAATAGTACTCTAATTCATAATATTAACATGTCTTTCAATTATACTACCAAATTTATCCACATTATTATATTAAATTTAAATGTCAAATATACTTTTTATTTTATTTAAATTTATCTGAATAATTGACTGCGAATAACAGTTTTTAAATATAACAACATAATCAATAAAATAAACGAAGAAACAATAAATTAATTACAAAATAACTTACAAACTAACCTAACCCAGTCATAGCAAAAATACCCCGTCCAGCAGTTCCGTCTGCGGCATGGAGCCCATAACGCTGGCGGCGTTACCTCTCTGTATTGCTAATGAAATACGTTGCGAGAGGTAAGCGCCAGCCCTATGGTCCCCTGAAGCGCCGATGAGTCGCTTAGTCATTGCCCTCATAAATGATTTCATGTCAGCCGACCAGGGACCCAATGTTTCTACCGCAAGCGCCGCAAACTCGTAGTCTTTAACTAAAGACGAGTATTTGCGGCGCTTCAACACCTGGGCCTGGTCAGCTGCAGCGCCGGCTTGAGAGCGAGTCCCCTGGATGTGGGACTGAGCAAACGTATCCACGCACGTTGCGTCCCACACCAAGGCTCTACCCAACCTCCACGGCACTAATGTGGCACCATCAGGTCGCTTGCCATCGTCTCTTGCCAAACCCGTAGGTTCGAGTATTGCAGGCACAGAAGCGGTAGCAAGCGAACGACGGACCAAATCGTTTATAGAGCCGTGGCGGTATAAGCGGCCGGCGCTTTTTGTACACGAGAGGCCATGCCTACCCAATCCATCGACGCTTTTGCCACAGACGCATGTATGTGCAACACATATTCTGGCCCCAAGCCTCAAGCAACAAGCAATTCTTAAGGTGCTTGGGTCCAGAACGGTGCCTAACTGTCGCGACGGAAGCGCGTGGAGCCAGTGTCCCGACTCGGGGGCGGAAACCGCCAGGAGCCGGGCCCGTTCAAAATCGTCCGGGCTACTTTCAGACAGGGATGCTTGCACCTTTTTAAGGCGAGGGGAGTCCCAAGCTCGCTGAAAATGTCTATCGGCCGGGATGTCCGTTCCAGGGCAGGAGTCACACCATGCATCCCTGGCCCCCTTCAAACTCGCTATCTCATCGTCAACTATCTGGGGAAGGTTAAGAATGATACTGACGAGAGACAGCGAGCCATAAGCAGAGGACAGGAATGCAGGTAGGGCTACGCTAGCCGAGGTTCGAACGCCCAGCCCCCCAAGCCTTATTGGGAGAACCGCTTGAGTCCAAGTTCTGGTGCTGGAGTCAAAATTAATGTTCATTATTTTGGACAGTGTTGTCTGAAGGGAGGAATCAATGGATGACAAAATGGAAGAGAATTTCCAAATGGGACAACTGCGCAATAAATACATAAATTTTGGGGTGAATAAGCAAAAACGAATAATGAAAAGGGCCATATGAGGATTGATGTGAAAAAGTAGGTCGGATGTATCCTTGAACAAGTTTAATTTACAATTAACGACAGGGTTGATTGATTCGTCGAAAATTGGTGAACCTAATAGGGTGAGAGATGAATTGGAATGAACGGAGACATTAGGCAAAACTGCATTAAAGTTGGTTAGTATGTCAATTTTATTTTGAAGTGGAAGGTGATCGGGGATGAAAATTTCGCATTTTGTGAAGTTCAAATAAAGGCCGAATTTCGAAAATTTATCGATGATTGTCCGCAAATCCTCTAGAACAATTGAAGCATCTCCGCCCAGAGAACCATCGTCCAAGTACCATAAATTGAATTTAGAATTTAGTGAATTGTCAAATTATATTTACACCTATTTTATTAAAAAAATAATTTATTGAATCTGGCGTTACTTTGCGGAAGTCCATGATATATTACGAGAACAATATTTCTTTGCTATTCCGCTAAAAAAACGTGCTGGTCTATCAGTGAAGATAAGATGCAACTATTTGCGTATAAACATGCAAAAAATTACAGCAAACCACCACCAACAAAAACCTCGACACGTGTTTCGCCTCTCTACGAGGCATCATCAGGAGATGCTGGCAGGAGAAATATATTATATATAATATTGTTTGCTCAGTGGACGTGGCGCAAGCAACATCTCCTGCCAGCATCTCCTGATGATGCCTCGTAGAGATAGAGAAAGAGATAGAGAAATATTGTTCTCGTAATAACCTATTTTATTACATAATAATAATTATATTACCAAATTTATCTACATTATTAAATATTAAATTTAGATGTCGTTATATTTACACCTATTTTATTTCAAAAAAATATTTTAAGTTATAGAAGCTATTCTTAATGAAGAAATCTTTTAACATTTTACAAAACATAGTGATTTTTTCTATTTTTGTAACATTGAGGGGAACTCCATTGTATATATGTTTACGGCCATATGATGCGTACCGGCTCTGACAATTTGCATTTTGCTCATTGTGTTCGTTAGTTTATTTCTACTTCTCAGATTGTGATACGCCGTGCTGCAGTTATCTCTATTTTGGTCCAGTATCGTTTTGTTATTTCTTACGAATTTACAAATTTCATAGATGTACATTGAAGTTAGTGTTAATAATTTTAGTTGAGTAAAGTGACATCTGCAACTCTCTGTTTGTTTTATGTTCACTAAGATTCGAATGCACTTTTTCTGAAGTATAAACAGGTTACTGACATGTGTGCTGTTTCCCCACAGAATAATGCCATAATTTAACCAGGCGTGCCCGTAAGCATAATACGCGCTGATTGCAGTTTTTAAATTCGTACAGCTCTTTAATTGATATAGTGCGTAGGTAAATTGCGACAGTTTTCCCGAGATTTTTGCAACATGCTTCTTCCAGTTTAATTCCAAATCTACCTCAATCCCCAGTAATGAACAGGAATTGACTGTCACTAGCTTCTCATTTCCGTAAGAGAATTCAGTGTTGATCGGATTTTTTTGTCGCGGTTTGATCTGTATGAGTTTGGTTTTAAACACATTGAGCTTTAAATTGTGATCATTTAGCCAATGTATAATTTTCCCCATAGTAATATTTAATTGCTGTTTAAAGTGTTCAATTGAGAAACCGAATTGGGGTTTGCTGATCTGAGTTAAGTGACCTAGTTCCTCATACTCGTAAATGAACTTACTATATTCTTTTTTCAAATTAATGTCTTTATTCAGCCTTCTCTCAAGGCTCAAGAAACGCTTTTCCGCCATCAAGTAGGAATCACCGAGAGCTAATTCAGGGGATTCTTTAAAAGGCATCAAAACCGAAAACCTACCATCCTCAAGACGCTTTGTAGTCTCAGTAAAGTAGCGTTCGCAAAATTCGTCATCAGCTGACATAGTTGGTTTTGAGGTTGGAACTTCTTCAAGAGTCCAAAACTTTGTCAATTGATCACTGATCTCTTTAGTAAAGTTACAATGTACTTGTCTTTTTTCTTGCAGGTTGCTAGTATAAAGAGGACCTGCCACAATCCAACCTAACTTAGATTCTTGGAGTAACAGTTTGTCCAATCCTAGTTTTATCTGGTTAGGAGACATAAGTTCAAAAAACAACTCTGCGCCCAGTAGTAAATCAACATCTGAAGGACGGAAAAAGTTAGGATCCGCCAGTTGTATGTTACGAGGTAAGTTAAGCTCTGTAACATTAATTAAGGAATTGGGCAACAATCCAGTTATTTTTGGAACCACCAAACATTTAAGACGTGTACTGAAATCGTTGACACGTGATTGTATCGTCATTTCACAGCTATCAGATATGGGCATTTGACAATTATTTATGCCGGATATACATAATGTACCCGTACCCTTACTTATGAATCCGATTTTATCATCGATCAGCACGATTACGCAAAAACTGCATAAAATCAGATAAAGCGGGTAAGTTTTTAAATGTGTTTTTATACTCTTCCCATTTGCTGAATGTGGTCGCATCTAATTTCGTGGACACAAGGTATATAATGAGAATATCCCATTTATCAGTAGGCTGTTCCAATGTATTAAGCGCCCTTAAGTTTTTTGAGACGTGGTCAATCAAGAACCGTATTGCTCGGTGTGACTCATATGACACGCATTCCATTTCAAATAACGCCTTTAAGTGGTTATTGATAAGAACCTTTTTATTGTCATAACGCTCACAAATTAAATCCCAAGCAATGGTATAATTTTTAGAGCTAAACTCTAATGACTTTATAATTAAAGCAGCACCACCCTCCAACGATGATCTCAAATAATGGAACTTATTTATGTCTGATATGGAATCATTCGAGTGAATTAACGACTCAAAAGTGTCCCTAAATTCCAACCATTTTAAATAATTACCGTCATAGGTAGGTAATTTTATTGTGGGTAGTTTAATATTACTAAAATTGTGATTACTACATGAATTAGAACATGCTGAGCGAGCAGAGTGCAGGCTCCCTTCTTTTTCTTCCTGATTTTTCTGACGCGATTCAAGTATGTGTTGTGCTAACGACACTGTGCTATAGTAATTGCCTTCAAAGGTTTCCACCTCACTGACATCTTCCTCAGATAATAACATATCAAGTTGATACTGCACCTCATTAAACTCAAACAACAAGTTCTCATTTTTTTCTAAACGAACTTTCAATTCTTTAATTTTTAAGTCACTCATGTCCTCTTGTTTACTTGTGTTAAAGAGTGAAACATAATCTCTAAATCGCGTTAAACGTCCCTTAATGATACCCCGTGATTTAGTTAAGTCTTTAATTTTCTTCACCTCAGATTCACCAGTAGAAGATTCACTAAATTTCGAAGTTTCATCCGGCATTTTTATGGCAAACAGATTAAGTAAACAATGAGTTAAACAAATAAATGTGCACCAAACCAGTTAACAATAGACGCGGTAGGCACCCGATGTATTGACACGGTGAGACACGGCGGCGTCGCGCCGTGCCCTTTCGATAGTGCGTGCGCTTCCACGCGATGAGACACGGTGCTGCGCCGTGCGCAATTCAGTGCACGATGGATGACAAGGCACAGTTGCAATTACTGGCAGCGAGTTACCCGATTTCGCCTGGAATGTTCGGCGATAACAAATTGGCAAATGTTATTTATTAGATTTAAGTTTACGTTTGACTTTGCTGTGGTTTTATTAAGTGTAGAAATGTATAGGTAAGCGAGCAAATAAATAATAAGGGCAGAAAGTTTGCTTCCAATAATAAAGTGCAAAAAATAAGTGCAATGAACAGCTGGTTGCAGCAATAATGAAAATAATTACTTATATTAATTATGGCGAGAACGCTGGGCTAGATTAATATATATATGTATTTACGTGCTATTTAAGCGTTGAGCTATACCTAATTTAAGAGTTAAGTTTTCAGTCGTTGCATTAAGCAGTGCTTGAATTTAAGTAAACACTTTTTATAAAGGCAATTGCCTGAAACAACCTACGCATTTAAAATAGCCAACACACGTAAACGTATAAGCACCCTGGTATTCGTAAAACTAAAAAAATATATCTTAGTCTTACGCGACACCAAAATATGCACACAAAAAAATACTGGTATTACACACTTGCAATCGAACTCGTCTTTAAACAAATTGAACGGAGTTAAGGTAATAAAGGAATAAGGACAGAGCTACTCCCCTGGTTATTCTGATGTCGCCGTGATGTGCCACTGATACACAATACTTGTTGTTCCAGCCAGTATTTCCGATGCGATGTGAAGCCAAGTTTGAAATTTGTTCCTTGAATAATGAATTCCACCGTTGTATTCGTTCCTTAAGTGTCCTGTCACGGTCGCCAGTTTTGTTGGTGATGATTATAAAATGCAGATTCTTGATACATAAGATTTACTCCCGAATAGTGGTTACAAATGATTTTGTCTTTATTTTAATTGGGTGCGCGCGCGCGTGCTCGTTGACGGTTGATCTGGCTCTGGCGGGACCTCTCCTCCCGCGCGTCTACCTCTTCGTCCTCTTACGCGGTCGCCGACATTGTGGTAAAATCACATAAGCTGTAGAACCCTTAACACAACACAAACATGGCCATTTTAAAAATCTCAGACAAGTAACGCGACATGCAAAATACTGACTATTTACATAAATCATCATCATCATCATATCAACCGAAAGACGTCCACTGCTGAACATAGGCCCCCAAAGAGTGACACAAATACTGAAATGATCAATAAATACTTACTTAATCAAAAAAATAATAATAATGAACACCTAATTTATATATTTTTAAATATCATACTCTCATAGTTTTAATCTTCTATAATGTAAATGCATACATACATATTAAAAAGTAGTATTATGTAGTGGAACGACTTAATATATTTCTTGACATATAGGTTTTTTTTAAACGCGGTTGTAAATAAAACTTAGGTGTTTAGATAATACCTTGTTAATGTAGCACCGTCTTTTCAGTATACCAGTTGTGTACACAAATTATGCCCAGAATTCGCCTCTAATTCGTATGTTAGGAAATTATAATAAAAAGTTTAATACTATCGACTTATTCAATTGCACCAAACCTACTCTTAAGACGCGAGTTAATCTGTTATTAAAGGACAAAGGATAAGGAATAAGGATCACTGCAGAAAAAATAAGCTAATAATTATACTTAACTAAAGTTAATATTCCGACTATCACTTTTTACAAACATATACATTTTCCCTCGCACCTACACACACACACATACACACACACCACACACACACACACACGTGATATTTTGTATTTACCGAGCATGTTATAGATTTAATTTTTTAGTTCGTTTCTTAGATTACTCTGTGTGTACGTTCTTTTTTCATTCACTGTATTTCGGTGGACATCTATAACTGGCTTTGTTATTAGCTTTTAAGCTTTGTAATATTTTCCTGTAATGCTGTTGATGCCCCAAATAAACAAAAACAAAACAAAACAAAACCGCGCACTGCACCTAGTAAATTGCAGATGATCTCTAGATAACGTGCAGTAGTTTGTACAGTTATGCAATTCACTATCACTATCATTCAATTCAATCAATTCATTATCTCTAGTATAAAACGACCAGAGAAGTAGACCCAATACGAGAGGTAGAGCCACGGGCGTAGCCAGGTTTTAATTTTAGGCAACATAATAGTAGATTATACACTAAGGGGATAAAGCACTGTTTTATGTCACGGGAGCGAATTGAATCCCGAACGTAACGAAGGACTCATAATTTAACTCCTGAGCGTAGCGAGGGAGTTATAAGTTAATTCCTGAGCGAAGCGAGGGAATTAAGACTGAGTCCTGAGTGTAGTGAGGGGTTCAACCGCCCAAGACTAAAACAGTCTTATCCCCGAGGTGTATACTCTACTTTTAACACCTTATGCGAGACAAAAAAACAGGCTCAGTAGATAAATATTCAAAATAGACCAGAAGCACTGATTCAGACACAGACTTTACGCCTTTTACAGCTTTCCATTTGTCAAAATCGTTGTAGGCTTTTAGGTATTTTTCCTTTGACTTCTCTGGCAGCAGATTGTTGACAATGCCTATGGCATCTAATTTGATAAACTCAGGAGTCAAAACACTTTCATCACTCGACATTTTCAATATTATTTTTGAAATTAAATCTTCTATAGGCACCTACCAGAACTCGATTTGTTCGTCACGCGTGAACAAATGAAGGCGCGCGACGTTCCAAATTCGAAAGCACAAGCCGTGGTCCTAGATTCGAAATTCGAATTTCGAACACCGCGCTCCTCCGGACCGGGGTTCACACGGAGGCAAACTTCATTTATTTTGTCAAATCAAGTAGGCCATGGCCTAGGACAAATTGTGTTTAGCAAATTTAAACTTTATGCATATAGTAATAAGAATTATGAAAAGTGAAATCATATTATTAACCAGCGGGTTATAATGAAATTCAGTACAACATTATAACCCGGCTAATACCAAGGGATTTAATGTCTTGCTTTCGGTAGGGTTTACATGACCTATAATTCGGCATTGTCGAGCATGTGGTTTGAAAAAAAATTGCCGATTTAATGTCTTGCTTTCGGTAGGGTTTACATGACCTATAATTCGGCATTGTCGAGCATGTGGTTTGAAAACTAGTTTTCGATCTAGAGATACGAGTATAGCGGATCCCGTTGTGCATAAAAAGTTTCACGTTATTCCAGTGTGCCGTTTTAAAATGAGAACTTTAACACGTTTGTATGGACAGTCGTCCGTGCTGGTGACTCATAATTCATAATTCATTTATTAATTGCATTATATGTTTACAAAAATTCTTAAAGTAAGTATATGCTCCAATATAAACCCTGTTAGGGCACAGCAATCTTTATAGATACTTAAATGATAACAAATAGTACTCTAATTCATAATATTAACATGTCTTTCAATTGAAATAATTATACTACCAAATTTATCCACATTATTATATTAAATTTAAATGTCAAATTATATTTACACCTATTTTATTAAAAAAATAATTTATTGAATCAGGCCTTACTTTGCGGAAGTCCATGATATATTACGAGAACAATATGTCTTTGCTATTCCGCTAAAAAAACGTGCTGGTCTATCAGTGAAGATAAGATGCAACTATTTGCGTATAAACATGCAAAAAATTACAGCAAACCACCACCAACAAAAACCTCGACACGTGTTTCGCCTCTCTACGAGGCATCATCAGGAGATGCTGGCAGGAGAAATATATTATATATAATATTGTTTGCTCAGTGGACGTGGCGCAAGCAACATCTCCTGCCAGCATCTCCTGATGATGCCTCGTAGAGATAGAGAAAGAGATAGAGAAATATTGTTCTCGTAATAACCTATTTTATTACATAATATTAATTATATTACCAAATTTATCTACATTATTGAATATTAAATTTAGATGTCGTTATATTTACACCTATTTTATTTCAAAAAAATATTTTAAGTTATAGAAGCTATTCTTAATGAAGAAATCTTTTAACATTTTACAAAACATAGTGAATTTTTCTATTTTTGTAACATTGAGGGGAACTCCATTGTATATATGTTTACGGCCATATGATGCGTACCGGCTCTGACAATTTGCATTTTGCTCATTGTGTTCGTTAGTTTATTTCTACTTCTCAGATTGTGATACGCCGTGCTGCAGTTATCTCTATTTTGGTCCAGTATCGTTTTTTTTTTTTTTTTTTTTTTTTTTTTATGATATAGGAGGCAAACGAGCAGACGGATCACCTGATGGTAAGCGATTACCGCCGCCCATGGACACTTGCAACACCAGAGGTGTTGTGAGTGCGTTGCCGGCCTTTAAGATGGGAGTACGCTCTTTTCTTGAAGGTTTGAAGGTCGTATCGGTCCGGAAATACCGCAGGCGACAATCCATTCCACAGTTTAGCTGTGCGAGGCAGGAAGTTTCTGGAGAAGCGCACAGTTGAGGACTGCCAACCATCTAAGTGGTGAGGATGGTAATGTTGTCGCGTTGGACGATGGCGAAAAGAAGCGGCAGGGATTAATCCGAACAATTCCTCGGAGCACTCCCCGTTATACATGCGATAGAAAATGCAGAGAGAGGCCACATCTCTACGCAGCGCCAAGGGGTCAAGCCGATCCGAAATATGCTCGCTGTCGACAATTCGAGTTGCTCGTCGTTGGATGCGATCCAGAGGGAGAAGCTGGTATTGGGGTGCCCCTGCCCATAGATGAGAACAGTATTCCATGTGTGGGCGGACCTGCGACTTATAAAGCTGCAGGCGGTGGGCCGGTGTGAAATACTGTCTCGATCTATTGAGCACACCGAGCTATTTGTTATTTCTTACGAATTTACAAATTTCATAGATGTACATTGAAGTTAGTGTTAATAATTTTAGTTGAGTTGTGATGTGCGGGTTTAGCCACACACACATATCCCTCTGCCTGAAGGGCGTGTGAGGGTTTCCTAGCTAACTCAGACGGGAAGGAGCCTAGCAGGAGCAGGGGTAAATGAGAACAGCGGTCGGATTAATATTAGAAAGTGGGTCTTGTCGCCCTTTTATTTACCAAAGATCACCCCTAACCTAGGTTATCCCTATCGCTATCGCGCGCGAGGTGGGGCGCGGTCGCCCCGGGATTTTGATACGGGGTCGGTGAGAGACGGGAACGGTGGGATTGCGATACTCCGGCTTTTAGTAACTCGGGGCAGCCAAGCGCCAGGAAGTATCGCGGATTCGGTTACGGGTTCGATATCCCGGCTTATCACTCGGGGTAGCCAAGCGCCAGGGATATCGGGGCGGTCCTACTAACTCACTCCTCAGGCAGCGCTCGGGGTAGCCAAGCGGCCTGGAAGGGGTGAGGGGAGGCGGAAGACTCCGGCAAGCTCGGGGTAGCCAAGTGCCAGGAGTCGGGATGCCACGGCTAGAACTCGGGGTAGCCAAGCGCCAGTGGCGGGGAGGAGAGGAGGGCGAGGGGAGAGAGTTGAGCACACGGCGAGCCGCTAGCTAAACTCCTCTGGTCTGACGGGCGCGCGGCGCTTATATACGGGCCGGCGGGTAGCGGTGCGGTGGGGCGCGGTGCCGTGCGCTGCTCTGCCCCGCTCGTCTGTCCCCGCGTCGGCGCCGCTCTGTCGCGGCGCGGCTGTGGCGGTTTCCATGACGTCACACTTCCTCCCCCGCTTTGGAGATTTTTACCTGGGGAAAAATCACCGTGAGTGCCGTGGAAATATCGGGTTTCGGTGCGGGTGGTAAAAACCTACAGTATATCACTACTGTTTAATTAAAACTTATTACGAACAACCAATAATCGGCGTGTTTAACTAATCGGACAAAGAAAAATAACAACAAAAAAAACAAAGAATTAAATAATAATAAGAATAAAAATAAAATGTTCTGTGCCCTCTATATGGGGCCGGTTGGTTTGGACGGTCTGTTGCATTTAATTACATTCGCTGCCGTTCGTTCGGTTAACCTATACTGTGCGCGCGCACGGCGTGTTCCCGCTTGTGCCGCCGTCTGCGCACTCGGCTCATCCTATCCATTTCGACGGCCGCTCGCGGCTGCTATGCTCGTGTCGGTCGGGTCCCTCGCCTATCCATTTCCCGGGTTCTACCCTTGCACCGGATGCGGTCACTCGGCGCGTGTTTATTTTTTACTTTTTTCTTTTTCTGTTGATTATGATAATAACCATTCTGCTTTATTGGTTCGTTATGTTTCAACTTAATTTTGTGTTCGACCCACGTGTTCCCTTTTGGGCTTTGTTCGCAAAGCTGGAATTGCCGTTTCAGCATGGCGCGGAGTGTATTTTCTTGTTCGGGTGATATATCTTGTTCGGACGTTGGTTGTTTGTTATTGACATCCCTCGGCTTGTCTGGAGTCGAGTGAATGCTGTCTGGAGTCCTCTCGCTGACTTTTTCCTTCCCTATCTCCTCGGGTAACGGTAGCTCGTCCTGTTCGTGGACATTTTGATTGGCTGTAAGTTTGTCGGTGTCTCCGGCCCATGTTATGGCCATTCCGGCCCTTCTGAGTACGTCCATGCCGATTATTGTTCCGGCGGCGGCTGGGAGAACCCTCACCCAGTGCTTTATTGTGGCGCCTTTGATGTGTATGTCTACTAACACGGCTGTGTCGACGGTTGTTCGTGTGCCGTCGGCTAATACTACGCCCCTCTGGACTTGCTTCTCTAATGCCCCCTGGGCTTTGCATACTTCATATGCTTCCTTGTTTATATATGTGTTCGTCGATCCTGTGTCTATTAAGCAGACCCATTCCTTTCCAGATATCGTGACGTTCTCGTATCGTCGGTTGTCTTCCCGACCGTGCTCTCCGGCGGCTCCCAGGAATTCTCTCTTCCCGGTCTCGTCTCTGTCTGTCGCACGTTCTCGGGGTTGACACTCATTCCAGTTCCTCTCTACGTGTCTCGGTACTTGCGGCTGTCCCCAATATCCTGGCGGTTTATTATATGGTTGTGCTGGATAAATACCTCTTCTCTGAGGGTTGTATGCTCGGTCTGGCGCTATCTTATTATCTGACGGGGCGGTAATCCCCTCGTACTCGGCGGCTAATCTTAGTAACCCGTTTAGGTCTTTGTAATCGTTTTTCTTTATATACAACTTGTATTCCTTCTGCATATTTTCGTGAATTCGGTGTAGTTTTTCTTTCTCGGTCAGGTTCCCATGTCTACGCATGAGCGTTTGCAGGTCGGTTAAATAATCTACGAAGCTCTCTCCGCAGGCTTGCTTTCTAGCTATAATTCTAACTATGAGGTCGTCCTCGTAGTTATACGGAAAATAATATAGTTTGAAGAGTTCTAAAAATTCTTCCCATGACTTCCAGGACTTGACGTTGTTCCTGTACCACGCCAGGGCTCTTCCTTGCAGGATCCGGGGCAGCGCGGGCAGTACGTCTTCCTCGTCTACGCCGCTGGCTGCGATCAGTTCCTCCAGTCTCTCTACGAATTCTACGGGGTTGTCGGTCGTCCTGTAGGAGAGGTTCCATTCTCGGATCGCCTTATTGAGCCTGTCGGCCTTGCTTCTGCCCTGGTCGTCCTCCATGGTTCTGGAAGCGGGTTTCTCTGGTGTCTTGAACACCTCGGTGGTTCTGATGGTCTCTGCCAGCAGTTTACGAATCTGGTCCACTGTTAGGCCCTCTGTATTGATGCCTCTTTCTTCTGCCTCCTTCGTGAGGTCTGGTTTGTGTAACTGGTATATCCAGGCCGTCTGCATCTGCCTGCAGGGACCTACCGGTTTTCGGTGCGACGCTGGGCTATTTAGGCCGGTCTTTCTATTTCGGGTGGGCGGGAAGCGTCGCGTCTAAATTGTTATGATTTAACAAACGGAGATGGGAATCGGAGTTTAAATCGTAATATTCTCAATGCACAACAAACAATCTAAACTTTCCCTGTCTCCCGGCTCCTAGAGATCTACGAGACTCCTGTATGAGTTATTACGTTGGGCGCCAAATGTGATGTGCGGGTTTAGCCACACACACATATCCCTCTGCCTGAAGGGCGTGTGAGGGTTTCCTAGCTAACTCAGACGGGAAGGAGCCTAGCAGGAGCAGGGGTAAATGAGAACAGCGGTCGGATTAATATTAGAAAGTGGGTCTTGTCGCCCTTTTATTTACCAAAGATCACCCCTAACCTAGGTTATCCCTATCGCTATCGCGCGCGAGGTGGGGCGCGGTCGCCCCGGGATTTTGATACGGGGTCGGTGAGAGACGGGAACGGTGGGATTGCGATACTCCGGCTTTTAGTAACTCGGGGCAGCCAAGCGCCAGGAAGTATCGCGGATTCGGTTACGGGTTCGATATCCCGGCTTATCACTCGGGGTAGCCAAGCGCCAGGGATATCGGGGCGGTCCTACTAACTCACTCCTCAGGCAGCGCTCGGGGTAGCCAAGCGGCCTGGAAGGGGTGAGGGGAGGCGGAAGACTCCGGCAAGCTCGGGGTAGCCAAGTGCCAGGAGTCGGGATGCCACGGCTAGAACTCGGGGTAGCCAAGCGCCAGTGGCGGGGAGGAGAGGAGGGCGAGGGGAGAGAGTTGAGCACACGGCGAGCCGCTAGCTAAACTCCTCTGGTCTGACGGGCGCGCGGCGCTTATATACGGGCCGGCGGGTAGCGGTGCGGTGGGGCGCGGTGCCGTGCGCTGCTCTGCCCCGCTCGTCTGTCCCCGCGTCGGCGCCGCTCTGTCGCGGCGCGGCTGTGGCGGTTTCCATGACGTCACAGAGTAAAGTGACATCTGCAACTCTCTGTTTGTTTTATGTTCACTAAGATTCGAATGCACTTTTTCTGAAGTATAAACAGGTTACTGACATGTGTGCTGTTTCCCCACAGAATAATGCCATAATTTAACCAGGCGTGCCCGTAAGCATAATACGCGCTGATTGCAGTTTTTAAATTCGTACAGCTCTTTAATTGATATAGTGCGTAGGTAAATTGCGACAGTTTTCCCGAGATTTTTGCAACATGCTTCTTCCAGTTTAATTCCAAATCTGCCTCAATCCCCAGTAATGAACAGGAATTGACTGTCACTAGCTTCTCATTTCCGTAAGAGAATTCAGTGTTGATCGGATTTTTTTGTCGCGGTTTGATCTGTATGAGTTTGGTTTTAAACACATTGAGCTTTAAATTGTGATCATTTAGCCAATGTATAATTTTCCCCATAGTAATATTTAATTGCTGTTTAAAGTGTTCATTGTCATCACATTTGAAAACTACGGTAATGTCATCGGCGTAGAGTATACAGTTATTATCTAGAATCTTTGGCAAATCATTAATGTATAGTAAGAATAGGATACATCCCAGGGTGCTGCCCTGGGGAATTGAGTATTTTACAAGGGATTTTTGTGACCTACAAGTATTCAAACATTTTTGGGTGGGATTATAATTATCTATTTCTACAAACTGCTGTCGCTTTTCAAGGTAAGACTTAAACCACCGATGTGTTAATCCTCTCACTCCTATTCCGTATAATTTATCTAAAAGTACCCTATGTGATACACGGTCATAGGCCTTGCTCATATCAAGCATCATGGCTATCGCGTGCTTTTTAGAATCTATTATATTTAGAATTTCATTTGTAAATCTGTAGAGTGCTGTTGTCGTTGATCTTCGCTTACGAAAACCGTTTTGCCTATCGTTATAGGCATGTTTATCGCAAAAGGAATTAAGGCGGTTTGCCATTGCCGTTTCAAAGATCTTCGAGAACGTGGACAACAATGCAATCGGTCGAAAATCATTTGGATCAGTTGCCCCTTTATTTTTTGGCACAGGCTTTATAATTGCGGTCTTTAGTAAATCCGGAAAGGTTGCCTCAGCGAATGATTGGTTTATCAAGTAAGTGATAGGTGCCGCCAGTTCATCATTACACTGCTTAGCAAGTGTCGGAGGGAATTCGTCATAACCGAAACTAGATTTGTTTTTTAAGTCTCTTATGATTTTACTAATTTCATTTTAATCCACTGGACTTAAATACATAGTGTTAATAGTGGGTTCAATAACTGGCCGGCCTTTAGGAGAATCTATCGTTTCCTTAGATCCTAATGTTACAAATAGATTGTTCAGGGTATTCGCTACTAAATCTGGCTCATCTAAAATGGAATTATTAACTTTTAATTTAATATTAGTAAGCTCTTTTTTACTTGTTTCATTTGTGTGCTCTTTTATTACTTGCCACATTGTTTTTGTAAGGTTTTTAGATGCATTCATCCGTTTTACATATTGAATTCTTTTTGAGGTCTTGACTGTTTTCTTTAACGTATTTTCATAACATTTGTAATATTTCCTCAAAACAGGACTCTCGTTTTGTAGAGTTAGCAATTTTAATAATCGCTTATTTTTACATGACCTCTTTATACCTGCACTTGAGAGTTGTGACAGTGCTACCTTTGCGCGCCGCTAGCGGAGACTCAGCCAGTCGGTTGGCACACGCGCTCACGTCGCGAATACTTCCCGTTCGAATACTTACTGAAATTATTCATCAGATTCAGAATTGTCACCAATCTTAAATTGAATAACCAAACATTAAAGAAGGAAAAAAAATCATTCAATACTATATATACAATTGACAACATTTCAGTTTATAAACACTTCAAAATGAATATATGATTCAAAAGCATATTGCCCCCTGAACACTATACTGTATTTATAAAAAAAATATGTAGCTTAATAAAATAGTTAAAAAACAATTAAAATATGGTCTAATTTTACCCGCTCTACGACATAGTTAATGCCTGTGCCTTATGTTACAGAAAAAAAAGCTCTGCTGTCACAAATTTGAATTTGACATTGAGGTAAATTGTTTACTATCGATGTTAACGACTGTAACCTAAGGAAGTAAAATAAAATTAAAAGATTCTATATTATAGAGATTTATTGCCTACTATGGAGAAACCCGCGTGGATCGACGAGGTGTATACTCCTCCTAAGTACACCAAGTATTGTTTCGTGCCAAGTTGTAACAATGACTCTTTGAAGAAACCGGACAAACATTTCTTCCATGTACCGTATAAAAATAAAGCGGAGTGGTGTCGAGCAGTAGGGAAAGAAGTAATTCCAAAGATCCGTGTGAATGCAAGGTGTCGTATTTATATAATGCAGTATCGGTATCCCTTATCACAGCCAAATTCGTCAATAAAATCGTTTCTTTTTAACAAATAGTACAATTTAAACAATCAACACACCACAGACCTACTCCAGTGACAATCGCAAAGTCAGATGTCATTGTCAATGTCAGATCACTTTTTTTTTCGATCGTGGTAAGACTAAGGTAAAGGCTATTCCTGCGTAGAATTGGAGTAACGCCCTTTTAGAATATAAATACCTTTTATAAATACGAACCCTAGAGAAATAAATGAACTATCATCGTATTTGTCTTTTGAAACCAAATACACAGAACCAATAAAATTTAGGGCTCAAAAATATGAAATGTTGTCAATTTGCCTTGTCAACCCTAGCGTCGATTGGCCGGCCGAGCGAGCGGACAACGAACCGCGCGTTCAATGTCAAGGTCGCTCCATTGTTAAATTTAGTAGGCATGTAAAGCGTTAGCTATGCGATATTTTATTCAGACTTGAGTATCTGTTCGTAGGACAGATATAATCTGTGGTTGTGAATTGTGAATATCAGCCCAGTTTCGTCAGGTTGCTGGTAAACAGTGAGATCTGTAGCTAACCACTGGCTAGTAATAATTGATAGTCTCTCATCTTGCGGTTTCGTACAAAAAAGGCCAGCGCACTTAAGGTATACCACAGAATAAGAACTAGTTACAGAAGGACCAATTCTTTTGGTAGAGTGAATATCGAGTATTTAAATAATAAAACCGGCTAAGTGCGAGTCGGACTCGTGCACGAAGGGTTCCGTACAATCCATACTATACTACTATACTATATACTACTAATCCATACTAATATTATAAATGCGAAAGTGTGTCTGTCTGTCTGTCTGTCTGTCTGTCTGTCTGTCTGTCTGTCTGTCTGTCTGTCTGTCTGTCTGTTACCTCTTCACGCTTAAACCGCTGAACCGATTGCGATGAAATTTGGTATGGAGATAGTTTGAATCCCGGGGAAGGACATAGGATAGTTTTCATCCTGGAAATCACCCCCTTAGGAGATGAAGTGGGGGGTTGAAGTTTGTACGGAGCTGCGATATAAACGATTTCCACGCGGACGGAGTCGCGGGCAGAAGCTAGTATTATAAATGCGAAAGTGTGTCTGTCTGTCTGTCTGTTACCTCTTCACGCTTAAACCGCTGAACCGATTGCGATGAAATTTGGTATGGAGATAGTTTGAATCCCGGGGAAGGACATAGGATAGTTTTCATCCTGGAAATCACCCCCTAAGGGGATGGAATGGGGGGTTGAAGTTTGTATGGAGCTGCGATATAAACGATTTCCACGCGGACGGAGTCGCGGGCAGAAGCTAGTTATACTCGTATATAAATACGAAAAAAAACACGTTTGTTGTATGGGAGCCCCACTCCGGCTCGCACTTGCCCGGTGTTTTAGTATTTGTTATAGCGGCAACAGAAATACATCATCTGTGAAAATTTCAACTGTCCAACTATCACGGTTCATGAGATACAGCCTGGTGACAGACGGACAGACGGACAGACAGACAGACAGCGGAGCCTTAGTAATAGCTTATAGTAATTTTTGCCCATGTTATATACACCCTGTATATGCATACATTTCTGACCTTATCCATACTAATATTATAAATGCGAAAGTGTGTCTATGGATGTTACCTCTTCACGCTTAAACCGCTGCACCGATTTAGATGACATTTGGAATAGTGATAGTTTGAGCCCCGGCGAAGGACATAGGATAGTTTTTATCCCGGAGATCATCGCCTAAGGGGGTGAAAGTTTGTATGGAGCGAGTTACACGCGGTAGTCCAGGCAATGAACTGACAACTTGTATGGAAAAAATGACAATTTTGGAAATAATTTATAATAGCTCATTTTTTATGTATAACGGATATATTATCAATTAAATAGTTACCCAGCGACAAAATCCGGCAAAATTTCAGACATCGAAAAAATGATAAGTTAACTGGCTTCTAAAAAGTCAGTAAAAATATTAATAAATGTTTTTGACTTTATTTTGGTTCATTTACATTTGCTTTATAATATTCAAGATAAATCGTACAAAAAAAGATAATGCATGCTTCATTTAAATCTACATAATTACTTCCGGGTGGAAAGTTTGTCGGATTCTTGACTAAATCATCTTAGAATAACATTTTCAAATGAAATCAACAAAAAAAACGCTATTATAAATTAATGTTTTTCAAAACCGTATTTTGCCTGGAGTACGGACGGAGTCGCGGGCAGAAGGCTATAATTTCACGACTATATAAATAATCAAGACATTAGAGCCTTATCACACTTGCGATTTGCGAGCGTGTTTTCTATACAATTATCAGTCGCGGCGAACACGCTGCGTGATCGCCTTCATACAAAATACGCTTGGAAATCGCAAGTGTGATAAGGCTCTTATAGTTGCCGGCGTCCATAGCCCGTGTAGAGACGTATGCTTGTTTGCAACCATCTGTCTTACAGACAAATCATTGAAGACGACCTTCTCACGTGTACTTAATGATGCCATATATATGCAGTTAATGTAACAACAATTAAATTGATTAGTAAACATTAACACATTGACATTGCTACGTAAAAGGGAACGTTGCGGAGAAAGTTGTCATATATTAACAGTAGGCGTCCCGTGAGCAAGGATGTTGTGACATCGAAACCTCTGGAAGCCTAAAATAAATAGGCGCATTATACGAGATTAGGTCCCGTTTAGCATAAATAAAGTAATGTCATGTGAGTCATGTCTCATGTCTAACACGTACACATATAAACGGACCTACCTATGACTTACTTATTATGATTAAGTATTATGATTTGCCTATTTTAATGATCCAACATAAAATGTGTTAAAAAATAAATAAATTGTATTTTAACAATAGGTCAAGTTAAAATGTTACTAACTGATATGGAACTTGTTCTGAAATAAATGCTTTCATTTCATTTCATTTATGCATGAGACGAATTGAATAATGCTCCAATACACTGACTACGACTGATGGTATGTAACTATGAAGCTGCCAAAGATTTTTTTTTTTTTCTTCTGGCTTAGCTGCCAAACATAGACTCCTGTCCAAATCACCTCTGCGAAATGATCACTATTCTTGGGGCTTCTAGACGGGCTATACTTTCCCGGAAATGTGTGGCCGGCAACTATGGGCGTCCCTCTCTTACTCACATGTTAGACAGGGACACCAATAGTTGCCGGCCAGATATTGCAGTGAAAATATGGCCCGTCTAGAGCCCCATTCATATATTTAAGAGATACGCTCTTGTCTGTGGAGTGATATTCTCCGCTTTTGGTGAAGTACAGCCTGGTGGTTACCCCCTTGCCTTCCACACAGCAGTTTATGAACAGAGCTTGACTGCAAAATGTATGGTTGAGATTTTTTGTAGCCGACTATCCATAAAACTCTCAATGCACAACACATTGTGCATTGTGTGTTATTACACATGCCACGGATCATCAATCATCATATTAGCCGCCAAACGTCCACGGCTGGACATAGGCCTCCCCCAAAGAGTGCCGCAATGACCGGTCTAGCACCACCCGCATCCAGCGGACTCCCGCGACCTTTACCAGGTCATCAGTACACCTCGTCGGGGGCCTACCCTACGCCCTTTCCGCCCCAACGATCATAGGTTCTAAGATGTGCACTGTTCCCCGCCCACTGCCGCTTAAGTTTAGCGTTTTGGAGGGCTATATCGGTCACGGATAGAATTACGAAACTGTCAAACGAATACGCCAACATCCCAATCTCTGCTTATAATGTCCTATGAGATGTAATTAATTCCAATAAATAAGTAAACCATCCTTTACAGCCTTCCACCATGGCGCCATCTATGAGCGTAGCGGAGTACTACGCAAACAAAACGATCTTCATCACGGGAGCTACTGGCTTCATGGGAAAAGTGCTCGTCGAGAAGCTTCTACGATCATGTCCCGACCTGAAGAGGATATACATGCTGATGAGAGCGAAGAAGGGGCAAAGCTGCAATGAGCGGCTAGAGGGCTTTTCGAAGTGTCGGGTAAGTTGCGTTTAGCGCCATCAAATCAAATCAAATCAATCAAAGTATTTATTCTGTAAATAGGCTTATGCTAGCTCTTTTACATGTCATCTTATAACTATATATTTATATATATATTCTATTTTAACATAAATGCATCCTTATCTTCTACGAATTCCTTTACAGTATAATAAGCTTTCTGTAACAGCTGTCGTTTCACAGTTGCCCTGAATTTATCCATTGACAATTTCGTTACATTAGATGGTAACTTATTATAAAAGCGCACACTATTCCCCATAAATGACATATTATTCACTCTATTTAAACGTAATCTCGAAATCGCCAATTTATTTTTATTTCTTTTCTTTCATCTTGCGGCGAGTAGTAAAACTATTATTGGCCAAAAAGCGCGCGTTGACAAGTTCGACAAGCCGCTTAGATGTACATGTCAGCACGGTTAGCACAAGACAGCGCGCGAGCTCTCTCGAGTTCTCGAGCACTATCCATCTCTTTCTAAGTTTTCTAATAAAACAGAATCGGATAGTGCGAGATAGAGAGAGCTCGAGAGAGCTCGCGCGAAGTATTGTTCTAACCGTGCTTAAACTTGAAAAAAATACTAATATTGGTAAAGAGATGTCGCTAGTTGGGACATTGTGATAGTTCAGGAAAATTAACAAACTGAAGTATTGAAAAGTTCAACGTAATGCTTGAATACAATTATTAACTGTCTGTGCAGTGTACCACATCGGTTGAACGTTAGATTTACGCTGTACAGTGTACTTACATATTTGTAGGGCTCAGCTTATATTAGTCAATATCACAATGTCACTACCTGTGAGTTCGTATAATTGGCTCTGTATCCACTATCAATGTTTGTTGTATGAATATAGCTGTTGGTTCTCGTAATAAATAAATATAAAACAGGCTTTGCAGGGTCACAGATTAAAGAATACAAGTACAGATACCCAATCGCATAGAGCAAAAGCGTACCGTCCTAATGTAGGCAATTCTGTATACAATTTTAGTCCCGTAGCTACACCAGTAGATGCAGTATCCGAGCTACCACGGCTATGACGCTGTCAGCCTTTAGTAATACATTGAGATATCACCAGATGGCGTTGACTTCCCGGGCAACAAATAGAGTATTTTTGATTTTTTCGATATAAAAGTAGTATTTTAGAGACAATATTACACATCACATAAAAATATACATAACCAAATGCTTAGAGCCTGTGGTTCCATAGAACTTTCGCGACCCGTGATGGCGCCATCTAGTGACAGTACCCAATAATACGTAGCAAGCTTGAAAGCTCACTCGTATAGTACGAGTAACATGGATTTAGTATCAATTTTATTGCATTTACTACTTATAAAATATACCTTTAGTGTATGTGCGGAAGTATGTTTGTGATATAATTAAGGTACGTTAAATTTATTAAGGTGTAAAAATCATTCTATCTTTACGATTACTGGTTCAAATGTTTCGCTCGGTACCTGTGTCGCCATCTATGAGTTCTTTTTAGTATCAATTATACGTTGTTCTAGTTGGGAGGCCATGGCAGGGTTCAGTCACAGATTAAAGAATACAAGTACAGATACCCAATCGCATAGAGCAAAAGCGTACCGTCCTAATGTAGGCAATTCTGTATACAATTTTAGTCCCGTAGCTACACCAGTAGATGCAGTATCCGAGCTACCACGGCTATGACGCTGTCAGCCTTTAGTAATACATTGAGATATCACCAGATGGCGTTGACTTCCCGGGCAACAAATAGAGTATTTTTGATTTTTTCGATATAAAAGTAGTATTTTAGAGACAATATTACACATCACATAAAAATATACATAACCAAATGCTTAGAGCCTGTGGTTCCATAGAACTTTCGCGACCCGTGATGGCGCCATCTAGTGACAGTACCCAATAATACGTAGCAAGCTTGAAAGCTCACTCGTATAGTACGAGTAACATGGATTTAGTATCAATTTTATTGCATTTACTAAACTTATAAAATACACCTTTATTGTATGTGCGGAAGTATGTTTGTGATATAATTAAGGTACGTTGAATTTATTAAGGTGTAAAAATCATTCTATCTTCACGATTACTGGTTCAAATGTTTCGCTCGGTACCTGTGTCGCCATCTATGAGTTCTTTTTAGTATCAATTATACGTTGTTCTAGTTGGGAGGCCATGGTTCAGTGAAACGCTAACTTAAGATGTTGTTTGTCTGGAGCATTAACCTTGCCTAATTTAAGACATTTTGCACCCACAATTTTCAGATATTCGATCGTCTTCACGCGGTCAGTCCCAAATCCTTCGAGAAACTCAGTCTGATCCCGGGAGACATCCTGGCTGAGGGTATGGGCATCTCGGAGGAGCACCGCGAGGAACTGCGGAGGGAGTGTCAGATCATCTTCCATTGTGCTGCTTGCGTCAGGTGAGTTTCAACATATTGGAGACTAGCGACTGGTGCGGCTCCGCTCGCGTATTTCAGATAACCCAGGTGGTGCCACGGGATAAAATATAGCCTGTATCCATTTTAAAGGTTCATTCTATATACTGGTGAAAGAATTTTTGAAATCGGATTAGTAATTCCAGAGATTACCCCCTACATATACTTAAAAAAACTCCCGTTCCACAGAGTATTCCTTTGAATAATATTAGACAACTAGTACCTAAAGAGCAAGGTTTAGATGATCATAAAAATATCCAGTACTGAAAACATATATTTTCTAAAGTAACATTAACTAAATTCAATTAAAACCTAGTTGAATCTAAAAAATGCCTTCGAGGCATGCGACATTTCCTCGCTGAATTGCAATGCTGATGCGTTGCGCGAGAAAGCCGCCCGCTCTTCGGTCACCAGTTACGTCAACCAGACGTTTCGAGATTTCCGCAAATAACTTTTGCGCACTGGGACCCCACGGACCGATGGTCTCGACGCCAAAGGGTCCTAGCACCTACTCTTAAAATAGTTTCGTTGAAATATATTTTTTTATACTTTTCAGTCATTCACTCTTGACAGACAGATCGTGGTTTCATTATATTTGGTGTGGATAAAGCAGCCCTCGCGACGCGTCACTTTATATAGGTATTTAGTTTACAACGTGTTATGTTACATTCCAGATTCGACATGCCACTCAAAGACGCTACAGCCCTGAACACCGGCGGCACCCAACGAGTTCTAGACCTCACTGAGGGCATGTCACAACTTGAGGTTAGTACCATTCATTAACCTTTTTGCTATATCCTCCATCTAGTCACTACTTTTAGTATTTTAATGTTTACTGACGCTGGCACAGCGACCTGAAGTGGGTGTTGGTGAACATCACTGCAAGTTGCCATGCAGCATTTCTTTATTCCTTTTCCAATCGCCTTGTCCTTTAATTCAGCGTGCCACAATTTAAAACGTTCACAAGTATTTGTCCCGTCTCCACCGCGTACCTACTGCCGCTGCTATTTTGCTTGCCATTCTAGCTATACTACTACTGTACTGCTTGCTAAATCTAGCTCCCCACAAAATAGGAAACCTGTTTCTTTCCGCCATAGCTTTTAAATTACATTCTCCAAAGCTTTCCTCTGGCACCTTGTAATCAACCCAACCATCTGTTCGCCCTTCCCACTGACGCAGCCAACTGAAATTGTTCTCTTTATTGTTTAATTAAAGAAAGATAAAATTTTAGTGATGTTAGCCATACGATTAAATAAATAACGAACGTATACCCGTCCACAGGTATTCCTCCACGTGTCCACCGCGTACTGCCGCTGCGAGCTGCCAGTGCTGGAGGAGCGGGTGTACGAGACCGCCCACAGACCGCAGGATGTCATAAAATGTGTGGAGTGGATGGACGATGAGCTGCTCACTCATTTGCAACCCAAGTATGTATTTTATTTATTTACCATTTAAGCCTCGTTCTACGCAGCTACAGGTTAATATTTTAAGTTTAAATTGACAACACCGAGGCTCGCTTGTCAAACACACAAATGAATAATACATGGCGGCAAACAAGCATATGCCCTGCCTGATGGTAAGCACCGTAGCCAACGACACTCGCGACTCCAGAGCCAACCGCGTTACTGACGCTTTAGTGATTTGAAGATTCGTTGTGTCAACACTACTAGAGACAGATACATCAGGTCCGACACACTTAACAAACAGCACTACAGAGCAAGTTGTGGTGTGATTATTATAATATGTAAAAGTTAACTCCTGGTTTTATGAATATGAATGGAAATTGTTAGTGATCACTCAATATTCTCAATTTTTTTTTATCAGAATGATCGATCCTCAGCCGAACACCTATGCCTACACAAAATCGCTGTCCGAGGCACTGGTTGCGCAGTATGAAGGAAAGTTCCCCATTGCCATAGCGAGGCCCTCTATTGGTGAGTAGCGCGAACTGTTAGCAAAATTATTTTTTTGTAATACTTAATACAGTCATTAGGAGATTTTGCCTTGCAAAAGGTGGAGAGGAATATGTTTTGATTAATATTGTAGGGGTACCGACTCCGGGGCGTGTGTGCGTTAGCCAGCATTTTCATATGAAGGGGCCATATTTTGTTATTAATAGGGTTCCGTAGTCAACAAGGAACCCTTATAGTTTCGCCATGTCCGTCCGTCCGTCTGTCTGTCTGTCTGTCTGTCCGTCTTCGGCTTAGCTCAGTAACCATTACGACTAGAAAACTGTAATTCGGCATGGGTATATAAATCAATCACGCCGACAAAACAGTACAATAATATCTTAAAAAATATTTTTTTTTAGGGTAGCTCCCCTACACCTAAAGCGGGGTGGATAGCTCGTTCAAAAATATTATGGGTTTTCTAGAACTATTTTTCAAATCAGTGATTAGTTTGCGAGACATTGGGCTTTTTTAAAGCACTAATTTTTGTTCGAGTCATGTGTCGTCGTTCCCCCCTGCTGGCTAAATGGCTATTACTGGGGATGTCAAAAAGTTTGTGATAGTAGTACATATAAGGAATTTAAAAGGAAAACTATCACGGACAAGTAGGCATAAGTAGTTACCGAGTAATAGTCGACCAATTTAATGTGTACTTGGAAAGGCCGATTTTCGCACAATTCGGCCGACGCAACCGCACCGCACGTAACTAAGACAGACAGGCAACTACGGAACCCTACACTGCGCGTGGCCTGACACGCACTTGGCCGGTTTTTAAATAATATTTTAACACTTGTTTCTGTGACTGATATGGCAAGATTAAAGATGACATAATTACCTACGTGTTTGTCTTACACCATTATCTGTAGGTATGTCTTACAGAAAAAAGCGGCCAAATACGTGTCGGACCACGCACAACGAAGGGTTCTATGCCTATTAAAAAGTCGAATCATTACTGAAATCTTATGGCTAAGTGCCATAAGATTTCAGTAATGATTCGACTTTTCTTTAAGGAAGGCAGTTTTATGGAAATATCTCAAAAACCTTAGAATCGATCTTGTTCAAAACAATTTTTGCTTAAAGAATTTTATAAGCCCTATGACTATATTTTTTTCATTTTTTTAAAATACACGGTTCAAAAATTAGAGGAGGGGGACACAATTTTGGTGACTTTCGGGGCGATTATCTCCGACTCTATTCACTTAATCAAAAAAATTGCTGAGAAACCTTATATTTATTTTAAAAGGCCTATCGATTGATGTGCCACATGTGGGCTTGCAATGAAAAAAAAATTGTTGACTTTCAGTTTTATGATGGAGCGCACCTCTAAAAAAATTTTTTTTTAGTGATTTAATTACAAAACTATGTAGCGACTAACAAAATACACCTATCCGCAACATATTATTCAAATACACCTTATAGTTTTCGAGTAAAATGCCTGTGACATACGGACGGACAGACAGACAGACAGACAGACATACAGACAGACAGACAGACAGACAGACATGACGAATCCATAAGGGTTACGCTTTTTGCCATTTGGCTACGGAACCCTAAAAACAGTTTTGAGTGCGGCAAAAGTAGTATCTGAAATAATGGATTATTTAATTTTAATTTTATTTATTGTCCAGTGACAGCAGCCCTGAAAGAGCCCACGCCAGGCTGGGTGGACAACCTGAACGGCCCGACCGGCCTGCTGGTGGGCGCGGGGAAGGGCGTCATCAGGACGATGCACTGCGACGCCGCGCTGCGCGCCGAAATTATCCCCGTCGACCTGGTCGTCAACGGCACCATACTGCTCGCTTACAACACCGGGGTCACCAAGTATGTGGCACTTTCAAGTTTACATTTATTTGTTTATTTATTTATTTATTTATTCGTTTATTCATTTATTCGTTTATTCATTTATTCGTTTATTCATTTATTCGTTTATTCATTTATTCGTTTATTCATTTATTCGTTTATTCATTTATTCGTTTATTTATTTATTTATTTATTCATTCTTTCATTACATTTTTGTTTTTACTTATTATTTTATATATTTATTTATGTGTCGGAGAGAAGTTTCATGCAGCGCCCTCTATTACATTCATCGTGACTTCGGTCGTAATGCGCTCCACTGTCAATCTACAAATGCCATCATTGAAATACATGCGTTTTCTATCAATGCCCGAGAACCCAGGATACGCCCACACCTCGACATATACATTCATTAATCAATTAATACATTCATTCATTCATTACATTTTTTTATTTTTACTTATTCTTTTATTTATTTATCAATTTATTTATTCATGTATTTAGTTGTTTATTTAATGGTTTTATGGTTACTTGGAATTTTTATTTATTTATTTATTTATTATTTTATTTGTTTACGCTGCCTTCCAGCGAACCAATACGCCGAGAAACCAGATTACTTAACTATGTACAGTACAACAACTTACAACGAACAAATGGTAACACCTTTATGATAATATTGCACACATGTAAAATATAGCCCTAACCATCCAAAAAGTCTGGTGTACACGCGTGAAATAATTTTTGAAATCGGATAAGCGACTCTGGAGAATACCCATTTAGTACAAAGCTACAATCGTGCAGACTTTTCCTCTTTAACAAGCTCTAGAGGTAACAGACAGACAGACAGACACACTTTCGCATTTGGGCGATTCTCCGAGCTGGCTCGATTTGCTTGACTTCGGTGAACGTATTTTTTTTTCACTTTTTCGATTGGTGACCTCGGTATTCAAGAAAGGGCCTAAATTTAAAAAATATTGGTGGTAAAGGCCTTCATAGGAACCTTGTAGTTCATGGGATATTCGGGTTTTAGCGTACACCGAAATCAAACACACACACCGAAATCAATATTCATAAAATAGTATCACCGAATTCAAAAAATGCTTACACCGAAATCAAATTTGAAATTAAACAATGTTTTTTGCGACAAAATAACCTTTATTTCCAATTGGTACACTTACAAAATATATATATATACAGTCGTGGCCAGATAATTAAGAACACGATTTTTTTTTCCCATACAGTAATTATTTATATTATATTTACCTTCTTTTGTATAGCTTTTATAATAAGTAAGCATCCTAAAAAGTAAATATGTTTAACTTAAATACTGCACGCTTTATTACTTATAAATTAATTATTAATAAATTAAAACTTAGACTGTCCCGGCGAAGAATGATTAGGAGAGCCGACCCCAACTGCAATGGGATTAGGCGAGAATAAAGAAGACAGGTCGGTTTATGCCGACGTAAGGAGTATATTATGGTGTTAGCCTAACGACTCCAGAATAACCAAGAGCGCATTGCCGACCCTTTAGTAATAGGAGGATTCGTTGTGTCGACACCTACAAACAAATTATATACCCTTATTCTCAAAATAGTTTACCATAGGAAGTTCAAGTGACCTTACACTCAGCACCAGGATCATAATCAAACCTACATACATAGTAAGCCGTGGGACATATCCTAGTTATATTATATATGCGAAAGTTTGGATGTTTGTTACTCGATCACGCTTAAACGGCTCAAGATAGTTTATAGCCTGGTACAGTCAAGGTTACTAACATACGAACATTAACAAGGACATAAATATCTGTACAGGACTCTATTGTCAATGTCATAAAAGCGTGTACAGATTTATGTCCTTATTTGTGTACGTATGTTACTGTACCCTTGACTGAACTAATCATTTAGCCAGCACTAAACTTTAATGAGAATTAGAGTTTTAAAACCACATAGTTAACAGATCCCTGAATTGACAAATGGTTTTACTAAACAATTTTTTTAGAACTACATATTTACCAATATCCTACACTACTTTTTAACAAAAAAAAATTACATTCCCACCTTACGTGTAAGACAAGTACCCAGTTTTTGTTAATTATTTTATTTTAACCGTTTTGTTGGCGTGATTGATTTACATACCCAAACCAATTTACACCTTTCCAGTAGTAATGGTCACTGAGCTAAGCCTCGGGCGGACAGACATACGGACATGCTGAAAATATAAGGGTGTTGACTACGGAACCCTAAAAAGCAATCATTTATACATAAAGATTGATTTCGGTCCTCATTTTATTGAATTCGGTGACCAAAAAGTACACCGAATCCGCGGAAATCAATGTCACCGAATTCAATATTGATCGATATTTGCAAATTACACAAAAAGTATAGATAGTACAGGGAAAGAGTTATTCAATACCAAATCACATACCTCTGAGGATTGCTTATTCACTTTTATAATAATTAAAACACAAACACTACACAATTTAATAGCTTCACCGAATTCAAAAAAACACGTAACCAAACTCACCGAACGACGAACAAACCTTTGTAGTAGCTGCCTATATGACATCAGCCGGCGTCCGCTCTCGTCGGCAAACGCGGTGCGACTATAGCTACCGGCGTGTGCGTCGCGAGATTCCTACGCCATTTCTTTGTTATGATGCCGACGCGTTTTCTAAATGTCACTGAGTTTACGTGTTACCCCCGGACGCTTCGAAAAAATGCTTTTATTGAGTAAGTTTAATAGATAAATTATCGTAATATGGATTATATATGGGGGAAACTAATGTTGATTACGTGAACCGATGTAAAACATGTACTATAATTCCAATCTTGGGTTATGATTTTTTGTTTAAACCAACTTGGGTAGTGGACGCTCCCACTGAACGTCAATTTGGGCGCTATTTTTTTTTTTCTTCAAACATATGTATATCTACAGAATATCTAAATAGCTGTCCAGGTATCAAAAAGCCTGAAGTATATGTGAGATTTTATTCAAAAATATCACGCACCTATTTGAAGAATTTTTGGCCCTGGACACTAAAAAATGCCACTCCGGAGAAATGCCCATTTATGATATTAGTGTGGATTAGTAATGCGTTTGTTCGGGTGGAATATTGCAATTCAATTTTGAAGCAGATATCTTCAACCGATTGAATTGAAATTTTGGGTAAAGGTATAGTTTGGATGAAAATTCAATATTATGGTACCATCGTGCTGATCTGATGGAGACGGAAGGTGGCCATGGGAATTCAGTACTTAGCCGACGTAACCCCGTTGAGTTTCAGCTCGTTAGAATCGTCTCAATGAGTAGTTGATCACGTATACAGAAAAGTACAGTCGGCAATAAAAGCTTGTACGAAAAAAATATTTTTTTGACAGCAACTTATTTAACATTAGTATAGATAACCACTCCCGTCGCTTGTAGCTCGGATCGGCCACTAAACGCCAGGTGTACGCCGTTGCTATAATTATTTATTTATTTATCGTATGGCAAATCAGTATTTAGAACCGTTGCTATAATAATAATAATATACAAAATTTATGAAAGAGTTCGTCCGCCGCTTGTGGCGGCCACTATAATTATATTGGCTCAATGTGTGGCGGTCCTATAGCAAGAGATACAGAATTACACAGACTGACAGAGGGAGATATATTAGACTGACAGTGAGAGCGACAGACGGTCAACTGTGAGACTGAGTTAGAGAGAAAATTAAAATCGCATTACGTCATATTTTTTTTTATTTTTTAATAAAATCATAGTGAGATGACCAAACATTGGGACGTTTACCTTAATATAGGGAAAAAGTAACGCTAAGAAAGTAACGTTATGTATCAAGTCCTTTGCAGTATGATTTATCGCGCCTTAATAGAAGCGGTTTTGGCTCGCATATTAATCAATTTACTTTTAAGCTGATTGTTTCCCGATAAAATAAAATAAAAAGTTAAGATAAACAAAATACATTGTTTAGTAGTTAATGTATCCCTTCACTCGAGGCTGCCATTTCTCATTTATAATCATAAGTTGCACTGATAAGGAATGTTATGATTTTCAGGCCAAAGGCAGTACAAGTGGTGAATTTGACAGAATCGGGAAGGAACCCACTTACCTGGGGAGCGGCGCTTGATATAGGTAAGAAGCTTATGAGATCTTACCACATTTTGATAACGACGAGGACTAGTATTGAGAGCAACGACGCGTCCAAGAGGCAACCGGATGGCTCGCGGTATTTGAACTCCCGAAGTGTTGTGGAACCGCCCTGTGCAATCCGAACTGAGCCAACTTGGAATGGGGCGGAAATAGAAAAACATTATGAAATCGTTTTTTTCTGTCGCGAGGCAGCCGATTGAAACAGCGGTAGCCAGAAAGAGTGTATGCTGTTTAATGAAATGCTGTGTCAATCAAATACCTGGCGACATTTTTTTTCTCCAATTTCCGCTTCAGTCCAAGTTGGGTCAGTTCGGGTGCACGGGGCGGTTCCACAACGCTTGGGAGCTCAAATACCGCGAGCCATCCGGTTGCCTCTCTGACACAGACATTACGCGTCATTGCTTTAAATGAAATAATGCAATAAATGAATTTTATTCTGCAAGTAGGCCGTAATGGCACTTTTACAAGTCAAAATTCTACCAGCCTTTCTGAAAAAGAAGACTACTGTTATGAAGAAACGCCGAAACAAGCTCAACAGTCGGTCATTTTTTGCCAAAAAAAGCTTATTACAATGATAGTTCTTAATCTATTTAAAATAAGCCAAACTGAATATGAATACAAATAATAAAAACATCATAATGCGTTGTTCTACAAGAACACATGTCCGAAATAGTCCGAATAAGCTATATGAATAATTAAGCTATTTAGGGCTCTGGTTTGGGCCATGCATTTCTGTCAGTTAGACAGTCCTCAACCCTATAATAAATAAGCATGTTTTTTTCAAGTTATTTTTAAGATCTGGAAAGGGTAGAGCCAAAATTTCATTAGGTCATTTATTATAATAATTTACTTTAAAAACATAGTTTTAACCGACTTCAATTTAGTACTCCGCCAAGGCACGAGAATATTTCCACATTTCTTATCCAATTTACCACATGAGAAAAAAACCGAATCACTGTATGTGGACCGATAATATTTGAGGAATTCCGTCTAATCCACAAGGATCACCTTTGGCACTTCATTAGTTGCTATTTCAACGGAATCTTATCAGAATCTGTGATATAATTTTGTACTTTTAAGTAAATAATTGAGGGATTCCATAAGTCATCTGTGGTCTGGCTCATCAATGACGGAGTTCTGAGGTAACAAACATTGAAAAAAAATTTTTTTTAAAAAAAACAACCGAATTGAGAACTCCTTTTTTTTAAGTCGGTTAAAAATGGATACATTCGCCCGAAAAAGACTTGTATACTTTACGAACACGAAACTTTTTGGTTGCTATTTTATTTTTATTTCACAATACGCTAGTGAAATGTCGATATTCATTAATCCCGCAGGTCGCGTCCACGTCCAAGAGTTCCCGTTCTCGGTCTGCCTCTGGTATCCCGGCGGCTCACCCAAGGCCTCCTTCCTGCTGCATCAGATCGCACTGCTCTTCACTCACCTCATCCCGGCGTACCTGGTAGACGCGCTTCTGATGTTGCTGGGCAAGAAAACATTGTGAGTGATTCAGGATTTTTTTATTCAAATTCAAAACATTTATTCGTGACAGCAATACAGACAAAAAATACGGCCTAGGCCGTGTCACGAAATGAAACCAGCTCAGCATCTTCTCTCATCTGGTCTTCCGCAGAGTCCATTTGGTGAAGAAACGGAAGGCAACACAGTAAGACGTTTACAAATAGACACATAATGATAATGACAACATAAGGGAAATCAGAGTATAATTAAAGATTAAAAGAGGAACGACAATTTTATACAGTAGATTAGTATAATGAATTTAGTGCAGAGCTAGAAACTTGTTGGCATGCGACAAGTTGCATGCTAGCACACTGCTAACACTCTTTCGGCCTTTATACAGTTATGAACGCAGACCTTAGCAAAAAGCTCCTCCGATTGCGTCTCGAGATAAATCCACCCCTGAAAGGAGGTCTGTTGGAATAAAACTTTGTATGAAAGAATTATAGAACGTCACGACCCTGACGAAAGTCTGCTAATGAGGCTTTATGAGAAAACCAAAAAGTTCTTCACCGGCCTGTAATAACGATAAGACGTGGGGGTTTATTGTAGAACTCTCCAAGCAAAATAGTAGTGTGTTGTGTTTCTTCCAAAATGACTGCAAATTTAAAAACGAACTACGTAGATCTCTTGTAGCGATTACTGCATGAATACTGTGGCCCGTTTCACGAAGATACAAGACATAATTTCACAGGTCTAACCTGGCAACACTGAGGCGCTTGACCAATAAAAACTGGCCATTCGCCTGTTTCCATGTTGCCTGTTGATACTTGCAAAATTGTAACTTGTAGGTGCCCACTTGGTTTATGCCATGCGTTGTAAACGACATTATTCTTAAAATCCTATATTTTCCTTAATAACAGCATGGTGCGGGTGCAAAAGCGTATCAGCTACGGACTCGAAGTTCTGCAGTACTACACCACCAAGGAGTGGCACTTCAACAACGACAACTTCCTGGCGCTCCGGAAAGTCATCTCGATAGAAGATGACGAGACATTCTATACGGATACCAAGGTTATTATGATTATTGTTTCACTTTGTATTTGGTGGGTTGCAATATGTAGTATCCGGTGTTCGTTAAAATCTTATAATATGGAAAGTATGACAGGTTTCTGTGGAAGGACAGCTACCGATGCCATATTTAACGTTGCGCGGTCTGTAATCGTAAGCGCCCATAGTCGGTAAAGACGGTGTGAAGCATTAGTCTAAAGTCCTGACCAAATTACCAATGCACCGAACAGAGCATAGGTAGGTAGGGCACCGCGACATGTCATCTAACTCGGTTCCCCCTGTTTTGGCATAATTTTTGTAATAAGAATTCTATTCGGCATAATCTATGTAAGTAGGCATAATTGACTTTGAGCATAAACTGTTTTGGCAGAATCGAGATTCGCATAGTTCGATTACGCCGAATTTCAATAGTCCGAATTTTATTTGTGCATAATTTTGATGCTCCGAATCATGTTCACGCATAAAATATATGAGCATAATTATTTTTTGTCGAACACTATTCTCGCAGAAATACATATATATATATATATTTAAATAAACTCCAATTATTTTAACCTAACCTAAACCTAACCTAACCGCCAGTGTGTCGACGTCACCCCGCTTGGCGGGATGCCTTTTTCCGCTCGACACAACCGAACCCTAACCCAACCTACTACTAATAATACCATTGTTACGATTGTTTGTTTTTTGAAGTGAAAACTTCTTTAGCGGCGCTGAGCACTTTTTGGGATGGGGAAAAATTGTTAAAGAGATTCGGGACGGGACTTGGGGGCGGGGGGGAAAATGTACGGGCAGGGGTGGGGCGGGACTGCGTTAGAAGCTAGAACCCTATCGCTCGCTCGGCCCCGGGCCGCCAGTCAGTCGAGGGCCGGCACCGCGCGCGCGAGCACACGTGCGTCGTGCTGTGATCCGCCGCCGCTCCCCGAGCCCCCCCCTTGTGGGGGCTTCGCCCCCCGTACTCCCTTTATCTAGCTGCCCAAGCCTAATCTACTATATTATAATCCTTATCGAAATCATATACTTATATTGTTGTTATATCTCGAGAGACGTACCCCGTTTTAAGTATGCTTAGTAAGTATCGGAGAATCGATAATATGCCGATTAAAATTATGATAAGCCAAATGATGCGTAAATATAATCGGCCATAACAATAGTATGCAAATTTAAATTCAGCCAAACACATTTACGGAATTTTAGAAATTCGATTAAGTAAGGATTCTGCCACATTAACATTCGGCGAAAACCAAATATGCCAAAATCTGTTATGCGAAAAACGTTTCGGACAATCAAAGTTATGCCAAATAATGGGAACTCCATCTAGCTCATAGGCTCTGTAGGTATGTGATGTTGTAGGGGCTTAACACCTTTGCACCGTGTCCCATTAAACGTCATGTTATACTGCCATATGATGTTGTCAAACGAGTTAAAACGACAAAGTACTCAGGTGTTCAGCAACGTATTAGGCCGACTGTACCTGCTGGTGAGTGAGGTCGCCAGAGCTTAAAAGAATGCGCTGTGTTGAGAGTGAGGGACTTGCATTTTGTCTCTAGCTGTATAAAAAGAAAGTTGCGAAACTTTCTAGAGCCTTTTCTAAAGGTAACTCCTGAATATAAACCTGATTTAATTTTGTATTAAGCAGTTACGCTGCTAACGAAATTATACATTATTGAATAAAGGACAAATTTAAAAATTTAATGCTCAAAGCCGGATTCGAACCGGCGACACAGGCATAAATGGGTAAATTTTTCCTTTATTTAAAAATGTATAATTTCGTTAGCAGCGTAACTGCTTAATACAAAATTAATTTAGTATGGGGTGGCGCATCGTTACTGACGATTTCTCAATATAATTTGAGACGTTGGTGCCGTTAAGAAGCCTAAGTCTTCTGGTAGATGTCGCTACACGCCTCCCTAAGGCGTTGTAGGAAGAAGTGGAGGCATGCAGTGATGGTTAATGTGAAAGCCTTCGAAGAACGAAGACGAAATGAACTCGACGCTAAGCGCGAGGAGTTAAAGGCTCGACCACCTGTGGCCATTCACTACAATTTTGTCGGAGGGGTGCTGACCTGTAGGGAATGTAGTCGCACATTATCTGCAAATATAGGCTACGTCAGTCACCTGCGAGCTCACGAACGACGCTCCAGTTAGCCTTTTATTCCAGTCGCCGTGGTCCAAATCGGCCAGGATAGTGATGATGATGGTAGGAAGGAACTGATTGAAAAATTTGGTGGCCGAACCGGATTGTTCCGATAGCTCAGTTGGTTAGTAGCGACGGGCCATGAATGCCTGTGGTCGCCGGTTCGAATCCGGCTCGGAGCATTACAATTTGAAATTTTTCCTATATTTAAAAATGTATAAACCTGATTGTTAACAGAAATGACTCAAAATATTCTGAAGTGAACTTTTTGAGAATGTCTTTGCAAGTCATAATACTTAGTCGAATTTATTTCTACAAAGGATCTCTTTCAAGTAACTTTAGCAATTGAAATAATTACAATATGCTTTCACTCAACCGGCAATAGACGGAATAGAGGTTTAAGTCCTGTCGGGGCTACAGACGAAGATGGTTTCTTTTTCCATTATATTCTTTCTCTCTGTATCATATCGTTAATTGCAATATGTTTTTAGATGGTGAACTGGAATTCGTACATCCGCGACTACGTTTACGGAGCGCGCCTGTACTGCTGCAAGGAGGACTCCGCCACACTGCCGCAGGCGAGGAAGCTCCAGAAACAGTGAGTATTGTAGCGTTCATATATGTAACGGACCAGCATAGTCAACACCCGGGGAAAAAAGTGGTGTAGTTATCAGCCTTAAGTCCCCGCTTAATGAAATGAATGCATGTTCCAATAGGAATATGATAGGGCGTGAGGCGAGGATAGGGGTCCCTCTTGTTGCTACGGCTAGATTCGGTTTTCGTTCCCTCGCCTGAATTTAGTTGACACTGTTGACTTGACACTCATCGTTCAGCGGCCGCCGTGGGACCACGACGATGACGGGCACGTGCTATTTTCAATTTATTTATTTAAGGACCACCAACGGATAACACATCTGAACAAAACATTTGGCGTAAATGCAAAAATCTAAGTAAGATGCTTAGCCACTTATAGGTGACCACAGCTCGCACATGTGTAAAATCAAGAGTAACAAAAAAAACATAAAATTACATGAATGAAGATTCAGATTAGTAAACATTGGAAAAAGCTTTAAGTAGGTAGGTATATTTAAATTTCCGCCTATAAAAATGTAGAATGTTTGTAAATTGGAGAAGTTAAATATATTATATTGATATTGATCAAATTGATTACTTTATGTAGATTAAATCAAGTAGTAAGTTACAGGAAATTAGAGGTACTCGAAGCTAACCAAGAAACAAATGGCAATCACCCACCAGACTCCAGTGATATAAGATGTGAGATGATGATGATATCAATTTGTTACTTATTATTATTTTGTTTTCGTTTTGCAATGTATTTTGATTTGACTTTCATTTATATTATTGTTATTCTAATACACTGACGATCTTTTTGTGAATTCATGCTCTTTTTATTTCAAAAAATGGTATGTAAATTATCATGATGCAATAAATGAATCTATATATCTATCTATGGTTGAGTGGGATGCCATGATTTGAGTTTTCCAGATGTCTAGACTTCGGTTTTGTTAGAAGACCTTCTGTACCATATTAGTAGGTAGTATGTCCGGCGCAACACGTGTAATTTTGTGACCAGAATCAATAATTAATTAGAACATTTATTTTTGACGATTCAGATTTACGTTTTTTTTTAACACATGCTAGCGATTTACAGCTTACAGAGCCACTAGATTATTCCGTGCCCAAACGTATGATGAGAAATAGATCTTCTCAGTATAATTCGTTATTTAAGTTAAGACGAAAGAAGAGCTTTGCAGCAGCTAGCAGCTCGCGACTGACTAGACTAGGTCATTTTTTGATGAAATTTCCACTAAATCGTAACAAATCACTTATTGTTTAGGTACCTACTTATGTTGTAGGTTTCGATTATTAAAAAAAAATGAAAAAAGGAAAACTTATAAACCAAGTCTTTCAGTGTGCCATAACGTACTAAAAAACCATTGAGATTGGAAAATATTCAGAAGTGGATTCTTTTCTCTCTTTTTGTATGGACGAGAGCGTAGTACTTTTTGTATAACACTTTATGGACTCCAAATCTGAAAGAAAAAGCGTTTTTTTTTTGTAGTTCTTAAGAATAATAAAACATTTTTGTTACAGATTGTACTACCTGGACAAAACCACGCAGATCGTCATATACTCGCTGTGCGCGTATTTTTTATACTACTATGTTAGAATGATTTTATCAGTTGTGTTCTAAAGTGTGTAAATAAATCAATTTATTGTTCATTCGTATAAGAAAAGGAACCGTAAGTAATTAATTTTATAATAGTCCAAAATAGCAACTTAATAATGTTTAAAAATATATTTTAAAATATACATTATAGTATGTTTTACTTATAATTCCTTGAGCAATATCGTCAGTCCATGACAAAACTCTCTTTGATTAGGTAATGAATTTAATGAAATTTAAAAAAAGAAAGTATTTCTTAAAAAAAAAAAAATATTCAATATGTATTAGATGAAAATTCATTATGCCCCTGATATTTTGATATAGAATACCTATTCAGTAGTTTTCTTATAATATTGTGTTTTATTATATGGAATACGAAAATATGATTCTAAAGGTTTTTAACTGTTTTATTATTGTTCGGGTAGTTTTTTATTGTATCTAAAGTTTAAAAACAGTTATTGAGCTTGGGCAATTATTTTGTTTGTCTGGGTGTCCGGCCGTCCGACTGGCAGGCTGTCCGTCTGTTATCTCCTTCAGGTCGCATTTTTTGACAGATTCCCGTGAAATTTTGTGAGCAGCTTCAATAATAATATAGGTACGGAATATACCTATAGATATTCTGAAAAATATTTTTTATTCTACTAAAAAAAATGTTTTGAAAAAAAAGGAAACACGTGAGTTTCAAACAGAACCACTTTGGGACGTGATACTTTGGGAAAACTATTTTTCTCAAATTATTCTAGTTATATAAGTTTATTCTAGAAAAGGGGGGATCTCGCGCAAATTGAAAGCCAATTTTTGAAAGTTTGTTACATAAGTTTCTTAAAGTATCAAGCCTGTGAATGTCAAATATTTTTTTTGTATGGAAAGCGATCCACCTTAAGGTGTCGAGCATTGGAACATTAACCCAATCTAACAATATTTTTTCAAAAGAACCGTGCATTGACGGTATTACCTCGTGTGCCGTGTATGACAAATACATATTTTTTTTTATTGAATAAGAAAAATAATCCATTAAAACACGTTTATTTACGTCACTTACTGTTTCAGTTGAACAAATTTTAAATAAGGTTGGTCACTTTTGGACCTTAACAGCTTTGAAATAAGGTCGAGTAGTGCCGAGCCTTTTCATTACTCAACTATACATTTGTGACTATATCTATGTATGTACTTATAAGTAAATAGAATAACACTAAACCATGTTTGCTTAAAAATTATTATAATTTAGAGAAAGCAAATATACCACCATTGCGGCACTCTTTGGGGGAGGCCTATGTCCATCAGCAGTGGACGTCATTCGGCTGACATGATTATGATGATAATAACAAATACTTTTAAACACCTAACCTTATGTGATGAGCCAAGTACAAAAAAAATAATTAAGTAAGTACATTAAATCAGTCATACCTACATAGATTTAGGGTCGTATTTCCTATGGACATAGCTAAACTTAGCGATATAAAGCCAAATTTTTGGTTGGACTCATAATCCGCATTAAGTCATCCCCTCATATGAATCTACGTAATAAAAACAATACTTAGGGTAAATCGCCAATAACTGGCCCCGTCATACTAAAAATGAACTCTGTTCCCCTACAAACAGTATTCAATTTAGTATAACGTGGCCAGTTATTGAAGTTTGGGCAGTAATTAACACCTTATACTAAAAAATCATTCTATTATAGGTTATAGGTGAATAGAGTTAATTTTAGTATGAGGTGGCCAGTTATTGAACGGTGGCCAGTTATTGGCGATTTACCCTACGTCCACATAAGCCATCAACCGTTAACTATTGTCCACAGAAATGCCGAATTTGTTATTTAACTCTATACTTCTGTAGGACTCAAATTGCGAAAGAATAGTCAACTCAAATTGAATAATTATATTTACTCCGTCAGTTATATTTATCAAAAAATATTGGACGCGTTGTCAATGTAAAAAAAAAGATATAGCCCGTTAAAGTTCCACGTAACGTCACATTACTCTAAAAAGTGTACCATAATGTGACGTCACACGGAACTATATCTATATCGTCATCATTTTTTGTTTGAATGAAAAAAAACTGTGTGCAATATATTTTGATAATCTAACTGACGGACTTAATAGTTTTTTATAGGAAAGTAGCCAATACCAAGCCAGCTATTTGACAAAAGTCAAATCAGCTTCTTCTTATGAAACGTGCCACAGACCATCAGTTTTAACTGCACAGTTTTTAACTGTTCAGTCAAACTGTTCAGTTAAAACGTACGTGTGTAGGCAAATCTTTGAACTGTGCAGTTGAACTGACGGGCCACAGACCATCAATTTTAACTGAACAGTTTGACTTAACAGTTATAACTGATGGTCTGTGGCCCGCATTAGCATGGAATTTATGACGTCACAATCAAATAACGTCCTTATTGTTAGTTTTTATGAATTTAAACTTAAATGAAAGATTGACAGTTTCCCAGTATTTTCGTAATTTTTATCTGTTGCTAATGAAAAAAAAATATTTTCACTGTTGGCAAATAGTCTATTGTGCAAGTATAGTCTACTCAAATTGTGCAAGAATGGTCAAGCTTTTGACCTGCTTGATGATCAAATATTTGAAAACAAAATGACGAAATTGTTTCAACATGGATTTCTAGCATGTTTAGAAGTATAGCCTATATAAAAAAGGGTTTAAAAATTAAACACATAAAATCACAGTTTTAAACAGCGATCCATGGCAACGAGCGACCGAAAAACGTTGATGCAGCCATCTTAAAAAGCCTTTAATACGGGCCTATGACTTTCTTCATGGACATATCGAGGTACTCGATGGCAGTGGTAAACCAGTGCGCGTAGCTGTAGAGGAACCAAAGGAACAGCAATATGAGGATGCAGCGGGTCACGCGGTCTACGTAGTAACGTCTGGAACAAAAAGAAGGAATGTCATTGTAGATCATCATCATGAAGCTATGAGCATAGCCTAGCGGCACCTGCGAGTCGGAAACGATAACGCAGGTTAAGCAAAGATGGCAGCGGTTAGTGTTTGGATGGGTGACCACCTGATGTTTGAGTGGTATAATAAGCGCTTCCGTGCCTTGGAAGGCACGCTAAGCAGTTGATCCCGGCTGCTGTCTATGACAGTGGTCGTTAAGCCCAGTTAGAGGCCTTCGGGCGGCTTAGGAACTTCTAACAGTTGAGTTGCCCACTCACTTGACAAAGGGGGAACAACTGTCAGTCGCGTCCGCAGGAGCTACCTACCACAACCCTGCACGTGTCCCCCCAACTAAAGAGTGACAAACTTTAAACTGTCAAAATAATGTATGCCATACGTGGCCATACGATTAAATCATCATCATCATCATAACCAGGCTCCAGTCGGGGGAGTAATTTCCAAAGTATTCTATTCTCCTTACTTTACTTCCTACCTTAAGGGAGGTAACTAAGGAGAGGAAGTGAAATTTACTTAGTATTACATTTAGAGATGTTTAGTGTGGTTGTGTCTCCCTTCCCCTCCAAGATAAGATAATTATCGTTTGTTTCTGTTCTCGTTCTCTGTCTAGGTAAGACAGTATCTCTCAGCGGAACGTCAGCTTATGCTTATACTTCGAGCAGCCTAACTGGGGAAGTATCTCCTTACAGAAGACCGCAACCGTTATAACACCAGTACTAGCTCTGTAGGTATGTGGTGTTGTGCTCCTGATGGTTAGGTCGCCAAAGCTCCTGATGATGCACTGTGTCGAGAATGACGGAGCTGCTTTTGACTCCAGGTGTCTATACAGCAATTCCGCCAATAGACCTAAAAGTGGTGCCGTCCGTGGTTCAAATTCTGACAAAAGAAACTAAAACTTATTCTAGGTTTGAATCACGAAGTACTCACATATTGTGCAGTTTCCTCGCTCGCTCCAGATTACTGGGATCCTCCTTGCAGCAGTACTCCCGAGCCCCGATCATGTAGTTCTTCAGGTAGTCGTTCACGTCCACTTTGCTCACGTCCGTGAAAAATGTCTCGCAGTCGGCTTCGGACACCTGTAGAATTCAACAATTTTCCGTATAGAATACTTGGTGATATGTTCGGGTGGTGGTTAGAGGTAGGGCACAGCAGAATCCCTCCCGCTTACTGTGAAAGTACCTCCTTAGAATACGCGCCGTTCGAGAGACGCAGACTTATCTCTGAAGTTAAGCCAGGTTTAAACGAAGCCAGTGCTGGCTTGTTATTGTATGTAAAGCACTGTCGGAAATAGAGCGCAGGCCTATTTTGTCAGTGGCCAGTGAGGCAGCAATGGCTTTGTCTAAACCTAGCTCTAACCTCAAGTCACCTCCTGTACCCCTGTCGAACCCCTGTATAACACCTTTGCGCGTCCTGCACAGAAGACCGCAGCCATAGGATAAGATAATTTATTTAATGATAAGAAATTACAGTATAAATTCGTATGTACATGTCAAAATTATACCAACAAATAATACGCGGTGTGTTCCTGTTGGTGAGTAACGTTTGCCAGAGCTCCCGTGGAAACGCTGTGTTGGGAGTGAGAGGCTTACTATCGGGGCGTCCAAATACTGCAACGTATTTGTGACTCCTATTCCTATGGAGTCGCAGGCGTCCATAGGCCAGGGTGTCTGCTTACCGTCAGACAGGCCGAATGGTTGAGTAAATGGCGCTAGTAAATAATATCTCCGTGAAAGTCACAAGCACTTTGCAACGACACATCTATGGAAGACGCTTCGATAAAACAGCGCCAGAATAAATAAGTTACCTTAGAACGGAGAGCAGTGAAGTTGGTGTTTCTGAAGTTCCATTCCTTTGTGGTGTAGTACTGCAACACGTCGAGGCCGTGGCTGATACGTTCCTGGACTTTCACCATGCTGCGTGTTTGAAGGAATATCATGTAAAGACACTTACCATTTGTTTGGTGGAACAGTGACCTTATAGAACGAGTAATGAAACAAAATGGAATTCTACAAGTCACACTCTTGCGAGTTAAAACCGGCAATACTAATCGCCAAGGCTACTCATTTACAAGCCCTTAGACAGCACTTACAGGCTTTTAGACCTGGCTAAATGCAGTGCACTAACTGGGGGAGTGGAAATAAACCATCTCGCTCTAATACTGATTAGAGCGAGATTCGTTTATTTCCACTGGTTTATTTTCACACACACTGGTGTGTGAGTGCAGTTAGTGCACTGCATTTAGCCAGGCCCCGTAGCATGGATGGCGTTATCACGCGATAAGTGACAGGATAGGCGCGTCGTCTCGTTCTATCGAACGGTGTCAGCCAGGGACGGAAGCTCTATCCTGTCACTTATCGCGTGATAACGCCATCCATGCTACGGGGCCAGGTCTAAAGACCACTAATAATTTAAGGGTCTATGATGTAACTGGCCATTTGACTTGTAGCTTCGTGAAACGAGCCACACTTTTCAGACAACGCCGGCGTTGTCACTTTATTGTAAAAACATTATTTAGTTTTATAACGGAGTTGTAATAATGTGTATAAAACCTGAACTACTCACAAAGTCTTCTTCCCCAGCAGAAACAGCAGCATATCGATGAGGTAAGCAGGTATCAGCTGCGTCGTCACCAGGCAAAACTGGTGCCAGAGCCAGTAGGACTTGATGGAGCCACCGGGATACCACAGCGCCACCGTCGGCGGGAACATGTTCACCCAGTATTCGCCTGCGGAGTGTGAGCCGTCATATTCAGTCGTATTAATGTCGTGTCATATCAGTGGCATATTGGGGCCCAACTTAGAAAGACAGGTAGGAAAAAAAAACTGGCATATCGTGTGTCGCTACTAAATGTCACTACGTAATCTACAATTAGCAGGACAGAGCACACGTCATCTCGCTCATATTTGGAAAACTGGAAAAATAACCTCCACCATACAAAAGACTGCAGTCATATAATACGTCTCACTTCTACTTGCTCTGTTGATATATTATTGAACCAGTGAGCTTCATGTTAGGCTCTGTCGACGCTTACTATAAGCTGAGACTAAGGTCAATCAATGGAGGATTTTTTTATAAAAAAAATATAGGTAAGTAGGCTTTTCATAAGGGATACACGCCGAACTGGTCTATTGAATTGTTTACAGTTACCAAAGTAAACAAAAGCAATCCACCTACTTATCATCTTGAAGATAAACGAAATCAAACTATACTTGGATCATTTTATGAACAAGAACTCCAGAAAACCATGTGCCCAAATATTTATCTAGTTGAAAAAGTCGTCAAAAAAAAAGGTAACATGCTATTTGTTAAATGGTTGGGATTAAGTGACTCAGAAAATAGCTGGATTAAAAAATCATCTATTGTGTAATCTGATCGAGAACTACACTGAATTTAAAATCAAATAATTTATAAATACAGTAACATATAGCAATAGTTATCATTGCTTTGTTAACTATGAAAGGTAGTGGATTACTTAATAATTTGATAAATAATTTACCATTTGAAGCACACCTGCCAGGTTATAACTTCTGTGGTCCGGGAACAAAATTAGAGAAGAGACTTTTGCGTGGGGATAAAGGCATAAATAAACTTGACGAAGCTTGTATGCAACACGATATCGCATATACAAAATCTAACGACTTAAAACAACGTCATAAAGCGGATTTAACTTTACTTAAAATGGCAAAACAAAGAACTCGAATGAAAGATGCTAGTAGAGGAGAAAAACTAGCATCTTGGTTAGTAAGCAAAGTAATGAAAACGAAATTTAAAAAAGGAGCTGGAGTTAAAACTTTTAAATCACTTGCAAATAAGATTCGTACAAAATTAAAAAAAAACAAAACACAAAAAGTAATTCCCACGCAGTTGAATCGACATATTTGACCGCAAAAAAAATATTTTCGAAGCATAATGTGCGTACTTATATGGTGTTGAAACTCTTAAGCTCCCTGAGTTGCGATTTCCATTGGCGTATCTAAGTAGGCTTGTTCGCCATGAGCGTAATACCGTATCTATTCAGTACGTACCCAGTCGTATCATCTCCCCCCACGTGCAGCGCAGCGAGCCGGACATAGTGACGTTGAAGAACTTCGCCTCCTGCGGCCTGTTGACAAAAGCGCCATCTATTGTCAAGTAGCGTGAACTATACACGACCGACTTAAACCGAAACAGGGAGAAAGCAAAGGCATGAATTCAAAAAGATCTAATAGGTTATAAGGTAAAATTCAGAACAATGGAGGTGGACAATAGGTGTTAACTATTAGGCATTATGGTGTTGAGTCGCCAGCACGGTCGACTCTCCATACAAACGTAGTTCGCTTCTCATTTTAAAACGGCATACTTACTGGAATAACATGAAACTGTTTATACGCAACGAGATCCGCCATGTCTAGGTCGAAAAGCTGTTGCTAGAAATATACTTAATAGAAAAAAAAGTTAACCCATTAGCGGCTGAATTTTTTTCATGTCGCCGATTTTGATGATTTTCAGATATATTACTATATTAGACCTCAGAAACAGAAATATGAAATTAAAATGAAAATCCGACCGGTAGTTTATAAAAAAAATACCGATTCCGCATGGCATCTCTAGCCCTCTACCGTGTCAATAAAAAACATGTTATTATTTGTTAGCATTTATTGAACATGAAAGTTATAATTACATTGGGCACAAAGTCCTACGTTGCATTTGCAACATTGCAATCTGGATTGGCTTTTACATTGTTCCAAAGCACATCTGCGGCGTACACCCTCGTCACAATGGTACCAAATAATTACCTATACCATCGTAGCGAATATCATCAGCAAATCGGTGTCCAGTCTGAGATTGTCGCGACGCTTGAGGACGGCCAGGACCTCGGGGTATGTTACGGAAACGCAGCAAATATGTCTGGACAATGTGCCTCCGAAAGTCAAGTTGAGTCATTGTATTTCCTGATATACTATGACTATAAAAGCAACTAACTCGTCTATACTTATTTTTGGGTCAGGGCAGTTTAAAAATGCTGCATATTTTTGTGTCTCTCCTTGCAATAATGTATACACATCGTCCACTAAAAATTGTTCGAGCATTTGCACTGGCGATAGCTCCCTATACTTAGCAAAAGTCGCTTCAGGAAATAATGGAGATTCCCGCGTTAAATCCTCATGAATCCATGACCGCCCTTCTTCTTGTTTCTTTACTAGAGGTCCATTTTCTTCCGTTTCTTCGTCTGAAGAAGACGAATCTGAAGAAGACTCGACAGGCCGAGCACGTTTACTTGCCGTGTTTTTTTTGGAGGCCCTGCCTTGACGTCCACGTTGACTGCCACTGCGTCCCCGTCCACGTGAACGCGAGCGAGAAGTAGTAGGATTGCTGGTGCGGTCAGGAACAACATTCAATGGCGAAGGCGTGGTTTCTAATGTGCTGTGTTTGGCTTGTAGTCGTCGAGATCTCCGCAAGGTAGGTACACTGATGAAGACGACAATACTACTTCACATCTTGCGTTAAGCTGGCGACCGCTAAGATTATTTACCAAGGCCCTGTCGTCTCCATCGCCAGTCTTCGTCAGAATGTACTCAGGAGCTGTGGCTCAGGAGGTTCCATATATATAGGTTCCATATATATTTATTTAATTCGCTTCATAATCAGAGTCCTCTTCTAAAACTGCTAAAGCCTCATGCAACGTGCAGTTCCTAATAACAAACGCAAACCATTTTTAGATAAACAGACACAAAAATAAATAAATATCTTAAGAAAACACGAATCAAAACGTAAAAAAACACAGATATAATAAGTAACTTGTAAAGACACGTTATTGGGCTACCGGTGCCGCACGGCATCAGCAATAAAGATTCAGTTGTAAAATCAACAAAAATAGTGTCTACTTCAATATTCTGTCTTAATATGGTTCTATGATGTTTATAGATTACATAAAACACGAAAACAATAGCATTTAATCACAAAGAACTAAAAAAAAATCACACTTACTTGAAAACGGCGTCCATTTTTTGCCACTAATTTGTGGAATAATGTTTACCGCGATCGTACTCGCCATCCGTGCACTGTGATTGGCTATTTACCCAGCTAATCAAAAGATGCCTTCCTTCTAAACCGATTTGACGCATAACAATTCAACTAATCACAAATAAACGCGAAATTTGGCGCGCAAGTTTAAAAGTCTGATAGGTGATGCTAAATGGCATCGCTAGCCGTTAATGGGTTAAATAAATACGTTTTCTCGTTTCAAAACAACAACAACAAAAAGAACCAAACTAAGTTTGCATGGCGAGTCAAGCGTCCGTTAAACATAACTTACTGTCTTTTATAATCAAATTATCAGTGTGTCTTGACTCTTGAGATGCACATATTTTTCGCATGTTTTTCCTGGACGATTTATTGTGCTCTACACAGTGCGACCGAGGCGTGAACGCGCGGTGAAGTTTAGGGTTCAACTTGAACACTTACTTTTCAATGGCCGTGGCGAAAGCGATGAGTATGCACGCGTTGACCACCACATCCACTGGCATGGCGTCTGCCAGGTACGAGGGCTCGCAGTGCATTGTGCGGATCACTCCTGGACACAATTCATGAATTAATTAATTAATTGCATAATGTGTTTTTGTGGCGTACTTGAAGAGAGGCCTATGCTCAGCAGTAGGCGATGATAATGTGTTTAGAACAGATCTTATTTCAGTATACATATATGGTAACAACATGTAGGGTCATTTCGCCGGTTAGCGACCACCTAATTTAATGTGCCGGTGGGCGACCACTTAAGCTGAGTTGGTGAACTGTAAGGATATTTTCTCGGTTTTTTAGTAGATTTCTATTCTAAAACAACAAAAAAATGCATGTACAAGTAATTGTCTCAATAGGGTGTGTAGAATTGATGTTATCTTCAATAGAAAAAACCTTCTCCTTCAGGTGGTCGCTAACCGAAGGTGGTCGCGTAACCAGCGAAACGACCCTACCCTTTTGGGCATAGCAATTAACTAAGTACATTAAAAAAATGATGCTAATATATCCATTCATCTTAAAAAGACAAACTTAAGTTCGTAAATAACAAACAAATAACATTAATGAATTTATAAATATACTTAAAGAGATTTATACATAAAATAAATCACTTGAATATTATAAGTTTATTATATAATATCATGTTATTTATCTTTGTCAGTCAGAACTTAATTTATGGAGAAGTAGCATTTTTCCTGCAAAAATGTTTTAAGATTATTATGATACAATGTGTACACCTACATGTTAGATGATTTAATAATAGTTGGTAAGTTAATATTTATATCCTGACGTGACGGCAGTATGTTGTGTATCATCTTTATCTTTGTAGAATAGTAAGTAGCATGGTATAACAACACAGGTACTCTCTTCCGAGACCCGCGAACCACGTGACTGACACAAGCCTACGTCATCAAACGGCATTTAACATCATGATGACGTAGGCTTGTGTCAGTCACGTGGTTCGCGACTCTCGGAAGAGAGTACCTGTGTTGGTATACCATGAGTAAGTAGAATACAGCAACCACGTGTGTAGGTTTCTTGCTATACTTAGATCGCGAGTAGGATTAGAAGCAGGAGACCGATTTTTGACTTTCGAGCGCTCGACTCTTTCACTCGAAAACTGACAAAAATGATGAAATACAATTTTGAAATGACGATAGAAATTTTAAAAACGAGCGGTATTGACCATTCGTATTCCATTCTATCGGGAGAAAGTAAGTGCCAGTGATTATGGCACTACAATAGCATTAACTTTTATTTAATTTTCGAGCGCTCGAAAGTCAAAAATCGGTCCCCAGGTCTTGAAGCATACCCACATATGAATTTATTTAAACGCGATATATTTCCGAAAGAGCCTTTGCCTTTGAAAAGTTAAGATAATAAAACAGCCGCATTTATATAAGAGCTTAGAGTGTTCCACTGTCAGTGAAGGGTTAATTTAATTTTAATCTTCCACGTATCTTGATCTGTTCGAATTTTTTTATCGTTACTCAAAAAGTTATCGACTTAATAGTAAGTTATTATTGTTTGCGATGGGCTGGGAATCCCGTGATTAGTAAGAGTAGAGACATAAGAGGTATACCTACTATATCATATCAATTACCTTTAGCGGTAATTATCGTTAAGGTGGTTCGATTTCCATACAAAACGTTATTTGACATTCGCAGGCTAACGCAGCGTGATTTTTTAAGAAAGCTATGTAACTAACTTTCATAAATCGGCTTTCCATTTGTTCGAAATTCCCCCTCTCCTTGAATAAACTTGTTTAAACTAGAATAATTTGAGAAAAACGGTTTTGCCAAAGCATGCCCTCCCAACTCGAACAACGTATAATTATTACAAAAAAAGAACTCATAGATGGCGACACAGGTACCGAGCGAAACATTTGAACCAGTAATCGTGAAGATATAATGATTTTTACACCTTAATAAATTCACCGTACCTTAATTATATCGCAAACATCATTCCGTACATAAAATAAAGGTAAATTGTATAAGTTTAGTAAATGCAATAAAATTGGTACTAAATCCATGTAAGTCGTACATACGTTTGAGTTAAGTAAGTTTGCTAAGTTTGCTAGACGTATTATTGGGTACTGTCACTAGATGGCGCCATCACTGGTCGCGAAAGTTCTATGGAACCACAGGCTCCAAGCGTTTGGTTATGTATAATTTTGTGTGATGTGTAATATTGTTTCGAAAATACTACTTTTATATATCAAAAAAATCAAAAATACTCTATTTGTTGCCCGGGAAGTCAATGCCATCTGGTGATTTCTCAATGTATTACTAAAACTATCAGGTAGGCTGACAGCGTCATAGCCGTGGTACCTCGGATACTGCATCTACTGTGTAGCTAAAATTGTATACAGAATTGCCTACATTAGGACGGTACGCTTTTGCTCTATGAGATTGGGTATCTGAACTTGTATTCTTTAATCTGTGGCCAAAGTATGACGTCACAAACTAATATCTCAAATTATTCTAGTTTATACAAGTTTATTCAAGAAAAAGGGGAATTTCGCGCAAATGGAAAGCCAATTTATGAAAGTTAGCTACATAAGTTTCTTAAACTATCACGCCGTTAGCCTGCGAATGTCAAATAACGTTTTGTATGGAAATCGAACCACCGTAGATATATTTCTACTTACCTTTGCCACTTCCAATGATCAAGCCAGTTGGTCCATTCAAGTTATCCACCCACCCAGGGATAGGCTCCTTCAACGCGGCGACCACTGCGAAATTAATAACAAAGGCGCCATCTTTAATAAAACTTAGAGAAGCTTCACATTAAACCTTTTTTATAACACAACATTGACATTCATTACGTTAGCATTTAAGACTCTCACAGACTGGCGCGGCCTGGCGGCGGTCAATAGTAAACTTGTCATTAGCTGTCAAATATACCTACTTTTGACTGCCACCGCAGGCGGCGCCAGTGTGATTCAGGGGACCGATTTTTGACTTTCGAGCGCTCGAAAATCAAATAAAAGTAAATACGTTTGTAGTGTCAAAATGGCAGGCACTTACTTTCTACCAATAGAATTAATTACGAGTGGTCAATACCACTCATTTTTCAATTTTCTATCGCTATTTCAAAATAGCATTTCATAATTTTTGTCAGTTTTCGAGTGAAAGAGTCGAGCGCTCGAAAGTCAAAAATCGGTCCCCAGGCCTTGAGGTGTTTAAGGGATGATTAAATAGTCCAGTTGACAACATTTCAAAATAATATGATGCCTAAGATCGTAAACCATTTCGGTAATTATCTTACTGAAAGGAAGTTAACAGATTTTTTTTTCTTACTTGTTGTTAAGAAAATCGCGATATCGTATAAACGTGGTTTAAACGGCAATACGCACGCTGTCATACAGAGCCGTGTTTGAATTCATAATTTACTTACGATCTTCTGGAATTCGCTACTTTTTAATTTGACATTCAGAATGAAAATTACAATTTAGGGAAAATAAAAATTCTCGTGTCCATTACATATTATTTTTCTAGCGAAATAAAGAATAAAATGGTCCACTAGAAAATATTTAAAGTTGTCAGCATGTTGCGTAGGATATTTTTCTGGCTACTCAACGCCAGATGGCGCTTTTCTTACCAATCGAAGGCCTCGCGATGGCCACCGGGAACTTCTTGCCGTACTCTGCCACCAGGTCTTCAGTTATAGCTTTTGTGTATGCGTAGGTATTCGGCTCAGGGGCAATGAGTCTGTGAAATAAAGTATAATTTATCCCTACTATCCTTACTAATATTATAAATGTGAAAGTGTGTGTGTTTGTCCTTCTTTCACGACGCAACGGAGCGTCGTGTTGATGTGATTTTTTGTATGGAGATAGTTTAGAAGCTGGAGAGTGACATAGGCTCCTTTTTTTACCGGGAAAACATCTAATTCCCACGGGAAAATTCAATATTGTTACGAGCGTGGGGGGGGTAGGATAGAGTTAAACACCTTTTCAACACGACAATAGATTTATTCTGCGATTTACACAGGGTAAAGTCCTCTGAGTCCACATGTACTAACGCTGACAACTCAATTAACTCACACAAGTGACTGAGTTCGCGCCTACTAGTACTGGCACAGCTACACTTTACTGTTACGCACTAGACCACTTCACTAATCACAACTTTCCACTGTACTTCTTCAACCAGTTCTCACCCGATACTACTCCCTTAGTATCCCATCCTGAGAACTCCACTCTGAAGACTCCACTCAACCCTGACTCCTCTCAGGACTGACTCCAAGTCTTCTCTTCAAGAACTCACTTCAAGACTGCCTTCCAAACTGACCCGTACCGCGAACGTGGTCCCCTTATATACCCCTTACCGAAGATTCTAGTCCTTAATTTCGATCTTCATTTCGTTGTTCATTTCATTACTCACTTGTTTTGAGTAGCATGGGCTTTTCCAGATAAACGTGCTACGTCCACGCTTCTCGAATATTCCAAGCCCATACATTCGTCTATAAATTTCCTTAAGCATCGAATGTTCTATTCGCTTACCCTTTCTAGAACATTCCATGCTACTCGGCGTTTTGAAAATGTACTCACCATTAATTAAAAACATACAAAAAGTGCATGTCGGTCGCTGGACTCGAACCCGGGCACATCGGCTCTTCGACCGCCGTTTGTACCGCTGGGCTACATATGTCTTAGACGACACAGCGAATTTTGAAACACCTTGACGGCGAGTCACTATGCCAACAAAACTGTTATTGACCCCGCCGTCGTAACATTGCCCTCCGCTAAGTCATGCTCGTCCCGAGCATCATTCAAACCGTGATACCGTGCCAGGTTGTCGTAGTACGGTTGATTCCTTATCACCGTACATGGTCTCGTCCAAGGTGGCTTCTTTTTGCGTCGTACTGGGTGGTAAAGCCAGATCAATGTCCCTTTACACCTGTCTCTGTATCGTGTCTTTAACGCCTCCAATAATTGGCCATAACTTGTACCGTGATTGAAAGTTTCTAGGACTGTCAAAGCCAGGTCCCGGTGTCCAACAGTCAAGGAGTCTGCTGCCTGTTTGCTGCACCATCCATTGGCATCAGTGATCTTCCCGAACTGCATTCTATAGGCAGTCCAGAATAAACGACGGTTGGACTGCGGTACTCTGGGCTTCTCTACAGACGTTGAAATGATGGAAACACTGATATCAGCCCTGGACTCTGAAGTATCCCTTGCTACTTCATCCACAACAACATCTACGTTTTGCCCAACATCGTCCACCTTACTAGCAGCGCCGTGCAACTGCTCAACATCAACGTCCACCATTTCTTCTACGTCGTCCATCGGTTCCACAACTTCGTCCGCCTTCTCAGTTAAGTCGTCCACCTGGTCAACTTCACCGTGTCCAATAGCATCGTCGACCTGTCCCTCAACGTCGTCCACCTGTTCAACAACTTCGTCTATCTTTCCTACAACGCCTTCCATTTCCACCTTGAAAGAATCACGTGCTTGTTTCCATTCTCGACACCAACTAAGCTGTCGATACATGACTTCAGTAATACCCTTAACTAGTAACTCGGATTGCCGTTCGGCCTCCTCCGCCCGCTCTTTCCGGGCTCGTTCTGCCTGCTGTTCTAGGAGGCGGCGAGTCTCTTCCGCTTGCCGCTCCCAGGTTTGTTCCGCCTGCTGTTCCAGGAGGCGGCGAGTCTCTTCCGCTTGCTCTTTCCGTGCCTCTTTAGCTTCCGCTGCTTGCCGCTCACGGGTTTGTTCCGCCTGCTGTTCCAGGAGGCGGCGAGTCTCTTCCGCCTGCTCTTTACTTGCCTCTTTAGCTTCCGCTGCTTGCCGCTACATCATTAATTTCATAGCTGCTAATAACGCTGCAAAGTCAGCTTGCCCTGATGCTGGGCTAGCTACTTGAGTCCCTTCCGACTCAGTAACAACTTGACTGGAAGTCGACGCGGCTGCCTGGCCACGCGTCATGACTCCTTCCCCACCGTCGTGTTCTATTAAAGGTGGCATAATTGCTCTCTATCTCACTTCTGACACCAAATGTTACGAGCGTGGGGGGGGTAGGATAGAGTTAAACACCTTTTCAACACGACAATAGATTTATTCTGCGATTTACACAGGGTATAAAGTCCTCTGAGTCCACATGTACTAACGCTGACAACTCAATTAACTCACACAAGTGACTGAGTTCGCGCTTACTAGTACTGGCACAGCTACACTTTACTGTTACGCACTAGACCACTTCACTACTAATCACAACTTTCCACTGTACTTCTTCAACCAGTTCTCACCCGATACTACTCCCTTAGTATCCCATCCTGAGAACTCCACTCTGAAGACTCCACTCAACCCTGACTCCTCTCAGGACTGACTCCAAGTCTTCTCTTCAAGAACTCACTTCAAGACTGCCTTCCAAACTGACCCGTAACCGCGAACGTGGTCCCCTTATATACCCCTTACCGAAGATTCTAGTCCTTAATTTCGATCTTCATTTCGTTGTTCATTTCATTACTCACTTGTTTTGAGTAGCATGGGCTTTTCCAGATAAACGTGCTACGTCCACGCTTCTCGAATATTCCAAGCCCATACATTCGTCTATAAATTTCCTTAAGCATCGAATGTTCTATTCGCTTACCCTTTCTAGAACATTCCAATGCTACTCGGCGTTTTGAAAATGTACTCACCATTAATTAAAAACATACAAAAAGTGCATGTCGGTCGCTGGACTCGAACCCGGGCACATCGGCTCTTCGACCGCCGTTTGTACCGCTGGGCTACAGATGTCTTAGACGACACAGCGAATTTTGAAACACCTTGACGGCGAGTCACTATGCCAACAAAACTGTTATTGACCCCGCCGTCGTAACAATATGTTACATTTTCCTACAAACACGCGGGCGAAGCCGCGGGCATCAGCTAGTCTTGTATAACTACAAATATAATGCAAATCTGACTTTCAAGCGTAGAGCACCCTAATAGAATAATTTCAAGCCTATAACGTTGTCACGTGAACATGGATGTTGCGTCACAACCGACACCTCGGGAGACCAGTGAGGTAAATAAATAAGTTAATTATACGCGATTAAGTCCCGTTTAGTATAAATTAAAAAAAAACTTAATACTTCGGTTCCAAATATTCCAGCATGCTGTCATCCATCCAATTCACAATGTCCATGATCCAGGCGGGCTTATCCTCCGCCGGGTAGAGCTTTTCTTCCAGTACGTCCAGCTCGCAGCGGCAATACGCGGTCGAGATGTGCACTAAAATCTAGAAATAAGAGAAGATATTTAAGAGTACCGTAAAACGGGGTGAGTAGGGACAAAACTGACATTCAAACCTCGATAACAATTTATTTTTAGATAAGATGCAAACTGAATGTTGTATATAATAAGTGTTCCGGACGTTTGTATTTTAGTATTTTTATGATTTTGGGTAGTTTCATTTCATAACTTTAACGATAAGCACGAAATCCCACCTCACCCCGTAGTCCCTCGTAGTTGGGGTGAGATGGGTTTTCATACAAAGGTGATTTTGAAAGATTGTTGGATCGATTTTTGTTTATTATGAATATTACTATAGCTCCATTTTAAATTGGAATACATTATTTAGGTAGCAGTAGCATTAAAATCCCATCTCACCCCCCTTTCATCCCTTCTCTCCCCATTCATAACCCAACTCTGAGATGAGATAATTGGGATATCCATAAGGTGAGTGGGCTCTGTTTCCATGGTAGGACATGGTCATGGTCTATTTCTGCTGTGGATATTAACACATAAGTGAGCGCAGGTCATTCAGGATTCTGTGCACACTTTATACCATCTTAAAAATAAAATAAAAAATAATAATAATTTTAAAATAATTTAAAATGATTATTATTTTTTATGTTATTTTTCTCTTTTTGTACTGACATACTCTGGTTTTGAATTTGTTTTATATAATCCTGACATAAGTATTTTTTTCTCCTAGCTCTAATAATATTTATCTTTTTGACAATGTGAAACCAGCATTTAAGTTTGTAAGTTAACATGTGCTTAATTGTAAATTTTAAATGAACTTTGACCTTCAATAAGTGTTCTGTATGAATCTATATTGAATAAAAATATTTGATTTGATTTGATTTGATCTTATTTGACCCAGCTGCATCGGAATATCTTAAATCTAAATTTGAATATGTTACACTCCGTACGTACATCCAGGAGTCTTAAACTTTCTGTCCTATTTCACGGTACAGGTTTCCTCTCAAATTCCTTGGCTGTTCAGGCTATTCGTCTGAGGAATGAACTCCCTCTTACCACCAGGCAAGCTCAGAGCAAATACTGTATGCATTATATATGCATGTATATTAATGTAATTAATTGATTTGTGTTTCCATTCGAGTCTCAGTATTTAGGATCCTGCACTACTAAAGTTTCTGTTTAGCCCAATGGTTGACTGGTAGAGAAATGCCTTAACTCCGCCAATTGTACCTTTGTTTTTTCATTTGTGCAAAGGGTAAATAAATAAATAATTACCAAATTTCAGAGTTATGAAGCCTAATGGCGAATTCTATGTGATAAAAACACGACTGACTACCGCCCACTAAGCGTACGGGAATTCATCCTAGCTTTATTCCTCGTCAGCTCCGGTGTCCGATACCTGTGATCTGAGACATTATTTGTTTTCCTGCCCTAGATGGGTAATGTATGTTATCATCATCATATCAGCCGAAAGACGTCCACTGCTGGACTTAGGCACCCCTAAAAAGTGCCACATTGACCGGTCCGAGTGGCAGAGGGTGGGGCACATTGCACGTAGAACCAATGGCCGTTGGGGCGGAAAGGTTTTTGAGTGGCGACCACGTACCGGCAGGCGTAGGTGGACTGATGACCGGGTAAAGTTCGCCGGAGTCATGTGGATGCGGGTAGCGCAGGACCAGTCATATAAATGTTGTATTACCTCCAAATTCTCCATTTTCTCAGCCAGCTTCATAACGCGCAACGTCCCGGTAGTATTCAGGTTAACAGCATCTTTGAGCTTCTGGTCGAATCTGAAACAAATGGGGTTTGTCAGTCATCAAGGGTTGGCCACTAGCTTGATTCTTCAGGATTCTGGAGTCACTTAAATGCTTAAAGGCTACGGTATAATAACATGTTTCTACCACTATCATTTTATCAAAGTGAAGTGGCGGGTGGCGAAGGACCGCGGTCGCTTTGGCACTCTTTGGGGGAGGCCTATGTCCAGCAGTGGACGTCTTTCGGCTGATATGATGATGATGATGATGAAGTGGCTGGCCCTGAGTACACCAGGAGTCCATAAGACACTTGTAAAGTCTTAACTAACTCTTCCAAAATGCCTTCTACTCAGAATCAAGTTCAAAGTGCAAACACATCCGCCATCAGCTAATATTGGACTTCGAGCTTCTAGGTGGTACAAACGCCAACACAGTTAACTGACCATCCTGTGATGTATATAGAACCTTATTACAAAGCACATAAAGTGCACGGATCACGGTCAGTTAGCTGTGTAGCCGATGGTACCTACGGAGAGATTAACGATGCTAATAAGGTGTATATAGCAGCAGGCGCAGCGTGGACCCCATCGCAAGATGGACTGATGACCTGGTCAAGGTCACGTGTGCTAGATGCGGGTGGCGCAGGATCGGTAATTGCGGCGCTCTTTGGGGAAGGTCTAAGACTAGCAGTGCATATTTCGGCTGATGATGATATTGATGATGAATCAGATTGAAACTGATCTTACCGAACACAAGCAGCACTATGGAACACAACGTTGCACCGCTTCTGAAGCTCCTGTCTGTCATCATTACTCAGCCCGAGCTCGTCTTCCAAGATGTCTCCGGCGACTAGGCGGAGCTTGTTGAAGACTTCAGGCTGCTTCGCGCGCAGAGGGTTGAACAGCTAGGTAATTTCAGGGTTATTATTTTACTGTAAGACATTCTGCAAATATCTTGAGAACACTGCTCTTCGGGGTAATATGGCGGTGTTATCGTCTGGCTAGCAAATCAGATTATCATCCTTTTATTGTTTTTCCGGTTGTGGGCTAAAGGAGCCCGGGGTCTGCTATGGCAGCTAATCCAAAGATTTGGCGTAGGTTTTAAAAATGACTCAGTATTGTGTTCTATGAGAACTAATAAACCCCTCGCATGGAGCCATACACAGCAGTGGAATGCCATCTCGCTCATATTTGGTGCAGACCGACTGGGGAAGTCCACCAACTTACAGAAGACCGTAGCCATAACAACACCACTTAGGGGGTGTTTGGTGTTATATCCCTGGTGGTAAGGTCGCCAGAGCTCCCAAGGATGTGCTGTGTTGAGATTGACCTGCATTTGTCTCTAGCTGTCAATACAACGAATCCTGATATCAAAACAACGCTCTAGTGATTCTTCTAGAGTCACAAAAGGCGCCGGTGTCTGCTTGCTATCAGACAGTCTCGTTTGCTTTCCAATGGCGTAGTATTAAATAAAAGCACATATACACCTTATTGCTGATCAGTTCCCGAAGCCTCTCCTCACTGGACACTCCCTTCTTCTGGCGCAGCAGAAGGTAGATGGTGTTCAGCTCGGGACAGCACCGCAGTAGCTTCTCTACCAGGATCTGGAACAGTCGGAGTCAGTTTGTTGCGGACCAACTAAAGTCTCGTCATCCTTACGTGTCTTATCAGTTATCATGTAAACAAAGTGTGTGCAACATGTCTAGATTGTCTATGAATCACACTTCATGTACCTACTCGTATATTTTATCGTCATTTCCAATCACAATTAAGTCACTATTTTCTTAAGTGAGATTTTAGATGAGGTAAAAGTACCATAATTGTGTCGCAAAAAACTTAATGTATTGCTTGAGTTGTCTATGATCATATTCGACGTCATGTTTGTAAACATGATAGGACACGTAAGAATGAATAGACTTTAGGCACTTGCCCCACCGCCGGCGAGTAGCGAGTACTCTAATAGTAATTCTTACTCGCTTTTACTCGCTTGAGCAAGTAGCACGTAGTAACACTCGCTTACTCGCCGGCGGAGCGACAAGTGCCTTAGTTAGGTCTTAATTAACGTTCTATATATAGGGACGAGATAAATATGTCGTCGTAGCCTGGTTGAGACCTAAACTAATTTTAAGTCTTAGGCGTCTCCAAAAATTTAAAACTAATATGTGTCGTTTTATAATGGCACTAGCGCCAACGACATTAAGGTCCCTTTTATCGACAACGCTACATACACAGTATGTGGCCTGTAATAGGAGCAACAAACTTAAGGGTGCACTCCAACATAATGCATGTAAAATAGTTATTTACGATACAAGTGCCGAAAATAGGAAATTACCTATTCGCACGTGTATCGTACAACGTTTTACTGTACATATGGCTCTTTAAAGTTTCGACATATGCACGAAAAGTGCTCTTTTCCGCACTAGTGCGGGAAAGTAGCACCATATGTACTGTAATAGTTATTTACGATACAAGTGCCGAAAATAGGAAATTGTGATATATTAAAACACGACCGAAGGGAGTGTTTTAAATCGACACGAGTTGCGAATTACCTATTCGCACTTGTATCGTACAACGTTTTACTGTACATGTGGCTCTTTAAAGTTTTGACATATGCACGAAAAGTGCTCTTTTCCGCACTGGTGCGGGAAAGTATTTTTTTTAAACATCTTAGGAAAGAACTGATTGCTAATTGGCTTTATAATCCACCGTTTCATTTATAGCTCCTGTAAAAGAAAGGCTCCTGACACAAGCCACACCCTGTAAAAGATCACCAATGCGCAATTTGGTTGAATCAGATGTGGTCCAGCATTCCTGACGTCAGAATGGCTTGCCACTTTCTTTGTCCATTTTGTCATGTTTTAGCCAGAGACAAATTATTTTATGTTAGGTACTGAATAGTAAAAATCTAGTAAAGCCTAATAACTGGCTGGCATTAAGACCTCTTAGCCCCCAGACATTTCTAACTTACCCCGAGGCGTCTCTAGCCCAGTAGCGCCCGTGTGAAAACATTACTCTAGCGCCCCCTAGTAAGCGCGCGGTCAAAATGGAATGGTAGCGGGCGGCGCTCGGCGCCCCCTAGGACCCCTGCGCCCGTGTGCAACGCACACCCTGCACCATAGGTAAAGACACCCCTGAACTTACCTTCCCAACGAAGCCAGTAGCTCCAGTAACCAACACATTCTTCCCGGCGTAGTACTCGCCGACTGACGGGGCCATTGCACTGTGGAGTTCGCCATTTATTCATGAGCATCGATTCTAATGTGTCAATGTCCTTTGTACTTTGTAAGCCGGGGTCTTGGATGTTATTCTTTACGCGCTCATGCGTCTCACCCACCCGTCACGACTGACTCTAGACCTCTACCTACGCTTAGTTACTTCGAATCACATCGTCAAGATATATTTGTGGGTGAGCTTTGAGGTGAGATTAAAACCAGTTACAGAATAGAAGGACTGGACGCCGGCGGCCAGCGGGGCGACGAGACTGTTACCTTTTACGCTTATAATCCCTGAACGGATTTAGATACAATTTTGCGTACAGTAAATTTGAGACCCTTGGAACGATATAGGATAGTTTTTACCTCGGAAATCATTCCTTAAGATGGTAGAAGTGTGTTTGGGACAGCGATAGATAATTAAGCTTGCACCTAACATAATTTAATAGCAATATTTTTTCTAAGACGATAGCTAGTTCTACGCGGACGAAGTCGCGGGCAACAGCTAGCTTATTTATATGTACCTAGATATTAAACATATCGTCGTCTTTTTTGAACGTGTGCGAACCGTAGTCCCCAACCCACACCGGACCTGCGTGGGGACGACTACAAAACATCGTTAATTAAGATCATTAACGTTATTAGCTTTCGATTTCTCCATTAAATACGCTGCGATGAAAATGCAGTAAAATTAACGATGTCTGTCATAACTTTAATCAGACAATTTTGACTTCCTACTCGCGATCCGCGTGGGTAATAGGTAGATAAATAACACAACAATTCAACATCATGTCAGCCGAAAGACGTCCACTGCTGGACAAAGGCCTCCCCCAAAGAGTGCCAAAGCGACCGCGGTCCTGCGCCACCCGCCACTTCACTTTGATAAAATGATAGTGGTAGAAACATGTTATTATACCGTATCCTTTAATGCCATTTAATGCCATAATCGCCACGCTTTGCATGCGGATTGGCGTTCGCAGTATTTCCACCGTACCATAAGGATTCTGCTGCCCATTGGTCATGGCATCACCCAGTGGTCTTGGCCGTAGTTTTAGAACATAGGTACTCGGGTTCCTAAATAAAGGACACCGCACACCTAACAAGTATGAAAAAAAAAATCGGTGAATTTTATTGAAAAAAATCTTATTTGTGTATTTCAGTGTATATTTTAAAATAGTAAAGGCGCAAAAGCTTTATACAGGTGGAATTTAATCGGTGATCAGGAATCCAAAAATCTTAATTATCAATCTACACAGAAACCAATACGTGAGATCTCTTGCAATATAGCTCACAATCTAATTAATCACACTTAATTAACATCGGTAAAATGTACACTGACTGAATAAATGGACACCCTACTTTTATTGAAGGGAAGTTACTCGTAAGTGTACATACGTCAAGTGCTTGCTGGCTTTGGCGGGAAACTAGACAGATCAGACGTTTTTTGTTATGAATTTGACAATGACAAATTGACAGCTTATTGCTCATTTATGTTTTAAGTTTCTATGGCTGATAGTTTGAAAAGAGGTATTAAACTTTTCAGACTAAACCATTAATAGGGTGACAATAAATTTTAATTAAAATTTAATTTCAACTTAAAAATTAGTTATGATAAAAAAAAACTTGGTTCCACTTAAGTACTACATAAACGTGACCGCCATCGATTACTGAATTAGAAAAATGGGTTCCTGTTCACCGATTAAATTCCACCGTGTATGTATATACTATACAAGGTGTAAATCATATAACTGAAAACCTGAAAGTAGTTTGTTCAGAATCGAAAGCTGAATCGATTGCACCATCTTTTAAGGTAGGTTGTATTTTTTTTGAAAAATATTTTTTTATTGTGCCGGGTCTAAAAGTTACGAAGGCAACATACGCGAATCAGAGAAATGTTGGAGGATGTTGTTGTGAGGTGAACGTCAGGATCTACGTCACTGACAAGTACTGATTAGTGATTACAAGTGTAGAGTTACGAATCAAGTAGATCTGCTTGATAAAGAAAACCAACGAATATCTTTTGAAATAATTAACGTATTTGTAAATGGACGTATTAATCTTATTAAGGATTAAAAAACTCAGTTGGGGTGTCTGAGGTTTTCAGTATAATAAAATACACCTTGTATATGTTTTAGAGAAACAGTAGTTTAAATTAACGATAATATATTAATAATATATTTTTTTCATTGGAATCTAACAATTTTTTTCCCCATACATTTTACTATGGAGCTCAAATCTGGATTAGATCAATATTCTCAAAATATTTTTTCACTAAAAAACTACACAGAAAGTTTTTGAGTATTCACATTCAAGAAAATTCACCTAGGTTTTTTTCCATACTACGTGTCCAATGTGTCCATATTACCATTCCATTTACGAGTATTAAGGTTGCGAACGAAAAAACCATAGCATGCGATCCATTTTCTACCCAAACACGTGCCCAAAACCCGGTATGCGCAACTAAACGGCTGCCTGGCATCTTTTTGACACCCCGCCCCCAACCCCGCATAATGGCCAATGGCACATTCTGTGGGGCCATTTCACGGCGCTACTTAGACCTCTATGGTTTTTTCGTCCGCTGATATTAGGGGACAGTAATCTAATACCTATAAGCTACTTAGCTGAGTGGAAAAGTACGCGATGTTTAATCTGGAGATTTTGAAAACACTTTATGTTCTAGTTATCATTTGATATTCAACAGTACCTTTTTAACCCCCGACGCAAAGAGAGGGGTGTTATAAGTTTAACGTGTCTGTCTGTGTATCTGTGTATCTGTCTGTGGTATCGTAGCTCACAAACGGATAGACCGATTTTCGTTTAGTTTTTTTTCGTCTCATAGATAATTTTATTCCGAGTGTTCTTAGCTATGTTTTATGAAAATCTGTTCAGCCGTTTTTGAGATATTGAACTTTGAAATGAAATTGTCGGGGGTTTTTCAACTTTTCTAAGTTGTAGTTATTGATGAAGGCAAAACATCGTGACTAAATCTGTCTGATTCCACCAAGGCCTAGTGTTTGCTCAGAGCAAACCAGGGTTGGAAGGTTAGACGGCAGTCGGCCAGTCGCTTTCGTAAGAGCAGTGCCTACGCCAAATCTGGTAATTAGGTGCTAGAGCGGACTCGGGGTTTTTAAGGGTAGGTACAACTGGGAAAACGCGAAAAGGAGGATGATATTTAGGGCACGTGAAAACCTAAAAAGAATGCGTTTTTACTTGGGAAATTAATTTTTAGTTTTTGTTAGTTTATTTTTACGTATCTTTATTTGTTCTTTAAGCATAATCTTTATTTTTAAATCTTTTTAGGGTTCCGTACCTCAAAATGGAAAAAAAACGGAACCTTTAAATACTCCTTATATGATCACTGTTGTCCGTCTCTGTCTGTCAAGGTTATTTATCTCGAGAACGCGTGGAGGAGGTATCAAGTAGGAATTAGAACCATATACTCAGGTCTACAGGCCCTTGAAGCTGTGAAAAAATCAAACTTTTAAGTTAATGTAAAAAACCGGCCTAGAGCGTGTCGGGCCACGCTCAGTGTAGGGTTCCGTAGTTTTTGTATTTTTTTTCAAAAACTATTCGACCTATCAAGTTCAAAATAATTTTCCTAGAAAGTTTTTATAAAGTTCTACTTTTGAGATTTTTTTCATATTTTTAGAACTTATGGTTCAAAAGTTAAAGGGGGTTATGGGTACTAGACGACGAACCTACCTACAGGGAAAAATCTGAAAACTGTAACTTGTAGTTAAGTTCGGAACCCTCGGAGGGCAAGTCCGACTCGCACTTGTTTTTTTTCTCTTTGCCTTGTCTGACCTCCCTAGGATGTTGAAGCGTCCAGAGGCTACGATGACCGCTTACCATCATGTCATGACCGACGAATAAAAAATGCAATTAATAAAACTGCCACTGAAAATTGAATTCGACAAGCTCTGCCTACCTCTCTCGGGATTTCAGGCGTGGATTTCTGAATAAAAACTTGCACAAAACTGCAGCGTACGCGCCGAAGTGCACTATTTCACACAATGGACGCGCGTGGACTCAGTCGAGTATCCGCCATGCATTTTCATTAGAGAAATTCATGTTTAGTAAACTAAGTAAAGGCGCAATGCAGGATTAACAGCGGCGCGTTTTTGCGAACATATTTGGCCATATTTGTGGTTAAGTAACATACACATATATATATACCGGGTGTACAATCCAAATGGGTCAGTATGGAGAAGTCGGAAACTATGAGAGATAGCGAAATCTGTTCTTAGGAACCATGACGTCGATTTTAGATTTAATAATAATTACATTCATGATGAAGACGACAGATGACTTATGGAATTCCTCAATTATGTACTGAAAAGTGCAAAAGTACGTCACAGGATCTAATAAGAGCCTTATCACACTTGCGATTTCCAAGCGTATTTTGTATGAAGGCGATCATGCACGCAGCGTGTTCGCCGCGACTGATACTCCAGGCAAAATACGGTTTTGAAAAACATTAATTTATAATAGCGTTTTTTTTGTTGATTTAATTTGAAAATGTTATTCTAAGATGATTTAGTCAAGAATCCGACAAATTTTCCACCCGGAAGTAATTATGTAGATTTAAATGAAGCATGCATTATCTTTTTTTGTACGATTTATCTTGAATATTATAGAGCAAATGTAAATGAACCAAAATAAAGACAAAAACATTTATCAATATTTTTACTGACTTTTTAGAAGCTAGTTAACTTATCATTTTTTCGATGTCTGAAATTTTGTCGGATTTTGTCGCTGGGTAACTATTTAATTGATAATATATCCGTTATACTTAAAAAGTAAGCTATTATAAATTATTTCCAAAATTTACATTTTTTCCATACAAGTTGTCAGTTCATTGCCTGGACTATGATAATTGTATAGAAAACACGCTCGCAAATCGCAAGTGTGATAACTGATAAGGCTCTAAGATTCCGTTGAAACAGGAACTAATGAAGTGCCATACCAGTAGGTGATGATCTTGTGGAATCGACGGAAGTCCTCAAATATTATCGGCCCACATACAGCGATTCGGTTTTTTTCTCTAATAAGTAATAATCAACGCATTTGCTCTCGGAAATCAGTTCATGTGGTAAATTGGAAAAAAAATGTGGAAATGTTCTCTTGGCTTGGCGTAGTACTAAATTGAAGTCGGTTAAATTAAAACTTTGTCTTTAAGGTAAATTATTTAGATATAATTTCTTCAGCGAGTGATATGGTTTGAAAAATTGTATGGGAATTAATTTATTTTTTAAGATAGACTTGAAACTGTAAAAAGATTGTTTTTGAAAATTCATGCCCTATAAGGGGGTCAAAAATGGGTGACATATTTTTACGGAAAGTATTTATTTTTTCGAGCTAGGAACTTGAAACTTCGTAACAATCCGGTTCGGCCACCAAATCTTTCAATCAGTTCCTTCCTACAACGCCTTTAGGGAGGCGTGTAGCGACATCTACCAGAAGACTTGGGCTTCTTAACGGCACCAACGTCTCAAATTATATTGACAAATCGTCAGTAACGATGCGCCACCCCATACTAACACAACCGCTGTTAGAATAAAACCCCCCTGCCAGCTAAAATGGCTACTACTGGGAATGTGAAAAAAATAGTCGACTAACTTAATGTGTAAAGGCCAACTTTAATTCGAATTTGGCCGACGCAACCGTACCATTAAGTTGGCGCGCGCGTATCGACGTAACAAAAGACGTCGCGTGGCCCGACACGCACTAGGCCGGTTTTGAAGACCCTCTAGCTCTACAGCTCTCAGAGCTGCTATAGTATACATGATTCGACTTACGTGCGAGGAGGACAGATGCTTTATGTTGATCACAAACGCGCTGCCAGTGCAGGAAACGTTTACGCAATAATTCCCCGAATCACTAGAAAATTACTCACTCAAGAAATGCTTTGGTCACTTGATTAATGTGACTGTCTGTCCGTCCGCACTAAACTGCAGTGCTAGTGGATGGTAGAATGATAGGTCATGTAATCAGTGGTATTTTTCATTCACTGATTACGTGTCATGATCATTAGGTACATAGAGGTTAAGGTCTTGAAATGATGACCTGGCAAGGGTTACGGGTGTCTCCTGGATGCGGGTGGCGCTCCTGTCATTGTGGCACTCTTTGGGGGAGACCTATGTCCAGCAGTGGACGACTTTAGGCTGATGTGATGATGATTATGACGACGTTCCTCGGATCGCCTGGAGACGACTATTATGACGGGCAAAGTTGAGGGCTGGTGATCCCAGAGCTGACCCGCTAGATGGACACAATAATCACTGCACCTTTTCAGTTACATCTTCACGAAGCTATGCATAAGGCGGGTGATAGGAGCCTATGGAGTAGGTAGTCTGATCATCAAGAATAGGAAATCTCACGATCCTCAGCATTGATTGTTTTAGTTTTGGGGCCTACACTGATAATCAGCGTCATGGTGTGACAACATGCTGAGTGAGTGCCCCATTTAACACTTACGATGTACCGAGTACTTGTTTCTCTGATTCTATGTGTATCTGTTCATCACCATCATCATCATATCAGCCGAAAGACGCCTACTGCTGGATATGTACCCAAGTGCCTAAGTGATCGGTCCTGCGCCACTCGCATCCAGCGGAATCCCGCGATCTTTAACAGGTCATCAGTCCACCTCGTGGGTGGTCTACCCACACTGCGTCTTCCACTGGAGAACCTTTCCGACCCAACGGCCATCGGTTCTGCGTGCAATGTGCCCCGCCCCCTGCCACTTAAGTTTAGCGATTCGGAGGACTATAAATCATAAATCATTTATTCATTGCAAGAATGTAGTTTACAAAACAAGGTGGTATAAACATATCAAGTCCAGTACATTCTGCTTTACTAAGCATGCAAGGTTTTTTTATTTTTTAATACATTTACATTAAGAAATATTGAATTAATGCCAGTATAAATGCTACTTGTCAATATAATGTTAAAAATTAGATGTCAATGTAAAATGTAATAATGCAAAATGTCCTCAATGTCAAAAAATAGAAAATAGATTTAACAACAATTTAATGTAAAGGCTACTTATCATTATAATGTTCAAGATCGCATGTCAAAATATAATTCAATAATTTAACTTTAATGTCGGTTACCTTAGTTTCTGATGCGATCACGCAGAGAAACCCCCAGCATAGCTCTCTCCATTGCCCTTGCCGTCGCCTTATCCATGGTGTGCTAACTAAATAACTTATGCTTCTTCTCCTTCTTCCTTATCAAGGGAACGACGGATGATAGAGATTACTAGAAGGCAATCTCGACACGCAATACCGGCCGCCGGTCACGGCGCCTGGGCGTAAATGTGGCCTCTTTCTTAACCACGATGCAACGCGTAAACGCCGTCTGTTGACGATACACTAATTGTAACATGCGCATGCGCAAACAAACGTGCTATTACAGGTTTTAATATACTTTTCCGTGGAGTCATAAAAGTTCCCTAGCCCTCAATCCGGGTGGAGCGAGATGGTATTTGGTTTCTCAGTTCACATAATTGTAACTTTTTTGATTGATTATTCCCCCTTTTGGCGTTCTTTTGATATCTGGCGCCTATCTATGCCCTTGCCAGACAAACTATACTGTGTTATTATTATTATTATCGTATTGACGAGAGACATCATTCTGATCTTGACACGTTTTATTGTTATTGACCCTGTACATCTCTGACAATATAACATTAATGTTCCTTTTTTGTTTTGACGCTTAGAGACCGTATACATCTCTTAGAATATTAGAATAATTATTAATTGTATTTGGACGCTCAGAGACCTTATACATCTCTGGAATACTGAATAATATCATTAACTTCTGTTAATGCTGGATACAGATCTTATATCGAATGTAATGGTCATATTTTGCAATTTTGTTTTGTTTACATTAACTTAGTGACATTTAGTTTGTTAACCTTTTATATATCATTTTAAATGATTATTGTGTAAGATTACTATTGTATTGTAAATTACCGTTTGACATGTAAAAGTGCCCTTGTGGCCTATTTGCAGAATAAATAATTGATTTGATTTGATTTGATTTGAAATATCAAATAATTGATTTGGTAACGGTTATCCACAACCAAAGGAATTCAAGGTGCTCCCGCTGAGCTGCATCATCCGGTTTGTGGAAATGATGGAGCGAGCTTGGGAGTAGGCATAAAGGAGAGGGCAATATAAATGCACAAAAGATCTCACTGGGTCGACGTGTATCCGAAAGGGCCCTCATCCAGATAAGATAAGATATCTGAGTAATAGCAATGTACGGTCGAGGAAATTGAATGTTTGGCACATGTCAACTCTATTAGAATGACGTTAAGGTCCAAAAGTGCTAAACATTCAATTTCCTCGACTGTACATCATCCTCCTAGCGTTATTCCCGGTTGTGCCCTAAAGGAGCCCGGGGTCCGCTTTGACACCTAATCCCAAGATTTGGCATAGGCACCAGTTTTACGAAAGGGACTGCCATCTGACCTTCCAATAAAGCGGGGAAACTAATGGCCGTACTGGGATTAGACCGGTTTCCTCACGATGTTTTCCTTCAACGATAAGATAATGGTAAATATTCCGTGCATAAGTTCCGAAAAACTCATTGGTAAAGAAAGAAAGAAAGAAGACATTTATTCACTACGCAAAAGACACACAGAGACAAAGGGAGTACAAATACAATACAATTTACACATAATGTCTGTGTCTTCGCGGCTGTGAATGGTACGAGCCGGGATTCGAACCCACGACCGCTTGACAGCCGCATGCCTTAACCACTAGAATACCGTAGATATATACTTACAATCCTTATTCTTATATAATGATCCCATTGCTAGGATATTATCAGGATTTTTTAAACTAGGTACCTTTGTTGCCAGCAAAGTTATGGCTTCTTGAAATATAACATGTATTTTTTTTAATTTTAATCTATAGGCACCTATATTTACGAGTACATTATCCTCCTAGTGACGTATCGTGGGGTCGGCTTTGGAACCTAATCCCAAGATTTGGCATGCAAGTTTTTACGAATTAACCCAGACTACCCAGAGTCAAAAAACTTAACTATGGAAATTGAGGAAAGATTTACCATTCATATCGTATGGCAATTAAATATCTGCGTAACACAGTAGCGCCAACGTGTTGAGCAGAGGTCATAAGGAGACGCTACACGGGTCGATATCGGCCGGACTGCATGCAGGCCGCCGCGTGATACGGCCCGTGTGGACTTGCCAAATCAAGGGGTCTGTACTAGATTTTCTGTGACCTTGCTTGGCAGTCCTGCCGATTTCGCTCGTTAGCGTCTCCTTTAGTGCCATACCTAGTCCCAATAATAGGTAGGTACCTACTACATTCGTTCCGCCCCTTGCGCTTACGCATCCCGCGCCAATCTGGAAGCACGGAGGCACTCATTGAAATGTAGGCGCGCAATAATGAATTACAATACATTAAAAAAAACCCCTTTGTTTGAAAATTTAGGAATATATTTAAAAAGCCGACTGCTTAGTTCAAAATTAACCTTAATTTGTACAAAATGTATTTTTATTATAACACATATGCCTTTACCACCTGCACCTATTACCTACATTTAAACTCGATGAAATTTTATTTTCTAAAAACCACAAAGCTAATAACTTACTTCTAGATAAAGTAATAAGACGATTTGTGGTTTAGTTAGATACTGAGTTATATCCATTTATAACTTCGTTTATTGTTTACTTTACTCACCAACACATTAAGTTATGATAATATAATTACATCAGTACTTACTCAAATACATATTTAATAGTCACATGTATGTCTAGCACAACTTGCTGACGAGTCGCTTTGCGCGCGACTGAGCGTCTCCTTTCTCACTCCCACCATGCAAATTAGAAAGAGGAGGGTAGATCTTTCTCGACTCGCGTCGCGGCGCGGCGTCAGTTGTGCTAGCCCCGCAGGTGTTGTGAACTTGTGACGGAAGCAAGCTTGGCTGATTTACTCTTGACCGAATTCACCTACATGTTTATGTGAGTTCAGAATTATCATATTATATGAATACTCGCTAGCCTATTTTTAACCCCCGACGCAAAGAGAGGGGTGTTATAAGCAGAGATGTACAAAATGGTTTTAAAAAAGCATTTAAATACAAAAAGCAAAATACTTTTCAGATTTACTATTTCAAATGCAAAATACCAAATAGTTTTGCGTTTTGTATTTCAAATGCTAAATGCAAAATACGTATTTTCAAAATACTTTTTCAAATTATATTTTGACCAAATCGAATGATATTTTTATTTATTTTAGGTATTTATCATGATAAATAGAATAGAGATACAATGCCGAGCCGAATGGCATCTTATGCATGACATTTTGGTCATATTTATCAGTACGCGTATCATATACGCCATAAAGCCGTTCCAGTATTCAAGAACACTTCAATATCATAAAAGTAGGTAATCGAATCAAATCAGTAACCACTTCACCAGCACCAGCAAACAATAAATCCGTGAAATCGAATCTTCGGCGTTGCGTTTTTATAGCCATAGATAATGTTCGTCGTTTTCGTTTGACATAAGGCGCACTCTGACCAAAGAAGAAAAAAAGGCCACGCATGGCTAGCAGGCCTCTTAGTTCAGTCATTATAGGTTTTGAACCGTGAATAATCAGTCCTTGGATTTTTTTTTCGTAGGTCGCTTGGGGGGGTCACTGGGAGTGTAAATTCAATAATTTACTTTAAAAACAAAGTTTTAACCGACTTCAATTTAGTACTCCGCCAAGCCACGAGAACATTTCCACATTTATTTTCCAATTTACCACATTAACTGATTTCCGAGAGCAAATGCGTTGATTATTAGGAAAAAAAAAAGATACAAAATACGTATTTTGCATTTTGTATTTGCATTCTAAATAGAAGTATTTCAAATAAATCGCATCTCTGGTTATACGTTTAACGTGTCTGTCTGTGTATCTGTCTGTGGTCGTAGCTCCCAAACGGATGAATCGATTTTCGTTTAGGTTTTTTTCTGTCATAGATAATTTTACCCCGAGTGTTCTTAGCCATGTTTCATGAAAATCTGTTCAGCCGTTTTTGAGATATTGGACTTTGAAATGAAAATGTCGGGGGTTTTTCTACTTTTCTAAATTGTAGTTATATTAAATTTTGATTTAATCGTAATGAGAAAAAAGAATATACATATACCGACCTACGTATTAAACCGGCTCACAGAAAATCACGAGTTTCGGCTGAGAAATGCGACCTGCACGGTTATCACGCGACGGCGCGCGAGCTCTCTCGATTTTTGTCGCACTATCCGTCTGTCTCTTATTAGAACACTTAGAACAAGAGGTATAGTGCAAGAAAAAATGTCGCGGCCGTCAAATGATAGACGTGCTGTGAAGGGGAACAGGGCCTGACAGCGGAACATCCGGACGTCTACAATCGAATTTCGGCCTAGCTGCTAGCTAGGAAGAACAGAAGTGTTCGCTACCGCTCGCTCGTTCAACATATATACATACTAGAGGTTCTGTGAGCAGTAAAGGAGACGCTCCACGGTCCGATATCGGCAGGACTGCAGAAAAATCTAGTACCTATGGAACGACCTTGATTTGGTTGGAAGCCATGCTTCCGACACGTATCCACACGGGCCGAATCACGCGTCGGCAGGCATGCAGTCCTGCCGAGTGCCGATATCGGACCGTGGAGGCTCTTTATCACTCCCGAGCCTGACAATGAATTTTTTTTTTTTTTTTTGAAAATGTGGCAACTAAATCCCTAACAATGTAATTATTGTGTACGTCTGCTCCCAAATGTCACGAGGATCGGTTAAGAAATGAATGCGACCCGTATATCATGAGACAGCCGCGACATACTCCCGATTTTTCTCGCACTATACCTCTTGTTCTAATAAGAGAGAGACGGATAGTGCGAGAAAGATCGAGAGAGCTCGCGCGCCGTCTTGTGATAGCCGTGCTGCACGTCTATCATGCGACGGCCGCGACATAGGTACTCTCGATTTTTCTCGCACTATATCTCTTGTTCTATGTGTTCTAATAAGAAAGAGACGGATAGTGCGAGAAAAATCGAGAGAGCTCGCGCGCCGTCGCATGATAGCCTTGCTGTAGAGAACAGCAGGACAGCGGGACAGCGGGACAGCGGCTCATACGAACGATTTTCGGCCCAAGCTGAAGCATGGTCGTTCGTCGTGGTAAAAAAACGCTGCGTTTTATCAGTTTCCATTCGAGCGCCTTACATTATTTTTAAAGGGATCTAAGTTAATTTATTATAAATATTGATGACTATATTTGCATATATTCGCTTATGTTATGCGTGCTTATGCACATCCATAAAATAGAATAATGCCATTAATGTTATGTTTCTTGTGAGTAGTTAAGACTTTTTGTAGGTTAGACTGATTGGGGACGATACACTCGTAATTAATATGCCTTAGGATATTATTTCGCTAACAGTAGTACCTGGGTAGGTATTAATGCCTACCTACAGTAGGTACTTACCTATAGTTAGTTAGATCGCATCAAAAACCTTCATAAATGTGAAATTAGAGACCCCAAGTTCAATATTATGATATATGCCTGGTTGTTGACTTCACTACATAGTATAAAACAAAGTCGCTTCCCGCTGTCTGTCCCTATGTATGTTTGGATCTTTAAAACTACGCAACGGATTTATGATGGTTTTTTTTAATAGATATAGTGATTCAAGAGAAGGCTTATATGTAATATAGTAGGTACCTACTCCTGCGAAGCCGGGGCAGGTCGCTAGTCATATATAAAAGCCTTAGGTCTGACTTGGCTAGTTTTCATTCTAGATACCTACATTTGACTCCCAACGATAACATGATATGATTTTCCTCGTTCAGTCTGGTATAGTGAGAATCGTTTCTCTAGAACGAATCTTATCTTTTTAAGACCCGTCGAACAAAGCCCATTGTTTAGCCACGTGCTACAAACGCTTCAAAATAAACCTTTTAATTAGCAACATCCAGCCGGCTGGACATACTCGGTAAGTAGTTGAAGCCTACTTAGTACAACGTATCGAATTAGCGGTTACACTTGAACAATTAAAGACAATTGGCTTTGTACCGCGGGGTCCGCTTTGACCTTATTGGGATTAGACCGGTTTCCTCACGATGGTTTCCTTCACCGAAAAGTTAAGTAACTTCACCGTAAAGAATAGTTAAATTCTGAAAAACTCATTGTATCGAGTCGGGATTCGAACCCACGACCGCCGCTTGACAGCCGCATGCCTAAACCACTAGGCTACCGTAGCTCATTGAAAATGACTTTCAACATTAAGCGTATGTTGCGTTCAACTTGCGCTCGCCAGTTGCATCCGCGACTTCTGTGTAACTCATTGCGCTCGTCTTCTAGGGGACCGTGATTCTATCTTTGAATTAGGTACTCGGTCTATTAGAGGGGGCTGATTGATGGTTGAAATGTAACATGGCTCAAAAGTGGTTACTATAAGGTGTGCATTGCATACATGTACATTTTCTACTGTATTTTGTACATGTTTCAATGACTTCGTATTGGTTTTGGAGAATTAACTATAAATTCAAATTATAGGCAATGGAAAAACTGTATTTTAAACGACAATGTTCTTCACGCCATTTATTGTAAACATTAGAAACAGCGCTACCTGTTGTCGAATAGCATAACGACACCAAGAGGTACGATGGTACGATGTACATTTATTTGTTGTATCCGAATCCTAGTGCTATCTGTGGTCCCATGACTTGGAAACATTATTGTCTATCTCACTCTCTTTAAGGACATGTGCTGAAGTGCAAAAGAAATGGCACCTAAAAGTCCACGGGATAACCGACCATAAACGAAATGATAATTTAAGCAAATTAAACAGTAAAGAACGTAAAATTTAATTATAAATGTGTACAATATCCATTTAAACTGCTATTTGAATTAAAATATAAAAAAAGCAAATATATTTAAATTGAAACATTAAACGGTTGTCTTTATTATTATGTTGGTGGTACGTTTTCACTATATGAATTGATTTGGAATGTATTTTGTTTCACTATTGTTACATCAGCCACTGCAACCATAGACTAAAGTTTTTATAAATACTATTTCCTTATCTTTGTCCTTTATTATTCTCAAAATGGCCGAAGTGTAAAGATGTGTGTTTAATGTGTTTTCGCAATTTTGCAATAATGGAGCCCACCAACGTTATTTACCACGAAGAAAATAAATCTACAAGTTCTACAGACTTAGTTGACATAGTGTCGCGAGGAGATACAGTGTTTGGTTGTGTTAAAGTGATTCCCTTGGACTATTTTGATTCGAGTCCTGCTTATCCAGCCTTGAAGTGCCGTAGAAAGTGGTGCAGGTTAACTTACAAGCCGTTTCTAGAGCCTTGTACAACAAGATTTCTGGACCCTATGTTGGTTTGAGTGCTAAAATGGCCTAGCATCCTCACGGACAAATTAACGTAGTGTCATAGTGAATATAAACGTATTTAACCATGCATACAAATCAGTGGCGCGATAGGCGCAATCAGCTCAATATGAGAACAATTCCAGCCTTCGGAATGCAGTACTCCATAGCCAACTACAGTACAGAATCCAAGTCTGACTTGACAAAAAGTTTCGCCGAAGAAATGTTGATACACAATCTGCATATGATGCCAAATCCGTTGCAAAAGAACTTAGCGGATACAATGCCCACAGCAGAGAAGCCTAAAACTTCACCTCAGGTGTTCTCGACGCCTAAAATTGAGACGGAGTCGATTCAAACAGAGACAAGAAGTGACAACATGTTCATGGGTATAGGTAGCTTTTTCTCAGGCGTATTCAGCGCAATTTCGGGTGGCATGTTTCAACGACGCCGTGCGTCCGCGCCGCAGTACTACGACTGTTGTGATCGCGAGCCGGATTGGCAGCCGGCCAACAGAGCAGACCTAAATATGTCTACAGCGGAACAGTCCGGCGCAGTCGACGCCATGAGCGCGGATTGTAGAGCCGCGGCCGCGCATTGCGAGGACAAACTCAATCGAGTACGTCATCTACTCACCAGCAAACCCGTCCCAACCACCCCCAAGTACAGGAGAAAGCCTCGGAGAGCCTTTGTCGAGCCCGGCTCGGTTGAAGAGTCCTACGAAGATGCGTTCTCGCCTGAAGACTTTGTTCGGCTCTCGAACGATGATCACATTGAATGTTTCAGTCCGTGCAACCATCAAAACGGAGAGATAATAGAGGCAGAAGCTTCTAAAGTCAAGACTGAGATGGCACCGGTTAAAGAAGTGATGGATATAGTTTCCCCACTGCCAGTTGCTGAAATAGTTCCCGAAGAATCTAAACCTAACAAAACGGTTGAGATAAAGACTATTGAACATCATATAGAAACCAGAAATAGTGAAAGTAATCAAGATGTACCTGTTTTAAATACTGTAGTGGAACCTAATGACGAGAAGCGTGAAGTCATCGCTGCCTGCGAGGACAAAGTCAACAAACTCAAAGCTTTACTAAGCAGAAAACCTAGAACGTCTAGACTAGATCCAAAATCTGAAACGGATTCCGTAATAGAACCCGTAACAGATAAAAAAGAGCATCGCAAGAGCTTGCGAATCGAGAAACCAGCAGACAAGCACTTTAAAAACCCGAATCGAGGCACAGATAAAAGGAAAAAGTCGCAAATGATGAAGAACATACAAGAAGACATGTGTTTCCCTAACAGCTTAGAATCAGAGGACGTCTCTAGTCCTGATAGTTCACCATCTCTACTACCTACGCAGCTAGGTGACCTGATACTTCCTAAAGTTAACGAACTAGTACCAGAACCGGCACCAGAATATTTCGACGAAGTCCACGGTAGATTCCGCTCAACATCAACAACGGACAGCGAAGACTCCTTCCAGATCGTCTTCACGGACAGCCCCAAGGCTAGCCGGAGCAGAATGGTCTCCGACTGTGACTCGGAAGACTCTTTCATCGTGTTCGAAGACTCTCCAGACAGCTGCTACACATCTCATGACGTTTTCGGTGAAACTGAAAGTGATTCCGACTCGGATGTGAGTGACTCTGGATGCGGTGTGTCCTGTAAACTGTCTCATTCGTTGACCAGGACTGTTGGTGATCTGACGGACGACAGTTTATTCGATGAGACAGTGCGGGGTGACAGTGACGAGGTGGACAGTGCAACGGTTTGTGAGGATTTGCCGGACTTTGCTGAGGAGAAGAATACTGGATTGCTGCTGAATGATGCGAAAAAGCTGCTGAAGAGACAACAGCCTCCTAAGAAGGTAGGTTTTTTACTTCTTACCAAACAGAGAATCTATTTCATACCGCTTTGATCAGTTTTAGAATTAGTTTACATTAGGTTGATGGTTTAATTTGACTTTCCACCTAGTTTAAACCAGAGGGGTTACCGCGAACTGAAAACGAACTTCGTTCGAGTATCTCCCTCTCTGTCACACTTGCTAGTTCGAGCGATAAAGACGGAGATACACGAACGAAGTTCGTTTTCGTTTCGCGGTAGCCCCTCAGGCCCACTCCCACTGTCATTTTGGCTCGAAACGACACTTATCTATGGTAACCTGTGGAGGTCTAGCTAGGGCTTAACAGCGTATCGCACACAATGACGTTTCATATATACGTTCCGTTGTACGTAGTAACAACATAATTTCATTCATTGCACGTCATTAAACGAATTTTCTATTATATAATATTTTGCGAACAAGACAAAAGAACTAATCCCATTGCGAAATATGAACTGTTTTGTGAAAACATAACTTGTATTCACTTCCTGACTTTCCGGCTATCGTATTTTTTTATTATCAAATCATATTATTTCCGAAATCAATTCGAACACACACTTCGATAACAAGCATAAAAACTAAAATGATTGTAATGTATTTACAATTGTGCAGCACAGACCAGTTGACATTGAATTATTCATTACATGGAAATGGAAGGCATGTATAATTAGTGAAATAATTTTAAATTTGGTACGTAAACTTCCGAGATTCGCTTTACATGCTCAAAATAAACACAAAACATAAACACAAAAAACATCTTAAAATATTTTTTTAAGAACGTATTATAAACTCGTAAAACCATACAAACATCAAACAGTCAATAATATGTAACACGCTTGAGTTGAGGATACAGATGAACGAAAACAAAACTATTTCCTCTACCTGTCTCAGTCTCTCACGTGACCTTCTAAACAACCTATAAAGGATAAGGATATATTGTCACCGCGGTCTTCATAACATGACGCATATTTTCCTCTATTTATTTATTTGACACTAGCTTCCGCCCGTGACTTCGTCAGCGTGGACCCCGGGTAATACCTATCCTATATTTTAATCCAGGCTATAAACTATCTTCATGCAAATTTTGCATCCACGTCGGTTTAGCTGTTTAAACAGCTAAATATCTAAACAAACATCCAAACTATCGCATTTATAATATTACTAACGACCCGCCCCGGCTTCGCACGGGTACTATATTATACATATAAACCTCTTGAATCACTATCTATTAAAAAAAAGACCGGGTTGCTCTCCGGGAGTGCCGGCAGAAGTGAAAACTCAATAACATTGTAACAGTTTTTCGATCAGGTCACGTGACATCTTACGGTGTCACCCTAAAAATGAATTTGACGCAAATTTATAAACAATTATCAATTATTTAGGCGGACGGGCCGCGGGCGCGTTGGGTGCGACGGGCTGCCGGCTCAGCTTTATATCTTTACGAATAACGTCTAAATTCGAACTATTCGAATTTGCAAGAACAGCAGACGGCGGTGGCGACCAAAATATCAATTTGTTTTTGCCGTTGGTAAATATTTTTCTAAACTTTATCTCTTTAGGAATAACGCCCAAATTCGAACTATTCGAATTTTCTCAATAGCAAAACGGTGAAGGACGCGTTGGTATTATTACAAATTTATTTGCAGAATATGCTATTGCAAAAAGTGTTTAACGGCTTTACACTCTTACGAATAGCGTTCAGTTTTGAATGAAGTCGAATCGGTTAGCAGCAAAAAGTGACCTTCACATCTGACGTCACAAAACTGTCGCGTATTTAACAATTTTTCCCCATCCCAAAAAGTTATCAGCGCCGCTAAAGAAGTTTTCACTTCAAATACCGCATCAAAATCCGTTGCGTTAGTAGTACATAGGGACAAACAGCGGGAAGCGACTTTGTTTTATACTATGTAGTGATATAGTAGGATAATAGTATATTTACACGGCATTACAGATAAACCAATACGCCGAGAAACTAAATTAACGTATAAAAAACAAACATGTAGCAATTGCAGGACTTATTTAAACAACCTACAACACAATGGTTGATTTCCTGGCATCCATCACCTCACAAAAATTCAGACATTCCTTGTACATCCAGAATCAAAAGTAACTGCGCAAACGAAGACGTCAAAAGTCTTTTTTAAAAGGGAATAAGACGACAACAGATAAAGATGTATACGTAGGTACATTAACTAAATTCAAATTAATTAATTAATTTATTTATTTATTTATTGAAAAACAGGTTACATAACATTACAGTTTACACCAATGCGTCATGAACCGAACAATATTTATTTTGACGGCGAAACGGCGTGGCCCCGTTGTTCCGACATCTCGGGTGTTGGAAATTAGTTTAATAAGGGTCTGACAAGACCTAATTTTGTTGAAATTGATGTTTTTAAGCAGTTTTTTAAGAAAAACTACTTGATCTAGCACATCAAAAAAAAAATATAATGTTAATATTCACCATATTTCAAAGAGCGTGGACGGGCTCGATACATAATTGGACGAAATCGGCTCGATAGAAAATAATTGCAAAGATTGGTCTTGAAATCATCTTAAGGGGCTACCCGAGGTTTTCATCGATTTTTGACAAGTTTTGAATCGTATCTACTACTTTTGCACTACAGATAGAATCATAAATCAAACGGCTATCGGTTCTTCAATCTTTTATCTCCATTTTGACAGACCGGATTTTGAAACAAATTAATACTTAATTTTGTATGATTTTTTTAAACATTGTCTAAAAAAACACTTATTTCGCATCTCTATTGACGTGAAAGATCTAACATATACGAAATCTACAAATTTGGGTTCGTCTATGACGTCTCTAAAAACTGGCAGAGGGTTTTAATTTTAAACCAATTAACACAAAAGTTATGGCCAGAAAACCAGTTTTTTGGCCTAAAATTGTTCAACTTTGATGCCAAATATCTCGAAAACAATGAAGTTTGAAGTAAATATGGGATACTATATTGCTTAAAGCCGTTGTTGTTAATATAATAAGCTACAAAAAAACATTAGAAAACTAAGGGATTCAGATCGAAGGTCATTGGCGTATGGGAGCCTCTTAAACGGTTCTATGTCTTTATTTTTTTGACGTATGGGTCTGCAATTAAAAATATGAAGTCAACATATTCATACCTAAACCGCTAACGTAATCCACACTTTTTTTTATTTCAATATTTATGCACTATTATCTTCAAAAACCGGGCCGCCCAGTGACACTCGCTCTCGTTTACTCCGATACAAATAGACAGTGTGCGCGCTATCCCAAATCCTCAAGGGCATTTTGGTGTTGACAGCGTCTTAACATTTCTGGTTGTAATGAGGCGATATCATATTTACGTGTGAGAAACACGCTTGCGCACGCGCTTGTTATTGACATGTTAGTCGGGGTACTAAGATCGTTCATGTGAAGACGATTTATCTCAGAAATGTCACCTCTCTAAATAAACTTGACTTGTCGACTTTTGTTCGCAGAATATGTATAGTTAAAACAGTTTCTAACCAATTAAATATAGTACCTACCCTTTAGATACGTTGAAAATGGACACATACCTATTTACTACGCAGCTGGTTGAGAATATTTATTGTGGCCGATTTTTTTATTAAACTGCCATTGGAATTGGAATCTTCAATCTTGGACGTTAGAGTCGCTTATTGAATAGACTACTCCGACGCAATAGGGGACACTAAATATAACTACAACTTAGAAAAGTTGAAAAACCCCCGACATTTTCATTTCAATGTCCAATATCTCAAAAACGGCTGAACAGATTTTCTTGAAACATGGCTAAGCACTCGGGATGAAATTATCTATGACACAAAAAAAACCGCATTCAAATCGGTCCATCCTTTTGGGAGCTACGATACCGCAGACAGATACACAGACACGTTAAACTTATAATGTTGTATTTTCTCGAAAAAGGACTTAAACAATGTAGTAGAAAAAAGCAACGCAAGAGGTTAATTAATCACAAAGTTATGTGTTTGTAAGAGGGGGTATGTTCTGTACCTTTTCCGCAAAACGCACCTTCATATTAAACGATTGTCATTTACTATGACGCTCGCAGGTGACGTCACTATCTGCGAGCGTTTTCTCTCAACAAGCAATATTAAAACGGTTGTAGCTTCGTAATTTAACAATAAAGTCGTATTTTATACCCTTATCACGAAACAAATTATTTAATTAAATATTTTTGTTTCGTGTTATTTTTAACGAGGAAGTAATTAAAATTTTATAAACGATAAGATACAGAGAAAGAATAAAATGGAAAATAATAGAAAGGTCGCAGGTTCGAATCGTGTCGGGGGCTACAGACGAAGATGGTTTATTTTTCCATTATATTCTTTCTCTGTATCATATCGTTAATAAAGTCGTATTCATATAGTTTTGATCATTTTGCCCGTGCACATATTTTCGAACTCTACTGTACGTCTGTCTCCTATAGTTGTTCCCGTCTCATTCGCACCGTGCAAATTCGAAAGAGGAGGGTAGATCTTTCTGGCCCCGTAGCATGGATGGCGTTATCACGCGATAAGTGACAGGATAGGCGCGTCGTCTCGTTCTATCGAACGGTGTCAGCCAGGGACGGAAGCTCTATCCTGTCACTTATCGCGTGATAACGCCATCCATGCTACGGGGCCTGGACTCGCGTCGCGGCGCGGCGTCAGTCGTGCTAGCCCCTCTGGTGCTGTAGTCACGACAAAACACAACTCGGTTAGATGTTTTTGGCGTACAAAGAGTTATGATTGTTTTTCAAATGTTGTATTATTTATTATTGTATCCTTTCTCAATCATTACTCATAGAGTACATCTGAATGTCTGTCTAATTAGACCAGCTAGACATTACTGGCTTACCACGAGGCAGCTTGACCCATTGTGATAGGTATATAATTTCCCGTTGTTTACGTGTCTCTATGTAAATTAATCAGTCACAAAAAACATGCTAATATGTGATCCGCTCTTCTAAAGTTCCACGTATACTGATGTTATTGATTGTGTGACGTCACTAATTTAATTCAATTCGTTTTTCTATGGGGGCATCTACAGTCGCGGATACTAAAGTAGATCCAACATGGTGTATTCGGCCCAAGCTAAAACATAGAACTTCGATAATATATGAAGAGTATATAAGCACGCAGCAGTAGCATGAACGACAGAGAAGTAAAAAAAGGAGCTCATGTGGTATACTGGGTGGAACAGATCGATGGACTTTTAAGCAAATGGGATATAGATCAGGTTTAGTGCTTTACTTCTCACCTAGTAACCATATTAATATTTCTAACGGTTACCGAGATACAACTTGTTAAACTTTGGTGAAAAAAACTGTATGTTTCAACCCTATCCAGCAGATTCAATGAAGTCAGCAAGATTCTTGTGACTTGTGACATGTGTCAATTTCAAATGAAAATAATAACTATGTATAGTATTAGAGTTGTCACTAAGATAAAATATTTCGATTTTTATGTTTTTTTTTTTCTTTTAAATCCAGCTTAACATTTATAATAGATCGTTTGTACGTCACTTATATAACACTGTCCTTTCAGCTTAGTCCAAGGAAATGTTCCTCCCTGTATATGCATGAAATGGGGGTAGTATTAATAATTATGTTTTCATTTCTCATGCTCTAAAGTTCGTCTTTATGCTGTGCGTAGGCGACATAAAGTCGCTTTTTATGCTCTAGTGCATAAAGTAAAATCTTCGTCGAAGACCAAGGCAATCGGTCCAACAGCCACACGAGCAACCTTAACTTCATAGAATTAACTCGTTATTTTTATTTTATTATGTTTCGTTAGTATTCTAAGACCAAGGCAAGCATACCAACAGCCAAAGTACACAATAAAACTTAATGAAATAAACTTATAGTTTTTTCATTTAATTTCCTCGCAATCGAAGTGAAAAGTAGAGTGTACATTCGTCCATAAAACCCATTTTAGACTCGAATTTATATCCATTCTGGAAGTTCTATGCTTTAGCTTGGGCCGAAAATCGTTTATCTGTCCGGCCGGGCGTCTAGTGTCCGGTGTGAGTCCCGCTGTTCTATACAGGTCGTATTTCTCAACTGATTCTCGTGAAATTTCGTAAGCAGGTTCAGATCGCACTATCGCCTTTGCCTATAATACCTACAATTAAATACTCACCTGAGGCGGTAAAATGGAGAATGTCTTAGATCACACGTAGGTATTCGATGAGCCGAATTGAAAATACCTGCAATCTGAGATTTCTCCGTTTTACCGCCTTAGGTGAGTATTGTACTACTTCATAAGGTTACACAGATACGTAACTGGACAGTCGCGTGCATAATGCAGGAAGCATTGAAAGTGAATCATAATATGCGCTGTATTATATCACCATATCTTTCTACCATCATCACAGGAAGCACAAAGACTATAGTATCCGCAAAACCAAGTGGCGAGTCAGGTCATAAATCATTGGATCATGCTATCTCTTTCGCACCTGCACTGCCTTATTCAATTCAATTCAATTCAAAATATTTAATTCAGACAATGTCCATAGTGTTAGTATACATTACATTTACTTATCCTAAGTTAGTTATATCCAGAGATCGGAAAATTTTGCGACATTGTTTGCAATTATGTGGACATGACTCCAAAATTAATCAAAATGTTAATTAATTATTCATTGAAAGATAATTTGAATTATTGGAGATAATAGTTTATTTATAAAGTGCTTATAAGCACGTATATACTATAATAACTTAAAAAAAAATGACGTTACGACGACGATGAATTACATAAATAATTATTAGCAAAAGGTTCGTGTTTAAAATGGGTATCGTTTCCGTAAATATTTATATACAATAAATAAATAACGATTTTAAACTGACACGATTACTTACACTAGAAAAAAATTTGAAAATAACATTTTGATTGATTTTGGAGTCATGTCCACATAATTGCAAACAATGTCGCAAATTTTTCCGATCTCTGGTTATATCTACTTAATGTCATAAAATAAGATAAAATTAATATTAAAATAAAATATCATACAATCTTATATACAGAGCCTCTCGCTTCCATATGCACCGAGTCCCAGTGTTTCCACAAAGCGCAGGCAGGAGTCTCCAGCACCAGGCGCACGAGGCTATTGCAGCTGTCACACACGCGGCGCATCAGGGAGGCAGTTCTGTTGCGTATTATAGCACTGAAGCAATCAGTACGTGCCTCCGCAAACATACCTGATGCGCTACAGAAGCGGGGCAGCCCCAACAGCAGCAGCAACAGCGGCGGCCTTATGGAGCGGGCCGTGCAACAATCTCATCAGACTCGCCACTTGGTTTTGCGGATACTATAGTGCCTCTGAGCTGTATGTAGAATTCGCGAGCCTGACTTTTTTTTAAAGTTTTTTTGTATTATATTTCGAAGAACTGTCTTGACAAATAAAATCTATATAATGATTGAATCTGCTCACAAAATACACGAGAATCGGTTGAGAAATCCGACCTGTATAAGAGAACAGCCGGACATCTGGACAGCCGGACATACTAAAGAATTTTCGCCCAAGCTTGAACGGAAGACTTCGTTCCCTGCGCTCGCGCATTCAATTAAGAGTCCGCAGTAAGCTCGATTCTCCATACAAATGTAGTTACGCTCTCATTTTCAAACTACGTGTTGGATTGTAACGAAACTTTGCATGTACAATGACATGAGGTATATCCAGGTCTGTAATTCGTTTATGTAGCTTCAGATAACATGGTAAAATAAATACAGGGAATTTAAGTTTTTCATACAAAACTTGTTTATGCTGTATTTCGCTTGTTCTATAAACTGGAACCATATAAACTAATTACAGACCTAGATATACCTCATGTCATTGTATATGCAAAGTTTCGTCACAATCCAACACGTAGTTTTCAAATGAGAACGACACTCCGTTTGTATGGGAATGTGAAATTCCTATTCTGTGATAATGCTTTCACTCAAAATTGCAATGTAATAATGGGCGGTTCAATGGCTTCAATAATTTCTTATCATTAAAATTATCATACCAGCGACATATCAGATATGCGAATACGCAAATTGTGACTTTGAAATTATTTTAAACTAGCTGCCCGTTTATTACCCGGAACGGATTACCCGTTTTCCCCATAGGAATGAAGCATTTTCCCGCGGTAAAAAGTAGCCTATGTTCATCAGGGATAATGTCGGCTTCTAATGGTAAAATAATTTTTCCAATCGGTCTAGTAGTTTCGGAGCCTATTCAATACAAACACACAAACAATCAAATCTTTCCTCTTTATAATATTAGTGTAGATGATTACATAGTCGTTACTTGTGTCATGACCAGGGCTGTCTATCAAAACTAGACCTCTGCCTACGCTTAGTTACTACGCATCGCGGTGTCAATATATATTTGTGGGTGAGCCTTGTGGTGAGTTTAAAACAAGTTACAGAATAGCGGGGCTGGGCTGTTACTCGGAACGCTCTCATGCGCTCTCCTCAGTCTCCACGCCTAACGAAACAAGATCTGTACCTACGCTAAGTTAATCAAGATATATTTGTGAGTGATGGGTGAGTTGAGGTTATAACAGGCAGATTGTCAGTAACGTTGTCTAAGTTTATGTCAAACTAGCTGCCCGGCACGGCTTCGCACGGACTACCCGTTTTCCCGTAGGAATGAAGCATTTTCCCGCGGTAAAAAGTAGCCTATGTTCATCAGGGATAATGTCGGCTTCTACTGGTAAAATATTTTTTCAAATCGGTCCATTACTTTCGGTTTAGTGTAGATATAGATAGATAGTGTCGTTGGAACACAAAATGCGGCTAACGCTAAACTTCACAAAGCTAGATTAGATAATGGGAATCAAAAGAACTTCTTAAATGTATAGCGATTTGGGTGTTTACTGAAGTATCTAAGGGCCTAAGCACACGGCGTATTTTAAACGCGCAGACGACGCGCGTTTCCCTACTACCATCGGCTGAGTAGTAGGGAAACGCGCGTCGTCTGCGCGTTTAAAATACGCCGTGTGCTTAGGCCCTAATTCGTGGTCTCTTGAGCACAATTTTATTATTTACAGACTACTCATATCCCTCTATGTCGTGCGATAGTGATACACGAACGAACGCAGTTGGCGTTTTGCGATAGCCGCTCGGAGGTTCTAGCACGACTTGCAATGTCATCCCGCTCGAATGTGGAGCAGCCCAACTGGGGAAGTACCTCCGCCTTGCAGAAGACCACAGCCCTACTTGCTCTGTAGTAGTGTTGTGCTCCTGGAGGTGAGCAAGGCCGCCAGAGCTCCCGAGGATGCGTTGTGTTGAGAGCGAGGGAATTTGTTCCTTCAGCTGTCAACACGGCGAATCCTCAAACATATCAGGGTCGGCTACACCCATGTTACTCCTTTGGAGTTGCATGCGCCTATAGGCTGCGGTGTCCGCTTATCATCAGGCGGGCCGTACGCTTGTTTGCCACCGTCGTATTAAAAAAAAAAATCTTGTTGCTTCGTCGCCTCGCGTGCGAATTAGCGACTCCTGTTTCAGTTGCACTGTGCTAATTAGAAAGAGGAGGGTAGATTTACTCGACTCGCGTCGCGCTGGGGCGCCCGATGTGCTAGCCCTGCTAGCACTGGACTGGCCGCGGTCTCGACAGTCTGGACACCAGCGGGCACCGAGCGTTCATAGATTGAATTCGATCAAATGTGTAAACTGCCTTATATGCTCGTCGCTCCGCTGTCCGCTGGCACCCAGACAACGGCCTTATGCCGGCTGTACACCGTCGGCGAGACACCCCGAGACAGACCGAGAACGAGAGTGTACATGATGCTCGCGCCTTGTCTCGCCTCGGTACGTCTCGGTCGCGTGTCGGTTTTTGCGGCCGAGTCAAAGGGTTGTTCCGCTGTTCAAATGACGCGAGAGTTTATTACATGGTGTGCTCTCGTCGAGAACTTCTCCCCCGAGACTCGGCGAGAGGTCTCGGCGAGAGGTCTCGGCCGAGAGTGTGCAGCCGGCATTATAAGTATGAACACTACTGTAGTGCATGGTTCTGTAGGTTGTTGTTGCGTTTTTGATGGTGAGTAGAGCTCCCGAAGGATGTGCTGTGTTGAGAGACACAAACAATACACATTTTAAACTTATACCCGTCTATTTCGTCTGGGGTTATAAATGATGATAAACAATGTTTCCGATGCGATCAAATCAGCTGTTAAAGGCTTGCATGATTTTTTGCTTCATTTAAACGTTTTGGCAGCTTGATCAGTCCACGCCGTTTGATGCCAGATAGTGTTGCGTCCCGCACACCGTCATTACAATGCTAATGCTCTTATAATGTTTATATTATACGTGTTTTGTTGACACGCCAACCGGTCCAATTCTGTTTACACTTTTTAGCCTATGGACGCTTCACAGTGTTCAATATCACTCAAATAAATTCCCCATGCTGTTTATTGCATAATTCGATTCGAACGCCGCGATAGACAACATGACGCGCGAGAGAGAACATGATTTTTTTATCAGTGATAGACCTAGTCCTATCTTTCGGTGCTGGTCACAAGTCGCACTTTTGAGTTTTTTTGGAGGAAAAAAATAAAAACAAATCTGTAAAAATATGAATAGCTCGGTAACCAGAGGTGAAATTCCAAAAATAAGAACTAGATATAGAATAAGAAAGAGTCTTTTATCAAACTGTATTCATCACAAAGAAATATCTTGATCAGATACGCTTACATAATTTATTTAATATTTTTTTCAAGTTAAGGTCACGAAATGTAAAATATTTTTTATAAAAAAACTATTTGAAATAGACTGGTGGGTGTTCCAGTCTCGCGTTCAAAATGCATTCCTTGATCGAATTATGCAATAAACAGCATGGGGAAAATTTTGAGTGATATTGAACACCGTGCGCTTGCGACTAGATCAGTGTCCTCTTTTTCTTTCTCCGAGCTTTAACCTAGGGACTACAGTATGGCCATCAGGAAAAGCTCGGAGCTCATTCCACAACAGCTGGCCTGGCGAGCTGTGTCGGAGTGAGATAGACTATCCGTCTCTTTCTAATTCCACAAGGTGGACTGATGAACTGGTAAAGGTCGCAGATGTCCGCTAGATGCGGGTGGCGCAGAACCAGTCATTGTGGCACTCTTTGGTCTAATATGAAAGAAAGAAAGAAAGATAGAAGACATTTATTCACTACACAACAGACACACAGAGACAGAGGGAGTAGATTGTTACAATTGACACATAATGTGTGTGTCTTCGCGGCGGTGAATCGGTCGCTGTCTCAGCATATAACATATATATGCACGATAATGGATTGTGAAATTAAATTAAACCTTACATACCACACTAAAATGCTGTTTGTCAACAGCTTTGTGTAAACACGAGACTACTAATTAACGATAAAGTAATTTGACGATAAACTAATGACTTCGAATACTTGAAATACTTGTCAACAAAGGACTTGGTTGTTAAACAGTTTACTGTGAGCTGCCATCTTGTTTCCATGAATTATTCGCTGACCTATTCGGTAGATTCGTACCGGAAGGCGCGGCGTGGGTAGACCCACAAGGCGGACTGATGACCTGGTAAAGGTCGCGGGAGTCCGCTGGATGCGGGTGGCGCAGTATCGGTCATTGTGGCACTCTTTGGGGGAGGCCTATGTCCAGCAGTGGACGTGTTTCGGCTGATATGAAGATGATATATTTTTAACATTGTCATAGCTATATACCACAGAATAATAGTACCTATTACTAGTGACTATGAGCGTAGAAGTCGCGTCACGTATAAATGTGGTGAATTGACGAATAAATATGTTTTTAACATTCTCAACGCCATACGTCACGTCTACTGTATGTCATGTGAATAGTTACATTGGAATATTTTCACCATTCGGTGAAGGAAAACATCGTGAGGAAACCGGTCTTATCCCAATAAGGTCTAGTTTTCCCTCTAGGTTGGAAGGTCAGATGGCAGTCGCTTTCGTAAAACTAGTGCCTATGCCAATTAGGGGCACAACCGGGAATAACGCTAGGATGATAATGGAATATGGTATAGTTTTATCCGCAAAAAGCGGGAAAATTATATGTGCCCGACTAACTATATGTTTTTAGTAGTGTATGTTTGTGCATGTGTTTAATATACTGAACCGATTTTGATGAATGAAGTGTCAATCGATTAAAAGTTTTTTTGGTTTTGCACTTTTTATGCTTTTACTCTGTACCGGTATCCGTACTAATATTATAAACACGAAAGTCTGTCTGTCTGTCTGTCTGTTACCTCTCACGCTTAAACCACTGAACCGATTTAGATGAAATTTGGTATAGAGATAGTTTAAGCCCCGGAGAAGGACATGATAGTTTATGCCGGAAATCATCCCCTAAGGGGGCCCATTTCACCCCCTACTATGGGTGAAAGTTTGTATCGAGTTACGATATAAACGAGTTCCAAGCGGACGGAATCGCGGGCAGAAGCTAATATAATACTGGTAAATACCCGTTTTATTCATCCAGTCGCCATCAGATATATCGGAGCGGCCAAAGTGCTCACAAATATCTGAACACGTTTCTAATGACTCGACAATAGAGACGTGTTCAGATATTTGTGAGCACTGGCCGCTCCGATATATCTGATGGCGACTGTATAAGCAGCTTATAGATTCGTAGCTTAGTTTGGGTTTGATTGAAAAAAAATAACACTGTTCGGCTTATCTATGTTGGAACTCTGCCCAAATTGTTCGTGACGAGGGGCAAGGGAAGGCATTTGTCTCTAGAATTCTACTCAATGAATGTTCAAACCAAATGAAGGGTCGGAAACGCGTTGGAGTCGAAAATCCACAGGCCACGGTGGCTTACTATCAGGCCGTACGCTTGCTTGCTACCGACGTGGTACAGTCGACTACAAAGAGATCGTTTTTCAGACGGATCACCTGATGGTAAGCGATTACCGCCGCCCAATGGTCACCTGCAACACCGGAGGTGTTGTGAGCCAATGATATGGAATATGGCCAGATACCAAAATATCTATACGCGACTTTAGGGTGTATATATTTTTTTTGTATTTTTGGCCGTATCCATTTCTTTGTAGTCGAGTGTATCTTCATCGTCATTCCCTTGTCCTTAAGGTGGTTTTCCACCGGATGAGCGCGGATTGAATTGATTTTTTATTTGCACGCTAAATTGAACCGTACTGCTGTACTGTTAGAGTCCAAATCACACTGAGGATTATTTTCAAGCGCTTGACATCGCGGGAAAATTTCTTCAGTGTAATGTGCATTCTAATAGTACGGCAATACGTTTCAATTTAGCGTGCAAATAAATAATCAATTCAATCCGCGCTCATCTGGTGGAAAACCACCTTTATCCCCTTTACTTGGTGTCGGCGCAGCATTTTTTTTTGAAGTGAAAACTTCTTTAGCGGCGTTGTGCACTTTTTGTGATGGGGAAAAACTGTTAAACTCGCAACAGGTCACGTGACCGTAAGATGTCACGTCACCGTGAGATTCGAGAGATGCCTACTCGCAACAGGTCATGTGACCGTAAGATGTCACGTGACCGTAAGATTCGACAGATTGAAAATTCGTAAGACGCACACGGACCTGATCGAAAAACTGTTACAATGTCATTGAGTTTTCACTTCTGCCGGCACTCTCGGAGTGCAACCCGGTCTTTTTTAGGGTTCCGTAGCCAAATGGCAAAAAACGGAACCCTTATAGATTCGTCATGTCTGTCTGTCTGTCTGTCCGTCCGTATGTCACAGGCATTTTACTCGAAAACTATAAGGTGTATTTGAATAAAATTTTCAGGATAGGTGTATTTTGTTAACCGCTACATATTTTTGTAACTAAATTACAAAAAAACATTTTTTTAGGGGTGCACTCCATACATAAAACTGAAAGTCAAAAAATTTTTTTTCATTGTTAGCCCACGTGTGGCACATCAAACATCAATCGATAGGCCTTTTAAAATAAATATAAGGTTTCTCAGCAATTTTTTTGATTAAGTGAATAGAGTCGGAGATAATCTCCTCGAAAGTCACTAAAATTGTGCCCCCCCCCCCTCTAATTTTTGAACCGTGTATTTTAAAATTATGAAAAAAATCATGGTCATAGGGCTTATTAAATTCTCTCAGCGAAAATTGTTTTGAACGAGATCGGTTCAAAGGTTTTTGAGATATTTCTAAAAAACTGCGTGCCTTAAAGAAAAGGACGTAAGTGCCATAAGATTTCAGTAACGATACGAACTTTTTAAAAGGCACGGAACCCTCGTGCGTGGTCCGACACGCACTTGGCCGCTTTTGTTTTCTTCCACGTTTCTATCGCCCGTTAACTCATCACACACATCCTCCCTACTCATATTGTCTCTCTCTCACGCATTCCATTCGCCTTTTTCTTGGTCTACTTTCTCTTAAACAACCCTCCACATTCAGACTTAATGCCCTTGTGACATGACTATCATCCCTCCGCATAACATATAAAAATCATTTATCGTCATAGTGAAGAGTTGAAGCGCTCATAGCCTCGCGGCGCCTGTGAGACGGAAACGATAACGCAGGTTAAGCAAAGATGGCAGCGGTCAGTCTTTGGATGGGTGACCGCCTGATGTTTGAGTGGTTAATATAAATTAGCGCTTCCGTGCTTTGGAAGGCACGCTAAGCAGTTGATCCCGGCTGCTGTCTATGACAGTAGTCGTTAAGCCGAGTTAGAGGCCTTTGGGCGGCTTAAGAACTTCTAACAGTCGAGTTGCCCACTCACTTGACAAAGGGGGGACAACTGTTACTCGCGTCCGCAGGAGCTTACCTACCACAACCCTGCACGTGTCCCCTGGGTGGTACTAAAGAGTGACAAAATTAAAGGCCAAAATAATGTATGCCATACGATTAAATAAAAAAATCGTCATAGTACGAAGAGCGCGTGCGCAGACATCACGATCTATTCCGGATACCAGACGTCACAATAGGCATTCCTTTACGAGTGATGTTCGCAGATTCGCGCCAAGACATCATATTATAAATGGTAATATGATCGATACATGATCAGGTAGAGCTGTAGGTTGTAGTCGCCAGCACCTATATCTGCCATAAGAAAGCGGGCATAAACATCTGACACATACTTACGACCCCAGAATGCGTGCTGTTGTGGGACAGATGCCACAACATTGACGCTGGTATTTAATGGTGACTACACTTGTGGATAGATTACGGGTCGGTGAATTACCGTCATATTTCCTAAAATACTGCAAGGTTGTACAGTTTTTTTTAATCCCGTCATGATCTTTATTTAATTTTACATGCTCCAGTAAAAAAAATACGTTACCGGGTTTAAATCGGACTCGTCAAAACCCACGAATAAAACAAGTGCGAGTCGGACTCGCGCACAAAGGGTTCCGTACCATCCGTTGAATGAAAGGTAAATTGCGGCTTACCATTTATGACGTATTAAAAAAAAACTACTTACTAGATCTCGTTTAAACCAATTTTTGGTGGAAGTTTGCATGGTTATGTACATCATGTGTTTTTTTTAGTTTTATCATTCTTTTATTTTTGAAGTTACAGGGGGGACACACATTTTACCACTTTGGAAGTGTCTCTCGCGCAAACTATTCAGTTTAGAAAAAAATGATATTAGAAACCTCAATATCATTTTTGAAGACCTATCCATAGAGACCCCCCACACGTATGGGTTTGATGGAAAAAAAAATGAGTAAGTTCTAAGTATGGGGAGCCCCAAAATGTAATGTTTTTTTTTCTATTTTTGTGTGAAAATCTTAATGCGGTCCACAGAATACATCTACCAAGTTTCAACAGTGTAGTTCTTATAGTTTCGGAAAAAAGTGGCTGTGATACACGGATAGACAGACAGACAGACATGACGAATCCATAAGGGTTCCGTTTTTTTCCATTTGGCTACGGAACCCTAACAACGTTAACGGAGTGAGATATCGTTAACATCGTCATATTTGGATATTGATATTTTTATGATGGGATCCCCGAAATCGCTAATACAGTGGGATATTGTAAAGAAATAAATAAATAATAAAATAAAATAGTTATTTACGATACAAGTACCGAAAATAGGAAATCCGCAACGAGTGGTGATAAATTGCAGACGACACGAGTTGCCTATTACCTATTCGCACGTGTATCGTACAACGTTTTACTGTACATATGGCTCTTTAAAGTTTCGACATAGGCACGGAAAGTGCTCTTTTCGCACTAGTGCGGGAAAGTAGCACCATATCTACTGTAATAGTTATTTACGATACAAGTGCCGAAAATAGGAAATTCGCAACGAGTGGTGATAAATTAAAACACGACCGGAGGGAGTGTTTTAAATCGACACGAGTTTCGAATTACCTATTCGCACGTGTATCGTACAACGTTTTACTGTACATGTGGCTCTTTAAAGTTTCGACATATGCACGAAAAGTGCTCTTTTCCGCACTAGTGCGGGAAAGTAGCACCATATGTACTGTAAAACCTTTATTGATTCTCTACAAAAAATGTACACGACTAGCTTAAAGAAAGTAATTATTTGAAAAAACTTTAGGTGGAGACCCCTCTTAGGGTGAAGGCCTCCTCCAGATTTATCCAGTCTTTCCTGTCCTTAGCTTTTTGTGACCAATCCTTCCGCGCTATGGCCATGATTTCGTCGACCCATTGTAAAGAAATAATACATAATAAACTATGTAAATAAAACTAGTGTTAAATATTTAATAAAAAGCCCATTGCGGTTATTTAATTCGGGGTGTAACGACATTTTTGACCGCGAGTGTATTGACCGTTAGCTTTTCGGTGAAGGAAAACATCGTGAGGAAACCGGTCTAACCCCAATAACGTCTGGTTTCCCCTCTGGGTTGGAAGGTCAGGTGGCAGTCGCTTTCGTAAAACTAGTACCTGTGCCAAATCTTGGGATTAGGTGTCCAAAGCGGACCCCGGGCGCCTTTAGGGCACAACCGGGAATAACGCTAGGAGGATGATGAGATGAGCGCTGTAAAGCCGCCGTCAATGGAATTTGGTAACTATGTAAACAAACCGCCATAGTGAAAGACAATTTCAATATGGCGGTTTGATTGATTGATTGATTAAAACTTTATTCATTCCCACAACATACATGGCATTGATAATACAAAATTTAAACAATGAAGGTAAAAGAACATATTAATAACTAGCTACTGCCCGCGACTCCGTCCGCGTGGAACTCGTTTATATCGAGCTGCGATACAAACTTTCATCCCTCCGTTTCACCCCCTTAGGGGATGATTTCGGGGATAAAAACTATCCTATGTCCTTCCCCGGGTACCTATCTCGATACCAAATTTCATCGCAATCGGTTCAGCGGTTTAAGCGTGAAGAGGTAACAGACAGACAGACAGACAGACACACTTTCGCATTTATAATATTAGTATGGATGGATATGGATATACATATCTAAAGCAAGCATGCAAAAAGTACCTACATTCTAAAAGAAGCCGAAAGAAGAAGTTTGTTTACATAGTTAGCAAATTCTATTGACGGCCACTTTATGCTTTACGTGCCAAGTTAAAAGTCCCGAGGACGGTCCGCGGGTTGTGTCGCGGCGACGTAGACTGTCCGTCTCTTTTCAATTCGAACGGTTAGAAAGAGATGGATAGTTTGTCGCCGCGACAGAGCTTGCGAGCCGTGGTGGAAGTTTGACTCGATACAAAAGTTTGGTTCTCAAATCTCATTTTAAAACGGCATGATGGAATAGCATGAAACTTTGTACCTATACACAACGGGATCCGCTGTAACTTTTATTTTTTACTAGCTGATGCCCGCGGCTTCGCCCGCGTGGTTATAGGAAAATGAAACATATTGAATTTTCCCGTGGGAATTAGATGTTTTCGCGCTGGAAAAAGTAGCCTATGTCACTCTCCAGCCTCTAAATTCTCTCCATACAAAAAATCACATTAAAACGACACTCCGTTGCGACGTGAAAGAAGGACAAACAAACACACACACACACAATTTCGCATTTATAATATTAGTAAGGATTTATTGAATAAGACAAACAATGAAATATATGTTATAGTTATAATGCCCATCTAGGCAAAACCTCTCCAAGGCTGTCTAGATCTCGCGAGACTGTTTTTAGGGCTACGTAGTCAACAAGGAACTCTTATAGTTTCGGCATGTCTGTCTGTCCGTCTGAGCCTTAGCTCAGTTACCCTTATTAGTAGGTAGAAAGCTGTAATTCGGCATGGGTATAAATATAAATGGTAGAATAAAATCTTGAAAAACAATATTTTTAAGGTGACTCCCCTACACGGTATAGTGGGGATGTAATTTTTTTCTTAAACCCATGGTGTGGCGTATCGTTAGATAGCTTGTTTTTACATACATACATCCATTATTCCCTAAAGACGTAGCATGGAACGTATGTTCCAGCGCCACTTTTAGCTTAAATGTGGGTATTATGAGATCTACAAAATGTGATATCGCAGTGATAGGCTAGCCCATCGCCCACAACACATTTCTACCCTGCTCCCTTATTCAACTTTTACGACACCCACGGGAAGAAAAGTGGTGACATGCTAACTGGGTATATAATTATGGACAGGGAGCGTACATTTCATGCCGATGACAGGCGTATGACGTCAAGCTACATACAGGATGGAAAAAGTTTGAAAAGAGCAACGGCATAACGAACGTTTATTTATCCGTACCCAATAATGGAAAATGTGATTAATCAATGATTAATCACTGTTACCTAATCAACCTCTTCCGTTTAAGTAGATCTAATATATTGACACTTGAGACGGACATTGAAAGAACTTTATCTGACCTTGTCACATCAAAGTTTACTTTTTATCACAAATAGGAGACATGCGGAAACAACATTTCAGTTAAATTTAATAAGATCAGGAAACTTAATGCTTTGCTAGTGGCCTAAGTCGCCATGGAGGCTATAAAATTATTGTGCCAAATAAATCCATGTTTAGTTATAGATAATAAACAAATGTATTGTTCCTGCTGTCAGCAAAGTTTGCCACCAAAAGCAAGCAACATCAAATTACATTTGCAAACAATAAAACACAAAGAACATGAGGAACATAAAGAAACACAGTTTGATTTTAACATGGACTTGACCAATTTCATGATAACATCGATAGACACGTTGTTGTGGCCTATAAGTAATTAAAAATAAAATAAGTGTCCAAAATTTCCATTCCAGATCGTCACATTTTTGTATGCAGTCTTTTTTATTTATATGGTCGTGACGCACTGGAAAAACAAACTTACATAGTAAAATCTGGGACACTTTTTTTCTTGTATGACGATCGATAGTTTCGACGATTTTAAGTAAGAAAAACAAAAAAAAACGAAATCTGAAAAAAAAAAGTTTTCTACACAGAATAATAATAAGCAGAAGCGGAGAACTTAGTTCGCTATGCTCGTTCAATAATAATATATGATTAAGACGTATGTTTCTTCGGTATTGCCAGAAGTGACGTGGCCAGGGGCGTGGCCGTTTATGTCAAACGGGATACCGACAGTCATTTGTCCGAAAGCATCATAATTAGGGATGCAACGATATGTCTATTACGATACCGATACGAATGACGAATGCATCGTAATAGCGAATAAGATAACGAATGCGATAAAGAATGCATTACGATTTTTTAATGTAGATACATCTAATAAAACAAGACAATTAAGTAAAATAAATGCCCGCTGATCTTAGACAGGAACCATCTGACGAAGCATTTCGACGCCGCCTTAAATACCTTTTATTGGAAAACCCATTATACTCAGTTAAAGAGTATATGAGTCTGGATTTGACATGTTAAATAATTATTATTACCTATTTAAATTTGTATGATTAAGATTTGACTTTAAATGTATTGTGCCACGTATTTAAATATTGTAAAAAAAGACGATACCTACAGGTTGATATATTTGTGTTCTTTTGCTTTTGGTTTGTTTCTTCTATTTCCTTGTTATTGTGTTCTTACATTTGTTGACATTCTCTTAATATTTCTCTGTTTTTGACGATCGTGATAATAATTCTTATTTTTTTGACATGAATGCAAATCTGTAATGTAATTTTTTATCATGAAATAAATAATCTAATCTAATCTAAACATTTATTTAAATTTTAGACAATTTACCACCTAAATGTCATAATTAAAATTAATTTCTTAAAACATAAAAAAAAAAATATCAGGTTTTAGTCTATTTCGTATATCCGTATGGATTAAACCAGCTGTGGATAAAAATCTTTCTGAACCTACAGTAGCTGGTTTGATGGACAAATGAAATAGTTATGATTATGGCCAATTTTTTCAAGTTAAGAAATGTAGTATTTTTTCTCCAATAACTTGAATAGTTTATATCCATCTCACACAATAATGTGCACAAATTAATTGTCAATGTCAGTGTCAAACGTCAAAAATATGAAAAATGGCTGTTGCATTCCTTTTCACGATTTTTTTTTACATCAAACTAGTTTTAAGAATCGTTATAAATCGTAATACTTTTTACGATACGGATGATCGTCTAAAATAACGATAACCTGCGGTTTACGATTATCATCGGTATCGTTGCGTCCCTAATCATGATTTCGAAATTTTAAATTCCGAACGCCATTTACCGCTTAACGAAAATTTGGACGCAGATTATTAAATAACATTCATAAATGGTTAGGTTAGTATTATAGCCTGAAAGATCAAAAAAAGTATCAGCGGAACGGAACATGGTTTTCGGAATTATGAAATTCGGAAAAAATATGCTTTCGGACAAATTACTCTTCGGAGTTATGTAGTGTACCCATATCAAACACCTGCAGATACTGTTTGAACATGTGTCACGAATACTTTTGTTAATTAAGTGGCCTGTTTGATAAGAACACGTAGCTATGCACGTTAAACTGTTATCCATTTAATGGAATTCTAAAGAATTGACATCTTTTGTTACAAAGAATCGAGACTGTTTTTATTTTATTTAGAAAAACATAATCTTCAGTTATTTTACAAGCTTTTATTTAGTTTCACCTGTCCCATTGTCTGACTGTCTGTAATCAAATCTTGCAAGTTAAATTTGACCCACTTCCCGGTGACCGATTGAGCTGAAATTTTGGGTATAAGTATAGTTTGGATGACAATTCAATATTATGGTACCACCGAGTTGATCTGATGATGGAGACAGAAGGTGGCCATGGGAATTCAGTACTTAACCGACGCCGTTGAATTTGGGCTCGTTAGAATCGGCTCAATGAGTAGTTGATGATGGTATACAGAAAAGTACAGTCGGCAATAAAAACTTGTACCAAAAATGATTTTATTGACAGTAACTTTTTTATATAAAAGCATTGAATCTCATAAAATTTCACGAGTATCGGTAGAGAAATGCAAGCTGTAACAAACAGCATACACTTTCGAATGGATACAAATAGTGTTCTATCAATCACACAAACATTGTAATGTGGATCGCGATTGTTATGATTTTTGAGGTTGTTTCGTCCTCTACGCATTTTATTCGCGTCTCTCAAGGTGGTGACCTTGGCCACACTCGCATCCATCTGTCAGCTGACATTTACTTTATTATGACGTATACGCCTCTTTAAAAACTAGTAGATTCAACCTTATGGGTTGAAAATAAGGTTAATTTTCAAAGCGGCAATAATGTTTTAAAGTTTTATTATCATCAGATTAGTAAAGAATAGCTTATGTAACTATTTAATTCAGTTTTAAATGGACTTTATGGTTGTGATAATAGTGTCCTTTTTCAAATGTCAACGGATACAAGAGGCTTTTTCCACGCCCCGGTTTTGCGACTAGTTTGTCACTGTCAAGTTCTAACGGAATCAAGAATACAAAACCGGTCAAGTGCGTGTCGGGCCACGCATAATTGGCTACTCGACAATTTTTTTTTCACGGTGCCATTCGAACCAGTTTTCTGAGTGGATCAAATGTTTGTATGGGACGGGACTAGTTACAATTAAAGCACGTAATAAGTCAAAACAACTCTTAGTGCAAGGCCTGAGTGGACGCCCCGCTCAGAGCGGGGCGTCGAGCGTCCATATAAATCGCATTTGTTTTATATGGACGCTGCACGCCCCGCTCTGAGCGGGGCGTCCACTCAGGCCTTACACTTAGAGGGTCGGACCCTCGCTGGCGACAGCCAAAACGTCTCATTGACATAGCGTTATGACGGCTTCGAAGTGTCACGTTTCGGGCGCAGCGAGACGAGAGACCCGTAATGGCATTTCATACAAAATTGGAGGCCTGCAAGATGGTCTTTTTTAATTTCCATTCCACAATTTGTGGTACAGGATCACGGTGTTCAGCCATGAATGATTGCTTGGAGTTTTTTTTTTAATTTATTTCATTGCGTGATTGAGAAAAGCACTATACATACCTCGGCGTGAAAAGAGGGTGCCTGCAGCCTCATAACTATCCGACCTCGCTACGTTCGGCCGTCTACATGTACTCGGCCGGCAACCCCTTACTTCCCGGCCTCTGTAGTAATGTACTATTGTTTAATATTTAAGGGGGTTGCAATAAAGACATTCTTATTATTATTCTTATTCACTATTATTACCGTGACTGACACAGAAAACAACAAGAAAAAGTTGATCGACCTACATTATACTAGTGCGATATCATTGCTCTAAAGTCCAATCCACATTGTGAGGCATATACGCAGTGAATGACACATCAACATCCTTAGCACAAGAGACGGCGATAATTTCGTCATGGAGAAGTCATTCTGTAAAACAGTAATTTGTTGTGCAAGGGATGATGCATTTGGGTTCGCTGAACGTGTGCGTATAAAGGGCTTTGTTAGCCGAGTTGTGGAGAGGCCGTATGATTTGAAAGAGGTAGCGAACGAAGTTCTCGTCTGAGCCTGGGCCAACATTCTTCGTAAGACGGTAAGGACCAAATTTTTGGCCAGCTTAACTCACTCAATTAATTTTTTTTCTCAAACATTCTCGGAAATGTACGCGTTAATATCACGAAATGAAGACGTGAAGTTTCTTGTTTATGAGGCTCCCATACGCCAATGACCTTCGATCTGAATCCCTTAGTTTTCTAATATTTTTTGTAGCTTATTATATTAACAACAACGGCTTTAAGCAATATAGTATCCCATATTTACTTCAAACTTCATTGTTTTCGAGATATTTGGCATCAAAGTTGAACAATTTTAGGCCAAAAAACTGGTTTTCTGGCCATAACTTTTGTGTTAATTGGTTTAAAATTAAAACCCTCTGCCAGTTTTTAGAGACGTCATAGACGAACCCAAATTTGTAGATTTCGTATATGTTAGATCTTTCACGTCAATAGAGATGCGAAATAAGTGTTTTTTTAGACAATGTTTAAAAAAATCATACAAAATTAAGTATTAATTTGTTTCAAAATCCGGTCTGTCAAAATGGAGATAAAAGATTGAAGAACCGATAGCCGTTTGATTTATGATTCTATCTGTAGTGCAAAAGTAGTAGATACGATTCAAAACTTGTCAAAAATCGATGAAAACCTCGGGTAGCCCCTTATGGCTCCCTACATTACTTCTTGGCCTTACGCCAAGAAGTAATGTATGAAAACCCTAAGTAAAACCATTATTGTCCGCTACTCTAACTTTTTAAATTTGCTTACTAATATTAAACTGACAAAGGAAAATTTACATACTGCCAACCACCACTAGACACTGTAAGCATACTTGCTTCATAAAAAAAATAAAAATAATCTATGGTACTATACTTTATGTGCGGTTAAACATGGTGATCGAACGGCTTGTTCAAATGGCATGTTTAAAAAATAAAAAAGGCGCAAATTACCTATTATTTAATTGATTACCTAGTGTTTATTTTAATTTTAATATTTCCTCACATCGTTTGAGAAAAGTACTATACAATCCTCGGCCGGAACAGGGATTGCTGGACTCGTTGTATTCGGCCTCGTCTACACTGAGAGAAATTACATGTTGGATCAACCGAAAACCAACCGAGATTACACGTCAAAATAGCGCCAATCAAGAATATTGTTGAAGCAACAAATTTGAATTTGTTACTGTTACAAATAAAAATCGTAACCTTTACAAATAAATTGATTATTTCAATCGTTTTTTTGTTACGGTAACAATATTTTTTGGTAATGACAACGAATTCGCATTTGTTGCAACAACCAAGTTTTATTAGGTAAATTTCTTTACAAATAACACTTGGTAGATTTAACTAATTTCACATTGGTTGTATTAACCATGCCTTTATTAGTAACATTATTTTGGTTAAATTATTGGTAACTATTACTATGTAGGGTATATCCTAAAATAATAGTAAAAGTTACCAATAACAATAATAGTTACCAATAATGTAATGGTTTGTTATACCAAAGCATTTGTTCGATTTACCGTGGCGTTTCAGTCAAAGCAACCAAACATAGTAATAAAATACTAGTATTGGTATTTAGAATAACCAATATTATATGTAGAACTAATCATAGCTGTTGGTTGGGTATACCAATGCATTTGTTGGATTTATCAAGGTGCTCTAGTAGAAGCAACCATATATAGCTGTTGGTTGTACTATGAAAATACTAGAATCGGTGTTTAGAATAACCAATATTATATGTAGAACTAACGATAGCTGTTGGTTGGGTATACCAATGCATTTGTTGGATTTATCAAGGTGCTCTAGTAGAAGCAATCAAATATAGCTGTTGGTTGTACTATGAAAATACTAGAATTGGTGTTTAGAATAACCAATATTATATGTAGAACTAATCATAGCTGTTGGTTGGGTATACCGATTCATTTGTTGGATTTATCAAGGTGCTCTAGTAGAAGCAACCATATATAGCTGTTGGTTGTACTATGAAAATACTAGAATCGGTGTTTAGAATAACCAATATTATATGTAGAACTAACGATAGCTGTTGGTTGGGTATACCAATGCATTTGTTGGATTTATCAAGGTGCTCTAGTAGAAGCAATCAAATATAGCTGTTGGTTGTACTATGAAAATACTAGAATTGGTGTTTAGAATAACCAATATTATATGTAGAACTAATCATAGCTGTTGGTTGGGTATACCGATTCATTTGTTGGATTTATCGAGGTGCTCTAGTAAAAGCAAACATATATAGCTGTTGGTTGTACTATGAAAATACTAGAATTGGTGTTTAGAATAACCAATATTATATGTAGAACGAATCATAGCTGTTGGTTGGGTATACCGATTCATTTGTTGGATTTATCGAGGTGCTCTAGTAGAAGCAAACATATATAGCTGTTGGTTGTACTATGAAAATACTAGAATTGGTGTTTAGAATAACCAATATTATATGTAGAACTAATCATAGCTGTTGGTTGGGTATACCAATGCATTTGTTGGATTTATCAAGGTGCTCTAGTAGAAGCAATCAAATATAGCTGTTGGTTGTACTATGAAAATACTAGAATCGGTGTTTAGAATAACCAATATTATATGTAGAACTAATCATAGGTGTTGGTTGGGTATACCAATGTATTTGTTGGATTTATCAAGGTGCTCTAGTAGAAGCAACCATATATAGCTGTTGGTTGTACTATGAAAATACTAGAATCGGTGTTTAGAATAACCAATATTATATGTAGAACTAATCATAGGTGTTGGTTGGGTATACCAATGTATTTGTTGGATTTATCAAGGTGCTCTAGTAGAAGCAACCATATATAGCTGTTGATTGTACTATGAAAATACTAGAATTGGTGTTTAGAATAACCAATATTATATGTAGAACTAATCATAGCTGTTGGTTGGGTATACCAATGCATTTGTTGGATTTATCAAGGTGATCTAGTAGAAGCAACCATATATAGCTGTTGGTTGTACTATGAAAATACTAGAATCGGTGTTTAGAATAACCAATATTATATGTAGAACTAATCATAGGTGTTGGTTGGGTACACCAATGTATTTGTTGGATTTATCAAGGTGCTCTAGTAGAAGCAACCATATATAGCTGTTGATTGTACTATGAAAATACTAGAATCGGTGTTTAGAATAACCAATATTATATGTAGAACTAATCATAGCTGTTAGTTGGGTATACCAATGCATTTGTTGGATTTATCAAGGTGCTCTAGTAGAAACAACCATATATAGCTGTTGGTTGTACTATGAAAATACTAGAATCGGTGTTTAGAATAACCAATATTGTCTGTTGAAGTAATGATAGTTATTGGTAAGGTTGGTTTTGTCATGGGACATCAGCTGATTTTAGTTGCTTCTGCTAAAACCCCTTGATAAAACCAACAATGTTTAAGTATACCCAACCAATAGCTAATATTACTTCAACAGACCATATTAGTAATTCTTAACACCGAAACTAGTATCATCAAACTATAGCTAAAAATGGTTGCTTCCGCTAAAACCCCTTGATATATCCAACAAATGTTTAAGTATACCCTACCAATAGCTAATATTACTTAAACATACAATATTAGTTATTCTTAACACCGAAACTAGTATCATCAAACTATAGCTAAAAATGGTTGCTTCCGGTAAAACCCCTTGATATATCCAACAAATGTTTAAGTATACCCTACCAATAGCTAATATTACTTAAACATACAATATTAGTTATTCTTAACACTGAAACTAGTATCATCAAACTTAGCTAAATATGGTTGCTTTTACTAAAACAATAATAAATCCAATTAATAGTTTTGTTTACCTTACCAGCAGCTATTATTACTTCCGATTTGTTAGTCTAATATTCTAACCAAAATCCATACGTTAAGACCGTATTATTAAAATTGCTTGTTTCTATATACTCGTATACTAATATGCAAAAATGAAACATATTATTTTTACATTTGCATATTAGTATCTATAGAAACAAAGATTTGTTTGAAACTTCAGTACATTCCCTAAGTTAACAATATCGGTTATGCTAAATTTACACCAGTCATTTGAAAACATTACAGTTTGTAACAATAAAGTTCTATTATATTTTTACTTCTTACACTTAACATTATTCATGAAAATCCAACAAATGTTATTTTTGCTCTGACTACCCAGTAACTAATTCTACCAAGAAACACCATTATTAAGTACAGTAAATGTCCTTAACTTATGTCGTGCATAACACGGTTACGAAATTAGAAAATATTATTGGGTAGTCAGAGATATTGAAATTATAAAGAAAATAAAATATTTTTTTTTGAATCGTGTTTTTATTTCAGTACTCAATTTATAAATACCTACAAAACAATTAAATGAACATGACAAAAGTACAACCTTAGTTATCGAAACAAGAAGAACCTCCTTGGGTTATAAACTTTCATCAAAGGACCCTGCAGTGGGTATATGAAAAATGGTTTTAAGTCATATTTACAGAATTATTGGCCCCTTCGTATCGAAACGTCCCAAAAGCAAATAGTCCTATTAGCATAATGACCTAAAAGCAAATTGTCCCATTAGCAAAATGACCCGAAAGCAGAACGTCCCTTTCGCAAAACAACCTAAAAGTAAGTCGTCCTATTATCAGGTTGCCCTTTTAGCAAAACGTCCCGGAAGCGAAACGCCATGAAATCAGAATGACCTAAAAGCAAAATGTCCTATAAGCAGAACGTCCCATGGTGTAGAGACAAGAAAAAAAACGGCCAGGGGCCCGTTTAAAAAATATTATTTTAATTCAGTTGAAGCAAAATAAATTAACAATGTGTTCAATCAACTAGCTCTTCTTAATAATTCCTGCCACATACTACTACATACAAACTTTTTTCTTGTCTCTACACCATGGGACGTTCTGCTTATAGGACATTTTGCTTTTAGGTCATTCTGATTTCATGGCGTTTCGCTTTCGGGACGTTTTGCTAAAAGGGTAACCTGATAATAGGACGACTTGCTTTTAGGTCGTTTTGCGAAAGGGACGCTCTGCTTTCGGGTCATTTTGCTAATGGGACAATTTGCTTTTAGGTCATTATGCTAATAGGACTATTTGATTTTGGGACGTTTCGATACGAAGGGTTTTTGGCATATGTAGGTTTTAACTTCCTTATTAATTAATTCAATAACATAATTAATATGAAATGCAAAGTATTCGTGCAATAATTATACAGTTTGATCTATTTTAATGACTTATTTTTTGCAAAACAAATGTCAGTCCCATTGACGGAAGACATTAGCTGCGAAGTAACATTAAGGTAAACGTCCAAGTTATCGACGCTGTACTAGTATATGGCATGGGCACACTATGTCACAGCAATATGGGTTAAATTCGCACTAAGACGTTTTATTTTATTTGACTTTAAGCCTTGTCACTTTGACATATAGTGCCCATGCCATATTTAGTATAGCGTTGAGTACTCGGACGTTTACCTTTATTTTATACAGCAAAAGCTTTTGTTTTTTTTTATATTAGCAACTAGTCATTTGCGGTGCTTGCGCTCATATTCAAATGTAAATAGGTAGTTGAATCCTACACTATGCCAAAATTGCAGTTTTGACTAAACACCATTTTTTTATATACCCACTGCGGAGTCCTTTTAAAACTTGACATACGGTCTATAATATTAAAGGTAATTTAATTACAAAACAATTACATGAACATGACAAAAATACAACCTTAGCCTTGCATCTGGCAAAATAAAATAAAAACCCTTATTCAAGCCTCATTGCTGAGACTAACAGCGATCTTATATTACTAAGTCTAACTATATTGTCGGTTTTAAACCTTTATACAGAATTACAATACAATAAAATCCATTTTCTAAATTTAACAATGTATTATTTATTTAAGTGTGAATGTAGCGAAATAGGTAAGATTAATGAATTCTAATACAATTTTGAATTACGAAACCAATGGTGATAAACTTATAACACAGAGAAATGTATTTTTAATACATTTCGAACTTAGTACTAGAGTTTGGCTCAGTGCCATTTATGCAGAATTACTATAAGAGATTGACATGTTACTAATACAAGAAAACTAGGTTATAAATAATGTTACGTTAATGACAAGGTTATGGGTCAATCTACTAATACAAAAAAATATGCAGTCCGGTTAGGTTATGTGTTAATAACTTTCACAGCAGCGTGCTATGAAAGTTAAACACGGGTCTGTTATGGGGACCAGCCCAAGTCATAATTCAGGTAGTATCTTCGATTAGATCGATATATATATTGTAAGGCTATTCAGACAATCGAGAGTGTGACCTATTAGTCGTAAACTTGTTATAGTATATATGTATTCATTTGTTTACGATCTATGTATATACGTAATGTCTTTTCCGGTATTTGGATGGTAAGAGCTCTGTCCCACTGACGTCCACTTTTTTGCGGGTACAGTTTCTGCAGGATCCAGTTTTCTGTAGTATGCGTGCAGTATCCCGCAAACGGAATGCTCATGTGAACGTTACTATATATTAGTGCGTATGCTACTAAAACGGAATCCTGCAGAAAACCGTATCCCGCAAAAAACTGGACGTCAGTGGGAAAGAGCTCTTAGAAGACAATTCCGGCAAGCAGTGAGGGCAACCATGGATCGAGACCGAGGGAGAAAAATCATCACTAAGGAAGAAAGCAATATGCCTGGTATATAAGACAAGCAGTTTGTTCGAAGCTGGAATGAGTGTCCATTGACTTTACTACTAGAGTTTGGCTCAGTGCCATTTATGCAGAATTACTATAAGAGATTGACATGTTACTAATACAAGAAAACTAGGTTATAAATAATGTTACGTTAATGACAAGGTTATGGGTCAATCTACTAATACAAAAAATATGCAGTCCGGTTAGGTTATGTGTTAATAACTTTCACAGCAGCGTGCTATGAAAGTTAAACACGGGTCTGTTATGGGGACCAGCCCAAGTCATAATTCAGGTAGTATCTTCGATTAGATCGATATATATATTGTAAGGCTATTCAGACAATCGAGAGTGTGACCTATTAGTCGTAAACTTGTTATAGTATATATGTATTCATTTGTTTACGATCTATGTATATACGTAATGTCTTTTCCGGTATTTGGATGGTAAGAGCTCTGTCCCACTGACGTCCACTTTTTTGCGGGTACAGTTTCTGCAGGATCCAGTTTTCTGTAGTATGCGTGCAGTATCCCGCAAACGGAATGCTCATGTGAACGTTACTATATATTAGTGCGTATGCTACTAAAACGGAATCCTGCAGAAAACCGTATCCCGCAAAAAACTGGACGTCAGTGGGAAAGAGCTCTTAGAAGACAATTCCGGCAAGCAGTGAGGGCAACCATGGATCGAGACCGAGGGAGAAAAATCATCACTAAGGAAGAAAGCAATATGCCTGGTATATAAGACAAGCAGTTTGTTCGATTGATTGACTTGATTTCAGGCATGGCCATTCATTAACCATTGATGTTAGTGTAGCGTTACTCTCGTAAGTATTCTTTTTTCGATACGCGCAAGTATTCTTCCATTTTTCCTCAACCAAGGGCCATGGGTCACGGTTGAATTTTAGCCACTGTTCATCAGTTCCTGGAAGTATTCAGAATCTGAACCAGCACAAATAGAAAACTTATATTTTAATTTCTACCTACTTTCGTGCCGTTTATGCCCCCTATTGCTCGTGCCGTGCCGTGACAAAGCTTCCACTACTTAATCGATCGTTTAAAAAAATTAAGGCTCGCTCGATGTCGGCAGTTGCTAATGAGACACGATACCAAAAAGATTTTGTTTACAGACGAAAACATTTTTACTGTAGAAGAAAAGTTTAATTGATAAAACAACAAAGTTTATAAATGCCAAATGGTCAAAAGAGGTCCCGCCTTCTGTGTGAAATGTCCAGCGAACGCATCACCCAGCTAGTGTTATGGTGTGGTGGAGTGCTTCATATAAAGGTTCAACGGAGTTGCATTTTTGCCAACATGGAGTTAAGGCGAAGGCACATAATTACCAGACTGTTATCGTGAAAGGTGTTGTGAAACCACTATCGAATACCCTTTTTTAGGGTTCCGTAGTCAACAAGGAACCCTTATAGTTTCGCCATGTCCATAAGGCCGTTAGCATTTATGCAGAATTACTATAAGAGATTGACATGTTACTAATACAAGAAAACTAGGTTATAAATAATAATACGTTAATGACAAGGTTATGGGTCAATCTACTAATACAAAAAATATGCAGTCCGGTTAGGTTATGTGTTAATAACATTCACAGCAGCGTGCTATGAAAGTTAAACACGGGTCTGTTATGGGGACCAGCCCAAGTCATAATTCAGGTAGTATCTTCGATTAGATCGATATATATATTGTAAGGCTATTCAGACAATCGAGAGTGTGACCTATTAGTCGTAAACTTGTTATAGTATATATGTATTCATTTGTTTACGATCTATGTATATACGTAATGTCTTTTCCGGTATTTGGATGGTAAGAGCTCTGTCCCACTGACGTCCACTTTTTTGCGGGTACAGTTTCTGCAGGATCCAGTTTTCTGTAGTATGCGTGCAGTATCCCGCAAACGGAATGCTCATGTGAACGTTACTATATATTAGTGCGTATGCTACTAAAACGGAATCCTGCAGAAAACCGTATCCCGCAAAAAACTGGACGTCAGTGGGAAAGAGCTCTTAGAAGACAATTCCGGCAAGCAGTGAGGGCAACCATGGATCGAGACCGAGGGAGAAAAATCATCACTAAGGAAGAAAGCAATATGCCTGATATATAAGACAAGCAGTTTGTTCGAAGCTGGAATGAGTGTCCATTGACTTTACTACTAGAGTTTGGCTCAGTGCCATTTATGCAGAATTACTATAAGAGATTGACATGTTACTAATACAAGAAAACTAGGTTATAAATAATGTTACGTTAATGACAAGGTTATGGGTCAATCTACTAATACAAAAAATATGCAGTCCGGTTAGGTTATGTGTTAATAACTTTCACAGCAGCGTGCTATGAAAGTTAAACACGGGTCTGTTATGGGGACCAGCCCAAGTCATAATTCAGGTAGTATCTTCGATTAGATCGATATATATATTGTAAGGCTATTCAGACAATCGAGAGTGTGACCTATTAGTCGTAAACTTGTTATAGTATATATGTATTCATTTGTTTACGATCTATGTATATACGTAATGTCTTTTCCGGTATTTGGATGGTAAGAGCTCTGTCCCACTGACGTCCACTTTTTTGCGGGTACAGTTTCTGCAGGATCCAGTTTTCTGTAGTATGCGTGCAGTATCCCGCAAACGGAATGCTCATGTGAACGTTACTATATATTAGTGCGTATGCTACTAAAACGGAATCCTGCAGAAAACCGTATCCCGCAAAAAACTGGACGTCAGTGGGAAAGAGCTCTTAGAAGACAATTCCGGCAAGCAGTGAGGGCAACCATGGATCGAGACCGAGGGAGAAAAATCATCACTAAGGAAGAAAGCAATATGCCTGGTATATAAGACAAGCAGTTTGTTCGATTGATTGACTTGATTTCAGGCATGGCCATTCATTAACCATTGATGTTAGTGTAGCGTTACTCTCGTAAGTATTCTTTTTTCGATACGCGCAAGTATTCTTCCATTTTTCCTCAACCAAGGGCCATGGGTCACGGTTGAATTTTAGCCACTGTTCATCAGTTCCTGGAAGTATTCAGAATCTGAACCAGCACAAATAGAAAACTTATATTTTAATTTCTACCTACTTTCGTGCCGTTTATGCCCCCTATTGCTCGTGCCGTGCCGTGACAAAGCTTCCACTACTTAATCGATCGTTTAAAAAAATTAAGGCTCGCTCGATGTCGGCAGTTGCTAATGAGACACGATACCAAAAAGATTTTGTTTACAGACGAAAACATTTTTACTGTAGAAGAAAAGTTTAATTGATAAAACAACAAAGTTTATAAATGCCAAATGGTCAAAAGAGGTCCCGCCTTCTGTGCGAAATGTCCAGCGAACGCATCACCCAGCTAGTGTTATGGTGTGGTGGAGTGCTTCATATAAAGGTTCAACGGAGTTGCATTTTTGCCAACATGGAGTTAAGGCGAAGGCACATAATTACCAGACTGTTATCGTGAAAGGTGTTGTGAAACCACTATCGAATACCCTTTTTTAGGGTTCCGTAGTCAACAAGGAACCCTTATAGTTTCGCCATGTCCATAAGGCCGTTAGCATTTATGCAGAATTACTATAAGAGATTGACATGTTACTAATACAAGAAAACTAGGTTATAAATAATAATACGTTAATGACAAGGTTATGGGTCAATCTACTAATACAAAAAATATGCAGTCCGGTTAGGTTATGTGTTAATAACATTCACAGCAGCGTGCTATGAAAGTTAAACACGGGTCTGTTATGGGGACCAGCCCAAGTCATAATTCAGGTAGTATCTTCGATTAGATCGATATATATATTGTAAGGCTATTCAGACAATCGAGAGTGTGACCTATTAGTCGTAAACTTGTTATAGTATATATGTATTCATTTGTTTACGATCTATGTATATACGTAATGTCTTTTCCGGTATTTGGATGGTAAGAGCTCTGTCCCACTGACGTCCACTTTTTTGCGGGTACAGTTTCTGCAGGATCCAGTTTTCTGTAGTATGCGTGCAGTATCCCGCAAACGGAATGCTCATGTGAACGTTACTATATATTAGTGCGTATGCTACTAAAACGGAATCCTGCAGAAAACCGTATCCCGCAAAAAACTGGACGTCAGTGGGAAAGAGCTCTTAGAAGACAATTCCGGCAAGCAGTGAGGGCAACCATGGATCGAGACCGAGGGAGAAAAATCATCACTAAGGAAGAAAGCAATATGCCTGATATATAAGACAAGCAGTTTGTTCGAAGCTGGAATGAGTGTCCATTGACTTTACTACTAGAGTTTGGCTCAGTGCCATTTATGCAGAATTACTATAAGAGATTGACATGTTACTAATACAAGAAAACTAGGTTATAAATAATGTTACGTTAATGACAAGGTTATGGGTCAATCTACTAATACAAAAAATATGCAGTCCGGTTAGGTTATGTGTTAATAACTTTCACAGCAGCGTGCTATGAAAGTTAAACACGGGTCTGTTATGGGGACCAGCCCAAGTCATAATTCAGGTAGTATCTTCGATTAGATCGATATATATATTGTAAGGCTATTCAGACAATCGAGAGTGTGACCTATTAGTCGTAAACTTGTTATAGTATATATGTATTCATTTGTTTACGATCTATGTATATACGTAATGTCTTTTCCGGTATTTGGATGGTAAGAGCTCTGTCCCACTGACGTCCACTTTTTTGCGGGTACAGTTTCTGCAGGATCCAGTTTTCTGTAGTATGCGTGCAGTATCCCGCAAACGGAATGCTCATGTGAACGTTACTATATATTAGTGCGTATGCTACTAAAACGGAATCCTGCAGAAAACCGTATCCCGCAAAAAACTGGACGTCAGTGGGAAAGAGCTCTTAGAAGACAATTCCGGCAAGCAGTGAGGGCAACCATGGATCGAGACCGAGGGAGAAAAATCATCACTAAGGAAGAAAGCAATATGCCTGGTATATAAGACAAGCAGTTTGTTCGAAGCTGGAATGAGCGTCCATTGGCTGTGGCCTCAATTGGATGTAAGGAGCAATTGGATATTAACAGAGTCCGTAGGTTATGGAGCCTATTGAGCTGCGTACGAATTTGAGCGGCTCAGCCTGAGGTATGCTTGCCCCGCGCGGCGCGCTGCTCGCGAGCCAATTTGTTGCACATAAACATACGCGGGTGAGGCAGCAGCAAATTTACGTACAAACTCGATTAAACATGCACGGGTCATCCACTTGCTCAAATTCAAACAAGGCAGAACGTGTCGGTCTGCCCGCGGCAAGCTCGGATACACGTCCAAATCACGCGAGGTACGCACACTAAGGCGCCTTTGAGCACGGTCAAAAGAGCGCCTCGAGAGAGTATGGTGTCAATTGGATATCGAAGGAAGGCTCCTAATATTCAATCTTTAAACTATATGAAAATCCGATTGACACTGTACCCTATAGACGATTGATCCTTACATCCAATTGACGCCAAAGCCAATGGACGCTCATTCCAGCTTTGAACAAACTGCTGGTTTTATATTGCATCACTTTCATCCCGCTATTCAGATAAAGAAAGAACTTTCAGAGTACTTTCAGAGTATGAGTGATGAAAATGATTCACCAAGAGTTCAAGCTAAATTTTCGCTTTCGAGGAAGCACGCTGGATCTCTTTAACTTTCTAGTTTGATTATAATATCTGTCCACAAGTTTGCCCTTCGCTAGCATGGTGTTTTGGTGACCCATAGTTCTACTTGGAACATAATAGGCTTCCTGGAAGAGTTAACTAAGTAAGTAAATATGCCTTATACTCTGTTGACCATAACCGCACAATTTCTATAGCAATTGCTTCAAAATCAACTTATGACATTTTCCGAAAAGTTTTGAGATAATATTCGCCTACAGCATGTACTAAATTATTGCGCGAGCTAGTATCTAATTTCTTTTTTGAATAGCTTGTAGAACTTGTTGCCCTTTCGTATTTTCTGCTAATACGTGTTGTAAATTGAACTAAAACAATTATAAGAAATGTGCTTAATGTAAACAAGAACTTGGGCTTAACTTTAACTCACACACCCCAAGCACTAGGAGCTGCAAAGAACTTAACAGTTACATTGGATATTTCCCCAATGGAACTACAAGACAGAGTAGGTTATGAAGCCTATTGGATATACGGATTGTCCAAAGAGTATGATGTCAATTTGATATCGAAGGGGCTGGCCCGCCCAGGAGGCAACGGTATAAGTGATCGCAGATAGATAGACCTGAACTGGCCTCAAGCACAAGACCTTAATATTTAAATATATCGTACCCTACAGTAAGTATCACCGTTTGCTAAAGTATGATAATTACATGGAAATATAATTATTTCACTTGCATCAAGCATTGTCCAATCCTGACCGATATCAGTCATATTTAACTGATACGATCTAAGATGCTCATTAAACCCGAAACAAGTGATTTTTACACATAACAAAAGTGTGTCCTCAGATTTCGTGTGAAGTATGTACTTCAGAATGTAAAACTGGTAGCCCTTAACGGACGGTAAGGTAATTATATTATTAGTAACATATTTAATGCTATTGTATTCAACCCATTGAACTTTATTATCTAAACAAATATTAGGTGGGATACATTTTAGAATATCTGTCAAGTTTATTATATCAGAATTATCAACTTTCCCAATTTTAATTTTTGTCTTTAATTCTTCTCCACTTTGCATTCTACTAGCTACGTTTAATTGATCCTTTACCATTAAAGTGTGAGGTAAATTTTTTCTTGAAGTAGTATTATTGGCGATATATTTAAGTACTTTGTGCTTTGCTTCAAAACGCATACACCACAAATTTCTGAGTGGACCCAAATTTCGCATCACATGTGGGTAGTGAATCATGAAATGGTGCTTCGGTTTCAAATTATCTTTGAATAGTTTAACATACTCAATATTATGTTCCGCTATCAATGACTCTAAATGACAAATTGAGTTTTCATTAACACTTCTATCTAAAACTGTTTCCACAATTTGGACAAGAATTAAAAGAAAATTCCAAACGAAGTCATCATCAGGTATTAAATCCCCAAGCACAAGGGGTAAGGAATAAATCAATGTCATCATTTCCGAAGCACTTGTATGTAACCTCTTATTCAACAAATACTCTCTCTTTATTATTCCAGGAATATTTTTACGTGGTGAAAAATTAAACATTTGGATACGATTATTAAGAGTGTTTAAATCGAAAAACTTCGCATTTTCAGTGTAATATAAGATTATATGGCAGAGATCGTAATGGCACACTCCTTCGAAGATATCATGCATAATATCAACGCTTAAGTTTTCTACTACGTGAAACGTAGACAATGAGTTAAACACACATTCTTCGCGAATGCCAGTATTGCGTGGATCATTTAAACGGACGTCAATCTCATAATTTTCTCGGGTGCGCAATAATTGATCATTCTGTTTATATTCTGTAGTCATATGACTTTTATGTCCCTTGCAAATTCTGCAATAATAATTACTAGAGAAAGATTTACTGAAACCTAAAGCAGTATTTAATCCAAGGTTGTCACCCAAGATTAAAGCCAGTTTGAAATATAATTTAACTGGACCATCAGGACCCTCAATTTTTACACCTCTGTGTTCCAATATACGTAACTCTTTCAAAAGTTCACGAAATATAATCCCATTGCTAAATGACTTATCAGAAGTATAGTGAAGCATTGCAACAATTATATTTTCTAGCATAGCCGAGTACTTAGGTGGAAGACAGGCTATTTGGCAATATGTACCAGCAATCGCTTGGCGACCAGCATGACTTCCTAAAGCGTTTCCACATTCAAAGTCGTCAAAGTAAATGTACAACGGAATTATAACATCTGATTCCAAATTATTTTTGATTTTATCTTTCCAATAAGATGACTGTATAATATTAGAAAGACATGAACTTGTATCAGATAGTAATTCCTGCATATAATCAGTCAAGATTTTATACATACCAGGCTTTTCTAAAAAATGTTTGAAAGTTTTTGCAAGTGGTAAAATGAGACCAGTTCTTCTTTTGGGAAGGAGACACACTGTTGAGTTTCTATGTGATATATTTATAGAATCATCAATTATGAAAGTTCTCGGGAAAGTATAATACCCCTTTTTATTCAAGTTCTTTACTAGATTATGTTCTGTTGATATATTACTAAAAGGATTCTTGCATATCTCCGACATTCCTTCTAAATCTGATTTTATGGCAGTTTCGCTAACATGAGGAAAAACTTGTTCTGATAAAATTCTCCCTATTGGTTGAGTAACATGTTGTGTTACTTGTTCAAGAATATTATTAGCTGTTTTTCTATTCAAGTCACTATGACCGTATAACCAAGTAGCTAAATGTTCTAAAGAACTATCTAGAGTTTCTCTGTAACTGTCGTCTTTTGTCTTAATCTGTTTTAGTTCGGGGCTACATAATGAAGTTTTATTATAAAGCGGAATGATGTCAGAGTCTACATTAACGTTGCTGCAGGTAGCAGTGTTGTTAAAGGCATTGGATGAATGTGTGTTTAAGTGTTTTCGAAAACTTTTAACATTGGTACAATTCCTGTCACAATTATTTTGATTACAATGATACGTAGAATCTGCTGATAAACTATGTATGACTTTCAAATGAAGTATAAGTCCTTTAGTAGTATCGAACTGACTGACACATTTAGAACAACGCCACATCGTGTCAATTTGTATTAGTCAAGTCAAATTCTTTTTACTCATTTAAATCTTTAATAAAAGTGGACACTTGACTGAACTTTTTGTCCGATGGGAGTTGAATGTCGTAAAAATATTGCTGGATAAATAACCACAACTGTTCACACTCTTTTGGATAAGCGAGGTTTAACACCATTAAACACTTAAAACATATGTCAAGTGCTTTGGTTAGAGAATCAAACCTGTACCTGATGTCGTCTATCACCACGTAAAATGCTTCAAACGCTGCAGACGTACCAACACACACAACTATTGGTTGGCATGTGAGTCCTTTCCTGTTGTAGGATTTACGTCGGTTCTGCAAAGCTTCTCCTAAATCAGCATAGTTCTAAAACAAAAAATAATAAAATGATTAGATGTTTTGTTTATTCACCACAATAATAATAATAATAAGGTCGTGCCACGCTCTATTGGGATCGATCTGTCATCACGGACAGGACTATTCTTGCCAATAGGCCTGATATCGTGCTGACAGATCGATCGAAACGCCAGGCAGTGCTCGTCGACATCACCATCCCCCATGACGAGAACCTCGTGAAGGCCGAGGAGGACAAAGCCAGCAAGTACCTAGACCTGGCGCACGAGGTAACCGCCATGTGGGATGTTGATTCGACGATCATCGTCCCGATAGTCGTTTCGGCGAACGGTTTAATAGCGAAGAGTCTCGACCATCACCTCAAGAGACTCTCGTTAGATGGCTGGATCAAGGGTCAGATACAGAAGGCGGTACTCCTGGTGTTGGATGAAATTCTGGTCTCGCATTCGTTCTGATTTGCTGCCCAGACCCTGTCTTGGGATGACACTACAGGAATACTCACGCTGCTTCCCGGCTGCGCCCGCGGCGGCTGCGTAGCGTGGGTTGAGGTTATGTGGTGACGAAAATAATAGAAATTCCTTGAATTTATGCACACAATGTAATTCGTTCACCACGATTTATTATAAAACGAAATACTAGGTTTAAACTTGATTAATTACATTTTCTTTAATTAAAGTACCGTGTACAATGTTTCGTGAACGAAATCCGAATTAGGAAGCGCCACAGGTTATACAACACTCTCGATGTGTCACGTCACCGTTCGTTCCGAAACGCAATGGTGTCTCAAGAACCATCATTAGCTCGCTAATGTTGGCAGTAAGAGAATTTAATACTATTTAATTCATATTACAATTTATATGTTGATTTTGCTTCAACATTTACTGGGCCCGGCCAGGAAAGAAGGAAAGGACTGCTTCGTTCTCTCATTGCATCATCGAAAGTGGTATCTGATCATGCAGCATGATATACAATCGTCCCTTGGACTATAATATAACGCATATCAATATAAACAATCGTCTACTAGACTAGATATAATGGCCTGACAACGTAAGCAATTGTATCTTAGACTATATATAGTGACATGACAATGCAACAATCTGATCCTAGACCATAATTATAACATATGATAAAATAGTGACATGACAATGCAACAATCTGATCCTAGACCATAATTATAACATATAGTAAAAATAAACAGTCGTCTCACGGACTATAATATGACAAATAAAAACAAGCAATTGTTCCACAGAACATGTGACACATGAAAATAAGTACAGCAAATTTTTTATCAGATTGTAATATAAGCCTACTAACAAGTAAACAGTTGTTTCATAACTCATGAAATGAAATATAAGCAAGTCTCTACAACAACTGATAATAACAGTAGTGTTATTCACTATTGTCATTAGAAGATTGACTTAAATTACGTTCCATTGGCAATTTACATAGTTTGACGACAGGTCGCATCAATTCACCATTAAGAGTTTTTAGCTTAACTGAGCGTACTATATTATCTGAGCCCTTGAACACTTCTATGACTCGACCTCTCCGCCACTGTAACGGGGGTGAATTTTCATCCTTGATGAACACTAAGTCATTGATTTGAATATTATCTATGTGACTGTACCATTGATTACGTGACTGTAATGTATTTAAGTATTCAAGATGCCAACGTGACCACATTGACTGATACATTTTCTGAATGATTTGAAAGCGAGATAAGCGCGACATTTTGACGTCTTTCCAGAGTGGTTCGGGCACGGCAATCAAGGGCTGACCTATCAGAAAATGAGATGGAGAGAGTACGTCCAAATCACACGGGTCCTCTGACATTGGGACCAGCGGACGAGAGTTAAGAATAGCTTCTATCTTTGTTAACAAGGTAGCAAGTTCCTCGAACGTCAAAATATTCTCCCCGAGCTCCCGCTTGAGGAGATTCTTTGTACTTTTAACTGCGGCTTCAACCAACCCTGACATATGAGGTGCGCCAGGTGGGTTGAACGCCCATCGAATATTTTGCCTACGAAACTCGTCCTTGAGAGTACTCTCATTGTCAATTAAAAACTTAGTGATCTCCCTGAGACACGAATTAGCGGAAGTAAAATTGGTACCTCGATCTGATCTGATGAGTGAGGGCAGACCGCGTCTGCTCACGAACCTTGTGAACGCTGCGATGAACGCCTCGGTGCTCAGCGACGACACCAGTTCGAGGTGGACCGCCTTTGTACCTAGACATATAAAAACACACAGGTAAGCCTTGACCGATTTTGCATTTCTAAGCAAACTAGCCTTGACCAGATATGGTCCCGCAAAGTCGGTAGCCACACCGGAAAATGGTCTAGCTGCTGTGACACGATCAGCAGGCAGATCAGCCATAAGAGGTGGACGCGAGGATGCATCAAATCTGAAACATACTAAGCAATTATGGATAACTCTAGACACCTGGCGTCTAATTGACGGTATCCAACATTCGCGCCGGAGTATGCCTATAAGAGCGTTGGTTGGTGAATGACAATAAGCCTTATGATAATATTCAATGAGCATCTGAGTCCATCTATGATCCTTTGGTAACAGATACTGATGTTTAGCCTCGTATGGCAAGTTTGACTTCTTAAGCCGGCCTCCAACTCTTATGATCTGATCCTTGTCAATGAACACGCTGAGTTTCTGTAATGATTTACAAACCAATTTGCCCTTGTTCATCAATATGACCTCTTCATGATAAGCATCCATTTGGACCTTCTTGATCCATAGCCTTCGCGCGTCACGATTCTCCTCTAGAGACAGCGTAGGCTGAAGATTCCTGGCCTCCTTGGGCAGTCTTAAGTTCCTGCAAAACCTGATGACATATGATGTGATATTTATGAGCTTACTAAATGAGCTGATCTTGGCCAGCAGAGTGTCTTCCCAAGGCTCGACCGGCGTGACAGCATTGACGAGCTTCTTGAAGCCTGGCAGCTCATGTGGCATGGTTACCGTCAAGCTGGGCCACTGTGACTCATCCAACAACAACCAACTGGGTGACCACCACAATTCGAGATCATTCAGATCACGAGCTGACACTCCGCGAGAGGCAGCATCTGCTGGGTTCAACTCTGATCTCACGTGCCTCCATATCATAGGCCGTTTGGAGTTCCTAATATCCTGAACTCGATTACCTTCGAAGGTTTGAAGCATGTGCGGCTCCGTGTTCAGCCATGAGAGTACTATTGTGCTGTCTGACCATGCATTGATGCTCGCAAGATGGATTGAATCTTCATAGGACTCCGCCACGTGATTGAGAAGCTTGAATAGAAGATGGGCTGAACTCAGTTCCAACTTCGGAATCGTCTGTTTAGTCTTCCTTGAAGCTACTCGAGTTTTAGCTATAATTAGACGTACCATGACGCTGCCTGAAGCGTCCTCTGTCCTGAGGTAAACGCTAGCTCCAAACCCAAGTTCTGAAGCATCTCCAAAGCCGTGCAGAGAATACGAGACTGCGTCTGGCAGTGCCACACACCTAGGAATGCGTAAATATGACAAATTGTGCAAATCCTGGATGAGCTCGTTCCATTGGTGGTGCTGGGCTTGACTGACGGTTTCGTCCCAGCACAGGCCATCATTAAATAATGATTGTAGGAATACCTTGAATCGGAAGACTATAGGTGCGCAGTACCCGCAGGGATCGTATAGCCTCGCTATTGTGCTGAGTATGCTACGCTTCGTGACCGGTTGCCCCAGGGGCACGTTGACTTGATATGACATTGTGTCTGTCACTGGACACCATTGGATGCCCAATACCTTTATAAAGCTAGGATCCTCCATATCGAAGAGGTGCGGGTGCTCACAGTATTCATCTGGCAAGTCAGATAACAACTCCTTAGAGTTGGATGACCACTTCCGAAGGTCATATTGTGCGCTTTTCATAAGGGCCACTAGCTCCTCCTTGAGGGTCTGAGCTTCGGATAGTGAATCTGCCCCCGTTAGAATGTCGTCCACGAACACATCCCTGCGCATGACGTGTGCAGCTCGAGACTCTGGGTGGGTAACCTCCCAGTCCGTGGCTAATTGCAGCAGCGTCCTTATAGCTACATAAGGAGCTGGCCGGAGACCGTATGTATTAGTATTTAGTTCATATACCTTGATATCTTCAGATGGGTTCTCCCGCCATAAGATCAGCTGGTACCTTCTGTCCTCAGGGTGTATCCAGGTCTGACGGAACATCATCTTGATGTCTGTAGTGAAGACTATCTGGTGGCGTCTGAAATTTAAAAGTATCTTGGTAATATCGTTCTGGAGTGGGGGTCCTGAGTGAAGGCATTGATTGAGGGACGTTCCCGTGGAAGATCTCCCACTCCCATCATACACTACTCGAATCTTATCCCCACCCCTTTTGAAAATGCCGTGGTGAGGGATCACGAAGTGTTCTGAGTCAAATTGGAACTCGGATAATGACATGTGACCAAGTGATTCATACTCCCGCATGAATGCCTTATACTTTTCAGCAAATAATGGATTCCTTGCCATTTTGCGCTCCAGGGCATGCAGCCGATGAGTAGCTGAAACCCTTGATTCACCTAGCGGGGGTCTACTTGAGCGTAGTGGTAACCGGACCATATATTTACCGTCCGGCATTCGTTGGGTAGTGGAAGCGTACAACCTTTCGGCCTCCACGTGCTCCGGGTGTGCAGCAGGCTTGGTGGGTGGTGCCTCGACTTCCCAAAACTTCTCCAAGACTTGTTCCAGCCTGGTAGACAGCAGGCCGTAGTCCTCGACAAGCGTGCCCGCCAGCGGCATCCGTGATGCAGCCGGTGCCTGACGTGATGGTGTCTGCGGCATGACGCCCATGATGACGTGCCCGAAGCATGACCCATATGCTGAGAGCCCTGGAATCCCAGTGTCAACCTTTGAGCCATCAAATACATAATTTAAAATATCAGTTCCTAGAATGACGTCTACATCCTTAGCCTCATCCAAGCCTTGGTCAGCTAGGATGATAGGTTGTGATTGAATATACTCCTTCAAACATGCATGAGTTACTGGGAGGCTTCCCGTTAATGAATACATAACCATAGCGACAGTGCTTATAATTGGTACTGGGTTGTTGACCGGCTTGACTACTAATTTGACTACAGTTCCGGGACTAGGAACATACTGCTGCCCTATTCCATAGACCTTGTTTCCATTAGACTGTTGGTGCAAGTTCAATTGTTTGACTAATGATTGTTTGATAATGCTGACACTTGCTCCAGTGTCGGCTAACGCTCTGACCTTGACATAACTACCATCACCTGCCCTAACCATGACCACTGCTGTAGGACAGATGGTGATGGGCAGTGACATCTGAGCACCAACAGTGGTATCATCTCACAGCTTCGGGTTCGTCCTCGAACCGAAGCGAAGTGAGGTGAATGTCTGCTGAGCCTGATGCGCTCGTGCCCCCACTCTCGGCCTAGGGTAGTGCTGATCCCGGAGGATCTCATTATGCCGCCGCGGCGGCGATGTCACCGAACCTGAGGGCGACGGCGTGCGTGGGGTTCGGTTCCCTTGGACCAACCCCTCTTCCTGCTGTGCTACCTGTACAGGTACCTGCCGCACGTCCTGACGAGGATCACCTGATACCATTGGCTGCTCGTAACCACATTGTTCGGGCATCGCCTCACGATGGTGGTAATTGTGTGGTCTGGGCGCTGATGGCATGTGAACTCCTCGGTGGCTTGGTAACTGAGCCTGACCGCCTTGGGTCTGAGGCCCAGCCTCCAAATTGCACAGTAGAGTATTGTGCAGGGTTGACTTGCAATGAGCACACCAGTTTTGGTAGCTGCACTCACGGGCAAAGTGCTGTCGCAAGCACCGGTAACACAGGCCAGCCTTCCTTGCCCAGGACCTACGGCCTGACGGGGCCATCTGCAGAAACCTGGCACACTGATACAATGAGTGGTCGCGTCCTTGGCAATGATCACACCGGAACGAGCTCACCTGTTCTGGTGGTGATGGTTGGGCTGTCATCACCTTCCGGGGTAGCGGCATCCTTGATGCGGCTGGTGCCCGACGTTCTCGCGCAGGTGCTGGATGCGTTGGTGACTGCTGCGGTGCCTGGGCAGCGCCCACGCCATCCTCCGGAGACACGCTTTGCAGCACACGACATTGCTCGTCCAATAGTTGAAGCAGCTGTCGCACTGTAGGCAACACCTCCGGGTCGTTACCATGCCGTTCCTCGAACATAGCACGCAACCGTACCGGCAACTTCTGCAAGACTAAAAATAAAATTATATATGACCAGTCCTTGACCGGCTGATGAAGCTTCTCCAAGGCCTGGATTGACTCCATCAGTGGGTCATAAAAGTCAGACCTCAGTCCCACTGTTCCTTGAACAGTGGGCAGGTTGACAATACGACTCAAGTAGGTATCCACCAGAAGCCTGCTGTTCTGGTACCTGTCCTGGAGCAGTCCTATGGCTACCGAGTAACTTGAACCATCGATCGGCAGCTGTCTTACAATAGATAAGGCGTCCCCCTGAAGAGACGCTCTGAGGTAATAGTGCTTCTCGGCATCCGTGATATCCCGAGAATGCACTAGAGAGTCAAAGAGGTCCCAAAAGGACATCCATTCTGCCGGCCCTCCTGTAAACTTGGGAAGCTCGATAGATGGCAGTTTTGCACTTACTAGAGATGTTGGCAGTCTTGACGGACCTGCTTCGGTCACCGGCTGCTCGTCCAGACGTACCATGAACCGGTTGACTTCACTGAATTGCGCCCGGAGCAATTCAATGTCCCCCTCAGTGACATCCTCAGAGTCGGCCGCCAGGATCACCTCGTATGCCTCCACAAACTGGGGATAGAACACATCAAAATGCCGCCTCGCTACTGAGGCTGCAACACTATATTTTACATCTGTCACTGTGGCAAACAAGTCTGATAATATTTGGTGTTTTGATTTAAATTGAACTAGCGCCTTGCGCAGGGCAGCCATGGTGATATATCGGTTCGTAATCAATGGTACTACTTGACTGGATACTATAATTAGTTACCAATTGCAACCACAACTAATTCTTTGCGTTATTGCCAGGGATAGAACAAATGACAAATTACTAATCGTAAACAACAGCCTTTTACGTCACTGTCAACTTTAAAAACTATGATTCCTTGAATCCTATAACTGCACAATGAATTGACAGCGTTGCAGTGACGTAAAGTTCCAACCTTTAAATTCTAAATTCTAACCTAAAATGTCTTTTCGCGCCTTCCGGTGGGTGATGCAATACTTAACACGTCGCGTCGATGTGAATGTTCAATATGGCCGCCGAGATTGATGACGCAATTTACTAAATTGTTACACTTTTTTCACCATAAATTTACGAAATTGCCCGTAACGCGCACTGAATCGACACTGATTATGATTACACTATCTTGATTCGTGTAGCCGACAAATTCCTTGAATTCCGGCGATGTTCGACTTGACCCGGCGCCCGCGCCGTCTACGTCGAGTTGTTTTCTGGCCCGAAAATCGTGCTTATAAGGTTGCTCCCCTCGTGGGTTCCACCAAAAATTTTGAATGAAATTCTGGTCTCGCATTCGTTCTGATTTGCTGCCCAGACCCTGTCTTGGGATGACACTACAGGAATACTCACGCTGCTTCCCGGCTGCGCCCGCGGCGGCTGCGTAGCGTGGGTTGAGGTTATGTGGTGACGAAAATAATAGAAAACGGACAGGACTATTCTTGCCAATAGGCCTGATATCGTGCTGACAGATCGATCGAAACGCCAGGCAGTGCTCGTCGACATCACCATCCCCCATGACGAGAACCTCGTGAAGGCCGAGGAGGACAAAGCCAGCAAGTACCTAGACCTGGCGCACGAGGTAACCGCCATGTGGGATGTTGATTCGACGATCATCGTCCCGATAGTCGTTTCGGCGAACGGTTTAATAGCGAAGAGTCTCGACCATCACCTCAAGAGACTCTCGTTAGATGGCTGGATCAAGGGTCAGATACAGAAGGCGGTACTCCTGGATACTGCGCGGATAGTCAGGAGGTTCCTGTCTCTGACGCCCTGACCACCGGCAGCTTAGGCCCCGCCTCGCTGCCGGCGGTACCTTAGGTAAGTTTTTTATAATGATTTTATATTTTGTATGTATAGTTTTATATTTTACTTATTATATAATTATTGTAATAACCTAGCTTAAGAAGAAGATGTATTAAATAAGATAATAATAATAATTACTCTTTATTGCACCACGACAAGCGAGAAACATCTTACAAAAAACTACTACTACTACTACTTTTAAATGATACCTTGGGGCCCGTTTCATGAAGCAACAAGTTACAAATTACAAGCGGAAGTCTCTTTCTATCAAAAGGTATTGAAAAGAGACTTCCGCTTGTAATTTGTAACTTGTTGCTTCATGAAACGGGCCCTTGGGGCTCGTTTCACGAAGCTACAAGCAACAAATTACAAGCGGAAGTCTCTTTTCAATACCTTTTGATAGAAAGCATGTAATTTGTAACTTTTAACTTCGTGAAACAGGCCCCTGCATATAATTACTACACAATGGATCTAAGTTACCAGAATACAAAGTTCCTTTAACTCACTTTCACCTAAATGCACTTTTTGGAACATGGGTTAATTTTGCGATATCTGAGATCGCAGCAAGCAATAGAGTAAATTATAAAAAAAAATGAGCGGTGTTATAGCACCTGGTCGGGCTATCTGGGTTAATGTTTCTATGTTATAATTGTGTGTATCTGTTTGTTTGTATTACGTTAACTACAGAAGAGATAAATGATAAATCAAAGACAAGACCAAATAATATTATCAACTTACGTTAACTTGCAATATAAAGGCTTGACTACATTCAGCGATGGACACCTTCTCGAATTTATTATTTTCGGAATTTTTAACCTTAGATGTTGGTTTTATTTTGTATGGCAACGAACAGCACAGAGCAAAGTCACGAGTATCTGAAACAATAGAATTTTGAAGTCAGACAATATTTTCATGTAGATATAAGAAATATTATCATAAAACAAGTCATATTATGCTTAAATATTAAGCAAAATCACTCACTCTCATCGTCGCTCTTCAATTGTGTTTTCAAATCCGGTTTCAGTGAAACTTCATCTTCAATTAGTTTAGTAGCATTTGTTCTGAAGTTGTCCCACTTTTCAAAAAGCTTTAAATTTATTTCCGGATATAAATACGCAAAATCGATTTCAATCTGAAAGTATAAATATTTAAGTACATAAAAAAGAACCAACTGTATAGTCAACCATCATCAAAAGTACTTAGGTGATACCCAACTGTCAGTTACGTTACGTTAAATGCGACACAGTACTAAAATTATGATTTATATTTGCTGTTGACTGCTACAAAATCTCGCCTGACCCTGCCTGAAATTAAAATGTCGGGGGTTTTTCCACTTTCATAAGTTGTAGTTACTTGGAGTATGAGGTGGCCAGTTATTGAACGGTGGCCAAATACTAACGATTTACCCTACTTAACGAGCATGCTCACAACACTTTAACCGTGGTTAAAGTAGCTTAATTGACGGTTCCTGTATGAATTTGACGGCTGGTTTCGCATTGGTTATCGTTAATGTAATTTGGTGCAACTCACACTTTCAAAAGATATGTACATCTAAAAGTTAGGAAAGTCAATCACTCACAAGTCGGTGTCCATTGCTTGATTTCAGGCATGGCCATTCATTAACCATTGATGTTAGTGTAGCGTTACTCTCGTAAGTATTCTTTTTTCGATACGCGCAAGTATTCTTCCATTTTTCCTCAACCAAGGGCCATGGGTCACGGTTGAATTTTAGCCACTGTTCATCAGTTCCTGGAAGTATTCAGAATCTGAACCAGCACAAATAGAAAACTTATATTTTAATTTCTACCAGTAACCGAAACAATTTGCTATATATAATTTGGGGAACATGTACAATTGGACATCATTGGACTAGGAAACGTGTTCAATAAGTTAGTAGTAGTCACTTGTGACTAATCATAGATTCAATTTATGCATGATTAAGGGTGCCTTTCCACCAGAGATGTGCTATGCCATCATGCTATGCTATGTTTTGTTTGAAACGTGCCTGTAGCTGAAGCTACGTGTCAAATGTATGAAAACATTGCTAACTATATCCACCAGATATGTGCTATACCATGCTATGCTTAGCATGGCATAGCACATCCCTGTTGGAAGGGCACCCTTCAACTTAACTCATAAGAATATGATTTGATTAATACCTATATTTATTTTTATATACTTATATACTTAAAACTATGCTCAGTTATGGTTCATTATGTAATGTAATGTGAATACTAAATAGTAGTTTATGCAACTGATAGATAATCAGAGGCCTTAAAACTAGAGTGTGGTTTTATGAAACGAGCGGTAGCGAGTTTCATACACTATTTTATCTACACACATATCATAAGTACTCTAAGATGGGTTCAGAAGCCGTAGCGAAATGACCTGCATTGATACTATAGTCCTGCCTGTAAAATATCTTTGTTGCAATCGTGGCTGCATTTACGATATCCGGCGGAGTGTGCATATCGTTCTCGGAGTCACTACTACTCATATTTTCAACTAAAATGTGAGTTACAAACAACTTTTCACAATTCTACTTTCGTAACAACAAAGAAATGACAACAGTAATAGCGGCAATTCGATCCTACGTCAAGACGAATGTTTTTTTAAATCATAGACAAACGAATGAAGTCCCTATTCTCATGTCACTCGACATCAAATATCGTGCGGTTTATATTAAAAAAACATACTGAATGGACGTTTCGCATCGATAACTGTTTTAATATCTATGAATACTAGAATAGAGCCCCATATGAGTTTTGACAGCTGTTCCAAATTTAAACTCGTAACCTTACAAAAATCTGTACTGTAATAACATTACAGTACAGATTTTACCTACTACCACAGACAAGAAAGTTCTCATAGTAAAATTGGTTGTCATAATGCTGCTAATTTCCTAATGATATGTGCGTAGATAAATATTGTTTTCATCACACTTGCTCGAAAAGGGCTTGATAATGCGCAGACATACAGAGCTATTATAATAGCCTGTGTTACGTCCACGGGCGTAATGATTTTTTTCTTAAATTGTATCTGTCACTCATGCGGCAGTTACAAAGCAGAGAGGTTTTATATCAAATACGATGTCTGAAAACGTATTTATAAATAAATTTAAACTTAAAAAACTACTTAAACATGTTTAACTGAATTATTTACAGATTTAATATGTAGTTATTTAGTGTCTATGTAAAATGTTTTTAAGTGTTTTCAAATCGTGGCTGTATACCGAAGGGTCTTTACCATACGCGCCTCACGTCAAATTCAACAAAATGGACGACTGACATGTTGCAGTTTTTATTACGATTTGTATTAATTTAATCTAAAATGTATTTGTTTTCTCGCAAATGTGATGAAAAACATTGTGTATAACACGGGCGTAAAAATATTGCAAACTCGAGTCATCAAAAGCCCTTATATTCGACTTACGCCCCTCGTTAAACAATGTACTATTACAGTACATATGGTGCTAGTGCGGAAAAGAGCACTTTTCGTGCATATGTCGAAACTTTAAAGAGCCATATGTACAGTAAAACGCTGTACGATACACGTGCGAACAATTGGCACTTGTAAATAACTAATGTTTCTCGATTAACTGATTTGAAATCTTTGAGAAATAAATTAATTTTAATTTACTGACTGGAACAGCTTCCACAAAGAAGCTCGCTCGTGTAAAACGTTAATTAGCAAATACCTATTAAGAACCAAATATCTAAATGACAAAAACATAAGCACATCCATATGTAGCATACCGTGCGATTCATCAGTGATTTCGTTTTCACTCTCGGAAAAGTCAGAGTTCAAGCTAAATTTTCGCTTTTGAGGCAGCACGCCGGATTTCCTTAACATTCTCGTTTGATTGTAATATCTGTCCACAAGTTTGCCCTTCGCAGGCATGGTGCTTTTGAGACCCATAGTTCTACTTGGAACATAATAGGTTTCCTGAAAGAGCAAGCTACGTAAGTAAATATGCCTGGTACGCATATTAAAACAAGCAGTTCGAGCGCCACGGTGTGAATTGGGTGTAAGGAGCATCCATAGGCTACGACGTCAATTGTATATTAACAGAGTCCATAGGCTATGGCGTTTCATGGATACACGGAGCTTCCATAGGGTAATACGGTTTCAATTGGATATTGAGAGCGTCCAAAGGCTACGACGTCAATTGTATATTAACAGAATCCATAGGCTATGGCGTTTCATGGATACACGGAGCGTCCATAGGGTAATACGGTTTCAATTGGATATTGAGAGCGTCCAAAGGCTACGACGTCAATTGTATATTAACAGAGTCCATAGGCTATGGCGTTTCATGGATACACGGAGCGTCCATAGGGTAAAACGGTTTCAATTGGATATTGAGAGCGTCCTAAGGCTACGACGTCAATTGTATATTAACAGAGTCCATAGGGTACGGCGTGGATTGGACACTAGGAGCGTCCATTCGTTATGGTGTCAATTGTATATTCAGAGAGTTTAAAGGCTACGGTGTCAATTGAATATTAGGAGCCTTCTTAGGCTACGACTTCCGTCTTTGATATGCAATTGACACCATACTCTATGGACTCTGTGAATATGCAATTGCTCCTTTCCTCCAATTGACGCCAAAGCCAATGGACACTCATTCCAGCTTCGAACAAACTGCTGGTTTTATAAGCTCACTTTCATCCCGCTATTCAGCAGATAACCAAGTAGTACTTTCAGAGTATGAGAGATGAAAATGATTCTATTGATTCTGCAATCCAATGAGCTATCTATAGACCGTAAACCCACTCCCAATACACCTAATACGCCTCATGACAACATGATACAATGCATGGCAGCAGGTCGAGAGTTGTGCTGAGCAAGGGAAAAATAATGTCCATCAAAAATTAAAATTAGCCGAAAGTTTGAAAATCCTTCACTTCCGGTAAAAAAATGTATGGGGAGGTATATTTACGCTATGTGACAACGTACCCAACTGTGATACGGCGTCAAAGTTTCTCGACCTGCTGCCATGCATTTTATCATGTTGTCATGAGACGTAGTGTATCCCGGAGTGGGCCCACGGACAACTACTACTTCTACACTACGTTCTAACTAATTAAAAAAAAACTGTTTTTTTTAAAAACCTTGCACTCTGTAGGGCATAGCCGCACAATCTCTTTAGCAATTGCTTCAAAATCAACTTTTGACATTTTCCGATAAGTTTTGAGGTAATATTCAACTACAGCGTGTACTAAATTATTGCGCGACCTAGTATCTAATTTCTTGTTTTGAATAGCTTGTAGAGCTTGTCGCCCTTTCGTATTTTCTGCTAATATGTGTTGTAAATTGAACTAAAACAAATATTAATAGACACAAATGTACTTTATGTAAACAATGGCGTACCCCACTAAGACTATAAGCGGGCAAAAATAGATCCATACAAACGTATTCCCCTAATATTTCCTACATGAATTTAAAACAAACATTATACCAACATGCATATTATCAAAAAACGTACACTCAATAAAAAAATAAATATCTAAGACAAAGGGGAATATGATAATGAAAAATGTATGAACAATTCACAAGCTAACAATGAAATAAATTAAAGGTCATAAATGATATCTGCCATCATATATTAGTACATATTCGTATGAAATAAGGGTTTAAATACCTTGCTCGGCTCGCTTTTGTCACTAATGAATAACTCGCATGATGACAGTGACAGTGCGTCGGCGTCAGTTACATCTGTGTCCAAAGAATCAGTATTCTGTAATAAATATGAATAATTAATTATATAATTAAGTGTCTGTCAAAAAAAATATTTTTGGTTGTTGCAATGTTCCACCCGAACTTACATAGTTACATACATTGCAGGTTAAATGTGGCGTTCCATGCCTAAAGGGTCCTTATGGCCATTGCCATTTAGGCATGAAAGCCACAAATAAAAGCTTGTTTATTAAAGCTTAGAAATACTGGCGGTGTCAGTTTATTTATCATAAATAAAAATATATTATGAATATCTGAAAATATAATATATGAAATAATCATCATAAAAATTAATCATGTCAGATCCACAATCTCTAATTGTTCTTTGTGCTTTGATCTATGTATTAATCTTGCAATTGTAGTTTATATAAATATTGAGTTTCTTGGTTTCTTGGACTCTTTGGTCACCTGTAGGACTAATAAGTCTTTATAAAATTAGCATTGCAGCTATACTTACAGAATGTACCGTGTCCATTTCATATTTGAACTTTTTTAAACCTTGCTTAAATTTGATGCGGTCCCTGAGTTTCGTTTCTGGTATCAGAATTTTTAATTCTTCTGCTCCGAGGCCTTCTAGACATGTAATGTCAATATTGTTATCTAAAAGTTACCAGAAATAGATTATGTACTTGAACGCGGTATAGTATAACTTTAACCTAATGCTAATCATATGCAAAATCATCATTCATTGCATCCATTGTACATGTACATACATAGGTCTTACATATAGTATTTGGATTCACATGGACCCTGATAGGGCACAGCAACACATAGCCTGGTAGGCCACTGCTGTTTGTGTCCTATTGCTGAGATACGAAGACATAATTCCGAGTATTTGTTTTTGTTTGAGGCTGTCACAGCACGCACACAATGAGTTGGGAGTTTATAAATAATTTCACAAATACATTGAAGCGTTTTGAATTTTGAAGGCGTAGTTTATCTATTATAGCGGTAGTAGAATTAAGAAAATAATACGCTAAAATAAGCATGTTTTGTAGGAAAAACTTTTCTCTTAAATCAAAAATGGCCGAGATATTCAATTTAACCTTATAGTTGGGAAGATTCGGTCCACGCCTCCGTTCTCTTTTATTAACACTAGCAAAGACTACAATATGCATACTGAGAACACTATGTAGGGCAGACAAAACCACGTTGTGGATGGTAGGGCGCTCCCATTCGGTTTTGAGTCATTTTTGGATTCCAAATTCCTATTTTGAGGTCAAATATCTCGGCCATTTTTGATTTTAGAGAAAAGTTTTTCCTACAAAAGATGCTTATTTTAGCGTATTCTCTACGATAACATCAAGAAAAATAGGTGTCATAACACATCACTGATATCACCGTGTTGAAACAGAGCCGAAACGTGTTTGAACTTGTAAAAATACTCATGTTTTGTTATATTTAAACACCACCAATATGTTAACCTAACCAAACTCAACAGTAAGATTCCAAATGCGAAGATAACATAATAATTGAAAAAAATACTATTTGGTTTACAACTTAATATAATAATATCGGTAAAACACTAAACAACGTGTTATTTTGAATTACCTATTGCTATTTTTTACAAGCAACAATAGACGCAGTATGTACTTACCGCAAAATGCCTTGATCGTGTCTTGGGAGACCTCCCATGATTCCAGCAATTCCTCCATGTAAATGGGATTCACCACACACTACCTTGAGAATAAACCGTAGCGTTTACTGGCTTTATAACAAATTCTGTACGACAATACGTCCTCTTTGTAGATTCGTTCGAAAGTGAAATGGCGGCGATGGCGGATGTCCGGGCCCGGCGCCGGCAGATTGCGGTATAAATTGCCAGTCTATAGGTATTTTTTTCCCAAAATACCAAATACGATTGTTTGTTTGTGAAATACTGCGTACTGTATTAGCACTGAATTAGTTGTGAAATAATGCGTTTTGGTCCATAGTTTTCATACAATATATTTTATATAAGGATTCCATTGGTATCTTTTAATTAACTCTTGCACAATAAAAAAAAACAATAGATTTTTATAGTGTCTTAAATTCGTATATTTTTATTATTTTGATAAACTTTAATAATTTGGCATTTATTACGATAATTTGATGGTGTGGTATCCGATACCAAATGAAACCGTTTTATAAATTTTAATATCTAATAAGTACCCAACTCCATAGTTCATGGGAGCACTGCTGGCAACACTGAACTTCGACGAAGGTAAGGGTATGCGCGCACGAGCAACTTTTTTCTCCGCGACTATTTTGTCTCTCACATCAAGTCTATGGGTTAGTATGGAAGTGCGCACACGTAGCGACGCGACTCCGTGTGCGCACTTTCATACTAACTCATAGACTTGATGTGAGAGACAAAATAGTCGCGGAGACAAAAGTTGCTCGTGCGCGCATACCCTAAGAATAGAATGTCACATTAGGTACTAATGGGCTCTACAAACCATACAATTATCACTTCTGATTTGTCAGCCCCAATTTCTGACAAATTGTGGCAATTTAGGGATACCATTTAGTAAAAGTAATATTGCCATACCAAAGCACTGTTTCATGATTGTGATATTTTTAATTTTTCCTAAGATATCGCTATTCGCGGTAAGATGCAAAGGTGATTAAAAAAAATACAAAGACATGAAAGCGTGACTCAAATCGACTATAAAACGCGTTGTTATAGCTCTAAAACACCTTTAAAATACAAACTATTTAATAAATGCGTGTTAAATTTGTGGAAAGGCTTATCGCACATTATTATGTAATATTTTAAATATTTTTCTTCAATATTATCTGACCTAAAACTTGGCTGATCATAAATATTTCCATGGTGGAAATTGTGTTGATTGTGATGTGCATGCAATTTGTCAGTACAACTCGATGGACAGTTGGATCAGCTCGCAACATGCCTCCAGATGATAGCAATTTGTCAGTTTCTTATAAATTGGGGCTGACAAATCATGACATGTATACACCCCATAAGGATGATGATTTTTCTACATAAATATTCGGTTCAGTTTACCAAACTAATATGAGATCTATGATTAAAAATTTTAGGTACAGCTAAGCATTCGGTATATTGGCCATACATGCCTAATAGCGATATTGATAAATACATAAACCAATGTCAACTTTGTCTAACTTACCGCAATAACAACAATAAATAAACTTTAATGACACATGACTATAAACCCTTGCCATGGAACAAGTTTGGAGTACTTTTGCGGACTTCACACACAAGTGGGACATTGAAAACATAACATCCAGCCCATATTTAAGCCATTCTAACGGTATGGTCCAAGGAGTGATCGGTACTGTTAAAAATATGCTAAAAAATGTTTAGCAGACAATTCTGATCCCTATTTAGGTATGTTACATTACAGAAACACTCCTAACACAGAATAATCTGTGCTCCCCCAGTTCAACTTCTAATGTCAAGAACTCTAAGAACAACATTAGCCACCTCATAGACATCTTTAAAGCCTAAAGTTTACAATTACAAGATGATAGATGAAAAAAACAAACTTTAAAATAATAAATCAAAGCTTTATTATAATACACACTAAAAAAGACATGCCTTCTCTTTAAAAGGGAGAAACCGTATATATCAAAAAACAACCGCACAGTGTGTTGACTCCAGCCTAAGTCCTATATTTGTAGATACTCCGGTAGACTTTCCGTGGCCATTGTCAACAAATCTTCAAACCAAACACACCTCAGCCGGTCAGATCGTCCCCTCCATATAACAGTGCTCAGTCATCTCCCACGCGTAGTCCAGCCTACTCACCTGCACCTGAAATCACAGAAAATAATAAAACAAATACTTTGACGACCGGTCAGCCTAGATAGTACGCAGTCGCCTATGAAGCTGGTGGTCCTGGGTTTGAATCCCGATAAAGGCAAAATATTTGTGTGACGAGCATGAATATTTGTTTCATAGTCATGGATGTTTTCTATGTAATTAGGTATCTATATCTATTAAGAATATCGTCGTCTAGTGTCATAACACAAGCCATATTGAGCTTACTATGGGACTAGTTCGATTTGTGTATGATTATCTCTTAATACTCGTATTTATTTATTTATTATTAATTTATTTACCTGTCGAGTCCAGTACCTTCCAATACAAATTCTCCGGAACTATTGTCTTCTTTAGGCCGTCGAATTATTCCGCCACGTAAGTTCATATGATGAATTTAATTACTAAAGACGTATACATAGTTAATGACCACCTCCATTTCATATATATATTTGATATCACATTGTTTGTGCTCATACTCGTAAATGTTTACATCATTTATAATAATCAAATAGCCTTTTTCCGAATTCCTAGGTTATTATTATTATAAAAGAGAAATGGCAGCCTCGAGGGCCTTTGCCAGAATCAGTAAGTGTATAAATTAACTACGAATAACCAATTAAACCATTATAAAATCAAACAGACGTGACTCTCGCCAAGATACCTAGGTTGGGTTAGCTTAGAGATAGATGTATGTCACAAATATGACAAATGTCAATGTCACCTGTAAATTTGCGTTTCGTTTTGCATTGTATAAATTACGTTAGTTTCAGATCCTTGTATTTCGAAAAAAAAAGATAAATACTATTAAACTTAATTTTAAGCTTAATTCTCTTTGGAAGGGAGTTGTAAAGTATCCGAACACGCCGACTCCCGCGTTTAACATTATTTTTAACATATTTTTTTTTTCTGTGGTTGCTTCACTTGGAACACGAAGTACTTTGACTTGTAAATATAGAAGCTACATGCTAAAGCAGTGTTCTTTATTTACTTAATAATATCATAAACTCAGTAAAGCATGCAACAGCGTCTTTAATTTGAAAACTTTTCTCTTTCTCTAATATCAAAAATGGCTGTTTATAATAAGGTCGAAAAGCGGGCCTTTTTTCATCAAATCGTGTTATTATTTGTATGACACTAATTTTTGGGTCATTTTTAAGTCCCAAGTTTGGCCCCCTTTTTATATTTCCATCAAAACTGCATTGCAATCAGGAAAACCATTTGTTAGCAAATAGTACAGTACTATCGAGGCCGGGAAATGAAGGGTTAGACACAGGATAGGGATACGCGGCCGGCAACCCCGTTTCTCGCCGAGATTTGTATAGGCAAAGTAAAATCTTTTTGATTACGCGACCATGGAGGTGTTTGGACGCCCCCTCCGGCCCGGAGGCCCGGGGCAGGCCACCCCTTCCACCCCCTGGTTAGTCCGCCACTGCAAAGACTAATCCAACAATGTTATTTGTTGTTGCAACATGTAATGTCAAGTTGGTTCTACCACAAACATTCGGTTACTTTTACTAAAACGGCAGAAGTGTATTCAACAAAACCATTTGTTAATATTACTGAGTAAAATAGTTAATTCTAATAAAGTTTATTCGTTATGAATACTAAATCATTGCTGTTTAGTTCACCTTAAATATAATTGTTCATTTTTATCGAGGGGTGGTCGTTCAATCAACCATCAAAGCTAATATATCTAACAAAGACCAATCTAACTATATTGTTTGCAGTTGTAACCTGTACTCTCTAGTTGGTTCTACCACAAACATTCGGTTATTTTTATGAAAATAGCATTGCTGTGTTCAGCAAAACCATTTGTTAGCTTTTACTGAATAAAATAGTTAATTCCAATATAGTTAATCCATTGTCGGTCTGTCTGTTTTTTTTTTCCTTCTGTCTCTGTCTTTTACCTGTTCACGCTTAAACCATTTAACCGATTGAGATGAAATTTGATACAGAGATAGTTTGAATTGAATCCCGGGGCAGGACATGAGGATATTTTTTATCCCGGAAATCATTCCCTATAAGGGGATCAAATGGGGGCTGAAAGTTTGTATGGACCTACGATATAAACGAGTTCCATGCGGACGGAGTCACGGGCAGAAGCTGTTCATAATATACGAGTAAATACTGAGTCATTGCTATTTAATAGTTAACCTTTAATAATTGTTTTATCAAGGCATTTTCATAAATCCAATTTTCACATCTTCTATATCTAACAAAGACCAATCCAACTATGTCTTGTATGGACATACGGGAGGTTTAGAAAACTCCAAAATTATAATTTTGACATTTTAATTTAAAAATCATTGTTAACAATTATATCATATTGCAAGTGACAAGGCATATATTCCTGACAGCCGGAAACGGAATTGTTTTAACTCCTGGAAATTTGTGTTTAGCAACGTTATTTAGACATGTAGCTTTGCTTTTGCTTACACAAATCACCATGAAGCATCATAAGAAATCCGTGCACGGTCACCAAGTTCAAGTGCTTACTTTGTTTCAAGAGATGACCACTTCAATTCTGTCAATGCGTCGCAGAGCTCTAATTCTAGGGCATTCACCTTATACATAATTGTTCATTTTTATCGAAGGGTGTTCGTACAATCAATCATTAAAGCTAATATATCTACCGAAGACCAATCCAACTACACTGTTTGTAGTTGCCACCTGTTTTCTCTAGTTGGTTCTACCACAAACATTCGGTTAGTTTTGCTAAAACAGCAGTAGTGTGTTCAACAAAACCATTTGTTAATTTTACTTAGTAAAATAGTAAGTTTTCATAAAGTTTATTCTTAATAAAAACTAAATCGGTACTGTTTAGCTAACCATTAATAATTGTTTCTTTTTATCAGGTTGTGTTCGTAAAATCAATCATCAAATCTAATATATCAAACAAATACCAATCCAACAATGTTATTTGTTGTTGCAACATGTAATGTCAAGTTGGTTCTACCACAACCATTCGGTTACTTTTACTAAAACGGCAGAAGTGTATTCAACAAAACCATTTGTTAATATTACTGAGTAAAATAGTTAATTCTAATAAAGTTTATTCGTTATGAATACTAAATCATTGCTGTTCAGTTCACCTTAAATATAATTGTTCATTTTTATCGAGGGGTGGTCGTTCAATCAACCATCAAAGCTAATATATCTAACAAAGACCAATCTAACTATATTGTTTGCAGTTGTAACCTGTACTCTCTAGTTGGTTCTACCACAAACATTCAGTTATTTTTATGAAAATAGCATTGCTGTGTTCAGCAAAACCATTTGTTAGCTTTTACTGAATAAAATAGTTTATTCCAATATAGTTAATCCATTGTCGGTCTGTCTATCTTTTTTTCCTTCTGTCTCTGTCTTTTACCTGTTCACGCTTAAACCATTTAACCGATTGAGATGAAATTTGATACAGAGATAGTTTGAATTGAATCCCGGGGCAGGACATGAGGATATTTTTTATCCCGGAAATCATTCCCTATAAGGGGATCAAATGGGGGCTGAAAGTTTGTACGGACCTACGATATAAACGAGTTCCATGCGGACGGAGTCACGGGCAGAAGCTGTTCATAATATACGAGTAAATACTGAGTCATTGCTATTTAATAGTTAACCTTTAATAATTGTTTTATCAAGGCATTTTCATAAATCCAATCATCACATCTGGCTTCCCATTCGCGAGCGCAGATCTTTCAGGATTCTGTGCACACTTTATACCATCTTATTTGACCCAGCTGCACCGGAATATCTTAAATCTAAATTTCAATTTGTTACACCCCGTCCCGGTTGCGAGCTACGTACATCCAGGAGTCTTAAACTCTCTGTCCTATTTCACCGTACTGGTTTCCTCTCAAATTCCTTCGCTGTTCAGGCTATTCGTCTGTGGAATGATCTCCCTCTTACCGTCAGGCAAGCTCAGAGCAAGTTCACCTTTAAATGCAAGTTGCGTAAGCATCTCTTATTAACCATTAAACATTGATGATCCTCATGATATCTTTGTTCGGGTACATTTAATTGTATGTATTTATGTAAGTATAAGTAAGTTTATATTGTATGCATTATATATGTATGTATATTAATTAAATTAATTGATTTGTGTTTCCATTCGAGTCTCTGTACTTAGGATCCTGCACCACTAAAGTTTCTGTTTAGCCCAATGGTTGACTGGTAGAGAATGCCTTAAGGCATTAAGTCCGCCAATTGTACTTCTATTTTTATATTTGTGCAATAAAGTTTAATTAAATAAATAAATAAATAAAATCTTCTATATCTAACAAAGACCAATCCAACTATGTCTTGTATGGACATACGGGAGGTTTAGAAAACTCCAAAATTATAATTTTGACTTTTTAATTTAAAAATCATTGTTTACAATTATATCGGATTGCAAGTGACAAGGCAAATATTCCTGACAGCCGGAAACGGAATTGTTTAAACTCCTGGAAATTTATGTTTAGCAACGTTATTTAGACATGTAGCTTTGCTTTTGCTTACACAAATCACCATGAAGCATCATAAGAAATTTGTGCACGGTCACCAAGTTCAAGTGCATACTTTGTTTCAAGAGATGACCACTTCAATTCTGTCAATGCGTCGCAGAGCTCTAATTCTAGGGCATTCACCTCATACATAATTAATTGTTCATTTTTATGGAAGGGTGTTCGTACAATCAATCATTAAAGCTAATATATCTACCGAAGACCAATCCAACTACACTGTTTGTAGTTGCCACCTGTTTTCTCGCGTTGGTTCTACCACAAACATTCGGTTACTTTTGCTAAAACAGCAGTAGTGTGTTCAACAAAACCATTTGTTAATTTTACTTAGTAAAATAGTAAGTTTTCATAAAGTTTATTCTTAATAAAAACTAAATCGGTGCTGTTTAGCTAACCATTAATAATAGTTTCTTTTTATCATGTTGTGTTCGTAAAATCAATCATCAAATCTAATATATCTAACAAATACCAATCCAACAATGTTATTTGTTGTTGCAACATGTAATGTCAAGTTCGTTCTACCACAACATTCGGTTACTTTTACTAAAACGGCAGAAGTGTATTCAACAAAACCATTTGTTAATATTACTTAGTAAAATAGTTAATTCTAATAAAGTTTAATCGTTATAAATACTAAATGAGTGCTGTTTAGTTAACCATAAATAATAGTTTATTTTTATCAGAGCGTGTTCGTAAAATCAATCAACAAGTCTACTATATCTAACAAAGACCACTCCAACAATGTTATTTGTTGTTCCAACATGTAATCTCAAGTTGGTTCTACCACAAACATTCGGTTACTTTTATGAAACAGCAGTGTGGGGTTTAGTAAAAAAAATTGTTAATATTAGCGAGTAAAACAGTTCATTCTAATAAAGTTTATTCGTTATAGATACTAAATCAGTGCTGTTTAGTAACCCTTTAATAATTGTTTATTTTAATCAGGTTGTGTTCGTAAAATCAATCAACAAATCTACTATATCTAACAAAGACCACTCCAACCATGTTATTTGTTATTGCAGCATGTAATCTCAAGTTGGTTCAACTACAAACATTCGGTTACTTTTACTAAAACAGCAGTAGTATGTTCAACAAAACCATTTGTTAATATTACCGAATAAAATAGTGAATTATAATAAAGTTTATTCGTTATTAATACTGAAGCAGTGCTGTTTAGTTAACCTTTAATAATTGTTTATTTTAATCAGAGTGTGTTCGTAAAATCAATCAACTAATCTACTATATCTAACAAAGACCACTCCAACTATGTTATTTGTTATTGCAACATGTAATCTCAAGTTGGTTCTACCACAAATATTCGGTTACTTTTATTAAAACAGCAGGGTTGTGTTCAGCAAAAATATTTATTACTTTTACTGAGTAAAATGGTAAATTCAAATAAATTGTATCCGTAATAAATACTAAATCATTGCTTTTTAGTTACACTATAATACTCATTTGTTTTAATCGAGAGGTGTTCGTGAAATCAATCATCAAATCTTATATATATCTAACAAAAACCAATCCAACAAGATTTTTTTGTTGTTGCAACTGGTACTCCTAAGTTGGTTCAACCGATAACATGTTTTATTTTAACAATATTAAACTGTTTCATTTTTAACCGACTTCAAAAAAGGAGGTTATCAATTCGAACTAATTTTTTTTTTTTTGTATGTATGTTACTCGATATCTCCGAGAACTGTGAACCGATTTTAATTTAAAAATTTTTAATCGAAAGGGTATAACTTCGAGTTGGTCCCGTGCGTTGAAGTTGGTTTTATTTTTTGTTATAATGAAATCAATATTTAGCAAAATTTGTTAAGAGTCCGCAGTAGGCTCGGCCGAATTTCACCTTCCCATACAAACGTAGTTACGCTCTCATTTTAAAACTATGTGTTGGATTGTGACGAAACTTTGCATATACAATGGCATGAGGTATATCTATGTCTGTAATTAGTTTACATGGTTCCAGTTTATAAAACAAACGAAATACAGCAAAAACAAGTTTTGTATGAAAAACTTAAATTCGCTGTATTTTTTTTACTATGGTATCTGAAGCCACATAAACTAATTACAGACCTGGATATACCTCATGTCATTGCACATGAAAATTTTCGTTACAATCCAACACGTAGTTTTAAAATGAGAGCGTAACTACGTTTGTATGGAGAATCGAGCTTACTGCAGACTCTTAATACGAATAATAAACGGATATATTCAACAAAGATAAATCAAATCAAAATTACTGTTCTGTTAAATTGTAATAATTAGTAAATTCGAAAACAAATCAGGTAATTTAAACATGTTAGTTTTGTACTAACTACCATAACTGTCATTAATATGAACCGATTCAGGAATCAGTAAATATTTTGTTGTATGTAACTAAACTATTGAGTAACTTTAAACAAATTTTTGGTTTAAATTACTGAATGCATACAACAAATCTAAATTTGTAATTTTAACCAAATTAGTAGGAACTTTTGTTGTCTAAAAAACCAAACTAACTGTTAAATATATACAAAACAGCATTTTACCATGACGTCCTTGTTACTTCAACACCGCGATTGATTTCAACTTAAAAGAATAGTTAATTTAAACATGACAGCTTTGTACTAATTACCATAACTGTCATTAATATGAACCGATTCAGGAATCAGTAAATATTTTGTTGAATGTACCGAGTCCTAACTAAAGTTATAAGTAATTATAAACAAATTTTTGGTTTAAATTACTAAATGTAATCAAACAATCAAATTTTGTAATTTCAACCAAAATGTTAAGTACTGGCTTCTGCGTATCAACCAAACTAACGGTTAAATTTACAAAATCTAATTTTACCATTTTGTCCTTGTTACCACAGCAAGTTTTTTTGTTATTCTAACTAAATAGGTTTGGTAAACGTAACAAAGTCATATTTGTTACTTGGAGCAAGACGGTTTTGTAGCGGTTTTGTTAAATTAACCAATTCCTAGTCAATTTAACCGACAAAAATTCAACCGAGATCCTTTTCGTTAAATCAACGTGTAGTGTTCTCTCAGTGTAGGACTCGGCCGTCTACCCCAATCTCGTCCAGCAATCCCTTACTTCACGGCCTCTGCAGTAATCTACTATTATCAAAGTTTTCCGTTGTGACACGAAAATTAACCATACAATTATATTGTGTCACAACGGAACTTTTTTCACTTCTTCGGTTTGCGTGGCTAAGTCTTTGGAGAAATTTGGAAGAATTTGGTCCTTACCCATGACTTCATGTACCATGTCTGTAGTGTGATAAAATATAATTAGAATAGAGTAGTTATATTGAATTTTGCGGATATCATCATCATCATCATCATATCAGCCGAAAGACGTCCACTGCTGGACATAGACCTCACCCAAAGAGTGTCACAATGACCGGTCCTGCGCCACCCGCATCCGGCGGTCTCCCGCGACCTTTACCAGGTCATAGTCCACCTTGTGGGGGGCCTACCCACGCTGCGCCTTCCGGTGCGTGGTCGCCACTCGAGAACCTTTCCGCCCCAACGGCCATCGGTTCTCGGACTTTAAATACCGTGTACATGATTTAATATCGTTTAAACTTTGTAAAATCCGTTCCGGTCCGGTCCGATGCGTGCCGTTTGGTGGAATATATCCTTAATGGCTAATGGATGCTCGCACAGTCTGAAAACCTGCACTGAATCATAATCTGAATCACTCACGACCAAATAAAACGGTACACTTTGTGCAGAACTGCCACCAGAGGGTGTACCTTTTTTTTGGTCTTGAGTGTTTCAGATTAGGTATGACTCAGTGCATGAATTCAGACTGTGAGCCCAGCCCTAACTAATGAAGATTTTAGAATACTGAATACAGTGGTAGTAATCATTATATTCTAATATCATAAATGCGCCAGTAAAACTCTGTCGCGTAAACTCGGGAATTCCGATTATTGACGCGGGTAAAACCTAGTTTTTTATAAAAGTAACTCTTGCACCAATGGTGTACGAGGGCTGCCTTTTAAGTTGTGTCGTTTGGAAAAACTAAAGACAATTTAAGTGTTAAATGGTATTTATTGTTTTTCAAAGTAATCACCGTGATATGTAATACACTTTTTCATTCGATCGAACCAGTTTTCGAAACACTTATTCCAGTCCGAAGTCGGGGTCTCCAAAATGGCCGTTTTGTATGCCTCAACCGCTTCTTCAGGCGTCTGGTACCGTTGACCACGAAGTCGTTGCTTGATTTTTGGAAAAGTAAAAAAATCGTTAGGGCTTAAGTCTGGACTGTACGGCGGGTGTTCCAGAATTTCGACGTTTTGCTCTTTTAAAAACGCAATAGTTTGCCGGGCGGTGTGCGAGCTCGCATTATCGTGGTGCAGTCTTATACGACGTCTTGGGTTATTTTTTCGAAACTCGCCGATGACTTCTGGTAAACAGACAGTGGTATACCAGTCAGCATTAACCGTTTTACGATCCTCGAGCACGATGGTGGCAACGTGGCCACTTTTCGCCACAAACGTGGCGACCATTTTTTTCGAAGTGCTCCGTGAGCGTATTACTTTGGTCGGTTTTGGCTCATCTTGGAACACCCAAACAGTCGACTGCTGTTTAGAATCGGGATCGTAGGCATATATCCAAGATTCGTCACCACTGATAATGTCGTAAACATGTTTCGAGTTTCCTCGGTTGAATTGTCGCAGAGTTTTGCGACACCATCGAACGCGAGCCGTTTTTTGGTCTTCACTGAGTAAATGTGGTATCCAGCGTGAGATCAACTTTATTACGCCGAAGTGATCATGCAAAATACTGTGAACACTGGTCCCTGAAATACTTAAGGAAGCTTCTATCTCACGGTATGTCGCATGGCGATCTTCGATGATCAGTTGCCGTACAGCATCAATGTTCTCCTGGGTTACGGCTGTTTTTGGTCGACCTTCACGATGTCTATCACCAAGACTAGAGCAACCACGTTGAAATTCTAAATACCAGCGTTCCACAGTCCGAAGGCATGGTGCTTTATCATTGAAAACCGTAGTCAACTCTTCGAAGCACTGAAGTCGCGTTAAGCCCCTTTTGAAGTTGTAAAAAATTATCGCACGTAAATTTTCCTTCGAAATTTCCATTTTCACAACTGACTTGTCAACTTTGAACGAACGCTGTACTAAAACGGTTGGGCCGATTTCGAATCATTCTTTTGTTTTCGAATTCTAAATTCAAATATTTTAACGTGACACTAGTTCTTTTTTATGCAATCACGGGAGGTTTGCAAACGACAGAACTTAAAAGGCAGCCCTCGTATGCATCTATTTTTATTACGAAAATCAAAAGTATAATCCACAGGAATGTCAACTATAGCATTAAAACTTTGTTATGTTTTTTTTCTGATTGTATAGGCATTTGAAATCTGCACGCGGCACCGAAAACGCTCTATATTAAACGGGCATAGACTATTAGACATCAAATAGACATGACGTCACAATAGTTATTTGTTATACAAGGGTGCAAAGTTGTATTTTACCCGCGAGTGTGGAGCTGAAACACAAGCAAGCGAAAGGATTCTATAGTTGAACCACGAGCGAAGCGAGTGGTTCTAAATTAGAATCCTGAGCGTAGCGAGTGTTTCAACACACGAGAAGTAAAATACATTGGCACCCGTGTGTAACACAAAACTTTTCACCTCACTGTAGCGATTAAAGTGCAACATGCAAAACAACTTTATTCAATTTAAATAATTATATTTATATTTTTTAACAGTAATAAATAGTAATAATAACATTAATAACGTTAAGTAATATCAAGTAGAATTTTGGGTATAAGTGCGAGTCGGGTTTTAATTTCCCCATACATTTTGAGACCCAGCGCCTGAATGAAGTCAACAAGCAATTCTTTAAAAGTTCTTAAATATTTATTTTATTCTGTTTTTAAGTATTTGTTGTCATAGCGGCAACAGAAATACATGAAAATGTTGTATTATGAGTGTTTTACGTTTTGTTATCTGTCAAAAGTCTCAAAGGCTACTTAAACACGCTCCAAGGTCAAATTACTTTCCCCACTAGTGGATAAAATGCGTTTTTGCTCACTTGTTTTAAAGGATAAAAGACGGTTTTCCGAGACAGTGAGGGGAAATCCATATTGTAGGCGCGTTTACTATGGAGTTAGTCATTAATTTGCAATTGTCTATACTTGTCATACAAAATATCATTTCTAATTCAATATTCTGTCTAACTGTTATGTAATTTCATCGAAAAAAAAAAGTTTATCACGACATAGTATAAAACAAAGTCGCTTCCCGCTGTCTGTCCCTATGTATGCTTAGATCGTTAAAACTACGCCACGGATTTTGATGCGGTTTTTTTAATAGATAGAGTGATTCAAGAGGAAGGTTTATATGTATAATATAGTACCCGTGCGAAGCCGGGGCGGGTCGCTAGTATTATATATTTATCTTGTATGATACTTCTACGTAATACGTATATCCGCATCGATTGAGTGCAATTTATTCCAAATCGAAGTCCCATGCATATTTCCTATTCTGGAAAACTTCCGTCAGCACTTGCTGCCGGCTTGACCTAATTGATCGATAGCATCAAGGCCTGTTGGAATAATGTATTATCGTCTGGAAGGTCGTTGCCCCGCAATCAGCCCGCGATCTTCGGCCAAGTCCGTCAGACGGCTATTTAGGTGCGTAGCACTCGTAGTAAAGACACGTCTGTGGGCGGAGATAGCGGTTTTCTTAGCTTGGACACCTTAAAAATCGGCCGGACCTGAACAAAAAGAGTTACAAACATTTTTTCATAGCGGCAATAGAAATACTAGATTACTATACTAAATTTCGATCAAAGTAGATTTTTTTTTAAATAATGGACGGATTTTAGAGGTTGAAATAAAAATACAAATACAATACAAAACATTTTGTTGATTTAAAAGACAGTGGTTTACGACAGGGCAAGGTTGAGGTCTCTCATGGACCTCATGTACACTCAGAGGCAATGAAAACGGGTCACTTGCCATGGATTACTTTACAAAGTGACCCGTTTTCATTGCCTCTGAGGTAGCGTACCTTCATAGTTCACATTGGGAGTTACACTCAGAGGCAATGAAAACGGGTCACTTTGTAAAGTAATCCATGGTAAGTAACCCGTTTTCATTGCCTCTGAGTGTATATACGTACTTACGTGAAATGAGGCTGAAATTTAGAATTTCGTTAGACAGACGTTTCTGCTTACGGTGCACGAGATACAGCCAGCAGACGGGCAGCTTAGTAAAAAAAAAAAAGCATTTATTCACGAAAAAACAGTCCTTTTTTACTAGTAATAGGCCCCCGTATTCATATTTTTTTACCGTCACCCGCTGTCATATGTTTTGTACCTTTGCTCTCAAACACAAATATTATAGTGACAGATAAAGACAGACGAATATTAACGGGATTTTAGCTGTAATAGGGTTGTACACTACAAATTTATTTAATCGTATGGCATACATTTTGGCCTTTAATTTTGTCACTCTTTAGTACCACCCAGGGGACACGTGCAGGGTTGTGGTAGGTAGCTCCTGCGGACCCGAGTCACAGTTGTCCCCCCTTTGTCAAGTGAGTGGGCAACTCGACTGTTAGAAGTTTTTAAGCCGCCCGAAGGCCTCTAACTCGGCTTAACGACTACTGTCATAGACAGCAGCCGGGATCAACTGCATAGCGTGCCTTCCAAAGCACGGAAGCGCTCATTTTAATTTAAAAAAACCACTCAAACATCAGGCGGTCACCCATCCAAAGACTGACCGCTGCCATCTTTGCTTAACCTGCGTTATCGTTTCCGACTCACAGGCGCCGCGAGGCTATGAACGCTTCTCTTTACTCTTAAGAACAGTAAGGGTACATGTTGGATCCCGACCGCAGACGGCAGCAGCAGACGACGTGTCGCGGCGACACGACGGGTTTCTATGTATTTCTATGACTGCGACGGCCGGCGACAATGTATTTCAAAGCGGACCCCGGGCTCCTTTAGACCACAACCGGGAATAACGCTAGGAGGATGATGTAGTACAAAAAAAAATCATACTGACTAATAAGAAAGAAAGAAAGAAAGAAAGAAAGAAGACATTTATTCACTACGCAAAAGACACACAGAGACAAAGGGAGTACAAATACAATACAATTTACACATAATGTGTGTGTCTTCGCGGCAAGGTAAAGGGTAAAAGTATAAGTAAGGGGGGGGGGGGGGGGGGGGGGGGTAAGGGTATAAGGTGGTTCTTTCAAATCGTACTTCCTACATTTTTTTTCCTTTGCAACTTTTCTTTCGATTTCGGTGTTTATTTATCGCTCGTGTTTGTAGTCAAGCGTGGAATTGCAACTGTATTTTCATCATAGGCCTCAAACATCTTGACTGATGATTTAAATAGCGTCCGTACGCGAGGGACAACGCCTCTCGTGACTATGTAAGCTAATCCGGGATCGGCACTTGCGTCCACATTTGTGACACGCGAATTGAGGGGCCGTATCATTCAACCTCTGAAAACAGTGAGGGTGAAGTGTCCTCTCCACTAACGCTACATCGCTTTTTGTTGACGCAGGGTTGCCCAGGACCTACGCCACCCTCTCGACCTCCTCGTGGCCCGCAGGAAAGGCATGCCAACACAGTGTAATTACGTAACATGGCGTACGTGACGAGAGGCTATGTCCACACGCGTTGATCGTGTCGTCATAGATTACCGCGTGTTTTCAAACAAACCTTGACAAGAGAGCGTAATTGCACACTGGTGTTTTAATAGCTCGTTTGGACATACACGGGTTTTTCTGTTATGTTGCTTCCGGTGTTCTTCCGTGCAAGGAGTTTTAAACAAAAGGTTTTTTGTACGTTCTTCTGTTTTATGAAATACTAGCTGCGTCTTACAGATACGAGTAGAGCAGGTGGAGCTGTTTTAACATTAAAAAGTAGTTCGTTTATGCAGAACTGCAATATGTACTTACCTACACGATTTTATTGTATCAAAATTGTTGTAGATTTGCCGTCGCATTTCTCAATGTCACAGTGAAATTTGAATATGGCTGTTGGTGTATATGTCGGCGGCCGATCGTAAAATCCGCCAGATCACGAAATTCCTAGGCATATCGTGAAACGCCGCCATTTCATGATTTGGCTAAAGGACATCCGCCATATCGTTCAAAACTTAACGTTTAACGATTTGTCTAATGACGTTTAGGCAGATCATGAAATTCCTAGGCATATCATGAAACGCCGGCATTTCATGATTTGGCCAAGCCAGTGACGTTTAGGCTGATCATGAAATTCCTAGGCATATCATGAAACGCCGGCATATCGTTCAATACTCACCGTTATACGTAAGTAGGGTGTCCAAAATTGAATTAGGTAAATTAAAAAAAATAAGAAGTGCGGACTGATAATCTCCAGCGAGTCGACGCCACCCCGCTGCGCGGGGTGTCTATTTCTGGTCTGAGGGACACAAGTGAACCCTAACCTAACCGACCTAAGACAGAGTTCGCTTATGACAAACTATTTTTGTCCGCCCTGATTATTAGCCCCCAACAAAAACGGCCGCCATCGCATGTGCAGCGCCACCAGTGGCCAAGAAAGAAACTATTTTACGATGTGCCCGCTATAGAGCTAGGAATATCGACGAATGCGTTGCTCTAATCGATCTGCCGTATTGTTTATCAGGCACATCGTGATAAGCCTAGCCGACTTTTAGGCATATCATGAAATGGCGCCGTTTCACGATATGCCTAGGAATTTCGTGATCTGGCGTATTTAACGATCTGCCGCCGACATATATGTACACTGCCAAATGTTTTTAAATTTATTAGTTAACATTATATTGTTCAGTATTAAGTTTCAATTATTACTGTGATATGGTTGGATGGACTCTGTATGAGGACATGTTTATTTTAGATATACTTAAAATTCGTCGAATCAATTATTCCATCTATCTAGTCCATCGGGAATATTAACCGGCACTGTCGGTGCGATCATGCTGGTACAACTAGGCCCTGGCATGAGGGCTCCATTGAAATGCTAAACTATATACGTAAGCTAAGGCTAAGCTATAAGGCAGGCACGTAAGTGCAATAGTTACAGTCGACGTTAAGGGGGTGAATTGGACATTATCGCGTGCTTTGAAACTCCATTCTGACTAGATTAAGAAACAATAAGGTCTGATTTTCAGATATATGATTCTTGACTATATGATTGTTTATCTGGTTTGATCGATACATGATTGCTTAAAATTTCCTTGTTAGAAAAAAATTCCAAAGTTGGGTCTGTATTTTCCTTTTTTTACACAGCCTACTCAAACGATACATTATTTTACGACACAATCAAGTTAATACTATAGTATTTTATCACATCTAAAATCACACTTGATGAAATTGAAATAAAACTTCACTAAATTTATCGAAATTTGTCCATAAGAGCCATTCCCGAAGAGTGTTGCATCTCTGCAGCGGAAGGCATAAGCGTGTCTTTGTCAAGGGGGGGCGTGGTCGACTCGAATCAAGGCATCCCCTTAAAGGTATTTATTTATACACTTTTGCATCGTATTCCATTGTAACTAGTGGATCTGTGAGCTGTAAAACTCGAGAGCCATGCAGTCTTAAAAAAAAACGACACTGACTCGACAAATAAATTCTGTATATAACTAACGAACTTGTGCACAAAATTTCTCGAGAATCGCATTAGAAATGCGACCTGTAGAGAACACCTAGACAGACAAACGATTTTCAGCCCAAACTGAAGCACACAACTTCGTTCGCTTCGCTCGCTCGTTCGATTAACACACATCATACTTCTTGTATTAATTATCCGCTCGACACGCAATACATATTCAGATAACCTTATCGCAACATAAACCACTTATTTCATCATTCTTGTTGCTGCACTTGGTTCTTAGGGCGATGCTGTATGAAAGGCTTAGGGTCAGCTCACACCGAAACGCGACGCGACGCGACGATGCAAAAAGAGGCCAGTGATTTCGCGCATCGTATAATTGTTGGCAACACAACGCCTCGCTGCGCAGCGAGACGCCGCGCGGTGCAGCCGAACGTGTCTACTCGCCGCTAGCTTCCACCCCCAGTCTACCATTTGCAAGCGTATGAGAACGACGGAAATAGTAGAGACAGGTCGCCATAGCGGCCTCAGGCTGCGCCTCGCGATCGCGGCGTCGCGCTGCGTCACGCGGCTTCGTGCCGGCGATGCAGCGCTGCGACGCGATGCACCGCTGTACGCCGTCAGGCATCTCGAGGCGCAACGCTGCGGGGCTGCGCTTCGCTTACTCTGAATTCTCACAATGAAATGTGTACCTTTTCGTGTAGTAAATAAAGTATATTTTGAGTCGCCCTATTAAAAAAAAGCGCGCAGCGTCGCGTCGCGTCGCGTCTCGGTGTGAGCTGACCCTTAGACATTTTCCACGGTAACTGTGTTCAAGGACATAAACCTAAGAGTTCCTGGTTGAGAATTTGATCGAGCGACCGCTTCGATAGCTTAGTTGGTCAAGAGCGGCCCGGTCTGCCGAAAGGTGTCCGGTTCGAATGCAGTTTGGAGCTACTTTGTTTAGTATTTAATGACGACTTCGTTAGCTTAACATTTTACCGAACGTCTGATAAGTGACAGATGACAAAAAAAAACACATTCAAATCGGTCCATCCGTTTGGGAGCTACGATACCACAGACAGATACACAGATACACGGACACACAGATATACAGATACACAGACACGTTAAACTTATAACACCCCTCTCTTTGCGTCGGGGGTTAAACATATGGGCGCATACAACTTACTCATAAATATGTCCATCGCTCTATGTCAGCGGATTAAGGCGCCGTAGGTTCATGGTCTTCTCTCCCTCTCACTGAGCAAAAGCGTGAGCGAGATGGAAGTGCGTGCTCGGAAGCGCGGATATCATGTTTTTTAATTTTAATTTTTTGCCCGTTTAAATAAATATAAATGTAATCACTGATTTCCCTCGAACATGATATTGCCGATTTTTAGAAACAATTTTAATATTTATAGCTTTTGTGCATAATTTGTTACGAATATTTTAAGTGTATTTTTGTGTATTTTAGACCTATGTTCGTGATTTTTTTTCTATCGAGCGAAATTTGCTTAATCATGTTTCGAATCACTGATCTCGCTGCAGAAAAGCCTCAAGATTACTTTTCGTATTTTTTTGAAACCATATTATTATAAATAGACTCATTATATTGTTTCAAAAACTCTGTTCGCTTAACTTCGCTGAACCTACGGCGCCTTAAGTTTTAGGTACATATTTATGAGAGGATTAAATCGATACATAGTTTTGCAGTTGACTGTACACTAGCGTGCACGTGGAGACGTTAATGTATGTTTTCCGACTTTGTATGACAATAATGTTTTATACAATCGTTTCACAACAAAAAAAATATACAAAAGTTGAAGCAATGACGCGTAGTTTCAGTGTCCGAGAGGCAACGGGATGGATCAGTTTGGGTTGCACAGGGCGGTTCCACAAAACTTTGGTTGCTCAATTACCGCGAGCCATCCGGTTGTCTCGTGGACACTGTAACAACGCGTCATTCATTACTCTGAATAAATGAGGGTTCTTGTCGAGTATTGCAGTCCAGCCTAATTAAAGCTGCAAACGCACAGAGAGCGGTGGCGGGGCGGCGCGGTGCGGCGCGGAGGCGGTACCGGTTGTAATGTTCGAGCTAATATGAAAGGATCCGCACAGAAAACCGCGCCGCGCCGCGCCGCTCTGTGCGGATCCTTTCATATTAGCTCGAACATTACAACCGGTACCGCCTCCGCGCCGCACCACGCCGCTCCGCCACCGCTGTCAGTGCGTTTCGGCCTTAAAGAACGTTAGTTGTATGTGTATTTTTTTATTAATTTATAAAGAAATAATACCTACATTCTTATAATGAATACCATAGTATTACAGACATTGATAAGACCTGTGCGCAAATTGTAAGTAGGTACGTATTTGACCACAATATCACTCGATAGTGAAGTGTTAGGTAGAGGATGTAACTTCATACCCAGATTATACCTATTCATTCACTCTCCATATTAAAAGATCCACGTTATATCATTCTAGAAAAAGCCGTATAAAATATACTTTTCAGTAGGTACACTATGACAATTGCTGGTTCGTATATCAGCCGAAAGACGTCCATTGCTGGACATAGGCCTCCCCAAGGTGTGCCACAATGACCGGTCCTGCGCAGCACACGAATTGTTGTTTACGCGATCAAATCTACTAACCCAGTCCACATTCGTCGCGGAGTCATTGTGTTACTCTTTGGGGGAGGCCTATTCATTTTTAAATACCTATCCAACAATATATCACACGTTAATTAAAAAAAAAAAACACTCGCTACGTTACGTATAGGGGAGGTTACCCTAATAAAAAAAAATGTCACTTTTTATTTTATTTTACCACTGTCGGCGTGATCGATATACATATTAGTATCAAATTTCAGCTTTCTAGTGCTAACGGTTACTGAGATTATCCGCGGACGGACGGACAGACAAAGCGAAACTAAGGGTTCCTATGGGTACCCGTGGGTGGGTGGGTATGTCCAGCCGTGGACGTCTTTCAGTTGATTTGATAATGATGATACAAGACAAACGTTGTTTACGCTGACATACCATAGAGGCTTCGAGTCGTATCGTCGGTTCTCGAAAAAGCGAGTATACACCGAGACATTGACCCAGTCCACATTCGTCGCGGAGTCATCGTGACGTCACGCGTGACTCACTGTGTACCGGCCTTGTTGGTGACGTAGCGTGTTATTACGTCATCGTGAGAGTGTAAACAAAACACGGTCGGGTTGCCTTGTGTGGACACCTCTGTTGTGCGCGGCGCGTATTAAAACAAATCCAGAAAAGTGTTGTATAAGACGCATTGAAATTACAGACCTTTGGTTTCATTGACAAAACTTTATCTATTCGAGTAGGCAGTCATATCATCTTTATGTCCCAAAATTCCTTTGTATGTCCGGATATCCAGATGTCCGGCTGTTCTCATCGCCCAGGTCGCATTTCTCAACCGATTCGCGTGACATTTTGGTAAAAAAAAATTTCAGTTTTTGAAATTTAATTTAAAAAAACAAACATCTTCAAGTTCGCGTGTTCTACTGGCCACAGAGCCACTAGTTATTAGATGATTCATAAATTCTGGTGTACCCGGAATTAAGATTAGCATCGATTTTCATGAGTGGGTTGTATTTTTGATGATGCAAAATATATAGGTTTCGCGAAACGTGGGAAAAATTATCAAATTGTAATCAATACTAGTGAAATATAACTTTGTTTGGGGCAGCGAACGAAAAAACCATAAAAGTCTAAGTAGCGCCGCAAAATGACCCCACAGAATGGGTGCCATTGCCAGTATGCGGGGATGGGGGCGGGGTGTCAAAACGATGCCAGACAGCCGTTTAGTTCGACCAAGCGCTTACCGGGTTGTAAGCACGTGTTTGGCTAGAAATTTGTGAGGAGCTCGCCTTCTATGGTTTTTTAGTTCGCTGGGCGGGGGTAGATAATTGCCGAAACTACTGATCGGATTGCAAAAACTCTGCACCAGTCTATGAAATGGACCTTTGGTTCGAGATCTGCGTAACACCCGGCCGAGTAGTGCGGAGCTCTGTAATTTTGTATGTACAATACATTAAGAGGTACACTCGTACAATAAACAGATATACAATGGACAGTTATCGAAACAAAGGCTCTTTGTGCATAGAAGATATATTGGTTAGTTAAAAATGTACTATGTATAGTATACCGAATCATGCGTAAAAGCCTAAACAATAATCCTTCTATGATTATACATTTATGCAAAAGGTTTGGATGTTTGTTACTCAATCACGATTAAAAGGCTTGACCGATTTTGATGAAATATAGCACGAAGATAGTTTATAGCCTGGATTAAAATATAGGATAGTTTTTATCCCGGGTCCACGCAGACGAAGTGCTTGCTTCTTTCGCGCCTGCGACAGACGACTGACAGACTCCAACCGCCATTCCAGCATGGCTTTACTAAGAATAGAGGAACAGGCACGCAAATACTTCGTACCGGAAAGTTCATAACGGATGCCTTAGAAGCAAAAGAGAGCGTGGCCTTGGTGTCGACTGATCTTTCGAAAGCCTTCGACTCCATAAATCACGAGGGTCTGACAAAGAAACTTCAAACAGCCGACGCGACGCTCCAAATAATATTATCAAAATAATAGAAAATTACCTGAACGGTCGAGAAACCTATGGACGTTTTAGAACCACCAACGGCGAAGAGAAAGCGGTGCCACACGGAGTTCCACAGGGCTCTATTCTGGGGCCAATCATCTTCAACATGTATGTGCATGATGTTTGAGACCAACGAATGCGGATCCGCGGACTAAAGCTTTCTCAATACGCCGATGACCTGTGCATACTCAATAGATCTCCGGAACCGAACAGCGCGACGAGCCGTGCGGGCTGGGCCGCCGAAACTGTCATCGATTACTACCATCGATGGGGACTGAAGTGCAACAGAGAAAACCGAGTGTGCCATGTTCACTCACAAGAGAAAGTACCGCAGAACCATTCGCATCAAAAACGAGGTAATGCAATATAAAAACAGCATAAAATATTTGGGTGTACACCTAGACAAGACCATGACCATGGGTGAACAGACTGACTACGTAGTGCAGAAAGTACGACGGGCGCGCGGTGCTCTAGCCTCCATTATAGGCTGGCACGCTAAGACGGATCTGACGGTGAAACTGGCTGCCATTCAGGCCTGTCTACTTCCAATATTGGATTATGGCGTGGTACAATTACTCTCACGTTACAGTAAGAGCAACCTACTCGGAATTGAACGCCAATATCGAATGGCTCTTAAGACTAGTGGACAGTTCCCAAAACGCCTAGAAACCTCCCTACTCTGGGAGATGCACAAGAGCTAAATGAAGACATGCTGCGCCGATTCAGGGAAATGCACATTGCGGATCTAGATACCCCTGGTAACGCCTACATCGGAAATTAATTCAGTACGCACACACTAACAAGCACACAGCACAAACAACATGACACTTATACAGATCTTTCAGACAGACATAGGTAGATTGTAAGTAGCTGACACACCCGCAGGCCGAACACACCACCGGCATGATGGACATAATGTAGAACATAAACTAGAGAAATAAACACCTTTCTAGTCTATTCTGTTCTATTCTACGAAGTCGCGGGCGGAAGCTAGTAATATATATATAGTCATGCGTTATGATGATGCGTTGAGCGTGGTGCATCTCATGGGATCCCCTTCATTGGCATAATTTTTTTTAGACTAATATAGTTTCGCATAATTGATTTGGCATAATTTCTATTGGCATAATAATACTGTCGCATAATAATACTTTGGCCTACTACTTTGTTTGGCATACTATGGTTTTAGAATAATTTTACTTGGACTAATTTGTATTCGACTAATACTCATTATGCATACTATTGTATGGGCTAATAATTATTTATCATATCTGTTTTGAAGCATAATTTCTATTTTATAAATAAATAAAACACAGTTTCGTTGTTAGCATGCATTTACACTTTTCGTGGACGCGGATTATTGGGTCGTGCATTATCAGGGCGGATAAAAATGGCTTGTCATAAGCGAACTCTGTCTTAGGTCGGTTAGGTTAGGGTTCACTTGTGTTCCTCAGACCAGAAATAGACACCCCGCGCAGCGGGGTGGCGTCGACTCGCTGGAGATTATTAGTCCGCACAGATGACCGTCCCAATGTACATGGATTATCAGGCTGTACATTATTGGGCCGTGCATTATGCTTTCATTGCTTTGTGTAATGCATGATTTTATTTTTTAGGACACAATTTTATGCGTTTTGTAATGATGCCAAGTAATTATTATGTCTTTTTGTATTTATGCTATCTGATGTTAGTCTTTGTGATGATTATGCTATTTTCGTTTATTCTTTTTAATTTTATGCCTAAAAATTTATGCCATAACATGATTAGGCTTAACGCTAATTCGGCTATAAAAAATTATGCGTTATTATATTATTCCAAATGATTTTATGCGATCCAATAGAGAACCGCATCTCATACATATAGCCTAGCTACACAACACATCCTCAAATCAATAAAGGGTCGCTGTGGTTCTTCTGGAATCGCAAGCGTCCATATGCTACGGTGTCTGCTTACCATCAGGTAGACCGGAAGCTTGTTTGCCACCGTCGTAGTGTATAAAAAAGTCGATGTAAACTGTGGTAGACAACAGACGATCTGATCGCTAAAGAGACAAGCGGCTCTACTAAAGAATATCACTTTCGTAACTCCATTATCACTTTCGCAACCGGACTAAAAATGGAACAATTCACCAGAAACCGACAGAATTCGCTAGGCGTGTAAGTTCATACTACTGCCCGCCTAGCGGGCTCAGCCGGCATCTGAGCAAACATTACGAGTGCCCGCTAGGCGGGTTCTTGGTTGCGAACGTGTTAAACCATGTTACCGCGTTAATGATCTCATACCCCACTATCTTTCTGCCGCATATGCTACTCGTACACTAGAAGATGAAGATGCTCTAACACCTCCCTCTCGTAGTCAGCACCTCCGAGTCTGTGCAGCAGAACTGCTGGCTTGATAAGTCACTAGAACAGAACATAACAGTTACCGCGTAGAGCCATTTGTACTTAAAGTGCGCTATTCACTACACGAGCTGTCGCTCACACGCTCCACGAGCGATCTATCGCACCCATACATGTACCTCGTCGGCTCGCGAGCCGTTGCCGTACCGTGGATTCGGCTATGGACTTGTCGCCAGCGACAAATCGCGCAAATGACGTGTGATTGGCATACCTCGTTGAGATTTTCACGCCGCCGGTTCTTCTCGTGGTAGAGGTTTTCTTTCCGAGCCGGTGATACTAAGTTCATAGTAGATCGACATTCATAAGGTGCACATTATGACATATAAATTGGGTATTTTCCTCATCTTGTAATTTATAACGTGGTGTTGCTATATTGAATATCAATGTATCAATTATATGGACTATAATTATCATTCGTTTTTTAAACGTGACAATCCTTCTTAAAATATGTGTTTGGCATATTAATAGTTTAGAAAATATTATGTTATTGTGTGTAATGAATGACGATCCTTTTCGGGAGATAGTAATATTTTGTATTTACAGTTGACTCATTAAGATTTATTATTAAAATTGACGAACATGATAGAAATTCTTGTACTCTTGACATTTATGCAAATTTATATCGTAATTTTTATCGTGTAATAAATAAATCTAATCTAAAATCTAATCTAATCTTATCATAAAAAGATATGCGACTTCAAGGTTTCAACTATAGATGTATTTTTATGAAATATACCAATAGAATCCTAACACTTAATAAATAAAATATTGTATGCCAACTATGTAGGTACTTAAACGCAGTATTTCACGGCCAAAGAAGTAATTTACGTGATTTGCCATATAGCGATTAGTACGAAGATAATGCCAAGCGAGGGCCCGCCTTTTTTGCCCCATAAAAACATTTGATCCACTCTGAAAAATGGTTCGAATGGCACCGTGAAATAGTTCTGTCAAGTGGCCAATTCCTTAATTGCAGAATAAATAACTTTGACTCTACTCACGACTCACCTCTTTATTTCCAGGTGTCGTTCTCAGAGATGCCGCCGAAGGTGCGCGTGATGCGCGTCTGGGCGTTTGCCGCGCGGCAAGCGCGCCGCGGCAACTGGGAGCAGGACGCTATGGACCGCGACAGGTTCAAGAGGAAGTGAGTATCAGTGTTGGGTAGGACATGAAATTTAAATGAGTTTGTATGAGCGCCTCATTTTCAAAAATGAGGTGGTACAACGTCCTACTTCAAATGAGGTGAGGCACCATCTAATAATTAACATTTATCGGAAGTAAAAACAAGGTTTTTTTGCAAGTGTAGTGTATAATACGACGACCGGTTAGTCTAGTGGGTAGTGACGCTGCCTACGAAGCTGAAGGTCCTGGGTTCGAATCCCGGTAAGGGCAAATATTTACTGATGAGCATGAATATTTGTTTCTGAGTCATGGATGTTTTCTATGTATTTAAGTATTTATATCTATTAAATATATCGTCGTCTAGTACCCATAACACAAGCCTTATTGAGCTTACTATGGGACTAGGCCGATTTGTGTAAGATTGTCCCCTAAATATTTATTTAAAAAAAAAAAAAAAAAAAAAAAAAACCACCAATTACTCTCATGTTCAATATTCTTACTCACCTTCCTCCACTACATACAATATTGTATTGTAGATGGGGGAAAGTTAGGCGCGAGTGGCGAGTCTGGAGCTCGAGGGGCGAGGCTTTGAGGTTTGAGGGATACATGAAGCGCGAGGTGATGACCGAGCGAGTGAGGAGCGAGGCGGTGCCTCGTGAGGAATGAAGTAGTACATTTTTCAAGCGTGAAGTGATGCGACATTTTTTTATTTTTTTTTATTTTTTTTATTTATTGATAGAAACAAACGGTCATATACAAAAATTGTGTACAGAAATGTTGTTAGAAACTTAAGACCTACAGTTTCCTTGAATTGTAATTGTGCTAAATACAATATTTAAATAAAAAAAAGTTTACATTAGTTTACAGTATTTAGTAATTACATTTTTGAATAGTACCATACAAGCAGTTAGAAAGAGAAACAAGAAACAATACAATTACATGTAGTACCTACATAATTTTACAATGTGTTATACACTAAGTAGTTATAACTACAGTTATAATCTTAGAAACTGGTGAATTACATTGCTAATCATTTGAACAATTTCTTCAAAGATATTAATATTATACTACTATTAAAAATATCAAAAATTGTTAATTTTAAATTTTCATTAAAATGTCTGCAAGCACGTCTGATAAACATATTACGAGCGTAGCATGTTCTGCTAGTAGGTATAAAGAACAATTCCTTTCTGCGACATTGACGAACACGGGCACGAGGGACTTTGAGATAAACCATTTGAAGTAAGGAAGGGATTTCTAATTTTGAATTTAGTATTTTAAATAATAAAACAGAGTCTACGCAGCGCAGTCACGCCGATCGCTCAGTGACTGCATTTTATGGCGTTGTAAAGAGTCAGAGTAATTAATTAATTATGAAATGAGTATGACAAATGAGGTGCCTCACGAGTAACCCAACACTAGTGAGTATCATCAAACTAGAGTTTTCCCTGTTGTGTGCTAGAGCTCACCCAAAGGGGGGAGCTACGTTGGTAGTTTCTCTGCGCGATCGCATCAGAAATGAGGCTATCCGCAGCGGAACCAAGGTAACCGATACGGCCCTCCGAATCGCTGAACTTAAAGCTGCAAACGCACAGAGAGCGGTGGCGGGGCGGCGCGGTGCGGCGCGGAGGCGGTACCGGTTGTAATGTTCGAGCTAATATGAAAGGATCCGCACAGAGCGGCGCGGCGCGGCGCGGTTTTCTGTGCGGATCCTTTCATATTAGCTCGAACATTACAACCGGTACCGCCTCCGCGCCGCACCGCGCCGCTCCGCCACCGCTGTCAGTGCGTTTCGGCCTTAGTGGCAGTGGGCGGGGCGCGTTGCACGTAGAACCGATCGCCGTTGGGGCGGAAAGGTTCTCGAATGGCTAATGACTCGACAATAGAGACGTGTTCAGATATTTGTGAGCACTGACCGCTCTGATATATCTGATGACGACTGTACCTACTCATTCTCCTATCGGTTCGCCCGGTTGTATCCTCAAGGAGCTGCCGGGACTGCTTTGGCAACTATAATACCATGGGCAGGCAGTAGATTTACGAAAGCGACTGCCATCTGACCTTCCAATCCAGAGGGAATCCTTGTACCTATATAGGCTGATGATCATTTGGACCAAGCTACTTTCTTTTTGCTCGTTGCCACGGTTACGGTTATTAAAAAAAAATGTATATTGGACAAAAAATAAATACAATATGCTTATCACGACCCTGTGTCCTGACCCCGTATCATGGTCGGCCTTATCACGCGATAAGTGATAAGATAGGAGCGTCGTCTCGTTCTATCGAACGGTGTCAGCCAGTGACGGACGCTCTATCGTGTCACTTATCGTGTGATAAGGCCGTCCATGCTACGGGGTCTGAGCTAGGAAACCCTGTGTTACAGAACCCAGTTTCGTATCAAAAGTTTTTACACAAGTATATTATACGTTCTACAGAGCATCAGTATCTTAAATTAAATCTACTATAATTATTTTAATATCCTTCACAATTTTAGATTAACATTTTGTTTGCATTGTGTGTGTGTTTAATTAACCACAAAAATTAACCATAGAATTGTATGGCTAATTTTCGTGTCACAACGGAACTTTTTAACTAATACCGATTAATTAACCAGGCTAACTACTTGCCAAGAATTTGGTCCTCACCCTAATAGGGTTTAAATTCACCAAAGTTCAGGTTTTGTGACAGTCGTTAACTTATTTCAAGAAAGGGCACCCGGCTTAGGCTTCTACTATGCACGCCAGGTGTCCATATTACGAGTATAATATATTTTCCAAGATACTGGGAATAACCCCATGTTAAGGGGCTACCCGAGGTTTTCATCGATTTTTGACAAGTTTTGAATCGTATCTACTACTTTTGCACTACAGATAGAATCATAAATCAAACGGCTATCGGTTCTTCAATCTTTTATCTCCATTTTGACAGACCGGATTTTGAAACAAATTAATAGGTACTTAATTTTGTATGATTTTTTTAAACATTGTCTAAAAAAACACTTATTTCGCATCTCTATTGACGTGAAAGATCTAACATATACGAAATCTACAAATTTGGGTTCGTCTATGACGTCTCTAAAAACTGGCAGAGGGTTTTAATTTTAAACCAATTAACACAAAAGTTATGGCCAGAAAACCAGTTTTTTGGCCTAAAATTGTTCAACGTTGATGCCAAATATCTCGAAAACAATGAAGTTTGAAGTAAATATGGGATACTATATTGCTTAAAGCCGTTGTTGTTAATATAATAAGCTACAAAAAACATTAGAATACTAAGGGATTCAGATCGAAGGTCATTGGCGTATGGGAGCCTCTTAAGAACTCTGTCATATCGAGCGCGGGCCCGCCGCGGCATACAGTCTGACATAGCTCATGACGTTACAGGCATTCCGTTTCGAACCGCTCCGCCCCGCTTCCTAGCATGTCGTTTTAAAATGAGAACCAAAATACGTTTGTATGGAGAGTCCAGCGTCCTGGCGACCTTTAATGTTCTCCTTTCTATTTCCAGGATAGCTGACGTGGACATGGCAGTATCATGGGTCCTGAAGCCCCAACATCGTTCCCGGGTCATGTTTCAACGGTTCATGCCGTGGTGGAACGCGCAGAGACGGCTGGAGTTAGCGGAGAAGAAGAGGAAGATCGAAGAGGAGAAGATCAAAGAAGAAGAGAGGAAGAAGGAGGAAGAACGATTGAGAAAGGAAGAGAGCATTAGAGCGGAGCAAGAGACAGTAGAGGTTAGTGGAGATAATTTTGATGAAAATAGTGTACATGAGAAAGTAAAAGATGCAGTAATTCTTAATGGCACTGTAAATGATAAAAATTGTGAAAATGACTCAAAGGGAGAATTAGAAAAAATAAAGGTAGCAGCGGAGAGCGAAGTAATTGGAAAAGTTGCTGTTAATGTAAAAGATGTAAATAGTGTAAACAGGGGTAAAATTGATGTAAAGTCGCTGGCGAAATGCGACTTTTATGAGAAGTCAGATAAATTAAATTCTAGTAACGCGAATTCCATAGAGATAACGTCCACAGTCGCTGTAGACACATGACATGACACTACTGTCATTTTATACAAGGCCTTGGAGAATAATTGGAAAGTTTAAAAATCTACAAAAATATTAAGGCGTTGACGATGAATTTGACAATGTTATGTTTATGTATATTTAGGTTTCGGTTTAAAGTATTTTTGATATGGTAAAAATGCGTTCTAAACATGAGAAATCTTGAGTTTTTTGCCACTTATAATTAGTAGAAGCCATTAAAGGCATATTTATATAGAAAAAATAGGGTACAGGCTTGAAAAAGTAAGTTGTAACTGAAATAGAACTCAACACGTGGTTCAGTGCATATTTCTTGTTTCAATATTGATATACACGCTTTTTGAGGCCCACTTGGTACCCTTGTACTATGAGTGAAGAGTACAATGGTACAAACGACAACACTGTTAACTGACCGTCCTGTGTTTATATAGAACCTTATTACAATGCACTTAAGGTGCACCGATGGTCAGTTAGCTGTGTTGTCGATAGTACTCTTATTCAGTTAGATTAAGAGTCCGCAGTAAGCTCGGCCGAATTTCATCTTCCCATAAAAACGGAGTTTCATTCTCATTTTAAAACTACGTCTTGGATTGTGACGAAACTTTGCATATACAATGACATGAGGTATATCTATGTCTGTAATTAGTTTATATGGTACCAGTTTATAAAACAAACGAAATACCTACAGCAAAAACAAGTTTTTTTTATGAAAAACTTAACATCGCTGTCTTTTTTTTAATATGGTATATGAAGCTACATAAACTGATTAGAGACGTGGATATACCTCATGTCATTGTACATGCAAAGTTTCGTTACAATCCAACACGTAGTTTTAAAATGAGAGCGTAGCTACGTTTGTATGGAGAATCGAGCTTACTGCGGACTCTTAAAATACGTTTTTTGGCAGTATGTGGTTGACGCATCTACCGAGACTAAGACGTGGAATAAATTAAATAACATCCTTCAATTATTTTTGATTTGAAGATTAATAGAAACCCTAAGAAACCTGTACACTATTTTTTTTTTATCTAAATAATGTTTCTAGTAATGATTTTAGTGTTTAGTGCGCATCTAGCAGCGAAGCGCTCTCTCCGCTGAAATCTTTGATAGATCTAAATAAATGATTGGCCAAAAGTATTAGGTAACCTTTTGGTTTCTATACATAAAACTATAATACTACGATTATTGCAAGTATGATACTGTTTAGTTAGTTTCTTCAGAGTTAAATACGCGTTAATTTAAATTCAAGACCCCTGTTGGTTTTTTTCTTGATGATCGTTACTCTGTAGTTACTATGGGAAACCTGACGGACAAAATATACAATACAATACAAATTCTCTTTATTGCACACCTCACACAAACAAAGCAGTTAGGTAGACAACAGGCGGTCTTATCCTGAAGAGCGATCTCTTCCGGACAAACTTATAAATAAATCATATACTTTAATTTTATCTCGATTTACTATAAAAACCACAGTGTCTAAATGTTTTAAAGTGTTTATTATGTCATAAACGAGTTTTCTAGGTTTTTAAAGTCTTTAATGATTTTTTTTTTGTTACATTACATTACATACACTACAGAAAAAGTTGTGCTTAATACTTTTGGTCACTGTTATTTTATATTACACAATCGTATAATAACTTGTAACGATTGAAAGTTAATTTCATAAATATTCGGATTTTACAAAGGGTTTTATCATGTTTAGCTGCTAAGTTGTTATATTTTATCGATTATGAATTTCTAGTAAAACATAAATACTTTTTATTGTCACAGCAAGAGGATGCTTGAGTGCCTAAAATTAGAGCTTTGGTTCTTATTTTAGTTTTAAAAAGATTTAGTTACATTAGTAAATTAGAAAAGGGGGCCGAAACGTTGAGGTAGCATATTTACGTGATTCAAACTTTTTAAAATATTCGTAAAAGCTTGAAAGAAACAAATATATAAAGCATACAGATTAAAATATTGTGTAATATGTATAACAATTCAATGTTTTAATTTGTATACCAATCTTGTATAAAAATAATTTTAAAAGTGTATCATAGGCAGTACATAGACAGATGTATATAAAATATAATATATGTATATTCCTTTAGAGACAATGTATATAAATTGTATGTAAGAAACTTGCCTTTCGCTATGTAATAAATAAATGGAAAATATTTTCATACAAAAATTGTATGTTCTGATTTAAATGTTGAAAATACGCCAATGATCGAGGCATGTAAAGTTTCTAATATACAGTCTTCTAGTTCTAAAGCCACGTTATTTCTTGTACCTAGTTGATTGGTGTACACTCTGGTGGTAAATGTATGGAGAACCCTATGTCCTTTATTCAAGAACTATTTTATTATACAAAATGAAACCGAAAATTAAATTATATTATATTAAGTTGGGTTTTATTTCACTCCACTTGGCATTACAATATAGAGAATACATCACAAGATAGAATAAGGTAAAAATGCCATTTTGAACACGCTTTTATTAGGTCGACCTGTATGTAACTAACTATGTAATGGAATCTAAGGTAACTAATTTAACCATCTTCCAAGAATCGTAGCGTCATGAAAATTGGCAGCTGTATGTAGCTCTGATGACAATACCATATTATGGTACTGTCGAACTGATCTGATGATGGAGCCGGAAGATATGAACTGGAACTTCATGATGGAACAGGATTTGTTAGAAAAGTCTTGTAACTTTGACCACGATTAGGTTAAAAGCGTGTTTTTCTAGTGTTTTTAAACTATTAATTATTATCTTATCCATTACAATAGTCTGTCAATTTTTAAGTCCAAATATATATTAGCAAGATCGCGTTTGTATTGGACATTGAGCATTCGTCCCTCTCGCTCTTGTTTCGTTAGTGAAGGACAAATGCTTTTCGTCCGACATAAGCGGAATCATGCTAGCCATGATGGTTTTGATACAAATCGACATAAAACTAGCAGTAGAGTTGTGTCCTCTTATGGGTGTATACAATTTATCAGAAGCTGACGAATTGTAGTAAGAAATTGCATGCACATGTGGTCGGATTGTTACATCTGTACGCTACACCCAATTATGACTTCGACATGTTGTACTGACAAATTGGGGTAAACTCACATAATCTGTATACCCCATTAAAGAGATGTATGTATAGTGGCCATCAAATATATAATCTATACACTTGAGGGTGCTCAAAAATATGTGAACATACACTCTTTTCTTGACGCAGCACTTAGCACAGTCGACTCAATTTGACTCTCCATACAACCGTAGTTTGGTCCTCGTTTTAAAGCCGCATACTGGAATAACCTGAAACTTTTTAAACATAATGGGATCCGCTATATCTAGGTCGAAAACTAGTTTCTGTTGCTCAAAATAGTAGGTATATTTAAGACGAGGGCGGTGTATTGAATCCTGTGCGTAGTGAGGGATACAAGTGTTAACGCCCGAGACGAAGATACATTTTGCCACCGAGTGACAGATACTATTTTTCACACCGATAAGATGCTGTAAAAGTTACTTAACATAACAAGTTTTAACAAATTTTCTTAATTTTTATTACTTACAATTTTTTAAATATTTCAAAAAAAAACATACATTTTCATATACTTAACGTTATTAAAGTTAAAACTTGAAATAAGTATGTTCGTTTTTAATTGATTACGATGAAATTACAATCGATTTTTGTATGCCAATGAATAAGTAAAAAAAATTGCTTGAACGACAAAGTAGCATTTTGACCCCTATCGTCGTGGAAGCAAAACTCACTTCATGAAAGGTGTGAAAAGAAATATAGTGAATCGAAAAAATATTAAGCGACTAGACGAATAACGATATACTCACTCTATTTTTTTTAATAATTACTTGCAACAAAAACTGGTTTCCTAATTAGATATGGCAGATCCCGTTGTCTACACAAAGTTTCATGTTATTATAGCATGCCGTTTTAAAATGATAACTAAACTGAGTTTGTATGGAGAGTCGGGCGTCTTGGAGACCCTTGTGAGACACAAAATCTTTGGTGCCATTTGTGCATAAATAGCTTTTTCTATACACGATATTTTTTGCCAAGAAAAAGGTCGTCACTATAATGTCTTGTTCAGATATTTTTGAGCACGTTTATTGCTCTGATAAATCTGAAGCAGACTGTCCATAAAGTTTAACCTCGTATGCCGATGTCAAAAAAAACATAACCTTTTTGTTTAAGTTGTAAGTTCGAACCGTAGGCATACGAAAGTGATAACTACTACTATACAAATTCGCTGACCATGTTCTCAACCAAATATTATTAAATTGTGTCCGAAAGCTTTTAGAAAAAAGTTTGTTACCATTGGAAATGTAAAAATTGCATGTAAGTTCCTTTTGCGTTTCCATATTATTTGTTATAAGCGTTATAAAAACCGCAAAATTGTGATTTGTATGCAAACATATATAAGGTGCTAACAAATTAGGTACCAATACTTTTAGAGCTGATAGTACTAGTCTCTAGGAGTAGAGTTAAGTATGAAACATTTAAAAGTGTGTATCACATTTTGGAGATAATTAGGGATACAACGTTACTGCGTAAAAACACCCTGTTAATGAGATAGTCAACAATCAATCATTGACGTTTGTCACAAACGACGATGTTCACTTGACAGATAGTGTTTTAACATCTCGTCAGTTGAATGCACAGGCTGATTATGTTTGGTCGAAATTTTAATTTATTTATTTTGTACCGGAAATTAAAACAAAAATATCATATGAAAAGTTTTCTTAATTTCTATTTAAAGTCAATTGTTTTGATGTAATGTAACACCTCTTAAAATATTGGTACTTAATTTGTTAGCACCTTATATAACGTTATGTGAGGATAAAATTGTATGCAAATTCTAATTGTATGAGACCTGAAACTACTAAATTACTATAGTTATACCCAGTTTTACTAGATTCCGTTGTGTAAATAAGGACTTAGCGCCAAACAAAATCCAAGGAAAAAAAAATTGCTCATACAACACGCTCCTCCCATCTAAACGCGAACGCGGTCGTAACGTTTTGTTTCGGTAAAACTTATACTAGGAGTAGAACCTCAGGATGTAACTGGAACAACGCTAAGGCCGCGTTTTACGCGCATGGGCGTGTCGCGCGGCATTACGCCCGTCCGTCCACGCGGCCTTAGCGTTGTTCCAGTTACATCCTGAGGTTCTACTCCTAGTATAAGTTTTACCGAAACAAAACGTTACGACCGCGTTCGCGTTTAGCTGTCAAATCCCATACAAATTGAGGGTAAAACGCGATCGTAAAGTTTTGTTTCGGTAAAACTTATACTAGAGCCTCTGAACAAGCCCGGGGTCCGCTATATCTAATCTCAAGTATTGGCGTAGGCGCTAGTTTTCGTGGAAACTACCATCAGACCTTTCTGCTCAAAAGCTAGATCTTATTGAGTCGTCAATTGAGCGGGCAACTTGAATGTTACAAGTGGCTAGCGTCCCAAAGGCAACGGTGACGGGTTACCACTGTACACTTGTTTGCCACCGACGTGGTATAAAAAAATCTCATGCCCGAATGTATCTCGGCTTAACAACTGCTGTCATAGACAACCGACATCAATGTCGTAGCGCGATAATGTAACTCTCCTTGACGACTGCTGCCATTGACAAGAACCGGGATCAACGGCTTAGCCTTCCAACGCACTAAGCATCGCTTAATGACGGCTTAACTCTGTCCTGATAACGGGGCGCGAGCGACGTGCGCGAGGAAAAGCCTGGCCCGCACGCCGCCCGCGCTCCGTTATCGTCCTACCCCCGCACCCGCACGCGTAAGTGAGTACCGGGTGAGGACCAAATTCTCGGCCAGTAGTTAGCCTGGTTAGTCGGTAGTTAGCTGTACAAACTGAAGAACTGAACAAAGTTCCGTTGTCACACAAAAATTAACCATAGAATTGTATGGTTAATTTTCGTGTCACAACAGAAAACTTTTATAGTATATTTAATCGAGTGAGTTAAAGCTGGGCAAGACTTTGGTCCTTACCCCTGAGGTAATTCGTGAAATCTTTATAATTAACTAGTGTTGACTGTTTTATCCTCGCATGACGATGACTTAGTTATAATGGAATTATATTTTGTTATGTTATTTAGCTTTAGAACAGTGCATTTGGGGTACAATTTTTGCTTGAAATACTCTAATTTATAACATGTATCAGGGATGTCTAAGGGTGAGTTGCACCGAACCGTCTGTGATTGTAAAAGGCATATGTTTAACGGACCACCAGATATAGTAAAATATAACGCCAAAAAATACTTTTTACTGCCAAAAATAGTAAATGATCACCAACATTTTATCTCCATTTTAATGTGAAATAGTAACCCAAATTATAACATCTTACTATCCTATTAAAGAAAATGCTATCCTAATAAATCAATCTAATCCAAAAATAGTTAAATGAACACCAAAATTTTATTTCCTATTAATGTGAAATAATAACCCAAATTATAACATCTTCTATCCTATTAAATTGGCGAAATTTTGTATGGAGCTACGATAAAAACGAGTTCCACGCGGGCAGAAGCTTAGTTATCATAAGATGCCTTGCTATAAATATATATTTTGGTAAGTATATTACTTTATATTATAGCTAACAGGCTTCAGTTGGCGCAACCCGCCCTTACACAGGTACTCGCTAGTGAAGCACGGATGTTTTTACGTCCGACATAATTTGGATCATGCTAATTAGTCGTGCGATATTTTTATGTTATACTTACGTCCAACACGTTCAACCTTAAAAAAATGTATTGAAACATTTTTAACATTTCTGTAAATTGATAGCACAAGTTAGTAAGTTAAAATGGTTTTAATCTGGTTATTGGCAGTCGTGTGGTTCGGTTTTAAATACACTGTAATAAAAGCAAATATTTGTTTTATTTCTACCATTAACGCCCTTAGTCCACCTATTTACGCATTCGCATGCGGTAGCGAAGCGAAACGAAAGAGATGGCCGCGGCGAGGGCAAAAATCCAATCCGGCCATCTCCTTCGTTTCGCTTCGCTACCGCATGCGAATGCGTAGGTGAACTAGGTACTAGGCAATCGGCGCTCTCGAGAGCGACCTGCGCAACAAATAACCTTTGCGTAAGCTCAGTACTGTCCACAATGGAAATAAGTTCAATACCCAAAGACGGTAATTGCCTCTACCGAGCCATAGCGGATCAACTAAAAAGGGTCCTCGACATAGACTTCGGCCATCAAACAGTCAGGTAGTTACTCGCTAGTCGCTTGTTCTCCGAGAGGGATGATAAGCACAGACGACTCTTACGAGAAGATATCAGCAGAAAGCAAAGCGGGAGTATATCAGAGATCAAAAAAAGTGACTTGGAGCTGAGAAAAGTTACTCGAGAAACCAAGGTGGCAGGAAAAAGCTCGTCGCATGCAGTGGCTCGCAGACACAAATCAGCTCGGGGATTTTTACGGAGAGGTAAGGAAGCTGATCGGTACAAACCATCATGCAAAGGTACCACTTAAGTCAGTAGACGGTGAGTACCTTCTAAAAAGAAGGGAGGATGTACTAAATAGGTGGGCAGAACACTTCAACTCTTTGCTCAACGTTGATCGTGCAACTAATTTACAATTTATTGGCTCCATGCCTCAGATCTCCAGTATACAGAGCGCGATGACCCTCTGTCACGCGACGAAGTAATACTTGCCATCAAGCAACAGAAAAATAAGCGCGCGGTCGGTGTGGAGTTTATACCAGGGGAACTGCTGAAGTACGGCGGTGACAAGTTGCACTCATCGGTGTGGTCACTATTTGTGCGTATGTGGTAGGAAGAGCGTGTCCCAACTAGTTTCAAACTATCTCGCATTAGGGCTCTGTACAAGAACAAAGGTGACCGTGCAGACTGCAACTCTTATCGTGGTATATCGCTTTTAACTGTCCCCGGAAAAGTCTTTGCCAGGGTACTTTTTAACCGCCTCATGAAACTATCCGAAGAAATCTTGCCTGAAACACAGGGTACTTTTTAACCGCCTCATGAAACTATCCGAAGAAATCTTGCCTGAAACACAGTTTGGCTTCCGACCTGACCGGGGACTTGTGAAGCAATTTGCTCTTTACGTCCTTCAAGAGAAAAGCAGGGAACAAGGTCAAAATTAGTACTTCTGTTTCTTTGACCTTGAGAAGGCGTTTGACAGTGTACCCCGTGAAGCCCTGTGGATGGTGCTGACAAAACTAGGGTGTACTGAGAAATTTATCCGACTGCTCAGACTACTGCATGATGACATGGAGTGCTGCGTCGCTGTGGATGGCGAGGAGTCGAGCTTCTTCCCCGTTACCTGTGGGGTAAAGCAAGGGTGCGTTCTAGCACCCACACTCTTCGCTCTGTACTTCGCAGTTCCTATCCGTGGAGTCTTGCAGAATCAGAATTCATCGGCAGGAATACGTATCCGTTTTCGCACCGACGGTAACATTTTCAACCTAGCCAGGTTTCGGGCACGCAGTAAAGTGTCGCATGTAATGATCACCGAGGTAATTTATGCGGATGACTTATGCTTCCTTGCGCAAAACCCAGATGACCTTCAACAGCTTGTAACTGACTTCCACGACTACTGTTGCAAGTTTGGCCTGAAGATCAACGATAAAAAGACGGAAGTACTGTCTTTAGACATTCACGGTCGCGAAACACTAGCTGTCAAACTTGGTGCAGATGTGTTAAAGCAGGTGGACAGGTTCCGTTACCTGGGTAGCGTAGTAGCATCTATGTGCGCCCTTGATACCGAGATCAACAGCAGGATCTGTGCCGCTGCTGCAGCGTTCGGTAAGCTAGTTGCCAAGGTCTTTCGCTCGCATGATTTAATAATAATAATAATAAAGATATTTATTGCCACAAACTAAACATAATACAAAGTACAAAGTAATTTAGGTACACCGCATATAAACTTAATAACTACTGCATGAAAGACTAAAAAGTACACTTTAGATATATTTAAAATTAAACTTAAACTTAAACTTTAATATTAATGTTTAGCCGGTACAAAGGGTCCCAATCTCAGCATTTGCTGGGTTTGGATGCCCAGCGCTGGTTTTCAGAATGGTCCCTGTAGGAAGAAAGGCCGGTCGCAGCGCACACGTAGACAAAAAAAAGTATGCATTCAATAAAAATAAAAATAAAATATCTAAGTATAAAACATATTGTGTTGTTGAATTAAAATAATTAAACTAATACCAAAAAAAAAAACAAATAGATAATAAACAAAGTTAACAACAAAGTGCCATGTGATGTGTGTATGTGTGTTTATAGGCGTGTATGTGGATTTTAAGGGTAGATTTTGTAGGTGTGTGTGTGTCTGTGCGTCTGATGTGACTGATGTGTGATGTATGATGTGTGAAATGTGTGGGGTGTGAAAAGCGGGTTAAAGTTTGCCTTGGATTCCTAACAAGTGACCTTTGACTAGCTGCTTGAACTTAAACAATGGAATCCGTTCTCGCAAAGGTGGTGGTAGGTCGTTCCAAATTTTAGCAGCAGCAAACTTAAACCCGCCTCTAAAAAAAATGGTTTTGTGTGGAGGAATGACTAGCTTGGTAGATCTTCTAAGCACCCTGCCGCGCGTATCCTCAAGTTCCTCAACCCATTTAAATTTATTAAATAAGTATTGGGGTTTTTCTAGGTCTATTATTTTCCTGACTGTATAAGCCAGATGTAGGTGTCTCCGATTACTCATATTTAGAATATTCCTTTCGTTTAGGAATGGGGTGATATGGGCTCGCTTAGGGACGTTATAACAAGAACGTATACACGCATTTTGCACCCGCTGTATAGTTTTTTTGGTTTTTTTTTTTTTTTGAAGTTAGGCACAAAGATCTCCATATATATGGCTATTGTGCTGCCTAATCTCCTTTACTCATCTGAAACGTGGACCGTATATCGTCGTCCCATCCGCACATTAGATCGATTCCACTTAAAATGCCTCCGTAAAATCTTAAAGATCAGCTGGCTCGACCGTATACGGAGCACCGAAGTTATGCGAAGAGCCAAGGTAGGTGGAATCGAAGCCTATCTTATGAGACGACAACTTCGCTGGAGCGGCCACGTTTCAAGGATGGCAGCGGGTCGAGTGGCAAAGCGAATCTTTTACTCAGAACTTGAGGAGGGCAAGCGAAAGCATGGCGGACAACTCCTCAGGTACAAAGATGTGCTTAAGCGTCTCATGAAAAATTGTGAAATTGACCCACTGCAGCACTGGGAGAAGCAGGCGGCCAACCGCCAGAAATGGAGATCTTCGGTAAAAATGTAAACATCCACCTTTGAGTCCCGTCGATGTATGGCCCTTGATCTCAAACGGGACGAGCTGAAAGCCCGACCACCTACGGCAGTCAGCTATAACTTTGTAAATGGTGTGCTCACGTGCCCGTTGTGTACTCGGGTCTTCGTAAATAAGATCGGCTCCGTGAGCCACACCAGAGCAGACGAACGACATCAACGCCATCAGAGTTGAAGCAGTCGCCGAGGCCGAAACCGGTCAGGGAGGGTATTCCGTAGCACTATATATTTTCGAAACTATCTTGTTTGTTCGTCAAAACATCCATGTTTTCTGCAAGAAAGGAACCAGTCGCTGTCCAAACGACCTCTGTATAAGTCCCCACAAACTTGCTATGTCAAAAAAAAGACCGGCAGTCATTGGCAGAAAATTATATAACCATCTACCTAACTGCATCAAACTAGAACAAAGACTCGCAGTGTTCAGAAACTCTAGTATAAGTTTTACCGAAACAAAACGTTACGACCGCGTTTGCGTTTAGCTGTCCCATATAAATTGAGGATAAAACGCAAACGAGATCGTAAAGTTTTGTATCGATAAAACTTATACTAGAGCCTCTGTGCCCGAGTGAAGGAATTACTAATTAACAAGACTATATAATTTAAACGATTTTTTTAATATGAAACTACAAACAATATTTAAAAATATGACTAGTTAAAATTGATATTGTCGTAGCATAAATATTTGGTTTGACTAGTCACACTTGCTGTAATATTATTGTTGTTGTATACCTAACGTATGTACATAACAATGTATACCTTGAGTGATGAATAAAATATTATCTATCTAAGGTGAGTCGGGGCAAGAGTAACATCGGGGAAGAGGGTCAAAAGCTTCTCCAGCTAATTCTTTTGAATTGAGCGCCTTTTTGTACCGTCAGTAAAACAGACAGGCGCGTATTAGTTCCATCGTCAAATCATGTGATGTGATGTCTCTTTCACACGCCATATTGAAACAAAACGTGGTTTATTTTGACTTGACTGGTTACGACTTGTGATAAGTGGAAGTGCATGTGTATAATTCAAAAGCGGTTTTGTGTGATTTAAGGCTGTTAATTCGGATTTGTTTGTTGGGGAGTCGAATATTTATAGTTTATTTCTTATGTTACATCGCTATTTTCTGTTGTTCCTATCGATTATAAGTTTTTATCAAGCCAATAAAATTTTAACCTCAAATTATTTAAGTGGGGCAAGAGTGCCAGTTCAGTCCGGGGGAAGGGTGTCATATGCTACTCTGACCCCATATCAGGGCTGTCAAACCTTTTATAAATTGTCATGTTTATTACAAATTGGCACTGCTTAATTCAGGGATGTGCGTACTGCGTATGCGATTTTTCGACATTTAAGGATGCGGATGTTGGGTTCAAGCACTCAAAAACATAAATAATCAACCATATCGTGACACAATTACAATTACGAAAAAAAATCGCCTCAGTTCTTGTCACCTGACAAAATGCGGCAAATTGGTATATGTATAACAAAAACAAAATAAAGATTTTTATTGGTTAAAGACGAAAGTAATCACGAGTGGCATTAATACTAAATTTTGCTACTGTAATACCTACGAATAAAAAGATTGGTACTCGTAAAAAGTATAGTTTTCAAAGTGAATTAAAAATTCAAAGCATTCTTTTTTTTATTTAAGTGTTAGGTGGTTTGTCACCCCTGATAACACCTACTATGACACTCTTGCCCCAGAATATGTATAAACGCAGTTTCTCAGAATTTTGAAGAGTTTTTCAACTTATTAAGGTACTTATTCATTTTCTTGACAGCGTCTATTAACTGTGTCTCTAAATACGTAAATCCACTGGAGCAAACCTAGTTCAAGTTAGGTACGTACGATACTCTTACCCCAGTCATGGGGCAAGAGGAACAGTCGTGCCGATTTTTAGTTTTTTACAAATTAGTGCATGTTTTAAAAGTTTCTTTGCTTGATAAGTAGTTTCAATTAAAAATATATTAAATTTACTTATATTTTATCGCTTTATTATACGAATTAATGCAATAATAAGATCACAAACACTATTAAAATCTAACTTTCAAAAAAGTATGATACTCTTACCCCGACTCACCTTATTTGAGCTCCCGAAGTGTTGTGGAACCGCCCTGTGCAACCCGAACTGAGCCGACTTGGACTGGGGCGGAAATTGGAGTAGGGGTTGTAAGAAAATAATGTCACGAGGTATTCGATTGAAACAGCATTTTATTAAATAACCACTCATTTGCTTGTGGCAACTACAGTTGCCAATTTCGCAGACCCCTAAACTGGTTGTGACAACTGTGGTTGCCAAGCGAAGTATGGGCTTCTTTGAGAAAGAAATAGTTAAAGCAATTTAGGCTAACTTTTTTAAAATCGGAAAATTAAGTGAGTGGACAGCGTACACACTTTCAGGCAGCCTCTGTTTCAATCGGCTGCGTCGCGACAAAAAAATGTTTTCCATATTTTTATTCTATTTCCGCCCCAGTCCAAGTTAGCTCAGTTCGGGTTGCACAGGGCGGTTCCACAACAGTTCGGGAGCTCAAATACCGCGAGCCATCCGGTTGCCTCTTGGACACTTCAACTACGCGTCATTGCTCTGAATAATAGATCACCTGAGCTATAACCACGAACTTCGAAAGTCGAAGTTCGGGTATTTCCATCTCTATCGCACTTACAATACTCGAGTGACAGGGATGCATGTATACAAACTTCGACATTCGATTTTCGTGTTAGCGCCGCTGTCACAATCACTAGCACGGCTATCCGTATAGGACATGACTATAATACCCAGGACAAGCTATGGTAATAATAATACCACGTCCGAGCGAGATAACATACAATAAAAGTACATTACTACAGAGGCCGGGAAGTAAGTATTTGCCGGCCGAGTACATCCACTACTCGTCCTCCTTCCGGTTCTACTTCTACGTAATGTACTTATTATGATAATTTATATCCTCTTTTATTCCTTTTAATCCTGCGCTAAGTCGCTCTTTGTTTGTTTACATTCTCGTTTTATAACGTAAATGTGGACAAACGTGGCGCGGCATTGTTTTTGCATGTGTTTTTGCGACTTTAAAAACTGTATATTATATGTATATATGATTATTTTGTGATGCAAATTTTATGTTTTTGCATGTGTTGTCTAATTTTGCATGTGTGCACGGCAACTTTTATGTTTGTATAGTTTTTGTATGTTAGGATTTTAGGTTTTTGTTTTATTTCATCTCATTTGACTGATAGTTTTTAAGTTTCTGCATGGTTGGCATGTTATATGTTAGGTTTTTGTTTGTACATTTTCACTTATTTACTTGTTTTATCGAGGGGCTATATGCCGACTCGCATGCGGCTCCGTTTACGCGTCTCGCTCTTGGCCGCTGCTATGGCGGGCGGCTGGGGCGTGGCGGGGGCGTGGCCTGCGTGCCACAGGGCGCGCTATCGGGTTGTCGCCGTACCGTAGGTGCGGTGCCGGTCGCGCGCCCGGCGGCGTGTTTTTAGTATTGTTTTGTTAGTTTTAAGGTAGTATCTGTAGTTGTATAATATAGTTTTTAGTTTTAAGTTTATCCTTTTTATGGGTTGCCGTTTCTTGTATATATTGTTTTTATTTTTGGTGTGTATTTTATACCACCTTCGGAGCCCAACTTAGGAAGTTATTTAAGGAAAAAAAAAAAAAACAATGACACCATTAGACAAATAGATGTCAACGTTGGGGATACCAGTCGATATTTTAAATTACCACTTGATTACCACAATATTTATTGCATTAGGTACCGTGTTTTAATCAGTAAATTAAAACTTAGGTAAAAGGTGACATCTCCTATATAATGTCAGCTCGTAATTGTAAGCAGGTATTTTTTTTCAGTATTATTTGATACCTGTTAATACCACTATCATATGTCACTATTATTTTTAGATTGGCAACTCGTGCGAGTGGGAACCATCCTCGGGTTGGTTGCTCTCACTCGGACCGCTTTCTCTAGTCGTCTTTTATCATACAATTGTGTACCTGTCTTGCTCGGCAATATGGTTCAATTTTGACTGACTAATAAAACTTAGTACTCAGTCCACTTTAGGTATACGTCCATGAATATAATATATTGGCAATATTTTCTTTACGTTGGTAGTAGACACAAGAGAATCTTAAAACAATGTATGAAGTTCCGCCTTTTAAAACGTAGTGGTTATATTCTCTTTGGATAGAACGAGACGACGCTCCTATCTTGTCACTTATCGCGTGATAAGGCCGACCATGATACGGGGTCAGTTCTTAATTTAGCTGTATAGGAGTCTTTCCGTCCCTCATTGTGGCAACCTCTAGGGTCAACTGTCGAACATTGAAACAATTGTACACGTTGAAACTTTGCGATATCTCGAAAACGCGACGTTGCCAAACAGTGCAGTATATCACGCAAGGACAAGCTCAGTACACCCCCCCGCCTGCCCAGTTCGGGAACGCGCCGCGTCGAAGCAACACGTTTCCAGGAGCACAGTTGTGATTTCGCGACGGCAAAGTAGGATTTTTTTTCCATATTTGGTGATTTTTTAGCATGCTACTGTTAAAGAGTTCTTACCGTTCAATATTCTTATGCATTCAGTATATTCTTACCTATATTTAGACCTAAAGATTATTGGAAATCGTTCACTCTTTGTCACAGTTTTTTTAACGGAAATAAAAAACCACCTGGTTGTCTCACGTTGAAACATTCCAGTGGGGTGGGCAATGAAACATGTTTCATTGTTGCACTAGCTAGTTTCATTGTAGTTCATTTAGGAAATTATATAATACGAGGGGTGTTTAATAAGTTTTGAGAATGAGCATGATTTGGCCTTAAAAGATTAGCTGTTAGATTTTAGGGGGGACATACCCGTTTTTTGTTTTGAAACTTTATTCTTTTGAAGTTTTTATTAAAATAAAAGTTACCTATGTCAAATAATAATGCTGATTGTGATATTCGTAATAATGAGACTGCAGGACGTATGTACCTACCCACGCACTGCTTAGATTTTTAAGAGGAGAAAATTACCATTTAGATTTTTGGGGGGACATACCTACCCGCTTTTGGTTTTGAAATTTTATTATTTTGAAGTTTTTATTAAAATAAAGGTTACCTAAATAAATAATAATGATGATTGTGATATTCGTAATAATGAGACTGCAGGTCGTATGTAGGTGCCATAGGTACACACAGATTAGATTTTTAAGAAGAGAAGATTACCTGTTAGATTTTAGGGGGGACATACCCGTTTTTTGTTTTGAAACTTAATTCTTTTGTTGTTTTTATTAAAATAAAAGACATATTGATTTAAAAATTTCTTTATTTTTAGCTTTCCTACCCACCTAATTGGTATAAATCAATGTGAAAACCTGATTTATTGTGCCATCCACCCCTGTTTCATTGTAAAAAAAACAGGGATTCATTATATGGACACAATGAAACAAATCAAATTTATAAAAAAAAAAATATTTACTCAGACATCGTAAAAGTGAAGCTATGATTTGAAGTACCATGCGATTACTCAATAAATTGTCTATCGTGGTGCAAAATATCAGACTTGTATCTTTCCAAACTGCAGAGGTAGGGCGACTTTTAGGTGAAGAAATTTAGGTGCTCCATTGATGGACAAATCAGGGGTTATTATATGGACACAATGAAACAAAGCTCTTTAAAAAAATATATATAATAACTCGGACATCGTAAAAGTGAAGCGATGATTTGAAATACCATGCGATTACTAAATAAATTGTCTATCATGGTGTGAAATATCAGACTTGTATCTTTAGAAACTACTGAGATATCCCAGCTTGAAATTTAGGTGTTCCATTGATGGACATGTTCCGCATTATAAGCCCATTAATACGGACAAAGTATATGATGTCACTAAGAAATCATTCTAACTGAATAATCTCAAAGAAACATCCACACTCTTGGGTTCAATAGAGTGTCCTTGAAGTTTGATTAGATATCTTGTTAATAAGAATAGTTCTGCTTCGCTAGGCTTACTTGCTGATTATAGAGTTATCAACTCAAGTGACCCAGAGCTGATAATTTAAGTATCTAAGACTGTGTGTGAGTATGATGTCAACTATCTTACCTTAATAATAGTGAGTCTCTCTGCCTGGCTGTCCATGCACCTTGTCGCCTCGGTGGAGTCGAATGCTCCTCCTAAGGGTTTTAATGTATTTATGAATCAACTGCTTTGACTCTCTAAGTATCCAACCATACTCTTTACACATAAGTAACACATCAACATATTTAGAACCTTTTGGTATGCTATTTAATGTCATCAACCTTTGTCCCCTAAGGACACTTTCATTTGTCGTACTCCACGAGTACGACCTTTCTCTTATCTGACGTACTCCGCGAGTACTTCCTTTATATACCTCGTTCCACAGAACCAGGTCTGTCCCAGCTGGACCCTTTTGTTCCAAGACCCGAGGTCCGGATCTAAAACCCGCGAACCCTGTCTCAGAGAACGAGGACTGTCCCTGCTGGGCCCTTTTATACACCTTGCTAATAGAATTGGCCAAGACTACACGCACCGGTTGTTCATTTAATATAAATGGATGTTTTGGCTCGCAAGCCTTGAGACCAGTAAATAGCATAGCATTATAATTCGCGTATAAGCGTATCAGATTAGCGAGATGGAAACAGATTGCCCTGATCAGCTCATGGAGTTTCGCCGAGCAATCCATCTTCCAATCTCTCTCTTTTAAACATAAAGAAATTGTTGATAATATTATTGGTACTTATTCTAGATACTTAGCTTTTGACTGGTGGCAGGACAAGCCGAAAGATATTCACAATAAAATTAACACAATAAATGCATCTACAAATGCAGCTTCAGGTTCCCGTAAGCAGATTTGAAGACAAAAGAACGTTAGAAGAAAAATGCAAGCTCACCATAGATAAAATTGTGTTTCTCTACATCCGGTATAATGTTGCCGTGTAATTGTTATAGGGCTAGTTCTCGCGACCCTATTCGCGACACACCCGCCTCGCGGATGTTAGTTGATATTGGTCATCAAATCGCGAGTCCATTCATGGATTTTTTCCAGAGCTCGGACTGCAGCGGCTCGATGTTGTTTTTCGTTAATGGATGGACTGCGCAATTCTTCATTGCTTGGTACATCATTTTCGGAATCATACAGATCGTTTATTATGCTTGTATTGTCTAGCTTCTCTCTCGTGTCTTGCGTTAAGTCGTATTTTTCATTCACATTATTATCGTCTTCATTTATTTGACTATGATTTGGCTCTAACGAATTGTTTGTTCCTAAATCCATAACTTCTATGGATGGTGTTTGATCCAAACTACTATCCTTTAAGTACGTGTCCTCGACTTCATTTCGACAGAACGTCTCTTCATTTAAATTTTTGGTTTCCACCTCCAACGGGTAGAGGTGTGAAATAGAACGTGTAAATATATTGTCACCAACCTTTACTTTGGCTACTCTACATAAGTTGTCACGTCCCATTATTAGTTCTACTATTTTTCCTACCTTCCAACCCTCACGGTTCTTTGTCTCTCCTTTTATTTGTACTACATCACCGATTTCAGGAACTTCATGAATTCTCACCCTAGCTTGCTTAGGTGAGTTTCTATACCTTTCTCTTAGACTGAGCAGGTACTGGTTAATGAACATCTCTTTATATTCATTCATAATACGGTTTCCTTTCTTCCATCCTTTAATAAGTTGCTCCTTAATCGTTGAACCAGAAATTGGTAGGTAGTCCATGAGTACTTGGACGTTCAAGCATCTTCCTGGTGTCAAAAAATCGGCTGGTTTCAGTACGTGGTCTATCTCCACTCCCACATATGTGAGTGGACGAGTGTTAACTACAGCCTCGACTTCCTTGATGATGGTTGAAAGCTGATTCTCACCTAACATGTGTTTTTGAAGTGTTCTTTTTAAACAGTGTTTCACGACGGCAACAAGTCGTTCATACACACCCCCATGCCAGGGTGCTAATTGAGGTATAAACTTCCACTTTATCTTCTCTGTCAACGCTCCTTCTTCTGATGTCACTTCAGCCAGTAGTCTAAACTGAGGTGCATTGTCAGTGAGTACAAGTGATGGAGTTCCTCTAGTGGCAATGAAGCGTCTAAACCCCATGAGGCATTCGTCCGTGGTCAGATCTTTGACTACCTCCAGATGTATAGCTCGTACTACAAGGCATGTGAAAAGACAAATCCATCTCTTTTTCAACCCGTTTTCAGTTCTTATTGTCATTGGACCGAAGTAATCTGCCCCTACGTACGTAAAAGCTGCAGTATACCTTACTCTCTCTACCGGGAGAGCAGGAGTCTTGGGTAGTTCGTATGGACCTCCTCCATGTTTCACACATCTTGCACATTTGCTCAGGATTCTCTGTATTTGTGCTCTTCCTTGAGGAATCCAAAACTTCTGTCGCACGAGACTTAAAGTGTGAGGTACTCCTACGTGAAGATTTTTCTCATGTATTTCTTTGACGATCTTCTCAGTCAGTTCACTGTTCCTGGGTAAGAGTATAGGATATATGGCGTCGTACGGTAGATCTGAATTTTTAAGTCTTCCTTCCCATCTTAACATTCCATTTGTATCAAGAAATAAGCTTAAGTTCTTAGATAAATGCGTTATCTTTCCTTTGTATTCCTCTGGAAATGATATTTTCTGTAGTTCTTTTATTTCCAGTGATTGTGAATCTGGTGGTGTTACTGTTGATAATTCTGTGTTTGACACACCCTCCCCCGTCAGAAGAGAAACAACTCTTGATGGACCCTTAGGCCAATGTTTCGGATCTTGCCTTAAGAAATCGGGTCCAGTCAACCACCTATTTCTCTCCTCGTCTGAGGTAGTCGGACGTGTGGCTACATCTGCAGGATTAAGACCAGACGGCACGTGTCTCACAACCAGATTCTTGTTCCGTTTTATCTCTTCCAGTCTTTTGGATACAAATGGTTCAAGCAATTTCTCAGAATGATACCAATCAATTACTATTTGACTGTCCGTCCACAGTATCATTGATGTTACATCCAGTTGTAAATATTTGAGTACGTATTTAATAAGACGACTTCCAATCAGCACTCCTAATAACTCCAAACGCGGTATCTTTAGGTTCTCTTGATCCTTAATAGGAACCAAACGCGATTTACCCATTAAGAAGTTGACTGAGTCTCTCTGTACCAGGTAAACCACAGCTGAGTAAGAAACTGTCGACGAATCGGTGAAACAATGTATTTGTATTTCCTTTTCATTGGGTACAGTAATGTTTCTTGGCAAACATATGGTCTCTACTAGCCTTAGTTCTTTTAGGATAGTCTGCCACCTTTGAAGTAAATGTTCAGGTAACACAGTGTCCCATTTGAGTTGTTCTTTCCATAGTTGTTGTAGTAACAATTTTGCTGGTAGTACGATAGGTGCGCTAAATCCACAAGGATCGTATATCGCTGCTATGGTTCTTAGAACTCCTCTCTTAGTATTAGCATTGTTCTCGTTAATTTTACTTCTAAGCTGTAAGACATCAGTTTGTAAATTCCAATTTAGCCCAAGTGTTTTCACAATTGGTTCTTTAACCCTGTCAGGTACTTGTTCTATAAACTCTTTAGAGTTAGAGCTCCATTCTCTTAGGTTCATTGAAATTTCAGCGAAAACATTTTTTCCTTCTCTATATAGATTTAAGGCTTCTTGAGCGGATTCTACTCCTGTGAGAACGTTATCTACGTATATGTCATTAGCTAGTTGTTTAGCATAGATTCCATTTGACTTTTGCAGGTGGTGTCTAACCGTAGCATTCAAAAGAAACGGACTGCATATTATACCGAACGGAACACGTGTAAATCTATACTGCAACAGATTATCATCGGTTATAGGTTTACTTGTATCTTTTAACCAAATAAATCTTGTAACGTCTCTGTCGTTTTCATTCAGAGCAATTTGTAAAAATGCCTTTTCCACGTCCGCTGTTATTCCTATGGCATGACATCTGAATTTTATGAGTAATCCTGTCAAATCTTCCAACATCATTGGACCACAGTATAAACATTCATTTAAGCTTTTGGTATCTTTTGTACATGCTGATGCATCATAAACAATTCTGAGAGATTTGCCTGGTGTTATGACTGGATGATGAGCAAGGAAATGTATAGGATGATCCTTCTTGATACCTTCAGGTACCACTTCAATGACCCCCTTTTGAAGTTGATCCTTCAGTGTCTGGTCATAGGTTGACAAAGTTTCCAAATTTAATCTCTTCATCAGTCCAACTAAACGTCCGTACGCTAAACCATAGTTGGTAGGTAAATCGGGTGGATACTCTCTCCAAGGCCAACTAACATGATATCGCCCTTCCTTGAATGAGGTGTTTTCATTAAAGTGGGTAACGGCTTCTTCTTCTCTTTTGGTATTCGAAGAGTCCGTAATTCCAATGGATTCTAGATCCCATAGGATTTTCATAGAAGATTTATCTAACGGCAAGTCAGGTTCATTCAATTTGGTCTCATATGACGCTTGAAAGTAAGTGAGTGCTGACAATTTCTCTATATAGTTATTCTTAGTCCTGCCAGAAAGAATCCATCCTAAGTCGGAATTTACCAGATATAAATTCTCTCTGATCTCCACCTTTTCTTCTACCATAATTGAATGGTAGTAATCGTTGCCAATCAGAATATCTACTCGGTCCGAAAGAGATCCATCATCAGCCAATAAATAGTCTTGCCGAGATTCCCACTCATCAAGTTCCCTATTGTGAGACGGAATTCCGTTTGTTATGGTAGGTACAACGTTTGCATATATGACCTTTTGCTTATTGAGCCTCGACCGAATGTGGAGCTTCACTATCGAACTATCTATCTCTTGAGGCTTTTCAGATCCAAACGTGAATACCGTGAGATGACTGTTTTCTTCTGTCTCCAATTCAAGGTGTTTGGCAACCTCTTGTGTAACATAGCTTCTCATGCTACCGGAATCTAACAGTACACGACATTTCATTGTAGTGTTATTAAATCCTCTGACATTGACAACAGCCGTTTGTAGTATCGTAGATTCTTTCCCGTGAGCGTGTAAGGTGCTGGTAGACTCCTTCTTGGGAGCGTGTGGAGTATAGGGCACCCTTTTAGGACAAAGTGCACTGTCATGCAAACCCCTTGCACCACAATGGTAACATGCTTTTCCTTTATACTTACAGACATTCACTGTGTGACCTATCTGAAGGCAATTAAAACAACGGTTCCACAATTTTGCCTTCCTTTGCGCCACAGTTTTGCTATCTGTGCACTTGTCGTTGAAATGATTGCCTTGGCAAAATATACAGCAGATTCTTCTTCTTTTCTGGCTGGGTCCTAGTCCGTTCTGTTCTTCCCTGAAGTTATGAAATCTCTTAGTACTTTGAGTATTGTTGAAGGCGGTTACATTTGGTTTGAATCGTTTATTGGGTGTCTTCGTAGTATTCATAGTTCTTGGATTTTGAGTTCTCAGTCTCCTTTTAGTTCGTTCTTCCTTTACGTGAAGTGTCTCAGTAGTGTAACTAGGGTCTTCCTTAATCGACTTATCAAAAGTTCTTTTTGCATCTTCCCTAGCTGACAGTACGACATGAAGTTGTTTTCTGATTTCATCAACTGTTTCATTGCTCATTTTTAATTTCAACTCATATATGATTTCCTCTGGGAATTTTTCCATGATTACGAATCTAAGGTGATTATTTTCAATATTTTCTCCAAGTGAACTTAATACACGAAGATGTCTTTCAATTTCGTCTAATGTTTTCCTACACTCTTCTTGCCTTTCTGCTCTTTTAAGTTTAAAAAGCGTCGAGTAATGCGCATCGATTATCTGCATCCGTTTACCATATCGATCTGTCAGAGTGGTTACGGCAATTTTATAATTGTTGTTGGTGGTCTCAAGACCTTCCAGGATCGTTATAGCCTCTCCTCTCAAAGAAGCCTTTAAATATTGTAATTTATCAACATCTCTTAATTCTCTTTGATCAATGATGGAACAAAATTGATCCCAAAATTGCGTCCATTGAAGCACATTTCCGGAGAAGGTAGGTAGAACTAAGTCAGGTAACTTTCCTCTATTCAATAATCGGCCAGAGCCTGAAGAAGAAGAAGGAACCGCTTTATCCTGGTTTAGCTGTATGCGAGCGTTCAATTCAGCTAACATCTCATCTCCTTCTAGCTGCTCTGTTGTCATATCGGAGATCTCATCCGCATTAGGATTATCGGAAATGTTGAAATATTGATACAACTCGTTACTGAATCGATTAAGTATCGCTTGAAGTTTTGAAGCCAAAATCTTCGCTTGTCCTTCATCTTCAGAAGACCACAACTTTGAAGCGCAAAGAACACGAGAGCTGCTTGACAAGCTTTTAATATTTGCTATAAACTTAGCGAGTCTATCCAAATATATATCTTCCATTGTAGGGTATGTATAGGTATAAACCTGAAATTGGTATAAGTACTCTGTAGTTCCGCTTTTATCATTCATTTTCATCATAGTAAGTACTATTTAAGTTCACTCTGGATGAATCACGTTCACTTCCAGAATACACTCAAACAATATCCTTACTACTTTACAGTAAACATTGTGACACATTTCGGACAATACTAGTCTGTCTTGTTATAAAGCATTAAATTTATCATCAAGTGATCTCTTGTTCCAACAAATCATACGATAAACAACTTAAATAAGTCTTGTACATTGCCCAAACGGACTAGTCATCATGACTCTCATTTACTGGACGTGGCCATAGCACTGCTATGCACATTTCTCATTTACTTGGCTTGGCCATGGCACTGCCATGCACCTTTCTCATTTACTTGACTTGGCCATGGCACTGCCATGCACCCTTTCCATTTACTTGACTTGGCCATGGCACTGCCATGCACCCTTTTCATTTTATTTACTTGTATAGAACCACAAGAAAGATTACTTGATTTATCACTCTTAATGTCACACAGTAAGTAGGTATGTACTATCGAAAAGTTGATTAAATCAAAACATATCTGATGTCAGTATTTGTTACTAAATATAGTGGTGGTATGACTTGCCCTTAATGACCGTCGGCTTCACCTTAATATGGTATGCAAATGTGGAATACTTCCTTATTATATTGCCTTGCATGTATGTAAAATATGTAAAATATTATTCCTTCCGTAAGGAAATATGAAAATCAAAGTTACTGCCCCTTAACTATTCCTCCTTTCGCATTAATATACAAAGAAAGAATGTTATGCCCTTTGTAAATTATATTGTTAAACTAATACTTTGAAGCCAATGTAAATAATCTATTTCCAGTATAAATTTCAGTTAAACCGCGATGAACAAACATAAATTTATAAACAAATCAATTGTAAGTGATATCACTACTTGAAAATGTGATTAATTTTATGCGGTTAATAGCATTCTGATGCATTGTGAATGCATTAAAAGAATAACACTTCAATAAGATTTTGCTTCCCTATATATCATGGCATAAATGGATAATTACATTGCTACATACCCCTTAAGTAATTTCTGGTACTGGCATTCACTGAATACCACTTTCCTTGTTTATTTGTTGATGATTCTATTAATAAATAATGGTTATGGTTAATTTTCCAATTGGAAATAGTAATGTATGTCTAAGTGATACTTGTCACTTTATAATTACGGTTTTTACAGAAAATTACGTGTAATGTTACTCAAAATCATTAAAGTTATCGTATTACGTATACTACTCCAATAGTATGACTAATTCAACACAGTATTTACACATTATTTCGTAAAAATGCGAGTCTTATTTTGCCGGTAAAATAATTTGTCGTTATCGTTGAATTTCATGCAATTACGTTCTAAACACAGCATAAATAACATGAACACTCTCTCACCTGGTGATCTAAATTAAATTTCCTTATTTCAATTCGTCCTTTAATACTTTATGGAATTTCTTGCAGAAACTTTTATCGTAGGTATTACACCGATGTCATTGAATGTCAACAGACGCCATCTTAGTTGCTCTAATTTTCTTTCGTCATGTCGTGCTTGACTGTAGAAATAACGCAAATTGTATTCGGAATGCTTGAACGTTGAATTTTAAGTAAAAATATCTAAATTAGTTCATAAAATGAATTTTCCGACTAGCAACCAAATCATACAAAAGTGAAAACCTAATAGGTAACAAACAAGTACTGAATTGGTTTCCGATTGTGACAATCGGTAATCAATTCCAATCATTTATGTTTTCTTCATTTCAATAAGAAGAAAGGAAATATTATTTTGTCATTCACTATAATTCTCAAAGTGTATAATTAACGAATAAAAATTCTTTGTTAAAACAAATATTGTTCCCGATAGGTACGCTAACGCCATCTATGATCGAACGGTTAAACTTATCTCTGCTACATTTTGTATTGAGTAGCTGAACTATTTGAAGGTTGATAATTTTACTCTTAGTCTAGTGAAATTGCATTCCACACACAAACCAGTGCTCATTTTAACAACACCTTTACCATTTCTTATATTTAAGGGTTACACAAATAAGTGAACATTACCTTATTTTATTATGAATTATTTTCTTATGAGCATGTTTATTTTTACTGCGCAGTTTCCCTATTCAACCACAGATGTCGTCAACATATAAATTATAAGATAGTTGACACACACAAAACACACTCTCATTATGCTCTTGTTGGTCAATATTAAATCCCAGCTATTCTACACCAAATTTGTACCGCATTATAAGCCCATTAATACGGACAAAGTATATGATGTCACTAAGAAATCATTCTAACTGAATAATCTCAAAGAAACATCCACACTCTTGGGTTCAATAGAGTGTCCTTGAAGTTTGATTAGATATCTTGTTAATAAGAATAGTTCTGCTTCGCTAGGCTTACTTGCTGATTATAGAGTTATCAACTCAAGTGACCCAGAGCTGATAATTTAAGTATCTAAGACTGTGTGTGAGTATGATGTCAACTATCTTACCTTAATAATAGTGAGTCTCTCTGCCTGGCTGTCCATGCACCTTGTCGCCTCGGTGGAGTCGAATGCTCCTCCTAAGGGTTTTAATGTATTTATGAATCAACTGCTTTGACTCTCTAAGTATCCAACCATACTCTTTACACATAAGTAACACATCAACATATTTAGAACCTTTTGGTATGCTATTTAATGTCATCAACCTTTGTCCCCTAAGGACACTTTCATTTGTCGTACTCCACGAGTACGACCTTTCTCTTATCTGACGTACTCCGCGAGTACTTCCTTTATATACCTCGTTCCACAGAACCAGGTCTGTCCCAGCTGGACCCTTTTGTTCCAAGACCCGAGGTCCGGATCTAAAACCCGCGAACCCTGTCTCAGAGAACGAGGACTGTCCCTGCTGGGCCCTTTTATACACCTTGCTAATAGAATTGGCCAAGACTACACGCACCGGTTGTTCATTTAATATAAATGGATGTTTTGGCTCGCAAGCCTTGAGACCAGTAAATAGCATAGCATTATAATTCGCGTATAAGCGTATCAGATTAGCGAGATGGAAACAGATTGCCCTGATCAGCTCATGGAGTTTCGCCGAGCAATCCATCTTCCAATCTCTCTCTTTTAAACATAAAGAAATTGTTGATAATATTATTGGTACTTATTCTAGATACTTAGCTTTTGACTGGTGGCAGGACAAGCCGAAAGATATTCACAATAAAATTAACACAATAAATGCATCTACAAATGCAGCTTCAGGTTCCCGTAAGCAGATTTGAAGACAAAAGAACGTTAGAAGAAAAATGCAAGCTCACCATAGATAAAATTGTGTTTCTCTACATCCGGTATAATGTTGCCGTGTAATTGTTATAGGGCTAGTTCTCGCGACCCTATTCGCGACAGGACAGGTAAAAGCAAAGTACTTCTTACACTGTTTCAATGTGAAACCCCCAGTTTCATTGTAAAAATTAAGGTGTTTTATTGAATACATATACATGGACACATTGAAAAAAATATCATTTTTTGAAAAAGTTATAATAACTCTGAAATAATTAAAGTAAAGCTCTGATTTTAAATGCCAAACGATAGCTAAATAAATTGTCTATCATGGTGCAAAATATCAGACTTGTATCTTTAGAAACTGCAGAGATATCCCGGCTTGAAATTTAGGTGTTTCATTGATCGACAGTTTACCCTATAGCTTATCCAGCACGGTTAGCACAAGAAGGCGCGAGCTATCTCGAGCTATCCGTCTCTTTCTAAGTTTTCTAATAAGAGAGACTGATAGTGCGAGAGGTCGCGAGCCGTTTTGTGAAAGCCGCGCTGAATATAGGTCCATGTTCTAGTATCTATGTCGGCACGACAAAGCTCGTGGTTCGTGCTGTCACAATCGATACTCTATGGCAGGCATTAAGTCTCTCACGGACTGGCAGGCCGCGCCAGTGTGATTCAGGCCTTACACAGTCAGTATTGGAAGATCACGATCGCAATATTATCGCGATATTAAAAAATGTATGGATGGATAAGTTGCTTCAATAACGTCAATCTGCATGTGATACCTATTGTGATAGGTTCGCCTTTGTGAGATCTACCTTCTAAATGAACCATTTTTGGGCTACAGAGCCCTAAATGATTCATTTGACCTAATGTTACATTTGACCTAATGTTCATTAGCTTCTGCCCGCGACTCCGTCCGCGTGGAACTCGTTTATATAGCTTCGAAGGTGGACTGATGGCCTGGTAAATGGCGATGTGATGGCGTCGCGGGATCGGTTACTGGCACTCTTTGGGGGAGGCCTATGTCCAGCAGTGGACGTCTTTCGGCTGATATCGGGTATAACGTGATAATATTCACTGTGTAGCTCCTGTCCTGTAACGCTGCAAGAAGTCATCATGTGTTACCAGTCTAAAGAGCAGGCCTGTCTCACCTGCCAGTTAGGCTAAACTCGGCTCCCGCACACCTTGCGAGGTGCACACACACAACACGGAGCACGAGCTATGCGTTAAGCCTGAAACACTAGCGCGGCCTGCTGTAAAGGTCAAGAGTAAACATGGTTATAAACAAATTTAGGTACCTACTACGCAGGCCACGCCAGTCGGTGAGGCTTGAATCACAATATACTGTCAATAAGAGTAGGTAATATTGACATTAACTGTCAAACTTACCTACTATTGTCCGCCACCGCAGGCCGCGCCAGTGTGTTGCAGGCCTTAGGGGCTATTTTGACGACCGGTTAGTCTAGTGGGTAGTGACGCTGCCTACGAAGCTGAAGGTCCTGGGTTCGAATCCCGGTAAGGACAAATATTTGTGTGATGAGCATGAATATTTGTTTCTGAGTCATGGATGTTTTTCTATGTATTTAAGTATTTCTATTTATTAAATATATCGTCGTCTAGTACCCATAACACAAGCCTTATTGAGCTTTCTATGGGACTAGGTCGATTTGTGTAAGGTTGTCGCCTAATATTTATTTATTTATTTTTGGGGGTAGTCCGAACAACCGCTCTATCGCTCGACGGTGGCAAGTGTGTTCGAGAAGATACTTAGGTACTTATTCGAAATTCGATTCACATGAGCATAGCCCTATTCGGTCCCCAGTGTGTGCTAAGCTTTAGAATAGGTACTGACGGGTAAATTTAAAAAAACAGGAATGTCAAATTACACAAAATAAAATTCAAATTTCAATAAACACTAAACAGGCAAATTTCACTATAAATTCGAGTTGTACCATTTTTCTTAATAACCATCTTAAATTTATTAGACTGTTTAAATTCTTGTCTGGGTAACTGTAATAAGTTAAACGATTGGGAGTATAGTGCATCAGGTAGAATTTTTCAACGAATTAAATCATTAGTAAAATTCTAGCGATAAGCCAAATTATCTTCGGGCAACAGTATAGTATTCAGCTAAGCATAAGCTTTCTCCAAGGATCGTCACATATAATATGTACGTAAGATATTACTACACTTTGGTATAATAGGCGTAATTCAATTTGGAAAGGCAACCGGATGGCTCGCAGTATTTGAGCTCCGGAAGGGATGTGGAACCGCCCTGTGCTACCCGTAATGAGCCGACTGTGACTGGTTCGTAGCGCGCCCGACGAGTGGCGCTGGTGTCTCCTTATAGGACCGCTGCGCCCTGCACCATAGTTAAAGCCGCCTCTAGCAATGACGTAAGCGCCAAAAGCACTAAGTTCCCTTATCCCAGAGAATTACACATATAGTTGTTTTGGCGTAGGTACGTATGGCGCCAGCTCATTCACTCGAGACATCTTTATTGGTTCTAGCACAAAGTTACTCTAGCCTCACTCGCACTCAGTAAATCAGAAAGAGCAGGGTAGATTTTCTCGCCTCGCTGCGTTGTGCTAGCCCTGTCTTATTTTCGGCGTTCGAAGGGTTCACACCTACCTCATGTTTCAGTAAAACCATCTTCAAAGATGAAAAATGTTGCGCGGGCAAAATTTCACTTCTCTGGCGATCCCTAACAATGATACCGATCCCGGCAAAGTTTTACTGTACAAGGAAGTTTAAAAAGGTGACGCATTGCTTGTTTGACTTGGACGGCACTGTTCTTGGTAAGTTATTTTTTTTCTAGCATTAGACGACAACTTTGCCCATCTTGGTATCTTTGCCCAGTTTATTAGGTAGGTACTGGGACTGAAATTACAAGAGTATTGTCAAGTTTGCCCTCTGAGTAGTATTTTACGTACCAACAAATACAAAATAGACATAAAATTATTATTTAACTGTTTTTACTCAGATTCCGAAGTGGTTTATCACAAAGCAATTAGAGCCATCTGCGAAAAATATGGAAAAGTGTACACTAAAGATATGGAAAGACAGGTGAGTAGAGCTCCTCTATTGTTAAACCCAAAAGTCAAAGTTTTCATTTGAGAATCTCAAGGTCCGACATAAAATTATTCGGTATTTATAAGGAAGGAACTAGTATTCAGTTCTGGTCAAGCATCTTGCTAGGGAGGTGCAGTTGGATTGGTTGTACCTTGGTTTACACAATTGTTCCATCGAATACTGTATGTTTCGCACAATTTTCAGAATCAGTACTTTTCAGGAATGTTATAAAACTTATAAAACAAACCTAACCTAACCTAACCTATAATGGGTTCTACAGAATTAATTAATTTATTTCTGTTATTGATAAAGACACAAAATAAGCTCACAGTATTTCACCAAAACGCTTACACGGTAACATATGAATTAAGTAACAATATACAAATTAAAAATAATAATATAAAACATTCACATATCAAGAAAAAATATTCAAATTATAAATAATATTTAGTTGCAATGGAGTTTAAGGCGGACAAAGTGGTATGCAAAAACTTGCTCAATCTGTCGGCAAAAATGTCAGCATCCGGGACCCGGATCAATACCAAAAGCATACACCAAAGTCTCAAAAATATGTAGGCAGACCATATTTCTGCAACAATAAGGTTGTAGTATACATATGTATGAAACTTTGAGTGAATATATATTGGTACCCTTGACTGTACCTAAAAAGCTAACGGTTTCTGAGTAACAGAAATTCGATGAAACGAAAATTCGGCGCTTAGCCTAGTTCATATTACTTTTAAATCTTGCAGTTTTTTTTTATCGTATGGCGTACATCCATACTATATACTATACTAATATTATAAATGCGAAAGTGTGTCTGTCTGTCTGTCTGTCTGTCTGTCTGTTACCTCTTCACGCTTAAACCGCTGAACCGATTGTGATGAAATTTGGTATGGAGATAGTTTGAATCCCGGGGAAGGACATAGGATAGTTTTCATCCTGGAAATCACCCCTTAAGGGGATGAAATGGGGGGTTGAAGTTTGTATGGAGCTGCGATATAAACGATTTCCACGCGGACGGAGTCGCGGGCAGAAGCTAGTTATTTAATAATGTCCGAAACGAAAATTCGGCGCTTAGCCTAGTAGTTCATATTACTTTTAAATCTTGTAGTTTTTTTTTTAATAACTGAGATTTAAAAGTAATATGAACTACTATTAGCGCTAAGCGCCGAATTTTCGTTTCATCGAATAATTTTAGCCTCTTAAAGTTCGTCACTCTTTAGTACCACCCAGGGGACACGTGCAGGGTTGTGGTAGGTAGCTCCTGCGGACGTGAGTGACAGTTGTCCCCCCTTTGTCAATAAGTGAGTTGGCAACTCGACTGTTAGAACTCTGGCTCCTTTTGAAAGAAAGAAAGACACACACGCAAAAGACACACAGAGACAAGGGGAGTACAAATACAATACAATTTACACATAATGTGTGTGTCTTCGCGGCAGTGAATCGGTCGCTGTCTCAGCATTATGCCGAAGTGTCAGACAGACACCTACAGCGCTGATTTTCAGACAGCACCGTACGTGACCCACGGAACGCAACACAACACAACACAACACTTTTGGGCACAACGGCGAATAACGCTAGGAGGATGGTGGTGTATGGATAATGTGTATTCCAGTGCTGCGGCGCGACGGACCGCGAGCTGTCGGAGATGGTGGTCCAGCGCGCGTTGCTCCCGATATCCGCGGACGACTTCGAGCACCAGCTCGCCGACGTGATCGGGAAGAACGTGGCTAGCGCGCCAATACAGCCCGGTTCGAACTTTCCTGACTTTTTAGCAGGTCGATAGATAAGAAAAGGCGACATTAACATGGCCAGATTCCTTCCCATTTATATAATACATCCTTTTCGATAAATGATGATGACGCTCTAAAATAAAAAAAATTGTGTTACAAATCCATTCTATTTGTAGAAAATGGTCAACGCTTAAAGCTAATAATAATATCGTGAATAGGCAACTATACTCCGGTCGCTTCACCCAGTCCTCGCCTGCTTGCGCGCGGACAAAATGGTCTTATCTTATCTTCTTTTAAAAAATGGCTCCCATCTAAGTTAAGATGATTTCGCCAATGTCAAGTTTGCTTATTTAAAGCGACGTTGTTCGGTAGTTTGGTCAGTCGACAATAACGCAATCAGCGTCAGAAGCTCCGCTTAAGACGAAAGACCAAGCCGACAAAATGGTCAACGCTTAAAAACTAAATATGTAGTAACATCGTTAATAGGCAACTTTAAGGTCACAGCTCATTAGAGCCACCCGACACCCGACCCGTTAGCTTTATTTATAAGGATTCGTACGGGCATGCGCTCACTGCATCAACTCCGTAGTTAGTACAGTTCCGTGGCGGGTCGGGTGCCGGGTGGCTCTAATGAGCTGTGATCTATAGTCCTCGCGCTTCACTGGATCCTCGCCTGCTTGCGCGCGGATGGTATAGCGGACGAGCGCACGACGTGTGGGCGCCGGGCCTCCCCTCCAGCACGGCTATCACACGACGGCGCGCGGGCTTTCTCGATTTTTCTCGCACTATCCGTCTCTCTCTCTTATTAGAACACTTCGAACAAGAGGTATAGTGCGAGAAAAATCGAGAGTAAGTCGCGGCCGTCCCATGATAGACGTGCAGCACGACTTTAGTTGCCTATTAACGACATTATTTAGTTGAAACCGTTGACCATTTTGTCCGCGCGCAAGCAGACGAGGACTCAGTGAAGCGGTCGGACTATAAGGCACTTCTCCCACCGCCGGCGAGTAAGCGACGTGCCACTTGCTCAAGCGAGTAAGAATTACTATGAGAGTAGGTACTCGCTACTCGCCGGAGGTGGGACCAGTGCCTAAGAGAAGAAGTCAGACTATATTTCTAAGATTTATTATGGTTTCCTCTCGCAGGGGCGGAACGTTTGCTAATCCACCTATACGACTCTAAAATCCCGATAGCGCTCGCTACCAACAGCACCGAGCACGCCGTGAGGCTACACTCTGCCGCGCGGCCGAAACTATTCGCTCTGTTCAACCATAAGGTATTAAACCGATACCGTTACGACCTCTGTAGCATAGTTGGAGAACCTGCCTACGAAGCCGGCGGGACCTCCGCACTACCAGCGCCCTGGCCGAGATTTCTAGGGTGCCCGGGGTAACTCCGTCCTGCCCGTGGCGGTCGCCCCACCGCGCCCTACCCTAACGCCGCTACTGGTCCCGGGTTCGAATCCCGGTAAGGGTGCTGTGTGATGAGCACAAATATTTGTTCCTGAGTCATGGATGTTTTCTATGTATTTAATTATTTATTTATCTATATCAGAATTGCATAAAAGTGGGAGGTTTCCACGAATAGCCAGAACATGATACACACGAAAGTTACACATAAAGCACTTAGATTTAAACTTAAATTTATTGAACGAGCGAGCGAAGCGAAAATCGTTCGTGTGTCCGAGTCCGTCCCGCTGTTTTCCTCTACAGGTCGCAATTCTCAACCGATGCCCGTGAAATTTTGTTCGTTAATTATATACCGACTTAGCTTTTTTGTCGAGGCACTTTTTTTTAAATACGGGCTCGAATGTTTTACAGCTCACAGAGCTACTAGTATTGTTTGCTGTGCGTAGTTGTGGGCAAAGTTGTACCACCAGGCGAAGTTGACAGCTCATACATTTTTGGCACAGGTGTGCGCTACGGATCCTGACGTGGACCGGGGCAAGCCTAATCCTGATATTTATCTTGTCGCTGCCAGCCGTTTCCCGTCCAAGCCAAAACCAGCTGAGGTATGTTGAGCACCGGCCACACCTCCGAGTTTTTGATTAGTTAGGGTCTTCTAATTCAGCCTTAAATAGGGGTGTAGACTCGAAAATAATTATTACTCCAAAAGAAAGAAGACAAAAAATATGCCTAGTGACGAAAATCCCATTCAGATATCTCAAAGAATTACGAAGCTACATCCGTTTTAATATTGCTTGTTAGAGAGAGAAAACGCAAACAGTGTGTGACGTCGCGTTACGGGATGCTGCCGGGGGGCCGCGTCGACGGCGGCGCCGAACACGATGCATTAGTGACGTCACAATCTTTCAGCGTCATTGTTTCATATGAAGTTGCGTTTAAGGCGGTGCATTGGAAATTATCACGTGCTTTGAAACGCCGTTCTGACTAGATTAAGAAACAATAAGGTCTGATTTTCAGATATATGATTCTTACTATATGATTGTTCTTCTGATTTTATGGATACATGATTGCTTAAAATTTCCTCGATAGAAAAAAAATCCAAAGTTGGGTCTTTATTTTCCTTTTTTTACTCAGCCTACTCAAACGATACATTATTTTACGACACAATCAAGTAAATACTATAGTATTTTATCTCATCTAAAATCTCACTTTATGAAATTTTAATAAACCTCTAAGTTAGGTATTTATCGAAATTTGTCCAAAACAGCGATTCCCGAAGAGTGTTACATCTCTTTTTCTCGTGGGCGGAAGGCATCGGCGTGTCTCTGTCTCGGGGGCGTGTACGACTCAAATCAAGGCATCCTCCCCTTAACGAAAAAGGGACAGAACACACCCCTTCTTAAAACTTTGGACACTTATAAGTCTTATAACTTCGTGATTATTTAACCTTTTGCGTTGATTTTTTCTCCATTTGACTACATTTTTAATAATTTTTCGAGAGAATATGACATTATTGATTATTTTATTAAGTGTCTACACCCCTATTGAATATACAATTTTACCCGTAGGGCGTAGCTAAATTAAACATACACAACAAAATATATTAATAATAATTAATAGTAGTGACAATGTCAAAAAATAAATCAGCTGTCATCACAATACAGCTCAAATAACAAATGTTAAAATACCTGTAAATACGAATAAATTGATTACCTACGTAAAACGATTTGGCGGTGGAGGGGGCCCAAGCCTGTCTTATTTTACAAGGAAATTATTATTATTATTGTGAGCCTGTAGTGTCCCACTGCTGGGCAAAGGCCTCCCCCCACTTTTTCCAGTGCTCCCGGTTCTGAGCAGTCTCTGGCTGGCCATTCTTTTAAAAAGGAGTCCAGCTCGTCTCTCCATCGCCGACGAGGTCTGCCACGACTCCGTTTCGAGCTGTCGGGCTGCCATTCAGTGGCGATCTTGGCCCACAGTTCACTCGGCATGCGGCAGACATGACCAGCCCAGTCCCACTTCAACTTACAAGGAAAATGTTCATCAAACATATACTTAGTTTTAGCTAGGGGATGGTGGATCAGAAACTGGTTTGCCTTACGTTTACCTTTCACATCGAACGGTGTCAGCCAGTGACGGACGCTCTATCTTGTCACTTATCGTGTGATAAGGCCGACCATGATACGGGGTCTGGATTGGCCTGTATAGTCACGAGAGGAGTTGTCCCTCACGTTAAATCATCTGTCGAGATATTTGGCCTGATGATATGAAGAATAAATGAATAGCCCCGTTCTCCAAAAGTGATAAAACAATTGTAAATTTTTGGGCATTAGGATTTTGGTATTTTTACGTTTAATTTAAACATATTCAACTTACCAGACCTTCATTGCAGTGTATCGTGTTTGAAGACTCCGAAAGGGGTGTGAAAGCAGGCATCGCAGCAGGTATGCAGGTAAAGAGTAAATTTAATGTAATTATATATTCAGAGCAATGAGGTGTAGTTGCAGTCCAAGAGGCAACCGGATGGCTCGCAGTATTTGAGCTCCCGAAGTGTTGTGGAACCGCCGTAGCAATAGGTGTAAGTAAAATAAATGTACGCTTGAACGTAAAGTTTCAAGTGCCACAGCTAATGTAAACATATTTAGGGCACATTGACAGGAAATCTTATTTTGTAACATGCAATGTAAACCTGGTAAACAGAACTTTGGTGCATTAAGTGAAAAGATGAAACTGTCGTGTGCGTTGTAAGTATGTTTTTGTCATGTAGTGTGTAAACTTATTTAACCCTTTATAGGGCACAATCTAAATTTCATAGGCAAAATGACCATCCATAAGGTCTTCTTTTTGTATTTTTTTATGGGTCAGAATTTTTAGGTCTATACCTAAAATATCAAAGATACTTGAATTATGAATAAATTTTAACGTTGCCCGTTAAAGGGTTCAATGTAACTAAAGATATTATTGTAACGCTCAATTGTAAAGATATCTTTGACCTCGACTGTACATGATCATAAATATAAGAGTTAGACTTGTCGATGTAGCTCCATTGCCTCTTTGACCTCTTTATACGACGTGACTGCTACCTTTCCTTTTATTTGTTTCATGTAACTTCTTATCCTTGGTCTCTCCCTTCCTCGTTTGCCTTCTGCCTTGCTTCGAGATGTTAATAATAAAAGAGTCATGACCAGAGACCGGAATTTTCACGGCAAAACAAAAGACTGTCGCAATTTTACTAGTGTTAGAAACGTATTTATCGATATCGATAATTGTGGAATAGAAGAAAACAAAACGGTCCACCAAATAAATAAAAAAAAAATACGTCATGTTTGTATAAAAATACATAGAAACAGATACAATTTCTTCTTAGAAATCGACTTCAGTACACACAGCAGCACATGCCATTTTATTTGGTTTCTGAGTCTAGTTTTATGAGTAGATAATCATTAATTTCTCGACATTCTCTGGGAGTAGACCGTTTCGTTACAAAGCCAGTTCTGTATACTAAATGATCGATCGACTTCACTCGACGTCAAGGGGGCAAATTTATAAAATTCATTGTAATCGGTATGTTGTTCAGGTTGGGTAAGTTTTTGAGATATTTCTCGTATATTATATTTTAAACTAACCGTCGCGAATTACTCGATATCTATAAAAAAAATGTTTCTCACACTAGTAAGATTGCGACAGTCTTTTGTTTTGCCGTGAAAATTCCGGGCTCTGGTCATGACGTATAAGGTGACCAAGCATTTTCCCTCTTCGAATCTCTATCGTATTTATCAGTTTCCTTTTCTCTCCTACTCTTCTCAGCACTTTTTCATTTGTGATAGTTTATGTCCAGCTAATTTTCTCCATTCTACGCCAGTACCACATTTCCAATGCTTCTCTATATTATTTATCTCTTTGAGTCGTGGTCCACGCTTCACACCCATATAAAATGAATAAATAAATAAAAAATAAATAAATATTAGGGGACAATCTTACACAAATCGACCTAGTCCCATAGTAAGCTCATTAAATGTAAAAAAAAAAATCGCGTCAAAAAAAAAATCTTTTAGTTTTTTCTTATCAGAACACGATACCTGTTAAGCCTTTGATCGCTTCACACCCCATTTTTGGTACACTCTGTACCTATATGTATAAAAATATTTTCCAGTAGTTTTTGTTGAATGATTTATTTAACTACTTACATAAGTGAAGTTAGCGTCATTGGGCATAATCGATTGTATTATTTGATTGCTATATTTTTTATTCCAGGTAGTGATGATCCCCGACAGATGGTTGGACCGCGAGAAAACTCGGCTGGCCACCATTGTTATTAGGTTAGTTAGGTGCGGGCGGGGAGCGCGCGCGGCGCACCGACAGCAATCTTATCAGTTTGTGCTTTCAGCGCTAAGGTGTGTCACACTGCGACGCATCTCCGGACGGAGGTGCGTTACTCGTTGTATGCAAGTACCTCAGTTTGTATATAAATTCCGTGTGGTACGACACACTGCAACGCACCTCCGTCCGGTGAAATTTGTATGCAGCTCCGCACCTCCGTCCGTTGATGCGGCGCAGTGTGACGACCGCCTAAGGGAGTTGTATTTGTGCTAACTGCACCACCAGTTACGTATACAGTACCTTAATTAATATAAGCAATCTAATTAGTGTTGACAGCGTCAGGGTCTACAACCCTCGTCGTCAGTACAGCGCATGCTCTGGATATGTATCTAGCCTTGTATGTCCTAAATAGACTTTAGTGATTTTGAATTTAGTACTTTCGATAATTCTATTATCCGTCGAAATATGATTTGAATTATAGGTACGCCAGAATAACGAGGTTAACGCCCTTACTCTCCACCAGAACAATGCCTAGAAAGTAACTCATCATCATCCTCCTAGCGTTATTCCCGGTTGTGCCCTTAAAGGAGCCGGGGTCCGCTTTTGACACCTAATCCCATAGGCACTAGTTTTACGAAAGCAACTGCCATCTGACCTTCCAACCCAGAGGGAAAACTAGACCTTATTGGGATTAGACCGGTTTCCTCACGATGTTTTCCTTCACCGAAAATCTAACGGTAAATATTCCGTACATAAGTTCCGAAAAACTCATTGGTACGAGCCGGGATTCGAACCCCCCGCATGCCTGAACCCCTAGGCTACCGTAGCAATGCCTAGAAAGTAACTAGTATTATAATATAACCCAAGTCTTCTATATATATGGAGTGGTCCTATTTCGCTGTACTCTTACATTGCTACTAAGTAAATCTTGAATTCCCCAGATCACTACGCGACTTCAAACCGGAAGAATTCGGCCTCCCCCCCTTCCCCGAAATACCTACCAAAGGCAAACCCACCACACCCCATACAGAGCGTGAAAAACCCCATGACCAAGACATAGACCATACCAGAAAAAACAAACTTCTCACCACCATAGAAAGTACCTTAATGTCGAAACATTCGAAGTTTTCCAAGACATCGAAAATAAACGACATGAAGGCGCAGCTGTCGATTATTATAGAGAAATCAAGAAAGTCTTCGAAGGAGAAAACATCGACAAAACACGTCACACGGTCGAATGCGATCATGTCTTCTTTGCTAACACACTCGAGGATATCTTAACACATTCACTTCTGACATGCGGAAGACCTGTAAAAAGCGCCTAGAGTCCAGCGAACGAAAAAGTGAGTGGGGTAGGGGGCGGGGTGTCAAAACGATGCCAGGCAGCCGTTTAGTTCGAACATCCGCATACCGGGCATTGGGCACGTGTTTGGGTAGAAATTTGTAAGGAGCTCGCATTGTATGGTTTATTCGTTCGCTGCTAGAGTCTGTCAAGCGAGTCGTGTCCCTGGAAATTATGTTTTTTTTTATACGGAAGCAATAGACTATTTGACAACAGTGAAAATAATTTGTTCTTTCATTAGCAACAGATAAAAATGACAAGAATACTGGGAAACTATCAATCTTTCATTTAAGTTGTCAATTTTAAGATTTTTAAATTAATAAAAACTAACTAAGGACGTTCGAATTTAAACTTTCGTGAGACATGTTGAAATAATACTAACAATTACACGGTTCAACTCACGTATTCTATGTCACTACGGGCGAGATGACCTCCTGCCGCAATCTCACTCAACTACTCCAGCGCTAGACTGCCCCCCTCCCCCCGCCCTGTCGGCGCGTGCTTCACGCGCCGCTCGGCGTGCGGAGCGAGCTCGGGCAGTGATACAAGCGACACCGCCGCGAAAACACTCATCCTGAAGAAGAACTCCCGAAGAGTTCGAAACATGTCGCCCGTAGTGACATAGAATACGTGAGTTGAACCGTGTAATTGTTAGTATTATAAGGACGTTGTTTGATATTGACCGTCACAAGCCTGTAATCCGTACAAATTCCATACTAACGGAGCGTTTTTGGCGTTTCATAAAAAGAAGCTGATTTGACTTTTGTCAAATGGAGTATTGAATCTATGAAATAAGCTGTCAGTTAAGTACCTACCTATTGCGCCGGCATACATTTTGTGACAGACTTTACTAGCAGAGCCCACCTAGTTGGTTTCTGGCACTGAAACTGTTCACTATTCCAACTATTCTGTATCTATAACTGGCACAATTAATGACGGGTCCTCGGTTTTTAACACTTTCGGAGATTTAGCAGTTATATAATAGTACATTGTGCCACAAGGTTGGCAAGTGTTTTTTACGAACGAGTCTGTCACAAGCCCGACGCCGAAAGCGGACGGCTTTGATGGGTTGAGTTCGTAAAAAATCTTACCATCCATGTCGCACATCATGTTTTTCATTGCATTTGTGATATGCATTTCAAACAAAATTAATATCACCATCCTCCTAGCGTTATTCCCGGTTGTGCCCGTTTTTCCCCGTCAAACATCTATGTAAATCATTTTCTATAATTTTTCTATGCTTCTGTTTTGTTTACATAATTACGGCTCAATTTAAGTGGGCAAAGTTGTAAACAAATTTGATTATAGAAAACTCTAATTAATTACGTTTTTGCCCACTTATGTTGAATGCGGTAACTACACAAAAACTTATTTCAACGTTATGTTATTATTTACATGTCTACCGTGAAGGTTAATTTATTTTTATGTAGAGATCCTCTTTATAATATAAGCATAGATAATAAAAGAAAAGACTGAACACTATGTATCAGATGAATAAAGGGTATAAAATTATTGAAAACCACTTCTTCTAAAAGACATGAACGACAAATATGTGGTTGAACCTTTTTCTACTTACAGTTGTTCCATCGAATGAATGTATGTTTCGTAGAATTTTCATTTCATCGAAAACCATTTTTTTTTCAGAATCAGTATTTTTTTCAGGAATGTTTATAAAACAAACCTAACCTACCTAATGGGTTCTACAGAATGACCTTTTAGCTGTACCTTTAAAGTTAAAGGTTTCTGAGTAGGTAACAGAAATTCGATGAAACGAAAATTCGGCGAAACCATGCAAAATTCAGTGAAACGTTTGTAGGTGAAATAAGGGGACACCAAAATATGTAAAAAAAAATAATGCTGAAATTTAACAATAGACAGACGTTAACCGGAAGTACTGATAGAGTAGTTATAAAACCAATATGAATAACAATATCGGGACAACATTCAGGTCGTGATAGTCTTTATTATTTTAATGTTATATTACAGATAAAAGCTCACAAACCAGGGGTTTACTGAGCATTCTAGCGAAACTCTACTGGAGTTTCCAGTCCAAGTTGACTCAGCTCGGGTTGCACGGGGCGGTTCCACAACACTTCGGGAGCTCAAATACCGCGAGCCATCCGGTTGCCTCTTGGACACTGCAACTATTGTACGGGCCAAAGCAACGTTCCGGCGAGGTCATAAATCACAAGGCCGGCCCCGCCCCTTTTAGTACTTGTTTGTAGGGATGCGTGTCGCACCCTTCGCAGATTATCGACGGTGTTACATATTTATAATAATAATTGGTGTTAGTTTTGAACTTATTCTTAGGGAAAAACCACAATATTGACCTAGGATATCTACTTAACAGATAACTAATTATCATGCATAGCATGCTATGATAATTAGTTATCTATTAAGTAGGTACCTACTTATTTAAAAGCCCACATGAAATAATTAGGTTATTCTAAAATAATACTTAAACCTGTACAGTAATGAATGAAGATGTGTATGGATGATACTGTTTCATCGAGCAAGGGTAATTCATCGATAAGCAATATCGACTTTAGCCGCATCCTTGTTGACAGCTCCGTTTATTACCCCATCGGAACGTTGCTTTGGCCCGCACAATACGCGTGATTGCTCTGAATCTATAGCGGGCTGGGCGTGATTATAACTATGGACCTACTTAGGAACTTATTCTTTATGCCATAATAATTATTCAAGTTATCAGATCTAAATTATAAAATTAATTAATTAATAAACGAACTATTATGATTAATTGTTATTGATTCTGGACCCGATTCTACGTGCACATGGCTTAACTAGCCTAAAATTAAATTGTCTAATATTTAGACATAATTAAGGCGGCACATTAAAAACGACATATTTAGAATAGCATTTAGGCAGCTAAGTAAGTTGTATAGACCGCCTAAAATAAGAAACGTCCGATTCAAATTAGCGCTGTCATTTGATTATGACAGCTGCTCATAGAATAGCAAAGTGTTTTAGCGACACCTAAATAAAATAAAATTAGGAAGTTTAGAGGCCACTGTAGAATCGGGTCCAATGTTTGATTAATTTAATACAAATAAGGACATGTATCATAACTTACGTAACTCTACTTTCTGGAAACTTAACTGTCAAATTAGATATCAAGTCAAGCCTGCTGTCTTTTTTAGTATTTGTGAAGCATTATACATTATTTATAAACCAATTCGACATTTCATTGATATATTAATATTTATAAAATGCGTCATTGTTGAAAAACAATCGCACAATTCACTTGATCATTAATTATTATTCATTGACCTTATACCTACGACGGGAAGTGATTTAAAACTGTTTTTATAGTCGTCGACTTTAATGTTTGAATTAAGACTTCTTACACGAAACTATAATCACATATTTTTTTCTATAGAGCTCCCAACTTTTTACAACTATTTAGACAAGTAAAATGAATTCGAACAGTCACGTGGCGCCTTTACTGAATATAACGTTGTCTTGGCTACAGAGGAAAATACATCAACGAATATTAAGCCGATGGGTGCGTTTCGTTTCAGCAGAGCTTAGATTTTCAATAAATACCAAGTTTGTTTAATTAGTTCAGTTGACTCGTCGGTAAAGTATTGTATACAATAGTTATGTAATTAGCTTTTTAAGTCTCGTACCTTAAACGTGGTACTCGACTGAAAAAGCATACGTTATATAACAATTGCATAAATTACTATTATTACTAGCGAATATTATTTATTTTTATTTATGTTTTTGCATAAAATTATTTGTATTCTTTATTCTCATTCTTGTTAAGGCGCCGTAGGTTCATGGTCTTCTCTCCCTCTCACTGAGCATAAGCGTGAGCGAGATGGAAGTGCGTGCTCGGAAGCGCGGATATCATGTTTTTTCATCCTAATTTTTTGGCCGTTTAAATAAATAAAAAAGTAATCACTGAGTTCTGTCAAACATGATATTGCCGATTTTTAGAAGCAATTTTAATATTTATAGCTTTTGTGCATAATTTGTTACGAATATTTTAAGTGTATTTTAGACCTCTGTTCGTGATTTTTTTCTATCGAGCGAAAGTTGCTAAGTCATGTTTCGAATCACTGATCTCGCTGCAGAAAAGCCTCAAGATTACTATTCATATTTTTTTGAAACCATATTGTTATAAACAGACGCATTATATTGTTTCAAAAACTCTGTTCGCTTAACTTCGCTGAACCTACGGCGCCTTAACTCTGATACGGCTATGTTTTAGGCAGTCTATGTTTGTATTTACGTGTTCAATCGTAACGTTTAGAATACTGAACCGATTTTGATAATCGAGGTGTAAATCGATTCGTAATTATGCTCCGGGTGACAGGATGCCCTTTGTATAATAATAACTACAACTTAGAAACATTGAGAAAGCCCCGACTTTCATTTCAAAGTTCAATATCTCAAAAACGGTTGAACAGATTTTCATAAAACATGGCTAAAAACACTCGGGATAAAATTATCTATGACACAAAAAAAACGGTCCATCCGTTTGGGAGCTACGATACCACACACAGACAGATGCACAGATACACAGACACGTTAAACGTATAACACCCCTCTCTGCGTCGGGGGTTAAAAACGGTTTTTTTTTCAATTAGTTTTCCGTTGTCGGGGTTTTAAACCTTTACGAACCTTTATGCTTCTTTTGTGTAATCGCGGAGTTTTGTCTCAATCATTAGACCAGCTCTAGGGCATAATTCATATTGCATCGTTCATCTCAATTGGACTCCGGGAAATTGGACAAAGTCTTGGAAGATTTGACCTGACCAGACATAAGTACCTATGCAAGTTAAATAAAAACAAGTTTCTGTCAAAAATTTCATGTTTGGTATAAGCTTTTATTGCCGACTTTTCTGTATACCATCAACAACTACTCATTGAGACGATTCTAACGAGCCCAAACTCAACGGGGTTACATCGGTTAAGTACTGAATTCCCATGGCCACCTTCTGTCTCCATCATCAGATCAGATCGAAGGTACCATCATTTTGAATTGTCATCCAAACTATACTTATACCCAAAATTTCAGCTCAATCTGTATCCGGGAAGTGGGTCAAATTTAACTAGCAAGATTTGCTGAAAAACATTATTTATTTATCGTTTGGCAAATCAGTGACTAAATTCACCGTGATATCGTCGAAAACACATTACGGTTGCCTGGTGAAACTAAATAAAAGCTTGTAAAAAAGGTATTTTTAAACAAAGTTTTATTCCTTAAAAATTAAGTAGCACCCACACAAACCAGATAACGGAACTAAATATTTTATATAGCGCGTATAAATACAGCGCACATACAAGATAGTTGAGTATTCTGAAGACTCGTTGCTTCCTCACAGCGTATTTCGTGTCTTTCAGGCCGTCCTTGATTATGTACTTCCTTAGTCCTATCGCCCAGATTACCATCTGTTCGGACCAGTTCAGTTTCTCTACGTCGAAGTTGTAGATTTCTTTGTCTGCGGAAAGGAAAGAAATAATTTATTTTTGAAACACGGGCGAAAGCATGGCACAATTCCCATTTCGTTGCTAACTACCAAATGTGAATGTATATATATTTTACCTACTTTAGTATGATACCAATAAAAAAAAAAAAAAAAAAAAAAAAAAAAAAAAAAAAAAAAAAAAAAAAAAAACATTTCGTAGCTACCAAATCTGGCCACTAGATGGAATTAAAGGCACATCCTTCAAACCATCCGACTTCGCCATAAAGGGCAAATGGCTCTCCCTTCGATCCCAATTGAATAGGTACATGTTATTATGTTAATCAGGTAAGAGTCAGCGTCATATAGTTAGTACCAGCCAGAGGTAATAAAGACGTGTACCGAAATATTGGGCTACCTTAGCTGCTAATAACTATATGACTCTGACTAAACTTAATGGTTAAAACTGTTTTAAAAATGTAAAACCGTCTAATTATAAGTACCCACTCATGATTCATATTTAGTTATTATAAAATTCTTCGGTGGGTGAAATTACATTCTAGAAGGGAAAAGTTTGGTTTGGTGGGAAGAGATCAGAAACACAATTCTAATCGGGAAACTGATGTACCTATTGGAAGTAGATTTATAGGTCCTTATGCGCAATTTATTCCGTATTATATTGCATGCAAGTTTCATTACATTGCGGGTTACCGAGTTATTTATACTGAGCTTTATCTATCAAACCCCGCAATCAATGTAGTTACTAACAAGCAATATTAGAACAGTTGTAGCTTCGTAATCGTTCGAGATATCTGAATGGGATTTTCGTCTCATATTTTTTTGCCTTCTTTCTTTTGGAGTAATATTTTTTATACTCGTCGACTATAATCTTTAAATTAGAACCTCGCAAACCATAACGCAATGGAATACTTTTATTCTCATGAAAAAAATTATGCTCTATGGACAATCGAAATAACTATTATTCAACTGTACACAGAACTGAAATGAATTTTGACCAATCACGATGCTGATTTCCAGAAGACATCAACGCGCAAAAATAAAAAAGCGGTTGGCTGCACTTCGTTTCAGCAGGGTGATTTTCAATAGATACCAAGTTTGTTTAATACATTATTATTTCCGTTAACTCGTAGAAAAAGTATTGTATGCAATAGTTATATAATTAGCTTTTTAACTCTCGTACCTACCTTAATTAGGCCACTCACGTGGTACTCGAGTGAAAAGCATACATTATAAAACGATTGCATACAATACTATTTCGAGTCTACACCCGTATTTGCGCTTTAGTGTTATAGATTTTAGATTTTTGCCAGTGTTGCCAAAATTTAAGGGACGGAAATGCTCATTTGCAGCTAAATTGAGAACTGGTGGAGTCTTAAAATAGTTGACAGCTTACCATAAGCAACCTAGGGTGGTGAAAGGTTGAACGTATTGTCGAAATGTTTATTTTTATTTATTTATTTATTAAATAAATTTTGACAAATTTTACGCACCCGGGATATTTTTTCCTAGTATGGCATCCTTTTGTGGAGGCTGGTATATAGTGGATTTATTAGTATTTACTACTACTAATAATACTACTAAATCCACGGTTAAAATCACGTATTAAATGTCATTGCGAGCGACATGTTTCGAACTCTTTGGGTTTTGTTTAGGATGAGTGTTTTCGCGGCAATGTTGCATAATAGTCCGTAAAGCTTTGGTTTCCTAGGGTAACTGCCGTATTATTAACGACATGTGGAAAGTTCCACGGCCGAGTACCACCGTCAGCAACCAACGTCAACGTATGCTGCACGGCTAGCACGCGACGGCGCGCGAGCTCTCTCGATTTTTCTCGCGCTATCCGTCTCTCTCTTATTAGAACACTTGAACAAGAGGATAAAAATCGAGAGTATGTCGCGGCCGTCCCATGCTAGGCGTGCAGGAGAGAAAATGGACGACCTTGATTTAGCTTCAATAATTTACTTGGAGGATGAGTAAGTATCAGAAGAGGAAAATAATCGTAGAGTGGAAGATCATTTATTCAAATCTCGAGATCGTTTATTAAAATCTAAACGACATCTATTAAAATTTCGTCATCCTCGCTGCTCCAGTTGCAGTTGGAACTCATTTTGTACGTCGTACGTAGGTACTCGTACGTCGGTTCGGTAAAAAAAACTCAAAATATATTATATTACAATTGCTTCACCGCTATCAATTTCGTTCGAAAAAACGTTCACGAACTATCCGACACCGTCAAGATCATCAAGATGGCCGTCATTCAAATGGTGGCACCGCTTTTTGACGTTACGGTGTCAATCACCGCCCTCTAGGAAACCGCGCCATTTAGTTTAGGTACATAGACAACGTTCTAGTGACGTCATTCACCGCTGTATTACGAGCGCTATATGACGGCACCGCTATCCTAGGAAACCAGAGCCCCAATACGTCTCATAACAACACGATAAAATGCATGGCAGCAGGTCGAGAAAGTTGTGCCAAGCAAGGATCAGAAAATTATCGCACATAAAGTTGGCGACCTTTGGCACCGTCTGCCACTTCCGGCCATTTTAGGACTAACAGACTTAGGTTTACTCTCTGTACAATAAGAGGGTTAAATGATGCCACATGTCTCGTGCTGTCACTTGACCTATCCATACAAATTTTGACCGGAAGTGAAGGATTTTCAAACTTTCGGCCAATTTTAGGTGCGATAATTTTCTGATGCTTGCTCAGTTCAACTTTCTCGACCTGCTGCCATGCATTTTATCGTGTTGTCATGAGACGTAGGTGTATTGGGGTTACTGACTATATACAGGGTGAAATATTATTCACCGTTCAAATTTTGGGAGGTGGTCATCTCGATCAAAATTGATCAAATAAGTTGTATCCAAATCGCGAAAAAAAACCCAGCTGTTCCATATAAGCGGTGTGAGCTCAGCCGCCAAAATGTGGCCAGGCGCGGAGTTGCTGTGTGACGTCGCGGCAGGCAGAGAGTGAGTTTAACCGTGGATTTATGCCCTACTATTTAATATTATAAATGCGAAAGTTTGAGTGTTAAGATGTTTGTTACTCAATCACGCTTAAACGGCTTAACTGACTTGGATGAAATTTTGCACGAACATAGTTTATAGCCTTGATTACAATATAGGATAGCTTTTATTCCGGGTCCACTTAGACAAAGTCACAGGCGTAAGCTACATATTTATTAATATGTAATCTAAGATGCGATGATCCAAACTAGGTTGTTAAAAACCGACGGTAATCGCAAGTGCTGACATCTGTGAAAATTGATTTCGAGATATCGAGTTTGCTGTAAAGTGTGGACGCCATACAATGCAAGTCATACCTGTGTTTGACAGGCTGTCCCGCAGTTGCACGAGGTTGCTGTCTTTGAAATAGAACTCGTTGCAGGTGAAGTAGGCCAGGACGGAAGACAGGTTGAACGCGGTGCGGTAGATCTTTGATGCCCTGCAAAACACGGTTAGGTTATTGAGTTATTATAAAGCAATCTAGGAGACTTCGTTGGCTTGGTCACGTACATCGCATGGGCCCCGAGAGACTACCTCGTCAAGTCATGCTGGGGCAGATGGCGGACGTAAAGAGACCTGTTGGACGTCCAGTAATGAGATTCAGAGGCTCTTGCAAGCGAGATATGATCAGTTTTACGATTAAGAAAGAAGGCTGGGAAAAGCGCGCCAACACGAGACCTGAATGGCAGCACGATATTAAAGTCGGGACAGCAAAACACGACGAAGATTGGCTCATAAACCTCAAGCAGACTTCGCCGTGCTCTACAGATTCACACTTCGTCTGCGATCGATGTGGCAAGAAATGCCGCGCTGCTATAGGACTACGCAGCCACCGACGTAGATGCGCTGCAACAATCTTCTGTCATGATGATGTGGCCAATGATGATGATGATATAGCAATCTACTGGCCGGAACAACAAGGTTACCAACGAGAGAGTACTGGCGATCACACGGCTCCAAGGCATAGCATCACTACTCACTGCCCTGCTGAAGCGTAGGCGTTTGCGGTGGCTTGGGCGCGTGCAACGCATGGACAACTCTCGTTTGCCCACGCAGATTATGTTGAGCCGGTTGCATTGGAAAATCGCAATGTACACCGCCCCATGCTGCACTTCAAGGACTGCGTGAAACGTCACATGGTTGCCCTTAACCCTTTATAAGGCAGAGAGCACTATATTCCCACTACAGGCTGTTAACGGGGTCATGATCCGGAATGACAAAAAGCGAATAAGATGATCATACTGAACAACCTTTCCCATGGGACCAACCACGAAATCGCAAAAAAAAAGAGCCAATTAAGAGTTAACTGTGAGTTAACTGCGATTTAATTGAGAGTTATGTATGGAATACCTGGTTTTTTTTTTGCGATTTCGTGGTTGGTCCCATGGGAAAGGTTGTTCAGTAAGATCATCTTATTCGCTTTTTGTCATTCCGGATCATGACCCCGTTAACACCCTGTATAAATCAACCTTATTTCTATGTGAGGTTCAGTTTTATATAAAACCTATTTCTCATTAAGTGAGATTTTAGATGGGATAAAATACTATAGGTAGTATTAACTTGATTGTGTCGTTACTGTATTGTTTGAGTAGGCTGAGTACAAAAAGGAATAAAGACCCAACTTTGGTTTTTTTTTCTATACTTAGAGAAAATTTTAGGCAATCGTGTATCGATTAAATCAGATAAACAATCATATTTATAGTCAAGAATCATATATATCTCAAAATCAGACTTTATGGGTCACGGCGCTTCAAAGCGCGCGATAATTTCCAATGCACCCTCTTAAAGGGTTAAAATCGATCGCAGATCGCAGCACTTGGGAAACTTGCTGGCGACCGCGATGAGTGGAGGAACACTGTCGCTAAAGCCCGCTATATCGACGATGATAATTGATACCTAGGTTCCTAGAACTAGCCCACTGATCCGCCAAGAGGCATAATCGTCATGAGATTCCCAAGGAAAGGGTCCCGCTATATCGACGATGATAATATGATAGGTACCTAGGTTCCTAGAACTAGCCCACTGACCCGCCAAGAGGCATAATCGTCATGAGATTGCCGATAATACGGTTCCTGGACAAGAATAATACTAATTCACTGGCTCCAGTTCAAACGGGTTTAAACGGCTTGATGGGTTTTGACATATGAGGTGCCGTTGGAAATTGAGACCCTCGTGATGCGACAATACGGCTGTGGCCGGTGATCTTCACCACCAATAATGTAATATAAAAAAGAGTTAGATACGTTGTCTACAACGTGTTAATAAAATAACGCAAAACCTGAAAACTCAGAATCGAGAGTAGAATGCGAAAAAAATAAAAAAAAATTATTTTGACGCGATTTATTTTTTACATTTGTATGGAGCAGGTCGCCCCAGTCGGCCAACACTCCATACAACTGTAAAAAATAAATCTTGTCAAATTTTTTTTTTATTATTTTTTTCGCATTCTATGCTCGATTCTGAACAAACTGTTTTCAGGTTTTGCGTTATTTTATTAACACGTTGTATATGAAATTCCGGTTTAAAAAAATGGCCACCAAACCTGACAGCTGAGACGTCCATTGACGACGCGACATTGAGGCAAAGGTAATACAATTGGCTGAGTTTTAGTGTGCCACTTTTGGAGTGCTTATAAATAACCTATCTACCTCTTTTCACCGCGACAAAAATGCCACTGCGTCTACGGACGAAATATTCTCATAGGCTTATGATGATGACGGACATGTTGTGCCGTTTTACGCACATTGCAAATGTTCTTAGTGCCACAGCAAAAGTTTAGGGAATGACGCGTGCTGTGATACAATACGTGACCGCGCTGCCACAAGAGAAAAGTTTGAGTTTGTAACAAATTACATACATAATATATGCGAAACAGCGATGAGACAACATTTGACTTAACAGTGATGGCGGTACGTCCATGGCAGTACAAAAAAAAATGAATTTTATATACAGGCATGAAACAGTATTCACCGTGCAAATTTTGGGAGGTGATTCGGTGGGTCAACTCGATCAAAATTGGATAATAAGTTGTATCCGAATCGCGAAAAAAAATCAGCTGTTCCATACAAACGGCGTGAGCTCACCCGCCAAAATGTATGGAACAGATGGTTTTTTTTGCGATTTGGATACAACTTATTATCCAATTTTGATCAAGATGACCCACCGAATCACCTCCCAAAGTTTGAACGGTGAATACTATTTCATCCCTGTATATGCCACTTCACAGTTTTCAGAATGGTGCTGTGTCCGTGTTAATTGCAGGAGGGATGAAATAGTATTCACCGTGCAAATTTTGGGAGGTGATTCGGTGGGTCAACTCGATCAAAATTGGATAATAAGTTGTATCCGAATCGCGAAAAAAAAATCAGCTGTTCCATACAAACGGCGTGAGCTCACCCGCCAATATATATGGAACAGATGGTTTTTTTTTCGATTTGGATACAACTTATTATCCAATTTTGATCAAGATGACCCACCGAATCACCTCCCAAAGTTTGAACGGTGAATACTATTTCACCCTGTATATGCCACTTCACAGTTTTCAGAATGGTGCTGTGTCCGTGTTAATTGCAGGAGTAACATAGGTAGCAACATTATATTTGTAAAAAAAGCAGTTGAGATTCTAGAAAAATCGTATGGTTTCTCACTTTGGTTTCTTTCCGAGTAGCACGAGCGCCCCATCGGCCAGATAGCCGGGTATGAAGTGCAGGAACCACGTCTGCAGTAAGAACAGCCACCGTATCTTCGTGTGGAGGTCGAAGTTGAACCAGATGGCTTTGGGAGTGCCGCAGTACACAGCTTTCGAGTACATTATGTTGAGCATTTCGCCTGGAAAGTCAAAGTTCAAGTCAGAGTCAAAAGAAGAAACCAGAGTCACCAGAAGTCAGAGGAAACACGGGCTTGCGCTGGCGCCCATACAAACAGGTGCTATGTTTCGTAGTTTAAAGGCGGAGAAAATAGGGGACGAACGCACCCCCAAATGCTACTGCGCGCCATCGTCAGCTTGACGCAGAGGCCACGGAAATTATAAATGTAACTTACGCCACTTAATCGGGTTGCGCGCCGCCGCGCCGTCACGGTATCTTGACGTGCTTATCCCTATTGCTGTGGCCACCGTGGCGCTGTTCACGAAGTCCATGGCAACCCGTTTTGTTTACAAACCATCTGCAACTCCACGACTTTGAAAGGCGACATCTACCGCCACCGAAATTAAAAACATAACTCACGCCACTTAATCGGGTTGCGAGCCGTCGCCAAAGTATATATCTTGACGTCTTTCTCCCCATTGCTGTGGCGCTGCGCCGTGGCCCACGCAGCGGCCACCGTGGCGTTGTTCACGAAGTCCACGGGAATCAGGTCGATGTACTTGTCGTCGTCGGCCATGAAGGTGTGCATCACGCCGAGACCGCAGCCGAGGAGGAGCTGGGAGCCAGACGGTTAAAAATTTAGGCAATAGACTTACAAAGAGGTATAAAATTGTGTTTAACGACAGACAACTGACAAATATCGACAAGGAGGAAATATTGAAACTGGGGAAGTACCACCTCACTGAAGACTGCAGATTCCCCCCGCTTCTCATTCTACTGGAGTAGCAAGCGTCCTTAGGCGGTGTCTCCTCACCAACAGGCAGGCAGTATGCTTGGTAACCACCGTCGTAACATTACAAAAAAAAAATGTCTCAAACCCTTAACAAATCGTAACATTGTTATATCAATCAAAGTGACCTTCGGGATTTATTATGACACAAGTTGAAATTCGCGATACACATTGTGATCTATCATGTACTTAGAATGTTAGTTATATTGTGTTTCTATTAAACTACCCATTTTGCAAATATATGTATGATTGCCAATTAACTTTTTTGACGTTCGGTGGTTAAAGGGTACTCATACTTCTTAACGAAACTTTTTTTTTTTTTTTTTCAACGATAAACAGAGAGGTCGCTATACTAGTAGCGGCAGCAAATGTGATGCAAAAATACGCTACATCAGTTCAATGTCTGGGTAGCTCACAGGTGAAAGCGCAATACCGGCAGAGGTCGCAAGTTTGAGTCTTGTCTAGACGATGATGGTTTATTTTTCCATTATACTTGTTCTATGTATCATATCGTTTAAGGGGCTCCCCGCGCTTTTTGGCTAGTTTTGACGAGTTTTTAGTTGATATTCCTCCGTCAAAACTATAGACATATTTATGGCACAAACATTTATCGGTTCTTCAATCCTTTATAAAGTTTAAGGAGTTTTTTTTTTTAATGATTTATTCAAACATGGTCCAAAAAAGCTCTGTTTTCGATATTAGTATGTTGTTTATGCACTTTTATGTATGAAAACTACAATTATAACTGTTCCTTATGAACGTCTCTAACAACCCACGAGAGATTTTTATTTTTAACTCATTTTCACAAATGTTACGTCCAAAAAACTGGTTCTTTGGCTTGAAATTGCCAAAGTTTAGTGGCATATACCCCGAGAACTGTGAGTTTTGAAGTAAATATGGGATACTATTTCGGTAAACCTCGTTTTCTTATACTAGCCATAAAAAACAAGAAAAAACCGACAGTTACAGATCGAAGGTCATTGGGAGCTAGGAGCCCCTTAAAGGGTTACTGTTTGCGGTCGTGGGCTTACCCCGCTAGGGCCGTAGACACTGCTGATGTCCACCCAGCCGGGACTCGGCTCCAGGTTCGCAGCTATCACTGTAACACACACAATTACCATTTTATATAGTGAAAGCTACGGCAGTCAAGTGGAAGCTACGGTAGACTAGTGGAAGCTAAGCTAGCATAGTGGAAGCTACAGTAGCCTAGTGGAAGCTTCAGTAGTCTAGTGGAAGCTACGGCAACGTAGTGGAAGCTACGGTAGCCTAGTGGAAACTACGGTAGCCTAGTGGAAGCTTCAGTAGTCTAGTGGAAGCTACGGTAACCTAGTGGAAGCTACGGTAGCCTAGTGGAAGCTTCAGTAGTCTAGTGGAAGCTACGGTAACCTAGTGGAAGTTTCAGTAGTCTAGTGGAAGCTACGGTAACCTAGTGGAAGCTACGATAGCCTAGTGGAAGCTACGGTAGCCTAGTGGAAGCTACGGTAGCCTAGTGGAAGGTTCAGTAGTCTAGTGGAAGCTACAGTAACCTAGTGGAAGCTTCAGTAGTCTAGTGGAAGCTACGGTAACCTAGTGGAAGCTACGGTAGCCTAGTGGAAGCTTCAGTAGTCTAGTGGAAGCTACGGTAGCCTAGTGGAAGCTTCAGTAGCCTAGTGGAAGCTACGGTAGCCTAGTGGAAGCTTCAGTAGTCTAGTGGAAGCTACGGTAACCTAGTGGAACCTTCAGTAGTCTAGTGGAAGCTACGGTAACCTAGTGGAAGTTTCAGTAGTCTAGTGGAAGCTACGGTAACCTAGTGGAAGCTACGATAGCCTAGTGGAAGCTACGGTAGCCTAGTGGAAGCTACGGTAGCCTAGTGGAAGGTTCAGTAGTCTAGTGGAAGCTACAGTAACCTAGTGGAAGCTTCAGTAGTCTAGTGGAAGCTACGGTAACCTAGTGGAAGCTACGGTAGCCTAGTGGAAGCTTCAGTAGTCTAGTGTAAGCTACGGTAACCTAGTGGAAGTTTTAGTAGTCTAGTGGAAGCTACAGTAACCTAGTGGAAGCTTCAGTAGTCTAGTGGAAGCTACGGTAACCTAGTGGAAGCTTCAGTAGTCTAGTGGAAGCTACGGTAACCTAGTGGAAGCTACGGTAGCCTAGTGGAAGCTACGGTAGCCTAGTGGAAGCTACGGTAGCCTAGTGGAAGGTTCAGTAGTCTACTTTTCGGTGAAGGAAAACGTGAGGAAACCGGTCCCAATAAGGTCTAGATTTCCCTCTGGGTTGGAAGGTCAGATGACAGTCGCTTTCGTAAAACTAGTGCCTATGCCAAATCTTGGGATTACCTACGATTAGACTATACGATAGCCTAGTGGAAGCAACGGTAGCCTAGTGGAAGGTTCAGTAGTCTAGTGGAAGCTACAGTAACCTAGTGGAAGCTTCAGTAGTCTAGTGGAAGCTACGGTAACCTAGTGGAAGCTACGGTAGCCTAGTGGAAGCTTCAGTAGTCTAGTGGAAGCTACGGTAACCTAGTGGAAGTTTCAGTAGTCTAGTGGAAGCTACGGTAACCTAGTGGAAGCTACGATAGCCTAGTGGAAGCTACGGTAGCCTAGTGGAAGCTACGGTAGCCTAGTGGAAGGTTCAGTAGTCTAGTGGAAGCTACAGTAACCTAGTGGAAGCTTCAGTAGTCTAGTGGAAGCTACGGTAACCTAGTGGAAGCTTCAGTAGTCTAGTGGAAGCTACGGTAACCTAGTGGAAGCTACGGTAGCCTAGTGGAAGCTACGGTAGCCTAGTGGAAGCTACGGTAGCCTAGTGGAAGGTTCAGTAGTCTACTTTTCGGTGAAGGAAAACGTGAGGAAACCGGTCCCAATAAGGTCTAGATTTCCCTCTGGGTTGGAAGGTCAGATGACAGTCGCTTTCGTAAAACTAGTGCCTATGCCAAATCTTGGGATTAGGGGTCAAAGCGGACCCCGGGCTCCTTTAGGGCACAACCGGGAATAACGCTAGGAGGATGATGAATAATTACCATCTTATATAGAAAAACCCCCATGTGTTCCGTACCTACACCGCTGAATGTTGCCTTTTAAGAGTCCGCAGTAAACTCGGCCGAATTTCACCTTCCCATACAAGCGGAGTTTCGTTCCCATTTTATAACTACGTGTTGGATTGTGACGAAACTTTGCATGTACAATGACATGAGGTATATCCAGGTCTGTAATTATTTTATGTAGCTTTAGATACCATAGTAAAAAATACAGCGAAATTAAGTTTTTCATACAAAACTTGTTTTTGCTGTATTTTGTTTGTTTTATAAACTGGAACAATATAAACTAATTACAGACAGATATACCTACCTAACTCACCTATACACCTCACATATATATTCCCACACATGTATATACCTCATGTCATTGTACATGCAAAAATTCGCTACAATCCAACTCGTAGTTTTAAAATGAGAGCGTAACTTACGTTTGTATGGAGAATCGAGCTTACTGCTGATATCACAGGCCGGTTGTAAGCTTACCTATAGCGGGCCTGACGATGCACACGGGCAGGTCCCCCGCCAGGGTCCTCACCGCCTCCTCCGCGAGGGCTTTCGTGTACGCATACGTATTCGGCCAGTCCTCGATCAAACTGCAAAAACCATACAATTATTACATACACCAGCACGGCTATCACGCGACGGCGCGCGAGCTCTCTCGATTTTTCTCGCACTATCCGTCTCTTTCTTATTAGAACACTTAGAATAAGAGATATAGTGCGAGAAAATCGAGAGTATGTCGCGGCGGTCGCATGATAGACGTGCTGTGGCGGCGCTGAATGTCGATGGCAACCCGGAACAAAAGAAGGTATGAAAGAGTTTAGAGTATACAGTGTGGACATACCTAAAATCCTTGAGCTACCTCATTTTACTTAAAGGAGACATTCCTTTATTTTGAAAAAGAAACAAAACTGCATTCAAAGATTTTCTAAAACTCGCTTGCCTCGCCCGGGACTCGAACCAACTAAAACTAAAAAAACAAACACACCCTATTTTATTATACTAATCGATAGTATTAATATTCAGGATAAAATTTCTCTAACAAACATTTGGTCTTAAAAATAAAAACAATCGTTAAATCTAACATTAACTTTATTTTACTATCAATTTGTTACACTTAAATTATTTAACTGATAAATTGTTCGAAATGAGCCCCGTGGTTCCGTCTACACAAAATTAGTCGCCGTTGAAATTCATTTCTTGTAGCCTTCATCAAAGTGTTGTGGTGTATGCCCCTAATAACATTTTCTACAGCTCTTGAACGGTTTCATAGCAAGTTTCATAAATAACATTTTTTACATGACCCCATAAAAAGAAGTCCATGGGCGTCAGATCTGGACTTCTTGCAGGCCATCTAATCGTCCCGTTTGTACCTATCCAGGTATTGAAATGTTCATTGAGGTAAGCCCTGGCAATGTTTGTTAGAGAAATTTTATCCTGAGTATCAATACTATCGATTAGTATAATAAAATAGTGTGCTTTTTTATTTTAGTTGGTTCGAGTCCCGAAGCGAGTTTTAGAAAATCTTTGAATGCAGTTTTGTTTCTTTTTCAACATAAAGTAATGTCTCTTTTAAGTAAAAAGAGCTAGCTCAAGGATTTAAGGTAGTTTCCCTCCAGGGCCCGTTAACTTTCCACACTGTATAACTATAGGCGGTGGGAACCGCCTGGTATGGGCGTTTCGCCGTAGTACCTGATCATTTCAAGTAAACAAAAATCTGCAGTTCCGTTTAGCCATTTCAGCGTGATTTCGACTAGTCTCCGGCCTCAACATATATAATCTCCTACTTGCAAACCAATAATACTAGTAGTAAAAAAAGCGGCCAAGTGCGTGTCGGACTACGCACAACGACGGTTCCGTGCCTCTGAAAAAGGTCGTATCGTTACTGAAATCTTAAGGCACTTACGTCCTTTTATTTAAGGAAGGCAGTTTTTTAGGAATATCTCAAAAACCTTTAAACCGATCTTGTTCAAAACAATTTTCGCTGAAAGAATTTCATAAGCCCCATAAGCATGATTTTTTTCATATTTTTAAAATACACGGTTCAAAAGTTAGAGGGGGGGGGGGACAGAATTTTAGTGACTTTCGAGGCGAATATCTCCGACTCTATTCACTTAATCAAAAAAATTGCTGAGAAACCTTATATTTAGTTTGAAAGGCCTAATGATTGATGTGCCACACGTGGGCTTGAAATGAAAAAAAATTTTTTGTCCTTCAGTTTTATGTATGGAGTGCACCCCTAAAAAATTTTTTTTTAGTAATTAAATTACAAAACTATGTAGCGGTTAACAAAATACACCTATCCTCAAAATTTTATTCAAATACACCTTATAGTTTTCGAGTAAAATGCCTGTGACATACGGACGGACAGACAGACAGACATGACGAATCTATAATGGTTCCGTTTTTTGCCATTTGGCTACGGAACCCTAAAAAGGCTTTTGTTATTGCCAATAACTAAACCGACAAAAAAACTATACAATCAGCGAACATGCTCACAAAATTTCACGAGAATCGGTTTTATTTAATCGCATGGCATACAGCCTTTAAAGTTTGTCACCCTTTAGTACCACCCAGGGGACACGGCTGTGGTAGGTAGTTACGGACGCGAGTACGAGTAACAGTTGTCCCCCCTTTGTCAAGTGAGTGGGCAACTCGACTGTTGGAAGTTCTTAAGCCGCCCGAAGGCCTCTAACTCGGCTTAACGACTACTGTCATAGACAGCGGGAGCCAATAATGCACGGCCCAATAATGTACAGCCTGATAATCCGCGTCCACTTTTTGTGGACTCGGATTATTGGGTCGTGCATTATCATTTATCAGTCCGGACAAAAGTGGGTTCCAATTATTGCCCCGGACCAAGTTTGCTCAGGGTGATAATGCACGCCCCAATAATGTACAGCCTGATAATCCGCGTCCACTTTTAGTGGACGCGGATTATTGGGTCGTGCATCATCAGGGTGGACAAAAATAGCTTGTCATAAGCGAACTCTGTCTTAGGTTGGTTAGGTTAGGGTTCACTTGTGTCCCTCAGACCAGAAATAGACACCCCGCGCAGCGGGGTGGCGTCGACTCGTTGGAGATTATTAGTCCACACAGATGACCGCCCCAATGTACATGGATTATCAGGCTGTACATTATTGGGCCGTACATTATCAGCTCGTACCAAATTGGCTTCCAATTATTGCCCCGGACCGTGTTTGCTCAGGGTGATAATACACGGCCCAATAATGTACAGCCTGATAATCCATGTACAGTATGGACGCGGATTATTGGGCTGTACATTATTTTGGCCGTGCATTATTATGGCTGTACATTAACCGGCACCATAAACAGCAGCCGGGATCAACTGCTTAGCGTGCCTAACAGCTGGACATCTGGCGATACGAAATAATTTTGGCCCAAGCTGAAGCGCAGAACTTAGTTCGCTTCGCTCTTGTTCAAGAATTCAAAGTTATTTTTTACTTCGATTCATAATTACGTTCGTTAACTCGTTCTTGTTAAACTCTTACATCGGAACCGACGTACGACTGACGTCATTAAGCTTGATGGTGGGGCGGCCAGTGGAAAAATTCAGTGATTCCAAGATTGGAATTGTGTGCGAACTTTGATTAAAGAGGCTTCTAGACGGGCCATATTTTCACTGCAATATGTGGCCGGCAACTATTGGTGTCCCTGTCTAACATGTGAGTAAGAGAGGGACGCCCATAGTTGCCGGCCACACATTTCCGGAAAAGTATAGCCCGTCTAGAAGCCCCATAATGACCGTGAACATGTGTCAGAGATGACATTTGATAACCGACGCAGTGGAAACTTTAGATGGAGAGATTGTCGCCATCTTGGCGAGAGTCACGTCTATTTAATTTTATAATGGTTTAATGGGTTATTCGTAGTTAATTTATACACTTACTGACTCTGGCAAAGGCCCTCGAGGCCGCCATTTCTCTTTTATAATAATAATAATAAACTTTAGATGTCGGTGTACGTTAGGTTTTTAGGGTTCCGTACCCAAAGGGTTAAAACGGGACCCTATTACTAAGACTTCGCTGTCTGTCCGTCCGTCCGTCCGTCTGTCCGTCACCAGGCTGTATCTCAAGTACCGCGATAGCCAGACAGTTGAAATTTTCACAGATGCAACAAATACTAAAATCAAATAAAATAAATATTTAAGGGGGGCTCCCAAACAACAAACGCGTTTTTTTTTGCCGTTTTTATAGATAATTGTACGGAACCCTCCGTGCGCGAGTCCGACTTGCACTTGGCCGGTTTTTTATGTAATTTAACGTGTCCATGCGAAAGTGTGGATGTTCGTTACTCAATCACGCTTAAACGGCTCAACCGATGTGGATGAAATGCACAAAGATAGTTTATAGCCTGGATCAAAATCTAGGATAGTTTTTATTCCGCGTCCTCGCAGACGAAGTCGCGAGCGGAAGATAGTTCATACTAATATTTTAAATTCTGTCGAAAGTTCTGTCTGTCTCTTGTTGCCTCTTCACGCTTAAACCGCTGAACCGATTTAGATGAAATTTGGTATAGAGATAGTTTGAGCTCCAGGGAAGGACATAGGACAGTTTTTATCCCGGAAATCATCCCTTAAGGGGGTGAAAGGGGGGGTGAATGTTTTTATAGAGCTACGATATAAACAAGTTCCACGCGGACGGAGTTGCGGGCAGAAGCTAGTATAAATAAGTTTCTATCAAAAAAAAAATTTAGATACAAGCTTTTATTGCTGACTGTACTTTTCTGTACACCGCACCGTCATTAACTGAGTAGGTAGTGTAGTAGATTGAGACGATTCTAACGAGCCCAAACTCAACGGGGTTACGTCGGTTAAGTCCTGAATTCCCATGGCCACCTGTCTCCATCATCAGATCAGCTCGATGGTACCATAATATTGAATTGTCATCCAAACTATACCTTTACCCAAAATTTCAGCTCAATCGGTCGAAGATATCTGCTTCAAAATTCCACCCGGACAAACATACATTGCAAGTTGATAAAAGGCTTGTAAAAAAAACCTTGTACAATAAATAATGATAATAAACCATTTATTTCAGGCATCTAAGGCCCATAACAACAAATACCTTAAAGACCAACATAACATACAATCAATGATGTAATATAAAAAGAGGTAGATACGTTGTCTTTATGAAATTCCGTGTTTAAAAATGGCCACCAAATCTGACAGCTGAGACACGTTTATACGTACCATTGACGACGCGACACTGAGGCATACAATTGTCTGAGTTTTAGTGTGCCACTTTTGGAGGGTTTATAACCTATCTATCTCTTTTTTATATTACATCATTGCATACAATACATGTAAAAACTAATTATTTAGGCGACGAAACAGCGTGGCTCCGTTGCGTCCACTCCGATGTAGAATTCGGTAGCAAATTTGATCGATTCGAGTTCGGTAATAAATGTGATAGTTGTTTAGTGGACGAACTCGTAGTAATGAACTAGAGTTCAATCACGGAAATACGGCGCGCTATGTGGCACGGCCAAGGCCGCGTGTGTAAACAAATACAATGTTTGTTGACCACTGCGATACTTTGTGACATCATAACAGTAGGTAGGTATCAGGTTACATTTTAACGCGACGGCACTTAATCGACAGTCTCAGAGAAAACTAATTTTTCATCACACTTGCTCGAAAAGGGCTTCGTAATGCGCAGACATACAGAGCTGTAATAGCCTGTGTTACGCCCACGGGCGTAATGGTTTTTTTCTTAAATTGTATCTGTCACTCATGCGGCAGTTAAGTACAAAGCAAAGAGGTTTTATATCAAATACGATGTCTCAAAACGTATTTATAAATAAATTTAAACTTAAAAAACTACTTAAACATGTTTAACTGAATTATTTACAGATTTAATATGTAGTTATTTAAGGTCTATGTATAATTTTTTTAAGTGTTTTCAAATCGTGGCTGTATACCGAAGGGTCTTTGCCATACGCGCCTCACGTCAAATTCAACAAAATGGACGACTGACATGATGCAGTGTTTATTACGATTTGTATTCATTTCATCTAAAATGTATTTGTTTCCTCGCAAATGTGATGAAAAACATTGTGTATAACACGGGCGTAAGAATATTGCAAACTCGAGTCACCAAAAGCCCTCCGCCTTCGGCGTCGGGCTTCTGATAGACTCTTGTTCGCAATATTCCACTTCCGCCCCTCGTTAAACAATGTACTATTAAACCCCTATATTCCAAACTTCATCGAAATGATTTCCGAGAACGTGTATATACATATAATATAATTGTGATAGGTATAATTGTACATGTATACAAATATTGCTCGTTTAATAGGATAGGATTTAAGGAGGTCGTGGATTTTAAAGAAAAAACAATGTTTTACTTACTTAGAACAATCATCTACAATATGTTTAAGTAGTTTAAGTATTTATGTTGTTTATTATATAGTTGTACCTAAGTAATTTTACTTAAAACAATCCACCTACCTACTTTGTTATTATTTGTTGCAATTTCGCCGCTACCCGAAGGTTGTGCGGAATAGATCGCTCTTTAGCAATAAGACCGCCTGTTGATAACCTCTATTTTAAAGTTTTAATCGTGAATTTGATTCATGTTTTGAGGTGGGAAACAATAGTAGATTGTTAACTGAGGGTTGAAAGCCGCCCAATCCTGACGAGATATTTTGGCGCTCGAACGAAGTGAGAGCGCCAATAGTTCGAGGCTGAAATGGGTGGCGTTCCCCGAGTTAAACACTCGACTTTTCATTTTGAATACGAGGAAATGAATTGAAAGCCAAAAACTTGAACATTTTCTAAATCAGTCAGGTCCTATAGAACGCATTTTAAAAGCGGTTTGTGTATGGACCATTTGGGCGGGAACTGTTGACAGATTTTAATAATGTTAATAGTCTGTGAACCATTTCCTGGAAGCGCTTTTAAAGTGGTTATATCGAAAAAATAATTTGAATTGTTGTTTGTATGAAAAATTACTAGTAATATTGAATGAAAACCATCATAATTATCAACATGCTTCAAAAATCAACACAATTTTATGGGAGTGTGGCAGTATAGGTTTTAGCCATTGTTATTTTTTTTATGACTAGGACGCTGTTCTGAAGCGGGTGCAAACTAATACGAACACTTGAAATAGTACATTACTATAGAGGCCGGGAAACAAAGGGTTGCAGGCCAAGTAGATATAGACGGTTAGGGACGGATAGGGATACGCGGCCGGCAACCCCGTTTCTCGCCGAGATTTGTATAGTGCTTTTCTCAAACTTGCTATGAACTAAAAAATAAAAAGTAGCTAGTCAATTTGTTTTATTCGTTGGTCAACACAACTAAATAATACGTGTTTATCTACGCACATGTCATTAGTGCTCTAAAATGCGTTCAGAAACCGTAGGAAATGACCAGCATTATGACAACCAATTTTACTATAAGAACTTTCTTGTCTGTGGTAGTAGGTAAAATCTGTACTGTAATGTTATTACAGTACAGATTTTTGTAAGGTTATGAGTTTAAATTTGGAACAGCTATCATCACTCAAATGGGTCTCTATTCTAGTATCCATAGATATTAAAACAGTTATCGATGCGAAACGTCAATTCAGTATGTTTTTTAATATAAACCGCACGACATTTGATCAAGAGTGACATGAGAATAGGGACTTCATTCGCTTGTCTATGATTTAAAAAAACATTCGTCTTGACGTAGGATCGAATTGCCGCCATTACTGTTATCATTTCTTTGTTGGTTTTTGCTGTTACGAAAGTAGAATTGTGAAAGGTTGTTTGTAATTCACATTTTAGTTGAAAATATGAGTAGTAGTGACTCCGAAAACGATATGCACACTCCGCCGGATATCGTAAATGCAACCACGATTGCAACAAAGATATTTTACAGGTAGCACTATAGTAGCAATGCGGGTCATTTTCCTACGGCTTCTGAACCCATCTTAGAGTACTTATGATATGTGTGTAGATAAAGTAGTGTATGCAACTGTACATAATTTAGCCTTAAAACACTCGTGTGATCCTATTATGAAACTCGCTGGCGCTCGTTTCATAAAACCACAGTCGTATTTTAAGGACTCTGATTATGTATCAGTTGCATAAACTACTATTCTGAAGTGCACCGCTTGCGCCGCCGCCGCCGCGCCGGCAGCTTGCCCGCGCCCTCCGCCGCGCTCCCCCGTTTAAAAACAAAAGAAGGTTGTTTTACAGGCCTAGGTGTGTAAGGCACTTGTCCTACCGCCGGCGAGTAGCGAGTACTCTCATAGTAATTCTTACTCGCTTTTACTCGCGCGAGTAATGGCTGCATGAAATTCCTTTACATATATCATCTTCACTCATCGCACGGATACGTGGTATTTCCGAACCTAATTCGAAGTAAGTCACGTCAACATTTCATTGCAGTTTGAGAAAAATATTCAATAGTCTCCAAATAGCAATAATATTCATACATTTAAAAAAATAACGCATGATTGTCAACAAGTTTCAAAATCAGTAGGTACAATTTTCTGATACTTTGGCTGTACAGGTTTCTGCCATTGCTTTTTTATTTTTTATTACTTTTCAGCCCTAGGGGCGACATGCCTCACTTTCAACCCGCTGTTTAGATAAACAATGACCTACTTTCAGAGTATGAGAGATGAAAAGAGTATTTGTATGGTATTGTAATTATGAGTGAAAATTATAAAATATAATGTATCTCTACGACTATGAAATGTCATATTAGCTTTTTATTGACTGAAGAGACAGTATAGATTAATTGTAAAATTGGAATAAAACTTATCATCCTCCTAGCGTTATTCCCGGTTATGCCCTAAACGAGCCCGGGGTCCGCTTGGACCCCTAATCCCAAGACATGGCATAGGCACTGCACTAGTTATACGAAAGCGACTGCCACCTGACCTTCCCACCCAGAGGGAAAACTAGACCTTACTGGGATTAGACCGGTTTCCTCACGATGTTTTCCTTCACCGAAAAGCTAACGGTAAATATTCCGTACATAAGTTCCGAAAAACTCATTGGTACAGTCACCAGCACCAATACCTGCCACAACAAAGTGGGCATAAATATCTGACACATCCTTACGGCCTTAGAAATAGGGTCGTGTCAGATATTTATGCGCGCTTTGTTGTGGCAGATAGTAATGCTGGTGACTGTACGAGCCGGGATTCGAACGACCGCCGCTTGACAGCCACGTGCCTGAACCACTAGGCTACCGTAGTTAAGATAAGAGACCAAGACGAGCCAAGCGAAGCGCAAGGGCACTACCTACCTTTTCTCGAAGCGCTTCGTCGTATTTTTGAACCTTCTTGACTTGGGTCCGGATTATACCAGATAAACAAAATTATCGGGATATGATGTCAGTGGTTGACTTATTAAAACTATAAAGTTTCAATTGCATAGCTCTTATACTTTAGATTTTATTGATATCTAAAATACCCCGATTTCGTCACTGACTCACTGATGATCATCAATATTCTTAACGTTCTTCCTGAAGTCCTAGAAAGCTGAAATTTGGTATGTAAGCTAGTAATCATATACAAACAACGAAAAAATCTTAAAACTAGAAACTTTTACCCCCCCAACCCCTTAAACTAGGAGGTGAAAGTTTGTATGAGACTTCCGCAAATTTTGATGCTAGGGGTCTGAACATATATGTATGTAGGGACTCCTTGTTATAAATAATAAAATACCCTTTAAATTAAGGGATGGTATGGTAGAATGTATAGGTTTTCCCATTCACTCCTTTAGAAATTACCTTACAAAAAATAAAACCAACTTCAAATAAAAACACAAAAATCACCATATGTGTGCCTTTAAGATTTGAGGAGTTCCATCGATTCCTCAGGATCCCGTCGTCAGATCCCGACTTAGTGCCAACGGGACCAACTCGGAGTTATACCCTTTCGATTGAAAAAATTAAAATTAAAATCGGTTCACAGTTCTCGGAGATATCGAGTAACATACATACAAAAAAAAAAATTAGTTCGAATTGATGACCTCCTCCTTTTTTTGAAGTCGGTTAAAAAAGGAATGAGATCCCACTAATAACATTCATACAAAAAAAAAAAAAATAGTTCGAATTGATAACCTCCTCCTTTTTTTGAAGTCGGTTAAAAAAGGAATGAGATCCCACTAAAAACATTACATGTAAAGTGATGCCAAGACTCCGTAGCTCATACAGCTTTCAGCGTGAAAAAGATATCAGATCGCGACTAACGCCAAGCTCACTACCAGCCACGCTCTACAAATTCTATATCTTGGCTAAAAAGTATAGACCCGTTGCTTATTAATATCATCATAAATTCATTCGGCGCGAGAGTCTATGCGGCGACCGGGATGTGCCCAACAGAGCTATACTTTTTAGCCAAGATATAGAATTTGTAGAGCGTGGCTGGTAGTGAGCTTGGCGTTAGTCGCGATCTGATATCTTTTTCACGCTGAAAGCTGTATGAGCTACGGAGTCTTGGCATCACTTTACATGTAATGTTTTTAGTGGGATATATATATACTAGCTTCTGCCTGCGACTCCGTCCGCGTGGAACTCGTTTATATCGTAGCTCTATATAAACTTTCATCCCCCATTTCGCCCCCATGATTTCCGGGATAAAAACGGTTCTTTGGCCTTCCCCGGGACTCAAACTATCTCTATGCCAAATTTCCCCCATACACACTTTGCACCCCTATTTAAACCGCTTAGGGGTGGGTTTTTCCAAAACCCTAAAATTACTTTTCTTGTATTGTAATAAAGAACTCGTTTATATATCGTAGCTTCATACAAACTGTCACCCCCCATTTCGCCCCTTTAGGGGATGATTTCCGGGATAAAAACTATCCTTTGTCCTTCCCCGGGACTCAAACTATCTCTATACCAAATGTCATCTAAATCGGTTCAGCTGTTAAAGCGTGAAGAGGTAACAGACAGACAGACAGGCATACTTTCACATTTATAATATTAGTACTTATGCAGCGAGCGAAAAAACCATAGAAGTCTAAGTAGCGCCGCAAAATGGCCCCACAGAATGGGTGCGATTGCCATTACACCACCCACCCACCCATTGATGGATAGCAGGCAATCCAGTGTTCCAATATAATTTATAGTTTCTTTTATGTACCTATGTTTACCAGTGCATTGGTTAAGTTACAACTGTAATGCTGTGTAAATTAATATTATAATAAATAAATAAATAAATTACGCGGGGTCTCGAAAACGATGCCAGGCAGCCAGCGAACGGAAAATCCATAGAAAGCGAGCTCCTTACACATGTTCCCCAACACGTGCCTAAAACCCGCTATGGCTTGTTCGAACTAAACGGCTGCTTGGAATCGTTTTGACACCCCGTCCCGATCCCCGCATTATAACAATGGCATTCTGTGGGGCTATTTTGCGGCGCTACTTAGACTTCTATTGTTTTTTCGTTCGCTGATTAATATGTATATAATATTGCTGTAAAAGAATTAATTTATCTTAATTAGCAAGCGATTGATTCCTTGACCTTAGGCGACCGCGGAACTAACTACTAACGGTTAGTGGAATCCATTATACTTGGTTCATGTTTGTAACAACAATTCTACACACTTCATACTTGTGACAGCAAATTAATTATATGACTTTGACATTCTAACCTATATATATATACCTAACCTATATATTCAACGAGCGGGTGACACCGTTCGATAGAACGAGACGACGCTCCTATCATGCGATAAGTGACAAAATAGAGCGTCCGTCACTGGCTGACACCGTTCGATAGAACGAGACGACGCTCCTATCATGCGATAAGTGACAAGATAGAGCGTCTGTCACTGGCTGACACCGTTCGATAGAACGAGACGACGCTCCTATCATGCGATAAGTGACAAAATAGAGCGTCCGTCACTGGCTGACACCGTTCGATAGAACGAGACGACGCTCCTATCATGCGATAAGTGACAAGATAGAGCGTCCGTCACTGGCTGACACCGTTCGATAGAACGAGACGACGCTCCTATCATGCGATAAGTGACAAAATAGAGCGTCCGTCACTGGCTGACACCGTTCGATAGAACGAGACGACGCTCCTATCATGCGATAAGTGACAAGATAGAGCGTCTGTCACTGGCTGACACCGTTCGATAGAACGAGACGACGCTCCTATCATGCGATAAGTGACAAGATAGAGCGTCCGTCACTGGCTGACACCGTTCGATAGAACGAGACGACGCTCCTATCATGCGATAAGTGACAAGATAGAGCGTCTGTCACTGGCTGACACCGTTCGATAGAACGAGACGACGCTCCTATCATGTGATAAGTGACAAGATAGAGCGTCCGTCACTGGCTGACACCGTTCGATAGAACGAGACGACGCTCCTATCATGCGATAAGTGACAAAATAGAGCGTCCGTCACTGGCTGACACCGTTCGATAGAACGAGACGACGCTCCTATCATGTGAAAAGTGACAAGATAGCTGCTGATAGCTGACGACGCTCCTATCTTGTCACTTATCGCATGATAAGGCCATGATACGGGGTCAGGTCACATTTCTCAACCGATTCTCGTGAAAATTTGGGAGCAGCAACTTTTATTACCTATATATACGTTTTTTATCAATTCAGTTTTCAAAATTTATTACTGAGTGAGTGAGAGAGTGAAATTCCCTAAAACAATGATATATTTCGCGACAGCGTCTCAAGACATCACCTCACTGGTCAACCCACCTCTCACCTCACCTGTCACCTCAAGCCTAATGGGGCATACAGATTATGTGATTTTACCCCAATTTGTCAGTACAACATGTCGATGTCATAATTGGGTGAAGCGTAGAGATGTAACAATCCGACCACATGTGCATGCAATTTCTCAGTACAACTCGTTTGACAGTTGGATCAGCAGCGCAACATGCCTCCAGAGGATAGCAATTAGTCAGCTTCTGATAAATTGGGGCTGGCAAATCATGACAAGATAATCTTATTAATTTTATCTCCCGATACGTCACATTCCTTTAATTTGACAAAATATTGGCTTTGTACTAATGTTTCACACATACGATTAGCAAAGTTCAATTGTTACTTAAATAATATTTTTGATAAATAATAACCCGCTCAAACTACTTAAATGCTTTCCGTCGTTGTGTGTATAAATAGAACACCACTATGAGTGAGATGATTTGACAGATTCACTAAGCTTTTTAGACATTTAAATGACAGGACTGAGCCGGCTGGTGGGACATGGCGAAGTACTGAATTGAAATTTGTTTTTAACACGACGGGGCGTGGCACGTTGCCGTCTATTAGTGACGTCACAATCTTCCAGCGTCATCGTTTCATATGAAGTTGCGTTTTGCGAAAAAGGGACACTTATAACTTCGTAATTATTTAACCTTTTGCGTTGATTTTTTCTCCATTTGACTGATTTTTAATCCCTTTTCGAGAAAATATGACATTATTGGTAATTTTATTTAGTGTCTACACCCCTAATCGGTAGATTTTTTGTGGATTCAGGTTCTTGAAGATAAAAAAAAATAAGGTTCAGGCTGTAGTTCTACCGCTCACAGAGTTACCAGTGGTCCCCAGTTGGGCTGCTCTATATGAGCGAGACGACATTCTACTACGTTGTCATCATCATCATCATATCAGCCGAAATACGTCCACTGCTGGACATAGGCCTCCCCCAAAGTGTGCCACAATGACCGGTCCTGCGCCACCCGCGTCCAGTAGACCCACACCCACGCTGCGCCTTCCGGTACGTGGTCGCCACTCGAGAACCTTTCCGCCCCAACGGCCATCGGTTATACGTGCAATGCGCCCGCCCACTGCCACTTAAGTTTTAGCGATTCGGAGGGCTATATCGGTTACCTTGGTTCTGGTGCGGATAGCCTCATTTCTGATGCGATCGGGCAGAGTAACTCCCAACGTAGCCCTCTCCATTGCCCTTTGGGGTGACTTTGAGGCTTCTTATGAGGCCCATAGTAAGCGACCACGTTTCAGTGCCATACGTCATCACTGGCAACACACACTACATTGTATTCCTCTCAAATTCACTACAGTATTGGGTTCTTCAAGAATCGATACAGTTTCAAAGGCTCGACTCACCATCAGATTGTTACGCTTGTTTGCCACCAACGTGGTATAAAAAAAAAAGAAATCGCAGGCTAAATCTAGTTTCCTCTAAGCGGCAAATAATTTGCACGACACTAACATTTTTATTTGTTTGCGAGACTGTCCTGTAGGTATTTGCTTAGTCATATTTACATAACTAGCAACGTTTACATGCTATATGGATAATAACGTCAGTGTGAATTAAATGCATTAGGTAACAGGCAGTAAATAGTGCAATTATCTTTAGCTATACCGGACGTTACGTTGTTACTTTTATAACTTTACTACTTTAGTATAGTAATAATTTATTCAGGAAAAACAAACACAAAAAAGAATAAAACTGAACTACTACATACCATCAAGATCCACAGCGCAGGTTTCGTCATTCCACAGATAATGCATCCACCTCAGGTTTCGTCAGTACTTAGTGTTTACTACTTAGTTTCCGCCCGCGACTTCGTATAAGTGGACTCGGGATAAAGCTATCCCATATTTTAATCCAGGCTATAAACTTAGGTACTGCAAAAGTTTCATTCAAATCGGTTGACCCAGTTACCTAAGTGTGATTAAGTAGCAAACATCTAAACATCCAAACATCCAAACTTTCGCATTTATTACAAGATTTATATTAACTTGCCCTGTTAGTATTGTAATTGTATGTTAGTATGTATGTATGGGACACATCTTGCAAGTTCAATTTGACCCACTTCCCGGTGACCGATTGAGCTCAAGTTTTGGCTATACTAAAGTATAGTTTGGATGACAATTCAATATTATGGTACCATCGAGCTGATCTGATGATGGAGACAGAAGGTGGCCATGGGAATTCAGCACTTAACCGACGTAACCCCGTTGAGTTTGGGCTCTTTAATGAGTAGGTACAGAAAAGTACCGACTGGCATTAAAAGCTTGTAACAAAAATGAAATTTTTGACAGAAACTTATTTATACTAGCTTCTCCGCAACTCCGTCCGCGCGGAACTCTTTTATATCATTCCCCCCTTACCTACGGCCCCTATGGGCAGTAAAAGGTTGTACCAAAAATGAAATTTTTGACAGAAACTTATAATATTAGTATGATTTTTTATTTTATTTTATTTATTACTGTAGGTAAGTATATAGATTTTTTAAAATCAAGTAAATTTATGGGAAAAAGGCAGGCATGCGAGTTCCATACAGCTTACAGAGACCCTACTAAATAACAATGTATAAAGAGTTAAAAATACGACTTTGGCCTAGTTGTGAAGCTTGTCGGTAATGGACGTTTATGAGTACCTAACAACATTTCATCTGATAATGCTAATAATCACACGGTTCAACTCAAGTATTAAATGTCACTACGGGAGACATGTTTCGAACTCTTCGGGAGTGCGAGTGTTTCAAGCGACACCCCCGCGAAAACACATCCTCAAGAGTTCGAAACATGTCGCCTGTAGTGACATTTGATACGTGAGTGTAATTAAGTATTAGCATTATTTCAATATGTCTCACGAAAGTTTTAATTCAACATTTTATCTGATGTTTTATGCGTACCTATACTGTAAGTAATAACCAAGTAGTTTACTATTAACTGACTAACTCGCGAACATATAATAAAAAATAAAAAATAAAAAATACTCGGGCAAACGATTTTCGGCCCAAGCTGCGGGCGCTACCACGAACTTCGAAAGTCGAAGTTCGGGTATTTCCATCTCTCCGTTACTCGAGTGACAGGGATGCATGTATTACGAACTTCGACTTTCGAAGTTCGTGGTAGCGCCGCTGAAGCAAGAACTTCGTTCGCTCCGCTCTTTCGATTCAAGTGCAGCACGATTACCACAAAACATACAGACATACAAGGCACAGAATATTTAAGTAATAGTACTATACGTGTCGCGGTGAGATAGACTACCCGTCTTTCTCTAAGTGTTCAAATTAGAAAGAGACGCGCCGCGACAGCTCGGATTCTTGGTAATAAATTCAACGTATTCCTGTCAAAAGTTTATAGGCTAGATTAATTGCAACTTTTGGACGCAATAATGCATTAGGTATGCAAAAGTGAACCATTTTCGGGATAATTCACTTTAATAAAAACCCTTAAGAACGACAGCTCAGCAAAAAAAAAACTATATGTTGAAATCGTTTGTTTTCTTTCGACCGAATTACGAGTCACAACGACACAATGATCTATTTAACGATTTAAAAACGACATTCACTTGAACACCTTGCACGGCACAAAATCAGACACCTAATAATTTTTGACAAGCACGAATATTTTGTTTGTCACCCAGCTAAACGCTAAACCTAACTCTAATGAGCGCTTCAAGCGCTCATAGCCTAGCGGCGCCTGCGAATCGGAAACGATAACGCAGGTTAAGCAAAGATGGCAGCGGCCAGTATTTGGATGGGTGACCGCCTGATGTTTGAGTGGTTAATATAAAGGAGCGCTTCCGTGCTTTGGAAGGCACGCTAAGCAGTTGATCCCATCTGCTGTCTATGACAGTAGTCGTTAAGCCGAGTTAGAAGCCTTCGGGCGGCTTAAGAACTTGTAACAGTCGAGTTGCCCGCTCACTTGACAAAGGGGGGACAACTGTTACTCGCGTCCGCAGGAGTACTTGTATTCTTTAATCTGTGGCAGGAGCTACCTACCACAACCACACATGTCCCCTGGGTACCTACTAAAGAGTGACAAACTTTAAAGGCCAAAAATAATGTGTGCCATACGATTAAATAAAACCTAACTCAAGAGTAGTCCGGCTTTATGCTCGTTTACCTGCTCACGTCCATCTTAATATTTCAAAGACTCACCTCGACGAACCTACTACGACAGAAGCCGTTAATACAGGAAAATTCTTAACAGTGCGATGTAGCATTTCATTACATCACTACAGCGCCATCTATCGGATTACTGTGTCACTAAACTTACCCAGGTTTGATGGCGGCCAGTTTCTCTTCACTCAGCTGTTCCACCAGATCAACCATGGTGTTGGGGTCGGCGGGGCTGTCGTAAAAGTCGTCTTCCACCGAACGTCCGATGCGGCTGCGCGTCGCATGGGCGTAGGCCGTGGAAACGTGCACGAACGACCTGAAACAGGCATAAAGTCCAAAAAACTGTTTCCCTTCTACGGAAATGTAACGATTGTCAAGGGGATGCCTTGATTCGAGTCGACCACGCCCCATTTACAGAGACACGCTTATGCCTTCCACGCACGAAACAAAGAGATGCAACACGCTTCGGGAATGGCTTTTTTGGACTTTCGATAAATACTTAGTGAAGTTTTCTATTGTGGAAATTATAGAAAGAAATTCAATTCAATTCAATTCTGCAGAAAAGAGCAGTGAGAGCAATTTATAACTTAAAACCACGAACATCTTTAAGGGCTCTATTTAGAAAAGTGGATATCATAACACTGCCGTCACTATACATTTACGAAGTTATTATGTACGCTAGAAAACATTACGCAGATCTCCCCAAAAATAGTGACCTGCACAAATTTAACACTAGAAATAAAAACAAACTCGCAGTGCATCGGTTGCGATTATCAGAAGCTAGGAAATAATTTATTGGACAGTCCATACATTTTTACAACAAAAGTCCCAGTCACATTACAGACCTACCAGACTTTAAATTTAAAGAAATGGTTAAAGGTATATTGACTCAGAATTATATAATAGTCATAATTTTTAGTGATAAGAAACTATGTATCTACTGATGGACATAAGTGTATCTTGTATACCTATATGGGAAATAAATTGAATTGAATATAGAAAGAAAGAAAGAAAGAAGAACGTTTATTTAGCATCTCAGTCACACAGATATACACACTTACACACAGATACGCAATCATGTATCGATTAAATCAGATAAACAATTATATAGTCAAGAATCATAATATATCTGAAAATCAGAGCTTATTGTTTCTTAATGTAGTCAGAACGGCGTTTCAAAGCACGCGATAATTTCCAATGCACTCCCTTAAAAGGGGCCAACATTACACGAATCGAACATATCCCATTACATGGTAAGCTCAAAGGCTTGTGTTATGGGTAGGTACTAGACGACGATATATTTATGCAAGTGACGCTGCATAAATATATCGTTTTGTACCTACTAGGCTAACCGGTCTTACCAGTGCTGAACAATATCAGGTACCTAAAAAAAGACAGTAACTACAACTGGTTATTCGCCTAGAGCCTGCGAAGTCGACTAGACTGTTTTTTAATAAGTCGACTGATGGCCCCAGGTAAAAGGAGCGTCAGCCGTCCACCAGCTCGAAGGATGGACGATATTGGGAAGATCGCGGGTTATTCGCTACGCGCTAATGCGTCTCACCGGTCTCACCCCGCCGGTCACCCGTCACGAAACTAGACCTCTACCTACGCTTAGTTACTACGCATCGCGGTGTCAAGATATATTTGTGGGTGAGCGTTGGGGTGAACTTACAACAAGTTACAGAATAGGGGGCCAGGGCTGTTATCCGGAACGCGTACATGCGTTGACACCTCACCCGTCACGCCAAACGAAACAAGAGCTCTACCCCGCTAAACTGTAACTTGTTTTAAGCTCACCTCAGATTACCATAAATTGTTAAAAAATTGTATATATAAGTAACTCGAAACAACCATGTTGCTTCACCCTACCACGGTTTTTTGTGTCACATGTCAAAATATTATATAAAACGACTAAATTATAAATGACATCAAGAATGAAAAAGAAAGAATCAGAAGAATGTATTAGCCTTCTAATACTTCTTAATTTAGTATGGTTTAATTTACCATCGTTCCTTTGGGCCTGGCCAATGGCCAGACCCCCCCCCTTCTATTTTGAAATGACGTAATAAATGGACAGCCCCTTTCGGGCATACGCTACGACGACATCGATTACATCCTCTCGTTTGAAATAGTTGCCGTCAATTTGCATATTATATTGGCGAATACCAGTTTAGGTACAAGGAACTAGGATAGAACCTTGTTGATTGAATCGCGGTTATTAATCGGTGTATTATCGATGTTTTTCAACCTTTTTTATGGTTCGAGTTTTTTTGACACTAGCTTCTGCCCGCGACGCCGTCCGCGTGGAACTCGTTTATATCCTAGCTCCACACAAATGTTCACCCCCCATTTCACCCCTCTTCCTCTAGTGTATGATTTCCGGGATAAAAACGTGTCCTATGTCCTCCCCGGGTCTTAAACTATCTCTATACCAAATTTCATCGTAAATCGTTTATCTGTCATTATAGTCATTAATCTAAAAATCTATCGGTCTTCACTTAATGTAATGTGTAATTCTAACATAGTCTTGTAGGTCCCAATTGTTACTAACACTATTATGGATTTCGGTCTGAAATAAACATATTTTTTTTTTTTATGCAAACTTAGGGTTAGGTTAGATAATTAATATTTTATTGTAAATTACCGTTAGTGCCCATTAATCCAGTAACCTTGTCGCTTGTAAGTACGGGGTATTTTGCTTAAAATCCGGTAGTTCTGATTTTATGCAGACTAGTTTATGATGTTTGCCCAATGAATAATCTAAGTTTGTGACCTCAAGCGCAACTTAGGCAAAAATCAAAAATAATGCGAAAACCCTAAACCACTAGTTTTTGAAAGTACCATCTCAGGACGTTTAGTAGACAACATTTGCTGCAATATGAGGCTAGAATTGTCTCTGTAGACCCAATAGTTTCCAGCCAGCAGATTGCAGGTGCTTGCCTAGGGAGCTCTCGACATTTAATCCGCTTCTGCCTTCATGTTGCACAGCCGTAGGACACCTTGTTTCTCTACTCACTTGAGTTGCTTGCAGTCTCGGCCCAGCAGCATGGCTTGTATGGTGCCCCGCACGTTGGTCCTCGTGGCTGCACGGAGCGGCTCGTCGAAGTTAACCCTCGCTGCCACGTGGAAGATCATTCACCTGGCGAAGGAGGATGACTCACTTGAGTTGCTTGCAGTCTTGGCCCAGCAGCATGGCTTGTATGGTGCCCTCCACGTTGGTCCTCGTGGCTGCACGGAGCGGCTCGTCGAAGTTAAGCCTCGCTGCCACGTGGAAGATCATTCACCTGGCGAAGGAGGATGACTCACTTGAGTTGCTTGCAGTCTCGGCCCAGCAGCATGGCTTGTATGGTGCCCCGCACGTTGGTCCTCGTGGCTGCACGGAGCGGCTCGTCGAAGTTAACCCTCGCTGCAACGTGGAAGATCATTCACCTGGCGAAGGAGGATGACTCACTTGAGTTGCTTGCAGTCTCGGCCCAGCAGCATGGCTTGTATGGTGCCCCGCACGTTGGTCCTCGTGGCTGCACGGAGCGGCTCGTCGAAGTTAACCCTCGCTGCAACGTGGAAGATCATTCACCTGGCGAAGGAGGATGACTCACTTGAGTTGCTTGCAGTCTCGGCCCAGCAGCATGGCTTGTATGGTGCCCCGCACGTTGGTCCTCGTGGCTGCACGGAGCGGCTCGTCGAAGTTAACCCTCGCTGCCACGTGGAAGATCATTCACCTGGCGAAGGAGGATGACTCACTTGAGTTGCTTGCAGTCTCGGCCCAGCAGCATGGCTTGTATGGTGCCCCGCACGTTGGTCCTCGTGGCTGCACGGAGCGGCTCGTCGAACGTGACCGTCGCTGCCACGTGGAAGAACACGTTCACCTGGCGAAGGAGGTTTTCGTGAGACACGTTGGGTGGAAGGATTTTAGGAAATCGACATGGGTCAAAATTAAACGAATCTTGAACTGAACGCCTCTAACAATCGATATTGAAACACTTTAGAATAACGTACCTATCTACAGCGAACGGAAAAAACCATGGAAATCTAAGTAGCGTCGCAAAATGGCCCTACAGAATGGGTGCCATTGTCATTATGCGGGGTTGGGGGCGGGGTGTCAAAACGATGCCAGGCAGCCGTTTAGTTCGGACATGCGCATACCGTGTTATAGGCACGTGTTTGGGTAGAAATTTGTAAGGAGCGCGCATTCTGTTTCTTTCGTTCGCTGCTAAGAGTATTTATAGTTGCAAAAGTGCATTTAGGCAGATACCTACCTACTTGAGGTAACGAGGAAAGCGAACGAAGTTCTCTGCTTCAGCTTGGGGCAAGATTCTTTCGTGTGTCGGTTTGTCCAGCTGGTCTTCTCTACAGGTCGCATTTTTCAACCGATTGTCGTGAAATTTAGAGAGCAGGTTCAGATTTTCGAAGCTAAAAAAAATGTCTCGCGGGTTCTTCAGCTCTCAGCCAAATCAAAAGTATTTAGTTTGGCATCCATTTTAAACCGGCTTGCTGGAATGAAACTTCGTATACATAATGGGATCCGACCAGGTCCTAAAATACCGCTATTTTCGCATAGCGCTATCGTTTATAACGTTATTATTCCAAAAAAGCGTTATTCTCAAAGCGATATTTTACGCGCTGTATAGCGGTATCCATTATAACGTTATAAATCTAAGCCCATAGTAAATATAACGATACTTGCTTAAGCGATATAATAGCTTAATAACGTTATAGGCCTTGTAGTGTGTCTTTTACGCACTTGTGCTTTCACCCATTGGACAGCGCAGCTCGTATTTTAAAACGAAATTATATCGTTATTCGACCGTATTTTATAATGTTATGATATTCATTCTGTTATTTATGATATTTATATCATTATGGGGCATACGAGGGGCGTCTGAAAAGTTCTAAGCCTAAGGTATTTCGAGGTTATATATGCGTTTATGATACTGGCCACTAGAAAGGCCATTTAAAAACAAACTATTAAAAAATAACATGTCACGTTTTTATTATTCTGTTTCGAGATATTCAACGGAAAAGTACATCATGTGTGAATTACCAACGAATATTACGAAAATTGAGCACCGTGCTGTAATTAAATTCCTTACAAAAAGTGACAAATCACCGCAGTGTATTTTTGAGGAAATGGCTATTATTTACGGTGATTCTGGGCCTTCTTATGCCACAGTCAAAAAGTGGAGTCGCTTATTTAAACTCGGACGGGAATCGATCGAAGACGACCCCCGCTCAGGGCGGCCAATATCGGTAGTGACCGAAGAAAACGTAGCAAAAGTCAAAAAGCTGGTATTAGAAGATAGAAGAATGAAGGTTTGGCAAATAGCTGAGGTCTTAGGTATTAGTAAAGAAAGAGTCGGAGAAATTTTACATGAACATTTGTACATGAGTAAAGTCAGTGCTCGTTGGGTACCGAAAATGCTAACGGCCTTCGATAAAGTACGTCGTGTGGAAACTTCTCGGGCGTTTTTAGAATTGTGCGAAGATGATTTAGATGAAGTTTGTTCCCGAATAGTAACTGTCGATGAAACATGGATCAGACAGTATGATCCGGAGTGTAAGTCTGAGTCGATGCAGTGGATTGAAAAGGGTGAAAGGCCGCCGAAGAAATTTAAAGTGCAAAAGTCGGCCTCTAAGTTAATGGCTACGGTATTTTGGGACTGTGATGGCATTCTTTTAATCGATTATTTAGAAAAAGGCTCTACGATAAACGGAACTTATTATGCAAATCTAATAAGACAGGTGCGACAAGCCATAGTTGAGAAAAGGCGGGGTAAACTAAGGAAAGGCATTTTGTTTTTGCAAGACAACGCACCCGTTCACACCGCTAATGTTGCGAGGCGTGCTCTGAAGGAAGTTGGTTTTGAGGAAATTGACCACCCACCCTACAGCCCAGATCTAGCCCCAAGCGATTATTTTCTATTCAATAATTTGAAGAAAGAGTTGAGGGGAAAGCGATTTAGAAGTGACGAAGAGATGAAGGCGGCTGTACAGGAGCATTTTGAAGGGCAAAATAAAGATTATTTTTTTAATGGCCTAAAAGCACTGTATAAAAAATGGAAAAAATGCATTGATTTAGGAGGAGACTATATTGAAAAATAAACACGAGTTCATTTTTGTAAATTGTTTTTTTCTATCTTAGGCTTAGAACTTTTCAGACGCCCCTCGTACTTAGGGGATTTAATAATAACGAAAAATTTCAACACTGACGAAATGTAACGTTATGATTCCGCTTTTTTTCATAACGTTTAAAAGGTCTGGATCCGACATACCTATCTATTAAAATTAGGTTTTGGTGCTAGAAATTATAATAAAAAAATTGAGAAACAAGAAGTTTACAATGGAAAACTTTTGTGCCATTTTATTTTCTAGAATCAGATATTTGTTTTCCTGGGAAATCCATACTTAACATTATAAATGCGAAAGTGTGTCTGTCTGTCTGTCTGTCTGTTACATCTTCACGCTTAAACCGCTGAACCGATTGCGATGAAATTTGGTATGGATATAGTTTGAAGCCCGGGAAAGGACATAGGATAGTTTTCATCCTGAAAATCACCTCCTAAGGGGATGAAATGGGGGATTGAAGTTTGTATGGAGCTGCGATATAAACGATTTCCACGCGGACGGAGTCGTGGGCAGAAGCTAGTCTTAAATATAATTTAAGTATGTGTAAATCGTTAGCGTCCACATCTTTGTGAATGGCTTTCGGAATTTTATTTATTTATTTTAAAGAGAACCAACCGCTATATAACTTATTACTAACACGAATATTAACAAAAAAAAAACAATTACAGGATCTCACAGATGGCGCTAGATTGAGAGAATGCTTATCAACGTGTGAACCCACTCGTACACAATAGTGTAGCTCATGGTAAAATTGATAACGTAGTGTTGCTAAATGGATAGTAAACCATGAAATGTAATAAAGTATAAGTTAAAAATTATAATTAAAATCATATAAAGATATGGTCCTTGAAATATTAGAAATTATGCATTTGTTTTATTGCCCAAGAGTAAATTTACAGCTACCAATAGAATCCTTAGGCTTTTATAGAAACAAAATTGTATGACAACTATAGACATAAACGCAGTATTTCGCGACCGAAACGGTAATTTACTTAATTTTCCATACAAGGATTATACAAATAGACAGCGGTGACGTCATACTTCTGTGTGAATTAGTATGAAGCGCTTCGCCTGCCGCCAGCGAGGTCCGTCTTTGCCTATCTATATTTTTTGTCTATTTACGTACTTTAATTACAGTGGCTCCCATACATACATTTGTTCCTCTCTAAAAACTGGTTCGAATGGCATCGAAAAAAAACGTAGAACGAAACGACTTTTTAGCGTACTAACGATGCTTTCGGACACATGCCTCTTCGGAATGTGTGTGTGAGCTCACCTCATTGGCCAACATATCCCAGTCTCGGTCGCTGATGCCGAGCCTCAGATGCGTGACGTCACCGGTCACCGCCGTCACCCGCTCCACGAAGCCAGGTTTGCATTTGTGTAGCACCTCGTAAACCTGCCAACGGTTTAAATTAAAATAAGAAAGAAAAACATTTAGAGGCGACCAATACAGGCTCTACAGAACCTCTAACGTCAAGCGAACTCATAACTGACAATAGTAAAGGGGTTAAGGGGGGGAGTATCAACTTACCTGAATTTAGCATCCTAATTAGGGAGCGGAGTTCGAGTCATAAGCTCTTTACACATTGTTCTACAGACGACGCGCGTTCGTCGGGTTAACACTTTCGCTGCCAGGAACCCGCCTAGCGGGTGCCTACGCTGTAGTCGCTTTCCGCTACATACGAGGAAAACCACGGGATCGGCGACGGGCGTAAGTGTTAAAAAGCTTGTCGATCAATACATTTTTGGGCTCTATGGTTCCATCAAAGCCCTGTAGTCCAGGCAATGAACTGACAACTTGTATGGAAAAAATGACGATTTTGGAAATAATTTATAATAGCTTATTTTTTATGTGTAACGGATATATTTTCAATTAAATAGTTACCCAGCGACAAAATCCGACAAAATTTCAGACATCGAAAAAATTATAAGTTAACTGGCTTCTGAAAAGTCAGTAAAAATATCAATAAATGTTTTTGTGTTTATTTAGGTTCATTTACATTTGCTCTATAATATTCAAGATAAATCGTACAAAAAAAGATAATGCATGCTTCATTTAAATCTACATAATTACTTCCGGGTGGAAAGTTTGTCGGATTCTTTACTAAATCATCTTAGAATAACATTTTCAAATGAAATAAACAAAAAAAACGCTATTATAAATTAATGTTTTTCAAAACCGTATTTTGCCTGGAGTACTGATGATTCCGCCAATGTCGAGTTTGGATAAGTGCTAATGACCCTCTATGCCACCAATTTTTTTGGGGGCTCCACTGTAAATCAGCGTCACGGCCCCCGTTACAACATGCTGAATGAGGATCCTACGAGTATTTGGCACATTGTTATGCTTGCCTCAAATTATGATGCTTGTACCCTTTTTGATTGTTTTATGTGCTAACTAAATTTATATTCTTATTCTTAAAAAAAAAACAATATATGTAGCGTTATAGTCCAGTAATTTCATACATCTAGAGATTGGTCAAATACATACAAATACTACCGTTCAGATTTTTTGCAGACTTGTTTATGATGTTGGCCCAATGAATAATCCAGGTTTGTGACCTCGCGCGCCGCACGCAACTTTGTCAGAAATTTTAAATACCGCGAAAGTTTTTATTATAACCCTAAAGGACTAGCTTTTGATAGACCTCAGGATGTTTTTAAATTAAGTACCTAGACTATATTTGCTACAATATGAAACTAGAATTGTCTTTGTAGACCTAGTACTCGTAGTTTCCGAGATAAAGCCTTTCAAAATTTATCATTTTTCGAACTTTGCAACACTCGTACACTCCGTCGGGGGTAATTAGTCATCCCGCTAGAGTTGTCGTCTAAAATCTAGCAAAAGATCGTGAAGTTCGAAAAATTATGAATTTTGAAGAGCTTTATCTCGGAAACTATTGGGTCTACAGAGACAGTTCTAGTCTCATATTGCAGCAAATGTTGTCTACTTTAAAAAACTTCTTGAAAAGGTAACTATCAAAAACTAGTCCTTTAGGGTCTTCGCGGTATTTTGTAAAAGTTGCGTTCGGCGCTCGAGGTCACAAACTTGGATTATTGTTAAGTGCAAAAAACCAGAACTACCGGATTTGACGCAAAGCACACCGTACGTACAGTCAGCATCAAAAGTAACTGCGCAATTGACGTCTTCAAAAGCTCTTATTCCCTTTTAATAAAGACTTTTGACGTCTTCGTTTGCCCAGTTACTTTTGATGCTGACTGTACCATCTACCGGATTAAATCACAAACAACCAGATCATAATTCGATTTGTGTTGTTTTCGTTTTTGTCAAGTGGTTTTTTATCCTCTTCCTTGACATTTTTATTCGCATTCGCACATTCGCGTCCTAAAGGTTCGCATTCGCGTTCGCGAATGTGATAAATCTGACATAGTGGCGTCCCTGGCTAAAACACCCTCCTTCGCAGGTTTTTGCATGGAACTAATTACAAAAAAGCGGCCAAGTGCGTGTCGGATCACGCACAAAGAAGGGTTCCGTGCCTATTAAAAAGGTCGTATCGTTACTGAAATGTTATGGCACTTACGCCCTTTTCTTTAAGGAAGGCAGTTTTTTAGAAATATCTCGAAAACCTTTGAACCGATCTTGTTCAAAACAAATTTCGCTGTAAGAATTTAATAAGCCTATGTCCATGATATTTTTTCATATTTTTAAAATACTCGGTTAAAATTAGAGGGGACACAATTTTAGTGACTTTCGGGGCGATTATCTCCGACTCTATTCACTTAATCAAAAAAATTGCTAAAAAACCTTACATTTATTTTGAAAGGCCTATCGATTGATGTGCCACACATAGGCATGCAATGAAAGAAAAATTGTTGACTTTTAGTTTTGTATGGAATGCACCCCTAAAATTTTTTGTTTTGTAATTTAATTACAAAACTATGTAGCGGTTAACAAAAACACACCTATCCCCAAAATTTTCGTATTCAAATACAATTTATAGTTTTCGAGTAAAATGCCTGTGACATACGGACGGACAGACAGACAGACATGACGAATCCATAAGGGTTCCGTTTTTTGCCATTTGGCTACGGAACCCTAAAAAGCACCACCAATAATGACAAAACCTCGACCCGTGTTTCATGTCTATATAGGAGCCATGCTGACAGGAGATGTTGCTTGCGCCACGTCCACTGAGAGAATACTTATAATAGGGGTGTAGACTCGAAAATTAGTATTACTCCAAAATAAAGAAGGCAAAAAAATATGCCTAGTGACGAAAATCCCATTCAGTTATCTGAAAGAATTACGAAGCTACAACCGTGTTAATATTGCTTGTTAGATAGAGAAAACGCAAACGGTGTGTGACGTCACATTACAGAGGGGCTACCGCGAAACGAAAACGAACCTCGTTCGTGAACCTCCATCTCTGTCGCATTTGCTTGTTCGAGCGACAGAGAGCACGTTGCCGTCTTCTGTGACGTCACAATCTTCCAGCGTCATCGTTTCATATGAAGTTGCGTTTTGCGAAAAAGGGACAGAACATGAAACTTTGGACACTTATAACTTCGTGATTATTTAACCTTTTGCGTTGATTTTTTCTCCATTTGACTAAATGTTATCCTTTTTCGAGAAAATATGACATTATTGATTATTTTATTTAGTGTCTACGCCCCTATTATGTAGATATGCTCACCCTTACCCCGGTTACGCGACCCGCCTATTTATCCTGATCGGACATAAAGACCTCACGCACTCATCCTTGCTAGTAAGCAGCGAACGAAAAAACCATATAATGCGAGCTCCTTACAAATTTCTACCCAAACACATGCCTAAAACCCGCATGTTCGAATTCGGCTGCCTGGCATCGTTTTGACACCTCGCCCCCATCCCCGCATAGTGGCAATGGCGCCCATTCTGTGGGGCCATTTTGCGACGCTACTTAGACTTCTATGGGGTTTTCGTTCGCTGCTACAAGGACAAATATTTATATAAATATAGATAATTTTGATCATACTTACAGCTTAGCTTACAAAATGCTTTAAAAGTATACTTACAGGATCCTGGAAGATCTTAGTGAGTCGCTCCTCGGAGCTATGTCCTTTCTTCTCGCGGAGCAGCAGATACACTCGCTTGATGTCACACGACCTGACAGACAAATACAGCGTGTCTCTGACTTAGGGGCTTTAAATGCAAATGTCCATTACGGTCCTGAAACTGAACCACTTTTGTTCCGCAACTTTGTAAAATAACTATTATTTCTATCATTTATTCGCGTTTGAACTTTAACTGTACCATCAATGTATTGCAAACACGGCCTCATTATTTGACATCCATGACACTGACAAGTATGAAAACTAACAAATGGATGATGTACATTGAAAATGTTATTTTATTTGTATGGAATAATGAAAATATAAAAATAACGTATTTTTGAAAAGTTGTAGAGCAAAAGTAGTTCCGTTTAAGGAGCATAATTGACATTTGCATTTATAGCCCCAAAGTCAGAGACACGCTGTATACTATAAGTATGCTTTTAGAGTACTCTACAGGGTGGAATCTTGTACGTGATCCAAAATAGCAAAATGTGAATCTATCCATGATTCTGAGCAACTTTTATTATGGGACCAACTTTGTGTTATGCCAAAAAAAACACACCTGTTCATATGAACATTCTTGTCAGTCTAAAATGAGCAGAGTTAATGAAATAGTTGGATTTTTTTGGCATAACACAAAGTTGGTCCCATAATAAAAGTTGCTCAGAATCATGGATAGATTCACATTTTGCTATTTTGGATCACGTACAAGATTCCACCCTGTATATATATAAAATAACGTTAGGGTGAGCCCCTTATATAAGAACTTCTACTCGTATGCAGGGGAGGTGGGTCAGGTTTATCTGCAACCGACTGTACAGTCAGCATCAAAAATAGCTACGCGCGTCAAGTGCTCAAAATGACCTCCACACGTCTCTAATGTAAGGGGATAAGGACTGGCTAGATCATTTTAGGCGTGTTATTTTGCGTAGCTACTTTTGTTGCTGACTAGACATACGATCGATAAGTGACGCATATTTAGCACTAGGTTTTTGTGAATCAAGGCAATCAATAAAACGACGTTCTCATTTAAAATTAGTAGGTTCTAATATGCACAATAGTCTAGATGCCATAGCATTTTCTTACGCTGGGTGTTTATTTATCGGTATTATATCGCTTTTGTTATTTAGGAGGAGCTACGGTAGCCTAGCGGTTCAAGCGGCTGTCCAGCAGCGGTCGTGGGTTTCAATCCCGGCTCGTTCCAATGAGTTTTTCGGAACTTATGTAAGGAATATAATATTTATCGCTAGCTTTTCGCTTTTTTCCTTTAAATACCGCTATTTTTGTATAGCGCTATCGTTTGTAACGTTATTTTCCCAAAAAACGTTATCTCAAAACGATATTTGACGTGCTGTATATAGCAGTATCCATTATAACGTTATAAATGCAAACCAACATTATATAGCGATACTTGCTTAAGCGATACAATAACGTTATAAGACTTATATTAGGCAGATCTCTTTTTCGCATTCAGTTGCACCGCGTGGCGCAGACATAGCGCGCGGCTCGTATTTTAAAACGATATTATAACATTTTTTTACCATATTTTATAAAGTCATGATATTCATTATATTATGATATTTATATCGTTATAGGGAATACAGATTTTGTTATAACGTTATTTTCCAACACTAACGAAATATATATCGTTATACCTTTTTTAACCCCCGATGCACAGAGAGGGGTGTTATAAGTTTAACGTGTCTGTGTATCTGTGTATCTGTCTGTGGTATCGTAGCTCCCAAACGGATGAACCGATATCCGTTTAGTTTGTTTTGTGTCATAGATAATTTTATCTCGAGTGTTCGTAGCCATGTTTCATGAAAATCAGTTCAGCCGTTTTTGAGATATTGATCTTTGAAATGAAAATGTCGGGGGTTTTTCAACTTTTCCAAGTTGTAGTTATTGTCATAACGTTTTAAAGGCCTGGTTACCACACCTGAGCAGCTTCTCGACGAGGTGTTTCCCCAGGAAGCCGGAGCCACCGGTGACGAACACCGCGGCGTGTTGGAAGAACGCCTGCACCTCCGAGGTGCCGCGCGCCGTGGCCGCGTCCACCGCGCGCCGCCGCGACATCGCCGCCACCTCCAGCGCCATCGCCGGATCCATGGTATCCACTGCGAAACAAAAATGAAATGGTATTCATTAACGCCTTGGTCAAAACTGGAAATAATTCAGATTAAAAACTAACGCCAACTAAAAAAAACCGGCCAAGTGCGTGTCGGGCCACGCGCAGTGTAGGGTTCCGTAGTTGCCTGTCTTTCTTCGTTACATCGACGTGCGGTGCGGTTGCGTCTCCCGAATTTGTACGAAAATTGGCCTTTCCAAGTACACGTTATGCTGGTCGACTATTACTCGGTAACTACTTATGCCTACTTGTCTGTGATAGCTTTCCTTTTAAATTCATTATATGTACTACTACCACGAATTTTTTCACATCCCCAGTAGTAGCCATTTAGCCGGCAGGGGGGGGGGGGGACATGACACGAACAAAAATTAGGGCTTTAAAGCCCAATATCTCGCAAACGAATTACTGATTTGAAAAGTAGTTTTAGGAAACCCATAATATTTTTAAATGAGCTATCCAACAACATGACACACGATGGGTTTCACGAGAAAAAAAAATACATCCCCGCTTTAGGTGTACGGGGACTACCACTAAAAAAGTTTTTTATTGTACCGCCGAATTATAGTTTTGTAGGAGTTATGGTTACTGAGCTAAGCCGAAGACGGACAGACAGACAGACAGACGGACAGACAGACGGACGGACATGGCGAAACTATAAGGGTTCCTAGTTGACTACGGAACACGGAACCCTAAAAATCTTGCGAATGATATTCTTTGTACAAGCTTTTATAAGCGACTGTACTTATTCGCACAAAGGAACACTCCATCATCAGATCAGCGGTGGTGCCATTATGATGCGTTGTCACCGAACTTTAGCTTTAGCTAAACTTCAGCTCAATTGGTTTCTTCAGTTGCTAGCTCATCATTATTATCGATTCTGAGTAAGAAAAACCCAAAATAATAATCCTAAAAAAATAATGCTAGTCATTGAATGAATGAATGAATGAATGGTTTATTCATAATGAATATATGGTACATAAGGTCTTAAATATCTATACATTCAACATAAACATCAATATTCTTCCCGAGAGCGTCGACTAGTCAGCCCAGAGCTATCTTAACCTATGCTCCTTCCATGGATACTCCCCGCACATACGCTTCCCACGCACAAGAGCGGCTCCTGATTAGACCACATCATGCTTAAATCGAATTTCCCAGCACTAACACTAGTTACGCACTCAGCAGTGACTGACCACAGTGCTGCCCTACTGACCTTGTTTCGAAAATCACATGATTCATGTACTGCCACACGAATTGTCACTAAATTAAATGTAAACAAACTTGACGATGATTTACGTAACATTGACTTTGGCCCAGTCTACAGTTCCGCTGACGCAGATTCTAGTATACAATACCTAATTGATAAGGTTCAACATGCAATTTTACAAAATACAATGAACACAGTCATGTTTAAGAAAGAAGTATTACAATATTAAGCCCTAGATCACACCCGGCCTTGTTCGCTGCATGAGGCACAGGGATAAACTTCACTTTAAAGCTAAGTCAAATCTAAACAACCCGATACTTCAATTGACATATAAAAGGTATCGTAACTTTTGTAATAGCCTATTAAAAAAAGGCATATGTTTAACGGACCACCAGATATATAGTAAAATATAACGCCAAAAAATACTTTTTACTGCCAAAAATAGTAAATGATCACAAAAATTTTATTTCCATTTTAATGTGAAATAGTAACCCAAATTATAACATCTTACTATCCTATTAAAGAAAATGCTATCCTAATAAATCATTGCTACTCCAAAAATAGTTAAATGAACACCAAAATTTTATCTCCTATTAATGTGAAATAATAACCCAAATTATAACATCTTATTATCCTATTAAAGAAAATGCTATCCTAATAAATCATTGCTAACCCAAAAATAGTAAATAATGATCACCAAAAATGTACCTATCTCCTATTAATGTGAAATAATAATCCAAATTATAACATCTTACTATCCTATTAAAGAAAATGCTTTCGTTTCTGGGACTCACCCTCCGCCCGGGCTCCCGCCAGAAACTCGCTTCGTCGGCCCTTCGTTTCACGTGCGCACGTTCCGTTCAACTCAGGACCTCCTTCGCGAGCTTCTGTCTCCGCGGGCTTTTATATACACTCTAGGGGTAGGACAGACGAGACCACGTGGAAGTGGGGTGCGCTGATTTGGGTTTTGGTAGCTATTTTTACCTTTCGATCGCTATAAAGAAGGAATCATTTAAGTTACTAGAAAATGTTTACTAAACTGAAATTCAATTTCCCTAAATTAATTAACCACTACCAAAAAAACAGAAGCGTTTATTCAATGAAATGCCCATCAGGTTAAAAAAGCACTTGTAAATTTGGCATCAGTATACTTTATTTCGTAACATGCATACACTTTATGGCAATCATAGTGGGTTATTTAGGTAGAAATATTGTATTAATTTGCTCGCTAAGATTTGGTGATCATTTACTAAATTTGAACTTCGAATACAATTTAATGTGCAGTCGTTACTAAAACAGCTAGTACTATTGTACCTAATGGTTGAATTATTATTTTTGATGTTCAGTATATTTTTTTGGTAAAAGAGCTTAGGGTATCAAAGCATTTTATGGTGGTCATATTTGATGCCTTAAAAAAAGTTAAAACCGACTACGATAAAAAGCAACTAGAAATGGCTGGAACAAATAGTAGGTAAATTAGTTTGGAAGTGCGTGAAAAATGTAACATACATAGCAAAACAACGTGAATCATCTTCAAGCCTGTTACAAACCTGCTCTTCTCGGCTGTCGTCTGCGAATAGCGCAAATGATTTCTTAGTAAACATAGGAAAGAACCTGGCTGAAAAAATCCAGAAAAATGCAGATATGGCCTCGTCCATCCTTCACTCCACTCGCAGCAACTGTACAAAATCATTCGTGATTTTAGACACGGATGAAGCCGAGGTAGACAGGCTCATCACGGACCTAAAAAAACCATTCCGCTGTTGGTTGGGATGGCATCTCAAACAAAATTCTAAAGGATTTCAGGCACATCCTGGTTCCACCCCTAACCCATGCTTTACAAAAATGCCTCTCTGAAGGAATCTTTCCCAAATGTCTGAAAAAATCCATTGTGGTCCCTATCTACAAATCTGGCAATAAAGCACAAATAACAAATTACAGACCTATTTCTATATTACCATCAACATCTAAATTACTAGAAAAAATCATCAATAGTAGACTCGTCCAATATTTAGAAAAACACGCAATTTTTTCAAAGAATCAGTTTTGTTTTAGGTCCAAGTTATCCACAGCCGATGCCGTACATGAATTGACTCACTACCTACGTAGTCCAGGAACTCGACAAGGGTAATCAGACAATTGGGATATTCCTGGATCTTGCCAAAGCCAAAGGTATAAGAGGAATCCAGCTCAAACTCTTTGCAGACTACCTAGATGGGCGTTCTCAGTGCGTAAAAATAGAGAACGTGATCAGCTCTGACCTAAAAAATACCTCTTTTGGGGTCCCACAAGGTAGCATTTTATCTTCCACATTATTTTTAATTTATATAAATGACCAGTGTAATCTAAAACTAGACAGTGGCAAAATTATTTCCTACGCTGACGACACTATCCTACTTTTTTCTGCATTATCAACAGATGAAGTATATACGTATGCACAGCGCGGACTTAATGTTGTAACTAGCTGGCTTCAGCATCACCTACTAACTCGGAAAAGACCAACTTTATAAAGTTTTCCATGCGCAAATCCTTGACCACAAGCAATCATAAGCTCTATGCACACAAGTGCCAGAACTCCACTGATAGCCAATATATATGCCCAGCGATAAATAGCACTTCTAAAACAAAATATTTGGGAACTATTATTGACGAATATCTCTCATTCAAGTATCATATCGAAGCGTTGTGCAATAGAGTTCGGAAGCTAATATTTGTTTTCAAAAAACTTCGCTCGATCGCGGAACCACGCAAGCAAGTATATTATGCTATATGTCAATCGATACTAACCTACTGCATTTCTTTATGGGGTGGTATAGCTAAAACTACGCTATTTAATCTAGAAAGAGCCCAAAGGCGAATGCTACACGCTCGATATGAATCGCGATATTTGGATCGTAATCTAGGATCACGATGTTTATCGAGTGTGTAGTATAAGTATATCACGTATCGTGATACGGATCGCTGTATTTCTAGAAATCCAAAAATCCACGATCTGTATGCAGTATCGTCGATAAATATCGAGCGTCTAGTCTCTAATCGATATTTATCGCGTCAGTATTCATTCTGTCAGCAACGAAACGTACGAGTGTATTCAATGAAATTTACCGTCGTACTGACGCGATTCGTATCGTATGTGTAGTATATCAAAATATTACTAGATAAATATTGCCTTATTATCGCGTTAAATATCACGATTCATATCGAGCGTGTAGCATTCGCCCTTAGAGCTGTCCTAAAAGTATCTATCATTCCGCTCTTTCTTCTACCCTACTAACCTTCTCTAAGATGCATCATGTGAAGTGCTCACTGTTCGACAACTATTTATTTTGAGCACAATATTAAAACAGCACTCCGCAACCCCGTACAACGCTGAACACGTTAGAAAAAGACGAAAAGATATTGTTTGCCTCCAAAATTTACATAGGAAATGTGTATTCTCCTCCAGATTTTACGTTTTCTTGGGTCCGTTCCTTTACAACAGGTTAAATGCCAAGTTAGATCTATACTCTCTCCTCTATACTAAATGTAAGAAAACTCTCCGAGATGCCCTTCAAAAAATGTCGTACGAAGACACAGAGAACCTATTTATTGTTCTAAAATGAATCTTGATTTATGTAAATAAAATACATACTTTGTTTAGTTGTTAAATTTTGTACTGTATTTAAACGTAGATTTTTTATGTTTTGCAAGTGTGTTTATAATAGATATACTTACTGATCTTTCCTAAACTCCAGGCAAAATAGGGTCAGCTAGTATGGCGAACTGGAAATAATTTATAATAGCTTTTTTTTCTGCGTAACAGATAAATTATAATTGTATTAATAACGACGAGACTAAATCCGACAAAATATTTGTGATTTAGATATTTTAATAAATAATTGAAAATTTATAAATTCCTGTAAAATCGGAAAAAAAATTAATTCATTTTTTATTCTTTGTTTTGATAAATTAATATTTCCTCTATAAGTTTGATGATAAATCAGGCAAAAAATGTTTCCGAATATTACATTTCTATTTAGTAGATCCCTAACATTTTATTCATTTACCATATTTCCGTGTCCAAAAATAATAATTGGCTGTAGGTTCCTACATTCTTTGATGAATGTAGTGGACACAAACATTAGAAACGAATCGCACACTAAACAACAACGGAGGGTGGATTTTAGGGGTTAAATGCTGTTTAACTATTTAAAAAAATGCAAATTGATCAGTTACTTTTGGGATTTTCATTATAAGCTATTTTTCATCGAATAATGTACGAATCCCCTTATAAAATCGGTTGCAAGTAATGTTATTACAAACACCTGTTAAAATAGGTTTAAAAATGCCGCGCGCGAGCCGCAGAGCTAACGTGATTGGCCGGCCGCCCGCTCGCCGCGTAGGTACTACATACTAGGTAGGTAGGTAGGTACCGCACGAATCGCAGCGATTCGCGAAACCATCTAACGCGTCTAAGATCTAGTTGTTGATAGTAGTTAGTTAAATTTTAATATACTCGTTGTGAAACGAATTATGAAAATATTTAAGTATTTTTATTTATTTATCAATGAGTGACACTGACGAGCGTGGGATGAAGATACCTATGCAATTTAACTTTGAACTTTGACGTAGGTAGTGGAAGTTGGAAAAAGGGACTTCAAAGATTGTGCACACGTGTATATTATGTAGTTTGTGATGGACTTTTTAAGACTAGAGGAAGATGCTTGCTTTGTTTACATTAATTTCTTTTTTGGTTCAGTTTTATTTATATATTTCGTCTTTATTGCACTAAGGACAACTTATCGTACAAGAGGCGGACTTAATGCCGTAAGCATTCTCTACCAGTCAACCTTTGCGCAAAGCAGACAGATTGTGGGCGTGTAGTAATTGTAATAGAGCAAAATTCGTTAAAATAGTAAACTAGAGAGATTTATACCCTTACCTATTATTTGATTTTTATTATGCCCAATATTACACGTTAGATAATATACAGGGTGAAAAAATCTATGGAACCTGAAGGGAAACCCTTAAGACAGCTCATTCTCTCGCTCTCATTATCATGAATTAAACACTATTTAAATTTAATTTACCTACTTTTAGGCCGAATTACATTTGAATTACAATTTACTATCGCAATCACTAAAATTTATTGACCGAATATCTTTTGTCCGAAAACTTTTCGTATTTTTATGACTTCTCCGAATATACAATTCATTACTTTTACATTTACCATTTGATGTTATCCAAATGTGTCAGTTGTCCGAAAAACTTTTACCACTACAGTCTTTTGAGCTTTGTTACAACTTTTGTTTCATAGCCAATTTTTGACTTATCCAGCATTACTTTCCGCATTTCATACGTTTAGTCAAATGTTCATTTTGAATGAAATTCAAAGTAGTTTTACAGAGACTAAGGCAGGTCGGTGTAGGTACGACGACGAGCGAAGCGAGGAGGAGTTTTAGGTGAACTGCGAGTTTGCGACCCTACATCGCGCGAGCCGAGCGAGCGTAGCGTACCGTGGCAGCGGCCGGCGAAGCGCCAGAACCGAACACTTTTTTACTACTTAATATTTACATATGTACTGTATAAGTAAGGGTCAGGTCGGAAGAAATAACTTGATAAACCAAATGTTGTAATTATTTAGTATCGATTTATTTAAAGAACACCCTGCCTAGAGATGGTGTTTACCCAACCTACCCAGAGTTACCCATTTCATCCCAAACGTCGTCTTGTGAAGCATTTTTGCAAAATATAATGAAACTTCTTACGTCATAGTCATATAGGAATGTGTAAACGTAAACGTTGTTCTCATTGAGATTTTCTTACTTGGTTACTTGCTAGATATGCAAACAATATAGGCTCATCTTTCCCTGGCCAGACTATACGTGTGTTATTTTGAATAATAGTACATTACTGCAGAGGCAGTGAAGTAAGGGATTGCTGGACTAGTCCAGGCAATGAACTGACAACTTGTATGGAAAAAATGTCAATTTTGGAAATAATTTATAATAGCTTATTTTTTATGTATAACGGATATATTATCAACTAAATAGTTACCCAGCGACAAAATCCGACAAAATTTCAGACATCGAAAAAATGATAAGTTCTTCTAAAAAGTCAGTAAAAATATTAATAAATGTTTTTGTCTTAATTTTGGTTCATTTACATTTGCTCTATAATATTCAAGATAAATCGTACAAAAAAAGATAATGCATGCTTCATTGAAATCTACATAATTACTTCCGAGTGGAAAGTTTGTCGGATTCTTGACCAAATCATCTTAGAATAACATTTTCAAATGAAATCAACAAAAAAAACGCTATTATAAAAAACGCTAAATTAATGTTTTTCAAAACCGTATTTTGCCTGGAGTAGACGAGATTGGGGTAAACCGGATACAACGAGTCCAGCAATCCATGTTCCGGCCGAGGATTGTATAGTGCGTTTCTCAAACGATGTGAGGAAATATTAAAATAAAAATAAATACAAGGTAATCAATTAAATAATAGGTAATTTGCTGCCTTTTTATTTTTTAAACATGCCATTTAAACAAGCCGTTCGAGCACTATGTTTAACCGCACATAGGTATAGTACCATCGTTTTTTTTTTATGTCACAAGTTTGCTTACAGAACAGAGTCTAGTGGTGGTTGGCAGTATGTAATTTTTCCTTTGTCAGTTTAATATTAGTAAGCAAATTTAAAAAGTTAGATTAGCGGACAATAATGGTTTTACTTAGGGTTACTTTTCTCAGTCCAGTTCCATAGGAAACAATTCACAGCCGTTACTAGTGTTAGCAAATTGGTGGGAACTGGCGAGAATAACCATCGAATACCAAAACCAAATGGTACTCAAGTATTGCATTTTTATCGAGTCGATACACGCGTAACGTAGCTGAAAATCGAATTTACCAGTCAGGGATATTAATATTTGTACCAGAGTAAGGATAAAAACTGACATAGAGGCGTACACAGATATTTATGCCCTTTTTTTGTACATATATTAATGCCTGACCACACAATACAATGACAATAAACCAAATTAGCCCAAACTACCTACAATAGACGGACAGACAGACAGACAGACAGACAGACAGACAGCTACAGCGGAGCCTTAGTAATAGGGTCCCGTTTTTACCCTTTGGGTAAAACAATATCACAGATTTGAGTAGGGCAGGCAGTGTCTTTCTGCCTTTACGTGGTGCACGCCACTGATGTTATGGATTTACGGTGGTTTTCTTTCAGGGCCCATAGGTTTTTCCACTCTGTATAGCTATAGCAGCTAAGCAGTATTTTAGCAGCGTGTTCTTTCTTACCCATTCCAATAATTAAGTACCTACTTCCGTTACTACAATGATGTGCAGATGGATCTTGTACTACAAACTCACAGACGACTTAACCTAGGTTAAGTGGTCTGTGTACTACCTACGCAGATTAAGTGGGAAATTAACTACTTTAAGTAGGAAATCACCTGTTAAAATTGTCGTCACTGTTTTATAATGATGACATTTATCAGTAAATAATTATGAAGCATTGAGACACCAAACATAGAAATGTACTAAATTCTTGGCATGTTTTCACTAAAATATGTTTATAAATTTCATTAATTGTTAGCGCGTTTCCCGCTTACGCCATTATTACACCGTGAATAGTCGCATTCTCCTACTAGTACATCGTCGAAGACGATATAAATGATTACAAATAATCTGCGTAGGTAATGTAGGTATCTATCTACTTCGCGTCACAGAAAAGGACTCGTTGCGTGCCGCCGTTGCGAGCGAATGTGATCGTTAACACACGCGGAAAGAGCTCAAGTTCAATTGTAGAATTAAACAGGACTATTCAAATGTGTATTATGCTTTACATAAACCTTTTTTCTGTAGGATTCGTGTACTACTTTAATAATCTATATAGTTAAATTAAATTTGGACACAATTTGGTCCTATAAATATATTTACCGATAGTTTATTGGAGTAAATGTATTTATATGCAATTCTAAACAAAAATCTATACGATTTTTAGCAAAATAGGTTCATCAATTATTTTTATGAGAATCAAATCAAAGTACTACTTATTACAATTTTTTTCTACCAACTTCTGTCACCTGTCACCCAAGCCATGCATTTTGTTAATATATTGATTTTACATGTAAAAAAAATGTCGGATTTCATTGTTTACAGGTTAAAGACAATAATATTGTTGTGTTGACGATTATAGACAACTATTATTAATTTTAATTAATAAAATCGGCGTATATTTGACAGTATTTTTTTATACCTACTTTCGGGTCGAAAGTTTGTAAGATTCGTAAATAGAGTATCTTAAAATATGTATTTATGACGGAGAAAAAAAACACAGGCTATTATAAATTAATGTTTGGCGAAACCGTATTTTGCCTGGAGTATAATGCCTGAAACAGGGTAGGTAATAGGTATCCTAGTTCAGGCCCTCGTCAAGTGTGTCCCTAAATATAATATTTTAGTATTAAGACATATCATACTGTAAAATACGTTTTTAGTAATAAATGAATTGAATTACACGATTCTAATCACGTATTAAATGTCACTACGGGCGACATGTTTCGAATTCTTCGGGAGTTCTTCAGGATGAGTGTTTTCGCGGCGGTCGATTTCGCTTGACTTGAGTGACATTTAATGCGTGAGTTGAACCGTGTAATTATTAGCATTATTTCAACATGTCTCACGAACGTTTAAATTCGATTCGATTTCGAAAAACGCTCAGAAGTGCCCTTGTGGCCTATTTGCCGAATCAATATTTTGATAGTAAATGGGTATAGATAGGTACCTACCCACCATAGAAGATTTGCTTTATATACTAGCTTCCGCCCGCGACTTCGTCTGCGTGGACCCGAGATAAAAACTATCCTATATTTTAATCCAGGCTACAAACTATCTTCGTGCAAAATTTCATCCAAATCGGTTGAGCCGTGAGTAACAAACATTTAAACATCCTAACATCCAAACTTTCGCATCTATAATATTAGTAGGATAAACTAAATAAATCATATAAAGATGTAGGTAAATTACCTGACCTAGTATCCTCATTACGTAAATATGATACTCATGCTAAACTTGGTAAAGTGACATAAGTATTTAACTAGAATTGTGGTCACGTTTTGCAAATAAATACAGCAATAAAATAAACCATTGCATAATAATTTGCGAAGTCTTCCGAATTTCTGATGTGTGCTGTTAGCTGGTTTGATGTTGTTGAGGTAATGTTGTGTGTATTGTATAACCCGTATATACTCGTATGTGTTAGTTTACCTCTTTTAGATGGCGCTATCGAGATTTTTCGTAATTTACCTAAGAAGGCCAACAATATTTTGTTAGCTAAGATCAAAACACCAATATAAACCACTCAAGGATAGTGAGATTAATTTTTCATGGATGTAATGTAAGAACTTTATTGTAACAGGTTAAATAATATACATGTCACACAATAGATCAGTGCAAAGGCAAACTTATCCTTTTAAGGGATCTCTTGCAGCTAACCTTAGAGCAATTGAGAGGAAGGTAGGTAGAACGAGATAGACTAACTTGCACCGTGTACAGGAAATAACAACCGAATAGGTATGAATTCAAGACAAATAAAAACATGCCAATATATGTATAAATATCCTACTATATATATAATACTAGCTTCTGCCCGCGAGTCCGTCCGCGTGGAACTCGTTTATATCGTAGCTCCATACAAACTTTCACCCCCCATTTTAGGGAAGTGGGGGGTTAGAAAGAGACAAAAAGTAGCCTATGTCACTCTCCATCCCTTCAACTATCTCCACTTAAAAAATCACGTAAATTTGTCGCTCCGTTTTGCCGTGAAAGACGGACAAACAAACAAACACACACATATTCGCATTTATAATATTAGTATGGATTATAAACGCGAAAGTTTGGATGTTTGGATATAGTTTTTATCTCGGGTCCACGCAGACGAAGTCGCGGACGGAAACTAGTAATTATATATAGACACTATAATATATAGGTAATGTATATCGTAAATATTCAATAATGTATGTCGTCAAGGTATTGCCATGTGGAATTAATGTCCGAGGGCCCTGAGGTCAGTTAGTAATGTAATACAATACGCGTATTTGCCTCTATTAAGTAAGAATATATTGGTATCTGTACGACTATATTTCTACACATCGTCGGTTAAGGTCGCAATAGTAACAAAGAATCTCTCAGATCGCAGATATTTGACTCCCGAGCCGAAGGGAAAGTAGTTTCTTTATTAACGCACATGTGAGTACAACTTTGTACGTTTCAGTCTAGCCAGAAAGTGGGATTTTCCGCCCGCGTAGCATGCGGTAATGGGTACTTTATGCCCTTGCCCAGGTGTGGTGACGTAAATCTCTCAATTCAATCTGATCCAATTTTAGAGGAGAACTAAAAAACTTTATTACCAAAAATGGCGTTTCGTGAGTTGTGACTTGTGAGGTTTTCTATGTAGTTTGCTATTTAAATGTACCTAAACGGTGTTTTCGGAGCATTTAAGTGTTTTGCTATTAGATGCGTTCAGAATTTTACTAATTATATACGAGTGTAAATACATGATTCACGAAAAAAAATAAAGGTTAAAACGGAGAGGTTATTGGTTGCTTTTCGCATAAATTACTTTTAATTGACTTAATTATGAGACAATGTCATGCATATCGAAGATACCGTATAACTGGTTATTGTAATACATAGGTATTTATGTTACACGTCAAATCAGACCGCACGGCCGGTAGTCCGCGCTCGGGTGAAAATGAACCAAAGTTGGATATAAATAATTTGTCACGTTAAAAGGTGATGTATATACGTATATACATATACACAAATATTGCTCGTTGAATAGTATATAGGATAGGACAGGATATCCCCACTCTTTGACAGATACTTCAGTGGAGACATGGGTTCTGTCAAATATCGCTAATGGAATCCGCGGCCTTGCGCGATCTTTTAACCTGGCGGGCAATTTAGCTGTTAGGAATGCAATCTCGAGCTGAGATTGGCATTCGAGATCTCGCGTGAGCTAGCTCGAGATTAGTGATTCGAGATGTCATCAGAAAAATACGAGATTTCGGTTATCCCCGCAGTTATAGAGTGGAAATACGGCGAGCTTGTTTGTAAGGTTGTTAGTTTGTATGTGCTATGTTGTTAAACCCCGGAACTGCTCCTCCGATTTAAAATTTCTCAGAAAAATATGACCTTCGAGTGTTCGGGATGAACAAAGGTTGTTTTAGCGCGGGTTTTCCTGCGTTCTGCACATATTAAGGGGCTCCCCGCGCTTTTTGGCTAGTTTTGACGAGTTTTGAGTTGATATTCCTCCGTCAAAACTATAGATATATGTATGGTAGAAACCCTTATCGGTTCTTCAATCCTTTATCTACATTTGTACGAGAGTTTTTCTGAAAATAATTAATATTATTTTTTTCATGATTTATTCAATCATGGTCAAAAAAAGCGCTGTTTTCGATATTATCATGTTGTTTCTGCATTTTTGTACATGAACTCTAAATATAACTTTCCTTTTTGAGGTCTCTAACAACCCACGAGAGATTTTTATTTTTTACTAATTTTCACAAAAGTTACGTCCAAAAAACGGTTTTTTGGCCTGAAATTGCCAAAGTTTGGTGCCATTTATATCTCGAAAACTGTGAGTTTTGAAGTAAATATGTGATACTAATTCGGTAAACCTCGTTGTTTTTAATAAGATAAGCCATAAAAAATACGAAAAAACCGACAGTTACAGATCGAAGGTCATTGGGAGCTAAGAGAAGAGACAAGACCTCACAGTAGGTATATTTATTTATTTTATTTACACACGTAGAATTATCTTTACACGCTGAACCCAACGCGATAATGTAGCAAAAAAATAATATACAGAAAAAACCAGTACTTACCTACTCTAACAAATAATTTTTTACCTATGTAAACATAACTATATATATATATATAAGTACTGAAGGTAAATGTACCAATACACGACAATTTAATGCCTTGAAAGTGTCAAGGTAGGTAAACCTATGTCATTCTAGTGACAGCTCGTGATGTCAGCGTAAACTACCTACGTCATCTCATCAGCATCTTAAAAATGGCAGACCGTAAGTGTTGCCACTGTGTGAAAGTAAATTTCCCGAGTAAATTGCATTAGTTCACTTACATGTTTACGCTAAACTACTAATTGTACAAAGTTGTCTTTTTCATCCCAACAATTTTCCATACTAATTATGCATTAAAAAACTCCTTGTTTGTATGCAAGATGTCAGTCGATGGTAACATTTTTATTACACAATTGCAACATTCGTGTGACGTAGGAAGGAAACATCATCGGAAATGACATACCTACCTTGTTTTTTCTGCCATGATCCGGAGTAGCCCACCCGGGAGTGCTCCCGGGATTCCTATAGTAGGAATAACACCACTACTGGCTTTGTATGTTGTTGTTCCTGGTGCTGAATAAGAACACCAGAACCCTAGAGGATATTCAGAGTTAGGGACCTGCACTTGACAACACGGTGAATCCTGGAGGTGGGTCACTGGGGCAATGTCCAAAAACAAGGAGTACCTAACTTAAAAGGTCACTCACTCTTATACAGGGTTCGGCCCAGTGACGGACACCGCGACGGTTACCTTATTTCATTAGAAACTGTAGCGTCACAAAAATTTGAACGTTCGCAAAATTGTGATGTTCTCAGCATGTAGGTATGCCCAATTTTAACACACTTTTTGATTCATTTATAAACATGAGCGACACAAAAGATATGTCAGCAAAACACGATTTAATAATTTAATTGTTGAAATGCAGTGTTAAGGGTTTCGGTCAGGTCGGACAATGGCCTAGTTTTGATCAATAACTATACATAATATGAATAAGAATGACTATAATATGGCGATCCCACGAGATGAAATATAGATAAACACATTATCCACAACATACATGGCATTAACATGTTACAGAATTAACAGTAAAAGTTGTAAAGTGACAAAAAACAAAAGAACAAAGCATGTGACTTAAGGGGCTCCCATACGCCAATGACCTTCGATCTGAATCCCTTAGTTTTCTAATGTTTTTGTAGCTTATTAGGGTTTTATATTAACAACAACGACTTTAAGCAATTTAATATCCCATATTTACTTCAAAGTTCATTGTTTTCGAGTTATTTGGCATCAAAGTTGAACAATTTTAGGCCAAAGAACTGGTTTTCTGGCCATCCTGGACCAGTTTTTAGAGACGTCACAGACGAATTCAAATATGTAGATTTCGTACATGTTCTTAGATCTTTCACGTCATCAATAGAGATACGAAATAAATGTTTTTTTACAACTCCGATTGTTTAAAAAAATCATACAAAATTAAGTATTCCTTTGTTTCAAAATCCGGTGAACCAAAATGGAGATAAAAGATTGAAGAACCGATAGCCGTTTGATTTATAATTCTATCTGTAGTGCAAAATAGGAGATGCGATTCAAAACTTGTCAAAAATCGATGAAAACCTCGGGTAGCCCCTTAAGCCATCCAAGGTTTTAAATAGTGGGTTTATAATGTAACACTGATAACTGATCCTATTAATATGTTAAAAAAAGACTTTAATTTGAATTGCACACAAAGGAAGCATGCAACTTGATACTAAATAAAATAACAAAACTATTTATATTCAACTAAATGAAAAAAAGTATGTGTCGGAAAAATTAGGCCTTTAAGTCAAAGTCAAAAGTTTATTTGTGCAAAAAGTAGGTAATATTAACAACAGGTGTTATGTGACAATTCAGAGGATCTCTACTCTTTGCCGATAAAACGGCATACAAATTTTAAGTCAGGGGATTTCATCACCTTACTAAATACAAATTATTTAATAAACATTATTACATTGTTACAATTTCCTAAGTCAAGCCATTAAATATAAATAAATATCAAGCATAAAACACAGTCATTTAAATATTCTTGTACGTCATAATAACATTTATCTTTAAGTATTTTACCTATTTCATTTCTAAATTTGTTAGTTGGTAGCGTTTTCAGAGATTCCGGCAACTTATTGAACAGTTTGACTGACATGTAGAAAACGTTTTTTCTGAATAGTGCACAGTGTGCTCGTGGAATTTTGTACTTATCTCTTAGTCGAAAATTACGTTCAGGGTTGATTAGATTTTTCTGAAAACGGTCGTCATATTTCCTTATGAAAGTTAATAAATTAAAGCCCAATATCACGCAAACGGATCACCGAATTGTAAAATGATTTTTAAAGACCCATTATAATTTTTAACAGCCTGTCCCAACGGTACCATGGGTTTAAAGAAAAAAAAATACATCCCCACTTTAAATGTAGGAGGCATCCTAATAAGGTTTTATTCTCAAGATTTTATCATACCGTTGTGTCGGTGTGATTGATTTATATACCCATGCCGAATTACAGCTTTCTAGTTGTAAGGGTCACTAAGCTAAGCCGCAGATAAACTGACAGACAGACGGACATGGCGAAACTATAAGGAGGAACCCCTTTCACTGCGGAACCCTAAAAGAGACAACAACGCTAATATAGTCTATGTTTGTCCAGAAAGTACATTTTATACACAGGCGAAAGAATTTTTGACATTGGATTATCTACGGTGGCTTCGGAGATTACTCCGACGTAAAACTTATAAAGTTACCGCATTGCATTGCGATACCTAGTGACGCATATCCTTTGATACCAATGACAGGAATGAAATCCCTCAACTGAGTGTACAACTTAACAATCACTCTTTTCTGTAAGGCAGGATCAGGTTAGAAAAGTACAACTGCTCCCTCATTAGAGAGCAACAATTATTTTTTCTCAAACATGCAATGAAATATTGACGTTGTGTTAATAATGAGCTTCGAAGTGTCACGTTTCGGGCACAGCGAGACGAGAGATCCGTAATGGCATTTCATACAAAATTGGAGGCCTGCACTGCCCTTTTTATTTTTCAGTTCTACAATTTGTGGCACAGCATCACGGCATTCAACCATGAAAACTAAAGTTTGATTTCTTGGAGTTTATTATTATTATTTCATTGCATGTTTGAGAAAAGCACTATAAGTACCTCGGCGTGAAAAGGGGTTGTCAGCCTCATAACTATCCGACCTCGCTACGCTCGGCCAACTTTATGTACTCGGCCGGCGACCCCTAACTTCCCGGCCTCTGTGGTATTTTACTATTTCCTATTTACAAGATTGTATTTAACCTGCACTGCTCAGCTAACAAGGTTAAGTTTTAAACCCAAAAATGTGACCCTAAAACCTCTCGTGCTAGCTGCTCCATTCGTGTGTAAATGGAAGTTGTCCTGTAAAACTTGCAACCCATTCAAGATTATCAACCAATAATTGGTCATTGAAAATCGTACACACCTAATTATGCGGAAATCGTACCTAGGGCATCACTCATCACAAATATTTGACCTTATACGGGTCGATCACGGAACTTCGGTCTCGTATCTAAGACGTCGAAACGTGACTTATTATTACTTTTTTTCTTAAGTTTTCTTGTTGCAAAACAAGTCAATGGTCAAGGATAAACGAAATATATAAACTATGCTGCTCAAAACAACATAAGGGCCTCTTGCATTTTTCTATTTTTAACCCCCAACGCAAAGCGAGGGGTGTTATAAGTTTAACGTGTCTGCTGTGTATCTGTCTGTGGTATCGAAGCTCCCAAACGGATGGACCGATTTGAATGCGGTAATTTTTTTTGTCATAGATAATTTTATCCTGAGTGTTCTTAGCCATGTTTTATGAAAATCTGTTCAGCCGTTTTTGATATATTGGACTTTGAAATGAAAATGTCGGGGGTTTTTCAACTCTTCTAATATTTAATTGGGCATAAACTAATTAATGATGTCTCGCATCCTACAGCACCCAACCTTTCATGCTGGTGTGTTATAGCTGGGAAAAACATATATTAGGTAATACTGTTTAATATAATTTACACGTAACCATCACAATACCTGTGGCCCCTTTTTAGGGTTCCGTACCCAAAGGGTAAAACGGGGCCCTATTACTAAGACTCCGCTGTCCGTCCGTCTGTCTGTCCGTCTGTCACCAGGCTGTATCTCATGAACCGTGATAGTTAGAAAGTTGACATTTTACAGATGATTTATTTCTGTTGCCGCTATACCAACAAATACTAAAAAAAAGAATAAAATAAATTTTTAAGGGGCCTCAAATACAACAAACGTGATTTTTTTGCAGTTTTTATAGATACTCGTAATGGTACGGAGCAGGGATGTCACGAATGTCAGTTCGCGAATGCGAATATTAAGGAAGTAGGTACTCTTATAACTCAAAATAACCCAAAAGTCTTCAAACACTATTGTAAACACACAAACTAATTGTTATTTACGTGAGCGCAACAAGTGACTGATAGGTATCAAACAAGCCAAACTAATCAAGGAATCACAAGTCACTACCGTTGGTAGAGGTCTAGTTTCGTGACGGGTGACCGGCGGGGTGAGCCGCTTTAGCGAATAACAGTCCAGTGCATCCGGTATCGAGTTGATTTTAAAACCATATACTCAAGTCTACAGTACCTAGAAGCTGTAAATAAATCAAACTTGCAAGTTAACGTAAAAAAAAGATACGGCTGTTTATGCGAAAAAAACGTATATTTCAATGCTCTCAAGGAAATCAAAATGGGTAGGGTACTTTCCGTTGAAATAGACTATGAAACTTGGCAAGTAATTACTACATAAGTACAGGAAAAAATCTGAAAACTATACATTTGTAATTAAGTCATCTCCATTATTGGAATTTTATTTTATATAATTTATTGTATCAGGCGTTACTTTGCGGAAGTCCATGATATATTACGAGAACAATATTTCTTTGCTATTCCGCTAAAAAAACGTGCTGGTCTATCAGTGAAGATAAGATGCAACTATTTGCGTATAAACATGCAAAAAATTACAGCAAACCACCACCAATATTGACAAAAACCTCGACACGTGTTTCGCCTCTCTACGAGGCATCATCAGGAGATGCTGGCAGGAGATGTTGCTTGCGCCACGTATATCGAATCAAGAAATTTGTAAAATGAAGCCTAGAATGTACTAAGCCTTGATGTAAACCCGTGTTATTTTTTGATTTAAGAGCTTGTATGTGCATACGAGGCACACGCCACAAATTCAAACCTGCAGCGAAACTGTTGGGGTTTGACGACGGAGCAGCCATTCCAAGCACTCACTAAACTTCACCTGTGCATTGCAGAGACGGGATTTATTATTATTATTTGTCATACTTTATACGCAAATAGTTGCATCTTATCTTCACTGATAGACCAGCACGTTTTTTTAGCGGAATAGCAAAGAAATATTGTTCTCGTAATTTATTTTATATGCCTAACTAGATGATAGGTTAATTGTAATATGTAAAACCCGGAGACTACATCTCTCGTCAAATGTTTGCCCAAGTCTATGTATTCATGTCAATTAATGATACCATTGTTAATGAATTGTATTTGTATAACTTACGTAACATGTAAGTAATTTACTTTAAAAACAAAGTTTTAACCGACTTCAATTTAGTACTCCGCCAAGCACGAGAATATTTCCACGTTTCTTATCCAATTTACCACATGAACTGATTTCCGAGAGCAAATAAATGCGTTGATTATTAGAGAAAAAAACCGAATCGCTGTATGTGGGCCGATAATATTTGAGGAATTCCGTCGAATCCACAAGGATCACCTTTGGCACTTCATTAGTTGCTATTTCAACGGAATGTTATCAGAATCTGTGATATACTTTTGTACTTTTAAGTACATAATTGAGGAATTCCACTCCACCAAATTTTTGATTTCCGTGACACTACTAGTTATAATAGAAAATACCAAAATCACTACACGCGTGCCTAATATAATTGAGGAGTTCCCTCACTTCCTCATGGATCCCATCATCCAACTGAATTTTGAAAAAAATGGGACCCACCTGGAAGCATATACTTACAAACAAAAAAAAAAATTTCGAATCGGATCATCAATGACGGAGTTCTAAGGTAACAAACATTGAAAAAAAAAAAAAAAAAATACAACTGAATTGAGAACCTCCTCCTTTTTTTGAAGTCGGTTAAAAAGCCCTTGAGGCCTCTTGCAGAAATATACCGAATTATAAATATTAAATAAGCGCGGAACCCTCGATGGGCGAGTCCGACTCGCACTTGGCCGGTTTTTTGTTATTATCGTCGAGGTTTTTACGTAGGTGCTTTATTGTATTTATTTGCATGTTTGTACGTGCGGAGGCAATGTGGAACGTGCTACCACTAACCATATGCAGAATTACGAATATAGGTGCATCTCGTCAGTCATCATCACCTTAGCCATCAGAAAGTCTCCACATACATTACAAACATTGTTTTCATCACACTTGCTCGAAAAGGGCTTTATAATGCGCAGACATACAGAGCTGTAATAGCCTGTGTTACGCCCAGGGGCGTAATGGTTTTTTTCTTAAATTGTATCTGTCACTCATGCGGCAGTTACAGAGCAAAAAGGTTTTATATCAAATACGATGTCTGAAAACGTATTTATATATAAATTTAAACTTAAAAAACTACTTAAACATGTTTAACTGAATTATTTACAGATTTAATATGTAGTTATTTAGTGTCTATGTAAAATGTTTTTAAGTGTTTTCAAATCGTGGCTGTATACCGAAGGGTCTTTGCCATACGCGCCTCACGTCAAATTCAACAAAATGGACGACTGACATGTTGAAGTTTTTATTACGATTTGTATTAATTTTATCTAAAATGTATTTGTTTCCTCGCAAATGTGATGAAAAACATTGTGTATAACACGGGCGTAAGAATATTGCAAACGCGAGTCATCAAAAGCCTTCTGATAGACTCTTGTTCTCAATATTCCACTTACGCCCCTCGTTAAACAATGTACTATTATTGCTCACCAGAAATAGTATATAATAGAAAAACAAGGTAAATTAAAAATAAACAATGGTAGACACTAGTTTTACGAGTTTTACGAAAGCGACTGCCATCTGACCTTCCAATCCAGAGGGAAAACTAGACCTTATTGGGATTTGGGAAACGGCATTTAATTATAAGAAAGACTTACATAAGTACTTACATGTATATATATATATAACTAACTAACTAACTAAAAAGGTTTTAAGGAAAGCGTTCTTCGACGTTCGCATAGTTAATGCTGACGCTTCCTCCTACAGCAACCTTACATGGCAAAAAACCGCACAAACAGACAAACACACAGCCGAGAAAAACATCTAAAATATGACCGAGCCATAGAAGACTTAAGAGTCTCATTTACACCATTACAATTTGTCTGCTTTGCCCAAAGGTGGACTGGTAGAGAATGCTTACGGCATTAAGTCCGCCTTTTGTACTATAAGTTGTTCTTTTGTGCAATAAAGATTAAATAAATAAATAAATTAGTAATCTCATGTGATGGAGCCTTAGGGACTGAATATATTATTTTTTTGCAAAAAAACAGCATCCAAATTATCATCCAAATGGGAAAAACCATACCCACAATTAATTTTCTGGCTAAAAGTTAAAGTTCAAATTTCACTCATACGAGCTGTCTCCATGAGGAGAGGCACCAGAAGACACATCAAAGCCTTTGATTGCGAACACGGAGCAGGAATTCTAAACTAAGCTAGATTTTACAAACAACCCCTTTTGTTTCATAGTTCAGACACTTACACTTATATTATTTATTTATTTATTTATTGATACATGGAAAACCAACAGCGCAACATATTTATAGACAAAATATAGCCAATTACAGGTTCTCACTTATAGAAATAAACACTACATCGATCGATCGTTATACACTTACTTACTTCATGATTTAAGTCCAATAAAGATTTTGTATCTTTATAGCTGTACTAGCTGCCGCCCGCGACTTCGTCTGAGATAAAAACTATCTTATATTTGAATCCAGGCTATATAAACTATCTTCGTGCAAAATTTGATCCAAATCGGTTGAGCCGTTTAAGCGTGATTGAGTAACAAACATCCAAACTTTCGCATTTATAATGCAACGGCTTAAATGATGTGTTTCAGAGGTTTGACGACCTGGACCTATTCAGTGCAAGTGTTCCCTCAGTGAGACAACGTTTATCTCGAGAATTTTTCGGTAGAGGTAGGGAAATAGTTTAGGTGACTCTTTTTAGTCTATTAGAAATAAGTACTTATAAATTATGTAGCAGTACCAAGACGCAAAAGCGCTGTGTTCTCGTTTGGCTTTTGCTAACTTATTTTTTGCATATTTATTACGCTATCGGTGAGGATCTGTTATTAGCTCACTGTCACTACTGTTTTAAGCTACTGTGTAGTATTTAAGCTGATGATCTTCCTATATAAATAAATAAAGAATATTAAGTAGGATAAAATATTCTGAGTAAGAAATACGTACTTACTTTATTTTACTCCCTTCGCTGCCAACTATAACACCAGTTGTTGACACTATAAACACACTTGAGTTTTTTTTCACGAGCTTATTATACAACTATAATTTTATCACCTAAGACAGCTTAAAAGCCACAGCCGTAAAAGTCCCTTAGCAAGAACAAACGTATTTTTTTCTTTTTTTCCGTCCGATGCGCCAGTGTCATGCGCAGTGCCAGATCTCTAGCGCGTCGATCGGTCAACTGAGTGATCGCGTTGATCCACGGCAGTATCCGTCACTATGGTTGAATTAAAGAGTAAAAAAAACGAAGATCGTCCACTTCGCGCTACGATACAATCTGCCAGTGGCGGAGCGCCCATACAAGCCTCCCCACCAACTTGCCTAAAATTAATTTTTGGCAAGCCCATAGTTCAACCCCTTTTTAGGGTTCCGTAGCCAAATGGCAAAAAACGGAACCCTTATAGATTCGTCATGTCTGTCTGTCTGTCCGTCCGTATGTCACAGGCATTTTACTCGAAAACTATAAGGTGTATTTGAATAAAATTTTCAGGATAGGTGTATTTTGTTAACCGATACATAGTTTTGTAACTAAATTACTAAAAAAATTTTTTTAAGGGGTGCACTCCATACATAAAACTGAAATTCAACATTTTTTTTTTATTGCAAACCCACGTGTGGCTCATCAATCGATAGGCCTTTCAAAATAAATATAAAGTTTCTCAGCATTTTTTTTGATTAAGTGAATAGAGTCAGAGATAATCTCCTCGAAAGTCACTAAAATTGTGTCCCCCCCCCTCTAATTTTTGAATCGTGTATTTTAAAAATATGAAAAAAAACATGCTCATAAGGCTTATTAAATTCTCTCAGCGAAAATTGTTTTGAACAAGATCGGTTCAAAGGTTTTTGAGATATTTCAAAAAAACTGCCTTCCTTAAAGAAAACGACTTAAGTGCCATAAGATTTCAGTAACGATACGACCTTTTTAATAGTGGTCCGACACGCACTTGGCCGCTTTTTTCATAAAACTTAGTAGGTACAACCTATCTAGTTTCTAATCAAAATCATAATTGTGTAACTTACTTTAACTTGTAAATGCTTCGTAGTAATATAGGAACTTTAGGCCTAATCTATGTCCATTTTTGCAAGAATTGTTTTGTATATGGCTGTTTGTTTTCTAAAAAAAAAAAAAACTTAAAATGCCTAAATATACAACGTGTTAATAAAAAGACGCAAAACCTGAAAACAGTTTGTTCAGAATCGAGCATAGAATGCGAAAAAAATATAAAAAAATTTTTTTGACAAGATTTATTTTTTACATTTGTATGGAGTGTTGGCCGACTGGGGCGACCTGCTCCATACAAATGTAAAAAATAAATCGCGTCAAAAAATTTATTTTTTATTTTTTTCGCATTCTACTCTCGATTCTGAACAAACTGTTTTCAGGTTTTGCGTTATTTTATTAACACGTTGTATAAAATGTGCTTTGTACCTTTCTTACGAACCCTAATTTCAAAGTGACAAATAAAGAAAAAATAATTTTAACGCCATTCATCAAGTCAAGACCCTCTAAAATTGACAGAGTATGGAAAAATGCGCACATTTTTTAGTTAGCTTTTTGCATGGTATAAGACCACAGGTACTCTCTTCCGAGACTCGCGAACCACGTGACTGACACAAGCCTACGCCATCATGCTGTTAAATGCCGTTTGATGACGTAGGCTTGTGTCAGTCACGTGGTTCGCGAGTCTCGGAAGAGAGTACCTGTGTTGTTATACCATGGCTTTTTGCATTTTTTTCTAAATCGATTTTTGTGCCAGTAGGTACAGTCAGCATCATATATTTAGTAGCAGCGAAAGTAGCCAAATATATCGGAACACGTCTTTATTACTATAGGAGTAAGGAAGTGTTACGATATATTTGGCTACTTTGGGTGCTACTAACTATGTGATGCTGACTGTATACAGCGCAAACGAGACTTGAACGCACGATTTTTGTATTAGTTTGCAATGTTTAGGGTATAGCCGTGTTGAACGTTTATAGGGTTAGAATCAAATTCTTGGCCAGATTAACTCACTCAATTAACTAGATTTTCTATAAAAGTTTTCCGTAGTGACACGAAAATTAACCTTACTAAAATGGTTAATTTTTGTGTGACAACGGAACTTTTTTCACTTCTTCAGTTTGTATGGCTAACTACGGACTAACCAGGCTAACTACTGGCCAATAATTTGGTCCTTACCCGAAAACGCCCGTTATACCTACTCTATTAGCTCTTTTATGGTTATAAATAACCATTTTTGTTCCGGGTTGTGCATCGAAAATTTTCAGGCGTCGCCACTGATACTTACCCAATACTTATCTATCTATAGGTATACCATATTAGTCCATCATCGATATATCATCATCATAGGTATTTTGACACAGGTCACAATTAATTTTTTCCTTTGCATTTGTTCTCTGTGTCAAATTATTTACATTTATAATCGTGGTAATTTCCACGTTATGTGTACACGAAACATTTTAAATAAAATCTTTTTTTTTCGTTTTATCGTGTACATAGGTGTATAGATATTTATTATTTAGGTGCAGGATAGAATTAAATGGATCAAATTTTTGGATTAAAATTTCTCACACGGGTTTCAATCGCATATACAATTGACATCGCTTTATTACAATGATATCTCTTAATATTTCGTTCTACCTATATGTTTACAAATTAACCTATATCAAAAAAAATACTTGTATGCGCATTTATCGTTTTATTTCTAGGAATCATTAAAAAGGTTATATCATCAACTAGCTTCTGCCTGCGACTCTATCCGCGTGGAGGTCGTTTATATATCCTAGGTACGTACAAATTTTCACCCCCATTTCACCTCCTTAGGGGATAATTTCCGGGATAAAAACTATCCTATGTTCTTCCCCAGGATTCAAACTATCTCCATACCAAGAAAGAAAGAAAGAAAGAAAGATACATTTATTCACAAACACACAGGACACACATATTAAACAATAAAATAATCAAAGAACAGATAAAACATGAAACAAGTGTGTCTCTGCGGCAGTGAACCGGACACTGGCTCAGCATTATGCTGAGGTGTCAGACACCTGCAGCGCTGATAGGTACCAAATGTCATCTCAACTCACACTTTCGCATTTCTAATATAAAACTAGCTATTGCCCGTGACTCCGCCCGCGTGGAACTCCTTTATATCGTATACACACTTTCACCCCCCTAGGGGATGATTTCCGGGATAAAAACTATCCCATGTCCTTCCCCGAGACTCAAACTATCTCTATACCGAATTTCATCTAGATAGTCAAGATAGTTTTTACCCCGAAAAGGGGGAGAAATGGAGGGTAAACATTTGTATGGAGCTACGATACAAACGAGTTCCACGCGGACGGAGTCGCGGGCAGAAGCTAGTATTATACTCACATTTAATTTTATCTATGAACGTAAGACCGGCTACGGGTTTCAACTCTCGTTTTTGATTCCATGTCCATTTTCCCAATCTTGCCACACGATTCATTAATCCAGTAACATTGTCGCCTGAAAGTACCTACATTCAGCATCAAAAGTAGCGCACAGTACGCACACCAATTTAATTTGCGTAACTTGAACTGTACGATGATGATTTTTGACAAAGTTGCGTTCGGCGCTCGAGGTCACAAACTTGGATTATTCATTGGGCCTACATCACACACAAGTCTGCAAAAAAGTTACTGGACTATAATTAGGATGTTTTGAATGTGACCTTACGAGAGTCAATAACCTGACCCAGTGGGTAGTGATAGCCTGCGAAGGTGACGGTCCGGGTTTCGAGTCCAGTGAGGGCAAATATTTAAAGTTTCACCGGTGTGTTAGCTCTTTTATTGAGCTTAGGTAGGAGATACTTTAAATCCCGGGGAAGGACATGGGACAGGTTTATCCCGGAAATTATCCCCTCATCATCATCATATCAGCCGAAAGACGTCCACTGCTGGACATAGGCCTCCCCCAAAGAGTGCCACAATGACCGGTCCTGCGCCACCCGCATACAGCGGACTCCTGCGACCTTTACCAGGTCCTCAGTCCACCTTGTGGGGGCCTACCCACGCTGCGCCTTCCCCAATTACCCCCTAAGGAGATGAAATGGGGGTGAAAGTTTGGGTGGAAGTGGGGGTGGAACTACGTTATAAACGAGTTTCACGCGGACCAAGTCGCGGGCACAAGCTAGTACCTAATCGATATCTTAATTTAAAGCCCCAAGCTCAGAGACAGCCGTACCTATACTAACACTCAGCTAACCTCAAAGTACCTAAGCGCAATAAAAGAGCTAACACACCGGTGAAACTTTAAATATTTGCCCTCACCGGACTCGAAGCCCGCACCGTCACCTTCGCAGGCTATCACAACCTACCCACTGAGTCTGTTGCCCGCGACTTCGTCCATCTCGTAGAACTTGTTATAGTCTTAGAAAAATGATTTCCATACAAACTTCTACCATCTTAAGGGATAATTTCGAGATAAAAAACTATCCTTCATCCTTCCAAGGGTCTCTGTACGGAGAATGTCATCTAAATCCGTTCAGGGATTTAAGTATGAACGCTTGTAACTTTGCGTGAGTTAGCCTGATTATTAAAAAAAACCCTGTAAAAAATGAGCGTGGACTCGCCAACAACTGTTCTGTCAGTTTGGCGAGTAAATTTGAAATTGAGTATTACATTCTTGAAAAAAAAACATTACTAGTAGTATTATTCCTATTTGCGACATGACAGAGCTGTCTTCCCAGTACAATAAACGTCAAATTTGACATAATTTGTACTGGGATGACAGCTGTCAAATGACGCAAATAGGAATAATTCTACTATAAGTCCTTATTTATTTTCATTTGACATCTGTATACATTTTTGGAATAATTTAACTCTTTGACTGGCTTTGTCAACATAAATAAATTAGAATTAATTAAATTTAATCTAATATTAACTTTTGACGTTTAATGTATTTGTGCATTATAAATAAATGAGTATGAGTATGAGTATTTTTGTCTTAATGCAGAAACATGACTTTATGTTACGGAGTCATAATGACGCAATATTGCTGAATGTACATCAACATATTTAGAAATATTCAGAATGCTCACTTAAACTTACCAATCAACAATAAAACTGCCGCCGTAAGGAGAGAAACGTAGATTATATATTCAGAATCAGCAAAAAAAAGCGCATTTACCTACTAGTATTTTTGACTCAATTTTGTAAATAAATGTCAGTTACATAAGTCTTTTTTCATTACGGCGTCAGAAAGGTCGGTTCAAAAAGATAGTAAAATTAAATTATCACAATAAAAAACGAATAAAATAATGGAAAAATATCGCTTCAACTAATGTGTGAAAAAGATTAATAATTAAACTCAAAAAATTGGACTGTTTGACTTTCCCTGCAAACTGACATACCTAGGCCAATACATGATGCCAACACTCGTATGCGATTTTCATTTACATTGCGGGCTGCGGGCTACCGAAGTACCTACGACGAATTCAATCAAATTTTGCAATGTAAAAACTCGCATGCGAGTTGTTGCCCCAAGTAAATGGCCCTTCAGAGCGTGACGCCACATCACGCTGACGCTCCAAGCTCTAAGAGCGTTTTTGACGTTTCGTACAAAGCTGATTTTGCTATCAGTCAGCATCACTATTGTCAGGGTTCGAAATTATCAAGATAATTACGCTAGTTGATAATTATCACCAGTATAAGAACCAATGACACTCGAGTTCGCTCAACTTTGCATAATCCGAACGGAATTCTCCTTGTAAGGGGAATCCTCACGGCGCGGCACGTCACGTTGACGCTCCGTGCGTTCGGATAGACGCAAGTGCGGAAATACACGTTCGAATACTTCCAATAAAGTTCACTTTCACGAGCGCAATTTTTTGTTATTATCAACCATTAATTATCATTGATAATTATCATTTCGAACCCTGACTATTGTGACCGTAGCTAGAGGATTTAATAGATGATGCCGTCTTAGCGCCAGAAAGGGACGAAGCAGTGGGATGCCGAATAGGATACGAAATAATTTACTTTAAAAACAAAGTTTTAACCGACTTCAATTTAGTACTCCGCCAAGCCACGAGAACATTTCCACATTTCTTTTCCGATTTACCACATGAGAAAAGAGAGCAAATGCGTTGATTATTAGAGAAAAAAACCGAATCGCTGTATGTGGCCCGCGATATTTGAGGACTTCCGTCGATTCCACAAGGATCACCTTTGGCACTTCATTAATTGCTATTTCAACGGAATCTTACCAGAAGCTGTGATATATTTTTGTACTTTTAAGTAAGTACATACCTAATTGAGGAATTCCATAAGTCATCTGTGGCCTTCATCATCAATTCCACTCCACCAAATGTATGATTTCCGGATGTAAATACACGAGTTATAATAGACAATACCAAAATCACTACACGCGTGCCTAATATAATTGAAGAGTTCCCTCAATTCCTCATGGATCCCATCATCCAACTGATTTTTTGAAAAAATGGGACTCACCTGAAAGCATATAATACTTACAAACAAAAAAAAATTACGAATCGGCTCATCAATGACGGAGTTCTGAGGTAGAAAAAAAAAAAACAAACATAGAAAAAAAAAAAGACCGGGTTGCACTCTGGGAGTGCCGGCAGAAGTGAAAACTCAATAACATTGTAGGTAACAGTTTTTCGATCAGGTCACGTGACATCTTACGGTGTCACCCTAAAAATGAATTTGACGCAAATTTATAAACAACTAGCTTCTGCCCGCGACTCCGTCCGCGTGGAACTCGTTTATATCGTAGCACCATACAAACTTTCATCCCCAATTTCACCCCCTCCGGGAATGGTTTCCGGGATAAAAACTATCCTATGTCCTTCCCCGGGATCCAAACTATCTTCATACCAAATTTCATCTCAATCGGTTCAGCGGTTTAAGCGTGAAGAGGTAACAGACAGACAGACACACTTTCACATTTATAATATTAGTATGGATTATCAATTACTTCGGCGGACGGGCCCGTCGGCGCGCCGACGGGCGGCGGCAAACACAATACCAATTAGTTTTTTGCCATTGCCAAATATTTTTCAAAGCTTTATCTCTTTAGGAATAACGTCTAAATTCGAACTATTCGAATTTTCTCAATAGCAAAACGGTAAAGGATGCGTTGGTATTATTACAAATTTATTTGCAGAATATGCTATTGCAAAAAGTGTTTAACGGCTTTACACTCTTACCAATAGCGTTCAGTTTTGAATGAAGTCGAATCGGCTAGCAGCAAAAAGTGACCTCCTTCACATCTGACGTCACAAAACTCTGTCGCGTATTTAACAATTTTTCCCCATCCCAAAAAGTGCTCAGCGCCGCTAAAGAAGTTTTCACTTCAAAAAGTGATAAAAACGATTTAAATGCAGCCGAATTGAGAGCCTCCTCCTTTTTTTTGAAGTCGGTTAAACCAATGCACATGTACAACATTTACAGTCCGAAAGGAATATATAACCGGCAAAGAGTGTCACGGACCAAGTACAATTTAGGGGTCAGTAAGAAAATACACTACGGTAGCCCAGTGGTTCAGGCCTGCAGCTGTTAAGGTTCAGGCCTGCAGCTGTTAAACGGCGGTCGTGGGTTCGAATCCCGGGTCGTACCAATGGTTTCGGAACTTATGTACGGAATATAATTTTACCGTTAGCTTTTCGGTGAAGGAAAAACATTTTGAGGAAACTGCGAAGAAATTCTTTGGGTGAAGTCCCCAACCCGCACTAGACCAGCGTGGGGACTGCTGCCAGTTCCCTCTCATCCATGAGAGGAGGCCTGTGCCCAGCAGGGGTACGTATATAGGCTGATTTATTATTATTTAGAAAATAAAGTATTTTCATAGAAAACTCACGGTACGGTCGTTTTTGAAATGCAGTCTTTCAGCGATAAATATATAATATTTGCGCACAATCTAACACAAATCGACCTAGTCCCAAACTAAGCAAAGGTTGTACTAGGGTACTAGACGACGATAAAATACTTGTATACCATAAATAAATACTTAGGTTCTTAATACACAGGTAAAAATACACACAAGTAAAGTGTTTTAGTATGCAAGTAAAGTTTTATATTATTACTATAGCCTCTGCCCGCGACTCCTTTCGCGTGGAACTCGTTTATATCGTCCACACAAATGTTTATCCTCCATTTCACCCCCTTAAGGGATGATTTCCGGGATAAAAACAATCTTGACTATCTTGATGAAGTTTGGTATAGAGATTGAGTTTGATTCTAGGAGGAGGACACAGGATGGTTTTTATCCCGGAGATCATCCCCTAGCTAGGGGGGTGAAAGTTTGTATACGATATAAACTAGTTACACGCGGACGGAGTATCGGGCATAAGCTAGTGGATTATAAATGCGAAAGTGTATCTGTGTCTGTTATCACGTCACGCTTAAACCGTGACTCAAACTATCTCTATACCACATTTCATCCAAATCGGTGCAGCGGTTTAAGAGGAAACACTAAGGGCGAGATAATTGAGAAATAGGTATTTGTAAAATGTATTGCTGTCGCACCAACCTCAAGCCTCCCCCCGTAGAGCGCGATAGAGACAACTGCAGCTTGGACCGAAAATACCTATTAAAAGTACATAAAATCAATTGATTTTCGTAGTCCCCTGATTTCTTTTCCAAAAAAATCAAAGAAAGGCTTTGGCCGTGTTCCTATGTTTTCCTTTTTAGGGTTCCGTAGCCAAATGGCAAAAAACGGAACCCTTATAGATTCGTCATGTCTGTCTGTCTGTCCGTCCGTATGTCACAGGCATTTTACTCGAAAACTACATATAAGGTGTATTTCAATAAAATTTTGAGGATAGGTGTATTTTGTTAACCGCTACATAGTTTTGTAATTAAATTACTAAAAAAAAATGTTTTAGGGGTGCGTTCCATACATAAACCTGAAAGTCAAAAAAAAAATTTTCATTGCAAGCCCACGTGTGGCACATCAATCGATAGGCCTTTCAAAATAAATATAAGGTTTTTCGGAGGTAATCGCCTCGAAAGTCACTAAAATTGTGTCCCCCCCCTCTAATTTTTGAACCGTGTATTTTAATAATATGAAAAAAATCAGGCTCGTAGGCCTTATTAAATTCTATCAGCGAAAATTGTTTCGAACAAGATCGGTTCAAAGGTTTTTGAGATATTTCTAAAAAACTGCCTTCCTTAAAGAAAAGGACGTAAGTGCCGTAAGATTTCAGTAACGAGCGACGACGCGATACGACCTTTTTTATAGGAACGGAACCCTCGTTGTACGTGGTCCGACACGCACTTGGCCGCTTTTATTATTTTAAATAATCTAGTCAAAATTGTTTTCTGGATGTTTGAACACAGCGGAAAATCTGGCATTTTTCTTAGGTTTTTGAAGGTTAATAATGTTAATATCTCTTTTAAGAATACATTTATGAAAGAAAGGAAACCAGGAACATGTCAATAGTAGCCATAGATTTGGGGAAATAAAACTTATTGCTCTACTGCCATTATCCAGGGAGAAAACAGGGGACTATGTTTCTATGGAAAAACGGCCCTTGTGTTTCCTCTTAAGGGGCTACCCGAGGTTTTCATCGATTTTTGACAAGTTTTGAATCGTATCTACTACTTTTGCACTACAGATAGAATCATAAATCAAACGACCTATCGGTTCTTCAATCTTTTATCTCCATTTTGACAGACCGGATTTTGAAACAAATTAATACTTAATTTTGTATGATTTTTTAAACATTGTCTAAAAAAACACTGATTTCGCATCTCTATTGACGTGAAAGATCTAACATATACGAAATCTACAAATTTGGGTTCGTCTATGACGTCTCTAAAAACTGGCAGAGGGTTTTAATTTTAAACCAATTAACACAAAAGTTATGGCCAGAAAACCAGTTTTTTGGCCAAAAATTGTTCAACTTTGATGCCAAATATCTCGAAAACAATGAAGTTTGAAGTAAATATGGGATACTATATTGCTTAAAGCCGTTGTTGTTAATATAATAAGCTACAAAAAACATTAGAAAACTAAGGGATTCAGATCGAAGGTCATTGGCGTATGGGAGCCTCTTAAGTAGCTACATACACATTTTCACCCCCGATGATTTCTGGGATAAAAACGATCCTATGTCCTTCCCCGGGAATCAAACTATCTCTTTACCAATTTTCATCTAAACCAGTTCAGCGGTTTAGGCGTGAAGAGGTAACAAACAGACAAACACACTTTAGCATTTATAATATTAGTATTTATTGTAAAAACCTAATGTGAGACGAAAATCAAATAAAGGTCACGTATTTTTACTGTTGTGTAACCGTTTTTCTGTGCCGCCGAATATGCTCGAATATTATTTATAGTGTTTCCTTGAAAGCCACTGTACTATTAGCTCACTAACGTCAATGTGTACTCGCACATATTTACCGAATTCAGCCATTCGACATGGACAAAGGTCAACTTTTATTGCGTGTAATCAACGTCAAACGAAAACCGCCTGATTGACGCGCCAGCATAATTACTCATGATAATTCTCTAAATAGGTAAATTTAAATATATGACAAAAGGAAAATTAGAATATCAGAATACCTTGAAGATCGATCCCGTGGAAATTAACGTATTTTTAATAATTTAATTTAGTATAGTTCATGAATATGTAATGTAATTTGTCTATTATTGAAAATCCAATTATGAAAATAAATGATATGAATAGGTATGAATATGTATTAATTATATACGAGAGATGACGAGAGCTACGGTAGTCTCGTGGTTCAGTCATGCGGCGGTCGTGGGTTCGAATCCCGGCTCGTACCAATGTCTTTTTAGGAACTTCGACTATCGACACCCTTAGTTAAGATTTTCAATAAGTCGTTATCATCAGGTGTATTTCCGAATAGATGGAAAGAAGCTCGCATTGTACCTATTTTCAAAAGTGGTAAAAAAGAGTTAATTACTAATTATAGACCCATTTCAATTTTATGTTCGATAGCAAAGGTTTTTGAGTCACTAGTTTACGCATATATCTATCAGCATGTTAGGAATCAGATATCTGAAAACCAATACGGATTTATGACACAAAGATCTACTGAATCGAATCTTTTTCATTATGTTGATGATATTTCTCAGATCGTTGATAAGTCCGGACAAGTTGATGCGATATACACTGATTTTACCAAAGCATTTGACAAGGTAAATCATCGCATTTTAGTAAAAAAATTGTCTAATTTTGGAGTCGGTGGCTCTATGCTGAAATGGTGCGAATCATATCTGGGCAATCGACCCTCAACAGTAGTACTTGATGGTTGTAGTTCTGATCCTATTGTAGCTAGCTCTGGCGTACCTCAGGGTTCAAATCTGGGACCACTCTTTTTCAACATATTCATTAACGATATCACTAACATCTTCTCACATTCCACTTGTTACGTTTTTGCGGACGACCTTAAACTAATACGTCCTGTTAATTGTATGACCGATGCAGCCTTATTGCAAGAAGATATCAATAAATTACATGACTGGTGCAACCTTAACAAGATGTACTTGAACCCAATCAAATGCTCTCACATTAAATTCACAATGAAGAGAAACATAATAAAAAGTGCTTACAACATTGCAGGTGTAACACTGAATGAAGTCACTCACATTCGTGATTTGGGAGTAGTTATTGATACAAAACTAAAATTTACAACTCATATCGATAATATAATAACATCAGCAAATAAGTCTTTAGGATTCGTTATTAGAAATGGAAAGGAATTCAAAAATATTTCTACCTCAATAATGCTATATAATAGTTATGTTAGAAGTAAATTAGAGTACTGCTGTGCCGCTTGGTCACCCGTTTATAAAGTCCACATTAACAGAATAGAGAGGACTCAAAAGAAATTGCTAAAGCATTTGTCGTACCGGTATAAACCACCTAGCCATGTAAGATCCTATCTAGACAAAATTAAACATTTTAAACTAGAAAATTTAAATAACAGAAGAACGTTGCTTAGTATGTCTTTCTTGTATAAAACCATGAACAATCTAATTGATTCGCCTCAAATTGTTGATAAGTTCACGTCCCGACTAAAATACCTCGCATGCCTCGCGCCTTATTTCACGTTCCTTTTTGTAAAACCAACTTTGGCAAGCACTCACCTGTACCTCGCCTGTCGCGTGCTTACAATGATCTCGTTACAGAACAGGAAGACATCGATATTTTTTGTGATTCTCATAACAGCTTCAAACGCAAAATCAGGGATCTGTTGTTGAACCTTGAACCATAGTATGAGTGATTTAGTTTTAAGCCTAGATAGCCTAGATTTAGTGCATTAACGCAAAAATTGTAACGCATGTCGTGGTTGCCTATTATTAGGGTCACAATTAGACTTATAAGTACTTGATGTTTCCACATAAAATGTAACATTGTGAACTCCGTTGGCAATCCTTAAATAAATAAATAAATAAATAAATAAACTTATGTACGGAATATTTACCGTTAGCTTTTCGGTGAAGGAAAACATCGTGAGGAAACCGGTCTAATCCCAATAAGGTCTAGTTTTCCCTCTGGGTTGGAAGGTCAGGTGGCAGTCGCTTTCGTAAAACTAGTGCCTATGCCAAATCTTGGGATTAGGTGTCAAAGCGGACCCCGGGCCCCTTTAGGGGCATTACCGGGAATAACGCTAGGAGGATGATGACAATGAATTAATTATATACTAAAAATATAAACAAGTCTGGGATTGCAGCTATGTAAGTTTGTATGTAGGGGATAATCTCTGGAAACTTATCCGATCTAATAAAATCTCTTGCACCGGTCTGTGTGTATAAAATGAATTTTCTGGATGCACATAGGCTCTGAAACATACCTACAAACTTTTGTCGCACGTAAATGTTCATTAAACAGAAACTTTCGCTAACGAAGTTCCAAATTTCGATCAGTGGAAAATTTAAAAACATTCGCCAATATTATTCGCCACGGTAGCTCAATTGGCAAGAGCGATGGACGGTTCTCAGAGGTTGTGAGTCCAAATCCCGCTCGTGGCGAATATTTTTCAATTTTCCACTTTGATCGAAATTTTATCACACGAACAGATACAAACACATAATATATACAGGATGTTAACGGGGTCATGATCCGGAATGACAAAAAGCGAATAAGATGATCATACTGAACAACCTTTCCCATGGGACCAACCACGAAATCGCAAAAAAAAAACCAGGTATTCCATACATTAACTCTCAATTAAATCGCAGTTAACTCACAGTTAACTCTTAATTGGCTCTTTTTTTTTGCGATTTCGTGGTTGGTCCCATGGGAAAGGTTGTTCAGTATGATCATCTTATTCGCTTTTTGTCATTCCGGATCACGACCCCGTTAACATCCTGTATACTATACGCGGTCACATACAAACTATCACAAACCTAACAGACATACAGTTTTTATTAAAACATAAAAAGTATAGTCTTTAATAGGGAACCCTCGGTAGGCGAGTCCGACTCGCACTTAATATGTACATATTTTAATTTTTAATCATTTTAACAAATTAAATAAAATTACATTTAAATCCACTTTCAATTTAATATTTCAATTAAATTTCCATTTAAATAAGTTTATTGTCCGGCTTTGCTTTCTTGCAAACAAACCAAAACTATTAGTGGATTTTTTCTCGCCCGCCCCTACAGCACGGCCATCATAACATACTCTGTGTTCTAATAAGAGAGAGACGGATAGTGCGAGAAAAATCGAGAGTATGTCGCGGCCGTCTCATGATAGACGTGCAGCTCTAGTGGACGAGCACCTTAAGAGTCCGCAGTAAGCTCGATTCTCCATACAAACGTAGTTACGCTCTCATTTTAAAACTACGTGTTGGATTGTTACGAAACTTTGCATGTACAATGACATGAGGTATATCCAGGTCTGTAATGAGTTTATGTAGCTTCAGCTTAAAAATAATACAGCTAATTTAACATCTTCATATAAAACTTGTTTTTGGTGTATTTTGTTTCTTTTAGAAATTGGAACCATATAAAGTAATTACAGACATAGATATACCTCATGTCATTGTATATGCAAAGTTTCGTCACAATCCAACACGTAGTTTTAAAATGAGAACGAAACTCTGTTTGTATGGGAAGGCCGAGCTTACTGCGGACTCTTCAAACTATAAGGCCACGGTCTCCTATAAATCACGCCGTACGCTGCGTCACAACGCTTACTATGGAGATGTACTGATGTGCCCGACGACCACATCAGTACATCTCCATAGTAAGCGTTGTGACGCAGCGTACGGCGTGATTTATAGGAGACCGTGGCCTAAGCGACAGCGACGCGCTAGGCAGGAGCGAGAGGGCGCGCTCCGCTCTCTCTCCCGCGCATGGCGCCGCTGCCGCTTGTAGTCGTGGCCGAACCAAAACGCCATCAAGCCCTCTATATTTGCCGTCGTGTTGTTCAATAAAACAAAATTAAACAAGCATTAAACTGTATTTGTACAAACATTCCTTAAACACTATATCGTCTATTCACATACTTCTAATACAAACATAATCATATACCTATAAAGATACTTAAACTAAATAGGGGTAACTTCTTAAGGCGCCATAGGTTCATGGTCTTCTCTCCCTCTCACTGAGCATAAGCGTGAGCGAGATGGAAGTGCGTGCTCGGAAGCGCGGATATCATGTTTTTTAATTTTAATTTTTTGGCCGTTTAATTAAATAAAAATGTAAACACTGATTAGGGCAATCAGTGTTTACGGTTATGATATTGCCGATTTTTAGAAGCAATTTTAATATTTATAGCTTTTGTGCATAATTTGTTAAGAATATTTTAAGTGTATTTTTGTGTGTTTTAGACCTATGTTCGTGATTTTTTTCTATCGAGCGAAATTTGCTTAATCATGTTTCGAAGCACTGATTTCCCTAAAAAAAAGCCTCAAGGTTACTATTCGTATTTTTTTGAAACCATATTATCATAAACAGACGCATTATATTGTTTCAAAAACTCTGTTCGCTTAACTTCGCTGAACCTACGGCGCCTTAAGATAACAGCTGTACGAATGTACCCTGGCCAGCCGTGTCACTGGCAAAAGATAAACCAAACCTTAGCCTGCTTGACACAATGGTGGCAAACAAGCATACGGCCTGCCTGTACAAAGCAGACCGTAGCCTATGGACGCCGACCCTTTATCGATTTGAGGATTCGTTGTGACGAACGCGATGCCCTCACTCTCAAAACAACCTTTTGACCACCAGGAACACAACACGCTTGCGCTTGTCCATATAACTATTACGTCATCCCTTACAGGGTTCGAAAGGATAATTATCAATGATAATTATCACGATAGTTATCAATAATAACTATCACGATATTTATCATGATAATTATCGTGATAATAGCAAAAAATTGCGCTCGTGAAAGTGAACTGTATTGGAAGTATTCGAACGTGTATTTCCGCACTTGCGTCTATCCGAACGCACGGAGCGTCAACGTGACGCGCCGCGCCGTGGGGATTCCCCTTACAACAAGAATTCAGTTCGGATTATGCAGTTGAGCGAACTCGAGTGTCATTGTTTCTTATAATGGTGATAATTATCCAATAATTATCAAAAAGCGTAATTATCTTGATAAATTCGAACCCTGCACCCTTATAAAATGACTACCGCTATCCTACGGTCAGACCACCCTATTTTGAAATCACGTAATGTATGGACAGCCCCATATCTACAGATCAAGTGTACTATAGAAACGTGCCCACTCGCCTTCGTGAAATGCAACTGTATGAGCGTAGCGCTACGAAATATCACATTGAATGTGTCCTCGCTTGCCATTACCTGGCTTTCTTCACTAGAAGACCTGACCCCGTATCATGGTACAGGCCTTATCACACGATAAATGACAGTGAGCGTCCGTCACTGGCTGACACCGTTCGATAGAAGGAGACGACGCTCTTATCTAGTCACTTATCGCGTGACCTTATCACGACCATGACGCTAAGCGACACAACTGACAGACTCAGTTTCAATCAGATTTTCACCGAATTTTCATTCCATCGGTTTTTCTGATAATCCGTTAACATTATATCTACTGCTAAAAGGTCATTGTGTCCGATTATACCATTTTTCATAATAGGGAAGATGCAGCTATAATGTTTACCGTTATTTTGTGACCAAAATGTTGAAAAAAACATTACTTTATGCTACTGAAACGTTTTTACTTTATACTCATTTCAAACAATAATTACGATTTGAAGTAATGTGAAACGGAAGGTGTTTTAGTCCAACAATCAGCGTCTGACGTCACTCCTGTCAAAAGTCAAAACTAAGGCAACTCTTTGACATCTAGGGACGAACCACGGACAAGCAGATATGGCGAGTGACACACATGAGTAACGTCACAGATCCGTTTAAGCGCGAAAGTTTCAAGTGTCAGTTAACATGAATTTTTGACTATAGATTATAGTATATAATTTTTTTATACTTTCATGGTCTATTCTGCATGCGATTCTTTCAATTTAAAGCAAAATTTAAAATATTGCATCGCCCCTATTAAATCCCATCATATCTACTACCAATGTGTTGCCATTGAAAGGAAACATTCCATCAATCCGACTAATATTATAAATGCGAAAGTTTGGATGTTTGTTACTCAATCGCGGCTCAACCAATTAGGATGAAATTTAGCACGAAGATAGTTCTTGGCCTGGATTAAAATATAGGATAGGTTTTATCCCGGGTCCACGCAGAGGAAGTCTGGTCGAAAAATGCACGTAAATAATAAATTTATTAGCATATTTAAAGATAGAAACTAAATACTCTGTGTTCATATATACTTCTATAAAAAACGAATCTTATGACTACTACTTAATATTTTAATATTTTATTCATAAACAATACGGGAAGGTCTACATGCCAATAAAAACCGGCCAAGTGCGAGTCGGACTCGCGCACGAAGGGTTCCGTACCATCCATACTAATATTATAAATGCGAAAGTGTGTCTGTCTGTCTGTTACCTCTTCACGCTTAAACCGCTGAACCGATTGCGATGAAATTTGGTATGGAGATAGTTTGAATCCCGGGGAAGGACATAGGATAGTTTTCATCTTGGAAATCACCCCCTAAGGGGATGAAATGGGGGGTTGAAGTTTGTATAGAGCTGCGATATAAACGATTTCCACGCGGACGGAGTCGCGGGCAGAAGCTAGTTATCTATAAAAACGGCAAAAAAAACATGTCTGTTGTATGGGAAGCCCCACTCCGACTCGCACTTAGCCGGTTATAGTATTTGCTGTTATAGCGGCAACAGAAATACATCATCTGTGAAAATTTCATCTGTCTAACAATCACGGTTCATGGGTACAGCCTGGTGACAGACGGACAGACAGACAGACAGCGGAGTCTTAGTAATAGGGTCCCGTTTTTACCCTTTAGGTACGGAACCCTAAAAACACACTTAGTCAAATAAACCGCCCCGTGTCATTTCGGACGCAAAGAATATATATTTAATCAAAACATTTCGGGTACAGTTTGTTCTGAAATTATTTATATACGAAGTGTACCCGAAACTTTTGCTCTTGAGTGTAGTTTCGTAGCAAGAAAAATAATTCTTCCCACGTAACTGGTTACGTGGCGTTTTTTTTTATTCAAAATTCGATAATAGTACATTGTTTAACGAGGGGCGGAAGTGGAATATTGCGAACAAGAGTCTATCAGAAGCGCGGCGCCGAAGGCGGAGGGCTTTTGAGGACTCGAGTTTGCAATGTTCTTACGCCCGTGTTATACACAATGTTTTTCATCACATTTGCGAGGAAACAAATACATTTTAGATGAAATTAATAGAAATCGTAATAAAAACTGCAACATGTCAGTCGTCCATTTTGTTGAATTTGACGTGAGGCGCGTATGGCAAAGACCCTTCGGTATACAGCCACGATTTGAAAACACTTAATAACATTTTACATAGACACTAAATATCTACATATTAAATCTGTAAATAATTCAGTCAAACATGTTTAAGTAGTTTTTTGAGTTTAATTTTATTTATAAATACGTTTTCAGACATCGTATTTGATATAAAACCTCTTTGCTTTGTAACTGCCGCATGAGTGACAGATACAATTTAAGAAAAAAACCATTACGCCCGTGGGCGTAACACAGGCTATTACAGCTCTGTATGTCTGCGCATTATGAAGCCCTTTTCGACCAAGTGTGGTGAAAATAAATGAAATGTCCGATCAGTCTTACATCGATTGTGACGATTATAATTCGTAGTATCATAATAATGTTGGTTACATCTGGAACGTCACTGACAATGGTAGGTTACACTGTGACAGTGACATTTCTTGCTAGATGTGATGGAATTTAATTACGTATTTTTTTTTTGGTTAGGTTTGTATTAAGTTAGCCTAGTGGTTCAGGCATACGGCTGTCAAGCGGCGGTCGCGGGTTCGAATCCCGGCTCGTGCCAATGAGTTTTTCGGAACTTATGTACGGAATATTTACCGTCAGCTTTTCGGCGAAGGAAAACATCGTGAGGAAACCGGTCTAATCCCAATAAGGTCTAGTTTCCCTCTGGGTTGGAAGGTCAGATGGCAGTCGCTTTCGTAAAAGTAGTGCCTATGCCAAATCTTGGGATTAGGTGTCAACCCCGGGCTCCTTTAAGGCACAACCGGGAATACTGCCATCTGAACTTCCAACCCAGAGGGAAAACTAGACCTTATTGGGATTAGACCGGTTTCCTCACGATGTTTTCCTTCACCGTAAAGCTAACGGTAAATATTCCGTACATAAGTTGCGAGAAACTCATTGGTACGCGAGATTAAAAAATAACAACATCGCAATGCGCTACCAATCTGCCCTTGATCAGTTCACAGCCCACCTTCGCAACAACCTGTATATCAATGTGTCAGCTACTAACAAGTCTACAGGTCCTCGTCGGGCGTCTGTTTGTTCTCGTGTACCTCCTGAACCAGCTCGGCGAGCTCGCCCGCGCCGTAGCCGAGCAGCTGTTGGAGGTCACAGACAAACTTGTACACGAACCTGTAAACAACAAACATTGTTGACTGCCAACAGTTTCTTAGCGCAACCCTCGTAGCCGATGCCATATCAATACACACAGCAACCTTTGAGCCACTCGCTCTGCTCTAGTTGCACACATTCGTCCTCGTCTCTCAACAAAGCATACTAATACTATAAATGCGAAAGTTTAGATGTTGGATGTTTGTTACTCAATCATCCAAAACGGACAGCTTCTCGTAGCTCATGGCCTGTGCTCGCACAGACAGACAGACAGGCGTGTGTGTGTACTGACCGTTTCCCGGCCACTTTAGCGATCATGTCCCCGTCGTAGTAGTACCGCAGCGCGCGGGACAGCTTCTCGTAGTTCATGGCCGGCTTGTGTTTGCGGGCGCCCCACAGTCGAGCCACTCGCTCCGGCTCTAGTAGCTTAAACTCGCCCTCGGTGCCTGGAACAACGTCATTATTTAGGTAACGACGAAGAACATGGCAAAGTAGTATTCACCGCAACAAACAACGAGGCAAAAGTATCTGTCACTTTGATATTTGTGTTTTTTTTTTTTTATGATATAGGAGGCAAACGAGCAGACGGATCACCTGATGGTAAGCGATTACCGCCGCCCATGGACACTTGCAACACCAGAGGTGCGAGAGAAGGACCACATTTTAGTTTACAAAGGTCTGTTATTTTTTATGAAGGGGGCTAAGGCTTCGAGCGTTACTTCTACGTACAGCAGGAGTTGCCTTTAGCAAACTAAGGATTTGTGACGGATATATACGTGACGTGTTACCGTGCCACCGGATGACGTCCAGGTGCTCGGCACTCGTCAGCAGTTCCAGCAGGAACTGCGACAGCTGGACTAGTCTAGACGGATATATACGTGACGTGTGTTACCGTGCCACCGGATGACGTCCAGGTGCTCGGCACTCGTCAGCAGCTCCGGCAGGAACTGCCACAGCTGGACTAGTCTAGACAGATATATACGTGACGTGTGTTACCGTGCCACCTGATGACGTCCAGGTGCTCGGCACTCGTAAGCAGCTCCAACAGGAACTGCCACAGCTGGACTAGTCTAGACGGATATATACGTGACGTGTGTTACCGTGCCACCGGATGACGTCCAGGTGCTCGGCACTCGTAAGCAGCTCCAACAGGAACTGCCACATCTGGACTAGTCTAGACGGACATATACGTGACGTGTGTTACCGTGCCACCGGATGACGTCCAGGTGCTCGGCACTCGTCAGCAGCTCCAGCAGGAACTGCCACAGCTGGACTAGTCTAGACGGATATATACGTGACGTGTGTTACCGTGTCACCGGATGACGTCCAGGTGCTCGGCACTCGTCAGCAGCTCCAGCAGGAACTGCCACAGCTGGGCTAGTCTAGGCGGACATATACGTGACGTGTGTTACCGTGCCACCGGATGGCGTCCAGGTGCTCGGCACTCGTCAGCAGCTCCAGCAGGAACTGCCACAGCTGGACTAGTCTAGACGGACATATGCGTGACGTGTGTTACCGTGCCACCGGATGACGTCCAGGTGCTCGGCACTCGTCAGCAGCTCCAGCAGGAACTGCCACAGTTGCACTTGTCCGTTGTTGCCGTTGCGCGTGTGTGCGAATGTTGCCTCCTCGTCCGTGTATGTGTGGATTACTTGCTGTGGACATGAATGATAATTTTAGAAGAGATAATAATATGTCACTACGAACTTCCGTCCGCGACTTCGTCTGCGTGGACCCGGGATAAAAACTATCCTATATTTTAATCCAGGCTATAAACTATCTTCATGCTGAATTTCATCCAAATAGGTTGAGAAGTTTAAGCGTGATTGAGTAACAAACATCAAATTGATATTAGTAATCTTACTAATATAATGGATCACATATTATCACGTGTACGTCAAAATAATACTTTCATTATTAAAATATTACATTGTTACGTAGATATAACGCAATGAGACTTAAAATGTGCTTATCTGTAAAGCTGCGTACCGACAGCGCGTACATTGGTACGCCTAGTTGGTTACGCGTATATTGGATACGGGTACAGCTCCTGTACGGAACCGAACGCCACGAACTTAAACGCCAGCTGAATCGATCCATAGCGCTAAGCTCGGTCAGTCACCATGTCTCCGGCGAGTTTATCCATTTTGTTGTCCAAATATGACGTACAGTAGTACCACAAATATAAGTTACATCGGCAATCTTCGTCCACGCCGACGAGTGCTGAAAAGTGCCGAATGAAATCGAACGTATGACCATTTCAATAAAGACCTTGTTGCACTACGTAAGGTACAATATGCAATGACAGGTGAACTCCTGCGGCGCTACCACGAACTTCGAAAGTCGAAGTTCGTAATACATGCATCCCTGTCACTCGAGTAAGGGAGTGCGATAGAGATGGAAATACCCGAACTTCGACTTTCGAAGTTCGTGGTAGCGCCGCTGCTTTCCCGCTCATGGCGCCGGAGCTGCCGGCGTCGCGCGCAACATTTCGACCAATGAGCGTTGAAGATTTTACCCGCGCAAACGCGCTGCCTTATAATTGGTTAAAATGTTTTCAAAGAATGCTTTCTGCGCAGGTACACTACTGTAACCGACTACGCGTACCAATCTATGTGCTGGCCGTACGCAGCGTAACAAGTTGAAATTAAATGAAATTCATCAGCTAGTGTTGCCATGCAGAGTTCTTTGTACAGTCAGCGTCACATAGATAGTAGCAGCCAAAGTAGCCAAATATATCGGAACACGTCTTTATTACTATAGGAGTAAGGATGTGTTACGATATATTTGGCTACTTTGGCTGCTACTATCTATGTGACGCTGACTGTACCATTCATCTAGGTAGTTATACGGGCATCGTGCACCCAATTACCGTGAATTGTTAAAAAAAAATTAACTCGGTGTCAGTTTTGTAACGGCAATTAAGCATTCAGTTTGTATAAAAACTAACTTTTTCTGTTTAATTTATGAACGATATGCCTATACACGTTAATTAAATGTGAAAAAAGTTAATTTTCACATGATTTGTATGCTTAATTTTCGTTACAAAACTGGCACCGCGTTTAACAACTCACGCTAATTGGGTGCACGGATAATTGAAAATGCTCATATACCTGTGTTAAACACATCTGCAGCAACACAACGAACCCTCAAATCAAAAACACACATCCTGAAAAAATTACACTGCTTTCCGTTGGGCAGTCTTGCAAAACGGCAACGCGTTAGTGGTTCTTCTGAACCGGCGAGCCTCCATAAGCTACGGTGTCTACTTACACCAGGCAGACCGTATGCTTGTTAGCCACCGTCATAGGTAACACTCACCATTTTAGGCCGTTTCTTGATGGCAGACTGCGACATTTCCAGCGGGTCTTTCAGTGGGGTCTGGTTATTATTCTGTATCACGGCTGCAAACAGAATAGGCGTGATCTAAGATTTTTTTCCGATGCCATTCGAACCAGTTTTTGGAGAGGAACACAAATATTTGTATGGAAGCAACTACACACGACTCAACCGATTTGGATGAAATTATGCACGAAGATAGTTTATTGCCTGGATTCAAATATAGGATAGTTTTTATCCCGGGTCGCGGGCGGAAGCTAGTAATATTATAAATACGAAAGTTTAAATGTTTGTTACTCAATCACGCTTAAACGGTTCAACCGATTTGGATGAAATTATGCACGAATATAGTTTATAGCCTGGATTCAAATATAGGATAGTTTTTATCCCGGGTCCACGCAGACGAAGTCGCGGACGGAAGCTAGTAATCCTATAAAGTTTAATATTTAAGAAAAAAATGCATTATCTCTGATAAAACATAAGGCCAAATGAAGCATTTAGGGCTAAATTAGTTAGGTCTAAAGAGGGGAACTTAAATAAACGTATTACAAGAGAGGGGTGTTATAAGTTCAACATGTCTGTGTATATGTGTGTCTGTGTATCTGTCTGTGGTATCGTTGTAACTAAACGGATGGACCGATTTTGAATGCGAATTTTTATGTCATAGATAATTTTATCCCGAGTGTTCTTAGCCATGTTTCATGAAAATCTTTTCAGGCGTTTTTGGGATATTGGACTTCAAAATGAAAATGTCGGGGGTTTTTCAACTTTTCTAAGTTGTAGTTATTTTCTTTCATCAGATCAATCCAAAATATCTTACCAATAAATTTGCATTTCCTCAACAGTTCGAAGTGTGTCCAGAACAAGTCCCCGGGGTCCGACGGGACTTTTTCTCTGAATATAATAAAAGCAAGTATTATAGATAATGTAATCTTAGCTGATACCATTTAGATGCAACGGAATGGTACCCTATGGACAAGGACCCGAAAACCCCTTTTTAGACTTTTAAGCCTATCGATTTCGTAACCCTTTCAATATGGTTACCCTATGATAGGGTTACCCTATGGTTATGGTAAGCATATCGGATGTGGTAACCATAAGTTAACCCTATTGAGATAGGGTTTTCAAATTGGTTAGAGGCAAAACAAGTAAACTCGATCAATACGGTTACCCTATCAGTAAGGTTACCCTATCATAAGGATAGGGTTTTAAAATCAACTTCTAAAGTGACCATATGGAAAACTTACAAAGAAAAGGAACACCACTCTCAAGATGGAGTGACGATATCAAAAAGCGGGATGCTATTCGAGAAGAAAAGAAAAAGACAGGGAAACCTGGCAAACTTTCGAGGAGGCCTTCAACGCAGTCCTTATATTAGAAGAATATTCATAAACTAATATACTAAGAAAAAAATAAACAATACAAAAATATATATATTTATACTCGTCGACTTTAATGTTTGAGTTAAGACTTCGTACACCAAACTAAAATCACATACTTTTTACTATGGAGGTCCCAACTCAACATTTTAGACAACTAAAATAAATTCGACCAATCACGTGGCGCCTTTACGGAACTGTAATGGGACGCCGTCCTGACTACAGAAGAAAAGTAAAACACATACCGACAAAAAAGAAAAAGCCGTTGGCTACACTTCGTTTCAGCAGGCTTAGATTTTCAATAGATACCAAATTTGTTTAATTAGTTCAGTTGACTCGTTGAAAAAGTATTGTATACAATAGTTATACATATAATTAGCTTTATAAGTCTCGCACCTTAATTACGTGGTGCTCCACTAAAAAAGCATATATTATATGACGATTGCATAAAATACTATTATAGGACATAAAATAAGTCACGTGTAAAAATCTATTATAACTTATAAGGAAACAAAAACGTATGTTATCTAATCTTAGCAGAAGAAAAGTAATTCAGCAAGTGTAAAAAAAAAAAAATCTTAACTACATTTTTACTACCTATTCTTTGAAGCTAGCTTTTGGCCGCGAGTCGCGACTTCTAGAACCAACTCAATTTTATCATTAACCCGGTTAATCAGGAGAAGACCTTATAAATGTAGGTAATAGTAGTAGTACTTAGTGTTTTTCTTGCTCGCTTCTCTTTGTCATTGTTTACCTTGTCGCAAGATTTTCTATTTTTATTTGTAGCAAGTAATAACTGCAACTATGTAATCTTTTTTAAATTAAGTTTTTGCTATAATTTGTGATACATATTGGAAACTATAGGTCTGATTTGTAATTAACTAACAAGTAATATTATACTTTTGTATGACCGTTTGTTTCATAAAATAAATAAATAAAATAACTCTTTCATAAACCGTTTTAGAATGTACTCACTTGAAGTCTAGATTGGTGAGCGCGCACAGTGTCCAACCACTGATGTGCCAGTCGGACAACTTGACTCCAGTCAGGTTGAACTGCCGCACCGCCCACTGGATCCAGAGCTTGACGTGTTGCACTGACCTGTTGACATCATCGTCTATACTCACTTGAAGTCTAGATACATACTGTAACTGCAAGCTTACAGTACTTGTTGATTATCTTTATGAAAATAGGTACCTATTTCATACTAATTCTATAAAAACGTTTCTCACGCCCAGCTTTCCTTGAAATCGATCTTATGTCAACACTGGGGTAATAAACCACTAATTTATTGGTTTTAATTTTTTGTATCTAAAGACCTGGTCTCGTATTTCGTCTAAGTTATTACTACTCTTGATTTCAAGTGGTTTAGATTGTTGAAACTATGCGAGCTGACGATAACAAAAACAGTTCATGGGCTTAGATCCGAAAGGACTTATATTAGTTGCAAGATATAACACATATGTCTTTTGACTAATTTATAGTAGGACTATTAATTATTGTAAACCAAAAAGACGTATGTTAATATGGCATGTAAAATAATTACACCTTTTTAATATTGCACAAGAATCCATGTAGAGATTTCTAGCTTTAGTACAACAGGCAGTCGAGTTTGGACCTCGCGACAGGTTGCAATTATCCCATTCGGTTTCCCTTATAATCATCAATTAAATTTGATATTAGATTTCCGCGCGCGTTTCGCGTTTTATTTGTATGAAATAGTGTTCAATTACTAGAGATTTTATAGTGATATTTATAACAGACAATTTAAGACATTTTAGAGTAGAATAAGTGAATTTAGTGTAGGCACGTATTTTTTAAGACAATTGACAATAGTGCGAGTGTGCAACATTAAGTGTTTGATTTGTTTTTATATGAATAGTTAATAATTATAGAGTCAGTGTTCACATTAAGTATTTATAAAAATTTACCTATGTAGTTATTTAAGAGTAAAATGTTTTTTTTTGGTTTGTAGATTAGCTGGAAATATAATTCTGCGTGCTAATTGCTGAGATAGTCATTTCCAAGGCTTCATAATTTAAAGGTATAGTTAGTTCTTTTCTGCAATTCAACGGGTCCGCTGAGACGTTTAATCGAACATTAATAGAGGCCATAGGGCCAGATATTATTCTAAATTTGAATATTATGTATATACTATCTCTGGTGAGAGTGGATTTAAAGATACACTACTATTGTCTTGAAATACAACTCTAATTTAAATAAGGATGCATGAATAGGTATAATAAATGATAACATTGCAATGTGATTGAACTTTGGAAGAGCACACACACACACATCTCAATTTTATAACTGGCTCTTTTTAATTTGTTAAAGCATTGTAGTGTTATGCATTTAATGGCTTTTTTTGATTCTATTATTTGTGACAAGATAGTGAACTTAAAAAAAAAAAAAACTTATACACACCCATTGTATTTCGTGGCTTTAGCCTGATTTCAATGGACATACACTCATACACATATCACATTTACACCAACATACATAGCTGACACACCACGAGCTTAGATTTCATTTGAATACACGCACTTAGGTACACTCGACGCAAAGCTTTTTGGCTGATACTAGATCCTGGATTGCTGGAGTCGACTCGAGTTTACACCTAAGGAATCTGACGTGTCAATTTCTTAGAAGCTGTGAACTTTTCATACACAATAGGTATACATCAAAGGCCTGAGCTGTGTATATGTCTGTAACGTATTCTCTGTTTTCCCTGGGGCGCATCCTTTCGATAAAGCTGACCCCTGACGTCTGATGTCGTGTGTGAAGGCAGAGAGCTCTCCGTCCAATTTAAGGGGTCTACAGTACAGACTATGTTATAGTGTATACGTAGTATTCAGAGCACCTTGTACATAATCGACAACAATCACTATCTCTGTTACAAATACCGTGGCTGCACGAACGTTTAGGGTATGCGTAAATTCTGCCACGCGTTATGTTTTGCGTAATTATTAAAATTAATCTTGGCAATCTGCGTAAAGTAAATTTAAAAGTACATTTAAAAGTACTTAAGATTCGTGTAAGATGATGAATGTGTAGGAGAGATGGTTTGAATCAAATAGATAGTAAGGGTTGATAGGTTGCATCATGACGGATTTGTGGGTTTGGCGAGGGTGTAGGAGCGTTGGGAGCCCTCGAAAGATTCAAGATATAACAATAGGTATAGGCCCCATTTTTAAAGACCTAAGGTCTAGAATCCCAAGGTCCCCTTGTAGTCTGTTTATTTTACAGGTCATCGTTGTCGTTCATCGTGATGGAGCATTTTTTATAATATAATTTTAGTTAGTTCTAAGTTAGAAATATATGTATGTAATTAGTATTAGATAATTATAATTCGTACACGGTAATTAACTAATTAAGTCAATTATCTTTGTTCGAGTTGTTGCTGATCGGGTGAGTCGCATGTTCACTTATGTAGATAGACTATTTGTTGATCTCAATTTTAAATGTTCATTTTGATTTGCGGATTTAATTAATTATTGCGGATTTTTTACGGCTTGTTTTATCGTGCGATTTGATTTGCGGACGATAAAATTTATTGACGGATTATAATTTTACAGTAATGTTTACGATTACTGAAATTACCTTTCACGTGTTTTAATTCGGTTTTTGCGGCTTATGATCATACATTTACGTATGATTTTTTGACGTTTATTTAAACGCATTATTTAATGCGTCGATTGAACTACATTTACGTTCTGATTCATTTTGAAATTTTAGTTTCATTCGTTTTATTTATTACGAATGTTATTTATTCACATTTATTTATTGCGTTTGTTACGGTTTCATTTGGAACATCATTTGACATTATTATTTTATACAATGCGTTTTACGACGAGATTTTAACACAACGTAGAGGGTCCTATTCGTACTTCTTGAACTTGACGATCACAAGTATTTTATTTATGGCCAGTATTTTAGTTAACTTATTAAATAGTATTTTATTTAAAGGAGGCTAGTTTAAGATTTCTACAATACTAAACCCTAACACACTTTCATTAATTGGCTTCCAATTTGCGCGAAATTTCCCTTTTCCTAGAATAAATTTATATAAATTAGAATAATATCACGCCGTTAGCCTGCGAATGTCAAAAGACGTTTTGTATGGTGATCGAACCACCTCAAAGACCTCAAGACCTTTAGCTTCCCCCACGCTCGACAACTTGTCGTATACTGACCAGTCGGCGGGGTCGTCAGGTATATTGGCGCGGCTGTGGTGCGCCTTAAAGCCCGCGTCCACCACCCACTTGACGGCGGCCGCGTGCGGCGCGTCGCACACGGGCTCCTCCACCACCTCTTCCAGCTCCGGGACTACAAATATACACTTCGGTTAGACAAAATGTACCCTTCAGTTAGATAAAAAAAAACATTAAAGTACACAGAGTAGTCCATACAGAGTAGTCCATACAAAGTAGCCAATACAGAGTAGTCCATACCGAGTAGTACATACCAGGCATTGTAACCACGTTCATTTTGCCTTAGCGGTTCGAGCCACAGTTTGAGAGCCTAACCCATGATAAAGGTTACGCTCGCAAGAACAACGCAATCTCGGAGCGCAAACAGGGAACGAAATCCATTTACCGGTTAGAGAGCGCTCTCTCCGTGTACGCGGTGAATGACCGCTCGCTCGCTCGCAAGAGTCGCAAGCTTAATACAGGTTTGGTTGACTATAGACACTACTATAATTCATCGAAAATCTTATACCCACGTAAAATAAATTCTCCTCTCACATTACATGTAATTTAATAGGTACGGCACATATTAAAAGATTCAAATACTTATCGAATATCTATTCAAAGCCACCGGCGCGGGCGGCGCGACAGCGGTCAATGATCCCGTATCGAAACACCGAGTAACCGGTTAGAGAGCGCTCCGAAATAACGCTCCCAAATCAAATAGTTCGAACGTAACCTACACACTTTAACCTAAATAAACCGGTAAATTTGTAACCGGGTTACAATCTCTGGTACGTACAGAGTAGTCCATACAGAGTAGTCAATACAGAGTAGTACATACAAAGTAGTCCATACAGAGTAGTCCATACAAAGTAGTACATACAGAGTAGTCCATACAAAGGTAGTCCATACAAAGTAGTACATACAGAATAGTCCATACAAAGTATTACATACAAAGTAGTCCATACAGAGTAGTCCACACAGAGTAGTCTCATTTTATGTTTAAGGAAATACTTAACTATTTTAATACAAAATTGTTTAATTACAAACAAACAAACAAACAACAAAATTGTTTAATTACACATATTTTTTTAAAGTATATTTCACTTTTTAATATATGCATTATAATACAAGAAAGTCTTGTTAAATTATAATGATATTAACTCATAAGTGGAAACTGTTTTGGCTTTAAATACGCATGTTTTTAGTTGTTTGTTTACCATTTTCAATAAATAAATAAATAAGGTGTTAATTACTGGCCACCCTCCAATAACTGGCCACGTTATACTAAATTGAATTATATGATTATAAGGGAACAGAGTTAATTTTTAGTATGAGTGGGCCAGTTATTGAAGGGTGGCTAGTTATTGGCGGTTCACCCTAATAATCTCTCCAGCTTTAAAAAGCCAGTTCAATATAATTTTCAAGGTATCTGTGTATTACGTACACTCACCGGGCGTTGGCAACGCCACCAGCTCCTCATCTGGCTTGAGTACGTCCAGTATGTTGATCTTCCTCTCCGCGGCTTTCACCTGAACGTTGACCTGCACCACGCCCTCGCCGCGGATGCACTGCTCGACTAGAGTCTTGTGCGGTTCCAGCTGAAAGGAATCGTTGAATGGACCACATGTTCCAAGATGGCCGCCGTTCGAAGGTCCTGGCAACATGGGCTATAATAGTCAGGACAAGCTATGGTAATAATAATATCACGACCGAGCGAGATGGTAGTTAACCGTCCTGTCACGGTCGCCATGAAGATGATGTACGGCGTTCAGGGTAGATAATGACAACACAAGTCTCGGTAATAACTGTTTTTTCTCAAACATGCAATGAAATATTTCCGTTGTGTTCTTCATAATGGGCTTCGAAGTTTTATTCAGTATACGTCTCCAGAACAAATTAAAATCGCCGTCAAGTAACACAGCACTACTACAAAAAAGCATACTAGGGATGTCCCACAAAATATATAATAAGCTTCCACAGCACATCCTTGTAAACAATGGAAATGAAGTAGATTTTAACAGGAGTTTGAAGTTATTTCTTACGGAAAAAGCATATTATACGGTAACAGAATTTTTGACTGATGTATTTGATAAATATTGACATATCCTACACTCTTTCATATTGTTATATCTCTTTTAACCTATTTAATTTAATTTAATTTAATGAATCAATTTATATTTCATGACATGTATTAAAATGACTATCTATTACTTTTACTTACTATGTCAACACAATACATGTTTTGACCAATATATTTGTACGCCGACAGGCATCACATAGTGATACGAAAGCTAATGTAACACCTTGTACCTACATACCTATGTTGAACAAATAAATCTTTGCATCTTTGAAGTGGCACGTTTCGGGCGCAGCGAGACGAGAGATCTGTAATGGCATTTCATACAAAATTGGAGGCCTAGGCCTGCAAAATTGGAGGCCTAGGCCTGCAAGGTGGTCTTTTTTAATTTCCATTTCACAATTTGTGGCACAGGATCACGGGGCGTTCAGCCATGAAAATTAAAGTTTGATTTCTTGGAGTTTTTTTAATTTATTTCATTGCATGTTTGAGAAAAGCACTATACATACCTCGGCGTGAAAAGGGGTTGCCAGCCTCATAACTATCCGACCTCGGCGAGCTACCCCTTACTTCCCGGCCTCTGTAGTAATGTACTATTATTAGAGAATATACATGGTTTCTATACTAGCAATCTACGTTGTATTAAACGTCGTTCTCACGGATGGATGGAATATATGTTGGAATGCGGGGTACAAAGTACATAACAGGAATGTCAAGGTTGCAATCTTTTATTATTTAATTACTAATAGAAAATTATGGGTAGTAGTATAGGTATTGGCTTTCCATCAGCTGATGAATCAGCTGTCCACACAACACAATAACAATACACTTATTATTATTTTTTTTCACCACCCTCCAATTTCCGCTCCCGTCCAAGTTGGCTCAGTTCGGGTTGCACAGGGCGGTTCCACAGCGCTTCGGCAGCTCAAATACCACGAGCCATCCGGTTGCCTCTTGGACACTGCAACTACGCGTCATTGCTCTGAATATTACTAAAAGATCCCGTTCTCAAACGCTCTTTAGCGATAAGGCCGCCTGTTGTCTTACCTCATGTATTGTATTGTATTGTATTATTTATTGGTAAACTAGCTTCTGCCCGCTACTCCGTCCGCGTGGAACTCGTTTATATCGCAGCTCCATACAAACTTCCACCCCCCATTTTAGGGAAGTCAGGGGTTAGAAAGAGACAAAAAGTAGCATATGTCACTCTCCATCCCTTCAACTATCTCCACTTAAAAAATCACGTCAATTTGTCGCTCCGTTTTGCCGTGAAAGACGGACAAACAAACACACACAAACTTTCCCATTTATAATTAATTATTATAGTATGTAATATTATAGTATGGATATTAACAGTAAATGTTTATTAAGCAGAATCGTCCGCTAACGAAATTCCAAATTTCGATCATAGTGGAAAATTTAAAAATTATTCGCCACGAGCGGTATTTGAACCCACAACCTTTGGAATCCGTCCAACCGTCAAAGGTGGGTTCAAATCCCGCTCGTGGCGAATAATTTTTCAATTTTCCACTATGATCAAAGTATGGATATTGTCATTAACAAGTCATTAACATTCAAAATCGATTTCATGTAGGTACATGTTGTTTGTCTTTGTAACTGTTTCGTTGTGCGAGGTGTGCAATAATAGATTGTGTCTCAAGGGAGCAAATTGATACACTTGTAAAGAATTATCTAAAAAATGTAACTTCAGCGCGACGACGCGCCAACAAACTGGTCACTACAGTTTGGCGCACTTATTGTACTGTGTTTTGTAATTGTTCATATGAATAAATTATGAAACGAAATTAAATTATATATTAACGGCAAGTTCGGTATATTGGATCTTGAGTGAAGCGAAAGACTCTACAACTGAATCCCTAGCGTAGCTAGGGATTCTTAATTAGAATATTGAGCGTAACGAGGGATTCAAGCGTCAGCCAAGGTGGAAATTATGTTGCTATCGAGTGGCACATACCTACTGCTTTTCCGACCTTCTACAAGGAAAATTAAATTAAAACGAACAATAATGGTTATTTACTGAATAGCAACAACGGGGAAGGAAAGTACAACTGATTGATTCCTTATTTGAGAGCAATAATTACTCTTTTCTGAATAGCAGTTCTGAAACGAGTACAGTAGTACCACAAATATAAGGTACAACGATGTACCTGCGCAGAAAGCATTTTTTGAAAACATTTTAACCAATCATAAGGCAGCGCGTTTGCGCGGGTAAAATCTTCAACGCCCATTGGCCAAGATTTTGCGCGCGACGCCGGCAGCCGCCATTTTGTCTGGCGCCATGATCGGGAATCACGAGTTCACCTGTCATTGCATATTGTACCTTACATATAGTGCAACAAGGTCTTTATTGAAATGGTCATACGTTCGATTTCATTCAGTACTTGTCAGCACTCGTCGGCGTGGACGAAGATTGCCGATGTAACTTATATTTGTTTTTTGACGACCGGTTAGCCTAGTGGGTAGTGACGCTGCCTACGAAGCTGAAGGCCCTGGGTTCGAATCCCGGTAAGGGCAAATATTTGTGTGATGAGCATGAATATTTGTTTCTGAGTCATGGAAGTTTTCTATGTATTTAAGTATTTATATCTATTATCTATTATATATATCGTCGTCTAGTACCCATAACACAAGCCTTAATGAGCTTACTATGGGACTAGGTCGATTTGTGTAAGATTGTCCCCTAATATTTATTTATTTATTATTTATTTATTTGTGGTACGACTGTATTTGTATTGTGTTGGACTATGGGTCACGTACCATCTTAGCATCCTGCAGCCAGAAGGTATAGTCGGACAGGTCGACCCCCAGCCTCCGTTCGAGCATGCTCCGCAGCTTGGACAGTCGAGTTCGGATGTCCATCAGTTGGACGATCACCTCCTCTGGAAACAATACATAAACTCATACCTGTACTCGCACAAGCTGTAGGCAGAGTGGACGAAATAAAATGTTGCTAGTTTTAGTATTTTTATGACTGTCACCCTTTTTGAAGAACAGCACCACCTCACTGCTGTTCCACGCCTTTGGCGTTCTCCCTTCTAGCAGGACGGTGTCGAACAACTTCTGAAGGGCCTTCAGGTGTACGGCTGTAGTTCCGTCATCACCGGGTGCCTTGCTGTTCTTAAGCTGTTTCAGAGCCATTCTAATCTCATATCGGCTGATGTTTTTTGTTCTAAAAGCCTTGAACTTTTTATCAGGGATCAGAAACCGGTATTTTTTGTATGGGAATGAAAACGTTATTTTTTCGTTCTTTGTTAATTATTTCGTTCCTAAATGGGCAATCTAATCATACGCAGTCGTTGCCTCAAAACACAACTGAGTCCTACAGTATATGAAGTATAAAATAGTTCGAAATCTGTGTTTATTTCGAGGTTTTTGCCCTGCTTTTTATTTTTAATTTGCCAAAAAAGGGTTAATGTTGTAAACAACCATGCATACCGCTGGAATCATTGCTCTGCATCGTGTCATCATCATCTGCAGCATCCTCAAACACGGCCAGAGGAGCTTGCAGGATCTCCACTCCGGACTGCATCAGCCCTGGAACATAGCATCTTCAGCTTATACAGGGTTAACATTCTTATTTGGAACCCAAGCACCTAAGAGATCAAACATCACAATGTATAAGAATAAGAATAATACAATTTAGAGTCCGCAGTAAGCTCGATTCTCCATACAAACGTAGTTACGCTCTCATTTATAACTACGTATTCGATTGTTACGAAACTTTGCATGTACAATTACATGAGGTAAAAAATACAAAGGATTTAAGTTTTTCATACAAAACTTGTTTTTTCTGTATTTCGTTTGTTTTATAAACTGGAACCATATAAACTAATTACAGACATAGATATACCTCATGTCATTGTATATGCAAAGTTTCGTCACAATCCAACACGTATTTTTAAAATGAGAACGAAACTCCGTTTGTATGAGAAGGTGAAATTCGGCCGAGCTTACTGCGGACTCTTAAGAGTAATATAATAAATAAAACATATTTTTTTATTAGGCAAGCAGTTAAAACAAGTAATACTGCCTGTCCCTAAGATACTGGCAACGCTTCACCACTGAATAGCTAGTGTGTTAAGCGAGGAAGCTGCCAGCTCTTTGGTCCCCGTGGACTCAGTCAATCTTTTACATGTCCTTAAAATATATCTATGATTCAACTTGTCTAGGTTGTTTTATTTTTGCAAATTCTGTAACAAGTTTACAACATTGAGTTTTTCATGGTCACCTTTATCTATTAACTCCACTTTTGGCATATGCTGTTGCCAACTCTTTGAATTTATATGTGGATAAACTGTATTACTGCTTAACACTTTCGCAACCGCACTAAAAATGGAACAATTCACCAGAAACGAACAGATTTCATAACATTCATACTACTGCCCGCCCAGCGGGCTCAGCCGGCATCTGAGCAAACATCATGAGTGCCCGCTAGGCAGGTGCTTGGTTGTGAACATGTTAAGGAACATATTGGAGAGCCCATGACCACTGAAAGATCGAACTTTATGTACTTTGTTACTGAGATACATATGGCAATATTCTTGTTGTCTTGAGGGGTGATTATGTAACTTTTCAAACATGCATTAGGAGAACTCTGTAATTTTCCCATACAAATTGTTACAGAGTCGACCAGCGGGTATCTCATTACCAACACAGCGCCTCATGGGAGCTCCAACAGCCGAAGTTACTCATCCCAATTAATATTTGTGTTTGTTTGTGAGGAAATTATTTATTAATTCTCATGCATTCATTGAAAAGTGACATCTTATTCCAAATCTTTACTTCTCAAACTAACAATTTTCTTCTGACAAATAGTAACAATTCTCAGATACAGAGTGGACCAGCCAATTCTATTTCAGCAGCTAATTGTTTTTGTTTTCAAATGTGTATAGATTTTCTATGTTCCTTATTAATTATTGATTTACTTTACAGACACAGCCTAGTTTAGTTAATATTCATTTAGTAGAATTAAAGAAGTGTTTTTGATAGAGAAAAGGTAAAACAAGGCATGTTTGACTTGCAGAAAATATAATATGCCCGCTGAAGCGGTATCAACTTCAGAGGTTTTTATACACCGTGGCTATATTTTCATTTAATTTTAATGGTTAAATTATTAGAAAATGTTTATAATCTTGACAGGAAATAACTGTAGTTTTTCGAACAGTATTATTTTGAGTATTTGTTGTGACAATTAAGTAACTATCTAAAGAAACTACTGAGTACTGTCAATATCAAAATTTGACCTCCGTATCAATGTTAATGCTGTACAATTTAAAATAGACATGTACTAAATTATTTCTTACCTAGATCTGACTCTGTAACGTACTGAGGAATCACAGAAAGCGGATCAGAGGCGTCCACTCCGCCTGCAGCTTCCTCAAACGCATTTTCTACACTTTCCATTTTGATTGTGCGAACATTTAAAAGATCGTTCAAATCCACCTCCATTAGTTTCTACAACTCACAGCACAATTCCACAACAAAGCACTACTCCGCGATAAAGTTGAGGTAAGTATTTTTTTAAGATTTCAAAATTATACAAATAGGAAAAGGAAATTGCTCGAATTATCCACTTCCGTCTACGATCCGCGTGCGCCAATACAAGAAACCATTGACAAGGTGTTATTATGACAGTTCGTTTTGACTATTTTCTGGTGTACTCTATGGTGTCTAGTGATGATTATGTATTTTACAAAAGTTGGCTAACCTGAATTCTCCTAAATTTTAACTTGGTTATAATAATTGACTATGATTTGTTTTACATTAATTCTTGGTGAATAAATTTAAATTCCTACTCTTTAGGATTCATTGTTTTTTTATTATGTTGTCTAAAATAAGTGCACCGTTTATTTAGGACGACACAAATTACAAGTACGCTGCTGCCATCTGTTACGCAATAGACAAAAACTATTATAAGTTCATACGTTTATATTCTATCCGACAATAGATGGCACTACAGTCAACAGTTAGAGCCACAGAACAGAAAAAAACAGTAGAAGTGCTTAGTGGGCGTGGCGCGTGTGCCACTGATGCGCTGATGCACCGATGCCGCTCAGTTCGCCGCTTACACTTATGCGTGACAGTTGTGCAGACTATTTGCAAACACCAAACAGTACGATAAAAACACACAAACTATGCCTTATTGCGCTGTTTTAGAGTGTAAAAACGATAGCCGCTTCAAAAATATCACCCACGGTGGCATTTCGTACCATCGGTAAATAGTATTTGAATTAGTTTTATAAAATTTTTAGTTATTCCATTCCGCACGCCATATTTAAGCTAGGCGCAAAATCAATATATGAGCTTTATGTGATTACAATAAGGTCGATTTCTATCGGCTTCAAATAATGGCATACTTCTAGAACATTCGCTACGTGTGCGTCAGAATGACTGACCAAAATGGCAGATCAATGTTAGACTACCATTAACATTCACTACTTATTTGCTACTATTTACTACCTTTGTTGACATATTTGCTACCTAAGTTTAAAAAAATATATATATTTAATAAAGTGGGCAGTCATTCATTAGGATATATATTTTTTTAAACTTAGGTAGCAAATATGTCAACATAGGTAGTAAATAGTAGCAAATAGGTAGTGAATGTTAATGGTAGTCTAACATTGATCTGCCATTTTGGTCAGTCATTCTGACGCACACTTCGCTACTCACTCGTCAGTTGAACTCGCAAAAATAGTGCGTGGGTGTAGTCGTTAACGTTGTCGATAAACTTATCGATAGTCGTACTATATCGTTATTGAGTTGAAATGTGATTTTGTTTGTTAAGTGCAATCAAAATTATATATTATGAATGTTTTATTTCATTCCCATATATACAGGGTGATTCAGGAGACATGAGCAGGATCAACCCTACGGATTCAATAGTTTATAAGCTACTCAGTCGTACCAGCATTGGTAAGATTAACGTGAATTTTTTTTTAGTTGTGTAGGGTGACCATGATTTATTGTGAATGAAACTTTTACACAAAATGTAAAAAAAAACTGTGGGCGTTTAACTTAATTACGATGGTAAAAGATCCATTAACATTAACTGTATGTGTAGGGTTGATCCTGCTCACGTCTCCTGAATCACCCTGTATACGTGCAGGAATCTTTTTGTAACATCTTGCATTTTCGTATAAAATTCAATTACTTTGATTTTAAAGTGTTAACTTCTTACTTTGGTAGTAGCCGAATCGTTACTCAATTTGTCCATATAAGTAAACTTGTGTTATCTGGACCTTAGTACTAAATTATAAAACGAAATGGCGCTGGCGGATTTATTGGATGTACGAGTATGTTCACCTATTTTTACGGACTCCGTAAGCAGATTTTGAAAAATCGTTTTCTTTCAAAGTATTCTTACTCTGGAAATTTTCCTATAGAAAATTGAAATCTCGTGACAGCGCAATCCAGTGTTATTTGTTTCTCTATTCTACTTCTTTCTACATTTTTGATATCCTGCATTTATCAATTTTAAAGCAAGTATATAATAGTCATAATAATTATAATCCTGCATATTTGGATAATTAGTTAACTCTTATCTATATAATTTTATCGACTCACTGAGCACATCTCTAGTGCAAGAATGAAAATCAATGCGCACCTAGCGTCGAGCGGCTGAACTACACTGTGTTTAAGGTGCGTCATAGTTCGACTACTCGACGCTAGGTGGCAGCGTTTTCTATGTAATTTAAAATTTCATATCCAAACGTAGTAAGTATCAAACCTGTGCAATCAAATGTGGACCGTGTCTTTCAGACATAAGGTTTAATATATGTTTAACTACGTGTGGTTTTTTATTATATTTTCATAAAACGCATCGGCCAGTCGTGTTCAAGATTTCTTGGTAGTGAACTATTTGTAAGTGTGCGTACTGGCGACACCGGTTCTGAGAGTAATCGACGCGTATGGCATTTCCACTAGTGTTTTATATTCCGTGGTTAGAGCAAACGAAATGCAGACGGTGTCACCTGAAATCTAGAATGAGATGGTATTTAGGGAGAATTTTAAAGAAATACAATATTATAATATTTAACTATGTTTTTCGTAGCCCTCGCCTTCGCCCGCGACTGCGTCCTCGTGAACTTTCGGACATTTTCCACTCCCAAATACAATTTCGACCCCTTTTGTTTTAATCCAAGTTACGAACTATATATTACATAGTACCTACTTGTATGCCAAATATCAAATATCATCGCTACAAGTACATACGGCCTACCGGCCCCAGGGGGTATGGTAGCGCTGCTACGGCACGCACGCGTTTTGTCGCAGCGCGTTGTATGCGATAGAAAGGGATGGCCACGTTAGAGCCTTATCACACTTGCGATTTGCGAGCGTGTTTTCTATACAATTATCAGTCTCGGCGAACACGCTGCGTGATCGCCTTCATACAAAATACGCTTGGAAATCGCAAGTGTGATAAGGCTCTTAAGGTTCGTTCGGCATACCTAAACAGCGGCGCTGCCACGAAAATCGGAACTCGAAGTTCGTATACATGCATCCCTGTCACTCGAGTATTGTGAGTGCGATAGAGATGGGAATACCCGAACTACGACTTGAAGTTCGTGGTTATAGCTCAGAGGAGGGGATTTGTTGACAGAGAACCTTCGGTAAGTAAGTACCTAAGTAAGTAGTACTATAATTTATTCTGTGCTCTCGCTCACGAAACAACAGCACGGCTATCACGCGATGGCGCGATAGCTCTCTCGATTTTTCTCGCACTATCCGTCTCTCTCTTATTAGAACACTTAGAACAAGAGGTATTTAATAAGTGCGAGAAAATTCGAGAGTATGTCGCGGCCGTCCCATGATAGACGTGCACGCAGGGAAACGGCTGCAGTAAGTACTCACGCTCGCCCAGTGCGGTTGGGGGACTTCATTTAAAACTTTGTTTTTTTTTTCTCCCAAAGTATGTCTACTCATTCACTACCAAGAAATGCTACACGCTACGCTTGTAGCCGATCTCGTGATTTTGTATCGGAAAGCAACTATGACGTAGGCGCCCTCTATAGGCGGGTTCCTGATAGTGAGTGTTAATCGAAAATCTAATGGATTTTTATGTTCCAAATAGCCTCAAATAGGTGTAAGTACCTACTTACCTAGCTATGATAAGTTCCTATCAACTCATTGGTATGAGCCAAGATAACCCCCCCAAGCTCAGCCCCCACGCCACTCCGAACCAAAATCCCGAAACCTGGAATCAAACCACGTTGAAGGTTGCATGCCTGAACTGCGAGTAGTGTATGAATATAATACATGTAGCTATATTCTGTTTATTTTGGGTTAATGCCTGAGCGATTACATTTGTCTTGATTTGATTTGATTTTGGAAGTAGTTACATCACTTTCATCTCTATTTCTCCCTCTCTGATTTTTCAAGACAAGGGGCCTGTTGCATATTTTTTTTTTTTTTTAAGGCATCGCGTTCTCGGCGCATTCAGCCATTGTTGCATAATTACTTGCAACTTGTAAAACTTGTAGAGTCTGGCAAACGAAAGTTGAACACACTAAACTTAATTACGCGGCAACACTGTTGATCAAAATGTGCGTATGACGTTTAGTGTTGCCGCGTAACTGAGTTTAGTGGGTTCAACTTTCGTTTGCCAGACTAACACAAGCGAACCCTCTTTAAACCTCTCTCAAGTTATAACTCACTAGCTGCTCAAACTCAACTCAAATAATGCAGCTAAACCCGCAGGATGAACAGGCTATAACCATCCAGAGAGGGATGAGAACAGGGGTCAAAGGGGTCACTTTTGAAATCGGAAAAGCGGTTCCGGAGATTACCCGTTACATACAGTCAGCTGCAGAAGTTGCTAAGCGGTCCTAGTGCTCAAAATGATCTACCACGGACTCTAATGTCAAGAAAATAAAGATCAGCACGTCTATCATGAGACGGCCGCGATATACTTACTCTCAATTTTTCTCGCACTATCCGTCTCTCTCTTATTAGAACACTTAGAACAAGAGGTATAATAGTGCGAGAAAAATTGAGAGTATGTCGCGACCGTCTCATGATAGATGTGCTGTGTAGGTAATTTTGCTTAGCTACTTCTGATGTGTAAGTACAAAGCACAGACTTTTCCTTTTTATAGATACACAAACACTCACTCACCCACAGACTTACACCCACACACACATAGAGCACCCATCTACAGTTTTAAATTCCCGCCTTTCTCTAATTTTCCGTAGTGTTAGGATATTGTATTTTAATAATGTATGTTTTAACTTTACCTCTCAATAACAGCTCTGTATTTTGCGCATCACGTTTGGATTCAATTCTTCTGGAAACCTTACAGTCCTCACGACACAGGTTCGACCTAGTGTGAGGACTATTGCATGACTCTAATGTCAATAAATACTCATAGGCTATGCTCTTTGTAATTCTTACTGTTTATAAATCACTATAGGTAAATAAATAAATTTTGTATTTGTATTATATTAATTTTATTATTAGTAGGTACCCGTACTTAGGTAGGTAAATATACCTAGATTATATATGCAACGAAACCATCAAAGTAGGAATAGCCCAAATCATTTCGCCCTATCACATGTTAGTAAGTACAGTCAAAAGTAAAAATAGATGATCATTTTAGTTCCTTCTCACTTTCACTACTTTGACGCATCCCAACTGTCGCAATATTGTTACGTTAAGTGCGACAAAGTACTAAAATGATAATATATGTTTGCTGCTGTTGACTGTACGTCAGTTTTTGAATTCGAATTGGGAATTAGTTATTTTTGATTTTGTCGGTACTTAATTATAAAATACATGATAGGTATAAGGTGTCGATTAAAAATGTATTTAATAAAATATAGTTAAATATGTTCACAACGGGAAGGAAAATGATTAAACTTATGATGCGACAGAGGCAAGTGTGAGTGGGCGTTTAATACCGGGTTCCGTCGGTAGCTTACAATCGGTATCGAACCGTTGTTGAGTCTACGCGGGCCATACACGTGGACTGCTTAGAGCAGTCGAGACTAACGGCATGAGAGACTGCTCTCATAATTAAATGAGGCCTCAACTGCTCTAAGCAGTCCGACTATGGCGGGTCTCGACTGTTCTACGCAGTCCGTCTATGGCGGGTCTCGACTGCTCAAAGCAGTCCGTCTACGGCGGGTCTCGACTGCTCAAAGCAGTCCGTCTATGGCGGGTCACGACTGCTCTACGCAGTCCATCTATGGCGGGTCACGACTGCTCTACACAGTCCATGGCGGGTCGACTGCTCAAAGCAGTCCGTCTATGGCGGGTCACGACTGCTCCACGCAGTCCGTCTATGGCGGGTCACGACTGCTCAAAGCAGTCCGTCTATGGCGGGTCACGACTGCTCTAAGCAGTCCATCTATGGCGGGTCACGACTGCTCTACACAGTCCATGGCGGGTCACGACTGCTCAAAGCAGTCCGTCTATGGCGGGTCACGACTGCTCCACGCAGTCCGTCTATGGCGGGTCACGACTGCTCAAAGCAGTCCGTCTATGGCGGGTCACGACTGCTCAAAGCAGTCCGTCTATGGCGGGTCACGACTGCTCAAAGCAGTCCGTCTATGGCGGGTCACGACTGCTCCACGCAGTCCGTCTATGGCGGGTCACGACTGCTCATAGCAGTCCGTCTATGGCGGGTCACGACTGCTCTACGCAGTCCATCTATGGCGGGTCACGACTGCTCTACACAGTCCATGGCGGGTCACGACTGCTCAAAGCAGTCCGTCTATGGCGGGTCACGACTGCTCCACGCAGTCCGTCTATGGCGGGTCACGACTGCTCAAAGCAGTCCGTCTATGGCGGGTCACGACTGCTCTACGCAGTCCATCTATGGCGGGTCACGACTGCTCTACACAGTCCATGGCGGGTCACGACTGCTCAAAGCAGTCCGTCTATGGCGGGTCACGACTGCTCCACGCAGTCCGTCTATGGCGGGTCACGACTGCTCAAAGCAGTCCGTCTATGGCGGGTCACGACTGCTCAAAGCAGTCCGTCTATGGCGGGTCTTAGAGACTTCGCCTCCTTGTGCTGGTGATGTGATGTTATAACGGGTGGTGTTCCGAAGATCATTTTACTATTATATTTACCGAAGATTCACAAAACGGTACACTGTGTAGAATTGCTACCAGAGGGTGTATCTTTTTTTGTTCGTGAGTGTTTCAGATAATGACTTAGTGCATGAATTCAGACTGAGCCCAGCCTAAGAGGTAGCAACATGCGGTCTGATCGCTATAAAGCAATCTCTTCGATCTTGATTGATTTGAGGATTCCTTGTGTTGACAGCCAGTGACCTATACAGTTGCCACACAACACATCCTCGGGACGTCTGGCGACCGGACTCACCACGAGGAACACAACACCACATACCTACAGACCAAGTAGGGGTGTTATCATGACTGTGTTCTTCTATGAGTACAGTTCCTATTTGGGCAGCTCCAAATATGACCAAGATAACATTCCGCTGTATCCTCTCATTCACCTTCCGCCCGCGCCTTCGTCCGCGTGGACCCGGGATAAAAACTATCCTATATTTTAATCCAGGCTGTAAACTGGCTTCGTGCAAAATTTCATTAAAATCGGTTGAGACTTGAGACGTTTAAGCGTGATTGAGTAACAACATCCAAAGTTCTAAACATCCGAACATCCAAACTTTCGCATTTATAATATAATATTAGTAGGAGGCTATCAATGTAAGTATGGAATGGACTGCCTGTGCCCGTTTTATGAATCAATTAGTTAGAATTTTACAAGTCTACCCATGCGTTTTACCAATAACTGGCTCTTTGACCTGTTGCCTGTCTGTAACATTGTAGCTGTTTGTCTAGGTGGCTTCGTAAAACAGGTAATTACAGCACAGCCTGCGGAGGCTTGCAAATCTAGAGGTAGCGTTACGGACCCTGTAAGTAAGGCCCTGTGAAGCATAAAAGCTAAATAAATTAAATGTGTCTTCGGCGGCGGAATTCAGTCCGCCTCTCTGTGGCCGAGCCATCCAAATTACAGAGAGCAGCTGCGGGCGGAATCAGCCCGTCGATATTAACTTGCTAAATTCGGTCGCGTAATTCAGATGATGATAGATGTATAAGGCCGATGATGACGATGATAATGATGGTGAATTCAGCCTGTATGTGGCGAGCCTAAGCTGGAGGTAACTCCAGTTGGGCTGCTCCCAATATGAGCGAGATCTCTCTAATTGACAAGACGAAATTTATGGCACTGATGTGGGCCATCGTTCAATTGTCAAAATTATGATTTAACTTATTGTTTCAACATTTAATCAGCCGGCTGAATTCTGCGGCGTAATTCAGGCCGTATGTGGCGGGCCTAAAGGCGCTCTTACACGGGCGATTTTTCGGGCAATTATTGCCCGGCGACACGTTGCCGAAATGAATGGAGCAATTAATTGAGCAATATGGGGCTATTTATAGAAATTGCGGCAATATTTCGGAAATTATTTCTCGAATTGCTCCATTCATTCCATGTTGCTCCATATCGCCGACTACAATTTCCTCCACTGAATTTCTCGTGTATGAACGTATTGCCTAGTTTCCCGAGTTGCGGCAATTATGGGGCCAGAATGGCGCCATACTGGAGCAATAATCGCTCCATTTTGAGTAATATTCGAATTGCTTGAAGTGGCCGTGACGACAAAATTGCCCCGAATTTCCGGCAATTCGGCAATTTTTATCGCTCGTGTAAGAGCACCTTTAGAAGGCCGCAGCCGTTATAACACTACTGTTACTGTTACTGTTATCGCAGTTTGGCGAGTAACATAAAATTGTTAATTGTTTTGTACTTTTGATAAATAAAAAAAAAAAAAAAAAAAAAAAAACACCACCATGTAAGTATTGTGTGTATGTATGACAGGCAGTATTTTCACCAATGTTAGTTAGTCATATGACTATATTATTAGTAATTTCCCTCCGGAACCCTGATTATTACCCACGCTGTTGACCAAAGTTACTCGTCACCTAGTGCGCAAACTGTGTTAACGTGAAATTCAAATTACTTATAACAAAATTACCCTAGAAATATCATAATTGAAATGAGAATCACGGAATATTACCTTATACCATGTGAGTGTGAAATCGTATTTATTTCAAAAGTTATTCAATATATTGTGTAATTAATACTTAATTTTAATGAGTGTGTGGGGAAAAGTATAAGTGCCTGAAATATTTTTTGTAGGCACACAGCAGCGTTCATTATTTAAGTTTTATATGTAGTAAATAGATTTCCAATTGCTTTCACCAAAAAAGAGATAACGACCTTTTTTTAAAAAATGGGAATCTAGCCACTGTGTACTACTATAGGTCCACTGTGACTAGTATCCCCTAGATGGATGCACCACTTCGTATCAGGTTCAACCCTGTTTTGATCTCCTCCGCCGACGCCGTATGGTTGCCTATTTTCCTGGGCACTGAGGGCGATAAATTTCGTCGCGGCATTCTGTTTATAGGTAGGTACAAGTTTTAACTTTTATTTTATTAGCAGTCATTTGGTTTTAAATTTGAACTACTAAGAACAATTAACAACAATTTTTTATTCGACTTTTATTGAATTAAACTTTGTCGGTATTATTTTTATAAGTTCATACGTACACAGTGGCTCGCGAGCCAGTGTGTACTTTTGTACATTTTGGAATCAAGATCAAACTAAAAACAAACGCATAGACCTAGAGCATTGAATTATCAGTCAATGCTAAGTAGATTAGACACACTTTTCGACAAAAGCAACAGTAATTAAGAATCTTACACAAGTTTAGTTAAAAAACGAAACTTACGTGAAAATGTAAATTCGGCCGGGTAAAAAACAGAACATGTCATTACACAACCACACGGCGCCAGAGCGGCTCACGGACTAGTTCATACACGATCGTGTATCAAACGCTTCTCATTGACGTAGAGGACAGATATAAAGCTCTTTCTCTTTCCAGCACAGTGCATTCGAGCGACTGTTCCCTCCGAGCAACTGTACCCTCCCTGACCCTACGTGGTTTCTTAAATATGTTTAGCTTTATTCATGTATTTAGCCAACACAATGGAATATTAAACTGAGTGCTAGGTAAACATCAAATGCAAAAAAAGCTATGTATTAAGTAAATAGGTATCTAAAAACATTACTCTCCATTTCGTTGGGCAGTCGTGTAAAACCTCGGTACCTACTTTAGATGTAAATATACACAAGCTTCAGGTGTTATTCTATCTTTATTTTAGTTTAAAGTAAAGTAAAGTAAACATTTATTTCAGAGTAGATACATTCACATTATGGCCATACAAAAAACGAAGTGGCTCACACTTGGCCAAGCCTGTCCTGTGACACCACATTATAAAATCACGAGAGTGCATCATTGTTATTATTTTTAAATACATTAAAGATAATTTAACATTAGCATTAACACAGTAATTAATATATATTCGATAAAACAACATTGCATTTAGGTAGATTGTTTTGCATAAAAAGGTATAGTTTAAGTTGAACTTTTGTATCTTGGACATGAAATGGAATGCCTACAGGCCAAAATTACGCTAATACGAATACGTGAGGATATATAAACCCTGACCAATTTTATATTAGCCCTACGTAGAACCTTGTCACAATGACATATATGAATTTGATCATATTATAGTGACGTAAATACGTCGGCTTGTTACGGCAAGGTTCTACGTAGGGCTAATATAAAATTGATCAGGGTTTACTTGCTTCAAATGATAGGGTCGTAGGTAGAGGTAGAGTTAATACCCATAAATGTTTAAACATTAGAAATTTCATCAGTAATTTAAAAAAAAATACAAAAAAATGTAATTCAAATTCAAGTACATAGTTACACGTGAATATCGCAATAATACATATTAAGTATGTGTTTGTTGCACAGTTTAAAATTCTGGTTGGTGGATTGCATTAATTATGTATATTTTATTTATTTTCCTTAATGTAAGTATAACGTTATCCTGCATGAAATCAATCATATAGGTTAAGTTTTATTATGTTTGTTTTTATTAATTATCATTATTAAATATCATATTATAATGTTTATTGGCCTCCCCCAAAGAGTGCCACAATGACCGGTCCTGCGGCACCCGCATCCAGCGGACTCCCGCGACCTTTACCAGGTCATCAGTCCACCTTGTGGGGCCTACCTCACCAACGCTGCGCCTTCCGGTACGTGGTCGCCACTCTTTGGGGGAGGCCTATGTCTAGCAGTGGACGTCTCTCGGCTGATATGATGATGATGATGAGTATTGTACAGTCGACTACAAAGAGATAGATACGGCCAGTTACAAAAATATGTATACACGACCTTAATGTTAAGCAATACAGTCGTGTATACATATTTTTGTAACTTTGGCCGCATCTATCTCTTTGTAGTCGACTGTACCTTCCTATAAAAGTTTGGGCTAATCTATAAAATAAACTACTGGAAAGTATTAACGGTTTTCGCTAAGTGCTACTTGAATACGTCGGTTAAATACTCCAGGCAAAATACGGTTTTGAAAAACATTAATTTATAATAGCGTTTTTTTTGTTGATTTCATTTGAAAATGTTATTCTAAGATGATTTAGTCAAGAATCCGACAAACTTTCCACCCGTAAGTAATTATGTAGATTTAAATGAAGCATGCATTATCTTTTTTTGTACGATTTATCTTGAATATTATAGAGCAAATGTAAATGAACCAAAATAAAGACAAAAACATTTATTAATATTTTTACTGACTTTTAGAAGCCAGTTAACTTATCATTTTTTCGATGTCTGAAATTTTGTCGGATTTTGTCGCTGGGTAACTATTTAATTGATAATATATCCGTCCGCAACCCTAGCTTATTCAAATCCCGAAATATAAAAGGCAATACCTACCAGTACCCTAAAATGCTTATACAGCGTGGAAATCTAATACGAGCAAATATTTAAATGGTGGTTAGTGCAGGACGTAATATTTTTTTTTACATACCTTTTGTCTAAAATTACAACGAAAAAATTAACCATACAAAATAATTCAGCCCGCAATGTAACGCAAAATATTCAAGTTAAGGCTCGTTGACAGTTACTTGTCAAGTATTTGGACAGCTACGTTTGCGTTACATTGCTGCTCGGTAATTTTTGAAAAATTAATTACAGGCTTTCTATTAAGTGTATCTTAAAAAGTCCCAGTAATTAATGATAACGGTATTAAACCCTATGTCTGGTTTAATTCTTTGCTCGTATTAGACTTCCAGGCTGTATAAGTCAATAGTAGAATCCATCCTCTGTTATGCCCTTGATAGCTATGGTCTAACTTTCAAAAGTAATATTGAAAAATTAGAAATGTTACAAATCCGATTTCAGAAATTACTTGTAAATAAGAAGACAAAAGATAACTGTAAGAATAACTACCAAAAACTGTTTAAAATATGTAAAATCTTACCGGTAAGCTCTAAGCTGAAATACTTGTTAGCAGTAAATAACCATGTCAACCTGAAATACTTACACCTAGTTAGACACAAACATACTTAACACAAGGACAATCACCGCGGGCAAGTATGGAGTACCTAGAGTGTGCAATTACTATGGTGATAGGACACTAAAGAAACGTATACCTTACATACTAAACACTGCCCGTGGACATTGTTCATGAACCTAAAAAAGCTAGATTTACCGACTAAAAAAATACCTTATTGATGCCCTGTAGAAATCTTAATAGTAATATAAAATCGTGTAGAGTACTCGTACCTATACATTGTAGATATTTAAGACACTAACTATATTATGTTAAAGAGAAATGAGACTGTAATTTTGACTCCACAGTCAAACTAACGACGTAGTTTTGTGGAGCAATGTATCTTACTATTCATGTGTAATTTTAGTTGTTAATAAATAAAAAATAAAAACCTCGTACCTACTCGAATGTATGTATAAATAGTCAATTTTAAACCTGTAACGGAAACGTCCTAATGTAATGGAAACCTTCATTTTAATGAGATCAAAACTGCATTGCTCGGAATTAAGATTGATGGTGCCAAGCAATGACGTAATATAAAAAGTGGTAGATACGTTGTCTATATGAAATTCCGTGTTTAAAAATGGCCACCAAATCTGACAGCTGAGACACTTTTATACGTGTATATTGACGGCGCGACACTGAGGCAAGGTCATACAATTGGCTGAGTTTTTGTGTGCCACTTTTGGAGCGCTTATAACCTATCTACCTCTTTTTATATTACATCATTGATGCCAAGTATTGAGATGCGTCAAGCACTAGCAGGACGTTTTACTTAAGGGGCTCCACGCGTTGAGTTGATATTCCTCCGTCAAAACTATAGATATATTTATGGCATAAGCACTTACCGGTTCTTCAATCCTTTATCTACTACTTAATACCTGATATGCACGAGCTCTTCTTGAAAAAAAATTTTTTATGATCTTTTCAAACATGGTCCAAAAAATGTCTGTTTGTGATATTACGTATGTTGTTTATGCACTTTTATATGAAATCTACATAAACTGTTACTTATTATTGACGTCTCTAACAACCCACGAGATATTTCTATTTTTAACTCATTTTCAAACATGTTACATCCAAAAGACTGGTTTTTTGGCCTAAAATGGCCAAAGTTTGGTGCCATGTATCTCAAAAACTGTGTGTGTTAAGTTAGTTGTTGGAAGCCATAAGAAACACGAAAAAACGGACAGTTACAGATCGAAGGTTACTGGGAGCTTGGAGCCCCTTAAAGTAATGTGGTTTAGGTACCTCCGAGTTTTCGTAGGTACCTATTATGTGTTTGCAGTTGCGTCGGAAATTGTCTCTCAACACAACATCACCTGTGATCCTCTAGTGGTGCAGTTCAACGGTCGTCAGGTTTTACCAAAGTTGAGAGTGGACCTTAAGCCAGTCAATACCCCGACGTGTGACGGTCTGGACTATATAGTAGTCGCCTATTGTAAGGAAGGTAAGGATCAGATAATTTTACATTTCCTTTAAAAAAACCATGCCATTCTGTCATAAAGAGTCGTGAAATCTTTATTTGATATAGGGGTCAAAATCAAAAAAATTGTACATAGTTAAGGGGGGTGCCCTTCGCTTAGCCTAAAATTTTATGTTCTAAAATTGTTTGGTCGAAAATGTTTAGTATAATATTTAATGGTAGGTATACTTATTCTATAGCATAAACATTTTTTTGCATACCTATATATTTTTTGGCCTAAAATTGTTTAGTATATATTTTTATGACTATAAGACTAAAAGTATAATAGTGTTAGGTATAATTACGAGTATGTCGGTAGGCAAGGGCGTTTTAAGTTAGGGCAGCCAAAAAAGGAGGCTCGGGGGGCGAAGCACCCCGCAGAAAAAATCCAAATAATCGTAACAACTGTATTATTTAGTAGGTTAGGTTAGGGTTAGCTTGTGTCCCTTAGAGCGGAAATAGGCACCCCGCGAAGCGGGGTGACGTCGACACGCTGGCGGTTAGTTTAGAATTGCGACCTCTACACAAAATGCAAAAGTAGGTTAGATTAGGTTAGAACTGCGACAATAACAGCGCACGAGCCGAGCGAGCGAAGCGAGCGTGCCGCGGTAGCGGCCGGCGAAGCGCCAGAACCGAACTGCTGCCTGGTAAGTAGGTTATCAATTTTATGCCTAAAATGACCAAACAATGTTATTCCATACAAATGTTAGACTAAACTATTTTTGGCCAAAAAAATATATGCAAAACAATTTCGGCCAAACAATTTTCGACATAAAAAACAATCGACCAAAAATTATTAGACCAAAAAATATGTGCCGAAAAAAATATCGGGCAAATGATTTTAGACCAACAGATATAGACCCGTATTATAATTGGTACCCATACATTTTACATGGGTAATTGTCGTTACTCACATGAGAAAAGTTAAAGCGTAGATTAGATTCAGAGAAGTTAAGCGAACAGAGTTTTTGAAACAATATAATGCGTCTGTTTATAATAATATGGTTTCAAAAAAATACGAATAGTAATCTTGAGGCTTTTCTACAGGGAAATCAGTGCTTCGAAACATGATTAAGTAAATTTTGCTCGATAGAAAAAAATCACGAACATAGGTCACAGGAACACACAAAAATACACTTAAAATATTCGTAACAAATTATGCACAAAAGCTATAAATATTAAAATTGCTTCGAAAAATCGGCAATATCATGTTTGAGGGAAATCAGTGTTTACATTTTTATTTTTTTAAACGGCCAAAAAATTTAAATTAAAAAACATGATCCGCGCTTCCGAGCACGCACTTCCATCTCGCTCACGCTTATGCTCAGTGAGAGGGAGAGAAGACCATGACCTACGGCGCCTTAGGGCCCTTAACTGGGTCTATATCTGTTGGTCTACCTGTATTGTAACGTAATGGCACCAATAATGGACAGTTTACAGAGGTCGTGTATTATCATCAACCATAAAATAATAATGTTTAAATACTTTGAACAATAATAATTATGAGTGGAACACATGACTCGACCAAAATTTGGGCTTTTAAGGCCAATATCTCTCTCGAGTCTCCCTCAAACCGTTGGTGATTTTCACGTAATCGCTCCAGATTTTTTGACTTTTGTCTGTATTTCTTTTTTTTTCTATGAAAAGATGTTATTAATGTCGTAGAAAATGATCGGCCATCCTCAATTCATCCGAAAACGATACCAAACATGCCCTAGTCTCTATAAATAAGATGATAGGAGGACCGAAAGAACGCGCGGCGGAACGAAACTTCACCCCCCACCAGGCACTGTTTGTTGACTTGTTTAATGAGAAAATTACCTATGATAGACAGATTCATCGTAATTTTGTTATGAAGGAATGGAGGGAAGGAAGGAAGGAAGGAAAATTTGTAAGGAATGAATCCCCAGAACTAAGTACTTACTCATACTATTAACCTAATAGCCTAACTATTACCTATATAGAATTAACAGTACAGGATGGATGTGTATGTGTATGTAGGTATAAGATGAATATTTTACCGGATTTTCAGATGGCCGTTACGAGTACATACGAAAATCGACACTGAGATCTGGTACTGAATGCAAACCAACAGTTGAATTTGAACATAGTGTTACTAAAGACTTGGACAAGTGTTATATAGCATATTGTTTATACAATCAGACAAAACAAAGGTGCGAATTGGACAAAGATAAGCTTTATAATGTGATCATCTTACAATTAACTGCAGTAGAAACGGGTAAGTTTATTTATTTATTTATTTAAACTTTATTGCACAAAAGAAAACTTATCGTACAAAAGGCGGACTTAATGCCATATGGCATGGGTTTATGATGGTGTTATACCTAAAAACTACTTTAAATCCAATTTTATACAAACTATTGATACGAAGATGAGGTCATAATATTATTACGAACCTTCTTCTTTGCACTTTATAGATCGGTTTGTTTAAAAAAAAGCTTGAGCGGCAGATATATTTATATCTGTGTTTAGCGCCATATAATATGTGTATTAGTAGGGAAAACCGGGAGACTTGAACCACCTCAAATATTTGTTTAAATTTCGCGCTTTCGGCGCCGTTGCTAGGTCAAAGGATAGTCAGTCTATAATAGTACGGTTCGGCGTTGAGCGTGGTAAAATGTTTTCGCATGTTAAAAGTTGAAAAAAAGATTTCTTTGTATCCTAATGCCATCTCGACAGCTTTTAAGGTAAGAACTGTTTTCCTATCATATTGTATTGATAATTTAATGTAGTCTTATAAGGTGTAAATGTTTTTATCATCCGTTATAGCCATTTAAAGGAAACATCACCTTTGTAAGGCAAGGTGGGTAGTGGGAGACATGACCACTCCAGTAGCTGGAGACGTGATCAGTGGTGCAAATCTTCCGCTGTGTTCTTTATTATATTATAATTTAACATTCATACCCTTTTTCGTTTTGATTTTAGTCATTCATGCCATTTTGACATAAAGCGATGCTGGCCCGCCAGAAATCCAAGACATAAGAACTCAAAAATGGCACACAAAATGTTAGAGCATATAGAGCATCTTTACGGAGCACAGCAATAAAATATGGTATCGATGGGGTGTCACTTTGCCCTAATCGCCAAATAAAGCGTGAAAAATATGAATAGATAGATATTTATAATTTGGATGAGAGGCTGTTAGAGAAGTTTTCTTTTGAAATGGCAATGGCACACAAAACTAGATGGTTTTTTTTTTCTTTTAATGGGTTATATATTGTATAATCTGAATACTTTGTTAGAATAACTTTATGTTTTGAATATTTATTAACTACAAAAGATGTGTGCACGAAGCAAATGTTAGTTTAACGGACCAATAATAGGTATTTTAGTACGCTAGTTATGTTATTAATGGGTTGATTTGTTATTTTAAGTAATACAAGTTATCTCAAATAAGACATCAATAATGAAAGATGGTAAAACAATCTTAAATGCCCAAAATCGGCCTAATAATGTTTCATTTTGATAAAAAGAGACTGTAAACTAGTCTTATTATGGTTTTGTTTAAATTACTAATTATTATCTATTAAACAACTCCTTTTCTACTTATTCGGCTACGGCACGCACCGCGTTGGTCCCTTTCTTGTCACGAAATGTACTACATCCGCATCCGCAAAAACTCCGCAGAAAAAAAAATTATGCGGAACATGCGGATGCGAATGTCTGCAACATCCCTGACTGGTATGGTGTATGATACTGTTAATAAGAATGGAATCTAAAACAAACAACCTAGTGAACATGCTCCATGCCGCGAGCGACTCAGTGTGTGCTGTCTCGCTGGCACTGTGCAAAGTAGAAAGAGATATTAGATTTTCTCGGCTCGCGTTGCGGTTGGCGACATTAGTGAGTAAGAAAAAATACGTGCTGGCATTAACTAGAATAGTTACTTGTCTCCAACTTACTTATATTGTTTTATTGACAGTGATTGTATTTTCTTTTTTCACTGAATCTTATTTTATAATCTACAGACAACTATTTGTATTTTGATTTTTCACTTAATCTTATTTTCATCTTATAGACAGTGATTGCATAGCAAACAAATGCGAACTGACGTTAGATGTGGAGAATTATTGCAAAAAATCTGTGCCGTCAACTCAACAAGTCCAGGAATATAAAGGTAAGTTTACCTTTACATTGTACTGTTACCATTACCAGTCCAATATGTTGTTGACAACAATGATTAAGTACAACTACAGTCACCAGCAACAATATCTGAGATAACAATTAAGGCGCGCACTAATATTTGACGCGAATCTATAATTTCTAGGGCGTGTCAGATATTTTTCCCCGCTTTCTTACTGCAGATATCAATGCTGGTGACTGCACACTGTACAGTTTTAAGCGTAAGAGGCTTTGATTTAGGTTTTTTATCAGACACATCACCATCTTTGCACAGTCAAATTTTGAGATCAAAACACTTGTTGTTGGGATGTGTCAAACAAAACAATATTGAACAGCTTTACAATATTTAATTAAAAATTCGGTGCACCGGATCGTTCAACAATGGTGTGGGCCAGAACTCCCAACAATTAGATAAGCGTAAATTTAGATCTCAGGGATGGGTTCTAGACTAGAATTCACAAATGTAGGTAAGCCGTGTCCACTGTCTTATTAGGCAACACTTCCCTGTAGCTGCGTGGCAGGTGGAGGCACGCGTCTGATGACGTCACCGATGTAGTCCGGAGTCCGGCAAGGCAGTTCAGCAGCAGGAATAAGTAGCCATCAGGGTTCCAATGTAGTTTGGCCCGGTAGTAAAAACCCTGGAATTACCGATAGGGGGATTGGACACTTTGCAAAAAGTCTAATTCCAAGTTACTGCCTGCAACATCCGACGAAAAGCGGTGATCGAAGCGTTACTAACAGGGAGGCTACCAAAAGCATTAAATAGTGATCAATGATGTTGTAGTAGTATGGACAAATCAGTTTAGGTATGGAAAGTGGAAGCACCAATTTACAGCGTTTAATAAAATAATAATTAATGCGAAATAGCGTGTAGAAGCTATAAAAGAAGCTAGGAAATAATATTAAGTATTCAATTCGTATGCGATTTCGCTTTAAAACGAATTTAACACATATTAATAGCAAGCGGGTAGGTATGGGCTCAGCTTAGTAGACAAAGGAATTTCATCATCCTAGTTGTGCCACGAATAACGGTAAAACATTAATGGAATGATTCTAGCTACAAAATAAGCGTTTTTAAGTAACATTAGGCATGTAATATAAATCTACTGATTCACATTAGTAACTGTTAAAACAATAAGTATAATCTTTTGCAACACTCACCTGACTGGGGAACACACACACACTTATTAAAATTGATAGGTAATTAAATATTCATCTTCGGATACTGTGTTCAATGCACAGCCCGAGAGAATTAAAATAAAATAAATTCATTTAAAATATACGTTAAATTAGCGCCCCATAGTGGTGGCCGTGAATGTTAGGTACGGTAGCTCCGAACAAAGTGAGCGATGACCGCGCCCCGATCCGCGAGTAGGTATGTGACGTCTACGTATGACTTGCTTATTCGTTGACGCGCGTAAAGCGCCTGCGGCTTTTGTCATAGCCAGAATCTCACCAGGATCGTCGGTTAGTTAAATAACGCCAGGCTCTTACTCAGTTTGTAGAAATGTAATTCGTTTATTTATTAAGTTTAGGTACCTAATAGGATTAAGGTAGAATTAAGGTTGTAAATAATATACATTTTCAATAAAATTGTTTACTCGTAGCATGTAGAACAATTATGTTACAACTTAATACCTACATTGTATATACCTATCGCTTGGGTAATCGGCGTTGTTTTAAGGCACACTTTATAAGGTGTCCGGAACAGTTCTATGACACAGTTTTGAGATTATTTCTGATTAGTTCCTTTTGAAGAAAATTGCGAATGAGTCATCCTCGCAATCATAGATTTTATGTAATAGTTCATTCATAGGTACTGCCCATAGGAACGAATGTGAATAATCCGAGATTGTGGGTAGATAGGGTGTATTGTGGAGTGCTTAGAGGACCTGTCCTATGGGCATGTGCACGTGCAGTGCACTAAACTTGCTTGAGGTTCAAAATAGGCATGAAAGATAGAGGGGAAGATCTTACATCACCTCAATAAAGCAGCTTGTCTTATGGCTAGGGTAGGTGGGTCAGCAGTGGATAACGTGGGCACAGTGGATCAGCGCCATATTGACCAGAAATCATAGGAATAATTGCGTCTTTTTCACGACGCACGTTTTATTGGCAAGTTTAAGGTTTCAAATGTATAGAAAACATCCAAGACTCGGAAACAAATATTTGCCCTTACCGGGATTCGAACCCAGGACCGTCAGCTTCGTACACTACCAAGGTTAAACCGGATGACTAGCTTTGCAGGTATGCTCGTATCATGCCAGCTGGGGTCCTGCCGTTTCGGCAAAATATTTTTCGCGAAATTTCACTTCCCACAAAACTTATGGCAGTAGTTTCATTTCCCAAACGAACAAATAGCACATTTTTGTTTCGCAAATTGTTCATTTGGTCAAAATATCATCTGGCATCATTTTGCTTTGTCAAATGTTATTAAGACAAAAGTTTATTTAGCAAACACTTTGTTTAGGCTAATATTGTTTTCCAAAGAAAACATTTGCTCAAATTTTCATTTCGCACACTTCACATAGCATAACTTTGGCGAATATTTTATTTTTACTACAAACTAAAATGAAAAGACAAACAAATGCAAAACATAACATACTTTAATTTATATTTTATCAATACACATTTTGATATAAGAAAAACGCGGGGTGACGTCGACACGCTGGCGGTTAGGTTAGGTTATAAAAATTGACAATATATTTGGTATGCACTACACAATTAGGATATAAATCGTATGCCATGCAATAATTTAGAAAACGAATGTTATGCCAAATAATATGTTTGCCTAAATGAAACTTGACTATATAAAACTTTGCCAAACAATAATTTGCGAAGTAATATTTTGCCATAGGACATAATGCCAAGTGATAAAATGCGAAACAATAATTTGACTAGTGATTTTTTGCCAAATGAATATTTGGGAAAAAATTTTTGGGAAGTGACACTTTGGGAAATGATTTTTGCCCATACAATAGAGAACCATGCCAGCTACATGTCGAGTTCGTACCTCGTGACATATACATCTTTTGTTTTCTGTTTGTCGTTTTGTTTCACGAATAAAGTAAGTACATTTCTATTCGCTTAGAGGCCTTATTTCTGCCGCCCGTTTGGACTTCGTAAACCAGCGTCAATCACGTAACGCATAGTAGGCGCGTCAGGTAGATCTACATGTCACTTTTAGTATGGAATAAAAAGCGGCCAAGTGCGTGTTGGACCACGCACAACGAGGGCTCCGTGCCTATTAAAAAGGTCGTATCGTTACTGAAATCGTATGGCACTTACGTCCTTTTCTTTAAGGAAGTCAGTTTTTTAGAAATATCTCAAAAACCTTTGAACCGATCTTGTTCAAAACAATTTTCGCTGAGAGAATTTAATAAGCCCGATTTTTTTTTTATATTTTTAAAATACACGGTTCAAAAATTAGAGGGGGAGGGACACAATTTTAGTGACTTTCGAGGAGATTATCTCCGACTCTATTCACTTAATCAAAAAAATTGCTGAGAAACCTTATATTTATTTTGAGAGGCCTATCGATTGATGTGCCACACGTGGGCTTGCAATGAAAAAAAAAATTGACTTTCAGTTTTATGTATGGAGTGCACCCCTAAAAAAAATTGTTTTAGTAATTTAGTTACAAAACTATGTATCTATCTACCGGTTAACAAAATACACCTATTCTAAAAAAAATATTCAAATACACCTTATAGTTTTCGAGTAAAATGCCTGTGACACACGGACGGACAGACAGACAGACAGACAGACAGACAGACATGACGAATCTATAAGGGTTCCGTTCTTTGCCATTTGGCTACGGAACCCTTAAAATGAAAGTTAATCTGTATTAACGCGCGTTCGAAACGTTACGTGATTGCCCCTCTGTAATACTGTAAAAGTACACTAGATAACGAAGAATTGTTTTATCAATTTAATCAATCAATCAATCAAATAATTTATTTCGGAAGTGTTTCCATAATTCGTTAGTAATAAAGGTCTTAAGAACTATGTTAGTAGGTATTATATTACTATTTACAAGTCAGTAGGATGCCCTATGCAACCTATCCCAGTGGAATAGGAAGGGACCATCCAGGCGCGCCGCCACCGTTTGCAGGAGGCTGTTCGGGCTGCCGCGCAGGCGCCTCAGCAACTCTTGTCTTGTCTTGTCTTGGCGCTTTATTTTAGGCCCGCCACACCCGACAGTTCGACCGAATTATGACCGACAGAGAGTCTTTAATGGAGGCTCGAATGGAGGTAAAAGCTTGGCATAACACACTATCACTTGCTCGCTTTGCAGCCTAAACATATTTTTTAACCGAGTAGGTTTTTGCAGTAGTTGCGCTATGCGGAAGTTGGGACAGTGCCACCAAAACGGGCATTAGATTGGGTTTCAGTGTCATACAAGGCCCCTTCTCCCGGCTGGCTGTGACAGACGGACAGCCTCCGAGTGATCGCATAAGTGTTCTGTTGGACCAATTTTGGTACGGAACACTAAAAAATAGAAAAGTCTGCAATAAAACCGATTACTTAGTCATACGGGTCGGATATCACTGACCTGTTCCAATCGATCAGCAGTTCTCGGTTCACCACAGTTGATCGATTCGAAATATGTCGAGCGATATTCGACCTTTATGACGTGACGTGAGTGACCCGAAATTATTTACAATCTAAAAACAAATTTCTATGGAACGTTAGTGCCCTATCACCGTTTACTTAAACCAATTAATTATAGGTGAAGTATGAGTATGCTTATTTTTCGGTATGCTAACAATTCAACTTTAGAAAAATGCTTTTAAATTTTAAGTTTTGCTTGATTTTTCAGATAAACCTATACTATCTGTACCTGCTTATGACACTGGATCAGGCGGTTTCGAATCTCGGGTGGTCATCACTTGCTCTGCGCCGGGGCAAAAGTTTGACCTCCTGTCTTTGTACCAGGAACGGACTAAAGGTAAAATATTAATCCCACCCAAGATAAATGACAGGCGACATGTTTTAACTGTAATATGGTGATTGATATTTAAAGTTTAACAGTAACTTCATAGTTAACTGCAACATAGACGCATATTGCTTGTATCAGCGCAACATAACGTGTAGTATAAATAGATACTTAGGTATTATCCTTACTAATATTATAAATGCGAAAGTGTGTGTGTTTGTACGTTTGTCCTTCTTTCACGTCGCAACGGAGCGTCGTATTGATGTGATTTTTTGTATGGAGATATTTTAGAAGCTGGAGAGTGACATAGGCTACTTTTTCCAGCGGGAAAACATCTAATTCCCACGGGAAAATTCAATGTTACATTTTCCTATAACCACGCGGGTGAAGCCGCGGGCATCAGCTAGTATTAAATAAAGGACTCTATTAGACACTCTTCACCCAGCTACTTATTGGCTCCGGACCACACCTCTCCATATTTATATGTACATTAATTACATGGCGCCCCTCGTTGGAAAAGTTACTCAATTACCCTGAAAGTCCAATATAAAAAAAAAAAAAAAAAAAATTGGGGACAATCTTACACAAATCGCCCTAGTCCCAAACTAAGCAAAGCTTGTAGGTAGGAACTATCGGCTGCATTAATGCATGGACACCTTACGGTCTAGTTTCGCTTGCATCGTTTGACATCTACACTACAGCTGATATGGTTGCATGTCGAGCGCACAAAATAAACTAGATGGCGCTGCTGGCTAAAATCTAACTAAATTCACTATTAATAATAGACTCCTGTAATCACCAAAAAATTATCTTGCGATGCGAGTACAATTATTAACAAGTTTAGCAAGGGTTAATCTACTGTAACCGTATTTGAGTGTGACAACTGTCATCTACCTACTCGTTTATCAAAGGTATAAAGTATTTCACAGTTGAAATACATATAAGCAAACATATACACACATATACTTACTCTTGATAAGCCATTGACCAGTGTCAACAACAAGATTGGATGGCCTTGTGGATGAGCCCATTAAGTGCAAATGACACGGTGCTGACTGCCTTTTTTGTTTTTTTTATCATTTCTGTTTTTTTCATTATTTTACACAGCCAAAAGGAGTTTTTTTTATTAAAATAACAGTCATTAAATACAATTAAATAATTCAAACAACTTTTCATTTTAAAATATATTTATTCAGTAGGAAACTGCAACACTGTTAACAGAAGTTTTTGTTAATATGTAGTATTAGTGAATTAGCCACTTTCTAACATGTTACCTATCGAGGTTACGAGTATAGCATAAGTTTCATTTCCGAAAATCGGAAAAAGATTGAAGCTTTACCCCAATAAAAAGAATACCTACCTATGGACAATTTTAGTAATAAATTGAGACCGGGTTAATTCATAATTCATAATTCATTTATTGCAGTAATCTAATCATGTGTTACATAGGATCTTATTATAACTTTACAGTTGAAGTGCACATGAACCCTGTTAGGGTATTGGGCAATTTACTTAAAACTAAAGTTACCATGCAACATAATTTAAAACACAATTAATTAATCAATCAATTTACATTAATGAGATAATTGCATTATTATTACAATTTTATCAATTTACATTCATTTAAGTACTTAATTACATTTTTACATTAAAATTTTCTATTGACATTAATTAATTAATTACATTTTTACATTACAATTTTATCAATTTACATTAATTCTGAATTTATCAATTTTATCAATTTACATTATTTAATAATTTATTGTAATACAATTAATTTATTGGTTTCATTTATTATTTATTCAAGGATGTATCGTCAAAGAACTCATCAATTGAATAATAACATTTTTTAATTAGTAATTCTAAGAGGGAATGAGGAGGTTGACACATTAGCAAAAGATGCCTGCACGTTCGGGGCGGATGTTTACATTCCACCCGATTTTAAAGACACGGTACATAAATACAATAGAAAGATACATTGCATGTGGAAAGAGCACTTTGATGAGCGCTGCAAGGAGAAAGGTGTGTGGTACAATACAATGCAAAGTGAACCTCCTCATATTCCTTGGTTTACAAACGCTAGGCTAAGCAGGAAATTAATTAAAATAGGTTTAAGGTTGCGTTCCGGACACATTCCGCTTAATAAATTTGCTTATTTAATGAAAAAAGTACCATCACCGAATTGTGAAATTTGTAACATGTTAGAAGATGTTCAGCACATATTGACGGAATGTGCCCGGAACGAAAATCATAGGCAAGTATTGATTAGATCACTCAATCTTAATAAGTTAGATGTAGGTGCATTTCAATGTATACTAGCGGCACCGATCTCAGAAGAAGCTAAATTGATATATTTATTTGTGCTAGAATACCTTAAGCAGTATAATACCAATATGTAGGTAGATATACACAGTTTTAGGTATCTAGGTTAAGGTATAATGGAACTGACGTAATCTTAAGTGATTAAATGTTCCTAAAACAATAAAGAGAAAAAAAAAAAAAAAAATTAGTAATTCTTTAAGTTTTTGTTTAAATACTTCGTCTTTGGTTTCCTTTTTTATTTCTTCAGGTATTTTGTTGGCTACTTGTATACATCGGTAGTATGGACCGTTTCTGAACATTGCTAGTGTTGAAGTAGGTAATTCTAGCTGGTTTATGTTTTTACGTCGTTGTGATCTTATAACTTTTAATTTAAATATTTTATGATCACATATATATCAGGCGAAGGCATTGTTTATTGACAAATCTATAAGTGAGCTTTGACATAAGTAAATAAATCCGCCATTTGTGTTAATTACATTAAAAAAAAATAAAAATAAACGGGACAATCTTACAGTACACTAAGGCATTTTCATTATTGATATTAGACGACCATATATTTCATAGATTATAATGGCAGGCTTCCACGGTTATCTATGTCACTCGATCTCGTTAATTAACAAAATTATTATGTTGTTAAATAATAATTTTCCTTAACTTAGCACATCTATTACAAATAGTAATTGTATCTATAGGGATGAAAAAGCATGATGAAAACAATATTCTACTCATATTTTACTTTCGTCATTTGTTTATATATAACCCGGTCTGTCTTTCTTTAAACCCTACATGTTCACAGTTAGGTATACCACCAGATTCCATGTTAGGCACTACGTGCTCACTGAACGTGAGCTTATAATGTCCTTGTGAATAGATTTAAACACTTCTCACTTCTCATCACTAAACATGACATTTAGTCCAGTGTCCAAATTGCATCAAATTGTTGTTTTATGTGCTTCTCTGTAAGCAAGGGTTTAACAGCATGCCCATGATAGTATAAACCCTCCTCGTTATGGAGACACGACAAACAGTCCACACTTGTGTGCAATAAATCAACGAAATGACTTGTCGATTCAAAATCATTTTCTTTGTAGTCCATTACCATGGCTGGCGGCCGTTCTTTGTCGGTGTAGCAGAGACGTTTCCTTTTGCTCAAACTTTTTTAGCTGTAACGATATTATTCTTAAATAAAACGGTTGGACTGGAGCAAAGGGGGGGCCGTCACTTATAAAATTTTTCGGTTTCAAATCCCGCACCCATCGAAAAAAATGTTGGGAAAGAAGGTTTTTGGAATTGTTTGGTTATTCACTGGTAGTGAATCGGATATATCGCAAGAAAAATAAATGCACAAAGGTAGCACATAAATAGAAGAAAACACATTCCAAATTGCGTCTTAATACCACCATTATCGATATATAATGCGTTGGCAAGATTACTAATTGACAATATAATATAGGAAAAATAATAACCCAAGAAAATATAATTATATCCAAGACCAGAAATTAGTTTTTGTTTCCATCTGTGTTAACAACGCCATCTAGTGAAACCTTGCTGATCCTCTGAAGTTTACATTTACATCTACGCGCGGTGACGCGCACAACTATAACACAAGGCGACGAGACGAACTGCGTCCACCATGTACCCGTCTAGCCAAGTCTAAAAAGTGCCTCCACTCAATGGTCCTAAAATATATAACCATATTATATATACCATACCTAGAGATTAAAAATGTGACTAATAATACATGTTTTACAAATAAACTTAAAACTAAACTTATATCTGAAGCGTACTACTCCGTAGACGAATTTTTCAACGGCGTGCACTCTTGAACTGGTTCACAATCCCAAGATATGGAATCAAACAATATGAATTTAACCTACCATCTGTGATATAATTAAAAGACCCATCTGACAAAATTATCTTATACATACCTAATATTATTTTTATACGAATGATGTTATGTTAATTATGTATGACTGTCCTAATAATACTGTTGACATGTAAAACTATGTTTTATAAAGGATTAAATGAAATGAAACATCTATAATGATATTACACGTCGTGCACATAGATGGCGTTAGCAAGCGCGTCAAGGGAAACAGTGCAACTTGGCCATGCACTTATGCTGTCTAGTGTACCTACTATGGGTACTAGACGACGATATATGAATATACTTATATAGATAAATAGATACTTAAATTAAATACATAGAAAACATCCATGTCTCAGGAACAACTATTCATGCTCATCACACAAATAAATGCACTTACCGGGATTCGAACCCGGGACCTCCCGGCTTCGTAGCATGTGCTAGCAATAACTTGTGTTTTTACTATAGGTACTTATAGTATGTACCTCGGCGGTCGACCTCGGCTAAGATGAAAATACGGAAAAATATAATTTTCAAAGGTACGAGACCTACTGGATCGATTTTTGGCCGCCGTAAACCCCTGTTCCTATGCTACATTTAATCACAATCGTTAGAGCCGTTTTTGAGAACGTGATTACAAATGAAGACAGACAGAATTACTTATTGCTCGTTTAATAGCATAGGATGCCTTTAATAACGAATAAAAATAAAAAATCGTCATAGTTTTCTCTATTTGTGTTTATTTATTTAATAATCAGTCTATAAAACATTATATACCAGGGTCTCACAAAACTGTCGGAACATCCAAGTTCTCTACCAAAGCTTTAATTTGTAAAAAAATTGATCCTTGATTGTTTTTTTTTTCAGAAAAAAAAGTGTTATTAAAAATAGTTCAGTACCTGAAAGACGAGGAAGGCGAGATTAAATTGACCCTACATAAGAGAGTTTCAAAGAATGACACGGGATCTACAATACATTGCGTTAAACGAAAACCTGATGAGCCCTCTTATAGGAGAAAAAGCAACGAGGAAACATTGCGCGTTGGTGATCATAAATACGTCAACTATCAACCTATAATTAAGGGTAAGTAGAAAATATAGCATTATCGAAGTTAAACTTGTGCAAGAAAAAGTTTCAGAGAGGTATACATATACTGTACCTATGTGTGATACCCACAAAAATAATTCATCAAACTCCTCAGCTTTCAGCATTAAAAGAGTTATCAGATCGCAAGTGGCGCCACACGGCCTAACTGTACCAGCAACGCTCTACAAATTCTATATCTTGGCTAAAAATTACATGTCCGTCGTTTATAACTAGTGGTTCTCTGAGCTGTAGAACTCGCGAGCAAGGATATAATAAAAATGTTAAATAATATATACTTATACACAGGGTGTATCAAAAATGGGGCGTGAACCCATCAAGGGCATTTTCGGTAAGGTATTGCAATTCGAAAAATGCATTTGTTAATTTTATTAATTTTTGATTTGTTTTTTTTTTTTTTTTTTTTATGATATAGGAGGCAAACGAGCAGACGGATCACCTGATGGTAAGCGATTACCGCCGCCCATGGACACTTGCAACACCAGAGGTGTTGTGAGTGCGTTGCCGGCCTTTAAGATGGGAGTACGCTCTTTTCTTGAAGGTTTGAAGGTCGTATCGGTCCGGAAATACCGTTTATGTTTACAATGAAATGTTTGTTTTTGTTTACATACAGTCTTTGTTTTTGTTGATCTTGCTTGTTTATGATAACGTTCCCCCACGAGGGTTAAGGGCACACTGTACTGCGCACACAGCTTTAAGCAAAATAAATAAAAAATAAACATAAACAAATGCATAAGTATTTGGAATCGCAATGCGCTACCGAATATGCCCTTCCTCGGTTCATACCCCATTTTTGATAGGTACACCCTGTATTGTATTTTAATTTCGACAAAATAACCCACCAAAAAAATTAAACATATAAGCAATTAACGAACCTGCTCTCAAAAATTCACGAGAATCGGTTGGAGGATGAGACTTTTCTTCCACATTTTCTTTAGCCTATCATCGCTGATCTAGCAATCGCCATACGTGTCCACTGCGCCACGAACATTTGCCACAGGTACAATTATATGGTTGACACTCGTCAGTCGTAACGTTGTCGAACGAATTAAATTTGCCACAGGTACTAATTATATGGTTGACACTCGTAACGTTGTTGAACGAATTAAATTTCACTAATGAAAGTTCTTAACAACGCGACATTTTTTTTTTTAAACTTTGCAGGTACAACCTTTGTACGCTGATGATGACTTGTGTTGTGCCTTTCTGTAGAATAATGCTAATGGCAGTATTCCTGGGACTAGGAATATTGTCAACACCACATCAGAGGTTTTTATTTTTACAAGCTTTTATTTAACTTGCCCTGTTAGTATGTATGGGACAAATCTTGCAAGTTCAATTTGACCCACTTCCCGGTGACCGACTGAGCTGAAATTTTGGGTATAGGTATAGTTTGGATGACAATTTAATATTATGGTACCATCGAGCTGATCTGATGATGGAGACAGAAGGTGGTCATGGGAATTCAGTACTTAACTGACGTAACCCCGTTGAGTTTGGGTTCGGTAGAATCGTCTCGATCAATGAGTAGTTGATGATGGTATACAGAAAAGTACAGTCGGCAATAAAAGCTTGTACCAAAAATGAATTTTTTGACAGAAACTTATTGTGATTCCAGTGACGAGAATCACCGTGGAGCCAGATACTGCCACTGCGGAGTTCAGCCGCGACAAACCGCTCAGCCTTGTCTGTAGAGGGACAGCGCTTATCCCTGACCGGAGCCTTACTTGGTACATACGAGGTTAGATATTGTTGTTTTCAATCGGCGTGGAAAAGTGTCGGCCTGCTATCGCTTTCGGCATAAGATTATATAATTAAATACAATGTACTGTGCAAGATGTATCAGGGTGGATGTTTTCTATGAACTTTAAAGAAAATGCATCCATGGTCATATGTATAAGGGCAGTAGAATTAAATAGTTATGATTACATAACCCTTCAGTAGGCAGCGCCATCGGTTGAACGGAAGAACAAGTGGCACTGACATTTTGGTAAAATATACCGTATGTGGTAGGAACCAGCAGCTGGACCCAACGTCAAGTGGCGGCGATCTAGGAGCTGGACCCGACTTAACAAACCTTTGAGTGGCAGGAACCAGCAAATGGACCCTGTTTGATGTCTTATTTTGCGCGAGAAATGAAACCGATAAACCTATTCCTTGCTTGCTCACACTTGTAAGATACATTTGACAATAAACAAGGATGGCATTCACTAACGGTCGAATTGCCGCGCTTAAACAAAGTTTCTTAGAAATTGCGCCATCTTTCCGACCTACCTATCTCATTACGCGCCGACCGCAAATTGTTGTACTGTGAAGGGTAATAAAAGGTTTGCAAGTGTTGATTAATATATAGTTTTATCATTAAATCTGTGTTTTTAAAATTAATCGTTTTATTTCGTAATCATAGCTACGAAAGTGGAAAAAAATTGTTCATCTGTGATTTGATCGAGACTAGCAAAATTCACATAAACTGGTTGGCATTTATTGCTATATAATCAAATAAGCCATTTCATGCTGAATCAATCGATACATGATATATACAACGTGTTAATAAAATAACGCAAAACCTGAAAACAGTTTGTTCAGAATCGAGAGTAGAATGCGAAAAAAATAAAAAATAAAATTTTGACAAGATTTATTTTTTACATTTGTATGGAGTGTTGGCCGACTGGGGCGACCTGCTCCATACAAATGTAAAAAATAAATCACGTCAAAAATTTTATTTTTATTTTATTCGCATTCTACTCTCGATTCTAAACAAACTGTTTTCAGGTTTTGCGTTATTTTATTAACACGTTGTATACAGTCCCTATAGGTTTTTTTTGAGAAATGGTAATTTTTCTAACGTGCGAAAAATTCGCGATGACCACCCGTGGGAGGCCTGCCACGTGACGGAATGTTTTCCAAAATGGCCGTGCCACATATTCTGACGATCAATCTCCGGTGCCGCCACTCAAAGCTTGGTTATGTCAGGTCCAGCTGCTGGATCGCCGCCACTTGCCGTTGGGTCCAGCTGCTGGTTCCTGCCTCTCAAAGGGATAAATACTGCAAACAATAAAAATATATTGAATAATAGATTTTAATGAATAATAGAATATATTCTAATTCATCTTTGTAACTGCTATTGTTTACAACGACAAACTTGCTTCTGTCAATTTCACTGTTACTTATTCAGGGTTCGAATTTCCGGTAACAGTAATTCCTGGGGGCCATTTCTCAAAAGCTTGGTACTTGTGATACAAGCGGACGCCTCTTTTCCACTCCTTCTGTTAGAAAGTGACTTCCGCTTGTATAACAAGATACAAGCTTTTGAGAAGTGGGCCCCTTTTATCCCTTACAATCTTTTGGGAGGGATGACAGGAATTACCAGTGATGGTACTGACCTTATTCTCCGTTAGAGTTGTAATATGCAGATTTTTGCACAACAGTTTGATGAACTCTAACTTGAAAATGGTCAGAAATATGAACATAAACTATCCTCCTCTAACGGTAAAGTCCATCGCTCCGTTCCACGCTGTATAGATTAAAGCAGTAAAACGACGCCGCACAAACGTCCGATTTGACGCACCAACAAAGACACGTGTCGCTATAGTTAACTTAAGCGGACTTCAGCGGACTCCATGGTACCTCAGTCACGTACACACGTGCCAAGTTGAAGTAGTTTTTATGGAGCGCAGGTCTAAAAAGGTCTCAATAGACTCTAGTCTATAATACAGAACTAACAACGACGGCGGTTCAAACGACGGAAGAATAGTGTATCTGATGAGAGCGATCGTGTCAAGTGCCATTTAGTCGATCCTGTAGGCAAGAATTTGTGTATACTCATTAATTCTTTCCATATTTTTCAGACGAAAACACTTCAGAATTAAAAGTGCCTGATGCCAGCAGCCAACAGTACGAGAAGGACCAGGCAACCAACGAGACTAGACTGACGTTGTTGCTGAATGACTCCTACGATTCGAAGACGTTGTTTTGCGCCCATGACTCTCACCTTGTGGTAGAACATGCCAGCGGCCGTCGCTCGGTGGTGCGGTACGGCGAGGCAGCAACGTCACGGAACATCACACTGAAAATACAAGAAAAAACAGATGTCGCACCAACAGGTCATACATTTTCATAGTTTGCCGTATTATTTATATTTGAAAGTAACACAAATCAATTCACTCATTTTTACGTTGTAAACAAAAGTCTGCAACCGTTGAAACATGCTCCGGTGTCGATTGTTTACCATCAATCCATAAGCGTATTGTGGCTTAAATAACGGGAGCCCTTCGCTTGGTCTAAAATGTTATGTTCTAAAATAGTTTGGCCGAAAAATTGTAGTATAATAAATAAATAATAAATAAATATAAGAGGACAATCTTACACAAATCGACCTAGTCCCATAGTAAGCTCAGTAGGGCTTCTGTTATGGGTACTAGACGACGATATAATATATATAATAGATATAAATACTTTAAATACATAGAAAACATCCATGACTCAGAAACAACAAATAATCGTAACAATTGTATTATTTGGTGGGTTAGGTTAGGGTTAGCTTGTGTCCCTTAGACCGGAAATAGGCACCCTGCGAAGCGGGGTGACGTCGACACGCTGGCGGTTAGGTTAGAATTGCGACCTCTTCGTCTTTTTGCGTTTTTTTAACCAACACTGAACCACGACAAAATTGAAACAAATGCAAACTTACCCACATGCCTTAACTATTACCATGCGGAACTATTACCAACTATATTTATCGATGAAACTTTGCTCACGTGTTTATATTTGGTGTTAAATTTATCAGCGCGAAGAAGGAAATCTAAGTAACATTCATTTAATACCAATTTTATGCTTAAAATACATTCGACCAAACAATGTTATTCCATTTCCATTAATGTTAGTCTAAACAATTTACGGAAAAAAAAAATTATGCAAAACAATTTAGGCCAAACAATTTTCGACATAAAAAACAATCGACCAATGATTATTAGGCCAAAAAATATGTGCCGAAAAAAATATCGGGCAAAAAATGCCGGCCCGCGCTGCCCCCCACACGCGAGCGGGCGCGAGCGTGGGCGGGAGTGGGGGCAGGGGCGGGGGAGCTGTGATTGTTCGAATTGCTGTGGCGTGAAAAAGTGTAAATATGTAACAGATGTGAAAAACATTACTCATAATTGCATTTGTTTTCGCAATGAACAGGATCTGGTCCAGACCTAGGGTTGGTGTGCGGTGTGGTGGCAGGGATAGCAGGCCTGCTGGTCGCCACGGCCTTCGTAGCCTGGTGGCTTCGCAGGAGGGCGGCGGGGGAGGGGGGCGCCCCCGAGGAGAACCAATACGTAAGTATTCTTAAGAAGAAACTCGTTTAAAGCGGCCAGGAGAGGCCGCTTGAAGTTGCGGACGAGTTTCATACATTCTTTATTAACGTTTATGCCGAGTGATTGAGTGGCCGCGTCCGAACCACTAGCTATGAGAGTCACCCCCGTTTGCCACTAGTGACCACGTTTTGTCGTTCGAGTCGCGCGCACACATATACAGTTGCCGGCTTCTCCCTGAGGCTGCGGTCTGGACGCCAGCGGGCAGCGGGGCGAAGAGCGGCTGACCATACATTGAAGTCGCTCGAATGTATGAGCTGGCCGCATCCAGTCACCAGCCCCTCTATTCTGTAACTTGTTTTAAGCTCACCTCAACGCTCACCCACAAATATATCTTGACACCGCGATGCGTAGTAACTAAGCGTAGGTAGAGGTCTAGTTTCGTGACGGGTGACCGGCGGGGTGAGTCGCTTTAGCGCGTAGCGAATAACAGCCCTGTGGCCGCAATTGGTAGCTTACGCGCCTGGTTTGACTGAACCACTAGTGACGTCGCTTTTAGTGGCGGAGACTACCGATAATTTGCGGAAACACCAGTAAAATCAAATTACATTCCCATATCTTTAAATGAAACTTCCGTAGCTCATGATTAAAGGGTTCTACCACAATTTGTCAGTACAACATGTCGTAGTCATAATTGGGTGTGGCGTACAGATGTAACAATCAGACCACATGAGCATGCAATTTATCAGTACAAGTCTTATGACAGTTGGATCAGCAGCGCAACATGCCTCCAGACAATAGCAATTAGTCAGCTTCTGATAAATTGGGGCTGACGAATCATAACGTGCATAGACCCCTTTGGCTCATTGCCCGATTGATTAGAAACATGTTAAACGATATTAGACCTTAATGATGTGACAATTTCCACTGGACTTTCAATTTGCCTAAAAATTGGTATTCATAATATTTACAAAACAACACTTTTAAACATTCGGGCTTTGGAGTGATTCTGGTCGCGGTGCATCTATCTGAATATGCACACTAGTGTAATGAAGTCTGAGTAGGTATGCAAACGACTGCATGCTTCTACTTTCGTGCCGGTGACTGTACTTTGTATGTGACAAGCATGTTGGTTGTTTCCAGGCGACCATAGCGGAGGTGAAGTATGCCGAGTTAGTTCTGAAGGAATCTGCAGGACCCCCCAACCCTCAGGACTCGAGCCCGTACGCGCAGATCGTCGGCGTGTACAACCCTAGGCAATAATCTATAGAACCATTTTTGAATCTCATAGAGCTTTTAGACCTGCGCTCGAATTGACATCAGTTCTGCGCGGCAGCATGTGCCGTAGAGAACCCCGAGTTGCTCGATAGCCCTTAAAGTGGCCGTCAATAGAATTTGCTAACTATGTAAACAAACCGCCATATTGAAATTATCTTTCACTATGGCGGTTTGTTTACATAGTTAGCAAATTCCATTGACGGCGACTTTACAAACGTAGAGCCTCTCATTTTAAAACGGCATACCCACTGGAATAACAGAAAAAAATTAACAAACTAAATTTTGTTTTGCCAATATTTTGCCACTTCTATCGCTCGGGGTGAAGAAATTAAGAATAACAGTAAAAAAGACATAGTATTTTAAGTTTTTCATAGTTAACTACTATAAATCCTCATTTTTTTAATTCCTAGTAACTGAACCTAGTTTTCAACCTAGACATGATGGATCCCATTGTATACAAAGGTTCATGTTAGTCTAGCATGCCGTTGTAAAATGAGAACGTTTGTATGTAGAGTCGAGCGTCCTAGGGACGTAAGTTTATTGTAGCGCCGTGTGTCTGTGTGAGTGTCACATCGGACGTTTGTCCCGATTTGTTTTACTGCTATAACACTTTCGCAACCGGACTAAAAATGGAACAACACACCAGAAACCGACAGAACTAGCTAGGCGTGTAGGTTCACACTACTGCCCGCCTAGCGGGCTCAGCCGGCATCTGAGCAAACATTACGAGTGCCCGCTAGGCGGGTTCTTGGTTGCGAACGTGTTAAACGATTCTACTCTGTGCCCGGAGTAGTCCATACCTGTAAAATGCATGGCGAGGTCGAGAATCAGATAATTTTCGCACCTAATATTGGCCGAAAGTTTGAAAATCCTTGTCAACATTTGTATGGGTAGTAATTTACGTCATATGACAACAGTACGAGACATGTGGCATCATTTAGAGCCTTATCACACTTGCGATTTGCAAGCGTATTTTGTATGAAGGCGTTGACGCAGCGTGTACGCCGCGACTGATAATTGTATAGAAAATACGCTCGCAAATCGCAAGTGTGATAAGGCTCTTAGCCCTTTAATTGTAGAGAGTAAACCTATGTCTGTCAGTCCTGAAGTGGCCGGAAGTATGTACTTGGCAGACGGTGCAAAAGGTGGCCGACTTAGGTGTATTGGGAGTGAGCTTACTGACTTTTAACTCAGCCCGCACCTGCACGGCGCACGGGGGCGGGGGTAGGATGACAACGGGGCGCGGACGGGGCGCGGGCGCCGGGCTGCGCCTCCCGCACGCCGCCCGCGCTCCGTTATCGTCTTATCGACCTTGATCGCGAATATCGCGATAATATCTGAGATAATTAGTGAGAGATGTATGTTTTCATCACACTTGCTCGAAAAGGGCTTCATAATGCGCAGACATACAGAGCTGTAATAGCCTGTGTTACGCCCACGGGCGTAATGGTTTTTTTCTTAAATTGTATCTGTCACTCATGCGGCAGTTACAAAGCAAAGAGGTTTTATATCAAATACGATGTCTGAAAACGTATTTATAAATAAATTTAAACTTAAAAAACTACTTAAACATGTTTAACTGAATTATTTACAGATTTATATGTAGTTATTTAGTGTCTATGTAAAATGTTTTAAGTGTTTTCGAATCGTGGCTGTATACCGAAGGGTCTTTGCCATACGCGCCTCACGTCAAATTCAACAAAATGGACAACTGACATGTTGCAGTTTTTATTACGATTTGTATTCATTTCATCTAAAATGTATTTGTTTCCTCGCAAATGTGATGAAAAACATTGTGTATAACACGGGCGTAAGACTATTGCAAACTCGAGTCATCAAAAGCCCTCCGCCTTCGGCGTCGGGCTTCTGATAGGCTCTTGTTCGCAATATTCCACTTACGCCCCTCGTTAAACAATGTGCTATTAATGTCCTGTTTTTAATGTGGGTGTAAATACATACCTGCGTTTTATGTCCCACAATAATTCCGGAGCATGATGCTTCTAGTTACGTAATATGTTTTTTGTATACTTCGTTTTATTTCGTTTTCACTTCATCTATTGGTATTCGGTTTAGCAGTTAGTTTCATAGTTTTTATGGTACAGTCAGCATCACATAGTTAGTAGCAGCCAAAGTAGCCAAATATATCGTAACACTTCCTTACTCGTATAGTAATAAAGACGTGTTCCGATATATTTGGCTACGTTGGGTGCTACTAAATATATGATGCTGACTGTACGGTCAGCGTCATATAGTTAGTAGCGGCCAGAGGAGCCAAATATATCGTAACACACGCTTATTCTTACAGTAATAAAGACGTGTATCGAAATATTTGGCTACCTTGGCTGCTATAACTATATGACGCTGACTGTACTTGCCGGTACGCAATACGCATTAGTTATGTAAGTAATGTAAGAATGTAATTTTTTTTTCTGTAAGTAGTTAGGCGGTTACCTCAAGATGGCGGATGCCATTAATTGTGTAAGATGTCTTTTTAAGTTTTTTATATTTCTTTTACAAGGTTTCGCCTGCGACTCTTGCGTGGGCCCGGGATAAAAACTATCCTAAGATATGTTAACCAGACTATAAATCTTCTTCGTGCAAAATTTCATCCGAATCGATTGAGCTGTTTAAGCGCGATTGAGTAACAAACATCCAAACATCCGTAATTTGTGTTTTTTTTTTTTCCTTTGTAATTTGTCCTTGTGTGCGATCGGGCGCCGTGTTTCACCCGCTTCCCCTAATGGCAATACGTTTCAATTTAGAGTGCAAATAAAAAATCAATTCAATCCGCGCTCATCCGGTGGAAAACCACCTTTAGCATCACGCTGAGTTGTTACCAATTAGTGATAAATATAATATGTGTATGGGGTGGGGTCCACCTTTTTTTTTTTTTTGGTCACGAATAAACACTTTTCCTTTCAACCCCCGACGCAAAGAGAGGGGTGTTATAAGTTTAACGTGTCCGTCTGTGTATCCGTGTATCTGTCTGTGGTGTCGTAGCTCCCAAACGGATGAACCAATTTTCCTTTAGTTTTGTTTGTCATAGATAATTTTATCCCGAGTGTTCTAAGCCATGTTCATGAAAATTTGTTCAGGGGTTTTTGAGATATTGGACTTTGAAATGAAAATGTCGGGGGTTTTTCAACTTTTCTAAGTTGTAGTTATTATTATTACTTTTTTCTTTCCGTCAGGCTAAACCAAAAGCCAAACAAGGGTAATAACAAAACCAACAATTCATCCTACACTCTACTCTAAAATTGCACAAATCACTTAAATATAAATATTATTAAAAGAAAAGCCTGTATAGGGCTTGGCAGTGGGTGATCCTATTGGTGTGAAGTTTTAAGTAAAACAAGGAAATATTTATAGCACTGATTATATTGATGCGTTGACTATTAAAGCTCAGTTTAATTACAACTATCAATCACCGGATTACTTTAATAACTTGAAATTAGAGATCGATACAAAAATATGGATGCTTACATGTTCGCTTTGAAAAGGGAAGAGGGACGAGTTGCCAGCATGCAAATCTCAGCTACCACATTATTAGCATACCAATAATACCATATGTAAAAATTAACACTTCCCCATATGCTTATAATGTTGTAACATGCTTAGGTATACATTAACAAATATATGTATCACTTGAAAAAGTTGAAAACTTTTAAACCTATACAATATGTTATCATTCCAAGCAAACCAGGCAAACAAGCTACATACATTATTAATTAACACCCAACAATATTACATTTCTGTATAAATTTGTTATGTTTGGTGGAACCTAGAGCTTTGGTAAAAACATCTGCTATCATCATATTATCGGTTTGCAAATGCTTAACAGATATACAATTATTCTTTACCAAATCTTTAACATAATGATATCTAAGATCGATATGTTTAGTACGCTTGTGACAGTACTCTTTTACTTCTAACAGCTTTTGGGCACTAAGGTTATCATTATATAAAGTTATAATTAAATTTACATTTTCCCACATTTCTGATATAAAATTCTTAATGAAACAGATATCTTTGCAAACATCGGACATCGCTAAGTATTCCGATTCTGTGGAAGAAAGAGCTATGCACCTTTGCTTCCTAGCCTCCCAATGGATGGTGTCATTGCCAAGTTTAATAATAAAGCCTGTATAAGACCTCCTATCTAATTGGTCATTAGCCCAATCTGCGTCGGCATATGCATCTAAATTACAATTGTCATTTTTTGTAAATAACAAACAATAATCAATTGTCCCTGCTAAATACCGAAGTATACGTTTAGCTGCTAACCAGTGACTTTGGTCAAAGCCATTATTAAATTGACACAATTGGCTACACGCAAAAGCAATATCTGGCCTTGTGCAAACACATAGGTACATTAGTGAGCCCATTAATTGCCTATAATGATAAAGATTTTCATCTAGACATTTCTCAGCTTTATGAAACTTACTGTTAGGCAACATGGGTGTGCACACGGCCTTACAATTTTGCATACCGAATTTAATTAACAATTTACGGATATATTCCGTTTGGTCAAGCTTTAACAATCCTTTTGATCTATCACGTGTAACATTAATACCTAGACAGCTTTTGAGACTACCCAAGTTTTTCACATTAAAGTTACTTTCCAAAAGCTGCAATAAATGTTTATAAATGGTACTATTTTTGCTATAAAAGACATAAAAGTCGTCCACATATAAAGCTATTATGACCAAATCATTTTGTGACCTACTTATGTACACACACGGTTCACATTTACTCTGTGTGAAGCCATTGGAAGAGAGCAAGTCATGAACTTTATCATTCCAAATTTTACTAGCTTGCTTTAATCCATAGATTCCTTTTAACAACATACATACTTTGTTTCGGTCATTGTCACCAAAGCCCGGAGGCTGATCCATATAGATGGTCTCCTCTAGGTTTCCATTAAGAAATGCTGTAGCAACATCTATGTGATCTATGTTTAAATCTAATTTATTTGCTAAGGAAAATAATACTCTCATGCTGTGCCTGACAACAGGTGAATATGTTTCAGAGTAATCGACCCCATAAACTTGTGTAAAGCCTCTGGCAACTAAACGGGCTTTGTACTTGTCAAAATTCCCTGAAGCGTCATGTTTAGTCTTATAGACCCATTTACACTTTATGACATTTGCTCCTGAAGGGCAATCTACTAATTTCCAAACATGATTAGATAGCATAGAATTATATTCATCCTGCATGGCCGCCTGCCACTGGTGACAGTTAGGGCCAGAGATGGCTTCCTCATAAGATTGTGGCTCAGTTACAGACATACTTTCAGCTATGAGGGAATAATCTATCTCATAGTCTTGGTACCTGGTAGGTAGTTTGGAGCGCGTGCTGCGTGTAGGGCGCGCATCGGCGAGTACAGGCGACAGGGGGCGACTCGCATCTTCCCCACCAACTGGCGACTGGTACGAAGACGTCAGACGCTCGAAGCGCGCGTCCGGCACCGGTGACTCAGCGGAGCCAAACTCGTTCTCGCTGCCCGTGCAGTATTTATCACCTCCTGAAATTTGAGATACATTTATGTTAGAATTGTTTAAAGTGATTTCATCACTGGGAGTAGAACTTATACTACTTTCATGACAAGAATTTAATTGATTAATATCATTGTTCACTTCAGCATTGCTAGAAGAATTATTATTAGATTCATTTAAATTTGTCAAATTATTAAAATTGTCATTACATGACCATTCATAAAATATAAATTCATCATTAAATAAATCATTATTTTTATTTTTTATGTCAATATCATTTAAAAAAATATTTTCTAAAAATGCTACGTTTCTAGAAAGAACAACTTTCTTTGGATTAAGGGGATCTGCCAATCTGAATCCTTTAGTAGTTTCACTGTAGCCTACAAAGACAAATTTTTTGCTTTTAGGATCCAGCTTTCGGCGACATTCACTAGGCACAAGAGAATAAGCAATGCAGCCAAAGACATGAAGATGGCTGAGGTCTGGCCTTGACCCAGTCCATACTTCCTCTGGTGTCAGTCCTGACAACGCAGATGTGGGGCTCCTATTTTTCAAATATACAGCAGTCATTATAGACTCACCCCAATATCTGTTGCAGAGACCTGCACCCTGCAGCATACATCTTGCTTTCTCAGCCAGAATGCGGTTCAAGCGTTCTGCGACACCAAGTTGTTGATGACAGTAGGGTACTATCTTATGGTGTACTATACCCTGCTTTTGCAAATAGGTAGCAAATTCTGAACTGCAATACTCACCACCCCCATCCGTACGCAGGCAAAGTATGGGCAAACCAGACTGTTTTTCGACTAGGGCCTTATATAAAAGAAAAGTCGACATTACCTCAGATTTTTGTCTTATTATGTATCCATGTGTTCTCCGAGAATAGTCATCGGTGAATGTGACGAGGTATCTCCCACCTCCCCAGCTGTCCTCCTGTATCGGACCCATCACATCCGAATGTACCAGTTCCAGGGGCTTAGTAGCACGCGAAGCCTCTCCCACTGGATAAGGCAGCGCACACATTTTTCCTTTTAGGCAGGATTCACACTGGAGCTCCTGCAAATTTTCCTGAAACACGACACCAGAAACACAACTTTTTAAGGTTTTTAAGCCACTAAGGCTCAAGTGTCCGGTCCTTCGATGCCAAAGTTCTACAGGCACCGATGAGGCAGCAACATTTGCACTCTGTTGCTCTTGTCTGGTCGCTTGACACAAGGGCATTGAAGAATGCTTCTTTTGGGAATTACCTGTACACATATTTCCTTTATCTAGAATAAAAAGACCACTATTTTGACTAGCCGTTGCCACTATATTGCCAGAAACTTGACATTCATTGTAAATAAAACAACCCCTTTTATCAAAGAGAACTGAAAACCCCTTTTTGACTAAGCAACTCACAGACAGAAGGTTCACAGAAAGATCAGGGACATATAAAACATTATTAATTTTGCTTACCAGCTTGTTGTTCAATAGAACAATGTCACCTTGACCATGGCATTCCAATTTTTCATTATTGGCAATTGATATCACACTTCTAGAGTCCTTAAAATTGTCCATATTATTATTACTATTTGACATATTTTGTGAGGCCCCCGAGTCCACGATCCAGTCTTCTGTCTTCGCCAAGAAGGCAGACGCGACTAAACTTTGTCCAATTTTGTTTGGATTCTTCTTGTCACGCTTCAACTTAAAACATTTTGACTTGATGTGTCCTCTTCGTTTGCAGTAATTGCACAACAAATTTGTGTTTTTATTATTAGAAAGAAAAGCACTGTTAGGGGCACTGTTGCCGTTGGATGCCCTCCGGAACTCTTCCTGCAGCAGTCTCGCTCGCACTAGTTCGCTAGAAAGTGTTGAAGTTATGCACGCAGTTTCCAAATTAGACACTAGGGCGTCGTATTCAGTCGGTAGACCACTCAGCAGTAATTCGGCGACCTCGGCGTCATCTATCACTTTGCCGATGTCAGCAAGCTGTTGTACAAGAGTCATTATTTCCTCAATGTACTCGCCCATGGTCGTAAACGAAGTTCTATGCAATTTGCGTAGAAGTAAAACACGTCTATACAGTCCGCGGTCTTCAAAAACCTTAGCAAGGTTGTCCCACGCCTCTCTTGCGGTTCGAGCATCGCGAACATACTGGTAACACGTCGATTTCACTGCTAAACAGATTCTAGCTAAAGCGCGTCGATCACGAGAACTGTTCTCGTCGTTGCCTTCAACACAGGCCCACAGGCCTTCAAGGGTTAAGACCATTTTCATCGTAAATTTCCAGTTGTTGTAATCCTCTGTACCATTCAATTTATCAATCGATAAATTAACGCTTTGTGTGTTTGATAACGTTGGAGCTGACACCAAAGACTACAATATACATACTGAGATAGACAGGCAACTCAGCCAAATTGAGAAGGCATTTTATGCTTGCGTACAAGCGCCATCTGTGCTGTGGCGGATAAAACTTTTCAAACGATAAAAAAAAAGAAGGAACTTCTCAATTCGGTCGTATTTTATTAATCAGTATTTTAAATGTTTGTAATAACTGTTGTGAAATGAAACGTAAAAATGAGGAATACACAGATTTATTTAAGTTATTAACAATACATTAGTAACTTCATGCATGGAAAGGAGCATATTATTAATATAAAGCAAGAAACATTAAAACGACACGCTCATCCAAAACCAAGGTCACTCGGTACTATATTTTCCTAGATATTTCTCAACAGACCGCCGCGCTCGGTCGACTAGCGGTGTCTATAGCCCTTCCAGGTCCTCCAGTAATAGATAAATGCACAAATCACAAACAAACTTCGTTAAATATTAAAATTTTAATTGGATTTATTGACGCAAATTATGTCAACATATTTCACGCAAAACGACATTATACTTATGTCAAGCAGACACAATGTTGTGTTACCATTATACAATATACTGTTCTCCTTGACGTGATATGATCTATTTGCCACCTCCTTCCTTGCCAACCTCTAATTTTACTCCTGCCTGCCATGTCATTGTCATTCAAAATTTCTCCGTGTATTATTTCAAATAATGTACAATTTTATGTTTATTAAAACCTGAATACTACAGGTTTTCTCATTATTTAACTCCTCATATTCATTTACGTAGCACGTATCAATCTCCCTACATCAAATAAAATATTTGAATGTAACAACACTGATATTTTAGTTCGCTACAGCAACAGCTACCTAGAAATGTGGCGAGTAGGTGGCATCACCGTTTTCAATCAAAATCTGGATTTGCAATAGGTTCTAAGTTTCCATAGCATGGCTGACACTGGTGCTTGCGCATGCGCCGGCTCGGCCGCTTGGCCGCCATTGCCGGGCGCGACGGGTTCACGACGATTCCCGTTGTTCCGACGGTTTTGTTCGTCATCACTCATTTCGCTTGTTTAAACTTTTAACTCACACCAATTTATATAATCAATCGCAGGCAGGGCCCATAGCCTATTAAAAGAAAAGCCTGTATAGGGCTTGGCAGTGGGTGATCCTATTGGTGTGAAGTTTTAAGTAAAACAAGGAAATATTTATAGCACTGATTATATTGATGCGTTGACTATTAAAGCTCAGTTTAATTACAACTATCAATCACCGGATTACTTTAATAACTTGAAATTAGAGATCGATACAAAAATATGGATGCTTACATGTTCGCTTTGAAAAGGGAAGAGGGACGAGTTGCCAGCATGCAAATCTCAGCTACCACATTATTAGCATACCAATAATACCATATGTAAAAATTAACAAATATAAAACCCAACTGTTGGCTCTAAGAAGAAAAAATAATGTTGCTTATTTGCCATTATTATTATTATTCTCTACCATTGCGTAAATGTAAGAAAAACATCATAACCTGGTTAAAATTGCTTAACTATAATTATTGATAGGTACAGAATTATTAGTAGGTACAATGATATATAACTAGATATTCAACCACTCATTAGTTAATAACAATCCTTTATGTCATGCCTTAAAATGTTCAATATAAACGAGTACACTTTAAAGTAGTATTAAGATATGAATACATTAAAATGATATTGAGGAAGAGGGGACCGGTCCTCCTGATACTGGTATATGGTTACTTAAAAGGAGGTCCCAAGCTTACGCGTTATAAACCTGTATTGTTAAACCTAATAAAATATTTTAATTTTTTTTTTTTTCATTTGTGTTGCATTGCTTTCCTTCCTATGGCAAATGAAAGAGAGGCAGCCACGCAGGCGGACACGCAACGCCAAGAGAAGCCAGCATGAGGTTGCGGCAAATAAATCATTACCTACCCAAATTAAGTTGGTTGTTGTATTTATTTTATTTATTTGTAAATATAATGTATCAACATAACAGTTACGCCATGGCGTTGGTAAACTTAAAGTAACATATTAAGTAAGTACACATACATTGCACAATTAGTAAAATGAAATCATAAAAACTGAGAGCAGTTACAATTTTTTTTTTTCACAAAACTAAAAGAGTAGGGCGAAGTTTGCTCCATTTACAGGCAAACAAGTCGCAATCTGGTGCAAAATAAATCAATTTATTTAGTAGCACTTGGGCATGGTCAACCGGTAAGTGGTTGTGCGCCACCGTGCGAGCCGCCTCCTCCGCCTCCGCGACTTGTTATAATCGATGTCGGCTAGTTTCAAGTTTTCTAAATGCGCCCAGTTTCCTTTTTTGAAGGTGAAGTTAGGTAGACTGTTCGTTATTTTGTTGAGAATCAACGCTTCAGTTTTAAATGAGTAATTGGAGTATAATGACTTGCAGGTCAGTTCTACTTTTCCTTTACAGTTGCCAGACAAGTCTCCAATTCCAGATACAGTTGCATTTAGTTTGTTTCTGGGCAGTTTTAGTAGTTGTGCTGCGTTCTGAGACAGCAAGTTCACTTGCGAACCCTGGTCTAAAAGAGCACGAAGCTTGATGAATGTTCCATCATGAGATTGAATTTGAAGTTGCACCGTGGTTAGTAGGACTTCCATATCCTTTGTAGCCAAGTGATGATTCGATGCTTGTTGAGTTGTAGTAGATGGATTAGGCTCGTAGGTATTTTTTCTATTATAAGAGTTAGTTATTTGTTTCTTCATTACGTTGTGCAACAATGAATGGTGTTTTAAGTTGCATTCCTTGCAAGTTTTATTAGATTTGCATTGTTTGTCGCCGTGACTGAACAAGCAATTTTTGCACACTTGCAGTTTCGCAACAGTGTAATTCCGCTGCGGTATGTCTAGGGCGATAAACTACTGACATTGCATCAACACGTGTGCCTCGTTGCAAAACGGACATTGACCATATTCAATTCAAATTCAATTCAAATTATTTAATTAAGACAATGTCCATAGTGTTAGTATACATTACATTTACTTATCCTAAGTTAGTTATATCTATCTCTATCTATCTACTTTGTCATGTCATAAAATAAAATAAAAGTAAAATTAAAATAAAATATCATACAATCTTATATACAGAGCCTCTCGCTTCCATATGCACCGAGTCCCAGTGTTTCCACAAAGCGCAGGCAGGAGTCTCCAGCACCAAGCGCACGAGGCTATTGGAGCTGTCACACACGCGGCGCATCAGGGAGGCAGTTCTGTTGCGTATTATAGCACTGAAGCAATCAGCACGTGCCTCCGCAAACATACCTGATGCGCTACAGAAGCGGGGCAGCCCCAACAGCATCCTGAACCCGTTATTATATTGAATGCGCAGGGCATTGAGCGCCTTCTTAGTATAATTTGTCCACAGGCTGCACGTGTAAAAGGTCTGACAAAATGCCTTAAACAGCGTTATTTTGACATTCCAATCACAACGCGCAAACCTGCGGGACAACATATTACACCGTACGGCCAATGCCCTGCGCTCCCTTTCTATGTCCACGTCATCATGGAGATTTTCGGTCACCCAATGTCCAAGGTACTTAAAGCGAGTCACTCTTCGGACAGGAGCTCCACACAAGAAAACGGAAGGAAGTGAGTCAAAGGCCTTGTTACCTGCTTTAAATACTAGCAGCTCGCTCTTACTAGTGTTGTACCTCAGACCATGAACGACCGCGTACTCTTCACACACCTTCAATAACTTTACGAGCGCACTGGTTGACGGGCACAGCAGCACCATATCGTCCGCATAGCCGTATGATATGTATTTGAGTTATTTTTGTAGAAGTTATAGTTAGTTTTCCTGACTGGGTAAGAAGCTTCCTTGTTGAAAGTTTTCACGGTTGCTGGTTTTTGCTGGATGGCGACTTCTTATTTAGAGCGTTTCATGGTTTCGTAAGCCATGAATTTACTCTCGAAAGAAGAGAAAGTCGTGCAATGCCGGAACTTCCCTATGATCTTGGAGGTCTCTTACATAGTCGGTATGCGTAGTGGCGTCCAGTTTCATTGTCATTAAATGTACAATAATCGGATCCCAAGTTGATGTACTCGTATCTAAGCCGATGTTTCTTAGTCTGCTTAGTGTAAGCGAAATTGGAAGCTTTATTCAAACAATGAGCTGATAACATCGACTATGGGTTGCATACTAAGTCGGGGTAGGTGAAATTCAAATGAAACAAACACAGTGATTGAATTACTTACTGGTTATATTGATTCCTTTACGTTGGTTAACATCACCATTAGCACACAGTATCAAAATCTATAACTTAGACTTATAATAACTTTATCTAGTTTACAGTAATACTCTTCTCCCTGGATAAAACAAGACTGACTGCGAAAAACCTCTCGTGGGACCCGGTCGCCACTGCAATGTCGTTACTTTTCCCGCCATTACTGTCGACCAATCAGAGAGCTGCAGCTAACACTTGACGGTCTCTGATTGGTCGAGTGCTCCAAACTGTCAGTCCTGCTTTAATCCCAGTTTTAAGTCAAAAAACATACTTATTAATATAAATTCAGGAATACCACTGCATATTAATTACATAATTTCTAACAGTCGGCCATCCGAAATAGATGTAACGACCTCGCACATCTTATCATTACTTCGTGGTTTTACAATTTATTTGATTAATTTAATAACACATCGGTATAAAACACAATCAACAATCTAGTTTACTTTATGGATTTGATTTAATGTTTTGTAAGTATGCATTATTTCATGGCATGTATGAGTAAACTAGTAATAATTATAACATGTAAAAATACACATATTCTTTTTATTTTTATTTTTGGCAGGCATTTCATGGCCTGAATTTTATTAACAAGCATCAGGCGTTATTTCATGACCTGTATTTATTCGCAATCGGGCATTATTTCATGGCCAGTGCGTGTGAAGAAATATACTTTAACAATAAGCAGGCGTTATTTCATGGCCTGTATTTATTCGCAATCGGGCATTATTTCATGGCCAGTGCGAGTGAAGTAATCTATATTTATTCGCAATCGGGCATTATTTCATGGCCAGTGCGAGTGAAGTAATCTACTTAAACAGCACAAGTAAATGGATTAAAGTTGATAATTATTCATTTATTAGTATTGTATTCGCAAAGATATGTATGTTCAATGGCAACCATTTCATTTGATCAATAATGTTGATAAATCGAATAGAAAATATTATGTAAATTTTATCATTTCACACAAATTAACCAGTAATAGCTTTTCCATCAAACTCATCATCCTCTCCGGAAGAAACATCGTGAGACCTAGCATAGTTTAACCAGGGCTTAATTTTATCTACCGCTACTACCGTGGAATAGCGTTTGTTACCCTTTTTCGTCATGGGGGTGTCTTCAATCTGATATCTATCAAAATCATATATTTTAGTTATCCTATAAGGACCTTGGAACTTAGGTATAAGCTTTCTACTATTTCCAGTAGCTGGAATTTGTCTCTCTACACGTACTAAGTCTCCTACATCGTACTTCTTAGGGCTACAACGTTTAGCATCATAGGTCAATTTTTGAGCTTCCTGTGAAACCTTAACGTGCGCATTTACATCCTCCCTAATTTCATCTATACTTTGACAATCGGTGCTAGTAATATCGGTAGCTAATTCGGCAAGGATGCGACTTTCACTCGTTCCTACTAGTCTAGTCCCAAATAGCGCCTCAGAGGGTGTGCGGTTAATTCCTTTATTGAACGTATTATTTAATCCCCATTGTACATCGGGCAAATGGTCGTCCCACTTGGTTTCAACTGTGCCAATGCATTTGGCTGTTAAAGCGTCTAGCAAAGTTTTATTGTAACGTTCCACTTGCCCGTTGGCTCTGGGTGTGGATACAGCGTTCAACACGTGTTTAATATTCCTATCGCACAAAAACTTCCTAAAGGACTCGCTAGTGAAAGATGTACCACGATCAGTAATGATACGCCGAGGGACGCTAAAAATCCCGAAATATTCACGGAATACGTTAATCGATGTTTGCGTCTTTGTGTTTCTAACAGGCTTCAAGTATACGTATTTGGTGTAAGAGTCTATTATGACCAGTATGTAAGAGTTTCCGCGCCGACTCTTAACAAAGGGGCCAACGTGGTCAGCGTGCACCGTATCAAATGGAGTATCCACCTTCTCAATTGGATGCAGATACCCCGGTTTCTTACCGCCACTTGATTTTGAATAAGCACATTCTAAACAGGAGGTAACATATTTAGTGATAAACCTTCTCATTTTTGGAAACCAGTAGGATGCTTTTATCTTTTCGAGGGTTTTGTCTACGCCAAAATGACCAATGTCGTCGTGGTTCTGTTTTACGACTTGCCAACGTACCCCCTTTGGGATCACCCATCGGTCGCCATCGGGAGTAACCCGAAAAAGTTTACTATTCTTTAATTTATAGTTGGACTTAATGTCAACAACATCGTCTAACTCTGGATCATTCAAAATACCAATAATCCTTTGAACCTCACTATCAGCAGTCTGGACAGTAGCCAGCCAGTCTAACTCCGATCCTAAGAATACATTCTGTGAACCCTGCACCGAGTCGGAAACAGGATTGCGGCTCAGAGCATCGACATGAGCCATCGTTTTACCTGGTCGATATTCTATGCAAAAAGTATACTCCTGCATTTGCTCCCACCATCTAGCAACGCGTGGCAACATGTCTCTTTTTAGGAAAGTAGCTCTTAATGAGTTACAATCAGTGACAATCTTGAAAATGATTCCTATCAAATACACTCTAAATTTGTGCAAAGAAGCCACCACAGCTAATGTTTCGAGATCATAAGAGGAATAATTTTGCTCCTCGGGGGTGGTCTGTCTACTGAAATACGCGACGGGTTTAAGTGCGCCTTCCTCATTTGACTGCAGCAAGATACCCGCGACTCCTATTTTGCATGCGTCGGTGTGTAACTCGGTGGTTGCTCGAGGGTCATATAAAGCTAAGGTCGGTTTTCGTGATAACTCACTTTGTAGTGTTCTGAACGCATTTTCCTGGTCAGCACCCCACAACCATTTAGCGTCCTTTTTTAATAGTTGGGTAAGAGGCTTAGCTATAACTGAAAAGTTCGGGACAAATCTTCGGAAAAAAACTAGCAAGGCCTAAAAATTGGCGGACATTGTGCTGATTTTCGGGAACTGGGAAACGTTCAACGGCTTCTATTTTTCTCGCCCCTGGACGTATCCCGTCCTTGGAAACTTCGAACCCCAGGTAATCTACTGTGCGACCAAAGAAAAAACACTTGGGGAGTTTCAGAGTAAGTCCAGCGCTAAGAAATAATTTTAAAACAGATCTCAACCGCGACATCCCTTGAACAATATCGATTGAAGGTATTATAACGTCGTCTAAGTATGCCAAAGCCTCTTTATGACGAGCCGAACCCAAGACTTGGTTCATTATACGCTGGAAAGTTGCAGGAGCGTTAGCAAGCCCAAAGGGCATCCGGTTAAACTCGTAATGCCCATCAGGCGTTACGAAACCGACTTTGTGTCTATCTTCCTCGCGTATAGGTATTTGGTAATACCCTGACGCCAGGTCCAGGGTTGTATAAAACTGATTACCCGCTAACACATCAAGTTGGTCGTCAATAAGAGGCATAGGATAGTTTTCCCTAACGGTCTTTTTATTAAGGGCCCTGAAATCGATACACAGGCGAAGCTCCCCAGTTTTTTTTTTTTTACAAGTACAATGGGGCTGGCATAAGGCGACGTTGAAGGACGTATGATGTTACTGTCCAACAGTTCCGAGATCATGTCCCTGACCTTTTCCTTTTCCGATGCGGCCAACCTGTAGGGCCTGTAAACTACAGGGTCATCATCTTGGAGCCGTATGGACATCTCTCCTATAGAGGTACTGCCTAATTCCGATAAATTAAAAGAAAAGCATGCTCTGTATTCATTCAACATTTTTAAAAGACTATCTTTGTCCTGAGATGAGAGGGTTTCGTCACATCTTAAATCAGCCTCAGTTATGCCAGCTATATCATTTTTAAGCGGAATGGAAATATTCATAACATTAAGACTACTTTCCTCCTGAGCTACACGACCACGCGCAATTAAAGACTGTTTCTTTAATAAACAGGGATTGTGGGGACAGCAAGTAGCCGCAATGTGACCTATCCCTCCGGCAGCCATCCGAAATACCCCAGCTACGACAGAATAACTCGTTCCGTTTTGAACCCTTAGTCCTCCTTCCACAAAAATATCACCTTCATAAACCGGGTCTGTACGTACCTTGATAAAGGTAGGACCGGAAATTTCTGAATCGCAAACGCAATTTAAATTAATCTTATTACTGATTGTCACTAATTGGTCAAGTTGTACTAATTCAAGGTGATTACTAGTCTTTTGTATAACGATGTGAGGCTGCTCTGTGTAGGTTTGTCCGATCAACAACTTAAAAGGCATAACATCATCAGGTACAATTAACAAGTCTACTTTAGCTTCAACGTCATCTATAACGATTTTTACCTCTCGCCTACCTATAGGTTGTACTACAGAGTTACCGAACCCTCTGAGTACAGGAAGATCACTAGTAATATCGATTTCAAAACACTTATCGTTATTTAGTCTCATAGCCTCCGAAACCCTAATCATAGAACATTCACTACCAAAATCAATAAAACAGTCTATGGGGGTGCCATTTACAAAGGCAGTTTTGTGATATTTTTCATTAGGATTTTGGACAGGGGTTTTAACCGGAGGTGAGTCATGAATGAGACCAGAATCATTAACTGCCGCGACACGCATTGTAGTCTTATCATTGGGTAATTTCGCGTAACACTGCTCGGTATCGTGACCTATTCTTGAGCATCTACCACATTTTTTTACAGGTTGTGTGCACTGTGATGTAAAGTGGCCATCTTTCTTACAATTAGAGCAACGCATAAGCCTTGAATTTGTACGTGCCTGACCTTCTGAAGCTCTTGGCGGTAAGTTCTTAACAAATTTACGTTCAGTATTTATCTTTATATTTCTAGAGTTACGTAAATAAGGTAGCAACTTATTGGGATCGTCATATTGTGCCGCTTCTGCACCGAGCCTAACTGATCGGTCATCAATTCCATGCAAAATGCATTCTACTGCGCGTTTGCCTACAATACCGCATCTATTTATCAAAGCTAATTTATCATAATAATAGTCTTCTAACGAATCAGTGAACCTAGCTCTCTTGGCTAACATGTCAGTGAGCATAGTGCCATAGTTTTCTTCCGATGGAAAAGCTAGTACAAGTTTTTCCTGCCATTCGGTCCATGAGAAAAGAACAGACGGTAGACCCTCGTACCATCGTTGTGCAATACCTTTTAATTTTGGTAACGCAAAGTGCACGATTTGTTTCTCGGTCCAGCCGTAAATACTGGCGCACTCGTTTACCTTATGCAACCACATAGTCATAGTCTGTTCCCTCTTACATGGATCGAATTCAGGGACCGTATTGTTCATGGAACCTAATTTTCCAAAAGTATTATGGTCACTGGTAAATATTTTTAAAGCCGAAACAAGCTCTGATATGTTAGTATTATTCAAGGGCTCACCGACATCTCTAGTACGATGATGCAAACTGGCTCTCGTGGGCGCCGGTGACACCGCTCGTTCGTGGTGACAATGTTCGCGGCTGCGATGACCGCTGGTATCCCGGCTGCGCGCCCGCTTGCTGCCCGCTGCATGGCTGCGCCGCCCACTGGCGGCCCGGCTGCGCGCCCGCTTGCTACCGGCTGCGTGGCTGCGCTGTCCGCTGGTGGTCCGGCTGCGCGCCGGCTGGCTGCCCGCAGCCTGGCTTCGCTGCCCGCCGGTGTCCCGGCTGCGCGTCCGCTGGCTGCCCGCTGCGTGGCTGCGCTGCCCGCTGGCGGCCCGGCTGCGCTCCGGCTGGCTGCCCGCTGTGTGGTTGCCCGCTGCGGGGCTACGCTGCCCGCCGGTGTCCCGGCTGCGCGTCCGCTGGCTGCCCGCTGCGTGGCTGCGCTGCCCGCTGGCGGCCCGGCTGCGCTCCGGCTGGCTGCCCGCTGTGTGGTTGCCCGCTGCGTGGCTACGCTGCCCGCCGGTGTCCCGGCTGCGCGTCCGCTGGCTGCCCGCTGCGTGGCTGCGCTGCCCGCTGGCGGCCCGGCTGCGCTCCGGCTGGCTGCCCGCTGTGTGGTTGCCCGTTGCGTGGCTACGCTGCCCGCCGGTGTCCCGGCTGCGCGTCCGCTGGCTGCCCGCTGCGTGGCTGCGCTGCCCGCTGGCGGCCCGGATGCGCTCCGGCTGGCTGCCCGTTGTGTGGTTGCCCGCTGCGTGGCTGCGCTGCCCGCTGGCGGCCCTGCTGCGCTCCGGCTGGCTGCCCGCTGTGTGGCTGCCCGCTGCGTGGCTGCCCACTGCGTGGCTGCCCACTGCGTGGCTGCTCTGGCCGCTGATAACCCGGCTCTGCGACCGTTGACTGCGCCTTATGCTCCGCCGGCGCTGGTCTTGATCTGGAGAACAGCGGCTGATGCGCCCCCGCGATTGCCGACTGGAGCGACTGCGCGAGCGCCGAGCCGTCCGGCTGCCCGCCCGGCGCCTGGCCGTGCTGCGCGACCGTCCGTGACTTGACGCCTCTCTCGTGGGAGTATAAAGTACCCTGCCACGACTTAAGTCTTCCATTCTATCCTGAAACGTATAATTTGTTCGCGAAAGTCACTGATGACGTGAACAAATACAGTACACTGGAACGTACTAACTACATGTTACACTTACTAAAGCTATTAAGCAAGACAAGAACTAAATCTAAGCTAAGTATATATGCTGTTGTTTTACTTTTTACCGAAATAAATTATTTATTATATTCAATATAGATTCATGCAAAACTTAGTTTTATTAACCAATCCACAATCCACAACGGCTACATATTACACTGTATTAATAGTTACCAACTTGATAAAGAACAATATTATACTTTAACCAATCAGCTACGTCATTTAAACTATGTACCCAGGATATACAAAAAGAGGTCTAATTGTGAAGCCAATCATATTAGATGCTTATAAGCGACGCACTCAGTGGGTATGTTTTCGTTTAATTTTTTTAGTAACAATCATTAGATGCACAAATAAATTTGAAATTGAATACGCAATCTCATGTTCCTTATTTTGAACCATGGTATTTACATTATTATGAAATTCTGGCTATTGAAAGATTCTTACCGCGGTGATCACAATTAACATCTTTTGATGATAAATTACCACACCACTAACAAACTAAACGGAAAAAAAAAACTTTTCATGGGCATAACGGTTTTTTTTTTTTTTTTTTTTTACAAAAGGGGAATAGAATATAATAATGAGTTTCTTATGTACTTTCAGGCCTTGGATTTATCCCACTTCTGAGATGTAAGCGAAATTGGAAGCTTTATTCAAACAATGAGCTGATAACATCGACTATGGGTTGCATACTAAGTCGGGGTAGGTGAAATTCAAATGAAACAAACACAGTGATTGAATTACTTACTGGTTATATTGATTCCTTTACGTTGGTTAACATCACCATTAGCACACAGTATCAAAATCTATAACTTAGACTTATAATAACTTTATCTAGTTTACAGTAATACTCTTCTCCCTGGATAAAACAAGACTGACTGCGAAAAACCTCTCGTGGGACCCGGTCGCCACTGCAATGTCGTTACTTTTCCCGCCATTACTGTCGACCAATCAGAGAGCTGCAGCTAACACTTGACGGTCTCTGATTGGTCGAGTGCTCCAAACTGTCAGTCCTGCTTTAATCCCAGTTTTAAGTCAAAAAACATACTTATTAATATAAATTCAGGAATACCACTGCATATTAATTACATAATTTCTAACATTAGACACTCAGTTATGACGTCATGCATTCTTTTGAGATTGTAGGCGTCCGGTGGCTGAATAGTAGGTAAATTCAGCATAGTGTTCATGAAAGAAGTAAATTGCAGGCGTCGATTGTCGTACCTTTGGTTCAAAATGTCCCAGCATGAGTTGTAATTTTCGCCGTTGATAGTTAGATGCTGGACTAATCTCTCTGCCTCGCCTCGAAGCTTAGTCTTGAGATGCTGCATTTTTTGTGCTTTGTTTATCGTTGGGTTGTTATGGACGGTTTCTATGAAAAGATCCTTAAAAGAAATCCATTGGTTGTAGTTGCCTGCAAATTCGGGAATCTCAATCCTAGGTGCTGATCGCTAGTAGTGTGCAGTTGACCAAATCTTGCTGTTAAGTTCTTTTCGCATACGGTCGTACTTGTTCTCGATGTCTACGAACATGTTGTAGTAAGTTTCGTGCGATCCTTTAAGTACGCCATCTATTTCCCAGTGTAGTTTATAGATGTCTGACCATTTTGATTTCAATATGTTGAGATTATCCTCTAGTTCCCATTTTTCATTGCTAGAGACAGTGTCGATTTTGGACATCGCACGATCAATTGCTTTGAAGTTACATTCTTGTTTATTTAGTAGCACGATGACGTCGTCGTTCCCTTCGTCGTCCAGTAGTCCCGTCAGGTCGAATTTGATTGAACTCTTCACTGAACTTTCAGTTAGTTTATGCATTAATAATAGCATATCCGACTTGGTGTTTTCATACATGGCCTTATATAGTTTTGCCGTATATGTCTTCCAGGAAGTAGTTGATGCTTTTGTCCTCGATTTCCTCTTCAAGGACTGCATGTTGGTTTTCGAAGTCCGCCCAAAGGGCGTCAACAGTTGAAAGCCGCTTGTTTAAGTAGTCATGAGATTTTCTTGCTGCGGAGTCTTTCTTGTAGTTTACACATAAAGTTTTGATTTTTTCAAAGCAGTTTTGGTGCTGTTGAAGCCGTCCAGCCATGTTGAGGTAAGTTGGATAGTGGACACGTTAGTTAAAGTTGAGCCTGGAGTTCGTTTACAGTTGAGTTTAACGTTAGTTTAACGTTTATAAGTTGCACATCAGTTGAGTTTGATGCAAGTTAATTTAAAGTTTGAGTTTGACGGCAGTTCAGTTGTGTCAAGTTACTTAAAAGTTGTAGTTATGTACCGTAACTCTGGAAGCCTCTGCCATAGATATCCGACGATAGTTCTTGATCTCCGCTGGTTAAGTTGCGTCCCGGCACCCTTCTTCAGTCTTCTAAGTCCGGACCGGGATGGCCGCGCAGTGGTCTTATTCGGCCACACTAGTTCGCACAGGTAAACAGTGCCCCTGCACTCTAAACACGATAGGTGGTGCGCCTTCTCAATTTATTGGTGGAACCCGCTTGTGGGAAGCCAGCAAACCGAATCGCTATCGCAATAAAGTCACAGAAAACACCACATACTTGTTTACGTTCGAAGGACCATTATGTATGAGCCAGTTAGCCCAGACATTTGTTGTTGTGTTGGAGTGCGTTGTACTTACTTAGTACTTAGGATTAGTAGGATTTAGTGTTTATTCACTGCCTTAAATAACTTACCATTGCCGTGTTCTTTGAACGGAACCTCATGTTCAAAAATTGGTAGTAAGTCACTACAAAATTGTAAAATATATAGATTAAGATATTTTCTCATATTTCAGTTACAGGCGAGAAATTTGGCCCATGGCTGTTGCTGACGAAGTCGGACGACGGGAAACGAATGAAGTTCACTAGCTATGCATATTTAGACAAGTGGGGAAGTCTAACCTGCTATCAGAAAAAAGGTTAAAAATATATATTTCAATTATTCGGAGTAAGGAAGTAAACATCAAGACCAGATAAACGTATAACTGTACTGAAGGAGAAGGTTTTTTCTATTGAAGATAACATCAATTCTACACACTCTATTGAGACAATTACTTGTACATGCATTTTTTTGTTGTTTTAGAATAGAAATCTACTAAAAAACCGAGAAAATATCCTTTCAGTTGTCCAACTCAGCTTAAGTGGTCGCCCACCGGCACATTAAATTAGGTGGTCGCTAACCGGCGAAACGACATTGTGCTGGATGTAAGGAACAATATTGCTAAGGAACCTTGTATCTACGATGAAAAGAAAATGCCGTATTTCTTAGTTTTATTCCTATATATATATCCTATAGTAGGAAATGGATCTTCCCGTACAAACAGTACTTACTGCAGTGATAATAACATAAAAGTAACACTCACAATAACACGTAATTTTATTATGTTACTAAATATCCCGGAACATATATGTATAGGCTAGGGAACACACATTCGTAACTAGGCGTTTAAATATAAAAGACGTAGAATTTGTACGTTACACCTCTAAATATAAATCGCGCCCGAAATTATTATTCCTTTTTCGGCACATTCCTTTATATATTCCGTTTTCGGCATATTCTTGTCTCGGCACATTCCGTTTTCGGCATAAATCATTATATACAATAAACTAGCGACCATACATTTAGTAATGGATTACGACAGTAGTGCGACACCGAATAGTAGAACGGTGTTGGTACGACGACGAGCGAAGCGAGGAGGAGTGTTAGGTGTACTGCGACCCTACAGCGCGAGCCTGCCGCGGCAGCGGCCGGCGAAGCGCCAAAACCGAAAATGTGTTATTTCACTTCCTCATATTAAATGTTCGGCCTCAGAGCTGCCGATAGCTACGTGAAATCCTCAGTCATGAGTCAGCACGTGCGGTGATTTCATACCATTTTCACACCACACTCAAGTTGAAGATCCTAGCCGCTGCAATGCACGAAGTTACTTTTCTTCTCGTTACTCTTAACTCCTCCTGAAATCAACAAAGAGTCCGCAAGTAGCTCCTGGAATTGCATCCATAAGCTACAGTGCATAGGCAAATCAAATGTTTGTTTAACACTACCGCTGTAATAAATCACTTCAATGTGTAGTTACGTTGTTTTCAGACAAAAGTGTATCTCTTGGGATGATTCGGCAAGAAAATGAGTACAGCTATGTGAAGATCACGTTACAGAAGACTCTTGAGCCATCCGACAACGGCTCCGTAGTGTACTGCACCAAGCAAGACCAAAAATGGGGAACAGCCAGTTCCACTCATATTCAGGTTAAATTCGAAAGACAAATTGAAGCTTTGGGTAAGTTGCCGATGCATCCTTAGTGTAAGGTATCCACCAGAGCTGTGCGGGGCGCGCGAGGAAAACATCCACCAATTCATATCATCACCTATTCCTCGCACAGCCTCTGGTGAACCCTTAATGTTTGTTCACACAAATTAGGCTCCTACATAAACCTCACACAAGATAATGAAAATGTTTCCAGTTGTTCTCGCATTTTGTTCGCGTGTCAAATATGTAAGTTAATTACAGCTCCAATTATAACATGGACGTTGGACGTCTCCTATTACTGCATAAATAAGCCTTTAGAAGGAGGATTAGAAGGAAGCCAGCAAATTCGAAAAGAGACGTGTCAACTGATTATTGGATGTGAACACAGATAACCGGTTTTTTGTGTTGTTTTTGTTCATATTGTTTGTTGGGTCAATGTAGAGTTTGCATTTATTGGGGTTACAATGTATAATGATTTTTTTTTTATTTTTTTTTTTCTCTAGACGGAATATGGAGGGGAGGTGAAAATAAAAATTGTTGCCAGGTATTCGATTGAGGCAGGTATCAGATCAGACCCCGTATCATGTTTGGCCTTATCACGCGATAAGTGACAAGATAGGAGCGTCTTCGTCTCGTTCTATCGAACGGTTTCAGCCAGTGACGGACGCTCCATCCTGTCACTTATCGTGTGATAAGGCTGACCATGATACGGGGTCAGGCAACAGTAGCTTCAATCAGCGGCACAGCGACCAATAAAAATTTTTTTCGTATTTTTTTCTCTATTTTTGCCCCAGTCCAAGTTGGCTCAGTTCGGGTTGCATGGGGCGGATCCACAAGCTTCGGAAGATTAAATACCGCGAGCCATCCGGTTGCCTATTGGACACTGAAACTACGCGTCATTGATTTAATTTCCTTTCATTTTATTTCATTTATTCAGGCACCTAATAAACTTACAGTGCGGGTCACCAAGAAGTTTACATGCTATAAAACAAAAACAATTCAAGCTTTTACGAACAAGATTAATTTACAAAAATGTCAATCATTGTACATAAATAATAAATAAATATTAGGGGACAATCTTACACAAATCGACCTAGTCCCATAGTAAGCTCAGTAAGGCTTGTGTTATGGGTACTAGACGACGATTATATAATTCATAATTCATTTATTGCATACATTAGGGTGGGTTCACACATGAACCCTGTTAGGGCACAGCAAGTATTTCTTAAAATTAAAGCTACTTCTAGTCGAATTATACTCCAGGCAAAATAGGGTCAGCTAGTATGGCGAAATGGAAATAATTTATAATAGCTTTTTTTTTCTGCGTAACAGATAATTTATAATTGTATTAATAACGACGAGACTAAATCCGACAAAATATTTGTGATTTAGATATTTTAATAAATAATTGAAAATTTATAAATTCCTGTAAAATCGGAAAAAAAAATTAACTCATTTTTTATTCTTTGTTTTGATAAATTAATATTTCCTCTATAAGTTTGATGATAAATCAGGCAAAAAATGTTTCCGAATATTACATTTCTATTTAGTAGATCCCTAACGTTTTATTCATTTACCATATTTCCGTGTCCAAAAATAATAATTGGCTGTAGGTTCCTACATTCTTTGATGAATGTAGTGGACACAAACATTAGAAACGAATCGCACACTAAACAACAACGGAGGGTGGATTTTAGGGGTTAAATGCTGTTTAACTATTTAAAAAAATGCAAATTGATCAGTTACTTTTGGGATTTTCATTATAAGCTATTTTTCATCGAATAATGTACGAATCCCCTTATAAAATCGGTTGCAAGTAATGTTATTACAAACACCTGTTAAAATAGGTTTAAAAATGCCGCGCGCGAGCCGCAGAGCTAACGTGATTGGCCGGCCGCCCGCTCGCCGCGTAGGTACTACATACTAGGTAGGTAGGTAGGTACCGCACGAATCGCAGCGATTCGCGAAACTATCTAACGCGTCTAAGATCTAGTTGTTGATAGTAGTTAGTTAAATTTTAATATACTCGTTGTGAAACGAATTATGAAAATATTTAAGTATTTTTATTTATTTATCAATGAGTGACACTGACGAGCGTGGGATGAAGATACCTATGCAATTTAACTTTGAACTTTGACGTAGGTAGTGAAAGTTGGAAAAAGGGACTTCAAAGATTGTGCACACGTGTATATTATGTAGTTTGTGATAGACTTTTTAAGACTAGAGGAAGATGCTTGCTTTGTTTACATTAATTTCTTTTTTGGTTCAGTTTTATTTATATATTTCGTCTTTATTGCACTAAGGACAACTTATCGTACAAGAGGCGGACTTAATGCCGTAAGCATTCTCTACCAGTCAACCTTTGCGCAAAGCAGACAGATTGTGGGCGTGTAGTAATTGTAATAGAGCAAAATTCGTTAAAATAGTAAACTAGAGAGATTTATACCCTTACCTATTATTTGATTTTTATTATGCCCAATATTACACGTTAGATAATATACAGGGTGAAAAAATCTATGGAACCTGAAGGGAAACCCTTAAGACAGCTCATTCTCTCGCTCTCATTATCATGAATTAAACACTATTTAAATTTAATTTACCTACTTTTAGCCCGAATTACATTTGAATTACAATTTACTATCGCAATCACTAAAATTTATTGACCGAATATCTTTTGTCCGAAAACTTTTCGTATTTTTATGACTTCTCCGAATATACAATTCATTACTTTTACATTTACCATTTGATGTTATCCAAATGTGTCAGTTGTCCGAAAAACTTTTACCACTACAGTCTTTTGAGCTTTGTTACAACTTTTGTTTCATAGCCAATTTTTGACTTATCCAGCATTACTTTCCGCATTTCATACGTTTAGTCAAATGTTCATTTTGAATGAAATTCAAAGTAGTTTTACAGAGACTAAGGCAGGTCGGTGTAGGTACGACGACGAGCGAAGCGAGGAGGAGTTTTAGGTGAACTGCGAGTTTGCGACCCTACATCGCGCGAGCCGAGCGAGCGTAGCGTGCCGTGGCAGCGGCCGGCGAAGCGCCAGAACCGAACACTTTTTTACTACTTAATATTTACATATGTACTGTATAAGTAAGGGTCAGGTCGGAAGAAATAACTTGATAAACCAAATGTTGTAATTATTTAGTATCGATTTATTTAAAGAACACCCTGCCTAGAGATGGTGTTTACCCAACCTACCCAGAGTTACCCATTTCATCCCAAACGTCGTCTTGTGAAGCATTTTTGCAAAATATAATGAAACTTCTTACGTCATAGTCATATAGGAATGTGTAAACGTAAACGTTGTTCTCATTGAGATTTTCTTACTTGGTTACTTGCTAAATATGCAAACAATATAGGCTCATCTTTCCCTGGCCAGACTATACGTGTGTTATTTTGAATAATAGTACATTACTGCAGAGGCAGTGAAGTAAGGGATTGCTGGACTAGTCCAGGCAATGAACTGACAACTTGTATGGAAAAAATGTCAATTTTGGAAATAATTTATAATAGCTTATTTTTTATGTATAACGGATATATTATCAACTAAATAGTTACCCAGCGACAAAATCCGACAAAATTTCAGACATCGAAAAAATGATAAGTTCTTCTAAAAAGTCAGTAAAAATTTAATAAATGTTTTTGTCTTAATTTTGGGTCATTTACATTTGCTCTATAATATTCAAGATAAATCGTACAAAAAAAGATAATGCATGCTTCATTGAAATCTACATAATTACTTCCGAGTGGAAAGTTTGTCGGATTCTTGACCAAATCATCTTAGAATAACATTTTCAAATGAAATCAACAAAAAAAACGCTATTATAAAAAACGCTAAATTAATGTTTTTCAAAACCGTATTTTGCCTGGAGTAGACGAGATTGGGGTAAACCGGATACAACGAGTCCAGCAATCCATGTTCCGGCCGAGGATTGTATAGTGCGTTTCTCAAACGATGTGAGGAAATATTAAAATAAAAATAAATACAAGGTAATTAATTAAATAATAGGTAATTTGCTGCCTTTTTATTTTTTAAACATGCCATTTAAACAAGCCGTTCGAGCACTATGTTTAACCGCACATAGGTATAGTACCATCGTTTTTTTTTATGTCACAAGTTTGCTTACAGAACAGAGTCTAGTGGTGGTTGGCAGTATGTAATTTTTCCTTTGTCAGTTTAATATTAGTAAGCAAATTTAAAAAGTTAGATTAGCGGACAATAATGGTTTTACTTAGGGTTACTTTTCTCAGTCCAGTTCCATAGGAAACAATTCACAGCCGTTACTAGTGTTAGCAAATTGGTGGGAACTGGCGAGAATAACCATCGAATACCAAAACCAAATGGTACTCAAGTATTGCATTTTTATCGAGTCGATACACGCGTAACGTAGCTGAAAATCGAATTTACCAGTCAGGGATATTAATATTTGTACCATAAAAGTTTGTTTGTAAGGATAAAAACTGACATAGAGGCGTACACAGATATTTATGCCCTTTTTTTGTACATATATTAATGCCTGACTTTAAATTTTCACCAAGATTAGTTTAGTTTAGTTTAGTTTATTTAATCTCATTATATAAATTTCACATAAGTACAGGTTATCTTATATTAGTTTTCATATAGTGATCGTTTACAAAAATACGCAATTTACTATTTGATTATATTATACACAATGGAAAACATGTCAATTTAAGATTAAATAAATAATAATGAAAAATATTAATACGGTCATACCTAGATACAGGTAGGTACTATTCATTGCAATAGCCTTAATATATAAAAATAAATCATGTCGTAAAAAATAATTATGAATAATACAAATTGCAGTACAAGTGGTACACTAGACAGCATAAGTGCATGGTCAAGTCGCAAACTGTTTCCCTTGACGCGCTTGCTAACGCCATCTATGTGCACGACGTGTAATATCATTATAGATGTAAATGTAAACCTCAGAGGATCGGCATAGTTTCACTAGATGGCGCTGTTAACACAGATGGAAACAAAAACTAATTCCTCATCTTGGATATAATTATATTTTTCTTGGGTTATTATTTTTCCTATATTATACTGTCAAGTAATCTTGCCAACGCATTATCGATCGATAATGGCGGTATTATGACGCAATTTGGAATGTGCTTTCTATTTATGTGCTACCTTTGTGCATTTATTTTTCTTGCGATGTTTCCGATTCACTACTAGTGAATATCCAAACAATTCCAAAAACACTTCTTTCCCAACATTTTTTTCGTTGGGTGCGGGATTTGAACCCGCGACTCTAAAGCTAGGTCGACAGTTACTTGCCTCGTTAGCCACTCGACCATCGGTTCAATTGACTAGGCAGTCGAAATTCATCATAAGTTTATTTTGCTGCTCAGATATTAATCCATTACGACTATGATTAGTATAATAATCGATGAGGGTAGACGAATGATTCAAAACTACCATACTTATTCGTTTTTATCACAAAGATGTTACATGTTCGTTCGTAGACCTACTTCAGCTGTGTTATTCATATTTTTTTTGGATATCATGAATATTAAAACTAGTTTTCTATGTAATATTGATCTAGTTAAAAGGTCGCAAATATTTGAGATATATAAAGAAGCTACAGAAACTGATCTAAACGTAAGTCGTTATTTTTACATGTTTGTGATATAATTATCTACTATAAGTAACTACTACTTAACTATCATACATTTTTCTGATGATTTATTTACGTATAATATTGTTGCAGCTAAAAAAAGGTTGAGCAAAAGGAAACGTCTCTGCTACACCGACAAAGAACGGCCACCAGCCATGGTAATGGACTACAAAGAAAATGATTTTGAATCGACAAGGCATTTCGTTGATTTATTGCACACAAGTGTGGACTGTTCGAGGTGTCTCCATAAAGAGGAGGGTTTATACTATCATGGGCATGCTGTTAAACCCTTGCTTACAGAGAAGCACATAAAACAGCAATTTGATACAATTTGGACACTGGACTAAATGTCATGTTTAGTGACGAGAAGTGAGAAGTGTTTAAATCTATTCAAAAGGACAATATAAGTTCACGTTCAGTGATCACGTAGTGCCTAACATGGAATCTGGTGGTATACCTAACTGTGAACATGTAAGGTTTGAAGAAAGACAGACCGGGTTATATATAAACAAGTGACAAAAGTAACATATGAGTAGGATATTGTTTTCATCATGCTTTTTTAACCCTATAGATACTATTAGTAATAGATGTGTTAAGTTAAGGAAAATTATTATTAAACAACATAATCATGTTAATTAACGAGATCGAGTGACATAGATAACCGTGGAATCCTACCATTATAATCTATGAAATATATGGTCGTCTAGTATCAATAATAAAAGCCTTAGTGAACTGTAAGATTGTCCCGTATTTTTATATTATTTTAAATGTCATTAACACAAATGGCGGGTTTATTTACTTACTTAAAAGCTTACTTATAGATTTGGCTAACACCAGAATGCGTTCGCCTGATATATATGTTATCATAACCCGGTCTGAAATTATTAATAAAATTGTCAATAGGTTTTATTTTTATTGGGGTAAAGCTTCAATCTTTTTCCGATTTTCGGAAATGAAACTTAAGCTACATATAACCTCGATAACATGTTAGAAAGTGGCTAATTCACTAATACTATTAACAAAAACTTCTGTTAACAGTGTTGCTGCTAACGGAAGGCCAGAAAACAAGGTTGTAATTTGGCCTATGATATGGCTGTCTGAAGTGAAGAGTGAAAAAGTGAAGTGAATTAAATCCAGTCAACAGGGCCATTTAAGTTTATAGTGTTATAATAATACGCGCCGTCATAATGGTCGCGTAGTTCCTAATATAGAAAAAGTGCAGATGCTGTCGGTCAAAGAGTACGGATTACGTTAAGATTTATATATTCTATAAACCGGGTTATCCTAAATAAATTAAATATATATATATTGTTTCAGTAGGTAATAGGTATTAATATGCCGTTTGCTTTCTTTTTTATATTCCTTTACTATTTAAAATGTGATATTTCATAAGATCAAACAAGTGTAAGTAACGGTGAAAGACCAAATAAAATTATTATGATTATTTTCAAATCAATAACACAATAATTCATGGTTTGAACGCTCACATATAGGTATAGATATACTATGGCAATTAACACCTTAATGCGTTCTGCTGATTTGAATGTTAGATAACCCGGTTGTAAGTTAATATTGTCAATATTATATTTATTGGGGTGAAGCTTCAATCTTTTTCCAATTATGGAAATGAAACTTAAGCTATTACCTCAATAAAAATGTTACAAAGTTGCTAGGTAACTATTATTATGTAGTATTATAAAATTGCTTTAACAGAACTGTAGTGAACAAAATAAACATATTGAAACATAAAATGCTGTTTTAATTATTTAAGTTATGAATATATAATTTTCTTTATGACTAATATTTGTATATAAAGCACTTTCATCTATAGGAATAGAACAAATATAAAAAGATACAAAAACATAAACCTCCCATTACCTGGGATTCGAACCTCGACAGTTCTAGGCCGCTGAGCCTAGAGAACATGTCTTAATCCATTGAGCTATCTCAACATTATAGGTAATGGTGGAAATATAGCATTCAAATACCAGTGGTATCGCACTTAAATACAGCTATTATAAATTAGCATTTACCAGCCTTGTTAATAGTTATACTAATATGAGAATATTTCTGGTGATAACAAACAGGTGTCAATTTATAGGTATTTAATGTGCCTAGTAATGTGCTTATTTTCTGCGGTATGTCTAAATAGTAGCGCCAACAACGCCATCTAGTTTAATTATTGCGCACCACGTGCAACTATGTGAGCAGCAGACGTCAAACGATGCAAGCGAAACTGAGCCGTAAGGTGTCCATGCATTATTGCAGCCGATAGTACATATCAATAACCTTAAAAGATTTAGTAATGTCAACTCTTAATACCTACTAATAAATAATAAAAACTAATATGTCAAAAAATAAAATTAGCAAATTCACAATTATATTACTAGTCTATTTCTTAATTTCTATGAATTCTTTTACGGAGTAGAATGACTTCTTCAATAAGTGGTTTTTAAGTTTGCGTTTAAATGTTCCGTCGCAGCACTCGGTCTTTATCTCATCGGGCAGGTGCTCATAATACGTTGGTCCAATGATACGCGGATTTCTTTCGTGCAGAACTGTGCGACGCGGCACCGTCCGAAGTTTTCCCGTGCTGCGGAGGCACTTGCCCATAACTTCCACTCGCTTAAACTCAGCTAGATGTCTCCGCGTGAACATAATGATCTCGTAGAGGTAGTGGGAGTAGTGTGTCATAATCCTGTGTTCCACAAACAACTCTTTGCACGACTGTCGCTGATTCAAGTCGCTGGTTCAATTAAACATATGATTAGTAAAAATAAACCAAATTAGCCCAAACTACCTACAATAGACGGACAGACAGACAGACAGACAGCGGAGCCTTAGTAATAGGGTCCCGTTTTTACCCTTTGGGTAAAACAATATCACAGATTTGAGTAGGGCAGGCAGTGTCTTTCTGCCTTTACGTGGTGCACGCCACTGATGTTATGGATTTACGGTGGTTTTCTTTCAGGGCCCATAGGTTTTTCCACTCTGTATAGCTATAGCAGCTAAGCAGTATTTTAGCAGCGTGTTCTTTCTTACCCATTCCAATAATTAAGTACCTACTTCCGTTACTACAATGATGTGCAGATGGATCTTGTACTACAAACTCACAGACGACTTAACCTAGGTTAAGTGGTCTGTGTACTACCTACGCAGATTAAGTGGGAAATTAACTACTTTAAGTAGGAAATCACCTGTTAAAATTGTCGTCACTGTTTTATAATGATGACATTTATTAGTAAATAATTATGAAGCATTGAGACACCAAACATAGAAATGTACTAAATTCTTGGCATGTTTTCACTAAAATATGTTTATAAATTTCATTAATTGTTAGCGCGTTTCCCGCTTACGCCATTATTACACCGTGAATAGTCGCATTCTCCTACTAGTACATCGTCGAAGACGATATAAATGATTACAAATAATCTGCGTAGGTAATGTAGGTATCTATCTACTTCGCGTCACAGAAAAGGACTCGTTGCGTGCCGCCGTTGCGAGCGAATGTGATCGTTAACACACGCGGAAAGAGCTCAAGTTCAATTGTAGAATTAAACAGGACTATTCAAATGTGTATTATGCTTTACATAAACCTTTTTTCTGTAGGATTCGTGTACTACTTTAATAATCTATATAGTTAAATTAAATTTGGACACAATTTGGTCCTATAAATATATTTACCGATAGTTTATTGGAGTAAATGTATTTATATGCAATTCTAAACAAAAATCTATACGATTTTTAGCAAAATAGGTTCATCAATTATTTTTATGAGAATCAAATCAAAGTACTACTTATTACAATTTTTTTCTACCAACTTCTGTCACCTGTCACCCAAGCCATGCATTTTGTTAATATATTGATTTTACATGTAAAAAAAATGTCGGATTTCATTGTTTACAGGTTAAAGACAATAATATTGTTGTGTTGACGATTATAGACAACTATTATTAATTTTAATTAATAAAATCGGCGTATATTTGACAGTATTTTTTTATACCTACTTTCGGGTCGAAAGTTTGTAAGATTCGTAAATAGAGTATCTTAAAATATGTATTTATGACGGAGAAAAAAAACTCAGGCTATTATAAATTAATGTTTGGCGAAACCGTATTTTGCCTGGAGTATTAAAGCTACTACTACACACACATGCATTAAATTGATATAAATACTTAAATACATAGAAAACTTCCATGACTCAGAAACAAATATTCATGCTCATCACACAAATATTTGCCCTTACCGGGATTCGAACCCAGGACCTTCAGCTTCGTAGGCAGCGTCACTACCCACTAGGCTAACCGGTTGACATTCATAAGAATAAAAATCTAGACATCAATAGGCTTCCCATCTTTTTCGAAGAAATTTAAGTCCTAGAAAAATTATTCGATATTGGAGTTAGAAAAGGGCTTCATTGCAACCCAAAGATCAGTGTGTGTATTCTTATATTCTTATTAAGTTAACCCGTTTTACATTAAAAAATCATATCAAATTTACCTTATCGCTAAAGGACAATATAGCTGAAATGTCTGGATTGTGTTAAGTCTTTATAACTATATAGACATGAATGCTAAATGCCTCTTTGGCAAAACGTCTGGATCTTAGAACGTAACAATTTAAAATGATCTAGCAGCAAAACATCTTTATCTTCGAATGTCTTTATTTCTTAATAGACACAAATGCTAAATGGTTCAGTAGCAACACGTTTGTATCTTAGAACGTCTTAATTACTTAACAGACATGAACGCTATGTTGACAATTTAAAATGATCTAGCAGCAAAACATCTTTATTTTCGAATGTCTTTATTTCTTAATAGACAAAAATGCTAAATGGTTCGGTAGCAACAAGTTTGTATCTTAGAACGTCTTAATTACTAAACAGACATGAACGCTATGTTGACAATTTAAAATGATCTAGCAGCAAAACATCTTTATCTTCGAATGTCTTTATTTCTTAATAGACACAAATGCTAAATGGTTCGGTAGGAACACGTTTGTATCTTAGAACGTCTTAATTACTAAACAGACATGAACGCTATGTTGACAATTTTAAATAATCTAGCAGCAAAATATCTTTATCTTCGAATGTCTTTATTTCTTAATAGACACAAATGCTAAATGGTTCAGTAGCAACACGTTTGTATATTAGAACGTCTTAATTACTAGACAGACATGAACGCTATGTTGACAATTTAAAATGATCTAGCAGCGAAACATCTTTATCTTCGAATGTCTTTATTTCTTAATAGACACAAATGCTAAATGGTTCGGTAGCAACACGTTTGTATCTTAGAACGTCTTAATTACTAAACAGACATGAACGCTATGTTGACAATTTAAAATGATCTAGCAGCAAAACATCTTTATCTTCGAATGTCTTTATTTCTTAACAGACACAAATGCTAAATGGTTCGGTAGCAACACTTTTGTATCTTAGAACGTCTTAATTACTTAACAGACATGAACGCTATGTTGACAATTTAAAATGATCTAGCAGCAAAACATCTTTATCTTCGAATGTCTTTATTTCTTAATAGACACAAATGCTAAATGGTTCGGTAGCAACTACGTTTGTATCTTAGAACGTCTTAATTACTTAACAGACATGACCGCTATGTTGACAATTTAAAATGATCTAGCAGCAAAACATCTTTATCTTCGAATGTCTTTATTTCTTAATAGACACAAATGCTAAATGGTTCGGTAGCAACTACGTTTGTATCTTAGAACGTCTTAATTACTTAACAGACATGAACGCTATGTTGACAATTTAAAATGATCTAGCAGCAAAACATCTTTATCTTCGAATGTCTTTATTTCTTAATAGACACAAATGCTAAATGGTTCGGTAGCAACACGTTTGTATCTTAGAACGTCTTAATTACTTAACAGACATGAACGCTATGTTGACAATTTAAAATGATCAAGCAGCAAAACATCTTTATCTTCGAATGTCTTTATTTCTTAATAGACACAAATGCTAAATGGTTCGGTAGCAACTACGTTTGTATCTTAGAACGTCTTAATTACTTAACAGACATGAACGCTATGTTGACAATTTAAAATGATCTAGCAGCAAAACATCTTTATTTTCGAATGTCTTTATTTCTTAATAGACAAAAATGCTAAATGGTTCGGTAGCAACACGTTTGTATCTTAGAACGTCTTAATTACTAAACAGACATGAACGCTATGTTGACAATTTAAAATGATCTAGCAGCAAAACATCTTTATCTTCGAATGTCTTTATTTCTTAATAGACACAAATGCTAAATGGTTCAGTAGCAACACGTTTGTATCTTAGAACGTCTTAATTACTTAACAGACATGAACGCTATGTTGACAATTTAAAATGATCTAGCAGCAAAACATCTTTATTTTCGAATGTCTTTATTTCTTAATAGACAAAAATGCTAAATGGTTCGGTAGCAACACGTTTGTATCTTAGAACGTCTTAATTACTAAACAGACATGAACGCTATGTTGACAATTTAAAATGATCTAGCAGCAAAACATCTTTATCTTCGAATGTCTTTATTTCTTAATAGACACAAATGCTAAATGGTTCGGTAGGAACACGTTTGTATCTTAGAACGTCTTAATTACTAAACAGACATGAACGCTATGTTGACAATTTTAAATAATCTAGCAGCAAAATATCTTTATCTTCGAATGTCTTTATTTCTTAATAGACACAAATGCTAAATGGTTCAGTAGCAACACGTTTGTATATTAGAACGTCTTAATTACTAGACAGACATGAACGCTATGTTGACAATTTAAAATGATCTAGCAGCGAAACATCTTTATCTTCGAATGTCTTTATTTCTTAATAGACACAAATGCTAAATGGTTCGGTAGCAACACGTTTGTATCTTAGAACGTCTTAATTACTAAACAGACATGAACGCTATGTTGACAATTTAAAATGATCTAGCAGCAAAACATCTTTATCTTCGAATGTCTTTATTTCTTAACAGACACAAATGCTAAATGGTTCGGTAGCAACACTTTTGTATCTTAGAACGTCTTAATTACTTAACAGACATGAACGCTATGTTGACAATTTAAAATGATCTAGCAGCAAAACATCTTTATCTTCGAATGTCTTTATTTCTTAATAGACACAAATGCTAAATGGTTCGGTAGCAACTACGTTTGTATCTTAGAACGTCTTAATTACTTAACAGACATGACCGCTATGTTGACAATTTAAAATGATCTAGCAGCAAAACATCTTTATCTTCGAATGTCTTTATTTCTTAATAGACACAAATGCTAAATGGTTCGGTAGCAACTACGTTTGTATCTTAGAACGTCTTAATTACTTAACAGACATGAACGCTATGTTGACAATTTAAAATGATCTAGCAGCAAAACATCTTTATCTTCGAATGTCTTTATTTCTTAATAGACACAAATGCTAAATGGTTCGGTAGCAACACGTTTGTATCTTAGAACGTCTTAATTACTTAACAGACATGAACGCTATGTTGACAATTTAAAATGATCAAGCAGCAAAACATCTTTATCTTCGAATGTCTTTATTTCTTAATAGACACAAATGCTAAATGGTTCGGTAGCAACTACGTTTGTATCTTAGAACGTCTTAATTACTTAACAGACATGAACGCTATGTTGACAATTTAAAATGATCTAGCAGCAAAACATCTTTATCTTCGAATGTCTTTATTTCTTAATAGACACAAATGCTAAATGGTTCGGTAGCAACTACGTTTGTATCTTAGAACGTCTTAATTACTTAACAGACATGAACGCTATGTTGACAATTTAAAATGATCTAGCAGCAAAACATCTTTATCTTCGAATGTCTTTATTTCTTAATAGACACAAATGCTAAATGGTTCGGTAGCAACTACGTTTGTATCTTAGAACGTCTTCATTACTTAACAGACATGAACGCTATGTTGAGTTTATCTTGGTAGGGAGAATACGGAAAAGCTTCAACTTGTATCAATATCTAATTTATTCGGATCACATTTTATAATTATTACACTTGAATACGATTGTGAATACAAAACAGCAGCTATGGCAACGGTGGAACCATAGACAATACAATATAAATATCTCATCACGCTAAACAGTCAAGAAGCAAAAAGTATGGATTGTGTAATGTTTTTATTGCTAAATGGAATAAACGCCAAACGACCCATTAGCAAAACGTCTGGATTTCAAATGTTATTTATGTCACTTGACACTAGGGTGCCCTTACGAATATTTTGCAATATTATAAAATTTGGAATAATTAGTATGTAATCGATTATCGTCGCAGCTGAATTGACAATATGCTGACTGTGTATTTAAATTTTATGTCATCTAGCTGAAATGATCATTTAACGATAAGGTCAATTTGATAGGGACCCATCATATTAACTATACGATACGGATTAAAGTGAGTCATGTAACTAAAATAAATATCGTAATTATTAGCTTATAGTTTCCTCGCATGGACATGCGTCTGATAAGGAAATTTTTTAATAATTCCTTGCTGATTGCCATATTTCCCGTTAATATGTTACCTGGCTGGTGATACCTACTCTAATGTTGTTCATTTATATACCACTTGTGGCCTAACAAATACTTTGAATCTACGCAGCAACCATTTTATACTCCCAACGTTTCTTTTCAAGGCGCTTTCAATCAAATGTGCGACACATTTGATTGAAAACGCCCTTCATTTCATTTCATTTCATTTATTATTGCATAATGTTGTTAACAAAGGTCTTATCAATACATTAGAATCCAATACATGAACCATGTTAGGGTACAGCAATATACCTAATCTTATAGCTTACGAGTAACATGCATCCATACAATTACTACCTAACATTCGTAATAAGGTGAGTCGGGGCAAGAGTGTCATACTTTTTTTTAAAGTTAGATTCAAATAGTGTTTGTGATCTTATTATTGCATTAATTCGTATAATAAAGCGATAACATAGAAGTAAATTTTATATATTTTTAATTGAAACCCTTATCAAGCAAAGAACCTTTTAAAACATGCACTTTTTTGTAAAAAAATAAAAATCGGCATGACTGTTCCTCTTGCCCCATGACTGGGGTAAGAGTATCGTACGTACCTAACTTGAACTAGGTTAGCTCCAGTGGATTTACGTATTTAGTAACACAGTTGGTAGACGCTGTCAAGATAATGAATACCTTAATAAGTTGAAAAACTCTTCAAAATTCTGAGAAACTGCGTTTATACATATTCTGGGGCAAGAGTGTCATAGTAAGTGTTATCAGGGGTGACAAACCACCTAACACTTAAATACAAAAAATAATGCTTTGAATTTTTTAATTCACTTTTAAAACTATACTATTTACGAGTACCTATAGGTATTATATTACAGTAGCATTAAGTATTAATGCCACTCGTGATTACTTTCGTCTTTAACCAATAAAAATCTTTATTTTGTTTTTGTTATAAATATACCAATTTACCGCATTTTATCAGGTGACAAGAACTGAGGCGTTTTTTTTTGTTTTGTACGTAATTGTAATTGTGTTACGATATGGTTGATTATTTATGTTTTTGAGTGCTTGAACCCAACATCCGCATCCTCAAATGTCGAAAAACCGCATACGCAGTACGCACATGCCTGAATTAAACAGTATTTGTAATAAAAATGACAATTTATAAAAGGTTTGACCGCCCTGACATGGGGTAAGAGTAGCTTATGACTCTCTTCCCCCGGACTGAACTGGCACTCTTGCCCCACTTAAATAATTTGAGGTTAAAATTTTATTGGCTTGATAAAAACTTTTAATCGATAGGAATTACAGAAAATAACGATGTAACATAAGAAATAAACTATAAATATTCGACTCACTAACAAACAAATCCGAATGAACAGCCATAAATCACACAAAACCACTTTTGAATTATACACGTGCACTTCCACTTATCACAAGTCGTAGCCAGTCAAAATAAACCGCGTTTTGTTTCAATATGGCGTGTGAAAGAGACATCTATGATATGATGATTGAACGAACACGCCTGTCTGTTTTACCGACGGTACAAAAAGGCGCTCAATTCAATAGAATTAGCTGGAGAAGCTTTTGACCCTCTTCCCCCGATGTCACTCTTGCCCCGACTCACCTTAAATATATTTAAATTTTATTTCATTTTGTACGCAAGTAGGAATATCTTTAGAATTACATTAGAAACGGAACAAAAGATAATTAGTTATAAAGATATGTGCATTATTACTATTAGGCTAGAAACATTCCATCAATGATCGAGCTTTTAAAAATTCATCTGTTATGTTGATAAATTGTATTTACAAATAAATAAATAAATCTATTGAATCATCATCCTCCTCCTAGCGTTGTTCCCGGTTGTGCCCTAAAGGAGCCCGAGGGCCGCTTTGACACCTAATCCCAAGATTTGGCATAGGCACTAGTTTTACGAAAAAATAGATTAGATTAGACCGGTTTCCTCACGAAAACGCCCTTGAATTCAAGGGCGTTTTCGTGAGGAAACCGGTGAGATGATATTCGAATTGGTGTGACACTCAATGGATTCTTCACTTCACAGAGATCGTTGTTTGCTTTTGAGTCTGCTCTGCGGGCCTAATATGTATTTTTTGTCACTTATCGTTTTAATAGTCCGTCCGTCAATAGAAATACATCATCTGTAGAGATTTCAACTGTCTAACTATCATGGTTCATGAGGTACAGCCTGGTGACAGACGGACAGACTGACAGACGGAGAGCGGAGTCTTTGTAATAGGGCCCTGTTTTATCCTCTGGGTACGGAACCCTAAAAAACGCAGTCTTCATAGGCCCGTAGGCATTTCATATAAATGTTTTGTAAAAAGTTCCTTCGCCTAACCTTGAGGTGTGTGCATTATTTTCGATTATTTTTTTATTACTTTCACAGGCAAGCCACGGACCTCAGTGGACCCATGGTGGGACCCACGGGTGTGGCCGGAGACGTTCGTAGACGACGACAAGCCGTTCGTCGAGTTTACTTGCGGAGCGTATTTAAAGTCGCAAGAAACGCTAAGCTGGCATATAGGTACGTAGTGCTAACTTGGCAGATCAAATAAATCACAAGTGTACAAACAGTTCTTCTATTTAAATTATTATACATGTATATAATTATTGAAATACGAACATAATTTAAAATACAAAGAAACAACAATAATATTAAAACAACAAAACGAATAAATAAAGAGAAAAATCTACACTAAAACTATAAGAGAAAACACCATCTAAAAGGTCCGCCTGCGGTTAGGGTTCCCAATACGCTGGCCGCGTTACCTCTTTGTATGGCCAGAGAAATTTTCTGCTCGAGGTACCCTGCTGAGCCGCGACGACAGAACCCTTTAAGGTGTCTCCACTGCGGGCGCCGCAAACTCGTAGTCTTTTAATAAATACGAATATTTCCGGCGCCTGAGAACCAAGGCCTAGTCAGCTGCACAACCGGCAAGGGAGCGGGTCGCCTGGATCTGAAACTAAGCGAATGTCGCGACAAGCGTAGCGTCCCACACCAGAGACCTACCCTGACTCCTTCCACGGCACCAAAGTGCTATCGTCACTTGCTATATCCACGGGTTCTAGGGTCGCGGGTACAGCGACGGTTCTTCCATATTTTAATTGCTACCAGATGTGTGAATTTCTCCTGCTATCAATCTTTCATCTTAAGTTTAGCGATGCGGAGGGCTATATCGGTTACCTTGATTCTGCTGCGGATAGCCTCATTTCTGATACGATCGCGCAGAGAAACTCCCAACATAGCCCTGTCCATTGCTGTTGAAAACTGGATCGACATGCGCACGGGAGGAGCCGCGCGGGCGGCGGACACAGCGCGACGTCGCTTTGGGCTTGAAATCTCTAAACTTCATAATACCTTATTCACTAATACCTCTAATTTTCTAATTACCATGGGCTCATAATACCTAAAATTTCAAATTGTCTCATTCTTAAAATGGACGAAATTCATTATGACTTTGACCTAAAACGTTTCTCTAAATACCTAAAAATTGAAATGCACAATTCCTGCAAATACCGAATGATAGAAATGAAAAAATATTAAAATAACTGAAAACACCTAAATGGCAAAATGCCTATTTTTTTTCACGAGTGGTTATTAAAGAGAATGATTTGATATTGATATTATGACTTTAGTATAGTTCCTCTTCAACGTGCCAACTGTAGAGTTTGTGCCAAAAGATTACCGTCGCGGCAGAAAAAGGAAAATTCATCTGGGTGGGCTAGGCTCGTAGAGCACTTTCTCGAAATGTAGGTATTTTGAGCTTTGGTTGTTTTAAGCATATGTTGTTTTGCCATGAAAATGTTTTGAGTTTAGGCATTATGAGACTCAACTATTTTGAAATTCGGCCAAATGAAGGTTCCGGTGTTTTAAGAAAAAAAATTAGGCATTCTGCAATTTAGGTGTTATGAGATCAAGAAGTTTTGAGATCTGGGAATATTGATAAAGAGATACAATGCAATTTAGTGGTTATAAGCCCAAAGCGCGACGTCACCGTGGCGGAGGGCAGGGCGACACGCGAGCGACACTCGGCTTCACGGACCCCACCGGCAATGTGGGTTATCCGCTTAAACAAATTTTCTTCGTAGTTAGGTCATCTTTACAGATTCATAATGTGCGGCATCAATGAGACCTGGTCTACGAGATCTTTCCTCTTGTGCCCATAAAACAACCGTTTTTCGCTCTAACAACTGTATTCGTAAATACAATAAGAACAATGTTAGATACGAGTATGTAGTAAGGTATAATATACATAGATAATCTTTGCGGAAGATCACATATCGACCTAGTCCCAAACTAAGCAAAGCTTGTACTATGGGTACTAGACGACGATAAACATACTTCTTCTTCTCTCTTCTGCTTATTAACACATTCATTGCCCACAATCGCTACGCGCTACGCATAATCCCGTGGTTTTCCTCGTATGTAGCGGAAAGCGACTACGACAGTCTGACGCATATGTGTCGTCATGGGCCCTGAATGGGTTAAGAGCTAAGCTCTTGTCGGTGTAGCTCAAAGTAGGCTATCTACTCTGATCCCAGGCAACCTCTTTGACATCTCGATACGAACATCAATTCTTTTTTTGAGCTGCTCTATGTAGTTTATTATAGGTCTTCCTCTTCCTCGCTTCCCCTCTATCTTCTCATGTCGACGAACTTGTCATGTCGTATGAGGTGCCTTAACATCATCCCTCCTCTCGGTTTGCCTCACTCTTTTCAGATCTTCTTCATTGGTTACCCTCTCTCTCTAGCTAATTTTCTCCATTCGGCTCTAACACCACATCTCGAACGCTTCTAATATCATCATGTTTCACTTCCGTACAATGCTATGCTCCATATGTATGATTTAATCGATTTTATCTTCGTTTTTTTTGATATTTTATAAAGTTAATATGTTTCTTGCTTTGGAAAGCTAATTTTGCCATTGCTATTCTGGACTTTATATCTGGTGTGCATCTGTAGTCTGCGGTGATAAGGCCTCCTAAATATCTGAAAGATTTTACTTTTTCGACTGTGGATCCGTTTAAAGAGATTGGTGTGAAGGGTGGATTTTCTTTTTTATATGCTATCAGAATTTTGGTTTTGCTGGCATTAATTTTAAGCGAAAATTCTTTAAAGACTCAATTTAAACATACTTACTTATAAATATAAAATAAATACTTAAATACATGACTCAGGATTCGAACCAAGGACCTCTTGCTTCGTAGGTAGGCTCACTACCAACTAGGCTAAAGCGGTCGTCCGTCGATCACGTCGGCATTTATTAAGTTCTTCTATGCTTTAGACAGCAACTTGAGTAATCCTACCAGATAAGAAAACCAAGGAGACCATCGACACGAAAAGAAGACGAACTAATTGAATTAACGGATTTCAATTTTTTATTGTTTCAGAGAAAAATGTTCATCAAGATCTCTCAATAATACAGCAACTAAGCAATGGATATAGAAAGCTCAAGGTGTTGTGGCCACTTGAGTCACTGAAAAATAAATCAGTATATTGCCGCAAAGGAAACGAAACAGTCACAGAAAGCAAGTCAATTCCCATAACGTTCAAGAAAAACAACTATCCTAATAGTAAGTACCTACAGTAGCTTAACTACTTACACCGATCATTCACTCGGTCACGAAAACGTTAGCGACCTTTACACATAAAGTTCGGAGTGCGGATCTGGGACTGCGTTCCGAACCGTGGATAGTACCGTCGTTCCGTCCGTCGGTTGTTTCTTACCACGGATCAAACTGTCATGCGCTAATTACGATCTAATGTGGCCACGGTTTAGAAGTTTAGATGGTGGTTTTTTTTTTTGACCTTTTTCAGGTTATTAACTATGGAGGTGGCGAGTTTGCAAAAAGAGGCTATTGTACTTTCTTTACGAATGATTTCCTGCAGGTTATATGGTTCTATATGGAGATTATGACAGGTGATTTCGTGGTTAAATCTCGGGTTTGTGAATTTCGGGCAGTCTTTTAAAAGGTGGTCGACGGATTGTGAGGTGCTTCCATCGCACGGGCAGAGGTCATCGGTGGTTATCTTGAAGCGGTATAGGTATAGGATTTGTGGTAGCCGTGTCCTGTGAGAATTTGGGTAAGATGGAATGAGATAATGGTCTTGTTTCGTAGATCTTGAATGTGCTGCAAAGTCGGTAGCCAGTTTTTTAGGTGTGATCCAGTGGTAGATGTTTGGTAGAAGTTGCTGCTTGATTCCATGGTGTGAGTTTTACAAAGTCTTTTTATATAGGATATGGGGTATAGTTTGAAGTCGGGTTGCTTTATGAAGGGTGGCTGCAGTGTTCGCTTCTTTGTCCGCCTCCTCGTTTCCTGGTATTCCAGCATGCGCTTTGATCGAGCAGAATTCTATGGTTCCATTTATTTGAATGTTTTGAATTGAGTGATGAATATTGTTAATAGTATTGTTGTTAGTATTGTTGGTGCTGCTCCTATTGGTTATTTCTTGCAGTGCTGACATGGAGTCGGAGAAGATTATGGCGTTAGTTATTTCGAGTTGGATGCACCACTCGCAAGCAGCTTCTATCGCTACGCATTCGGCTTGGAAGACGGAGCAGCACTTGTGAAGCTTTCTTCGTTTTATTGTTGTTTTCCCATCCGGATGATATACGACGAAGGCTGCTCCCACCGCACTGTCATGCTTACTTCCGTCTGTATAAATTCGATGCTTACCTATATAAATATTGCTCGTGATCGCTAATATTTTGTATTTTATTGATGACAATAGAAATTCTACTAGACGGGTGTAGAAGTTTGGCAGGAGATATCCGAGTATCCAGCGTGAAGTGTGTAGCCAGGTGTTTGCTGAGTCCGGTACGTTTGGTTTTTTTCGATTTCAGCAACTTCAATAACTTTAAGTTGGAGTGGTGTTAGGTCAGCTAATGCGATGGAGGCAATGGTAGGTAGCGTACGGAAGCCTCGCACAATTTTTATAGCAAATCTTCTTTGAAGGCTAAGTAGAGCGTTAGTAACTTTTTTGTATTTCAGGGCGCTACTCCTAACTTCTGCAGCATACGTTATCGTTGGTTCGATTACGTGCTTATACACTCAGAGGCAATGAAAACGGGTCACTTTGTAAAAGTAATCCATGGGAAGTGACCCGTTTTCATTGCCTCTGAGTGTATATGATAGCGACATTTTCAGAGTGTATTCCCCAAGTGGGCCGGATGATTTTGCAGAGTTTCCCATAGGTTTTATGTGCCTTTTTGATGATATAATCGCAATGATTGATAAAATTGAAATTTTGATCGATTACTACACCAAGAAGTTTGAGGTTGTTTGAGAATATGAGCGGGGTGTTGTCCATTATAATGACACAGGTTTTGGCTTTTGGAGTGCAGGTGAGTGGTGAGAGTGATCATCTGTGTCTTCTGTGGTCCAAATTTTAGGTAATTATCGATGCCCCAGTTGGAGATGCTCTGTAGAATGCGATTTGCGTTAGATTGTAGATCATTTGTTAGCGGTGCAAATGAGGAGAATGTCGTCTGCATAAGCTTGCATGAAATTGCCGTCCGGAAGTTCCATATCTAGGAGGCTATCCATAATTAGGTTCCATATAATTGGTCCCAGTACTGAGCCCTGTACACAGCCTCGATTTTGTGTTTTGGTGGCAGTGGCATCGGCGTAGTTTAATTGTATTTTACGGTCTTGTACGTAGCTTTGGAGAACGTGGTATATATTCACGGGGCATTGAATATGTTGCAGCCTGCTGAATAATGCAGGCCACCATGCATGGTCGAAAGCGCCTTGGATATCCAGTGAAATTGCGACTACCATCTTTTTTTCAGTTAGATGGTGGTTAAATCTGTGATTTCTGCCTGCCCGCAGTCCGAACTGTGCGTGTAAACGATTTTTGGAGTTTGGATCGCGGTTTTGGACTGGCGCGTGGAATGTGATCATTTACAAAAGTTTTTTCCTCGGCTCAGATTTAACATAGATGGGTCCCTGTTTAGTCGTTGCATTTGCTGGATTTATAGTTGGTTTCAACCGAAAACTAACTCGGAGTAAAATCATTAAAATTAGTAATAGCTTCCACGCTCCACACCGCCATTGCTTTTTGTGTTTATACGAGATGCGCGCGTAAAACTTTTGTGATATGCGTACCTACGCGTTGACGACACGCCATGCGTCGCGTGCATTTAGACGTACTCTTCGGAACGAGGGTTGGAATGGCGCGAGGCGTTTCCCGCGGTCCGAACTTATGTGTAAAGGCCGCTAATATCTCAAGTCAGTACTTGACCCCAGCCCAGCCAGTGCTTGAGCCCAGTGGCTAAAATAACAAGAAATGGGCTAAAAAAACCTTAAGCGCTTAAGATATTGCGGGTTACCGAGGTATTTATACTGCGTTTTATCTATCAAACCCCGCAATGTTTAGTTAAACTTGCCTGCAATTTCTTGCATGTGAAATTTGCGCGTTAGGCTCGAAAATTTCTTACGCCCTGATATTAGATTATTTTCTACAGAGGATGTCCCGTTAATGGAAACTTGCCTTAAACTGAAAACTGGGCTGTTTTTCGCTACGTGCTAATGTGGCTCACCCCGCCGGTCACCCGCCACAAAACTAGACCTCTACCTACGCTTAGTTACTATACGCATCGCGGTGTCAAGAAATATTTGTGGGTGAACGTTGAGGTATAGGGGCTTGTCCATAAATTACGTCATAGAGGGTTCATTTCAAGGAATAACCCGCCTAATAAAATGACTATCGTTATCCAGTGGCCAGACCCCCCCCCCCCCCCCCGCCCCCCTGTTTTTAAATGACGTAAAATATGGACAGCCCCTAGAGGGGCTATTAAAAAGTCAAAACTTACCGTAAAATTACCACCATAGCAGATAGATAAAACAGTTAATTCGGCATTTTGCAACATACAGCAAACAACAAATAAAAAAAACCGGTCAAGTGCGAGTCTGACTCGCGCACCGAGGGTTCCGTTTAAACTATCAATTAACTCAAGGTAAAGTAAATTTCCCAATATTTGTTAAATAACTTATTTTAACACAACAGAATTCAATTTCATACATCGAATAGCTTTTACACCAAGACCAGCGAACTACCAAGACAATTAAATCGCGAATGATTTTTTTTTGACCTGCTATTGAAATATACCCGTCTCAACCCTGAGGTGTGGAGGGGGGAAAGGATAGAAAGACGAGCGTACTTGAAAGCGGTTATAATGTAACTGTCAACACATTACTCCCTCCGTCTCAATCTTATATCTATACATACGTTTATACTACATACTACACATACATGCTGCACACCTCACCTAGGGGGTGCTTTTTTTTAAAAAAAGAATGTTTACATTTTTTTTTGAAATATACTTATTATTAAACACAAAATGTAGTTTGATTCAACATCAAGTTATCCACACATATATTATTTAAGTAACAAAAAGCTTAGTCCTATTTTTATGGACAAGATCGATCTTACCATCTATATCTAATTTTACATTTACTCCATCATCCTCGATGACTTTAAAAGGTCCTTTGAAAAGGTTATCAAACTTTCTTCCGGTCTCCGCCTTTACTAAAACCAAATCATCCTTTTTATAAGTCATTGAGTTTGTTAACTTATCATAATAGTTTTTACGTAACTTTTTAGTTCTTAACAAGTTTTCTTTCGCATCTTTATGTGCTAATTGTAGTCTATATTTTAATTCTAAAGCATAGTTATCGGGATTATATAATGGTTCTACAGTACTTTTTAGATTACTAGGGGTGGTACATTGTTTTCCGAAAACCAATTCAAAAGGCGAATACTTAGTAGCTGTGTTTACGGTTGTGTTATATGAAAAACACCAGAAAGGTAACCAGTGACCCCACGTGTCTGGGTGACCGTCACACTGGACTCTCATAAAAGCTGCTAGGTGTTTGTGCATATTTTCTAAGGAACCTATTGATTGATGGTGATATGCGGTTGAATTAAACTTACTTATCTCTAACAACTTACACACTTCGTCCATAGTTGCTGACATAAACTCGGCCCCGCGATCCGTTGCTATCGCTCCCGGGATGCCGTATCTTAATATAAAATTACTTACTAGAGCTCTTGCTACACTAATTGCATCCTTACTCTGCAAGGGATAGGCTTCTATGTACTTAGTTAGCTCGCATTGTAGCGTTAGGATGTACTTATTACCTTCTGTGTCGGTGTCGAGTGGTCCGACTATATCTAAATATATTTTCTCGAAGGCTGTCGACGCTGTAGTCGTAATAACCATCGGTTGTCTGACGTTTCTGGAATACTTCGTTACTTGACACTTAGTGCATTTCTTCACGAAGTTAGTAACATCACTTTCTAAACCTGGCCAGTAGTATTTAGACTTAATGTTACTTACCATTCTGCGAACTCCTGCGTGTCCGCTTGTAGGTAGTAAATGGTAGTCATTCATGATTACTAGTCTTTCGTCTCTGTCAGTTATTCTGCTTATTTTTCCTAGGATTTTTAATCTTGGGCCGGACCAAGTTTTATTTATTTTTATCTCATCTGCGAGAGACCTTATAAACAACGCGTTTCTGTCATCTTTTATTATACATAATTCCTCTATATTTATTTCTTTACAAAAATCACTTAACATATTCGCAAATACGACTCGCGTGAATTGTGACATATAGTTAAGGTTAATATAAAGTACCAACTTTTCTTTGACATACGCAAAACATTGTTTTTCTCTTGTTATCATTTTATTTTTTCTTAATTTTTTCAACTCATCTTCTGATCCAAACATCATTTCTACAGAATTGTTAGGTTTTCTTAATATCTCCGCGATTCTTGGTTGATCAGACCTTGAATTTTCGGGTATATTAGGATCCGTAACACTGTTTTCACTCGTTTCCCTATCTTGTAATATTTTTCTGCTCTGTGCCCGTGTCATGACCATAATTTGTTCACTCATACTTTTTAATTCATCTGATGTTATTGTAATTCTACTTAAAGCGTCTGCTACTACATTTGTTTTTCCTTTTATGTAAACTACTTTAAAGTCGTACTCCTCCAATTGTAATCGGAATTTTATTAATCTGCTTGACGGGTCTCTCATACTAAATAAGTATAAAAGTGGTCGATGGTCGGTCATTATAGTGAACTCTCTTCCAAACAAATAGGGTCTAAAATATTGCACGCTCCAAACTATTGATAAAAGCTCTTTTTGAATTATTGGGTAGCTTAATTCCGCTTTATTTAGGGGTCGACTAGCATACGCTATGGGTCTGTTGTCTTTATTACATAGCACGGAACCGATTGATTTTGCGGACGCATCTGTTTGTAAAATAAATTCATTGTCTGTTGAGAAATCTGGATATTGTAGAATAGGTGGAGTTACAAGTTTTTCTTTAAGGGTTTTAAATGCCTGTCTACATTCGTCCGTCCAGTCAAATGACACATTTTTCCTACATAGCTTGTTTAATGGTACGGTTATTCTTGCAAAAGATGGGATAAATTTCCTGTAGTAGTTACAAAACGCTATGAAACGCCTAATTTCGTCACTATTTGTCGGTTCTGGGTAATTCTCTAACACTTTAGTTTTTTGTGGATCTGGCAAAACACCTTCCGCTGACACAATATGGCCTAAATATAGTAACTGCTTCTTTAAGAAATCACATTTCTGTGGATTTAATTTTAAGTTAACTTTACGCAATCGCTCCAACACGTCGGTCAAGTTTTTATTATGCTGTTGCATGTTCCTACCAAAAACGATCAAGTCGTCCATGTAAACAAAACATTTCTCGTACGATAATCCTGACATTGCTATCGACATTACTCGCGAAAAAGCACTTCCGCTTATCTTGAGCCCCATAGGAAGTCTTTTCATTCGTAATTGACCTTGACTTGTTGTGAATGATGTGACATTTCTACTATTATCGTCTAAAGATGTCTGATAATATGATTGTTGTAAATCAAGGTGGGTAAAATATATTGCTCCTGACAAAGAATCTAAAATATCAACAATGTTGGGGAGTGGGAACTTATCATCCTGAATGACATTATTTACTTTTCGATAGTCGATGACTAATCTCCATTTTTTCGTACTGTCTTCTGATTTTTTGGGTACTAGAAGTATGGGACTATTCCAATCGCTGTTGGTTGTTTCAATTATATCATCTGTAATCATTTGCTCGACTTGTTTTTTTAATTTCCGATTTCATCGATGCTGGTAATCTATACGGTTTTGTATATATGGGTTTCGTATTCGGTTTGACGGTGATACTTTGATTTAATATATTGGTCGTCCCTAGTCTGTCTCCGTCTAAGTAAAAAACGTCGGCGTATTTAGCACATATTGACTCTATAAGTTTTCTGTCCGCGTCACTTAAATGATTTAATTTCAATGATGACATCAATTTTTTTACTCTACTTACTCCATTGGCAGATTTTTGAAAATTACAAATGTTATACTCGCTCAAATCTTCTAAACTAGGTTCAAATATAGGTAATTTAACATCCTCGTCACCTGTGTTCAAAATTCGTACGGGTATTCTACCTTGCTTTATTTTACCTACGGTACCCGCTAAAAATACATTTTCGGTTAACTGTTTCGAATTTACAACGTCCTGGCAAGGTCGCCATGAGGTGTGGAGGGGGGAAAGGATAGAAAGACGAGCGTACTTGAAAGCGGTTATAATGTAACTGTCAACACATTACTCCCTCCGTCTCAATCTTATATCTATACATACGTTTATACTACATACTACACATACATGCTGCACACCTCAACCCCATTAATTCTAGAAACATCTTAACAGCGCGAAGTAGGAATGGGGTCAGCGCGATCTATCAGCTCCATTTGGTACTAACGTGCAAGGGCAATCAGCTTAGTATGTATCAAAGAGTAAAGTAAGTATATGGTCGAACCATAAAATATACAATACATTCCGGCAAAATCCTGACAACCACCAGCTGTCATTCTCTGTCAGAAGCCAGTGCGATCAGCGGCTAAAATCTATAGAGGTTTTAAACCGCTGTCGCCACAAGTGTGTAGTAGTGGCAGTTAACATGAATATTGTCTTTTAACAATAAATTTTACTATAAATATTAAATACGGAACCCTAAAAGTGTCATTGTCAGATTTAGGTTTGCGTCTTTTCGGTGGACATTGCCAAAGTCTTGGCTTTAAAGTCTAATATTTGGTTGAACTCTGAATCCGCATAAACGGCGTCGCCTCTTCTATAATTCTATGCGATAAAAACATATTATATAAAAACATAAGCCCTTAACTATTGCCCACTGAAAAGAGGATTTTTGTTTTACTGAGTGACAATGACCCAAAAAAGGTTAGGTCAAGCACAATACTAAATAGGTGTGATATGTATACATGTATACAATCGAGATATGGCAACAGTCAGGAGACTGGTGGCATAACGCCACTTTACAATGTCACACAAAACAGTAGTTTGTATGAAAACCTACTGTGAAGTGGTTGTTGTTAAAAGCGAGAGCCAAAACTCACTAAATGCAGAGAATAGGGGAGTAGACTCAACATTTATTATTACTTCAAAAGAAAGAAGGCAATAACCCTCCTCTCCTTCGGTAGTCGGGTAAAAAAATATGCCGAATGACGAAAATCCCATTTAAATATCTCAAAGCTACAACCGTTTTAATGTTGCTTGTTATTGTTAGAGATAGGAAACGCAGGCAGACCGTGACGTCACGATCCTCGAGCGTCATAGTAAATGACAATCGTTTCATATGAAGGTGCGTTTTGAGGAAAAGGGACAGCCATACCCCCTATTAAAACTTTGAACACATACTCGTAACTTTAGGATTATGACCAACAGGTTAACCATTTCACTAAATTCTTTATCCTTTTTCAAGAAAATATATAATTATTGATTATTTTATTTAGTGTCTAAACTCCTATTAATAACTGTATTGGATGAGTTTTTCTTTACCTAACCTACATTTAACCACTCGGTGCCCAGTGTGCCAAGAGAAAACAGTGACAGTTACTCGAAATAATATCATACTAGTTCGAAAAAGGTTTGCTTTATTTTGTATCTAGGGTAGATCAAAATATGGCACCAGTATAACCTTACATTCGAGTAATTTAGTAAATGTACGCTATTTAACATTTCATAATTTCGATTAATAAGCAATCATTTTTACTTTCTGAATGTTAAGACCCGTGGATAAGTTACTAGAAATGTTACTTTGCTATTTAGCTAGATGTCGTGATGATGTACGCAAAGTAAGTATCAATCGATTGTTACGACACTTTTGGATAAATGTAAGCTCTAACGTTCTATTATAGCGCCTACGTAATTTCAGAAGCAAGTGCAAGAGTAAAAATTGCTAAAGCTTGCTTATTGCTTAAGTTTCAGGCGCTCCATACAAAATACACAAACATATTGAGAATTTTCCCGTTATTTTGAATACTCAAACTTCTTATAGGTTTTCCTGTAATCTTTAAGCAATGAACTATTTTCCATATTTTTTTCAGAATTTTAAGCCTAGTAGTTTCGGAGATAAGGGGGGGGGGGAATGGTCAATTTTCGTCTGTTTTCCTGAATTACTTAAAATCTGTTTTTGCTAAAATTATAAAAAAAATACATCTGAGATGCTTACAACAACCCCTTTCATTTGATATGTCACACAATACAGTATGCGAAACTTTTTTATTTTCATTTTCCTGTTTACCCCCCAAAAGTGGCCTCCATGTTCAAAATTCATTAACGTCCATCTTTGGGTCACCAATTTACATATGTTTACCAAATTTCAACTCAATCGGTCCAGTAGTTTCGGAGCAAATCGGCTGTGACAGACGGACAGACGCACGAGTGATCCTATAAGGGTTCCTTTTTTTACCTTTTTGGTACGGAACCCTAAAAGTACACAAAAAAAAGACCGGCTTGCACTCCGGGAGTGCCGGCAGAAGTGAAACCCCCCTCCGTCAAACCATCCCATTTTCACTTCAAAAAATTAAATAAGAAAGAAAGAAAATAAAAATAAAGGAACAAGTAAATTTTTGGCGTTCTTGCAGTGGGTTTTACTGTAAAACCCACTGCGTTGCAAGAACGCCAAAAAAGTACTAGCTCAGTTTTGCTTTGCTCGCGTGAGCAAGCACTGATTTTCTGCTAGTACCTACCTCAGAGCGGTAATAATCACGTAACGTTCACAACGCGCGTTAGGACAATTTAACCGTAATTTTTCTAAATTAAAATTGACATTTAGATGTACAGTCACCAGCATAAATATATGACTATGGGCAACGCTGCAAAAATATCTGATCATCAATTGAAGGTATAATTATATGTCGATACACAGGCGGTAAAAATATGTGATGATTTACAGCGCGCATAAAAATCATTTGCCTGTATTTAACAACTTAAAAATCGGACCAGACCGAGTAAAAACATCTGATAAAATCATGTGACATTATGACCAGCTACATGGCAACAACTCGTGTAGTTAGGAGGCCAAGACTTGCATTGGGTCGCTGAGTCAGTACAGTTACTTTAGTTAGTTTATTGACGACAATGGCGAAATTACTTGTAGATACTTTGAGTGGAAATTGTAGTCATTGAATATCGAAGGGCATTTCTGTGCGTATCATAATTAAATGCAACTAAGCGCCGTTAAAGTCTCGGCAAATTTATTTTTAGTCGGAGAATAACCTTGATATACCTACTTGAGATTATTTGAGTTGGCAGAATTGCATAGAAATAGTCCATTTTAAAAACAACTCTAACGTCCAAGGTAGAAGATTCCATTTCCCATAACAGTTTCATAAATAATCGGCCACATTAATAATCTCAACCATACTTGGTAATGCTACGCTTTGCTTTAAAGCCAATGTTTGCGGCTGAGTTCTAGAGTGAGTCAACGAATGTACCTATAAATTCTAATGGGTAATACTAATTAATGATTTCGTCAGCATCTACTCCGGTGTCCACAGAAAGATATTCCTCACTTGGACTTTGAAACTTGCTCAGAATATAATCATCATCCCCCAAAGAGTGCCAAAGTGACCGGACCTGCGCCACCCGCATCCAGCTTACTCCCGCGACCTTTACCAGGTCATCAGTCCACCTTGTGGGGGGCCTACCCACGCCGCGCCTTGCGATTGTAATGGGAGTTGGTACTACATGTGCATTTGACAAGATCTTCGTCTTATCTCTCGGAAGCTTTACTGAGGTCATCGAGCATCGTACTTAAGTCCTCCATGGTCTCAGCCAAGACTACTTTATCGTCAGCAAACCGAAGGTGAGTGATGTACTCGCCGTTGATGTTGATGCCTAGCCTTCTCCAGTCCAGAGTCTTGAAAACGTCCTCCAGTGCAGCGGTGAACTGTTTTGGAGAATTATTTCTCATCAATTAATGAATGAATTATTTTCTCATGTTATCATCTCTTTGCCATCTCCCCGCTGCAGCGGAATAGGTTTCGAGTTCCGGTCCTGGAGTCGGACTGACATAGTGGCGTTCTCGTTCAAACACTTCAGCACTTCGATATAGCGATAGTCAACTTGGCACCGCTGGAGAGACTGTAGTACAGCCTAGGTTTCAATCGATTCGAAGGCTTTCTCGTAATCCACGAACGCTAAGCAGAGGGGCAGGTTATACTCCTCAGTCTTCTGTATAACCTGTCGCCTCAGAATATAATAGTTTGCTTTATTCATCTCTTCGTGGCCGGAAGACAGTATCGCGCGATCTTCAAACCAGACTGGTGGCTTGGACGCTATGCCATCATCTCAATGCCATGTCAGCCAAAAATTGATAATTATGACATGTTAATCATCATTATCCTAATCATCACGTCAGCCGAAAGAAATACACCGCTGGTTCTAGGCCTCCCCCAAGATTGCCATAATGACCGGTCCTGCGCCACTTCCGCGACTTTTACCAGGCTATCAGTCCATTGTGTTGTGGTCGGTCTACCCACACTGCGTCTTCCGGAACGTGGTTGCCACTCGAGAAATTATCCGCCCAACGGCAATTAATTCTACTTGTAATGTGCCCCGCCCACCGCCACTAAGTTCAGCGATATATTGGTTACCTTGGTTTTGGTTGCTAACAGCCTCATTTCTGATGCGATCAAGCAGAGAAACTCCCAGAATGACCCTTGCCATTGCTCTTTGGGTATCCTTGTTCATCTTTAGAACAACTAAAAAATAATTTATACGCGTAAGAGGTCGCGGGCAGAAGCTAGTTTATAATATCACAAGTGTGACAAGTGTGGTTTTTTAGCCGCACCACTATTTCCAAATCCAAATATAAAAAGGCTCGTGAGTTCTACAGTTCACAGAGCCCACTCAGAGCATAATATGTATAGAAGAAGAAGATTGATAAATTATACAAGCTTTGCCCGCGACTGCGTTCGCGTTGACTTTCTTTTTTTTTTACTTTTCAGTAAAAGAATAACCGGGATAAACATATAGAATACTTCCTAAAAAAGTATAGCCGGGATAAACATATAGAATACTTCCTATCCCAGTGGATAGGAAGTATTCTATATGTTTATCCCGGCTATACTTTATATGTATACCTACTAACATTCATCGTAATCTGTTCAGCTGTTGCGTGATTTAGTAACAAACATACAAACTTTCGCATTTATAATATAACTAGCGACCCTCCCCGGCTTCGCACCGGTACTATATTATACATATAAACCTTCCTCTCGAATCACTCTATCTATTAAAAAACAATCACGCATCAAAATCCGTTGCGTAGTTTGAAAGATCGAAGCTTACATAGGGACAGACAGCGGGAAAGGCGACTTTGTTTTATACTATGTAGTGATTAGTACTTAGGATTAGTAGGATTTAGTTTATATTCACTACCTTAAATATCTTACCATTCCTTCTTTGAACGGAACCTTAAGTTCAAAAATTGGTAGTAGATAATAAGTCACTACAAAATTGTAAAATATTTAGATTAAGATATTTTCTCATATTTCAGCTACAGGCGAGAAATTTGGCCCATGGCTGTTGCTGACGAAGTCGGACGACGGGAAACGAATGAAGTTCACTAGCTATGCATATTTATCCAAGTTGGGAAATCTAACCTGCTATCAGGAAAAAGGTAAAAAATATATATTTCAATTAGCTCAAAAGAAACTGCAATACAGGCATATCACGGGTATGTTGGTTCCCTTCTGAGATATGCCATCCTTCTTTGGGGTAATTCAAGTCATGCAAAACGAGTGCTCATATCGCAAAACCAATGCATCAGAGCTATCTACAACTTGGATATTTTCACATCCTGTAAGCCGTTATTTAGAGAATTTAAAATATTAAAAAAGCCAAGTATGTATGTATATGAAATTTGTGTATTTGTTACTTCTACTTCATCCAGAATTTTTCAACAAAAAAAGTGACATGCAAATTTAATAAGAGGTACCCAAATCGTCTTGCTATTCCGCCTAAAAAGACTCAATTATATGGCAAGAACGCATATTGTATGGCAATTAGTATTTATAATAGGTTACATGATGCCATTAAAGAATTACCATTTAACATATTTAAATCAAGATTAAGAAAATTTTTAATACAGGAATCATTTTATTCTGTGAATGATTACTTTGATTATTATAAAACTTGAAATTTGTATTTAGACGTAATTAATGGAATATGATTTTTAATTGACATTATACTCGTATTTATTGTGTACATCCATTATGATTAATTTATATTTTATTAGGTATATTCAAATTTTTGCATGCCACGTTCTGGTGGAATGTGTGTTTCTCTGTGATATTATGTATACCATCTTCTAAACCACGTTTTACGCAAAATAAATTACTTTTACTTTACTTTTTACTTTACTTTTAATTATTCGGAGATGATGGTACCCTGGGAGGCAAGGAGGATGAAGTATTTGAAGATCTACGAGTCCTCACAGAAAAGTTCATACAATTAGGGTTACATTTTAATTTTTAAGTGTCATTTTTTTTCATAGATAACTAGCAAAAAGATGCTATTTTAACAAAATTCCAAACTCTAGGTCCGGATATTAAGGTAGTAGATGAAATTTCCCTTGTCCTTCTAGAATCACCTATCCTGGATTTTCCCTGGCTCTCCCAGGCGGGTACATAAACGAACGACATCAACATTTTAGTAACTATTCGGACCGTTTACTTAAAACTAACCCTCATATGGCATATATATACAATATTAAAATTCTGTTTATTTGTTCCTAAATTCACGTATGTCTTCCGTTGCTGCCACCTTTGAAAGTATCCCAACCTTTTGGCGAAACTAGACTAGACAATCTCCTAAAATCTACAGTTTCATCTATTTTCAATATAGAATAGGCATGATGCCTCATGTTCACATTGATAACGTAGTGATGCTATTGTGTCGATAGCTACGTGACATCCTCAGAGCTGCCGATAGTTACGTGACATCCTCAGTCACAGTCAGGAGTCAGCGCGTGTGGTGATTTCCCGCATGGCCGCGGCACGCACACCACACTCAAGTTGAAGTTCCTAGCCGCTGCAATGCACGAAGTTACTTTTCTCCTCGTTATTCTTAACTCCTCCTCCTTAAATCAAGAAAAAGTCTGCAAGTAACTCGTGGAGTTGCATCCATAAGCTACAGTGAATCATGCAGATCAAATGTTTGTTTACCACTACCGCTGTAATAAATCACTTCAATGTGTAGTTGTTTTCAGACAAAGGTGTATTTAAGCTTGGGATGATTCAACAAGAAAATGAGTACAGCTATGTGAAGATCACGTTACAGAAGACTCTTGAACCATCCGACAACGGCTCTGTAATCTACTGCTCCATGCAAAACCAAAAATGGGGAACAGCCAGTTCCACTCATATTCAGGTTAAATTCGAAAGACAAATTGAAGCTTTGGGTAAGTTGCCAATGCATCCTTAGTGTAAGGTATCCACCATAGCTGTGCGGAGCGCGCGAGGAAAACATCCACCAATTCATATCATCACCTCTTCCTCGCACAGCCTCTGGTGGATACTCACCCTTAATGTTTGATCACACAAATTAGGCTCCTAATCTAAATTAGTTACAAATGATGGTTGGTAACGAAGATTAATGAATCTTTTGAACGGAAAGGGATGAAGATGAATGTACGAGTAAGTAAGACGAAAGTTATGATATTTGAAAAAGATGAAATTATGACAGACTGCGAAATAATGATTGGTGAAGAAAGACTGGAACAAGTAAAACAGTTTGTGTATTTGGGGACGTTATTTACTGGAGACGGAAAGCATGAGAAAGATATTGAGAGGAGAGTGAATGCAGGGAACCGAGTGAATGGGGCACTGCACGCCTTTATGGGCAGCCAGAGAATATCACAAAAAGCACGCGTGGCTGTGCATAGGGGAGTGTTGGTGCCTACACTTATGTATGGTAGTGAAAGTTGGGTGTGGCAGAAAAGACATGAAAGTCGAGTGAATGCAGTAGAAATGAGAGCGTTGAGAAGTATGTGTGGAATTGAGTGATAGAGTCAGAAACAGTGTTATAAGAGATAAGTGTGGAATGGATGGAGATATAGTCACGAAAATTGAGGTTATGTTAAGGTGGTTTGGGCATGTAGAGAGGATGGATGAAAGAAGATTAACGAAGAAAGTGTATATAAAAAGAGTGGAAAGGCAAGTTGGAAGAGGAAGACCTAGGCGAACTTTCTCCGATCAAATTGGTGAAATCTTAATAAAAGGCCAGGTCAAAAGTACCCTAAAACGACGAGCATGTATGAGAAATGTTATGAAAGTGAGTGAAGCGAAAGGGGTTTGTCAGGATCGTAGCAAATGGAGATCCGTGAACTCTGCCTACGCCTCTGGGAAAGAGGCGTGATTATATGGATATATGTATGTATGTATTAGGCTCCTACATAAACCTCACACTAGATAGTTAAAATGTTTCCAGTTGTTCTCGCATTTTGATCGCGTGTCAAATATGTAAGTTCATTTCAGCTCCAATTACTCCAACGTAGGGCGTCTCCTATCACTCCTTAAATAGCCTTTAGAAGGATTTTTCTTAAATTGTTTTTAGCCATTAAATTTGTCTTTACGTGGTTCGGCTTCCAAACAAAACGTCATTTGACATTCGCAGGCTAACGGCGTGTTATTTTAGAAATAGAAATATAAATGTTTATTGCGTGTCACGTTACAGGTTACAGATGGTGAAAACAATAAAGGTATACATGTGACGCCCTGCAAGGGCACTGCAAACATATGAGAGCGCTAAAATTACAAATAGTTTATTTCTCAAAACATATTTAATCTATTACCATAAAGTATAATACCATAAATAAAGTAAACTTTATGATTATACTGACCCCCACACTAGGCACTGCCTGTCCCGTGGGGGAGATATGTACGTCGTATACATCTTTTTGTCCTAAGAATGCTATTTTAGAATGAGAGCTATTGCCCCATAAAATGAGACCATATCTTAATGTCGAACCAACATATCCGTGGTAGGCGGCCATGGTGGCATGCCAAGCCCGATGTGCGTCTTAATTTCCCCAATACATAAACAAACCTATTTAATTTGCTACGGATCCTTTCTATATGCACCTGCCAATCCAAATGCATGTCTAAAATTAAACCCAAAAAGAGAACATTATTCATCTGCTGTATTTGCTTATTGTCGTATTGCAAGTTAAGATTAAGATTTTTGCCTCTTTTTGAATTAAATTGTACATAGTGTGTTTTACTAATATTGATACATAAATTATAGCTTTCTAACCATTTAATTACAGTTTCTAAGGTATTGTTGATTTTACATTCATGTTCATCAGTTGCGTTTATTCGTGGTGTCAATATTTTGTATGTGTGTCAAACAGTTTATTAAATAAATCATGCCGCCAAATTGAACAATCTTTTCGCTGTGGAATAATAATATTGATTGTGGATGGATTAATGTTTTCACTATTTTCTCGCAGTCTATAGTACATTGTTGTAAAGGCTAGAAAGTAGGCAATAGATGGACGAGTGTCCGAGCCGCAGGTGAGGACCTCGAAGGAGCGAGTCCATCTATTGCACTTTTGGCCGAGACATTACATAGTGCTTTTCACGCCTACTGCAAGGAAATTGCAAATAATTATAATTATAAGTCAAAATGTAGTACCTAATTAAAGATCACAATATGAAAAACCCGCGAGCAGCAGCAGCAGCGCGCCGGGCCGGCCGCGCGCTGCCCTCCACACGCGCGCGGTCGCTGGCGCAGGCGGGGGCCGGGGGAGCTGTGATTGTTCGAATCGCTGTTCAAACTGGACTACAAAAACATTGTTGGACAGTTTGAACTCATAGATGGCCTGTTCGTGCGACGTCCAACTAACCCCAGCTTTGAAGCCTGAATTCTAATCCTCTTTTGCCACATTTCCGAGCAGTGGCGTGAAAAATAGAGTGTATAACTTTGGTCTAAAAGCCATATTACCACTCGAACAATTTTCCCTCACTTCGCTCGGGAAAATAACCATCTCGTGGTAATATGGCATATTTTAGCCCCTTGTCATCATACAATCTACTACTTTTTCAAATGTTATTGTATTGTTCTATACAATTACTCTTATTTTCTAAAACTCAAGTCAGATTTTCCCACCTTTTTACAGAGCCCTATGTGGAGCCGAGCTCTGACATAGTATTCTTCGATGAAAGTGATGCCTTGGAGTTCGTCTGCGGCGGGAGCGAGAGCGAGTCAGACGATTTCCGCCTTCTCACGTGGTACTTACAAAGTAAATAGAAATGAGTACAGCTGACTTTAATATAAATATAAATTCACGTATTAAATGACGCGACAGGCGACATGTTTCGAACTCTTCGGGAGTTCTTCTTCAGGATTAGTGTTTTCGATGTTTGTTTTGAAGAAGAACTCCCGAAGAGTTCGAAACATGTCGCCTGTCGTGACATTTAATACGTAAATTTTTTAACCGTGGATTTATTAGTAGTATTTTTGATATGTCTCACAAAAGTTTAAATTCGATTATAGCTGTTTTTTTGCTTTAGCCTTTTACTAGACATTATTATGCTAAATTACAACCCTAACGTGATTTAGTAAAAAAACGGAAGGTCATATTTCAGTTATAGCCCTCGAAACTCTGACTTACCTACTAGCGAAAATTATATCTTCAAATACGACCGATATATTTTTCCGCCAAAGATATAGCTATAACCATACGGAATATGTCGCGTGGCAAGTCGCCCGGGCATGACAGCCTCAGTGTTGAGCATCTCAAGTACGCCGGTCTTCATCTGCCCAGGGTACTAGCCATGTTCTTTGCATTATCCATCGGACACTCTTATCTGCCCGACGACCTAATGAAAACAATTGTAATACCGATTATTAAGAACCGAACAAGTGATGTATCGGATAAAAATAACTATAGGCCCATCTCTCTAGCGACTATAATAGCAAAAGTGCTGGATAGTCTGCTTGATCAACAGTTAAGTGCTTACGTAAAGCTGAATGACGCTCAGTTCGGTTTCAGAGCTGGGGTGTCAACTGAGTCAGCCATTTACTGTCTGAAGCACACTGTCCGGTATTATGCGAAAGAACGGACCCCAGTGTATGCTTGTTTCTTGGACCTTTCTAAGGCCTTCGACCTAGTGTCGTACGATATCTTGTGGTCAAAATTATCTGAAGAGACAAGTATGCCAAGGGAGCTTGTATCAATATTTAAGTATTGGTATAGGCACCAAACAAATGTTGTGAGATGGGCTGGTTGTATATCCGACGTGTACAGGTTGAGGTGCGGAGTGAGACAGGGTGGGCTGACGTCTCCAAAGCTCTTCAATCTGTATATGAATCGACTGATCGAGGAGCTCAGCAACACCCCAGTGGGTTGTTCTATTGGTGGAAAAGTTATTAATAACATCAGTTACGCGGACGACATGGTGTTGCTGAGCCCTTCCATCAGTGCGTTGAGGAAGCTGCTGACCATATGCGAGAGTTATGCTGCTGCCCAGGGCCTCAAGTACAACGCGACGAAAAGTGAGCTATTGTTGTTTAAGGCGGGCAATAAAACCTACGATATTGTCCCACCAGTGGTACTTGACGGCACACCATTAAAAAGAGTCTCCCAATTTAAGTACTTGGGGCACTGGGTAGTGGAGACGCTATGCGACGATCTCGACATTGAGAGGGAGCGCCGAGCATTGGCGGTCCGGTGTAATATGCTGGCTCGTAGGTTCGCGCGGTGTGGTGAGGGTGTCAAGGTTACTTTATTTAAAGCATTTTGTCAGTCTTTCTACTCGTGTGCGCTGTGGGTTGAGTATACACAGCGGGCCGTCAATGCTATAAGAGTGCAGTACAATAATACGTTCAGGATGCTGATGGGTCTGCCCCGCTATTGCAGTGCGTCCGGCATGTTCGCGGCGGCGGGCGTGCCGGGATTCCACGCAATAATGCGCAGCAGGGTGGCATCACTAATGCGGAGGGTGCGGGGTAGTACCAACAGCATCCTGAAATCGCTGGTGGAACGGGTGGACTGCCCGATAATGCGGTATTGGGACGAGGCGCATGCTCCGGTGCGTGCCCCCTCACGCCGATTTTAGTTAGCTTTTAAGTTACTTGTTAATAACACTAGTTCTTAAGTAAATATATTGTTACTAACAAATTATGGATTATAAAGTCCGAAATAAATGAAAAAAAAAAAAAAAAAAAAAAAAAAAAAATATATAGGTACTTACAGATTTTATCTTTTTTTCCACTTATTATAATTATCTATAGGTATTCATCATGTTTCATCTGACTGTCGGGGCATATAATATGCGAGAAGGAGCGGGGCAGCAATAGACGCATCAGCGCGGCAGGTGCGGGGCGCGCGGGTGATTTCTGATTTTTCCCTGGCGGTACGCCCCCTCTTAACTCATTACAAGATTCGGCGGTGTCTTCCGAAAGCTCACCTATTGACAGTAATGAGTGGTCAATTACTTCCGACCCATGAATGAGGATCCTATGCACAGACAGACGGGGGCAAGTTGTACCAGTTATAGGTAGCAACAAGCAAGCGTGCTGTGTCCATAGAATACTCTTTAAAAGCCGCGTTATTCATTTTGTATCCCGACGAAAGACACCGCCGTTTTGCTCCTCGAAGTCCTTCCTGTGCTGATGCTTTTGAGCGCTCGTCGAAGCCTGCAGCTGGCTGTTGATTGTCGTGGCTCCCTGCTGCTGCATAAGTTGGCAGAACGCAAACCTCAATTTCGTTCAGCCAGTCTCCGTACTTAGAGACCATGTGAGAATGATTGCCAGAGACTTGCTTCGAAATACGCTACGTACTTAATCTTGTATAAAGTATAATAACTCTTTATTCCAAGTCATCAAAAATTAAAATTTCTACATCAACGCAACAACTGTATCAGAAAAACTCGACGCCACCGTTCCATTTCGGATTTGCTGTCTTTAATAGACAGCCAAGTGTCTAGTACAAGCACTCTTTTAATAGAATACTCAATACTAGTACCTAAAACAAAACATAAAACTGTTAAATGCGGATCAAAATACAATGCATATTTCGTAGCAAGTGCTACGCGCCCAGGCGCGCGGGCGTAGACCCTGGCTGCACCTCACAGTTGCAGCATGCCGCAAACATTTTTTTTTAAACCTTGTAGTAGAGATTTTAAGCTACATTTTATACCAAATCTAATGGCACAAGTAGATACAAACATAAGTAACAGCTTCAACATAAAAAACAAAACAGAAATAAATACGTAAAAAATGCTGGGGCGTAGCACTCTGTTTAAAAAAAAAATTTAGATTGTAAATGCAAAATAGTAAAGTAAATTAATAATACATACCTTTAACTTGAATTTCCATTGCAAAATAACAGGTCACTAACAAAAAAAAACAGGTGACAGCGTTGCGTCTTGGGCTAATTAGCAATTGGTAATAACACGGTCAGTGACTCATTAGTTGTATTCACTTCAGATGCCGAAAAAAGAATGACCCTCAGGTAGTATGACAAATAGTGAGTAACTGAGAAAAATATCATGGCTAAGCTCAATCATTACCATTCGAGCCCTATGACCTACTAACGTGACCACCGTGTACAAGAGTCTCCGAAGGTGATTAAGGGTTAATGGTCAACCTACTCGTACCAGTTACTGCGGGCATCGTGACAACAACTTCAAATAACCCAACTATATTGTATACGTATTTAACAAATTTATTTATTTCATTTCTAGCTCCAGTTTCACGTCCTCCCGACCAATATTTTTATAAATCTACGAACGAAAACCGCCTGAGTTTACGTATGGACGTATTTGATCATAAACAACTACTTTACTGCGCTCAAGAACTTAGATTAGAATTACCTAACGGAACAGTAACGAGGCCTAGAGAGCTGGTGAGATCTAGAACGATCACGTTGTTACATCGAGCTCAATGCGACACAAGAGGTAAGAAAGCCTTGTATACATCTCACATTATTTATACGAAACGGGACTTAATTGTGCATCAACTTATTGAGCTAAGTAAGTAAGGTCTTTGATATCTTTTTTGACTCGGTTCGACAGTGGTACACTAATTGCTGAGGCAACATTGGCACCGCTATCTAACCTATCCGTCATTCAGTCTGTTCTTTTGATCCATAATAGGTATCCCAAATAGTACCTATCGAAAGTTTAAATTCGATTACTCGAAATAGTTGTTATTGCTTTGACATACAGGATGTGTCAAAAATGGGGTATGAACCGAGGAAGGGCATATTCGGTAGCGCATTGCGTTACCAAATATGCATTGGTTTATTTTTTTTTTATTTTATCATTATTTTTGTTTACTTTGATATTTTTGTTTTTGTTTACATTACAGTCTTTGTTTCTGTTGACATTGCATGTGTTTGACAACATTCCCCCGTTAGGGTGAAGGGTTCGGAGGGTTTATTCCTTTTCAACCGCTGCGCGCACAGCTGTGTTATGAAAACAAATGTTTTGTGTAAACTATGTTTTTCTGACACGCAGGTGACAGCTTTTACGTTTTTGATGTCATACACAAGCAATGTAAACAAAAACAAACATTTAAATGTACACAAACAAAAAAAAAACAAATGCATTATTGGTATCGCAATACAGGCCATTGTCATTTTAGTGGATGTCACACTACCGTTTAAACAATTATAAAACGCTGATGAAGACGTTATTTAGTATCTGAAATAAGAAGTGTATTTTTTTCAAAACAAAAAGCTACAATTTTAGAATTTTCCTCACACTCATGGTTGTGACAGTGTGCACATATATAATTGATTTTGGCCCAGACACCATGTACTTTATAAGCCATTAAATACGCGGTGCATGGTGCTTTTTTTTATTTTTAACGAAGTTAAGGGCTTCTAATTCAGGTAATTGTACCTAACTAAAATCTGCTAAGTATATTTATAATGCTTAATGTAGGTGTTCTTAATTTTTTCAGACCGGCCTCAGGCGGTCCCGGCTACATTTGTCGATAATCATAAGCCATGCATTCAGATCAACTGCTACACGTATTTAAAACCGGGGCAGCTGTTGTCCTGGTATCAGTCAACAGGTAAGACTAAAACAAACGCGGGTTATAATATAACGGATAGGTTATAAGACGACCGGTTAGCCGAAGTGACTCTGCCTACGAAGCTGAAGGTCCTGAAGCGCTACCACGAACTTCGAAAGTCGAAGTTCGTAATACATGCATCCCTGTTACTCGAGTAAAGGAGTGCGATAGAAATGGAAATACCCGAACATCGACTTTCGAAGTTCGTGGTAGCGATGCGGGGTTCGACTCTCGCTAAGGGCAATATTTGTGTGATGAGCATGAATATTTGTTTCTGAGTCTTGGATGCAATCGGATGGTTGCATCTCAGATACTGAAACTACGCGTCATTTCTTTAACTATAACCCTTTTCATACATCATTGAATGAACGTATGTATTTACACGCCTTTTCCTTTTACGAAGCATAGTTATAAATGACAAAAATATATCGGTTCTAGGTTTATCTGTACAGCTAGGCATGAACCTATTGAAACTTTATTTTCCAAGTCCCAACAAAACCGGAAAATACAGTATTAGTGTATTCCTGAAAACGATAACAATTTGGACATGATATCCTCTCTATGAGTAATAAAATCTTCATACTTAACTATACTAAATCATAGTCGTACCTACACGACACGACACTACATTAACCGTAATGTAGTGACGCTGATGACCTTAAGCTTATAAGACTTGTGAAAAGTGATCTAGATCGTGAAAAGCTCCAGGGCGATTTGAATAGACTGGCCGAGTGGTGCAGGATAAACAAAATGGCCTTGAACCCCGGTAAATGCTATCACATAAGTTTCACACGTAATAAGAAACCGGTGCCAACTGAATTTAGTATAAATGGTAAAACACTGGAAAGAGTATCAGTTGTGCGGGATTTAGGTATAATTATTGATAGCCAGCTGAACCTCAATGCACATTACGATTATGTTATAAAAAAAGCTTATGCAAAGGTAGGATTTGTGGCCAGAAACACCCGGCATTTCAAACTAACGCGAACAAAGTTACTTCTATTTAAAACCCTTGTTAGAAGTAACCTTGATAATTGCACACAGGTGTGGTCTCCTCTTTACGAAGTCCACAATAATCGAATTGAGCGTGTAGCTAAAAGTATGTAAATCCAAGTCACGGAACCGAAATATAACTAAACGACTGTTAATCCCGGTCACGGAATCGAGATGTAACTAAACAGATGTTTCTAACGCTAAATTAATGTATTTACCTACAGAACATAAATAATTAAAATTAACTTGAATATGGCCAATAGATCGTCTAGTGTCTACGTTGTGTACCGAGCAACCTAAATTCTTTTATGTGTAGCAAATTAGACTTTGACTCCTCCCTACCTACTCAACCCTACGTTCATCCTACTGCATCCTAGTTCAAAACGTTAATTATGTAATAAATAAAATTTGTTTTTGGTTAATAAACCCCAACCAGATCCTACCGTGGCCGGTTAACGTAATGGTAGCTTTATCAATATTTTCTCAACATATATCCCATCCTGAGGGCATTGTCAGAGAGATTTGACTGCCATTACATGAATCATTGTCATTTGATTCACATAGTGGCAAACAAATCCCAGTAATTAATTTAATATAAAAAAAAAAAAAAAAAAAAAAAACAAAAAAAAAAAAAAAAAAAAAAAAACAATTAGATATATTGTATAGTAGTATAGTATATTGTGTAATGTAACAAGGTAATTATAATTATTTCATGTTATTTCTCGCCTTGTAATATGATCCCAGTTGGTCGAAATAAATGATTTTTATTTTTTTATTTTTTTTATTTATATAATATCCTCTTAAATTAAAGCCTTTGTTTCTTTATATACCAAAACATTGCCTCAATTTATAATCATACCATCAAATCAGATAACAGACCAACCTAGCTAGCTAATTGTTTATTATTATTATTGTATGGAAGATTCTCTTTCATCCATACTATGCTACCATTTCCGCCTGGATGTGGGTCTGGCCATCTAGCTAATTAAATACCCATTTTATTATATTTTGTTTCTAATAGGTAATCCTAACATGTTTAATAAATTTACCTGTGCTTCGTACCTAATTTCTGATGAGAAGAAGCACTCAACAAACTCATCAGACCTAACAGTTGAATATTATTTCCTTCAAGGAAAATTATGTATTAAGGCATTATTCCACCCTTTACATAGATACTAATGTATCCATTAAATTCCTATAAACCTGCTATAGTGAAGATATTTGTATTACTGAGGTATACCGTCCATTAAATATGAAATATTGAACCTGAAGTTTACCCTAAGTATTGAGTATATTCCACTCATGATAATTCGATACCTTAATATTAGACATAATGGACTGCTCCGCTTGCCATTAGCCTAGAATCATTTCATCTTTCTGAAACAATTCTGATATCCTAATCATAACTGGAAGTATAACACCTTGATGACAATAAGCAAAATGACGATTACACCTTTAATATTTCATATGTAATAAAATACGGAACCCAATACTCTGATCCACACACAATAACTATTCCTATTCAGTTACTCATAATTGCAATTAAACCTTCAAATAAATGTTATTTGATTTGTAAATCTTCATTCTAACTATCCATCCCTAAGAATAGTATTCCTAATACCCTATGACGGTGTTTGACTCTATACCTAAGCCTACCTACCACTAAATCCTATACTACTGTATGCAAAACTCCCATCATTACTTTTATTAACGTTATGTGATGTGTATGTTCTAAGCTAGCTAGGGATCTAAGCTGTAAATTGTTCGGAAGGCTAATCCGAGAATGCAACCTAGAGCCTGTGTAATGTACATTTCACAACGTGTCCGTGGACTTAAGGGTTCTGTGAAATGCACGCCCTATTTTATAACATATAAATATATATCCAATAAAAGAACAAGCCTTAAGCACACACAAGACCTCAACGAGTGGATAACAATCCTAGCGATCGACTTATGGGAAATGGCGATCTTCTCGCTTCAGCCTGTGGCCAACCTTAAGACGAGTAAGAGGCCCATCAAAGATAGGCTACACCATCTGTGCAAATAAAAAAGATGGTGCCAGGCTTCTCTCAAACCTGGCCTACTACTAACAGGATCCCGAAGTATACTTCCTTGCCACCGTTAGGGGAAATGCACTTCGTTAAGTTGACCATGCAACTAAGACTGATCTGGTTCGAAATAATAATAAAATCATCTAAAATAAACTCAAAATCTAACAGAAAGTGAAATAGTTCATTACTACGCAACATAATTGCACAATACTGAACCTTAGAATAAACTCAGATTCTAATAAGTAGTGGAATAGTTCAATACTATGCAAAGCAATCGCACAATATTGAACCTTCCCGCCACCACAATAATGTATCTACGAATGTTTACGTTATGAATTTAGGCTCGACCCAGAATCAATGACAATCCGAGAGTTCGCTAGAGAAAGAATGAATACGTCTACTCGGTGCGCCGGTCTTATATACACTAAAAGGTTCTGAATCGCTTGAAATGCATGATCCACATGATTCGCTCGATGTGCTTGACGTAAACGAAATAATACCTTACCAGCATTAACTTAAGGTTCGTTTTCAATCGTGCCGCGTACGTATTTATTCCCTATTGGAACCAACTTTACTCATTGCGCAGTGTTTGCGCCAGCTCCGTAGCGGCAACACGTATTTAGTTTACTGAGAAATATGAAAATATTACGTTTTGTTACGTACGAACGTCGATTTAACTATGTACTATTATATTCTATTCAGGTGCCCATATAATTTCTATTCTTACCAAATGATGATGACGATTAATGTATTAATTCTTATTATATTCTATTATTCCTTCATTTAGCATTCATTAAAGACCATAATAGCGCCATAGGCATAGTTCTAGTTACAAGCGGGTGCAGAGGCGATTCCTAGCAATTTTAAGCTATTCCTCCCCGATTACCCGGGTACTAAAGTCAACTCGAGAGCGTTTGCAATTTTTCAACCTTTTAAGTCTAAGTAACAGGAGAAAAATACTTGACTTAACGTTTCTATATAAGTTGGTTAATGGTAGAGGTTTACGTTGTCCCGATCTGTTAGAGGCAGTTAATTTCACCATACCGAATAGATTGCCAAGGAAAGGCACGTATAAGCTTTTTAAACAGCGCTTTAGGAAGACAAGGCAGGGCAATAACTCGCCAATTTCAAGGATGGTGCGGTTATACAATGGCATTCCGGACTCCAGGGGAGTAGATATATTCAATGACTCAGAAACAACATTCAGGAAAACTATCATCTCTCATCTAACTTCACTGGAGTCTGGAAGGTGATTGTGCCGACCCACTTTTGTCGACATCTCTCGTCTGTATATTCATCTTGTATTAGTTTACTTTAGATTAGTGTATCATGGTTGTGTCGAATGTGTCCTACCTACTGCACACTGTGCATTATTCACTATGTAGGCACATACCATTCTGTTTATTATTATTGTTTTATATCATTTTTTGTTTTCTTTTTTGAATCATTGCTCTTTTTTTTAGTATTTATTCTTTAACACGTGTGTGAGCTGTGGTCACCTGTAAGTGGCTAAGCATCTTACAATGATTTTTGTACAAGGTTAGTTTTTTAGCATATTGATGTATTATCTGTTGGTGATCCTTAAATAAATAAATAAATAAATAAATGTACAATTTTTACCAAACAGACCCCTATTTCGCCAATTAGACAAGGATAGTACCTGACTATGACATTTTGCTGTAGGTACATTTCGGACTGGATAAATAACTATAAGTAGCAGTTACCTACCTATAACCCAGCGACCATTTTTATTTGTAAGCGTAGAAATGTAATGTAAATGTGACACCTGTTGTTTTCAGGATTAAACAAATCAGCCGGTTCATTGCTCAGAATGATTCAACACCAAGACCTTGAAACTAATAAAGGAGAATGGACGGTGCTCACCCTGAACAAAACCCTCGAGCCATCCGACAGCCATAGTGAGATATACTGCGCGCAGCAGAGCGTGCGGGCTGACGGGAGCCTCTCAGACGTGAACCAGACGAAGCGGATTCCACTCACAATCCAAAGAGACATTCCGTCATTGGGTAAGTGAAACTCGACATTCGCTGTGTGTGCAGAAAACGGTTCACGTGTTGAATGCCTGTGGCAGCAATGCTACTTTTCCAAAACTTGCAGAAGGACTATACTCGTATATTTATTCCCAAATAATTCTCGATAGACTTTGGTCTCCAGTCTACACAATTATTCGATAAAAAGAGGTATTCTCCGTATCTTCGCGCTATTCTTAAAGATAGAACTAGACTTCGTTGAATTCGTATCAAGACAAGAGGGTTCTGGTACTTCGGTCTCCTGCGAAAGCTCGCTCTGGTAGTTATGATAATTTAAACTATATTAAAATCCACTTTTACCTTTGGTTTCCTAACAGAACGGCCTTTCATCCTCGTCGAGCCCAACAACGTCAGCGTGTCCTTCGACGTGAACACCACACTGCGGCTCACCTGCCGCGGCAGCAAGCCGGTCGACGGCAGGACTTACACGTGGTTCAAGAAAGGTGAGCAATTTTCTTGTCTCCGTCTAGTAAAAAAAAAAGAATATTAAGGGGACAATCTTACACCAATCAAATGTATAATGGGTATTAGACGACGTTATATTGAATAGATACATTCTTAATTACCTACATTAAAACATAGCATCAAATATTCATGCTCATCTCATCAATTTAATTTATTATTGAATGTAAAATATTATGCACACTATCTATCCCTGAAAGTTTGGTTATACTAATATGTAATTCCCTCTAGAAAATAATTTGCCTTTAAGTTATAATTTTTTCTGTGCACACACTGTTTAGAATTATAGTCCTGAACTAGACACAGCTTCTTATATTATTGAATGAATGACTGTTATTGTTGTGTGAGCCTAATAAATAAATAAATAATATATAGGAAAACCAAAATAAGCTACTTGTCTGGTGTAACGACACCAGAAAAGTAACTTATTGTGGTTTTCCTCTTCTATTGCATGGAAAGAGCATGTTTAATCTCTTATTGACTCTGAATTCCTCACTCTTATTTAGCCACGATTACAAAGCGAATGTAGGCGACAATTTTACCAAATAAATCTTTGGAAAGAGTCAAGTATCATATTCCAACATCCCGGTCGGGCGACGGTGGAGTAATACTTTAAGACTTACTTAAACACGGTGCTACGGGGAACCTACCCTGCTTATATCTTAAATTATAGTCCTGTTCACGTTTTTCCAGAGTCAGAATCCAGTTTGACAGTACCCAAGGATCAAAAATATGACGCTTCAACAAACTTGAACGTTTTATATTTGTCTCTGAATGAGTCTCACCACCTGAACAAACTGTTCTGCGCGCAAGGGTTCCTCTCGTACATCCGACTCACAGACGGTTCACTGCATGTCAAGAGTTATGGCGAGCTCGTCGCATCCCACATAACCACGTTGATTCAACAGGAAAGAGATGGTACGTTTGGAATACATTGATTTAGTTTTAGTTACTTATTAATTTATTTGAAACACATTTTTAGAACATTACTATTTTTTTTGTTCCTTTATACAAAAATCACACAGCATGACAGTGAACTATTTCTGAGGTATTGTAGAATTTATATATAAACCACAGACCATATAACCTAAAGACCCCGCTTAGCCTAATTTTTACTTCCAAACAAAGCTGCCAAACTTGCGGAGCGCGGGGGACGTCTAGTGCGCTCTGATTGGTGCATTCAAGGTCGCGCGTAACTCGTGCCTGCCTGTTAGTGATGGGACACATGCGATACTTTCACGATGGTATCGAATTTTATAAAGTAATAATAATTAGAATTCATTATAATTCATCAGTCGTGTTACCACGCCTTAAAATACAATGATAATTATATTGCGAGACAAAATGTAAAGCAATCATAATTGGACGTAGTTAAAGGAAAAAGATCCAATCCACAGAAAGTTGAGCAAAAGTTATGGCGATTTAGAGTTTCAACCGTGATTCCTCCAAACCAATACATTATTTTAATAATATATGTTTGAATGAAAATTTAGTTGAGTCCTGTACTGTATATTCTTACACACATAATTCAGTTAAATGCTACATTTTTCAAGATTTTGACCTAAAGTGGGGTTGGATTTTTTTGCGAAAATGCACTTTTCATAGACCCTTCCTTTTGTTTAATTTTGTAATAAGGATTCACGTAATAAAATTGGCATAATAACCGTGTAAAACCATCTATACATACATAATCTGCCAATCGCAAACTGATTGGTAATCATTAACTTGTTGAGAGGGAGTGAGTATTTTAATTATTTATAAGTTCTAGTGTAGGTATACCTTAACAATAGTTTTGTAAGATTTTGTAATTACTAACCAGTAGATCTAAGTTATCTGAATAAATGAAATAAATTATTATAATTATTATTATTATATTAAACAAAGTATACACATTTTAGTTACCATTCTTTAAATGCTTTATAATGTAACACTCCAGTTTGAGAAGACCATTCACTACAATAAATTATATAAATAAAGAAAGATATGGTACACAAATACGTTGCCAATATACTAGGTATTATTTATAAATTACTTGCAATGTATTGCATCTTCCGTGAATTATCTTATCGATAGTAAACGAACACATACTATGGACATCACTAGTGTGATAGACAAGGAAGGAGCGAATATTCCGTGCAGCGTGACAGAAAGAGACTTTCTTAAAAGACATCAACGAGTGCTCAAACACCGTCTACAATTAACTAATTTGTAATTTTACTAATATGTCTAAAAATCTGCTTATCTGTGAAATGAAATACCATCCTTTCGCACACCAGATGTTTGAGCGTTCCTGCCACACAATTTCACGCAACAATAATACATTTTGCATACCTAAAACCACGTCTAAACTTGTTTGTCTACCGATGTTACTTGCGCGAACGCCATGCTCAGACTGAAGTTAGCAATGGGGGCGTGTCTCAAATATACATTGAATTCACTGTATGAGAGGCAGAGGGGTTCGTTCGACTATGCGACGTCTTTAGGTTATATGGTCTGTGATATAAACAATACAAATTAAAATAAAACCACTTTTTAGTATAACTATGGGTACGTCTATATTTACCGTAATTCCTACCTAACACTAACAATAATCACTACCCTAGGCTGGCCGAATGTCCCTTAAATCTTCGCACAAGCACTAATAACCTAAATGACAGCTTTTAACACGCAATCACTGGATTAATCACAACGCTCACGATACCGTCGCGGCCCAAGCAAGAGTGTCTTCGGAGAGGTCCGCCCGACCAGTTCCCGCGGTTTGTTTACATTTTCAGCGGGGCAGGGGAGGAGTCCCAGGGCCGGACCTTGATGCTGATGCTGACGCTGCTTACACGGCCTCTCCTGACGCTCTGGCGTCCTCGCCAGATGTGAGAAGTTGCTCCTCTCTATCAGTGCAACCATCACCTGGAAAACAGAAATTTTGGAACAATTCAAATAATTGCTACCAAAAATTGTTGGCGTCTGCCAGCTGCAGAGGCCCCAAGCTTGCTTACTGGTCTGCAAAATGATTACAACAGAGGCCCCAAGTTTGCTTGCTGGTCAGAATAAACAAGTACAGCAGAGGCCCCAAGTTTGCTTGCTGGTCAGAATAAACAAGTACAGCAGAGGCCCCAAGTTGCTTGCTGGTCAGAATAAACAAGTACAGCAGAGGCCCCAAGTTGCTTGCTGGTCAGAATAAACAAGTACAGCAGAGGCCCCAAGTTTGCTTGCTGGTCAGAATAAACAAGTACAGCAGAGGCCCCAAGTTTGCTTGCTGGTCAGAATAAACAAGTACAGCAGAGGCCCCAAGTTGCTTGCTGGTCAGAATAAACAAGTACAGCAGAGGCCCCAAGTTGCTTGCTGGTCAGAATAAACAAGTACAGCAGAGGCCCCAAGTTTGCTTGCTGGTCCAAAACACCTTATACACCGATCGACAATTATATAAGGATAGGTCATAATGACAATCTAATACTCACTTTCAAATAAAGCAGCACAAGCCTCAGGAGTCACTTTCCAAGGCACCATGTATTGCGCAGCCGCATAGGAGGTTTTCCCATACGATCCAGCAACTAATTTCAACTCGTAGCGTCCATTTTCCAACAACTTGATGACAGGGTACGGTCCACGCATACCAGGATCCAATTTTCCCTTTGACTGAGAATATTTGATCAACAATACCAAATCATTTTCGTTATACTGCCGCGGTGGCTTGCGACCCTCATTCATGTATTTATCCTGCTGATCTTGATGCCGTTTTAGCCGTTCGGCCGTCCTCTGTCTACCCAGTTCTCTCAGTGACTCGCGATTTTCACCAGCGGTATCTTGCGCCACGTCTCGTACCAAAGCGTTTATCACAGGTGTGGTTCCCTCTGAACCAACCAACAGATTTAAGGGGGACATCTGGGTGGTTCTTTGTTTTGTAATGTTCAGAATTAGTTGCAGTTTCCATAATTCATCTGACCATTTACTTCTTTATTAGTTGACTCAATTCTCAACATGTTTAATACAGTCCTAGCATATCTTTCAACTTGCCCATTAGAGTGGTGCATTTCTGGTGTTATGAAATGTATATCCGATCCCAATTGACTCATCCATATTTTAAACTCAGATGATTCGAACATTCGTGCCCTATCGGCTACAACTAATTGTGGAGAACCGAAAAACGATATTACAGTTTTAAAAATTCGTTTCAATTCATCAACATCTTGTCTGTACATGGGGAATATCGAACAGAATTTAGTGAATGCATCTACTACCAGAAATACATGCTTGTACCCGTTTGATTCCGGCAAAGGGCCCAACACATCTACGTGCAGGGTGTGAAAAGAAATATCAGGTTTCGTCCAAGACACACATGACACATTGTGCAATTTGTGCCCAGTTCGGGCATACCAATCAAATAGTGACGAAAATAACGCAACGCTTGTACTACTGCTAGCGTTTCCAATTCATACGAGTGATAACGCGATTCTGCACCCCTAGCACTTTGACTGAAATAAGAGACTACCCGTTTACGACCGACCCTGAGTTTGTAAAAGCACAGCACCAACACCGATGCTACTGGCGTCTGTATGAACTTCGGTAGGTAGCTCTGGATCAAATATAGCAAGAATCGGCTCGTTTGTCAACTGTTTGATTAATTTATTTCGTACCGCTTCATGTTCATCATCCCAGTGAAACTTCACACCTTTTCGTAATAAATTTGCAATACTAGCTGTCTCGCTAGCATATTCCGGAATATATTTGCAAAAATACCCTGCCAGGCCTAGAAATTGTCTGACTTTTTTTACATTTTGCGGTATAGGTGAATCGATCAAAGCTCGAATTTTATGAGGAGACGGGCGTACATCTCCATTTGATATGCTCCTGCCTAGATACTCAATTTCAGTGCATATAAACGAACATTTTCCTCTATTTATTGAAAATCCGGTCGTAAGGACTTCCAAAACATCGCGCAGCATTTCCAAACCTTCTTCAATTGTTTGACTGAGAATCAAACAATCATCGATGTATATAAGAACTTTACCCGCTTCTGTGAATGGTTTCAGGGTGTTGCTAATGATTCTTTGGTAAACAACGGTGCATTTGCCAGTCCAAAAGGCATTTTTAAATACTCATAATGACCTTCTGGCGTGACAAATCCTGTAAGAGGGATTGAATCTTGGTCAAGTTCTATTTGATGAAACCCTGATGCCATGTCTAAGGTGCTGAAATATTTACTTTTGCCTAAACGATCGATATGATCATCAATCAATGGCAGAGGTGACCTGTCTTTCACTGTTAACTTGTTAAGTGCCCGAAAGTCCACTCACATACGATCATCTCAATTTTTTTTCTTTACCAGTATGACCGGACTCGCGTAAGGTGATTCTGATTCGCGAATAATACCTTTTTCCAACAAATCTTTTACTATATTCCGAACTTTACTTTTTTCTTCGTGCGATAATTAACTGGTTTTGGACTATTAAGTCTGATATGCATTTTTCCCGTATTAACGGTCGATGTAGCGGTCCCGGAAATCATAAACTCAGAAAAATCATCTAAAATGCCTGTTAACTTGGTGTTGTTATCGTCAACCAATGTTGTTTTTATTTCAACCGGATACTTATCAGACTTAATAGACGAGTCTCTTGCTTGGACGGGGCTATGAAAAAGACGTTGTGATTTACCCGTACGTATATACGTAACACCCTCACGATTTAATACATCTGTGCCAATAATAATAGGTGCATTCATTACCTCGTTTGGTACCACCAATAAGTCCGCCTCTATAGTGATTTCCTTAAACTCTATGTTCAATGTGACGTATGAGTTGACTTTTGTTATTGTACCAAATACTCCCTTAATTTCGCGGCTAGTAGGTTTCTGCGCGCAAGATAAATGCCTGACGACAGATAACGATATCAAAGATACGTCCAATGCTCCACTGTCTATAAGCACATCGACGGGTACCCCTTGAATAACACCGACCATGACATCTGTATTATCTCTATCCTTAGGCGAAGAACAGAAATGTACATTACTCGTATTACGTTTTTCCGATCGTTGTTTCGAAAAACAATTTTCAATACTATGACCATCTTTCTTACAAAACGAACAAGACTGATTCGTGCTACTTCGTTTAGTGGTGTCATCAACTTTAAACTGCGATTTAGGACAGTCAATTTGTTTATGCCCTATCCTTTTGCAAAGGAAACACTTGATAGTTTTTGATGGAGCACGTTGCTTCGGCTTTGTTTTGAAAAGGTTCGCAACTCTCGGTTATATTTTTTTGTCTGAGTGGGTTTTGTAAACACCGATAAAAAATTAACAAGATCGCTAGGTTGAAGGTTAGCATTTGTTGTGGTAGCTTTAACCGTTGGATCCTTAATTCCACGCAACACGATCGCAGTGATCAACTCGTCACTGAGCCCATTCACTATCTTCAGGCGTAACAGAGATCTCCTAGCAAACTCCGAATACGTGGAATATTTGTCGGAGTCGGTGTTCATCACTTCATACAGAACATTAGCTACATCTACTTTGTTTATACAAAGACACCTAAATTCTTTCTTGAAATTGCTCCACGAACGGTCGTTAGTTACCCACTCACTTAACCAAGACTTTGCGTCCCCTTTAAAACAATGCCCGATACGTGACAAACATTCCGAGTCACTCCAATTATTTAATTCCCGGGCTCTATCAACTTCCTCGAACCAACTATCAACATTATTAACACTAGGATCGAAATTTGAGACGTAAAAATTCTGGCCCCTCGAACTCGACGCGAGTGTTTTTATTACGTCGGCAAAAGCGTCGACGTTACTGTGAGACATTGTTGCTGTTGAAGGCGAAGCTTGCCCTTCTATTGCGTTTAATCGGTTCACTAATGTTACAATTGTATTCAAAGATTCCCGTAACTCTACATCCCTTGAACGCGATCAACTTCGAGGCCTAGCTCTAGGTCTTGCGCTCAATGTTCGTCGAAAACTACGAGAGCGTGTCTGACTTCGAGACCTAGATCTAGATCTAGACCTACTGTCCACACGACATCGATATTTACTAAATCTACGACAACGGTCACGCTCCGGAGACACACTTACACTCAAACTCTTTAAGCAAATCTATGTATTTAAGTATTTATATCTATTATATATATCGTCGTCTAGTACAGTCAACAGCAAAAGTAGATGATCATTTTAGTACCTTGTCGCATTCACTACTTTGCCGCATCCCAACTGTCACAGTATTGTTACGTTAAGTGCGACAAAGTACTAAAATGATCATCTATATTAGCTGTTGACTGTACCCATAACACAAGCCTTAATGAGCTTACTATCGGACTAGGTCGATTTGTGTAAGATTGTCCCTTAATATTTAGTATTATTTATTATTTATATAATTTTATGATATGAATTATATTTTGTACCTAATCTATAATTTATTACAATAATTTGGTGGTTTACTGTCCATTTAGCAACACTACGGTATCAATTTTAACATGAGGCAACTACACAATTAAGAGTATAATTGCATGCAGAACCAAATGGTCTTGATCAAACAAAAATTTGAATAAAATGTGTTTATTATGTTTTCCGTTTTATTTCTAGAAGAGAAGCAGGATTTAGCATCATGTTCCAACACAGGTAAGCTACATTTTGTATCATGTTACTGCTATTAAGAGCAAGGAAACTTCCATATAAACTGAACTGGAGGACTAAAGGATTGCTGAACGTTGCTGGATGGGATGAGCTCAGAAGCAAATAGCTTGGCGCAACATGAGCCCTAAGTTCATCAGTAGATGGAACACGGCAGCTGCTGCCGATGATGATGACGCTAATAATAGGCACAAGAAAATCTATTCTTGCTGTTCATAGAATAGAACCGAACCTCGGCAGCCATAAAGAATTTATAGACTTGGAAAAAGCTTTTCCATTTCAGCGCAATACGTGAATGATGAGCTTGGCAATTTAAGTATGATGGCTCTGGGATACTTCACGGGACTCAACAGAGATGTCATTAACAGGATATATCCTTATATCACTGTAACTACCTCATTGCCAAGAATCGTTACGCGGTACGCTCGTAGTCAATCCTATGGATTTTCCTGTATGTAGCGGAATGTGACTACAGGCGCCCCATAGGTGGATTCCTGGCAGTTAAAGTGTTAAGTATCCCTGACCCACCGTCCTGAATAGATCAGAGTATAGTGATATTAACATCAATAATGACGTTCCCAGTTTTGTGGTGGCTCCTGGGTGTGGTGGTGGGGGTCGCTTCGCTGTGGATCGTTCTACTGATCGCCATTGCTCTGCGTCTCAGGAGAAAAGGCAAGTTAATGACTAGCTCCTTACTTTTCCCTCCTAAAAATGCAACTGGGTTGCTAATGAAATCCACAAATGCATTAACATACATACATACATACATACATACACACCTTTATTCCTAAAAGGGGTAGGCAGAGCACATGAAACAAATTCGTTTTTCTCAGAAAATGTTAACTTTTCAAGATTCCTACAAATAGAATTTACCAACAGGGCTTTCAGCGGAAATTGTAGTTAAATTGTCTTAAAATGTTATGAATTCTGAGAAGATAACATTTATGGCAAATGCCGATTATAGAAAATTTGCATGCACGACTGTTATAGGTATGGCCAATGAAATTATGGATTCCGTGTCTGGAGGTGAATTTGGTTGGTTACCTCTCAAATTAAATCTGTTCAAATCCAGTTCGCGAAGGATTCTGGTTAGTTTAGTCCAAAACTTGATGGGAACGATGAGAACCTTAGAAAAAGGGGTAATTTTTTTTACTTTAAGAAGGTACTCATTTTGACGACCGGTTAGTCTAGTGGGTAGTGACGCTGCCTACGAAGCTGAAGGTCCTGGGTTCGAATCCCGGTAAGGACAAATATTTGTGTGATGAGCATGAATATTTGTTTCTGAGTCATGTTTGTATTCTATGTATTTAAGTATTAATATCTCTTAAATATATCGTCGTCTAGTACCCATAACTCAAGCCTTATTGAGCTTAATGGGATTAGGTCGATTTGTGTAAGATTGTCCCCTAATATTTATTATTATTATTCTCTTTATTAAATTTTCTTCTTAAGCTAGGTTTTTACAATAATTATATAAAAAGTAAAATATAAAACTATACATACAAGAAATAAAATAATTATAAAAACCTAACCTAGGGTACCGCCGGCAGCGAGGCGGGGCCTAAGCTGCCGGTGGTCAGGGCGACAGAGACAGGAACCTCCTGACTATCCGCGCAGTATCCAGGAGTACCGCCTTCTGTATCTGACCCTTGATCCAGCCATCTAGCGAGTCTCTTGAGGTGATGGTCGAGACTCTTCGCTATTAAACCGTTCGCCGAAACGACTATCGGGACGATGATCGTCGATCGTCGTTATTATTATTATTATTACTCATTTTGTATACTATATTTTGGACCTCTTAGACCACTTTGTATTTTGTACGACGCAGCTCGAGGTGAACGTTACTGTTTCAGTGCTCGAGTTGGAGAGGAAGATACAGGCGGATGAAGCCATCAGGGCCCGCGTGCCCTGCCCGCTGCCGGAGGACGCCTACGAACGTGAGTGATCATCCCCCCTTCCTGACTAACCACTCCCCTCACAACCAGGCCAGTCCCACTTGTCGCTTCGTGTGTACTCGGCTCTCAAGCTGCTCCGAGCGGACTGTCTACCCGATCACACCGGGTTGCACTAACACCAGTAGTGTGCGGTTAGCTCGCTGCATCCCGCTGTGGTGTGCGAAGCGACGGTTTTCTCGCTGTGTGCAAGTACTTAAGTTTGTATATAAATTTCGCACGGCATCACACACTGCACCGCCGCTCCGTCTGACGAAATTTGTATGCGGCTCCGCAGACCGCAGCGGGATGCAACGTCAGTGTAATAACCGCCTTACCTGAGTGACCCCAAAGACGGTGTGGTAGTTGCCCGGTCAAACTTGCGTTCGTAAGAATGACTTCTAGCTACACTTTTTGCCATTTGGGGCCAATAGGTATATTGGAAGAATTTGGGAAAAATAGTGATAAACAACAACCGGAATGAATGGTTTCCTAAGCTTGGAAGGGCTCAGCAATCATTCAAAGCGGGTTATTAGCCGCTTAATTATATGCTTAACCCGCAGTCAGTGCAAACGTTTTCAATAGGTAGTGGTTCCACATCCACATGTAACGACGTCAGGGCACAACGCCATGCACGGCGGACGCGCTGTGCAGCGATATCGGTGTCGTGTGGTCGGAGTCGGACCGCCTTAAGTTTCACAACACGCTGCAATGACTAGTGCCGTTGCATATGGATCCACTGTTTGCCATGAGGCTGATGAGGCCCTAACTAACCCCTTCGTGTGTCCACAGCGGTGTACGCGCACGGCGCGGGGCTCAGGCGTCCGCGCCGCAAGTGATGGCGGAGAACCCGCGGAGACCACCAGCAACAGTAGTTTTAATGTATATTGATTGAAATTTTATAATAAAAAAAAGTCATCTTAAGTATTTTTCTAGAGTATTAATAACGTAAGGCTTCGGTAAACAATGTTTTCGTTTCGTAATCCAGTCACTCACGTCGTGTATTCACGCCCATACACGCACGTCTGTGCCATCCTAATACATGTATCTTTCAATACATTCCCTCGATCCCTCTGCCCTCACACGGCGCGCGCCATGTTTGTTTAGTCCAGTTTCGTCTAGTCTAATAGGGTTGCCAATAAGTGTGGGGACCCAGAGCGGGCGGGACATGTAAAGAAAATGACTAAAGCCTACGACAAGGTAGCTCATGACATTCTCTTAAAAAAACTGCATGGAGTGGGAATTCGCAATGAGGCACATCGTTGGCTTGAGTCATATCTAAAAAACAGGGCGCAATGCGTACAGATCCCGCACTATAACGAGGTGACCGGTGAACTTAGTTCCGTACGGTCGAGCACTACAATAACAAACTCCGCAATCCCACAAGGGAGTGTTCTTGGATGTATACTTTTTCTGATCTACATAAATGACCTTCCCAAGACCACGGAATACCTATGTATACTATTCGCAGACGATGTGTCCCTTCTGTTTAAAGGCCCTGCAAATTCAAGTACTATGATTTCTGACATTGAAACAACCATAACCGGCAATTGGCTTCATGACCATTCCTTAGAACTAAATGTTAATAAAACCAAACTTATTCAATTTCGACCGTACCAAAAGAAACCTTTAGATTTATCAGCACTATCACATGAACTTGGTATAGAAGAGGTAAATGAATTCAATCTATTAGGACTTCATATTGACACTCACCTAAATTGGAAAAAACACATCCAAGAAACAAAAAACAAACTTTCGCGGTTTATATATGGCCTTGGAGTGTTAAAGCGCAACACTCATAGCAAATGTGCACTCTCCGCATACTATGCGTATGCATATGCCTGGCTTCGATATGGCATCGTTTTGTGGGGAGATAGTACAGACGTTCACGACCTTTTTGTACAATAAAAAAAATGCATTCGCATAATAGTTACCATACGCCAACCCGAAAGTTGCAGACTGCACTTCATCCAAAATAGGATTCTGACCTTGCCATGTGTATACATATTCGAAATCGGTTTATTTGTTAAAAAACATCCAGACTTCTTTAAACCGGTCAAAAGTGCACGTCGTAACAATAAACTAACACTACCTGCCCCCAAGTTGAATATCTACCAAAAAGGACCGTACTATAGATGTATCCAAATATATAATCACCTCCTAGTTACTATAAAGAAACACGAGAAATATACTCTATATCGTATCGATCTCAAAAGATGTTAGCCAAGGCCTATTATTCAATCCAGGAGTATATGACCGACAAAACATTTGACCAATAAACAAAGGGCGCTCAAACAAACCAACATAAACACAATCAAACGCAGACCCAAACACACAAGTACACACACGTCAAATAAACAATTACAATATGCATGCTTACTCTATAAATTGCTAATTAATACTTAAATTTACATTTTAATACCTGATTTTTTTATATTTCTTTTTTGTTCTATATCAATTTTAATATTATTTTGTAATAACTATATGCGTAAAGAATAATTTAATCATAAAGTGTAATAAGCTTTTACTTCATATCAATTTCAATATTATGTTATAATAATAATATTTTTTTTTTTTTTTTTTTTTTTTTTTTTTTATATGTATTGCAATCTATCTAGCGATATTCAGCAATAGTTCGACATTTATATCAGGCCTGTACGATACTTGTCCATTGACGAGTTCGTTTCTTCTCAATCACAGTAACAGATCATGTGGGTTTTTTCGTTTGAGCCTTCGTGGCTTGGTTGGTATATTCAAGAGGTCCTTTGCAAGTGTGTTAGGGTGTTGATCAATTCTTGATTTATAAGATTCCATTCCGGCCTGAATCTCTTGTTTAACAGTTTTTATATTGAGGTCGTGGTGCAGTCTGTCATTGGTTATAAACCATGGTGCGTCCGTTATCATTCGTAGCATTTTAGACTGGAATCTTTGCAAGATCTCAACATTTGAGTTCGCAGATGTGCCCCATAGTTGCAGCCCATAACACCAGATGGGCTTAATTATGGCTTTATAGAGTAATAGTTTGTTAGACAGTGATAGTTTTGATTTTTTGTTTAACATCCAATACATTTTTCGAACCTGTTGGCCCATTGCCAGGCGTTTAGTAAAGATATGCTTTCTCCATGTGAGTTTCCTGTCCAGGTACATTCCCAAATACTTTACCTCGTCTGCTTGTGGGATTTGAATGCTATTTAGTGTCACTGGAGGACACGTGTGGCGTCGAAGAGTAAAGGTTACTTGGACTGACTTCGATTCATTTGCCTTGATACGCCAATCTCTGAGCCATTTTGCGATGTCATCAAGGCTGTTTTGGAGCTTTTGGGCAGCATTTTCCGGGATTTCATCTATTGATAGAACAGCTGTATCGTCAGCAAAAGTGCCCGTTAAAGTTGTTTCTGAGGTAGGCAGGTCAGCAGTATAAAGGAGATACAGGGTAGGACCCATAACGCTACCTTGTGGCACACCAGCATGAATTTCGTATAATGGCGTTACTTCTTCCCCTTGCTTCACAAAGAAGTGTCTGTTTTCTAGATATGATCTGATAAACTGATAAAATTGTATTGGCACCGATTTTTTAATTTTATACAGAAGACCTTCATGCCACACACGGTCGAATGCTTGGGATATGTCCAAAAATGCGGCCGTACAATAATGCTTGTGCTCGAAGGCGGTATGAATAGTGTTAACGAGCCTATGGACTTGCTCAATTGTACCATGACGTTGCCTAAATCCGAACTGGTGGTCAGGAATTAGGTTTCTTTCATTAATGATAGGCTTCAATCTGGTTAAAAATAGAGACTCCATTATTTTTGATGGAATCGGGAGTAAGCTGATGGGTCTGTAGGACTTGACATCATCTGGGCTTTTACCGGGTTTAGGGACCATTAGGATTTGCGCCACTTTCCATTGTCCTGGCACCGCTGATCTACGCAGAATGGCATTGTATATGTACGTTAGGAAGAGTACACCTTCTTCAGGCAATTCAGTCAAGATTCTCGCGGTTATCAAGTCATAGCCCGGAGCTTTGTTTTGGCCGAGTTTTCTAATCGCTTTTTTAACTTCTTGTTTCGAAAAGCTTTTTATTGGGAGATCTAGTTGATGCGTTTCATTTAGCAGTTTAGACACTGATTCAATCTGTTCAGACCCATGATCAGGATGTGGTAGGAACACGTTTTTTAGATGATTAGCGAATGTTTGTGCTTTATCAGACTCCTTTGTTGCCCAGCTGTTATCTGGTTTACGTATAGGGGGTTTGGGAACCACTGGGCGCTTAAGTTTCTTTGTCGCCTTCCAAAGCGAGTAGTTAGTTGCAGCGCTGGGGTCTAAATCAGTGAGATATGCCTGCACATTCTGGTTTCTATCATCGAATAGTAGTTGTTTCAATTTCGATGTCAATGAGTTTAGCCTAGTTTTGTCAGCGCGAAACCGAGTCATTTGCCATAGTTTCCGAGCCTTACGTTTCTCGGCTATCATTTCTCTGATATTGACTGGATATCTTTGTGTGCAAGGTTTTGTGTTAGATGTTACCGGAGTAGCAAGCCAAGCAGATTCCTGGATACAATGGTTAAAGTGCTCAACTGCTTCTTCTATGTCTTGATCATCTTTAAGTGGGAGTTTCATGTTTATATTTGCTGATACTGATTCTCGGAAGTAATTCCAGTCTGTTTTCCTGTTGTGTAGTTTACACGGCATTGTGATTAATGTAATTTTTCTCTGTAGCAGTATTTCGACCGGAGAATGATCAGATGATAGTTCCGAGTTTGATTTGCATGAGAAGTATGAACTGGCTATTCCCTTTACTACTAGGAAGTCTATCAGGTCGGGTGTCTTTCTTACATCTGTGGGCCAATATATAATTATATGCGCAAAGATTAATCTTAACACAAAATGTAATAATCTCTTCTTTTTTTCACTTTATATAAATTTCAATATTATTATTATTATTATTATTTTTTTTTATTTATTTATCAAAAGTACAAAACAATTAACAATGTTATGTTACTCGCCAAACTGCGATAACAGTTTGTTGGCGAGACCGCGCTCATTTTAACTAATGTGTTAAGTACCTATGTTAAAACTATGTTAGGTATGCTATATGAACTACATACTTATAATCTTAAACACTAAATTACACACTAAACATGATAATGCATGAACACTTCACTCCTGCACTTACAGTGCTTTACTTTTACAATTTGGTGTTTATTTGTGAAAAGATTCTTTTTTACCTATGTAAGTATTAATGTAATTTTTCCAAAAATGTATTTTTTAATCTACTTTTTAATTCAACTTTGCTTAACTTAATTTTGCTGCACTTTTTTTCTTCTCTTAACCAATCAGTCTCGTTATATATTTTTGGTATCATAAATATATTAGCTCTTTTGCCATAGTAGTTTTTAGCAGAATTCTGTACATATTTCTTTGCCCTTACATTTTTAGTTCTATATTTATTTTGTTTTAAAACCTTATACTCATTATTAAAATAGTTTTCTACAGCTATCACATATTGCGCCCTTTGATGTATAGGTAATATTTTACATATCTTGTATAACCTGTCATAATCGCCTCTAAGGTTATTTTTAGTTTTTTTACTGACAAGGTATTTCATAGATCTTATTTGTAATCTTTTAATTTCATTTAAATATGTTGGGAAAGTTCGACCATAAACACTAAGCCCATAACCAATAACAGAGTCGGCTAACGCATAATAAACAACAAACATGGTTTTTTTACTAACTATTCTATTTAAGTGATACAGCTTACTTAGAACTGAGCGAAGCCTAGAACAAACTGCAGTGACATGTGTCTTCCAATTGAAATTATTATCAATATGCATGCCTAAATACTTATACGTCTGCACGTATTCTAACGGTTCACAGTTACAATTGTTATTTGAATTTGAATTACAATTGTTATTTGAATGGTTGTGTAAACAGTCGTACCCGTGACCGATGACACCAAAGTCTTTATAGTTGACATAAGGAGCCTAGCGATTGTATGGAGAGTAAATGTGCATACATTTAGTTTTTGTTAAATTGATAATAATTCCGTTATCATGGGCCCATTTAATTACATTGTCAAGATCACTCTGAATATTTTTATGAGCTTCCGTCATATCTGCATGTGAATACAGTAAACACATATCATCCGCATATATGTATACTTTACAATTACGCACGACGTTGACAACACTGTTAACGAGCATCACGTAGCCGACAGGGCCATACACCGATCCGGTCGGCACCCCGAGCGTGACGTCACACTCCGCGCCCGTGGTGCCGGCGAGGGTCGTGCGCATGCTCCTGCCCGCCAGGTAGCTGCGGAACCAGTCGTTGACGGGGCCGGCGATGCCACATTCTCTCATCGCCTGGAGCAGCACTTCGTGGTCCAGGGTATCGAACGCTTTTTTGTAGTCTATAAAAAGTTATAAGTATTATGTTATAAGTAATAAAAAAAGAAAAAAGAAATGAATGAATGAATGAATGTAAAGAATGTAATAAGTATTAAAAATTAAAACAATGTACAATCATTTAAGAATGTATAGTAAAATTGTAAACAATACCAAAATAGCATGTATGAAATCTTGACCATGTTAACTCGCCTAGAATAAAATGTAAACTCGACACACAATTGTTGCTGCATGTATACTATATTATTAAATAATTTAATTGCTATGCCCTAACAGGGTCCATGTGAAACTGTACTAATTATGTAAGATCATGGTTGCAATAAATAAATAAATAAATAAAAACTAGTAAAGGTAGAAAAAAAACACTTTTATTACAACAATAGGTAAATTTATATTTACAGGTTTAGTCCTTGCCTACACACAAAACGACTTTTAACACAGCCATTCAATGCCAGCGACCCACCAGTCGGTTTTTTTTTTCTTGGGGTTTTCTGTTTGTTGGCGCTTTTCGCTCTATAAAATAACTATGATTTTTAAACCCGGACAATTTGCTTATCGGTGGGGACGCCAGGACACCATGCTTCAAACCGGGACATGTCTCGGCGTACCGGGACGTATGGCAACTTCTGCATTAACAGCGAGTAATATTCTATTCTTTACGTAATTGGAGATGGATTAGTTCATTTAAGTATATGAGATTGTATTATATCTAAGTAAAAAGTAAGATTAATGTTAAAAGATTGTGTGCAAAACTATATTGTTGTATTTATCTTTTTATTGGCATCACTATTTAACCAGGCTTGACTCGAGGTAAAAGTAACTGTAGGTCCTTTATAATTTTTAACCATAGTTTTATAATTTTTGGACATTTTTATATACATTTTGGAATAATATATTAAGTGTAATAACATTCAAGTAATTTCTTTCCTCTCTTCCCACACATCGCCCCCCTTATGTTGCCCGTTCGATTCCATTTGAATTATAAATATCAGTAGACCTCTACCTGTTTTTTTATGTGAAATTAAAATGGTATTTAATCTCGCGTTCAGGGTTGGGTTAGGTTGGGTAATGGGTGCTCGTCTCAGTAAACGCAAGGCTTGAAGCCTTGCGCTGGTTTTCAAACAAGTCCCTTCGACAGGGTTGGTCTTACCTACTACGTTTTACAATTTAAACTTACCTACTTCTGTAGCATTTTTCACACAGTGACAAAGATGTCAGCATAGACAATATCACAAGTGGGAACGAGATACAACGTCAAATCTCCTGTCCCTCAGCGCGTGCAGGCTTTTTTTGTTTGTCACCACCTTTCAAAACATATAGCATGCAAATAAAGATTAATAAGAATGCCTGAGACTTGGCTCTACGAAATATCTCACAACTTTTTACGGTGGAAGAGTTTCGAGACTTGGCGTCTTATTACATGGAATGATTTTTTATGGGATTATGTCTAGTGCCCGGGTTGTTGCGTGTGGCTATTTTGACAGTTTGGAGGGAGAGAGCTATATATTGATATTAGCGATATTGTCGGACTATTATTCTCTCAATGCGGTTAATTTATATAAATAAATTAACACTTGCAAGCAAATACCTACTTACCTTATCAACTCTTAAAAGGCATCCAATGTTTATTGACACTGGTGTCACTGGTAGATGAGTATAAACCTCAATCAGCAGGTGTTTCATTTATACATGGTACATCATATTTACAATTTACATAGGCTATGTGTGAATTCTCTCGCCAAAAAAATATATACAAAAGTTGATAACATCTTTAAACAGTGGGGTGGGGAAGTGAAATAGTGACTCTTAAGGTATACGATACGGGACTTAAGGTATATTCTATGTCTCTCTCTGGAATACTAGTATTAAAATAATAAATATCACGGGACAGTCTGACACAAGAACTAGCCCTATAGTAGGTTCAATAATAGACCGTGAGCACACTCCCAATACACCTACGTCTAACGACAACATGATATAATGCATGCCAGCAAGTCGAGAAAGTTGTGCTGAGCAAGAAAAAAAGATTGGCCGAATGTTTGAAAATCCTTCACTTTAGGTCAAAGTTACCAACTTTGACGCCGTCTGCCAAGTACTTCCGGCCATTTCAGGACTGACAGACTTAGGTTTACTCTCTACGATTAAAGGGCTAAATTATGCAAATATGTCTCGTATCTACTGTTGTCACATGACGTAAATATACCTAAGGATTTCCAAACTTTCGGCGAAAACGCACAAAAGGGCGCCTCTGGCGAGTGCGATGCGCATTCAAGCCATCTTGAAATTCTTTATTTACCGCCAATCGCGTCCAAAATCGATATCTGGTCTGGGCGTCCGCGGGAACTGGCAGCGCGATTCAGTGGCGGTACCAAAGAAATGAGGCAAATGCGATATCCTCAGGATGTCTGAGGATAGGTAATATAAAGACAAATCGAATCGTGGGCAGAGAGATCGATGACGAGTGAATGCTGACTCAACTTTACTAAAGTTTATTGTTTGTATTTTCCTGAATAAGTACTGAGTATTTTCCTGCAGATATTATTTTTATATGACAAAGTCTCACTATACATATAATATTTGAAGTTTTTGGTCGTGTCAGCTCTGACGAATATGATTAAAATGATATCATTTTTTTTACCGATATTATGGGTGTGTTTTACTGAAGTGCAATGTAAGTATGGAATTTAATAATTTTATTAGTATTTGGTAGGTTCGTGTATATTTTTCAATAGTCAAATAAAAATAAACTGGCTTATATTAATTAATTTAATTAATAGTTAGAACTATATAATTAGTACAGATTGTTAACTGTAAAGAAAACGCAGATTTTTGGTGTTGTTATTAAATCATACAGTAAACAGTATGGGGTTATGTACGGAGTAGTACATGAGGTAAATGACCTCCACGGCTTTTCTGGGTTAAGCATTGATCTAATTTTTGCACAAATTTAGAAGAGAAATAACCCTGCTTCAACGAAATTCAGAACCTGGAATTCAAACGGTCACGCATCATTTTGATCATTTCGACAAAAGAGTGCCCAGAAAATCCGTTTCCCACCAAAAACATAAACGTGAAAATGGAAGCCAAGTTCAATATTAAGAATATGCGTGGTTGTCAACTTCGCCGACAAAGGAATTGAGATCTAAATGGGTGCCAAGTTCAGTATATAATCCTAAAATAATATGTATTCTTAAGAACATACAATTTCTTATTTTTTCTACAACAATATTTGCCATATAAAACTATAACTTCTTAAATTTTAACAATCGAATTATTTACACAAAGCAGATAACTAAGATAAATTGATGCTCAAGACTTGACTCGGCTAGTTTTTACTAGCAAGCCAAATTTTTCGAAGAGTAAGATATTTGTTACCTTACAATATGTAAACAGTTACTCACGAAAAACATAAAGATGATAAGTTCATTAGGCAAATATCAGATGTAAAAACTTCTTAAATTTTAACAATCGAATTATTTACACAAAGCAGATAACTAAGATAAATTGATGCTCAAGACTTGACTCGGCTAGTTTTTACTAGCAAGCCAAATTTTTCGAAGAGTAAGATATTTGTTACCTTACAATATATAAACAGTTACTCACGAAAAACATAAAGATGATAAGTTCATTAGGCAAATATCAGATGTAAAAACTAGCCAACTCAACTTCAGCTTTGTTCAGTTCGGCGTCGAGACCATTGGCCCGTGGGTTTTAGCGCCCTCAATCATTTCATAGATCTCTCAAAAAAATTGCCGACACCACCGGGGATCGGAGTGCTGGCAGCTTCCTCTCTCAACACATTAGTATTGCGATACAGCGGGGAAATGCTGCCAGCCTCTTCGGCACCATGCCGCGGGGAGACCCCTGTTCAGTGATAAATCGTTTTATTTATTATAATTTATTTTGGGTCATTCTAGCCTTATTTATATCGTAATTGTATTATTAGTATTTTTTGTTTATTTTATAAATACTCTTTTAGTTACAATTCAAAACGATACAGATTAAAATATTGTAATTATTAGCTCATACATTTTTTCCGTATCATACGTCTGATAGGGAAGTTTTATAATAATTCCTTGCTGATTGCGATATTTCCTGTTAATATGTTGACTAGCTGGTGTTACCTACTCAATGTTGTTAAATATACAACGCAGCAAGCCTTTTATACTCCCAACGTTTCTCTTCAATTAGATGAGATTCGCATTGTTGAGACAAATGGATCTTCACTTTACATCTCGAGATCGTTGTTTGCCTTTTGTACACAGTCTGCTCTGGTCTAACTATCAAACTTCGACTCTTCCCCGAGAAGGTAGGCTGAGATCACGGATTTGCACTTGCAATAGCCTCGACAAACCTCTATGGCTTATTCACCTTCATGTCAGTCTTCATACGTGCTCGTCGATTGAGATACTCCTGGCCTGTCTGGCATCTCTCTAGAATTTCTCCGATACGGTCGCATTCTTAAAAAACTAACGCCTAGCACATCCGAGAATATCACTAGGAGGACGATGATGGTCGGAGAAGGTTCGTCGACGTCATCAGCGCCCTACTGCTCTAGCCACTTTTCTCTCAGACACTCTCCTTGCCGTTTTGTATAAACTTGGAACTTCAAGGTTTTCTAAGTCAATAAATACGGTTTACAAGATGTCGTCTGACATATTCTGGCCATGGTTCTGATACTTCTGATGGTTCTCTTCTGGGCTACAAAGGCGGGCTGAATATTGTAACGGTAACTGTTGCCTCAAAATTTGATGGCGTATCTTATTTTAGATCTAAAAATATTTTATATTCATAAAATATTACTATTTATAGTTACAAAATAATTAAGTGTAGGGAAGACTGGGTACAGTTGTGACAATTTTGGTTTGATCGCCACTCATTTTGTTAATTTACTAGTTAGCTGGGCGACAAGTAACTGACTCTTAAATTGTACATTTGTCTACGTAAATATACTTAAATATTTTCCCTAAATACGTTGTATTAGTCATAGGAATCAAATTAAAAAAAAAAGGGAAAGTGTCACAACCGGCCACACCCCAAGAACGGTTGTGACAGTGGTTGGGGTCGTTAGTTACAGGCACAAATATGCAACAAAATGGTTTATAATGACTTTTATTCTTAGAAATAAGACCATAACACAACATAATCTTCATAATCTTTCGAATAGAAAGTTCATTAAATGATTTATTTTTTAATTAATAATTAATAAAGAAATAAATTATGAAAATGTAAAGAAGTCCCGCTTTCACGTCTTCATAAGCATCTGCATATTTACCAGACCAGATATTAATTAGACCGCGCTGTTTCGGTATTCCGCAAGCGTTTTCTGGGCATCTAAAAGCAAAACAACAAAAAAATATATGTCACAACCGTACCGACAAAATTTGTCACAACCGTACCCGACGCTCACTTTCGAAAACAAAAATTCGCCATGACTTGGCCAAATAATGTACCTACGTAAAAAGTAACCACCCGTAATTAACTACTAATGTTCAACTTATATAAAAAAAAAAACGAGGTAATCTATCTATATACAAATAACAGTGATTATTAAAATTAATCGGACAAAACAACTTACTTTTGACTGTTAAAAAGCAATGTGGGCCCCTGCTTGCATTAACGCCGCGCGCTGGGTGACGCAACACCGGGGAACGCGTTCAGACTTGCATGCCGCTTCTCTCTCCCTTAGAACCCTTGCCCGCATTACGTATAGTTTCGCTGGGACGACGACTGTCACTACCGTACCCTGGCACAACCGTACCCAGTCTAATATTTTATAATGTAGGGTACATTTGATTTTTTTACTCTTTTTAAAATTTCTTGAGTTTTTACTATAGATTGATGCAATTCTTATTCCAGCATTGAATTATACATATCTTTGATTTAGTTAAAAGTTATACCAAACTTGACTTAAGTACCTAAACTTAAACAGTTATTTATTAACTTCAGCCATCGCCGGGGCGGAAAACCCTCCTCCCCCATCTGCATGAAAAATCTGGCTCCACTTTTTAAAAAAACTTAGGAACCCAAAGATTAATCCTGCCAAAGGAAATATTTTGTTCAGAAAAAGCCATATTTAATCTTTGTATGTCGTGTAGAAACGCACCTACTTACTAATATAGTTTTATTCAAGAACATTCACTACTCTTACTCCTCTGGGGCAACGGCCCAAAGTGTGTCTTGGTCTCCTGATCACTGATCCCGATCTTGAGTGGTTTCTCGCCAACCGCCAGCTTGAAGCTTGTGAAGATTTGCATCCACCACATCAACCCACCGATATCTGGGGCTACCAACCGGTCGCGTCCCTATAGCCCTCCCCTCGTATATTTCAAAACCTACAAATTAGTAAATAATTAATAGCTAGAACTGTATTTGCTATTGTATTTAGAACGTGTTGTTGTGCTGTGAGTTTTGTGTTACCACGTGTTGTAATTTAAACAAGTTGCACAATAGAGGAATCCTTTATTATTGACGAAAACACATATATTAGAATACGGAGCGTTGTTCCCGGTGTGAACGTTATACCGAAGTGACAACCTAAGAGCGAGACAAACATACGTCACAGACTCTTAAGTTCTATTTTCAAAACTATTTCAACAGTTTTCAGTTCACTCCTACAAAGGCACAATACCTGTATTATTGTAAGTTTCAGTATTTTTATGTACTTAACAGATTATGATCAGTTCAACCCCTAAGTTGTTCAAGTCTGTTATTGTTTGTGTGTCTGTTTGTTACATGTGCCTTAACTTTTTATTATTTAACTCCTTCTGTCCTGGTCTCCGTTGTTTCCTATTTTCCCGGAACTCCACCTCCTCCCATCACCTGCGTACAAAATGAAATGCTTCAATGTAAATTATGAGATTAAGGCATTTCACATAAAAGTTTTATGTATAAAAAGTTCCTTCGTGTAACCTTGAGGTGTGTGCATTATTTTCGATTATTTTTTTATTACTTTCACGGGCGAGTGGCTCCGGACCTTGGACCCATGGTGGGACCCACGGGTGTGGCCGGAAACGTTCGTAGACGACGACAAGCCGTTCGTCGAGTTTACTTGCGGAGCGTATTTAAAGTCGCAAGAAGAGCTACGCTGGCATAAAGGTATGTGGAGCTAACTTGGCAGGCCAAATGAATCGTAAGTGGACATACCTAGGGGAAAGCGGGGCACTTAGATACAAGGGGCACATTCGTACACCTACATTATTTTTCAATTTTTTTTTTTATCAGCGGCAACAATAAAAAATGGGATTTACAGTACATATGGTGCTACTTTCCCGCACTAGTGCGAAAAGAGCACTTTCCGTGCATATGTCGAAACTTTAAAGAGCCATATGTACAGTAAAATGTTGTACGATACACGTGCGAATAGGTAATTCGCAACTCGTGTCGATTTAAAACACTCCCTTCGGTCGTGTTTTAATTTATCACCACTCGTTGCGGATTTCCTATTTTCGGCACTTGTATCGTAAATAACTATTGTATGTGTGAGTAACAATCCTGCGATGGTGACGTAGCCGCTCGGCGAAGCACAACGTGTTTTCGCGGCTGCTTTGTAAAAAAATAACAAATTTTCATCAGATTTGTATTGAGAAGTTTTACAGGTCACTAGATCTACGATATGATTAACATTAAGTGATTTTAATCAGTTTCCAGGATATATCGTCATTGTTGAGTAAATACTTAACAGTTTATTTTTAATAAATGTTTTTTTGTTTAACTGGTTACTGGGGTACTTTGGTACAAAAGGAAGTGGGGCAGTTTTGTAGTTGTTGTCAAAGTGCCCCCAAAGTGTACCAAACTGCCCCCGCTAGTTTTTTCAACCGTAAAATATTGACAACGTTTTTGCTCTATATAATGGTAAAGACGTATGTACACGGACGACTGAACGCAATAATATAAATCAAGTAGAATTTTTTTTCAATGTTGGTGTTCCATTATACGCATTTCAGCTGTGGGGCAGTTTAAGACATTAAAAGGGCACTTTGATACATGTCTCAAAGTGCCCCTAAAAGGCACACCAAAGTGCCCCATGCGATGTATCAAAGTACCCTGCCGGTGGGGCAGAATTGAACAAATCCCATTTTTTGTTAAAATCCTTACAGCTACCTCATTGAATAAGTAAAATTTAATGAAAAAAAAAAGATAAATTTGTATACTAATAATAATTGTGTTAATAAGTAAGTACAAAAAATACTTGTTTTTAGTCAATTAGGTTGAGAAAAATCAATGTCAAAAAAGGTGTACCAAACTGCCCCGCTCTCCCCTACAGTTCTTTATTCTTATTGATCCCAGATACGTGTGTTTCTGGCGCTATCAATCTACCATAGTGACTTGCATCTTATTGTACCCACAGACAGTTTAATGGCGTACGACAAATAATGTTTTTTATGTGTTTTAAAAGCCACAGATAGCTTGACTCCAATTAAATTAAACGTTGCCCCACAAAACTGTAGTAACAGTTTGATTGACGAGGGACAAACAATAAGAAAATAAAAAGACCGTGTTATTAGAGTACAATTTGTAAATGAGAATGATTATTTTAGACCATCTATGGACCCATCTAAATAAGAGTTTAGGCCGAAAGTAGTAAATTTTCGGCGTCCTCGCGGTCGGCTCCCGTGACACCACAAAGTTATACACATAGTAGGTAGTTATAGTGTGTACTTGTTGTAGGTTTGTTTATATTGATATGTATGTTACTTTCCAACGGTGTTTGTAAAAATGGGCCTTTGTAGACTGCATCGAATAAATAAATAAAAGCTTATTAAATATTTTACAATTTCAAATTTATGCTATGCTGCCCCAAGCAGTTACAGTAAGCTTTACTTAGTGTATGACAGCCGTATTAAATACTGAAATATATATTTACCCATCCGACGTAGTATAGTCGAGGAATGAAAAGGTTGACCGTTTTCGGCCTTATTTCAAAGCTATTAAGGTCCAAAAGTGGTCAACCTTTTCATTCCGCAACTGTACTTTGTGTCTTCTTATTTCATCATCATCATATCAGCCGATAGACGTCCACAGCTGGACATTGGCCGTCCCCAAAGAGTGCCAAAGTGATCGTCCTTCTCATTTAATAGGCATTTATTAAGTTATTTTATACTTTATTAAGCAACTTAACTTACTCGAACTAATTGAATTTCAAATTTTAACAGTTTCAGAGGGTTATACGCCAGATTTTCTCCTATCCTTAAGAAGACAGTTAAACGATGGATATTCAACGCTCAAGCTACTGTGGCCACTTGCGTCACTGAACAATACTAAAGTATACTGCCTTAAACAAAACGGAACAGACACACGAAGCAAGTCAATGTCTATTCAGTTCAAGAAAAGCAAATATCCTTGGAGTAAGTAACTAACGTACTTGCACCCGCGATCGCAAATAAAACATATCTCAATCATTAGGTATCTCAAGTAGCTAACTGGGCCAAAACAAAAAAAAAACAAACAAACCTTAGAAAAAACAATTTTGCGTATTTAAGTGTATAATCAAAAACTTTCTAAGTATGTATACCTATAGATTTTGAGAAACAAAATCTTTTTTCCCCATACTTAAGTAAGTAAGTAGTAAGTAAATTCTTTATTGTTCAAAACACATACATTTTAACATTTTGTGCCTTAGAGACTGTGTTAGCTTTCGCTGTGTTACAGTCCCCAGAGGATTTGCCCATTATAAGGAACATTGCTAGGTTAAGAACACACTTATATAAAAAATAGAATAAAATAAAACAAAAGTCTTACAATAACCCAAAAACGTCAAACAACAATAACAATAACATAGTTTAACTGGTGTGCGTGTGCGTATGTGTGTGGGTGTGTGGATGTGTGTGGATGTGTGTGTGTGTGGGTGTGTGGATATGTGTGTGTGGGTGTGTGTGTGTGTGAGAGCATGATTCTGCAGTGTGAAGTTAAAAAAAATCTCCTAACTACGAGATACGGGGTAACCCCGTCCTAACAAGTTTTCGGCTTCTTCGTAGTCCATATTATTTAACCATGTCACCAGTAGCTTCTTAAAGGCATGGTCAGAAAGTGATTTGATAGATATAAATTCCAATTTAATTTTATTGTAAATAAGTGGACCACAGTAGTTGATATTAATATACTCGTATTTAACTTTGAGATTTCTGGAAACATTTTCAGAAAATATTTATTTCCCTTTTAAACAATACTAATAACTCCATAGCAAGTTTTTGCTCCTTCACTATGTTTGAATATTCACTTAAATACGCAAAATAGTTTTTTTTCAGGAATATTTAGTGAGCTTTTTTTCACTATACTAGGTGTCCTTCTTGCGCTCGGAATCTATTTAACAGTTTTCACTTTATGGCAAGTTTCCATCAACGGAAGGAAGAATAATCAAAACTTACCATGTCCTACCGCCACAGGTTTTACAATTTTTGCAAAAAAAAAATAACCTGAAATAAATGATTATATTATTATTATTACCAACATAAAGAAGCGTTTCACAACTTATTACGATAGTAAGCACCAGTTGAAAACGGAAAAAATGTAAACAAACTGTATTTAATTTGACATGGGAAATACGCCCACCTTGAATCGGCGTACGACTTTGTTCCGATCGCAATCGAGACGGCGGCTTGTTTGGGAGCTGGGTCGGCGTCTAAGAGACAAGGGGCTGCGACCCTCGTTCTGGCTCTTACCTGGTCCAACAAATATCGGTGGCACTTCAGTGGGGCAATGCAGCCAGTATTTATGGCACCTTTGGACTAGATGGGAGCCGGTCATAAAACATATATATATTTATATTGCATTTTCTTCCTTGTTTTTCTATGCTGTTATCTTATTTTCTAGTTTACTCGTAAGTTTTCATAATATTATTCTCTTAGTGGTTAGTCTTAGTTTTTAATTTTTATTTTATATGTTTTGTGTGTCAACCAACCAATAATCTTATTTGTAATAAAGTATTTTTTCCATTTATTGATACATTGTTTGTTTACATTTTTTTCGTTGTCAACTGGTGCTTACTTTAGTGGGTCTATGAGCTGTAGAACGGGTAAGCCGACATTTAAGAAAAAAATATTCATTCGAAAAAGTGACCCGCGAAGAACTCTATATAATTAACGAACATGCTCCCAAAATTGGACGAGAATCAGTTGAGAAATGCGACCTGTTAATCCGTCAGCTATTTCTGCGTGATGTGGTAACAAACATCCAATTTTTCGCATCTTATAATAAGTAGGATAGTAGGATTTAGTTTCTATTTACTGCCTTTAATAACTTACCATTCCCGTGGGAGGATTGGGAGTAATTCCGTAACTGGGTCAATCAACTGTATCTAGTTATACTGTCCCATTAGATAGGAGACAAAATTACAGTTTCTTAGACAAATTGTTACAATACGGACTTCTAAAGTGCCTAGAAGATGGTCTATTTGGTGATTTGAGATTCTAGATCGCAGTTTTAAAAAGTCACTCAGGTGATGTAACCATGGCAACTAGGAACAGAAAATAGTTGATCCACCCAACTACAAAACTATTTATATAAAGATACTTTGTCATATTTCAGTTACGGAAGCTGGAGGGGGCCCATGGCTGATGCCAGCAGAATTCGTGGACGACGGGAAAAGAATAAAGTTCACTGGCTATGCATATTTATACAAGTCGCATGAGCTATCCTGCCATCAGAAAAAAGGTTAAACATATAATTACATTATTCGGAGTAAGGAAGAAGCATCAAGAGCAGATAAATGTGTAACTGTATAAAAATAGTAAAATAAACCTGGGTATATGTGTATTATACAGGATTATTTAAAAGAGGCAATAAGGGAAAATCTGAAAATACAAGATCTTATTATTTACCTACGCAAAAAACAAACTCCGATTTTAAGACTTTGACGGGGTTCGATTGCCGGCGTGCTGTGTATGAGACTTTTTGTAATTTTTTGAATGCAGTTCTTTTTTATCTTTTAGCTTAGCATACAATCCATCACAATGGAGATTAAAAATCAATCTAAAATCGGTCTCTTCTAAGAGCAAATTTCTGTGTCTCTCGTAGTTTTTGGACTGGTTCAGCACGTGCGGTGATTTCCCGCAAGGGCGCGGCACGCACACCACACTCAACTTGAAGTTACTAGCCACTGCAATGCGTGCAGTTACTTTTCTCCTCGTTATTCTTAACTCCTCCTCCTTAAATCAAGAAAAAGTCTGCAAGTAACTCGTGGAGTTGCATCCATAAGCTACAGTGAATCATGCAGATCAAATGTTTGTTTACCACTACCGCTGTAATAAATCACTTCAATGTGTAGTTGTTTTCAGACAAAGGTGTATTTAAGCTTGGGATGATTCAACAAGAAAATGAGTACAGCTATGTGAAGATCACGTTACAGAAGACTCTTGAACCATCCGACAACGGCTCTGTAATCTACTGCTCCATGCAAAACCAAAAATGGGGAACAGCCAGTTCCACTCATATTCAGGTTAAATTCGAAAGACAAATTGAAGCTTTGGGTAAGTTGCCAATGCATCCTTAGTGTAAGGTATCCACCATAGCTGTGCGGAGCGCGCGAGGAAAACATCCACCAATTCATATCATCACCTCTTCCTCGCACAGCCTCTGGTGGATACTCACCCTTAATGTTTGATCACACAAATTAGGCTCCTAATCTAAATTAGTTACAAATGATGGTTGGTAACGAAGATTAATGAATCTTTTGAACGGAAAGGGATGAAGATGAATGTACGAGTAAGTAAGACGAAAGTTATGATATTTGAAAAAGATGAAATTATGACAGACTGCGAAATAATGATTGGTGAAGAAAGACTGGAACAAGTAAAACAGTTTGTGTATTTGGGGACGTTATTTACTGGAGACGGAAAGCATGAGAAAGATATTGAGAGGAGAGTGAATGCAGGGAACCGAGTGAATGGGGCACTGCACGCCTTTATGGGCAGCCAGAGAATATCACAAAAAGCACGCGTGGCTGTGCATAGGGGAGTGTTGGTGCCTACACTTATGTATGGTAGTGAAAGTTGGGTGTGGCAGAAAAGACATGAAAGTCGAGTGAATGCAGTAGAAATGAGAGCGTTGAGAAGTATGTGTGGAATTGAGTGATAGAGTCAGAAACAGTGTTATAAGAGATAAGTGTGGAATGGATGGAGATATAGTCACGAAAATTGAGGTTATGTTAAGGTGGTTTGGGCATGTAGAGAGGATGGATGAAAGAAGATTAACGAAGAAAGTGTATATAAAAAGAGTGGAAAGGCAAGTTGGAAGAGGAAGACCTAGGCGAACTTTCTCCGATCAAATTGGTGAAATCTTAATAAAAGGCCAGGTCAAAAGTACCCTAAAACGACGAGCATGTATGAGAAATGTTATGAAAGTGAGTGAAGCGAAAGGGGTTTGTCAGGATCGTAGCAAATGGAGATCCGTGAACTCTGCCTACGCCTCTGGGAAAGAGGCGTGATTATATGGATATATGTATGTATGTATTAGGCTCCTACATAAACCTCACACTAGATAGTTAAAATGTTTCCAGTTGTTCTCGCATTTTGATCGCGTGTCAAATATGTAAGTTCATTTCAGCTCCAATTACTCCAACGTAGGACGTCTCCTATCACTCCTTAAATAGCCTTTAGAAGGATTTTTCTTAAATTGTTTTTAGCCATTAAATTTGTCTTTACGTGGTTCGGCTTCCAAACAAAACGTCATTTGACATTCGCAGGCTAACGGCGTGTTATTTTAGAAATAGAAATATAAATGTTTATTGCGTGTCACGTTACAGGTTACAGATGGTGAAAACAATAAAGGTATACATGTGACGCCCTGCAAGGGCACTGCAAACATATGAGAGCGCTAAAATTACAAATAGTTTATTTCTCAAAACATATTTAATCTATTACCATAAAGTATAATACCATAAATAAAGTAAACTTTATGATTATACTGACCCCCACACTAGGCACTGCCTGTCCCGTGGGGGAGATATGTACGTCGTATACATCTTTTTGTCCTAAGAATGCTATTTTAGAATGAGAGCTATTGCCCCATAAAATGAGACCATATCTTAATGTCGAACCAACATATCCGTGGTAGGCGGCCATGGTGGCATGCCAAGCCCGATGTGCGTCTTAATTTCCCCAATACATAAACAAACCTATTTAATTTGCTACGGATCCTTTCTATATGCACCTGCCAATCCAAATGCATGTCTAAAATTAAACCCAAAAAGAGAACATTATTCATCTGCTGTATTTGCTTATTGTCGTATTGCAAGTTAAGATTAAGATTTTTGCCTCTTTTTGAATTAAATTGTACATAGTGTGTTTTACTAATATTGATACATAAATTATAGCTTTCTAACCATTTAATTACAGTTTCTAAGGTATTGTTGATTTTACATTCATGTTCATCAGTTGCGTTTATTCGTGGTGTCAATATTTTGTATGTGTGTCAAACAGTTTATTAAATAAATCATGCCGCCAAATTGAACAATCTTTTCGCTGTGGAATAATAATATTGATTGTGGATGGATTAATGTTTTCACTATTTTCTCGCAGTCTATAGTACATTGTTGTAAAGGCTAGAAAGTAGGCAATAGATGGACGAGTGTCCGAGCCGCAGGTGAGGACCTCGAAGGAGCGAGTCCATCTATTGCACTTTTGGCCGAGACATTACATAGTGCTTTTCACGCCTACTGCAAGGAAATTGCAAATAATTATAATTATAAGTCAAAATGTAGTACCTAATTAAAGATCACAATATGAAAAACCCGCGAGCAGCAGCAGCAGCGCGCCGGGCCGGCCGCGCGCTGCCCTCCACACGCGCGCGGTCGCTGGCGCAGGCGGGGGCCGGGGGAGCTGTGATTGTTCGAATCGCTGTTCAAACTGGACTACAAAAACATTGTTGGACAGTTTGAACTCATAGATGGCCTGTTCGTGCGACGTCCAACTAACCCCAGCTTTGAAGCCTGAATTCTAATCCTCTTTTGCCACATTTCCGAGCAGTGGCGTGAAAAATAGAGTGTATAACTTTGGTCTAAAAGCCATATTACCACTCGAACAATTTTCCCTCACTTCGCTCGGGAAAATAACCATCTCGTGGTAATATGGCATATTTTAGCCCCTTGTCATCATACAATCTACTACTTTTTCAAATGTTATTGTATTGTTCTATACAATTACTCTTATTTTCTAAAACTCAAGTCAGATTTTCCCACCTTTTTACAGAGCCCTATGTGGAGCCGAGCTCTGACATAGTATTCTTCGATGAAAGTGATGCCTTGGAGTTCGTCTGCGGCGGGAGCGAGAGCGAGTCAGACGATTTCCGCCTTCTCACGTGGTACTTACAAAGTAAATAGAAATGAGTACAGCTGACTTTAATATAAATATAAATTCACGTATTAAATGACGCGACAGGCGACATGTTTCGAACTCTTCGGGAGTTCTTCTTCAGGATTAGTGTTTTCGATGTTTGTTTTGAAGAAGAACTCCCGAAGAGTTCGAAACATGTCGCCTGTCGTGACATTTAATACGTAAATTTTTTAACCGTGGATTTATTAGTAGTATTTTAGATATGTCTCACAAAAGTTTAAATTCGATTATAGCTGTTTTTTTGCTTTAGCCTTTTACTAGACATTATTATGCTAAATTACAACCCTAACGTGATTTAGTAAAAAAACGGAAGGTCATATTTCAGTTATAGCCCTCGAAACTCTGACTTACCTACTAGCGAAAATTATATCTTCAAATACGACCGATATATTTTTCCGCCAAAGATATAGCTATAACCATACGGAATATGTCGCGTGGCAAGTCGCCCGGGCATGACAGCCTCAGTGTTGAGCATCTCAAGTACGCCGGTCTTCATCTGCCCAGGGTACTAGCCATGTTCTTTGCATTATCCATCGGACACTCTTATCTGCCCGACGACCTAATGAAAACAATTGTAATACCGATTATTAAGAACCGAACAAGTGATGTATCGGATAAAAATAACTATAGGCCCATCTCTCTAGCGACTATAATAGCAAAAGTGCTGGATAGTCTGCTTGATCAACAGTTAAGTGCTTACGTAAAGCTGAATGACGCTCAGTTCGGTTTCAGAGCTGGGGTGTCAACTGAGTCAGCCATTTACTGTCTGAAGCACACTGTCCGGTATTATGCGAAAGAACGGACCCCAGTGTATGCTTGTTTCTTGGACCTTTCTAAGGCCTTCGACCTAGTGTCGTACGATATCTTGTGGTCAAAATTATCTGAAGAGACAAGTATGCCAAGGGAGCTTGTATCAATATTTAAGTATTGGTATAGGCACCAAACAAATGTTGTGAGATGGGCTGGTTGTATATCCGACGTGTACAGGTTGAGGTGCGGAGTGAGACAGGGTGGGCTGACGTCTCCAAAGCTCTTCAATCTGTATATGAATCGACTGATCGAGGAGCTCAGCAACACCCCAGTGGGTTGTTCTATTGGTGGAAAAGTTATTAATAACATCAGTTACGCGGACGACATGGTGTTGCTGAGCCCTTCCATCAGTGCGTTGAGGAAGCTGCTGACCATATGCGAGAGTTATGCTGCTGCCCAGGGCCTCAAGTACAACGCGACGAAAAGTGAGCTATTGTTGTTTAAGGCGGGCAATAAAACCTACGATATTGTCCCACCAGTGGTACTTGACGGCACACCATTAAAAAGAGTCTCCCAATTTAAGTACTTGGGGCACTGGGTAGTGGAGACGCTATGCGACGATCTCGACATTGAGAGGGAGCGCCGAGCATTGGCGGTCCGGTGTAATATGCTGGCTCGTAGGTTCGCGCGGTGTGGTGAGGGTGTCAAGGTTACTTTATTTAAAGCATTTTGTCAGTCTTTCTACTCGTGTGCGCTGTGGGTTGAGTATACACAGCGGGCCGTCAATGCTATAAGAGTGCAGTACAATAATACGTTCAGGATGCTGATGGGTCTGCCCCGCTATTGCAGTGCGTCCGGCATGTTCGCGGCGGCGGGCGTGCCGGGATTCCACGCAATAATGCGCAGCAGGGTGGCATCACTAATGCGGAGGGTGCGGGGTAGTACCAACAGCATCCTGAAATCGCTGGTGGAACGGGTGGACTGCCCGATAATGCGGTATTGGGACGAGGCGCATGCTCCGGTGCGTGCCCCCTCACGCCGATTTTAGTTAGCTTTTAAGTTACTTGTTAATAACACTAGTTCTTAAGTAAATATATTGTTACTAACAAATTATGGATTATAAAGTCCGAAATAAATGAAAAAAAAAAAAAAAAAAAAAAAAAAAAATATATAGGTACTTACAGATTTTATCTTTTTTTCCACTTATTATAATTATCTATAGGTATTCATCATGTTTCATCTGACTGTCGGGGCATATAATATGCGAGAAGGAGCGGGGCAGCAATAGACGCATCAGCGCGGCAGGTGCGGGGCGCGCGGGTGATTTCTGATTTTTCCCTGGCGGTACGCCCCCTCTTAACTCATTACAAGATTCGGCGGTGTCTTCCGAAAGCTCACCTATTGACAGTAATGAGTGGTCAATTACTTCCGACCCATGAATGAGGATCCTATGCACAGACAGACGGGGGCAAGTTGTACCAGTTATAGGTAGCAACAAGCAAGCGTGCTGTGTCCATAGAATACTCTTTAAAAGCCGCGTTATTCATTTTGTATCCCGACGAAAGACACCGCCGTTTTGCTCCTCGAAGTCCTTCCTGTGCTGATGCTTTTGAGCGCTCGTCGAAGCCTGCAGCTGGCTGTTGATTGTCGTGGCTCCCTGCTGCTGCATAAGTTGGCAGAACGCAAACCTCAATTTCGTTCAGCCAGTCTCCGTACTTAGAGACCATGTGAGAATGATTGCCAGAGACTTGCTTCGAAATACGCTACGTACTTAATCTTGTATAAAGTATAATAACTCTTTATTCCAAGTCATCAAAAATTAAAATTTCTACATCAACGCAACAACTGTATCAGAAAAACTCGACGCCACCGTTCCATTTCGGATTTGCTGTCTTTAATAGACAGCCAAGTGTCTAGTACAAGCACTCTTTTAATAGAATACTCAATACTAGTACCTAAAACAAAACATAAAACTGTTAAATGCGGATCAAAATACAATGCATATTTCGTAGCAAGTGCTACGCGCCCAGGCGCGCGGGCGTAGACCCTGGCTGCACCTCACAGTTGCAGCATGCCGCAAACATTTTTTTTTAAACCTTGTAGTAGAGATTTTAAGCTACATTTTATACCAAATCTAATGGCACAAGTAGATACAAACATAAGTAACAGCTTCAACATAAAAAACAAAACAGAAATAAATACGTAAAAAATGCTGGGGCGTAGCACTCTGTTTAAAAAAAAAATTTAGATTGTAAATGCAAAATAGTAAAGTAAATTAATAATACATACCTTTAACTTGAATTTCCATTGCAAAATAACAGGTCACTAACAAAAAAAAACAGGTGACAGCGTTGCGTCTTGGGCTAATTAGCAATTGGTAATAACACGGTCAGTGACTCATTAGTTGTATTCACTTCAGATGCCGAAAAAAGAATGACCCTCAGGTAGTATGACAAATAGTGAGTAACTGAGAAAAATATCATGGCTAAGCTCAATCATTACCATTCGAGCCCTATGACCTACTAACGTGACCACCGTGTACAAGAGTCTCCGAAGGTGATTAAGGGTTAATGGTCAACCTACTCGTACCAGTTACTGCGGGCATCGTGACAACAACTTCAAATAACCCAACTATATTGTATACGTATTTAACAAATTTATTTATTTCATTTCTAGCTCCAGTTTCACGTCCTCCCGACCAATATTTTTATAAATCTACGAACGAAAACCGCCTGAGTTTACGTATGGACGTATTTGATCATAAACAACTACTTTACTGCGCTCAAGAACTTAGATTAGAATTACCTAACGGAACAGTAACGAGGCCTAGAGAGCTGGTGAGATCTAGAACGATCACGTTGTTACATCGAGCTCAATGCGACACAAGAGGTAAGAAAGCCTTGTATACATCTCACATTATTTATACGAAACGGGACTTAATTGTGCATCAACTTATTGAGCTAAGTAAGTAAGGTCTTTGATATCTTTTTTGACTCGGTTCGACAGTGGTACACTAATTGCTGAGGCAACATTGGCACCGCTATCTAACCTATCCGTCATTCAGTCTGTTCTTTTGATCCATAATAGGTATCCCAAATAGTACCTATCGAAAGTTTAAATTCGATTACTCGAAATAGTTGTTATTGCTTTGACATACAGGATGTGTCAAAAATGGGGTATGAACCGAGGAAGGGCATATTCGGTAGCGCATTGCGTTACCAAATATGCATTGGTTTATTTTTTTTTTATTTTATCATTATTTTTGTTTACTTTGATATTTTTGTTTTTGTTTACATTACAGTCTTTGTTTCTGTTGACATTGCATGTGTTTGACAACATTCCCCCGTTAGGGTGAAGGGTTCGGAGGGTTTATTCCTTTTCAACCGCTGCGCGCACAGCTGTGTTATGAAAACAAATGTTTTGTGTAAACTATGTTTTTCTGACACGCAGGTGACAGCTTTTACGTTTTTGATGTCATACACAAGCAATGTAAACAAAAACAAACATTTAAATGTACACAAACAAAAAAAAAACAAATGCATTATTGGTATCGCAATACAGGCCATTGTCATTTTAGTGGATGTCACACTACCGTTTAAACAATTATAAAACGCTGATGAAGACGTTATTTAGTATCTGAAATAAGAAGTGTATTTTTTTCAAAACAAAAAGCTACAATTTTAGAATTTTCCTCACACTCATGGTTGTGACAGTGTGCACATATATAATTGATTTTGGCCCAGACACCATGTACTTTATAAGCCATTAAATACGCGGTGCATGGTGCTTTTTTTTATTTTTAACGAAGTTAAGGGCTTCTAATTCAGGTAATTGTACCTAACTAAAATCTGCTAAGTATATTTATAATGCTTAATGTAGGTGTTCTTAATTTTTTCAGACCGGCCTCAGGCGGTCCCGGCTACATTTGTCGATAATCATAAGCCATGCATTCAGATCAACTGCTACACGTATTTAAAACCGGGGCAGCTGTTGTCCTGGTATCAGTCAACAGGTAAGACTAAAACAAACGCGGGTTATAATATAACGGATAGGTTATAAGACGACCGGTTAGCCGAAGTGACTCTGCCTACGAAGCTGAAGGTCCTGAAGCGCTACCACGAACTTCGAAAGTCGAAGTTCGTAATACATGCATCCCTGTTACTCGAGTAAAGGAGTGCGATAGAAATGGAAATACCCGAACATCGACTTTCGAAGTTCGTGGTAGCGATGCGGGGTTCGACTCTCGCTAAGGGCAATATTTGTGTGATGAGCATGAATATTTGTTTCTGAGTCTTGGATGCAATCGGATGGTTGCATCTCAGATACTGAAACTACGCGTCATTTCTTTAACTATAACCCTTTTCATACATCATTGAATGAACGTATGTATTTACACGCCTTTTCCTTTTACGAAGCATAGTTATAAATGACAAAAATATATCGGTTCTAGGTTTATCTGTACAGCTAGGCATGAACCTATTGAAACTTTATTTTCCAAGTCCCAACAAAACCGGAAAATACAGTATTAGTGTATTCCTGAAAACGATAACAATTTGGACATGATATCCTCTCTATGAGTAATAAAATCTTCATACTTAACTATACTAAATCATAGTCGTACCTACACGACACGACACTACATTAACCGTAATGTAGTGACGCTGATGACCTTAAGCTTATAAGACTTGTGAAAAGTGATCTAGATCGTGAAAAGCTCCAGGGCGATTTGAATAGACTGGCCGAGTGGTGCAGGATAAACAAAATGGCCTTGAACCCCGGTAAATGCTATCACATAAGTTTCACACGTAATAAGAAACCGGTGCCAACTGAATTTAGTATAAATGGTAAAACACTGGAAAGAGTATCAGTTGTGCGGGATTTAGGTATAATTATTGATAGCCAGCTGAACCTCAATGCACATTACGATTATGTTATAAAAAAAGCTTATGCAAAGGTAGGATTTGTGGCCAGAAACACCCGGCATTTCAAACTAACGCGAACAAAGTTACTTCTATTTAAAACCCTTGTTAGAAGTAACCTTGATAATTGCACACAGGTGTGGTCTCCTCTTTACGAAGTCCACAATAATCGAATTGAGCGTGTAGCTAAAAGTATGTAAATCCAAGTCACGGAACCGAAATATAACTAAACGACTGTTAATCCCGGTCACGGAATCGAGATGTAACTAAACAGATGTTTCTAACGCTAAATTAATGTATTTACCTACAGAACATAAATAATTAAAATTAACTTGAATATGGCCAATAGATCGTCTAGTGTCTACGTTGTGTACCGAGCAACCTAAATTCTTTTATGTGTAGCAAATTAGACTTTGACTCCTCCCTACCTACTCAACCCTACGTTCATCCTACTGCATCCTAGTTCAAAACGTTAATTATGTAATAAATAAAATTTGTTTTTGGTTAATAAACCCCAACCAGATCCTACCGTGGCCGGTTAACGTAATGGTAGCTTTATCAATATTTTCTCAACATATATCCCATCCTGAGGGCATTGTCAGAGAGATTTGACTGCCATTACATGAATCATTGTCATTTGATTCACGTAGTGGCAAACAAATCCCAGTAATTAATTTAATATAAAAAAAAAAAAAAAAAAAACAAAAAAAAAAAAAAAAAAAAAAAAACAATTAGATATATTGTATAGTAGTATAGTATATTGTGTAATGTAACAAGGTAATTATAATTATTTCATGTTATTTCTCGCCTTGTAATATGATCCCAGTTGGTCGAAATAAATGATTTTTATTTTTTTATTTTTTTTATTTATATAATATCCTCTTAAATTAAAGCCTTTGTTTCTTTATATACCAAAACATTGCCTCAATTTATAATCATACCATCAAATCAGATAACAGACCAACCTAGCTAGCTAATTGTTTATTATTATTATTGTATGGAAGATTCTCTTTCATCCATACTATGCTACCATTTCCGCCTGGATGTGGGTCTGGCCATCTAGCTAATTAAATACCCATTTTATTATATTTTGTTTCTAATAGGTAATCCTAACATGTTTAATAAATTTACCTGTGCTTCGTACCTAATTTCTGATGAGAAGAAGCACTCAACAAACTCATCAGACCTAACAGTTGAATATTATTTCCTTCAAGGAAAATTATGTATTAAGGCATTATTCCACCCTTTACATAGATACTAATGTATCCATTAAATTCCTATAAACCTGCTATAGTGAAGATATTTGTATTACTGAGGTATACCGTCCATTAAATATGAAATATTGAACCTGAAGTTTACCCTAAGTATTGAGTATATTCCACTCATGATAATTCGATACCTTAATATTAGACATAATGGACTGCTCCGCTTGCCATTAGCCTAGAATCATTTCATCTTTCTGAAACAATTCTGATATCCTAATCATAACTGGAAGTATAACACCTTGATGACAATAAGCAAAATGACGATTACACCTTTAATATTTCATATGTAATAAAATACGGAACCCAATACTCTGATCCACACACAATAACTATTCCTATTCAGTTACTCATAATTGCAATTAAACCTTCAAATAAATGTTATTTGATTTGTAAATCTTCATTCTAACTATCCATCCCTAAGAATAGTATTCCTAATACCCTATGACGGTGTTTGACTCTATACCTAAGCCTACCTACCACTAAATCCTATACTACTGTATGCAAAACTCCCATCATTACTTTTATTAACGTTATGTGATGTGTATGTTCTAAGCTAGCTAGGGATCTAAGCTGTAAATTGTTCGGAAGGCTAATCCGAGAATGCAACCTAGAGCCTGTGTAATGTACATTTCACAACGTGTCCGTGGACTTAAGGGTTCTGTGAAATGCACGCCCTATTTTATAACATATAAATATATATCCAATAAAAGAACAAGCCTTAAGCACACACAAGACCTCAACGAGTGGATAACAATCCTAGCGATCGACTTATGGGAAATGGCGATCTTCTCGCTTCAGCCTGTGGCCAACCTTAAGACGAGTAAGAGGCCCATCAAAGATAGGCTACACCATCTGTGCAAATAAAAAAGATGGTGCCAGGCTTCTCTCAAACCTGGCCTACTACTAACAGGATCCCGAAGTATACTTCCTTGCCACCGTTAGGGGAAATGCACTTCGTTAAGTTGACCATGCAACTAAGACTGATCTGGTTCGAAATAATAATAAAATCATCTAAAATAAACTCAAAATCTAACAGAAAGTGAAATAGTTCATTACTACGCAACATAATTGCACAATACTGAACCTTAGAATAAACTCAGATTCTAATAAGTAGTGGAATAGTTCAATACTATGCAAAGCAATCGCACAATATTGAACCTTCCCGCCACCACAATAATGTATCTACGAATGTTTACGTTATGAATTTAGGCTCGACCCAGAATCAATGACAATCCGAGAGTTCGCTAGAGAAAGAATGAATACGTCTACTCGGTGCGCCGGTCTTATATACACTAAAAGGTTCTGAATCGCTTGAAATGCATGATCCACATGATTCGCTCGATGTGCTTGACGTAAACGAAATAATACCTTACCAGCATTAACTTAAGGTTCGTTTTCAATCGTGCCGCGTACGTATTTATTCCCTATTGGAACCAACTTTACTCATTGCGCAGTGTTTGCGCCAGCTCCGTAGCGGCAACACGTATTTAGTTTACTGAGAAATATGAAAATATTACGTTTTGTTACGTACGAACGTCGATTTAACTATGTACTATTATATTCTATTCAGGTGCCCATATAATTTCTATTCTTACCAAATGATGATGACGATTAATGTATTAATTCTTATTATATTCTATTATTCCTTCATTTAGCATTCATTAAAGACCATAATAGCGCCATAGGCATAGTTCTAGTTACAAGCGGGTGCAGAGGCGATTCCTAGCAATTTTAAGCTATTCCTCCCCGATTACCCGGGTACTAAAGTCAACTCGAGAGCGTTTGCAATTTTTCAACCTTTTAAGTCTAAGTAACAGGAGAAAAATACTTGACTTAACGTTTCTATATAAGTTGGTTAATGGTAGAGGTTTACGTTGTCCCGATCTGTTAGAGGCAGTTAATTTCACCATACCGAATAGATTGCCAAGGAAAGGCACGTATAAGCTTTTTAAACAGCGCTTTAGGAAGACAAGGCAGGGCAATAACTCGCCAATTTCAAGGATGGTGCGGTTATACAATGGCATTCCGGACTCCAGGGGAGTAGATATATTCAATGACTCAGAAACAACATTCAGGAAAACTATCATCTCTCATCTAACTTCACTGGAGTCTGGAAGGTGATTGTGCCGACCCACTTTTGTCGACATCTCTCGTCTGTATATTCATCTTGTATTAGTTTACTTTAGATTAGTGTATCATGGTTGTGTCGAATGTGTCCTACCTACTGCACACTGTGCATTATTCACTATGTAGGCACATACCATTCTGTTTATTATTATTGTTTTATATCATTTTTTGTTTTCTTTTTTGAATCATTGCTCTTTTTTTTAGTATTTATTCTTTAACACGTGTGTGAGCTGTGGTCACCTGTAAGTGGCTAAGCATCTTACAATGATTTTTGTACAAGGTTAGTTTTTTAGCATATTGATGTATTATCTGTTGGTGATCCTTAAATAAATAAATAAATAAATAAATGTACAATTTTTACCAAACAGACCCCTATTTCGCCAATTAGACAAGGATAGTACCTGACTATGACATTTTGCTGTAGGTACATTTCGGACTGGATAAATAACTATAAGTAGCAGTTACCTACCTATAACCCAGCGACCATTTTTATTTGTAAGCGTAGAAATGTAATGTAAATGTGACACCTGTTGTTTTCAGGATTAAACAAATCAGCCGGTTCATTGCTCAGAATGATTCAACACCAAGACCTTGAAACTAATAAAGGAGAATGGACGGTGCTCACCCTGAACAAAACCCTCGAGCCATCCGACAGCCATAGTGAGATATACTGCGCGCAGCAGAGCGTGCGGGCTGACGGGAGCCTCTCAGACGTGAACCAGACGAAGCGGATTCCACTCACAATCCAAAGAGACATTCCGTCATTGGGTAAGTGAAACTCGACATTCGCTGTGTGTGCAGAAAACGGTTCACGTGTTGAATGCCTGTGGCAGCAATGCTACTTTTCCAAAACTTGCAGAAGGACTATACTCGTATATTTATTCCCAAATAATTCTCGATAGACTTTGGTCTCCAGTCTACACAATTATTCGATAAAAAGAGGTATTCTCCGTATCTTCGCGCTATTCTTAAAGATAGAACTAGACTTCGTTGAATTCGTATCAAGACAAGAGGGTTCTGGTACTTCGGTCTCCTGCGAAAGCTCGCTCTGGTAGTTATGATAATTTAAACTATATTAAAATCCACTTTTACCTTTGGTTTCCTAACAGAACGGCCTTTCATCCTCGTCGAGCCCAACAACGTCAGCGTGTCCTTCGACGTGAACACCACACTGCGGCTCACCTGCCGCGGCAGCAAGCCGGTCGACGGCAGGACTTACACGTGGTTCAAGAAAGGTGAGCAATTTTCTTGTCTCCGTCTAGTAAAAAAAAAAGAATATTAAGGGGACAATCTTACACCAATCAAATGTATAATGGGTATTAGACGACGTTATATTGAATAGATACATTCTTAATTACCTACATTAAAACATAGCATCAAATATTCATGCTCATCTCATCAATTTAATTTATTATTGAATGTAAAATATTATGCACACTATCTATCCCTGAAAGTTTGGTTATACTAATATGTAATTCCCTCTAGAAAATAATTTGCCTTTAAGTTATAATTTTTTCTGTGCACACACTGTTTAGAATTATAGTCCTGAACTAGACACAGCTTCTTATATTATTGAATGAACGACTGTTATTGTTGTGTGAGCCTAATAAATAAATAAATAATATATAGGAAAACCAAAATAAGCTACTTGTCTGGTGTAACGACACCAGAAAAGTAACTTATTGTGGTTTTCCTCTTCTATTGCATGGAAAGAGCATGTTTAATCTCTTATTGACTCTGAATTCCTCACTCTTATTTAGCCACGATTACAAAGCGAATGTAGGCGACAATTTTACCAAATAAATCTTTGGAAAGAGTCAAGTATCATATTCCAACATCCCGGTCGGGCGACGGTGGAGTAATACTTTAAGACTTACTTAAACACGGTGCTACGGGGAACCTACCCTGCTTATATCTTAAATTATAGTCCTGTTCACGTTTTTCCAGAGTCAGAATCCAGTTTGACAGTACCCAAGGATCAAAAATATGACGCTTCAACAAACTTGAACGTTTTATATTTGTCTCTGAATGAGTCTCACCACCTGAACAAACTGTTCTGCGCGCAAGGGTTCCTCTCGTACATCCGACTCACAGACGGTTCACTGCATGTCAAGAGTTATGGCGAGCTCGTCGCATCCCACATAACCACGTTGATTCAACAGGAAAGAGATGGTACGTTTGGAATACATTGATTTAGTTTTAGTTACTTATTAATTTATTTGAAACACATTTTTAGAACATTACTATTTTTTTTGTTCCTTTATACAAAAATCACACAGCATGACAGTGAACTATTTCTGAGGTATTGTAGAATTTATATATAAACCACAGACCATATAACCTAAAGACCCCGCTTAGCCTAATTTTTACTTCCAAACAAAGCTGCCAAACTTGCGGAGCGCGGGGGACGTCTAGTGCGCTCTGATTGGTGCATTCAAGGTCGCGCGTAACTCGTGCCTGCCTGTTAGTGATGGGACACATGCGATACTTTCACGATGGTATCGAATTTTATAAAGTAATAATAATTAGAATTCATTATAATTCATCAGTCGTGTTACCACGCCTTAAAATACAATGATAATTATATTGCGAGACAAAATGTAAAGCAATCATAATTGGACGTAGTTAAAGGAAAAAGATCCAATCCACAGAAAGTTGAGCAAAAGTTATGGCGATTTAGAGTTTCAACCGTGATTCCTCCAAACCAATACATTATTTTAATAATATATGTTTGAATGAAAATTTAGTTGAGTCCTGTACTGTATATTCTTACACACATAATTCAGTTAAATGCTACATTTTTCAAGATTTTGACCTAAAGTGGGGTTGGATTTTTTTGCGAAAATGCACTTTTCATAGACCCTTCCTTTTGTTTAATTTTGTAATAAGGATTCACGTAATAAAATTGGCATAATAACCGTGTAAAACCATCTATACATACATAATCTGCCAATCGCAAACTGATTGGTAATCATTAACTTGTTGAGAGGGAGTGAGTATTTTAATTATTTATAAGTTCTAGTGTAGGTATACCTTAACAATAGTTTTGTAAGATTTTGTAATTACTAACCAGTAGATCTAAGTTATCTGAATAAATGAAATAAATTATTATAATTATTATTATTATATTAAACAAAGTATACACATTTTAGTTACCATTCTTTAAATGCTTTATAATGTAACACTCCAGTTTGAGAAGACCATTCACTACAATAAATTATATAAATAAAGAAAGATATGGTACACAAATACGTTGCCAATATACTAGGTATTATTTATAAATTACTTGCAATGTATTGCATCTTCCGTGAATTATCTTATCGATAGTAAACGAACACATACTATGGACATCACTAGTGTGATAGACAAGGAAGGAGCGAATATTCCGTGCAGCGTGACAGAAAGAGACTTTCTTAAAAGACATCAACGAGTGCTCAAACACCGTCTACAATTAACTAATTTGTAATTTTACTAATATGTCTAAAAATCTGCTTATCTGTGAAATGAAATACCATCCTTTCGCACACCAGATGTTTGAGCGTTCCTGCCACACAATTTCACGCAACAATAATACATTTTGCATACCTAAAACCACGTCTAAACTTGTTTGTCTACCGATGTTACTTGCGCGAACGCCATGCTCAGACTGAAGTTAGCAATGGGGGCGTGTCTCAAATATACATTGAATTCACTGTATGAGAGGCAGAGGGGTTCGTTCGACTATGCGACGTCTTTAGGTTATATGGTCTGTGATATAAACAATACAAATTAAAATAAAACCACTTTTTAGTATAACTATGGGTACGTCTATATTTACCGTAATTCCTACCTAACACTAACAATAATCACTACCCTAGGCTGGCCGAATGTCCCTTAAATCTTCGCACAAGCACTAATAACCTAAATGACAGCTTTTAACACGCAATCACTGGATTAATCACAACGCTCACGATACCGTCGCGGCCCAAGCAAGAGTGTCTTCGGAGAGGTCCGCCCGACCAGTTCCCGCGGTTTGTTTACATTTTCAGCGGGGCAGGGGAGGAGTCCCAGGGCCGGACCTTGATGCTGATGCTGACGCTGCTTACACGGCCTCTCCTGACGCTCTGGCGTCCTCGCCAGATGTGAGAAGTTGCTCCTCTCTATCAGTGCAACCATCACCTGGAAAACAGAAATTTTGGAACAATTCAAATAATTGCTACCAAAAATTGTTGGCGTCTGCCAGCTGCAGAGGCCCCAAGCTTGCTTACTGGTCTGCAAAATGATTACAACAGAGGCCCCAAGTTTGCTTGCTGGTCAGAATAAACAAGTACAGCAGAGGCCCCAAGTTTGCTTGCTGGTCAGAATAAACAAGTACAGCAGAGGCCCCAAGTTGCTTGCTGGTCAGAATAAACAAGTACAGCAGAGGCCCCAAGTTGCTTGCTGGTCAGAATAAACAAGTACAGCAGAGGCCCCAAGTTTGCTTGCTGGTCAGAATAAACAAGTACAGCAGAGGCCCCAAGTTTGCTTGCTGGTCAGAATAAACAAGTACAGCAGAGGCCCCAAGTTGCTTGCTGGTCAGAATAAACAAGTACAGCAGAGGCCCCAAGTTGCTTGCTGGTCAGAATAAACAAGTACAGCAGAGGCCCCAAGTTTGCTTGCTGGTCCAAAACACCTTATACACCGATCGACAATTATATAAGGATAGGTCATAATGACAATCTAATACTCACTTTCAAATAAAGCAGCACAAGCCTCAGGAGTCACTTTCCAAGGCACCATGTATTGCGCAGCCGCATAGGAGGTTTTCCAATACGATCCAGCAACTAATTTCAACTCGTAGCGTCCATTTTCCAACAACTTGATGACAGGGTACGGTCCACGCATACCAGGATCCAATTTTCCCTTTGACTGAGAATATTTGATCAACAATACCAAATCATTTTCGTTATACTGCCGCGGTGGCTTGCGACCCTCATTCATGTATTTATCCTGCTGATCTTGATGCCGTTTTAGCCGTTCGGCCGTCCTCTGTCTACCCAGTTCTCTCAGTGACTCGCGATTTTCACCAGCGGTATCTTGCGCCACGTCTCGTACCAAAGCGTTTATCACAGGTGTGGTTCCCTCTGAACCAACCAACAGATTTAAGGGGGACATCTGGGTGGTTCTTTGTTTTGTAATGTTCAGAATTAGTTGCAGTTTCCATAATTCATCTGACCATTTACTTCTTTATTAGTTGACTCAATTCTCAACATGTTTAATACAGTCCTAGCATATCTTTCAACTTGCCCATTAGAGTGGTGCATTTCTGGTGTTATGAAATGTATATCCGATCCCAATTGACTCATCCATATTTTAAACTCAGATGATTCGAACATTCGTGCCCTATCGGCTACAACTAATTGTGGAGAACCGAAAAACGATATTACAGTTTTAAAAATTCGTTTCAATTCATCAACATCTTGTCTGTACATGGGGAATATCGAACAGAATTTAGTGAATGCATCTACTACCAGAAATACATGCTTGTACCCGTTTGATTCCGGCAAAGGGCCCAACACATCTACGTGCAGGGTGTGAAAAGAAATATCAGGTTTCGTCCAAGACACACATGACACATTGTGCAATTTGTGCCCAGTTCGGGCATACCAATCAAATAGTGACGAAAATAACGCAACGCTTGTACTACTGCTAGCGTTTCCAATTCATACGAGTGATAACGCGATTCTGCACCCCTAGCACTTTGACTGAAATAAGAGACTACCCGTTTACGACCGACCCTGAGTTTGTAAAAGCACAGCACCAACACCGATGCTACTGGCGTCTGTATGAACTTCGGTAGGTAGCTCTGGATCAAATATAGCAAGAATCGGCTCGTTTGTCAACTGTTTGATTAATTTATTTCGTACCGCTTCATGTTCATCATCCCAGTGAAACTTCACACCTTTTCGTAATAAATTTGCAATACTAGCTGTCTCGCTAGCATATTCCGGAATATATTTGCAAAAATACCCTGCCAGGCCTAGAAATTGTCTGACTTTTTTTACATTTTGCGGTATAGGTGAATCGATCAAAGCTCGAATTTTATGAGGAGACGGGCGTACATCTCCATTTGATATGCTCCTGCCTAGATACTCAATTTCAGTGCATATAAACGAACATTTTCCTCTATTTATTGAAAATCCGGTCGTAAGGACTTCCAAAACATCGCGCAGCATTTCCAAACCTTCTTCAATTGTTTGACTGAGAATCAAACAATCATCGATGTATATAAGAACTTTACCCGCTTCTGTGAATGGTTTCAGGGTGTTGCTAATGATTCTTTGGTAAACAACGGTGCATTTGCCAGTCCAAAAGGCATTTTTAAATACTCATAATGACCTTCTGGCGTGACAAATCCTGTAAGAGGGATTGAATCTTGGTCAAGTTCTATTTGATGAAACCCTGATGCCATGTCTAAGGTGCTGAAATATTTACTTTTGCCTAAACGATCGATATGATCATCAATCAATGGCAGAGGTGACCTGTCTTTCACTGTTAACTTGTTAAGTGCCCGAAAGTCCACTCACATACGATCATCTCAATTTTTTTTCTTTACCAGTATGACCGGACTCGCGTAAGGTGATTCTGATTCGCGAATAATACCTTTTTCCAACAAATCTTTTACTATATTCCGAACTTTACTTTTTTCTTCGTGCGATAATTAACTGGTTTTGGACTATTAAGTCTGATATGCATTTTTCCCGTATTAACGGTCGATGTAGCGGTCCCGGAAATCATAAACTCAGAAAAATCATCTAAAATGCCTGTTAACTTGGTGTTGTTATCGTCAACCAATGTTGTTTTTATTTCAACCGGATACTTATCAGACTTAATAGACGAGTCTCTTGCTTGGACGGGGCTATGAAAAAGACGTTGTGATTTACCCGTACGTATATACGTAACACCCTCACGATTTAATACATCTGTGCCAATAATAATAGGTGCATTCATTACCTCGTTTGGTACCACCAATAAGTCCGCCTCTATAGTGATTTCCTTAAACTCTATGTTCAATGTGACGTATGAGTTGACTTTTGTTATTGTACCAAATACTCCCTTAATTTCGCGGCTAGTAGGTTTCTGCGCGCAAGATAAATGCCTGACGACAGATAACGATATCAAAGATACGTCCAATGCTCCACTGTCTATAAGCACATCGACGGGTACCCCTTGAATAACACCGACCATGACATCTGTATTATCTCTATCCTTAGGCGAAGAACAGAAATGTACATTACTCGTATTACGTTTTTCCGATCGTTGTTTCGAAAAACAATTTTCAATACTATGACCATCTTTCTTACAAAACGAACAAGACTGATTCGTGCTACTTCGTTTAGTGGTGTCATCAACTTTAAACTGCGATTTAGGACAGTCAATTTGTTTATGCCCTATCCTTTTGCAAAGGAAACACTTGATAGTTTTTGATGGAGCACGTTGCTTCGGCTTTGTTTTGAAAAGGTTCGCAACTCTCGGTTATATTTTTTTGTCTGAGTGGGTTTTGTAAACACCGATAAAAAATTAACAAGATCGCTAGGTTGAAGGTTAGCATTTGTTGTGGTAGCTTTAACCGTTGGATCCTTAATTCCACGCAACACGATCGCAGTGATCAACTCGTCACTGAGCCCATTCACTATCTTCAGGCGTAACAGAGATCTCCTAGCAAACTCCGAATACGTGGAATATTTGTCGGAGTCGGTGTTCATCACTTCATACAGAACATTAGCTACATCTACTTTGTTTATACAAAGACACCTAAATTCTTTCTTGAAATTGCTCCACGAACGGTCGTTAGTTACCCACTCACTTAACCAAGACTTTGCGTCCCCTTTAAAACAATGCCCGATACGTGACAAACATTCCGAGTCACTCCAATTATTTAATTCCCGGGCTCTATCAACTTCCTCGAACCAACTATCAACATTATTAACACTAGGATCGAAATTTGAGACGTAAAAATTCTGGCCCCTCGAACTCGACGCGAGTGTTTTTATTACGTCGGCAAAAGCGTCGACGTTACTGTGAGACATTGTTGCTGTTGAAGGCGAAGCTTGCCCTTCTATTGCGTTTAATCGGTTCACTAATGTTACAATTGTATTCAAAGATTCCCGTAACTCTACATCCCTTGAACGCGATCAACTTCGAGGCCTAGCTCTAGGTCTTGCGCTCAATGTTCGTCGAAAACTACGAGAGCGTGTCTGACTTCGAGACCTAGATCTAGATCTAGACCTACTGTCCACACGACATCGATATTTACTAAATCTACGACAACGGTCACGCTCCGGAGACACACTTACACTCAAACTCTTTAAGCAAATCTATGTATTTAAGTATTTATATCTATTATATATATCGTCGTCTAGTACAGTCAACAGCAAAAGTAGATGATCATTTTAGTACCTTGTCGCATTCACTACTTTGCCGCATCCCAACTGTCACAGTATTGTTACGTTAAGTGCGACAAAGTACTAAAATGATCATCTATATTAGCTGTTGACTGTACCCATAACACAAGCCTTAATGAGCTTACTATCGGACTAGGTCGATTTGTGTAAGATTGTCCCTTAATATTTAGTATTATTTATTATTTATATAATTTTATGATATGAATTATATTTTGTACCTAATCTATAATTTATTACAATAATTTGGTGGTTTACTGTCCATTTAGCAACACTACGGTATCAATTTTAACATGAGGCAACTACACAATTAAGAGTATAATTGCATGCAGAACCAAATGGTCTTGATCAAACAAAAATTTGAATAAAATGTGTTTATTATGTTTTCCGTTTTATTTCTAGAAGAGAAGCAGGATTTAGCATCATGTTCCAACACAGGTAAGCTACATTTTGTATCATGTTACTGCTATTAAGAGCAAGGAAACTTCCATATAAACTGAACTGGAGGACTAAAGGATTGCTGAACGTTGCTGGATGGGATGAGCTCAGAAGCAAATAGCTTGGCGCAACATGAGCCCTAAGTTCATCAGTAGATGGAACACGGCAGCTGCTGCCGATGATGATGACGCTAATAATAGGCACAAGAAAATCTATTCTTGCTGTTCATAGAATAGAACCGAACCTCGGCAGCCATAAAGAATTTATAGACTTGGAAAAAGCTTTTCCATTTCAGCGCAATACGTGAATGATGAGCTTGGCAATTTAAGTATGATGGCTCTGGGATACTTCACGGGACTCAACAGAGATGTCATTAACAGGATATATCCTTATATCACTGTAACTACCTCATTGCCAAGAATCGTTACGCGGTACGCTCGTAGTCAATCCTATGGATTTTCCTGTATGTAGCGGAATGTGACTACAGGCGCCCCATAGGTGGATTCCTGGCAGTTAAAGTGTTAAGTATCCCTGACCCACCGTCCTGAATAGATCAGAGTATAGTGATATTAACATCAATAATGACGTTCCCAGTTTTGTGGTGGCTCCTGGGTGTGGTGGTGGGGGTCGCTTCGCTGTGGATCGTTCTACTGATCGCCATTGCTCTGCGTCTCAGGAGAAAAGGCAAGTTAATGACTAGCTCCTTACTTTTCCCTCCTAAAAATGCAACTGGGTTGCTAATGAAATCCACAAATGCATTAACATACATACATACATACATACATACACACCTTTATTCCTAAAAGGGGTAGGCAGAGCACATGAAACAAATTCGTTTTTCTCAGAAAATGTTAACTTTTCAAGATTCCTACAAATAGAATTTACCAACAGGGCTTTCAGCGGAAATTGTAGTTAAATTGTCTTAAAATGTTATGAATTCTGAGAAGATAACATTTATGGCAAATGCCGATTATAGAAAATTTGCATGCACGACTGTTATAGGTATGGCCAATGAAATTATGGATTCCGTGTCTGGAGGTGAATTTGGTTGGTTACCTCTCAAATTAAATCTGTTCAAATCCAGTTCGCGAAGGATTCTGGTTAGTTTAGTCCAAAACTTGATGGGAACGATGAGAACCTTAGAAAAAGGGGTAATTTTTTTTACTTTAAGAAGGTACTCATTTTGACGACCGGTTAGTCTAGTGGGTAGTGACGCTGCCTACGAAGCTGAAGGTCCTGGGTTCGAATCCCGGTAAGGACAAATATTTGCGTGATGAGCATGAATATTTGTTTCTGAGTCATGTTTGTATTCTATGTATTTAAGTATTAATATCTCTTAAATATATCGTCGTCTAGTACCCATAACTCAAGCCTTATTGAGCTTAATGGGATTAGGTCGATTTGTGTAAGATTGTCCCCTAATATTTATTATTATTATTCTCTTTATTAAATTTTCTTCTTAAGCTAGGTTTTTACAATAATTATATAAAAAGTAAAATATAAAACTATACATACAAGAAATAAAATAATTATAAAAACCTAACCTAGGGTACCGCCGGCAGCGAGGCGGGGCCTAAGCTGCCGGTGGTCAGGGCGACAGAGACAGGAACCTCCTGACTATCCGCGCAGTATCCAGGAGTACCGCCTTCTGTATCTGACCCTTGATCCAGCCATCTAGCGAGTCTCTTGAGGTGATGGTCGAGACTCTTCGCTATTAAACCGTTCGCCGAAACGACTATCGGGACGATGATCGTCGATCGTCGTTATTATTATTATTATTACTCATTTTGTATACTATATTTTGGACCTCTTAGACCACTTTGTATTTTGTACGACGCAGCTCGAGGTGAACGTTACTGTTTCAGTGCTCGAGTTGGAGAGGAAGATACAGGCGGATGAAGCCATCAGGGCCCGCGTGCCCTGCCCGCTGCCGGAGGACGCCTACGAACGTGAGTGATCATCCCCCCTTCCTGACTAACCACTCCCCTCACAACCAGGCCAGTCCCACTTGTCGCTTCGTGTGTACTCGGCTCTCAAGCTGCTCCGAGCGGACTGTCTACCCGATCACACCGGGTTGCACTAACACCAGTAGTGTGCGGTTAGCTCGCTGCATCCCGCTGTGGTGTGCGAAGCGACGGTTTTCTCGCTGTGTGCAAGTACTTAAGTTTGTATATAAATTTCGCACGGCATCACACACTGCACCGCCGCTCCGTCTGACGAAATTTGTATGCGGCTCCGCAGACCGCAGCGGGATGCAACGTCAGTGTAATAACCGCCTTACCTGAGTGACCCCAAAGACGGTGTGGTAGTTGCCCGGTCAAACTTGCGTTCGTAAGAATGACTTCTAGCTACACTTTTTGCCATTTGGGGCCAATAGGTATATTGGAAGAATTTGGGAAAAATAGTGATAAACAACAACCGGAATGAATGGTTTCCTAAGCTTGGAAGGGCTCAGCAATCATTCAAAGCGGGTTATTAGCCGCTTAATTATATGCTTAACCCGCAGTCAGTGCAAACGTTTTCAATAGGTAGTGGTTCCACATCCACATGTAACGACGTCAGGGCACAACGCCATGCACGGCGGACGCGCTGTGCAGCGATATCGGTGTCGTGTGGTCGGAGTCGGACCGCCTTAAGTTTCACAACACGCTGCAATGACTAGTGCCGTTGCATATGGATCCACTGTTTGCCATGAGGCTGATGAGGCCCTAACTAACCCCTTCGTGTGTCCACAGCGGTGTACGCGCACGGCGCGGGGCTCAGGCGTCCGCGCCGCAAGTGATGGCGGAGAACCCGCGGAGACCACCAGCAACAGTAGTTTTAATGTATATTGATTGAAATTTTATAATAAAAAAAAGTCATCTTAAGTATTTTTCTAGAGTATTAATAACGTAAGGCTTCGGTAAACAATGTTTTCGTTTCGTAATCCAGTCACTCACGTCGTGTATTCACGCCCATACACGCACGTCTGTGCCATCCTAATACATGTATCTTTCAATACATTCCCTCGATCCCTCTGCCCTCACACGGCGCGCGCCATGTTTGTTTAGTCCAGTTTCGTCTAGTCTAATAGGGTTGCCAATAAGTGTGGGGACCCAGAGCGGGCGGGACATGTAAAGAAAATGACTAAAGCCTACGACAAGGTAGCTCATGACATTCTCTTAAAAAAACTGCATGGAGTGGGAATTCGCAATGAGGCACATCGTTGGCTTGAGTCATATCTAAAAAACAGGGCGCAATGCGTACAGATCCCGCACTATAACGAGGTGACCGGTGAACTTAGTTCCGTACGGTCGAGCACTACAATAACAAACTCCGCAATCCCACAAGGGAGTGTTCTTGGATGTATACTTTTTCTGATCTACATAAATGACCTTCCCAAGACCACGGAATACCTATGTATACTATTCGCAGACGATGTGTCCCTTCTGTTTAAAGGCCCTGCAAATTCAAGTACTATGATTTCTGACATTGAAACAACCATAACCGGCAATTGGCTTCATGACCATTCCTTAGAACTAAATGTTAATAAAACCAAACTTATTCAATTTCGACCGTACCAAAAGAAACCTTTAGATTTATCAGCACTATCACATGAACTTGGTATAGAAGAGGTAAATGAATTCAATCTATTAGGACTTCATATTGACACTCACCTAAATTGGAAAAAACACATCCAAGAAACAAAAAACAAACTTTCGCGGTTTATATATGGCCTTGGAGTGTTAAAGCGCAACACTCATAGCAAATGTGCACTCTCCGCATACTATGCGTATGCATATGCCTGGCTTCGATATGGCATCGTTTTGTGGGGAGATAGTACAGACGTTCACGACCTTTTTGTACAATAAAAAAAATGCATTCGCATAATAGTTACCATACGCCAACCCGAAAGTTGCAGACTGCACTTCATCCAAAATAGGATTCTGACCTTGCCATGTGTATACATATTCGAAATCGGTTTATTTGTTAAAAAACATCCAGACTTCTTTAAACCGGTCAAAAGTGCACGTCGTAACAATAAACTAACACTACCTGCCCCCAAGTTGAATATCTACCAAAAAGGACCGTACTATAGATGTATCCAAATATATAATCACCTCCTAGTTACTATAAAGAAACACGAGAAATATACTCTATATCGTATCGATCTCAAAAGATGTTAGCCAAGGCCTATTATTCAATCCAGGAGTATATGACCGACAAAACATTTGACCAATAAACAAAGGGCGCTCAAACAAACCAACATAAACACAATCAAACGCAGACCCAAACACACAAGTACACACACGTCAAATAAACAATTACAATATGCATGCTTACTCTATAAATTGCTAATTAATACTTAAATTTACATTTTAATACCTGATTTTTTTATATTTCTTTTTTGTTCTATATCAATTTTAATATTATTTTGTAATAACTATATGCGTAAAGAATAATTTAATCATAAAGTGTAATAAGCTTTTACTTCATATCAATTTCAATATTATGTTATAATAATAATATTTTTTTTTTTTTTTTTTTTTATTTATTTATATGTATTGCAATCTATCTAGCGATATTCAGCAATAGTTCGACATTTATATCAGGCCTGTACGATACTTGTCCATTGACGAGTTCGTTTCTTCTCAATCACAGTAACAGATCATGTGGGTTTTTTCGTTTGAGCCTTCGTGGCTTGGTTGGTATATTCAAGAGGTCCTTTGCAAGTGTGTTAGGGTGTTGATCAATTCTTGATTTATAAGATTCCATTCCGGCCTGAATCTCTTGTTTAACAGTTTTTATATTGAGGTCGTGGTGCAGTCTGTCATTGGTTATAAACCATGGTGCGTCCGTTATCATTCGTAGCATTTTAGACTGGAATCTTTGCAAGATCTCAACATTTGAGTTCGCAGATGTGCCCCATAGTTGCAGCCCATAACACCAGATGGGCTTAATTATGGCTTTATAGAGTAATAGTTTGTTAGACAGTGATAGTTTTGATTTTTTGTTTAACATCCAATACATTTTTCGAACCTGTTGGCCCATTGCCAGGCGTTTAGTAAAGATATGCTTTCTCCATGTGAGTTTCCTGTCCAGGTACATTCCCAAATACTTTACCTCGTCTGCTTGTGGGATTTGAATGCTATTTAGTGTCACTGGAGGACACGTGTGGCGTCGAAGAGTAAAGGTTACTTGGACTGACTTCGATTCATTTGCCTTGATACGCCAATCTCTGAGCCATTTTGCGATGTCATCAAGGCTGTTTTGGAGCTTTTGGGCAGCATTTTCCGGGATTTCATCTATTGATAGAACAGCTGTATCGTCAGCAAAAGTGCCCGTTAAAGTTGTTTCTGAGGTAGGCAGGTCAGCAGTATAAAGGAGATACAGGGTAGGACCCATAACGCTACCTTGTGGCACACCAGCATGAATTTCGTATAATGGCGTTACTTCTTCCCCTTGCTTCACAAAGAAGTGTCTGTTTTCTAGATATGATCTGATAAACTGATAAAATTGTATTGGCACCGATTTTTTAATTTTATACAGAAGACCTTCATGCCACACACGGTCGAATGCTTGGGATATGTCCAAAAATGCGGCCGTACAATAATGCTTGTGCTCGAAGGCGGTATGAATAGTGTTAACGAGCCTATGGACTTGCTCAATTGTACCATGACGTTGCCTAAATCCGAACTGGTGGTCAGGAATTAGGTTTCTTTCATTAATGATAGGCTTCAATCTGGTTAAAAATAGAGACTCCATTATTTTTGATGGAATCGGGAGTAAGCTGATGGGTCTGTAGGACTTGACATCATCTGGGCTTTTACCGGGTTTAGGGACCATTAGGATTTGCGCCACTTTCCATTGTCCTGGCACCGCTGATCTACGCAGAATGGCATTGTATATGTACGTTAGGAAGAGTACACCTTCTTCAGGCAATTCAGTCAAGATTCTCGCGGTTATCAAGTCATAGCCCGGAGCTTTGTTTTGGCCGAGTTTTCTAATCGCTTTTTTAACTTCTTGTTTCGAAAAGCTTTTTATTGGGAGATCTAGTTGATGCGTTTCATTTAGCAGTTTAGACACTGATTCAATCTGTTCAGACCCATGATCAGGATGTGGTAGGAACACGTTTTTTAGATGATTAGCGAATGTTTGTGCTTTATCAGACTCCTTTGTTGCCCAGCTGTTATCTGGTTTACGTATAGGGGGTTTGGGAACCACTGGGCGCTTAAGTTTCTTTGTCGCCTTCCAAAGCGAGTAGTTAGTTGCAGCGCTGGGGTCTAAATCAGTGAGATATGCCTGCACATTCTGGTTTCTATCATCGAATAGTAGTTGTTTCAATTTCGATGTCAATGAGTTTAGCCTAGTTTTGTCAGCGCGAAACCGAGTCATTTGCCATAGTTTCCGAGCCTTACGTTTCTCGGCTATCATTTCTCTGATATTGACTGGATATCTTTGTGTGCAAGGTTTTGTGTTAGATGTTACCGGAGTAGCAAGCCAAGCAGATTCCTGGATACAATGGTTAAAGTGCTCAACTGCTTCTTCTATGTCTTGATCATCTTTAAGTGGGAGTTTCATGTTTATATTTGCTGATACTGATTCTCGGAAGTAATTCCAGTCTGTTTTCCTGTTGTGTAGTTTACACGGCATTGTGATTAATGTAATTTTTCTCTGTAGCAGTATTTCGACCGGAGAATGATCAGATGATAGTTCCGAGTTTGATTTGCATGAGAAGTATGAACTGGCTATTCCCTTTACTACTAGGAAGTCTATCAGGTCGGGTGTCTTTCTTACATCTGTGGGCCAATATATAATTATATGCGCAAAGATTAATCTTAACACAAAATGTAATAATCTCTTCTTTTTTTCACTTTATATAAATTTCAATATTATTATTATTATTATTATTATTTTTTATTTATTTATCAAAAGTACAAAACAATTAACAATGTTATGTTACTCGCCAAACTGCGATAACAGTTTGTTGGCGAGACCGCGCTCATTTTAACTAATGTGTTAAGTACCTATGTTAAAACTATGTTAGGTATGCTATATGAACTACATACTTATAATCTTAAACACTAAATTACACACTAAACATGATAATGCATGAACACTTCACTCCTGCACTTACAGTGCTTTACTTTTACAATTTGGTGTTTATTTGTGAAAAGATTCTTTTTTACCTATGTAAGTATTAATGTAATTTTTCCAAAAATGTATTTTTTAATCTACTTTTTAATTCAACTTTGCTTAACTTAATTTTGCTGCACTTTTTTTCTTCTCTTAACCAATCAGTCTCGTTATATATTTTTGGTATCATAAATATATTAGCTCTTTTGCCATAGTAGTTTTTAGCAGAATTCTGTACATATTTCTTTGCCCTTACATTTTTAGTTCTATATTTATTTTGTTTTAAAACCTTATACTCATTATTAAAATAGTTTTCTACAGCTATCACATATTGCGCCCTTTGATGTATAGGTAATATTTTACATATCTTGTATAACCTGTCATAATCGCCTCTAAGGTTATTTTTAGTTTTTTTACTGACAAGGTATTTCATAGATCTTATTTGTAATCTTTTAATTTCATTTAAATATGTTGGGAAAGTTCGACCATAAACACTAAGCCCATAACCAATAACAGAGTCGGCTAACGCATAATAAACAACAAACATGGTTTTTTTACTAACTATTCTATTTAAGTGATACAGCTTACTTAGAACTGAGCGAAGCCTAGAACAAACTGCAGTGACATGTGTCTTCCAATTGAAATTATTATCAATATGCATGCCTAAATACTTATACGTCTGCACGTATTCTAACGGTTCACAGTTACAATTGTTATTTGAATTTGAATTACAATTGTTATTTGAATGGTTGTGTAAACAGTCGTACCCGTGACCGATGACACCAAAGTCTTTATAGTTGACATAAGGAGCCTTGCGATTGTATGGAGAGTAAATGTGCATACATTTAGTTTTTGTTAAATTGATAATAATTCCGTTATCATGGGCCCATTTAATTACATTGTCAAGATCACTCTGAATATTTTTATGAGCTTCCGTCATATCTGCATGTGAATACAGTAAACACATATCATCCGCATATATGTATACTTTACAATTACGCACGACGTTGACAACACTGTTAACGAGCATCACGTAGCCGACAGGGCCATACACCGATCCGGTCGGCACCCCGAGCGTGACGTCACACTCCGCGCCCGTGGTGCCGGCGAGGGTCGTGCGCATGCTCCTGCCCGCCAGGTAGCTGCGGAACCAGTCGTTGACGGGGCCGGCGATGCCACATTCTCTCATCGCCTGGAGCAGCACTTCGTGGTCCAGGGTATCGAACGCTTTTTTGTAGTCTATAAAAAGTTATAAGTATTATGTTATAAGTAATAAAAAAAGAAAAAAGAAATGAATGAATGAATGAATGTAAAGAATGTAATAAGTATTAAAAATTAAAACAATGTACAATCATTTAAGAATGTATAGTAAAATTGTAAACAATACCAAAATAGCATGTATGAAATCTTGACCATGTTAACTCGCCTAGAATAAAATGTAAACTCGACACACAATTGTTGCTGCATGTATACTATATTATTAAATAATTTAATTGCTATGCCCTAACAGGGTCCATGTGAAACTGTACTAATTATGTAAGATCATGGTTGCAATAAATAAATAAATAAATAAAAACTAGTAAAGGTAGAAAAAAAACACTTTTATTACAACAATAGGTAAATTTATATTTACAGGTTTAGTCCTTGCCTACACACAAAACGACTTTTAACACAGCCATTCAATGCCAGCGACCCACCAGTCGGTTTTTTTTTTCTTGGGGTTTTCTGTTTGTTGGCGCTTTTCGCTCTATAAAATAACTATGATTTTTAAACCCGGACAATTTGCTTATCGGTGGGGACGCCAGGACACCATGCTTCAAACCGGGACATGTCTCGGCGTACCGGGACGTATGGCAACTTCTGCATTAACAGCGAGTAATATTCTATTCTTTACGTAATTGGAGATGGATTAGTTCATTTAAGTATATGAGATTGTATTATATCTAAGTAAAAAGTAAGATTAATGTTAAAAGATTGTGTGCAAAACTATATTGTTGTATTTATCTTTTTATTGGCATCACTATTTAACCAGGCTTGACTCGAGGTAAAAGTAACTGTAGGTCCTTTATAATTTTTAACCATAGTTTTATAATTTTTGGACATTTTTATATACATTTTGGAATAATATATTAAGTGTAATAACATTCAAGTAATTTCTTTCCTCTCTTCCCACACATCGCCCCCCTTATGTTGCCCGTTCGATTCCATTTGAATTATAAATATCAGTAGACCTCTACCTGTTTTTTTATGTGAAATTAAAATGGTATTTAATCTCGCGTTCAGGGTTGGGTTAGGTTGGGTAATGGGTGCTCGTCTCAGTAAACGCAAGGCTTGAAGCCTTGCGCTGGTTTTCAAACAAGTCCCTTCGACAGGGTTGGTCTTACCTACTACGTTTTACAATTTAAACTTACCTACTTCTGTAGCATTTTTCACACAGTGACAAAGATGTCAGCATAGACAATATCACAAGTGGGAACGAGATACAACGTCAAATCTCCTGTCCCTCAGCGCGTGCAGGCTTTTTTTGTTTGTCACCACCTTTCAAAACATATAGCATGCAAATAAAGATTAATAAGAATGCCTGAGACTTGGCTCTACGAAATATCTCACAACTTTTTACGGTGGAAGAGTTTCGAGACTTGGCGTCTTATTACATGGAATGATTTTTTATGGGATTATGTCTAGTGCCCGGGTTGTTGCGTGTGGCTATTTTGACAGTTTGGAGGGAGAGAGCTATATATTGATATTAGCGATATTGTCGGACTATTATTCTCTCAATGCGGTTAATTTATATAAATAAATTAACACTTGCAAGCAAATACCTACTTACCTTATCAACTCTTAAAAGGCATCCAATGTTTATTGACACTGGTGTCACTGGTAGATGAGTATAAACCTCAATCAGCAGGTGTTTCATTTATACATGGTACATCATATTTACAATTTACATAGGCTATGTGTGAATTCTCTCGCCAAAAAAATATATACAAAAGTTGATAACATCTTTAAACAGTGGGGTGGGGAAGTGAAATAGTGACTCTTAAGGTATACGATACGGGACTTAAGGTATATTCTATGTCTCTCTCTGGAATACTAGTATTAAAATAATAAATATCACGGGACAGTCTGACACAAGAACTAGCCCTATAGTAGGTTCAATAATAGACCGTGAGCACACTCCCAATACACCTACGTCTAACGACAACATGATATAATGCATGCCAGCAAGTCGAGAAAGTTGTGCTGAGCAAGAAAAAAAGATTGGCCGAATGTTTGAAAATCCTTCACTTTAGGTCAAAGTTACCAACTTTGACGCCGTCTGCCAAGTACTTCCGGCCATTTCAGGACTGACAGACTTAGGTTTACTCTCTACGATTAAAGGGCTAAATTATGCAAATATGTCTCGTATCTACTGTTGTCACATGACGTAAATATACCTAAGGATTTCCAAACTTTCGGCGAAAACGCACAAAAGGGCGCCTCTGGCGAGTGCGATGCGCATTCAAGCCATCTTGAAATTCTTTATTTACCGCCAATCGCGTCCAAAATCGATATCTGGTCTGGGCGTCCGCGGGAACTGGCAGCGCGATTCAGTGGCGGTACCAAAGAAATGAGGCAAATGCGATATCCTCAGGATGTCTGAGGATAGGTAATATAAAGACAAATCGAATCGTGGGCAGAGAGATCGATGACGAGTGAATGCTGACTCAACTTTACTAAAGTTTATTGTTTGTATTTTCCTGAATAAGTACTGAGTATTTTCCTGCAGATATTATTTTTATATGACAAAGTCTCACTATACATATAATATTTGAAGTTTTTGGTCGTGTCAGCTCTGACGAATATGATTAAAATGATATCATTTTTTTTACCGATATTATGGGTGTGTTTTACTGAAGTGCAATGTAAGTATGGAATTTAATAATTTTATTAGTATTTGGTAGGTTCGTGTATATTTTTCAATAGTCAAATAAAAATAAACTGGCTTATATTAATTAATTTAATTAATAGTTAGAACTATATAATTAGTACAGATTGTTAACTGTAAAGAAAACGCAGATTTTTGGTGTTGTTATTAAATCATACAGTAAACAGTATGGGGTTATGTACGGAGTAGTACATGAGGTAAATGACCTCCACGGCTTTTCTGGGTTAAGCATTGATCTAATTTTTGCACAAATTTAGAAGAGAAATAACCCTGCTTCAACGAAATTCAGAACCTGGAATTCAAACGGTCACGCATCATTTTGATCATTTCGACAAAAGAGTGCCCAGAAAATCCGTTTCCCACCAAAAACATAAACGTGAAAATGGAAGCCAAGTTCAATATTAAGAATATGCGTGGTTGTCAACTTCGCCGACAAAGGAATTGAGATCTAAATGGGTGCCAAGTTCAGTATATAATCCTAAAATAATATGTATTCTTAAGAACATACAATTTCTTATTTTTTCTACAACAATATTTGCCATATAAAACTATAACTTCTTAAATTTTAACAATCGAATTATTTACACAAAGCAGATAACTAAGATAAATTGATGCTCAAGACTTGACTCGGCTAGTTTTTACTAGCAAGCCAAATTTTTCGAAGAGTAAGATATTTGTTACCTTACAATATGTAAACAGTTACTCACGAAAAACATAAAGATGATAAGTTCATTAGGCAAATATCAGATGTAAAAACTTCTTAAATTTTAACAATCGAATTATTTACACAAAGCAGATAACTAAGATAAATTGATGCTCAAGACTTGACTCGGCTAGTTTTTACTAGCAAGCCAAATTTTTCGAAGAGTAAGATATTTGTTACCTTACAATATATAAACAGTTACTCACGAAAAACATAAAGATGATAAGTTCATTAGGCAAATATCAGATGTAAAAACTAGCCAACTCAACTTCAGCTTTGTTCAGTTCGGCGTCGAGACCATTGGCCCGTGGGTTTTAGCGCCCTCAATCATTTCATAGATCTCTCAAAAAAATTGCCGACACCACCGGGGATCGGAGTGCTGGCAGCTTCCTCTCTCAACACATTAGTATTGCGATACAGCGGGGAAATGCTGCCAGCCTCTTCGGCACCATGCCGCGGGGAGACCCCTGTTCAGTGATAAATCGTTTTATTTATTATAATTTATTTTGGGTCATTCTAGCCTTATTTATATCGTAATTGTATTATTAGTATTTTTTGTTTATTTTATAAATACTCTTTTAGTTACAATTCAAAACGATACAGATTAAAATATTGTAATTATTAGCTCATACATTTTTTCCGTATCATACGTCTGATAGGGAAGTTTTATAATAATTCCTTGCTGATTGCGATATTTCCTGTTAATATGTTGACTAGCTGGTGTTACCTACTCAATGTTGTTAAATATACAACGCAGCAAGCCTTTTATACTCCCAACGTTTCTCTTCAATTAGATGAGATTCGCATTGTTGAGACAAATGGATCTTCACTTTACATCTCGAGATCGTTGTTTGCCTTTTGTACACAGTCTGCTCTGGTCTAACTATCAAACTTCGACTCTTCCCCGAGAAGGTAGGCTGAGATCACGGATTTGCACTTGCAATAGCCTCGACAAACCTCTATGGCTCATTCACCTTCATGTCAGTCTTCATACGTGCTCGTCGATTGAGATACTCCTGGCCTGTCTGGCATCTCTCTAGAATTTCTCCGATACGGTCGCATTCTTAAAAAACTAACGCCTAGCACATCCGAGAATATCACTAGGAGGACGATGATGGTCGGAGAAGGTTCGTCGACGTCATCAGCGCCCTACTGCTCTAGCCACTTTTCTCTCAGACACTCTCCTTGCCGTTTTGTATAAACTTGGAACTTCAAGGTTTTCTAAGTCAATAAATACGGTTTACAAGATGTCGTCTGACATATTCTGGCCATGGTTCTGATACTTCTGATGGTTCTCTTCTGGGCTACAAAGGCGGGCTGAATATTGTAACGGTAACTGTTGCCTCAAAATTTGATGGCGTATCTTATTTTAGATCTAAAAATATTTTATATTCATAAAATATTACTATTTATAGTTACAAAATAATTAAGTGTAGGGAAGACTGGGTACAGTTGTGACAATTTTGGTTTGATCGCCACTCATTTTGTTAATTTACTAGTTAGCTGGGCGACAAGTAACTGACTCTTAAATTGTACATTTGTCTACGTAAATATACTTAAATATTTTCCCTAAATACGTTGTATTAGTCATAGGAATCAAATTAAAAAAAAAAGGGAAAGTGTCACAACCGGCCACACCCCAAGAACGGTTGTGACAGTGGTTGGGGTCGTTAGTTACAGGCACAAATATGCAACAAAATGGTTTATAATGACTTTTATTCTTAGAAATAAGACCATAACACAACATAATCTTCATAATCTTTCGAATAGAAAGTTCATTAAATGATTTATTTTTTAATTAATAATTAATAAAGAAATAAATTATGAAAATGTAAAGAAGTCCCGCTTTCACGTCTTCATAAGCATCTGCATATTTACCAGACCAGATATTAATTAGACCGCGCTGTTTCGGTATTCCGCAAGCGTTTTCTGGGCATCTAAAAGCAAAACAACAAAAAAATATATGTCACAACCGTACCGACAAAATTTGTCACAACCGTACCCGACGCTCACTTTCGAAAACAAAAATTCGCCATGACTTGGCCAAATAATGTACCTACGTAAAAAGTAACCACCCGTAATTAACTACTAATGTTCAACTTATATAAAAAAAAAAACGAGGTAATCTATCTATATACAAATAACAGTGATTATTAAAATTAATCGGACAAAACAACTTACTTTTGACTGTTAAAAAGCAATGTGGGCCCCTGCTTGCATTAACGCCGCGCGCTGGGTGACGCAACACCGGGGAACGCGTTCAGACTTGCATGCCGCTTCTCTCTCCCTTAGAACCCTTGCCCGCATTACGTATAGTTTCGCTGGGACGACGACTGTCACTACCGTACCCTGGCACAACCGTACCCAGTCTAATATTTTATAATGTAGGGTACATTTGATTTTTTTACTCTTTTTAAAATTTCTTGAGTTTTTACTATAGATTGATGCAATTCTTATTCCAGCATTGAATTATACATATCTTTGATTTAGTTAAAAGTTATACCAAACTTGACTTAAGTACCTAAACTTAAACAGTTATTTATTAACTTCAGCCATCGCCGGGGCGGAAAACCCTCCTCCCCCATCTGCATGAAAAATCTGGCTCCACTTTTTAAAAAAACTTAGGAACCCAAAGATTAATCCTGCCAAAGGAAATATTTTGTTCAGAAAAAGCCATATTTAATCTTTGTATGTCGTGTAGAAACGCACCTACTTACTAATATAGTTTTATTCAAGAACATTCACTACTCTTACTCCTCTGGGGCAACGGCCCAAAGTGTGTCTTGGTCTCCTGATCACTGATCCCGATCTTGAGTGGTTTCTCGCCAACCGCCAGCTTGAAGCTTGTGAAGATTTGCATCCACCACATCAACCCACCGATATCTGGGGCTACCAACCGGTCGCGTCCCTATAGCCCTCCCCTCGTATATTTCAAAACCTACAAATTAGTAAATAATTAATAGCTAGAACTGTATTTGCTATTGTATTTAGAACGTGTTGTTGTGCTGTGAGTTTTGTGTTACCACGTGTTGTAATTTAAACAAGTTGCACAATAGAGGAATCCTTTATTATTGACGAAAACACATATATTAGAATACGGAGCGTTGTTCCCGGTGTGAACGTTATACCGAAGTGACAACCTAAGAGCGAGACAAACATACGTCACAGACTCTTAAGTTCTATTTTCAAAACTATTTCAACAGTTTTCAGTTCACTCCTACAAAGGCACAATACCTGTATTATTGTAAGTTTCAGTATTTTTATGTACTTAACAGATTATGATCAGTTCAACCCCTAAGTTGTTCAAGTCTGTTATTGTTTGTGTGTCTGTTTGTTACATGTGCCTTAACTTTTTATTATTTAACTCCTTCTGTCCTGGTCTCCGTTGTTTCCTATTTTCCCGGAACTCCACCTCCTCCCATCACCTGCGTACAAAATGAAATGCTTCAATGTAAATTATGAGATTAAGGCATTTCACATAAAAGTTTTATGTATAAAAAGTTCCTTCGTGTAACCTTGAGGTGTGTGCATTATTTTCGATTATTTTTTTATTACTTTCACGGGCGAGTGGCTCCGGACCTCAGTGGACCCATGGTGGGACCCACGGGTGTGGCCGGAAACGTTCGTAGACGACGACAAGCCGTTCGTCGAGTTTACTTGCGGAGCGTATTTAAAGTCGCAAGAAGAGCTACGCTGGCATAAAGGTATGTGGAGCTAACTTGGCAGGCCAAATGAATCGTAAGTGGACATACCTAGGGGAAAGCGGGGCACTTAGATACAAGGGGCACATTCGTACACCTACATTATTTTTCAATTTTTTTTTTTATCAGCGGCAACAATAAAAAATGGGATTTACAGTACATATGGTGCTACTTTCCCGCACTAGTGCGAAAAGAGCACTTTCCGTGCATATGTCGAAACTTTAAAGAGCCATATGTACAGTAAAATGTTGTACGATACACGTGCGAATAGGTAATTCGCAACTCGTGTCGATTTAAAACACTCCCTTCGGTCGTGTTTTAATTTATCACCACTCGTTGCGGATTTCCTATTTTCGGCACTTGTATCGTAAATAACTATTGTATGTGTGAGTAACAATCCTGCGATGGTGACGTAGCCGCTCGGCGAAGCACAACGTGTTTTCGCGGCTGCTTTGTAAAAAAATAACAAATTTTCATCAGATTTGTATTGAGAAGTTTTACAGGTCACTAGATCTACGATATGATTAACATTAAGTGATTTTAATCAGTTTCCAGGATATATCGTCATTGTTGAGTAAATACTTAACAGTTTATTTTTAATAAATGTTTTTTTGTTTAACTGGTTACTGGGGTACTTTGGTACAAAAGGAAGTGGGGCAGTTTTGTAGTTGTTGTCAAAGTGCCCCCAAAGTGTACCAAACTGCCCCCGCTAGTTTTTTCAACCGTAAAATATTGACAACGTTTTTGCTCTATATAATGGTAAAGACGTATGTACACGGACGACTGAACGCAATAATATAAATCAAGTAGAATTTTTTTTCAATGTTGGTGTTCCATTATACGCATTTCAGCTGTGGGGCAGTTTAAGACATTAAAAGGGCACTTTGATACATGTCTCAAAGTGCCCCTAAAAGGCACACCAAAGTGCCCCATGCGATGTATCAAAGTACCCTGCCGGTGGGGCAGAATTGAACAAATCCCATTTTTTGTTAAAATCCTTACAGCTACCTCATTGAATAAGTAAAATTTAATGAAAAAAAAAAGATAAATTTGTATACTAATAATAATTGTGTTAATAAGTAAGTACAAAAAATACTTGTTTTTAGTCAATTAGGTTGAGAAAAATCAATGTCAAAAAAGGTGTACCAAACTGCCCCGCTCTCCCCTACAGTTCTTTATTCTTATTGATCCCAGATACGTGTGTTTCTGGCGCTATCAATCTACCATAGTGACTTGCATCTTATTGTACCCACAGACAGTTTAATGGCGTACGACAAATAATGTTTTTTATGTGTTTTAAAAGCCACAGATAGCTTGACTCCAATTAAATTAAACGTTGCCCCACAAAACTGTAGTAACAGTTTGATTGACGAGGGACAAACAATAAGAAAATAAAAAGACCGTGTTATTAGAGTACAATTTGTAAATGAGAATGATTATTTTAGACCATCTATGGACCCATCTAAATAAGAGTTTAGGCCGAAAGTAGTAAATTTTCGGCGTCCTCGCGGTCGGCTCCCGTGACACCACAAAGTTATACACATAGTAGGTAGTTATAGTGTGTACTTGTTGTAGGTTTGTTTATATTGATATGTATGTTACTTTCCAACGGTGTTTGTAAAAATGGGCCTTTGTAGACTGCATCGAATAAATAAATAAAAGCTTATTAAATATTTTACAATTTCAAATTTATGCTATGCTGCCCCAAGCAGTTACAGTAAGCTTTACTTAGTGTATGACAGCCGTATTAAATACTGAAATATATATTTACCCATCCGACGTAGTATAGTCGAGGAATGAAAAGGTTGACCGTTTTCGGCCTTATTTCAAAGCTATTAAGGTCCAAAAGTGGTCAACCTTTTCATTCCGCAACTGTACTTTGTGTCTTCTTATTTCATCATCATCATATCAGCCGATAGACGTCCACAGCTGGACATTGGCCGTCCCCAAAGAGTGCCAAAGTGATCGTCCTTCTCATTTAATAGGCATTTATTAAGTTATTTTATACTTTATTAAGCAACTTAACTTACTCGAACTAATTGAATTTCAAATTTTAACAGTTTCAGAGGGTTATACGCCAGATTTTCTCCTATCCTTAAGAAGACAGTTAAACGATGGATATTCAACGCTCAAGCTACTGTGGCCACTTGCGTCACTGAACAATACTAAAGTATACTGCCTTAAACAAAACGGAACAGACACACGAAGCAAGTCAATGTCTATTCAGTTCAAGAAAAGCAAATATCCTTGGAGTAAGTAACTAACGTACTTGCACCCGCGATCGCAAATAAAACATATCTCAATCATTAGGTATCTCAAGTAGCTAACTGGGCCAAAACAAAAAAAAAACAAACAAACCTTAGAAAAAACAATTTTGCGTATTTAAGTGTATAATCAAAAACTTTCTAAGTATGTATACCTATAGATTTTGAGAAACAAAATCTTTTTTCCCCATACTTAAGTAAGTAAGTAGTAAGTAAATTCTTTATTGTTCAAAACACATACATTTTAACATTTTGTGCCTTAGAGACTGTGTTAGCTTTCGCTGTGTTACAGTCCCCAGAGGATTTGCCCATTATAAGGAACATTGCTAGGTTAAGAACACACTTATATAAAAAATAGAATAAAATAAAACAAAAGTCTTACAATAACCCAAAAACGTCAAACAACAATAACAATAACATAGTTTAACTGGTGTGCGTGTGCGTATGTGTGTGGGTGTGTGGATGTGTGTGGATGTGTGTGTGTGTGGGTGTGTGGATATGTGTGTGTGGGTGTGTGTGTGTGTGAGAGCATGATTCTGCAGTGTGAAGTTAAAAAAAATCTCCTAACTACGAGATACGGGGTAACCCCGTCCTAACAAGTTTTCGGCTTCTTCGTAGTCCATATTATTTAACCATGTCACCAGTAGCTTCTTAAAGGCATGGTCAGAAAGTGATTTGATAGATATAAATTCCAATTTAATTTTATTGTAAATAAGTGGACCACAGTAGTTGATATTAATATACTCGTATTTAACTTTGAGATTTCTGGAAACATTTTCAGAAAATATTTATTTCCCTTTTAAACAATACTAATAACTCCATAGCAAGTTTTTGCTCCTTCACTATGTTTGAATATTCACTTAAATACGCAAAATAGTTTTTTTTCAGGAATATTTAGTGAGCTTTTTTTCACTATACTAGGTGTCCTTCTTGCGCTCGGAATCTATTTAACAGTTTTCACTTTATGGCAAGTTTCCATCAACGGAAGGAAGAATAATCAAAACTTACCATGTCCTACCGCCACAGGTTTTACAATTTTTGCAAAAAAAAATAACCTGAAATAAATGATTATATTATTATTATTACCAACATAAAGAAGCGTTTCACAACTTATTACGATAGTAAGCACCAGTTGAAAACGGAAAAAATGTAAACAAACTGTATTTAATTTGACATGGGAAATACGCCCACCTTGAATCGGCGTACGACTTTGTTCCGATCGCAATCGAGACGGCGGCTTGTTTGGGAGCTGGGTCGGCGTCTAAGAGACAAGGGGCTGCGACCCTCGTTCTGGCTCTTACCTGGTCCAACAAATATCGGTGGCACTTCAGTGGGGCAATGCAGCCAGTATTTATGGCACCTTTGGACTAGATGGGAGCCGGTCATAAAACATATATATATTTATATTGCATTTTCTTCCTTGTTTTTCTATGCTGTTATCTTATTTTCTAGTTTACTCGTAAGTTTTCATAATATTATTCTCTTAGTGGTTAGTCTTAGTTTTTAATTTTTATTTTATATGTTTTGTGTGTCAACCAACCAATAATCTTATTTGTAATAAAGTATTTTTTCCATTTATTGATACATTGTTTGTTTACATTTTTTTCGTTGTCAACTGGTGCTTACTTTAGTGGGTCTATGAGCTGTAGAACGGGTAAGCCGACATTTAAGAAAAAAATATTCATTCGAAAAAGTGACCCGCGAAGAACTCTATATAATTAACGAACATGCTCCCAAAATTGGACGAGAATCAGTTGAGAAATGCGACCTGTTAATCCGTCAGCTATTTCTGCGTGATGTGGTAACAAACATCCAATTTTTCGCATCTTATAATAAGTAGGATAGTAGGATTTAGTTTCTATTTACTGCCTTTAATAACTTACCATTCCCGTGGGAGGATCGGGAGTAAGTCCGTAACTGGGTCAATCAACTGTTTCTAGTTATACTGTCCCATTAGATAGGAGACAAAATTACAGTTTCTTAGACAAATTGTTACAATACGGACTTCTAAAGTGCCTAGAAGATGGTCTATTTGGTGATTTGAGATTCTAGATCGCAGTTTTAAAAAGTCACTCAGGAGATGTAACCATGGCAACTAGGAACAGAAAATAGTTGATCCACCCAACTACAAAACTATTTATATAAAGATACTTTGTCATATTTCAGTTACGGAAGCTGGAGGGGGCCCATGGCTGATGCCAGCAGAATTCGTGGACGACGGGAAAATAATAAAGTTCACTGGCTATGCATATTTATACAAGTCGCATGAGCTATCCTGCCATCAGAAAAAAGGTTAAACATATATTTACATTATTCGGAGTAAGGAAGAAGCATCAAGACTCAAGAGCAGATAAATGTGTAACTGTATAAAAATAGTAAAATAAACCTGGGTATATGTGTATTATACAGGATTATTTAAAAGGGGCAATGACGGAAAATCTGAAAATACAAGATCTTATTATTTACCTACGCAAAAAACGAACTCCGATTTTCAGACAAATTTGACGGAGTTCGCTTGCCGGCGTGCTGTGTATGAGACTTTTTGAAATTTTTTGAATGCAGTTCTTATTTATGTAAAATCGGTCTCTTCTAAGAGCAAATTTCTGTGTCTCTCGTAGTTTTTGGACTGGTTCAGCACGTGCGGTGATTTCCCGCAAGGGCGCGGCACGCACACCACACTCAACTTGAAGTTACTAGCCACTGCAATGCGTGCAGTTACTTTTCTCCTCGTTATTCTTAACTGGCCTCCTTAAATCAACAATGAGTCCGCTAGTAACTCCTGGAGTTGCATCCATAAGCTGCAGTCCATTAGGCTGATCATATGCTTGTTTGCCACTACCGCAGTAATAGATCAGAGATCACTTCAAAGTGTAGTTTACGTTATTTTGTTTTAGATGGAAGTGTATAATATAAGCTTGGGATGACTCAGCAAGAAAATGAGTACAGGTGCTTTGTGAAGATCACGTTACGGAAGACTCTTGAGCCATCTGACAACGGCTCTGTAATCTACTGCAACGATCAATATAAGGATTCCAATTATGTTACGATTGAATTCGAAAAACAGATTGAAGCTTTCGGTAAGTCGCCAATGCATTCTTTATGTAGTATTTGGTCACATAAACTACTCACATCTCTTGTTCAATAATAATAGTGTTTCCAGTCTTTCCAGTCACTGTTACCTATTAAGTCACGTGGACAAATACTTTCATTTCATTGTGCATTTTGCTCTCCAACTGTGACAAATGACATCTTGCCAACCTTTTTATAGGGTTCCCTCTATTTGGCATAACATTGATTGTGCGAAACGTTTTTCGCAAACCAGACTTGGCATATTCGGTTTTCGCCGAATGTTAATGTGGCAGAAACCTTACTTACGTAATAGAATTTCGAAAATTGCGACAATGTGTTAGTCCGATTTCAATTTGCATAGTATTGTTATGGACGATTATATTTACGCATTGAGATTGAGATATTTATTGATAAAATTATAAATAATTTTACATGGCATTTATAATTTTGTTTAGCATAACTTTATTTATGATATTATCGATTGTCCGATACTTACTAAGCATACTTAAAACGGGATGCGATATGGTGCGGGATGGAATATAGTAGGTTAGGGCAGCTAGGAAAAGGGAGGTTCGGGGGGCGAAGCCCCACTCAATAAAAAACAACAAATAACCGTAACAATGGTATTATTAAATAGTAGGTTAGGTTAGGGTTAGCTCGTGTCTCTTAGAGCGGAAATAGGCACCCCGCGAATCGGGGTGACGTCGACACGCTGGCGGTTAGGTAAGGTTTAGGTTAAATTCTGTTAAATAATGTTATGCCATTATATATTTCTGCGAGAATAGTGTTCGACGTAAAAAAAAATATGCTCATATATTTTATGCGTGGACATGATTCGGAGCATCGAAATTATGAACAATTAATATTCGCACTATTGAAATTCGGCGTAATCGAACTGCAAATCTCGGTTCTGCCAAAACAGTTTATGCGCAAAGTCAATTATGGCTACATAGATTATGCCAAATAGAATTCTTATTAAAAAAAATATGCCAAAACAGGGGGAACCCCTCTTTTAAGGTATCTCTATCTACCTATCTCGCACTTTAGCAACTGCAAGCTCTCGGTTAAAGTGTGATCAAGATGTCCGAAGAGTTCGCTTTCTCCTCAGAACGCAACGATTATCATCAGATAATGGAACAGGTGTACCTACTGATACTAAACAGGGATTAAATGTCAAACTATGTGTATAGGCTAATCCCGGACTAAACTCTATTCCGGTTTGATGGAATTGACACTAAGTGGATAAATACCGCCGTTTGACCTTCCGAACAGGAGCGAGACAGCCCTAAAATATTAGAGTGAAGTTTATTCTCCTTCTAGTGTTGGACTTCCCTTCTTCTGAAGCCAGTTCATGGCCAGTTACTAAGTGAATAATATGTATCTGAGCCAGTTTATCGAGTACGTAAGCCTATGCTATCAGTCATAGTCATTTCCATTGTGTCATTGTTTAAATGTATTATAGTTAATATTAACTGAACTATCCTGCTTGTAGTGTAGGATTTACGTAAAAATGTATCACCTTTTAACAGAGCCCTATGTGACCGTGGAGCCAAGCACTGACGCAGTATTCTTTGATGAAGGTGATGATTTGGAGTTCGTCTGCGGCGGGAGCGAGCCAGTCGATGGCCACAGCCTCACGTGGTACTTACAAAGTAAGGAAATACAGCCGACTTGAAATAAATATGTATATATTTTTCGTCGTATTACAAAATAATAAGGCCAAAAGTATAAAGATATGTATGGCGTCAACTTTACCAATGTGTCATTATATTGTTCTCCAATCTAGTCAGTGGTTTCTCGGAGAAGGAAAAAATCGTGAGAAAACCAGTCTAAGGTCTTGTTTTCATTCTGGGTTCAAACTCGGATGGCAGTCTCTTTTGTAATATTAGTTCCTACACCAAATCATGGAAGTAGGTGCCAAACCAAAACCTGGGCTCCTTCGGGTGCGCCCAGGAAAACGCGGAGTCTGCTAGAGATTGCGGGCAACGTGGCAGCAACTTAATATCATCGAGCTATTGCATAAAACGGTTATGAAATAATGCTTTCCTCCTCGGTCGATAGCATCACTCATCATTTAAATAATCAAATAAATAAGCAGTAACAGTAATTTAATCTTGTAGCCAGGATTATTCACAAGCAACTGACTGCTATACGGTCAATTATGGACTTCGTATAGTACACACATGCGCCAGTTCTCGAAAATGGTCGTGCCACGCTCTTTTGGGATCATACTTGTCCTCACGGACTATTCACCATCCCTCATGACGAGAACCTCGTCAAAGCCGAGAAAGACAAAGTCAGTAAGTACCCTGCTAGCGAGGTAACTACCATGTGGGATGTTGATTCGGCGATCATTGTCCAGATAGTCGTTTCGGCGAACGGTTTAACAGTGAAGAGTCTCGATCAACCCCTTAAGAGACTCTCGCTAGATGACAGGGTCAAGGATATCAGCGAGACAACATGCTGAGTTTGGGTCCTATTCAGCACATTATTTATTATTAATATTATTAAGCCTTTATTGATTCCCTTATTATATAGTGATTGATTGTTTATCAAAGTGTTTCAGGTTATATAAGGGACCCCTGACGGGTATAGGCCTCCTCCATGTCTTTCCATTTTTCTCTGTCCTTAGCATTATTGATCCAGTTCGGTCCAGCTGTAGCTATTATGTCATCAGACCATCTTGCCTTGGGCCTACCCACTCGTCTTTTTCCTAGTGGCCCTGGCCATTTAGTGGCTTCGTTAGTCCATCTCTTGTCGGTGATTCTTGCTATTTAGCACATTATCAATGTAAAATTATGCCTGAACCTTTTTTGATTTGTTTTTTTTTTCTTTACCTTGTGACCTAAATAAATAAACCCTTATTCTTACTCCTGGATACTGCGCGGATAGTCAGGAGGTGCCTCTGTCTCTCGCTCTGACCACCGGTAGCTTAGGCCCCGCCTCGCTACCGGCGGCACTTTAGATTAGGTTTTTATAATGATTTTATACACTGTATGTTTAGTTTTATATTTTACTTTTATAAAGGAAACAATAAATCTATAGAAAACACTTTTAAAACTTTTACTCTTAAATACAAACTACCGAGTACCAATGCAAGCAACTAGCCTTTACTCCGTGAAACACTAGGTAGGCATCGCTGGTGGGGATGGGATCAGTACCACAATATTATTTTTAAGCAACTTCTATGAATAAAGAGGAATTCATATATTCAACAAGTGTATTTTCTTAATTTCTAGCTCCAGGTTTTTATCAAGTCATCATACCTTCCGACCAACATATTTATAAAAATAGGAACCAGAACCGCCTGAATTTACGTATTGACGCATTCGATCATGGAAAACAACTTTACTGCGCTCAATATATACCTTACGGAAGTGTAAGGGAGGTGAGATCTAGAACGATCACTCTGTTACATCGAGCACAATGCGACACAAGAGGTAAGAAAGCCTTTTATACATTTTTCCACGTCGTCGGTGGCAAACAAGCTTACGGCCCACCTGATGGTAAGTGGTTACCGTAGCCTATGGACGTTTGAAAAACCAGGGGTGTGACATGCGCATTGCCAACCCTGAAAAAGGGCGTGAAGACGGCGATAACGCAGATATCCTGACGGGCGCACAAATATACATACCGCCACGTCTCAGGAACTTATGTTCTACTGTGTACCCGGGGTAGAGCAGATAATGCGTCCGCCGGGCAGGATATCTGTGTCTCCGCCAGGAATATTAGGGTCGGCTGCGCAGACTCCAGATGCTGATGGTCCGCATCTAAATAGAAGGGAAGTCCCCTGATGTTGCAATAGTCCACTTGCGTGGAAGGCGGTACCGCTTGCCGACTAGTTCTATTCTTCTTTCGCGCCATATTTTGTCTGTAGGAGTTGTTTAAGGATGCGCTGTGCCAGTGACATAAGGGGCGAAAACCTGCCAATAAATAATGATTTAATGGATTTACGCTTTCACGATTCTCACACATTATTTTGTATTTAACGGGACTTAGTCGCGTATAATTAACTTATGGAGTTCAATGAATACGAGTATGACCTTCGACTTAAGATATCGAAGAATAACTGAACTGAACTGAACTTCTCTTTTGACCCGAATGTAGGGTGTAGTTTCTCTTATGACTCGGGTCAACAACGGGACCCTAAGTGTAAGGCCTGAGTGGACGCCCCGCTCAGGGCGTCGAGCGTCCATATAAATAAAATGCTTTTGTTTTATATGGACGCTACACGCTCCGCTCTGAGCGGAGCGTCCACTCAGGGCTTACACTAAGGCAACATTGGCGCGGCTATCTATCCGTCTTTCAGTGTATTATTTTGATCCACAAAAGGTGCCCAGAATATAAACCAACTCACTAATCAACTCTCAAAATAGTTGTTATTGCTTTGGCATATACACTGGTAAATGCGATGTCTCTCTAATAGTCCTCGTACTATTTTACATGAAGGGCGGGATAGCCAGAGAAGTGTCCCGCTTGTGAGGTGCCAGACCCGTTGTAGTTCTATAGTCAAACTCAATTAAGACACGCTGATGGAGAAGTTATTTAGTATTCTGAAATAATTAATGTTTATTTTCTAAAAAAAGCGACCAAGTGCGTGCGCACAACGAGGGTTCCGTGCCTATTAAAAAGGTCGTATCGTTACTGAAATCTTATGGCACTTTCGTCCTTTTCTTTAAGGCAGGCAGTTTTTTAGAAATATCTCAAAAACCTTTGAACCGATCTTGTTCAAAACAATTTTCGCTGAGACAATTTAATAAGCCCTATGAGCATGATTTTTTTTCATATTTTTAAAATACACGGTTCAAAAGTTAGAGGGGGGGGGGACACAATTTTAGTGACTTTCGAGGAGATTATCTCCGACTCTATTCAGTTAATCAAAAAAATTGCTGAGAAACCTTATATTTATTTTGAAAGGCCTGTCGATTGATGTGCCACACGTGGGCTTGCAATGAAAAAAAAAATTTTGACTTTCAGTTTTATGTTATGTATGGAGTGCATGCACAATTTTTTTTAGTAATTTAGTTACAAAACTATGTAGCGGTTAACAAAATACACCTATCCTGAAAATTTTATACAAATACACCATATAGTTTTCGAGTAAAATGCCTGTGACATACGGACGGACAGACAGACAGACAGACATGACGAACCTATAAGGGTTCCGTTTTTTGCCATTTGGTGCGGAACCCTAAAAAGAGCACCATTTTAAATTCTTCGTAACACTCACGGTAGTGATATGGTACTGACATCCACGATGCGACAACGATGCGTTTTGTATTTTTACCGAAGTCTGGAGCTTCTAATTTAAGTAATTGTACAACAATTTCATCTACTATGTTAATGATTATGGAGGCGTTCTTTAATTTTTCAGACCAGCCTCGTGCGATCCCGGCTACGTTTGTTGATGAATACAAACCACGTGTGCAGTTTACCTGCTACGCGTTCTTAGGACCGGGACAGCTGTTGGCATGGTATCAGTCAAAAGGTAAAAATAAACGCAGTGTTATAATAAAACGTACGTATTTACACGCGTTTTCATTTTACTATGCATAGGTATAAACGACAAAAATATATCACTTCAACGTAATATTGCGTACAGCTAGGCATGAACCTATTGAAACATTATTTTCCAAGTCCCAACAAAACCGGAAAATACAGTATAAGTGTTGTCCTGAAAACGATCACTATACAAGGACATATATGTTATCCTCTCGATGAGTAATAAAATGAGAAATAAAATATTAATACTAAATCATACTTACGCGATACGTTACCTACTACATTAACGGTAGGTAATGTACTATTTTTATTTTACCAAACATTCCCTGAGACTATGGATACTCGTACCTGACTATGATAATTTTCTGAACATTTCAGGTTCGATAAATAACTATAGTAGGTAGGGTAGGTAGCTAAACCCAGCGACCACCTTTACTAGTAGACACAGAAATGTACGGCAAATTGTCATTGTTGGGCGATTATTGTCTAGTTGATAAAATAGGAGCCTGTTTGCATAATATGACAAATTGTCCAAGAAATATTCAAAATTTTATACCACTAAAATGTAAAAAATAACTACTTACTGAGACAGTTTATTATCGTAGCAATATTATTTACACCATTAAAAATAAACTTTAACACGTTCGGTGGCGGTACCCAAATTATGGTATGTACTCGAATGACAGTACATTTCTCCATACAATATGAAACTACGGCTATAGCAGTACTGATTATTTACATAGTTGTTTTTTCTCTACCCAGGTGCGGTAACGGTTATAACCGCACTACGGGAAGACCCGTACTGGCATATAGAATTAAAGTTTAATCATAGCCTATGTCACTACGGTTATCACCGTAACTATAATTTGTACGGCTTTTCTTGTTGTGACCCATCGAAACTTGAAAGTACACGCTTACTGCACTCGCCGGCAACAATACGCGACACTGACTTTTTCATTACATGTTGTGACCCCCCGGTATCATCAGAATAGGTATTATCCAAGGTTGTGTTAGCAGCTGATGACATTCCAATAAGCTGGCTGGTATTACTGTCGTCGAAACTGAATATTTCGTCATAGTTAAGTCTGTAGTCTTCGTCTCAACCGAAATCATCATCAACGCTAAGCGGTTCGTGTTCTGGAGAAGATTCGGGGATAGACACTACTTCTAGCAGCTGCCTGAGTAGCTCGTCATCTTTTTCTCTATTCATCTAAAAATATCAATAAAATACACTTGTGGCGTATAAAAAACGAATATTCAATAATAAATGAGTCTAAAATCAATGAAATCTCAATTGCTGCATTCAATAAAACAAAGAACTCGCAAGCAAAAAATTCGTACACTACATATACCTACTTTGCATAGCAATGCGTAGCATTGCTACGTCCGTCGTGAGCCACGCGGAGCGAAACACTGGCGCGGGCGTCGAACAGATTCTCATACAACGACATCGGCAAGTGCCGTACTGCACGCGTGTGTACGCGTTTGCATCTGTGTGAGTCAGGGTCAAACTCGAGTTTGAGAATTACACTTAGTTTCGGCGGTAGTCTCATCGTTGTTGTACCCCAAATGACAGTTAAATTTTGCTACGTAGGAATGGTATGGATTTTGGCCTGGAAGCACCGTACTGTCTTTTCTGCAATCGCGAATAAATACTGTGATAGCCGTACTGTCATATAGCGTGGTACACATTTTACGGTGATAGCCGTTACCGCCGCCGAACGTGTTAAGGGTTCCTTGTTGACTACGGAACCCTAAAAAGTATCGCTGCCGTACGCACAAAACTTCAGTGAAAACAGGGTTATTTATATGTAGAATTACAAGAACAAAATAAATGCAATCCAAGATGACACTCGTTGTTTTCAGGATTAAACAAATCAGCCGGTTCATTGCTCAGAATGATTCAACACCAAGAGTTCGGAACTAAAGGTGGAGAATGGACGGTGCTCACCCTGAACAAAACCCTCGAGCCATCCGACAACGGCGGTGAGATATACTGCGCGCAGCAGAGCGTGCGGGCTGACGGGAGCCTCTCAGACGTGAATCAGACGGAGCGGATATTACTCACAATTCAAAGAGACATTCCATCGTTGGGTAAGTGGAACTCGACCATACCTTTTGTGAGCAGAAAATGGTTCATGTGTTGAATGCTAAGGCAGCAATGTAACCTTTCCAAAACTTGCAGATAGACAATGAATTCTTAAATAATTCTCGATAGACTTTGGTCTCCAGACTACACAATTATTCGATAAACAGAGGTCTTCTCCGTATCTTAGCGTTTTTTTTTAAAGATAGAACTAGACTTAGTTGAATTCGTATCAGTAAGAGGGTTCTGTACTCTACTAAGCAGTGATGATAACTAAACTACATACTCGTATATTAAAATACACGTTTGGTTTCCTTACAGAACGGCCTTTCATCCGCGTGGAGCCCAACAACGCCAGCGTGTCCTTCGACGTGAACACCACACTGCGGCTCACCTGCCGCGGCAGCAAGCCGGTCGACGGCAGGATTTACATGTGGTTCAAGAAGGGTGAGCATGTTTCTTAACTGTCAAGACAGTAAAAAACAGTATAATTATGTATAATATTAGGGGACACAAATCGAACTTGTAGTTTTACAAAACAAAATGCAATGCAAGCTCAATAAGGCTTGTATTATGGGTACTAGATGACGATATTTAATATAAATACTTAATTACATAAAAAAATAAATTTAAATTTAAGAAAACATGTGTTGGGTACAAAGCTAATTGCCGGACATACAACCTCCTTTCACTTGAGGACAGGCGCAAATTGGCTGATATGAGTCTACTTTTCGATATAACTAGAAATCGTTTGGACTGCCCTGAACTATTGGCCTATCGTTTCGAGTCCCAAGACGTCGAACTCGGCACACAACTCTGTTTCATGTTCCCTTCCACTTCACTAACTATGGTTCTAACGCCGTGTTATCACGGATCCCTCACTTGTATAACACTGAATTCTGCACTGCTGATCCTTTTGTAGGGTCTAAATATAAATTTAAAAAAGATATATATTCCGTTTTGTTGAGCGATAACTAAACTTAAGAGGCTCCCATACGCCAATGACCTTCGATCTGAATCCCTTGGTTTTGTAATGTTTTTGTAGCTTATTATATTAACAACAACGGCTTTAAGCAATAAAATATCCCATTATTTACTTCAAAGTTCATAGTTTTTGAGATATTTGGCATCAAAGTTGAGCAATTTTAGGCCAAAAAACTAGTTTTCTGGCCATAACTTTTGTGTTAATTGGTTTAAAATGAAAACCCTCTGTCAGTTTTTCGAGACGTCACAGACGAACCCAAATATGTAGATTTCGTATATGTTAGATCTTTCACGTCAATAGAGATACGAAATAAGTGTTTTTTTAGACAATGTTTAAAAAAATCATACAAAATTAAGTATTAATTTGTTTCAAAATCCGGTAAGTCAAAATGGAGATAAAAGATTGAAGAACCGATAGCCGTTTGATTTATGATTCTATCTGTAGTGCAAAAGTAGTAGATACGATTCAAAACTTGTCAAAAATCGATGAAAACCTCGGGTAGCCCCTTAATACAAATCAGTTTATTTTCTATTTTATTCTTGTAATTTACATTTATATTTAATTTTACTGTCAATAAATAATCCGTTCGTTAAATAGGTATATATACCACTTACAATTTATCTAATAATTTATATCATAACTTTTTCAAGCTATGTGTTCCCGGGTGCCAGGGATATGCAATTATGTAGTTGTAGCACAGATTAAAGAATACAAGTACAGATACCCAATCTCATAGAGCAAAAGCGTACCGTCCTAATGTAGGCAATTCTATATACAATTTTAGTCCCGTAGCTACACCAGTAGATGCAGTATCCGAGCTACCACGGCTATGACGCTGTCAGCCTTTAGTAATACATTGAGATATCACCAGATGGCGTTGACTTCCCGGGCAACAAATAGAGTATTTTTGATTTTTTCGATATAAAAGTAGTATTTTAGAGGCAATATTACACATCACACAAAAATATACATAACTAAATGCTTAGAGCCTGTGGTTCCACAGAACTTTCGCGACCCGTGATGGCGCCATCTAGTGACAGTACCCAATAATACGTAGCAATCAATCAATCAATCAATCAATTATTTATTCTGCAAATAGGCCACAAGGGCACTTTTACATGTCAAACGGTAATTTACAATAAAATAGTAATTTAGTTGTAAATTAAATTAGATTACTTAAATTTACAACCGGTATGTACTTAGAACTTCTAGCGTATCGAGCATTTGTGTGTACATTCATTGTACATTCTCATGGTTTTCTTATTTTTGTTAACTTTTATCGTTACTTAAGTAATTCAATGGATGACTGTTATAGGCCTTATTTTATGTAAGCGTTAATATGTTTTAGTTATATTTACGCAGAGATGTACAAAATACTTTTAAAAAAGTATTTAAATACAAAATACAAATACTTTTCCAATTTAGTATTTCAAATGCAAAATACAAATACTTTTGCTTTTTGTATTTAAATACTAAATACAAAATAGGTATTTTCAAAATACTTTATTCAAATAAAATACTTTCAAAAAGTAATCGAAACAAAATCGATGTCAATCTCGGTAAAAAGCGAAGCGTAACGTCATGTTTCACAGATAATAACGTTCATTTTGTTTTAACTGTAATTTTGCACATTGACTTTCAAAGTTGCAGCGCCTCTAGTGGTCATTTGCCGATTCGCTGACCCATTCACTTGAATATTTGAGTGGTAAAGGTAATACTTTTGAAACTTAGCAGTAATAAAATATTTAATATAAAGTATTAAGTAGCACACCAAATCCAATTCTGTACTTAATAGATAATATATTTTTGATAACAAACAGTTACAATACAAACACTACTTGTATTAATAAATAGTAACTGTCGGCGTTAGGTTAGATATAAAACGTAACCGAGGCAAAATGAAATGGAAAACGCGCGTACGGCGTAATGACATGTAAACAGTGTTGCCAACTCTGAAATTCATTTAGTGCTAAAACTATGTCGAAATGTACTAAAAACGTGCAGTCTTAAAAAAATGGTGCTAAATAAAAAAAACGTCACAGTCCGATTTAAATGTTTTTACTATTATTATAGTTGTACAGTAAACAATTTTGAAATCTAATTCGATTTTTATTAATATAGAATAGATTTAAATGTTAATTAGCACACAAAACGACCAAATTAACTTATGATATGATCGAAGCTTATATTTATATTACATACTTGCCACAATGCCCACAATGACATCTATTTTGTTGTGCTGTTTATGTACCGGTTTTTTATAAATATATTTTTCTATTTCTGTATTTTTATTTGTCATTTATACATTCATAATCACTTTTTTAATTAATTAATTTTTTAATTTATTTCCAAACAAAAAGTAGGTACAATGGTTTTTACATTTGTTTCGCCAAACATAACTGTTTATTGGCTTAAATACGAATCGTTAAAATAACGTATTATTTATTGCCTACACGGCATATTGTTTTGGAATTTTTTAAAGACATTTCGAGCTAACAACACAGAAATAATGAAATAGCTGCCAACACTGCAAAACCTAACAGTGAGTTATTTAACGTTTGAGGATTGTCAAGAGGGGTCCCTCATATATTATTGGTCATAGGTCAGGTTTTATATGCGTTGTGTTTCATCTGTCATTTTGCGCATAGACTTTCAAAGCTGCTGCGCCACTAGTGGCCATTTTTTGTTTTTACCGAATCGCGGAATGCTTTAGAAAAATGAAGCTAAGAATAAAAAAGTATTTTGTATTTTACAAACCATTTTACAAATACAAAATACGTCTCGAATAGTATTTCAAATAAAATACAAAATACTTTTTAAAAAAAGTACTTAAGTACAAAATCCAAAATATGTATTTTGTATTTTGTATTTGTATATTAAATACAAGTATTTCAAATATGTCAGAACTCTGTATTTACGGCTGTTGTTATCCTGAATACCAATAAATAATAAAAACCTCCCGTAACATAGTAACAAATATTCCTTCAATCTTTGCCCTCACCGAGATTTGAAGTTATTCAGCTTCACTGGTAGGGGTCACTAGTGTACCCACAAGGCTAAATCGGCCGTCAAGTTAGTGTGTCACCGCCATAGGTCACATGGACTAAAACTTTAGTTCCATATAAGACGCAATATGTTAATTGTGGTTTTCCTCTTCTATTGCATAGAGAGAGCACATGAAAGTGAATATAGGCGACAATTTTACCATTTACATGTTTGGAAAGAGTCAAGTATCTTATTCCCACATCACGGTCGGGCGAAGGCAGAGTAAGCAATACTTAAACACAGTGCTACGGGGGACCTACCCTAGCTATATCTTAAATTATAGTCCTGTTCTCTTTTTTCCAGAGTCAGAATCCAGTTTGACAGTACCCAAGGATCAAAAATACGACGAATTAACAAACTTGAACGTTTTATATTTGTCTCTCCATGAGTCTCATCACCTGAACAAACTATTCTGCGCGCAAGGGTTCCTCTCCTACATCCGACACACGGACGGTTCACTGCATGTCAAGAAATATGGCGAGCTCGTCGCATCCAACATTATCACATTGATTCAACAGGAAAAAAATGGTATGATTGAAAGACATTACCTATAATTGTACTGCTACCGTTTTATTAGTATAAGTACACAAGCCCTGATGAGGAAATTCAAGAACATTTTATATTGTAATCGATTGATAAAGGAGTTTGTATATTGGGATTATAATTAAAGAGCATATACATTATGAGACGGACCCAACCTAGATGTAACAGACATCTCGAGAGTCTCAGTCACTAGTTTCAGTTGACAAATATACAGATTTTAATCAAATGTATTGTGTTTTCCATTTCTATTTCTAGTGGAGAAGCAGGACTCAGCACCACCTACCTGCCCGGGTAAGATACATTTTCGTTTCGGACATGTTACTTCACTCATGAGCAATAAAAACGCGTACGTTTAATAACTTAACCTAAGAACTTCAGATATAAACTAAACCGCTTTTTTTCGTCCTTGAGTCTTATCAATCTTATCATGTTTGTCATTGAGCTTGGCTGTTCGCTGGTGTAGAATTTCTATTGTAGGATTTTCTCCCCCGAATTATGGGGTGACCTGAACTTTAGATGTCGAAGCGGATCCCGGGCTCATTTAGGGCACAACCGGGAATAACACTAGGAGGATGCTTAGGAGGGTGAAGATTGCTGAACTCTTCCTTTCCCGCGAGTAAGTTTAACACGAATCAAAACCGAATTCAAATTAGGTTAATAGGCCACATGACAATGTTACCATGCTCATACTTTGGGCAGCCCGACTGGGGAAGTATTTTCAACTTGCAGAAGACTGCAGCCATTTAAGTACAACACTACCTGCTACTTACTCTGTAGGTATGTGGTGCGGTATTCCTGATGGCGATTAAGGCCGCCAGAGCTTCCGAACATGCGCTGTGCCAAGAGCAAGGAGCCTGCATATGTCTCCCGCCGTCAACACAGCGAACTCTTCAATCAATAAAGGGCCGGCAACATGCGTCCGCAGTGGCCAGCAGTCACAGCGCTAGCCATTTTTAACTAGCACTTGTCATACAGGCAGTGATGGTGGCAACTGATAGATGTTGTTTTTTTAATACTGCGGCGGTGGACAACAAGCTTACGGCCTGCCCAGTGGTAAGCGGACACTGTAGCCTATGAACGGATGCAACACCAGAAGAATGACAAGTGTGTGACCGACCCTTTATCGATTTGAAAATTGATGTTTTTCACAACTAGACAAACACAGATCCCTCGCTCAACACGGCGCATCGTCAGCAACAGCTCTCACTACTATTAGTAGTGGTGTTATTATGGCTCCAGTCTTCTGTATGGTGTAGGTCCTTCTCAGCTTGGGCTTTGGGCTGCTCCAAATAAGTGTAATTCCGCAGCGTCCTATCTTTGTCTCTGTATACAGGAAGCACTCGCCTGCTATTGTTTGTCGCGACGCCGCTGGGCTTGTTCTCGCTGGCGGCCGCGGCGGCGGCGTGCTGGGCGCTGCGCCGGCGCCGCGCCGCGCCGTCCGCGCCCCCCGCGCCCCCCGCGCTGCCCGCGCCCGGAGACAATACTACTGACGAGAGCAAAGGGAACTACGTTAATGTTTCCAGAATGGTAAGCACGATTCATTATCAGCCTAGGTATGTACGTCACGCTGCTGGGCGCAGTGTAACTACGATTCACCTACATACATAAATAATTACAAAGGAGCTTCTTTAGAAAGAGATATAAATCCCCGTTACTTTGATATCACCATTCCCTCTTTGGACTATGACAGTCGGCATATTACGACATAGGAAAGTTACTTCGTTTGTAGCTACAGAAGACACATTTGGTTTTGGGTTTATCATTATTTTGTCGACATAACGTCCCATTCACTTGTCAATCCCAATCATACCTATAATGGCTATAATGTTCATTTGTCCTTTGAATGACAGATAGAAGATAGAACTCACTTCCCCAAAAACTAAGTGCTACATTCTTGAAATTAGGTTTGATAGGTTTCACACAGAAAACAATAAGTATATATTATGTACTTGATTCGAGGCAATTATCTTGAGCCAAGAGTTATGTCTTTCTTCGAGAGAATCGTCTTAATTCAATATTGTTACTATTTTCATTTAAAATTATACAAGCCATTGAGTGCAAGCATAGTATTGCATAGCTATTAGCGTAAGTTTTTCCATAAATTGCGCTTAAATATGTCTGGCGTCAAAGATGCGAGTCTCCTCATTGCTAATAGTTAAGGCTGTGGCGGGCTGTAACACTGATATTTCAAGATGGCGGCCCGATAGAAGACGTCACGAATAATGTTCCAGGTAGCCTGTATTCACGTAAGCGGTGCCAGCTGCCTCCTACTGAACGCAAGCGCGATGTCGGGGAGTCTTTAGTGTTATATACCTGCTCAGATAGTTGACCGTTGAGTATTCTCTGTGGCAGGCATCTCCGCAGGTGTCGGACGCCGTCCTGGGACTGCTGAGGAGCGCGGTCGCTGCGCGCGCGCCGCCCGCGCCGGACCAAGCACTCTACGCGGAGGTCGCCAGGGTATGACGATGCTATTATAATCTCTGGCCGCCCAAGATACAAAATACAAGATATTTTTCATCACACTTGCTTCTTAATCATGCTTCATAATGCGCAAGTATACAGAGCTACAATAGTCTATATTACGCCCATGGGCGTAATGTTTTGTTTCCTAAAATGAATCTATCACTCTGCACAGTTACAAAGCCAAAATAGACGGATAGGAATCCGAGGCTAGCAATCCCTTTTCATGCCGAGGTGTTTTCTCAAAATAAGCAATGAAAAAAATGAAATTACTAATAATAATATGTTCTTCTACTCAATGATATTCATACCATCATCATTAACTTAAGAGTTATGCTCTTGTCGGTGGAGTATTTTCCATCTCTCTCTATCGTACGCCAGCCCTTTGATTTGCTGATACGACACGACACCAGCGTTTTCCTTTATTTGGTCCATATAACTGCATCGTGGTCTTCCCCTGCCTCTCCTTCCTTCTATCTTTCCTTCCATTATGGTTTTAAAGAAGTTGTCGTGCCGTATCAAATGACCAATCATTTTCCCCCTTCGAGTGCTGATGGTGTTCAAGATCGATCTCTTCTCTTTTACCCTTCTCAAAACGTATTCATTTGTTACTCTCTCAGTCCAGCTTATACCTTCCATCCGTCTCCAACACCACATTTCAAACGCTTCCAGTCCACGTTTCGCTGACATTCATACCATCCATTCAAAATAAAAACAGAGTGCATTTGTTTTGTTTCTTTCGATTTTAAAATACTTAAAACATAATCTTGTCCGTTACGTAATTTAGTTGATCCAAATATCGATCACTATCAATATTAATATCAGTATCAGTAGTGGCTCCGTGAGCTGTAGAACTCACGACTGTGTGAATCAACTTTTTTCTGTCACTAGTTACCATGGATACGTCTCTGGGTCACTTTTTAAAACTGCGATATTGTCGGTTTAAATTCACCAACTGTGGGGTTTTCTTGTCACGTTCAACCATGTTGTGTATGGATAGTCTTCTTGGGATGTCAGAAGTCCGTGTTGTTACAAGAAATAGTTGATTGACCCTTGTACAAAAAAAAACTAAAAACTGATTCGACAAACAGAAACTATATTATTATCGAACCTGCCCACAAAATGACACGAGAATCGGTTAAGAAATGCGACCTGTAGGAGGCTGTAGGTGTAGGAGAACGGCCGGACAGCGGGACATCGGACATCCGGACATATACGATTGGTTTTCGGCCCAAGCTGAAGCATAGAACTTTGTTCGTTTCGCTCGCTCGTTTACTATGTTTTTGTCGTATGGTGGGCGGCTGGAGGCAGGCATTTAATACTTTAAGGCACATCACACTGATGAGATGAATACTTACGGCTTCACCAAGCTGGATTACTCGATCGAATCCGGCCGCTGAATTCAGTCCGCTTGCCTGTGGCAGGGACAAACCTTTTATATGATTACTTTTACTTTACTTTATTTCATAAAATAAATTAACATTATAAATTGGAGCAGCAGCCTGTAATGTAGCCTGTATGTGGCGGCCCTGATGGTGACGGTGAACGATTTCCGTTGTAGGCACCTCCGCAGCAGACGTACGCCACCCTGGACCTGCCGAAAGCTGCGCGCGCGCCGCCTGCGCCGGAGCCGAGCCTCTACGCGGAGATCGCCCGCGATCAGCGATAGCAATAGTAGCAGTATTTTATTCCGTTCTTATTTTTTTGCAAAGATTTATTTGTCCAATATTATTACATTTTTGTTCAGGTCATAAAAGCCCCTCTAGAATGCAGTTTGTGGACTGTTCGAATAGGCATTTGTTTTGCTTGTCCTAAAATTTATGCCAGAATACGGCAGAGCCGGGAGGAAGGGATAAGATTATAGCAGTCTGTTTTACGTGAGTTCCAGATTACTGGGAAGCCGAACCGATTTTGAGAAATGAGGTGTTGATCGATTCAAAGTTATTCAAAAATATGTTGCTGCCTTTTGTTTAAAATCTGTTTTTTATGTGCCTGTGCCGCTTTGCCTTACTGCTCTATTATGCATAAGGTTGTCTGGAAGAGATCGCTCTGTAGCGATAAGATCGCCTGTTGTTAACCTCTGTTTTTAAGTTTTTATGTCCTGTAACTATTTAATTCATGTTTTGAGGAGTGCAATAAAGAGTAGTTGTATTGTATGGATTGTACCTACCTATTGCATAGTATAGATATTTCAATATGTTTCGCGCATTCGCTCTGACACGTAAGCGCGGCGTGCGTATACAGCGTGTCTCTGACTTTGGGGCTATAAATGCAAATGTCAATTGTGCTCCTTAAACGGAACTACTTTTGCTCTACAACTTTTCAAAAATACGTTCTTTTTATATTTTCATTATTCCATACAAATAAAATAAAATGTTCAATGTACATCATCCATTAGTTAGTTTTCATACTTGTCAGTGTCATGGATGTCAAATAATGAGGCCGTGTTTGCAATACATTGATGGTACAGTTAAAGTTCAAACGCGAATAAATTATAGAAATAATAGTTATTTTACAAAGTTGCGGAACAAAAGTGGTTCAGTTTCAGGACCGTAATGGACATTTGCATTTAAAGCCCCTAAGTCAGAGACACGCTGTATAAGCGTGTGCGAAGCAAAGATCTAAAATATTTCAAGAAAAAATATTTTTATGTGATCGGATATGGTTTAATATACATATACTTAGCTGATTACCTTTCTGCATCTGATCTCAAATTGTGTAAAAAATATTCTTAGTATAGTTGATGTCGCAATAAAAGCGCTCTCTTGAACGGATTCACGTCCACGGAAGATTAGCGTCAAAGTTTTTTTTCGTTCGCCATAAAAAGGCGAAAATAAAACGTTACTTTTAATAAGTAAGGTGAGTCGGGGCAAGAGTATAATACTTTTTTTAAAGTTAGATTGAAATAGTGTTTGTGATCTTATTATTGCATTAATTCTATAATAAAGCGATAAAATATAAGTAAATTTAATATATTTTTAAACGAAACTACTTATCAAGCAAAGAAACTTTTAAAACATGCACTATTTTGTAAAAATAATAAAAATTGGCATGACTGTTCCTTTTGCCCCATGACTGGGGTAAGAGTATCGTACGTACCTAACTTGAACTAGGTTAGCTCCAGTGGTTTAACGTATTTAGTAACACAGTTGGTAGACGCTGTCAAGAAAATGAATACCTTAATAAGTTGAAAAACTCATCAAAATCTGAGAAACTGCGTTTATACATATTCTGGGGCAAGAGTGTCATAGTAGGTGTTATCAGGGGTGCAAACCACCTAACACTTCAATAAAAAAAAGAATGCTTCGAATGTTTTTATTGACTATGAAAACTATACTATTTACGAGTACCTATAGGTATTACAGTAGTAGTATTTAGTATTAATGCCACTCGTGATTACTTTCGTCTTTAACCAATAAAAATCTTTATTTTGTTTTTGTTATACATAAACCAATTTGCCGCATTTTATCAGGTGACAAGAACTGAGGCGATTTTTGTTTTGTTCGTAATTGTAATTGTGTCACGATATGGTTGATTATTTATGTTTTTGAGTGCTTGAACCCAACATCCGCATCCTCAAATGTCGAAAAATCGCATACGCAGTACGCACATGCCTGAATTAAACAGTGCCAATTTGTAATAAACGTGACATTTTCTAAAAGGTTTGACAGCCCTGCAATGGGGTAAGAGTAGCATATGACTCCCTTCGCCCGGACTGAACTGGCACTCTTGCCCCAGTTAAATAATTAGAGGTTAAAAAATTATTGGCTTGATAAAAACTTATAATCGATAGGAATTACAGAAAATAACGATTTAACATAATAAATAAACTAAATATTCGACTCACCAACAAACAAATCCGAATTAACAGCCATAAATCACACAAAACCGCTTTTGAATTATACACGTGAACTTCCACTTATCACAAGTACCAGTCAAAATGAACCGCGTTTTGTTTCAATATGGCGTGTGAAAGAGACATCTATGATTTGATGATGGAACTAATACACGCCTGTCTGTTTTACCGACGGATCAATAAGGCGCTCCATTCAAAAGAATTAGCTGGAGAAGCTTTTGACCCTCTTTCCCACGCTGTTACCTTTGCCCCGACTCACCTTATAAGATAAGACAGATAATAATAACTTTTCTTTAGTCTTGGTGTAAGTGTAACACCACAGCACGACGGTGTGAAGTGTTCTAATGACAGGTATTGTTTTATAAGTATGTTATAAGTAAGTAGTTAATATTTGAAAGTTAGTCTAAGTTTTATTTGTAATCCGTAAAAGCCCAACACGACAAACACAAAACACGAAACATGACTTAAAATTGTGAATAATGTGCTTGAACTCTAAGACACAGTAAGAAATGAATTGGCATGTTATTGTTATTACTACAATAACATACATTTTAGAAAGAGCTTTCACCAGCTACTGACACCAAAGCCATAACTGTATAAGTACTGTATCACTGTTACATATCTTCAAAACTGTATAATGGATTGTTAATGATAATTCTTATTATGTATATGTAAGTATTGGTCAGAATAGGTAGATGGTTTTAGGCTTTGCTTTGTAAAACAGTCGATATTTATCATATTAAGTATGGCCTTTAAGTATTTCAATGTTATTTAAAAAAAATGTATAAAGTTTTGAACGTAATGACACGTCGTGTTATGTTTAATCCCACCCCAACCCCTCCACCTATGCACCAATTTGTCGCCGAGACAAGCGTCGCGGATAGGCACTTAGGTGAGTGCCCAGCTTAAGATTAAGGCCCTTTGCTTCCCTAAAGTATAAGGTTAGAACCTTCGCTTCGCCTCTAGCAGACTTTCTGTATCTTCCGGCTCGAGTTGAAGACTACAGGCCGGTTCGACTGGCCGCATCGAGTATACTCGGCTGTCTCGCGTCTGTAAACGTCCTAGCCTTGAAGTGGCACGAATGCATACAATCATGCCTATTTAAAAAAAATGGAATGGAAAATTCAATAGCCCTTGTAGAATTTTGTACTAGCACAAATTTGGGTATCATGACAGCTATGCTGTATGTGTGCGTGGTATTATTATGCGACGAGGAAGGAATGCCTTATTCGGGTTAGTTTTCCTGTAAACACTGGTATAGGTAGAAAAACAGTAGGTCTTTCGTAGTCGGTACGCTAATTCATTTATTTAAACTTTCTTGTACAATACGATGTCAGGAAAGGCGGATTGTATGCCTTAAAGCCTTCTCTACAAGTCAACCGTAAGGCTTTTGATGGATCATCGGAAAAGTTGATGTAGGTACAGGAGCAGACATTTGATGGAAGTACTATTCTAACAGTGGTGTGGGTTGCGATGAGAGCTTTAGCGAGTATTGCAAAGGAAGACTCCATAAGCTGAACGAAGCTGGAAAGGATATTCGATAGTTTTTGTCCCGGAATGTAAAAGTTGTCCGAGAGTCCCACCTCGGCCAAGAGATGCTTGACTCCGAGTTGCCTCCTGCTGGATTTTCAAAGTTTTTGATCCAGCCTCCCAGTCTATGAAGAGCTTAGAGTGCTAAGGCAGCCTCATTCCTCCACACGTGTTGGTGTTTGGCTTTAGCGTAGGGTTTTATTTTAAGGCCGATGTTATGGTTCGCTGCGAGAAAAAAAAAAAATGGTTCTGGACCCACAAAGTGATTTGTAGACCCCCTTCGTGCAAGCTCATCTGCTCTTTCGTTGCCGATGAAGCCCTCGTGCTCTGGTATCCAAACTAGTTGTACCTGTTTTGCTTTCTATTGAGCGTGCGCAGGGCTTCTCGACAGACTTCAGCAAAAGAAGAGTTGATTGATGTCGAAATAAAATATGAAGATTGTTCAAGCAATAAATGTATTTTAATTATAATACAATTAGAACACATATCGGTCACGTTACATTGTAGATTTAACAAAGGTAAGATAACGATTAATTACTTAACTTCAATAAGCAGGCACATATTTGCAGAGCCATTTGGCAAGAGTGCAATAGACAAGAAAAAACGGATACAGACAGAGTCATGCCACAGACAATAGAATGTTGCCTGTATAAACGTAATGAAAAGGGTACAACACACAATCTCCAATATTTTCAAAGCTTGGACGCCATTTGAAACTGCACTCAAGAGCAAAAGTTTCGGGTGTACCTACTTTGTATAGAATTTCAGAACAAACTGTACCCGAAACTTTTGCTCTTGACTATTTATAGTCTAGAATTCACTTTCGGCGCCGTTGAGCGCTTTAAGGGCCAATTGACTGTCACTGAGTATATAGATAGTGAAAGAATGAAAAGGTAGTGGAAGAAGTTTCTATGGGATGGCGATAAATTGCTGAAGACTTAGTACCTACGAATCATTTAGTCGCGGCCAATACTTACTAGGTAAATTACAGACAGTCACACCCCGTCAGTAGCCTACGGCTCGGCATGTGCGTCATAAAGCCAATAAATATGTACAATTATATAACCACACAAAACAACCGCAGAACTATAACCCCGGGTCATTTTATAACAATTCCTGAAGCTGTTGGAACGCGTTTATCGTAAAATACATTATGATAACATTATTTAGGGTTTTACCGATATTGGTGTTGTGTTTCTATGGGACATACAGTAAGTATTGGGTAGCTATCACTTTATCGAAATATCTTTCATCAAATTTCATACCACCTAAAACTATTCCACGAATTACATTTCATTTTTTTTTCTAATCACATAATCATCATCTCATTGCTTTTTAAATAATCGAACAACTAACTATTCATACGAGTAGTTAATCGTTTCGAATTTGTGTCAAATCGTAGCTTAACTATTCATCGAATTTACCTTTCATAGAATAATTAGTTAGTCATAGCATAGTATTAATTTATCGAAACGTGATTCACAGATGGTACGTTCCATTTGTTATTATTGCCACGAACAATGTGTCATCGCAGTAACGTTTCATCGAACGAAAAAAAGACTGCGGTCATTCGTAAATAACACAATTACCTACCTCCAATATTGTATATTACATTGACTATCACTGACGTTCTGTGTTAGGTGCCTGCTTGTTATTGATCTATATTTTTCATTTTTGTACCTGTTTGACAGTCTGATCATCCGCCAGCGTGTCGACGACGCCCCGCTTACGCGGGGCGTCTACTTGCGCTTTTTTTTTTTTTTTTTTTTTTATGATATAGGAGGCAAACGAGCAGACGGATCACCTGATGGTAAGCGATTACCGCAGCCCATGGACACTTGCAACACCAGAGGTGTTGTGTTGTGAGTGCGTTGCCGGCCTTTAAGATGGGAGTACGCTCTTTTCTTGAAGGTTTGAAGGTCGTATCGGTCCGGAAATACCGCAGGCGACAATCCATTCCACAGTTTAGCTGTGCGAGGCAGGAAGTTTCTGGAGAAGCGCACAGTTGAGGACTGCCAACCATCTAAGTGGTGAGGATGGTAATGTTGTCGCGTTGGACGATGGCGAAAAGAAGCGGCAGGGATTAATCCGAACAATTCCTCGGAGCACTCCCCGTTATACATGCGATAGAAAATGCAGAGAGAGGCCACATCTCTACGCAGCGCCAAGGGGTCAAGCCGATCCGAAATATGCTCGCTGTCGACAATTCGAGTTGCTCGTCGTTGGATGCGATCCAGAGGGAGAAGCTGGTATTGGGGTGCCCCTGCCCATAGATGAGAACAGTATTCCATGTGTGGGCGGACCTGCGACTTATAAAGCTGCAGGCGGTGGGCCGGTGTGAAATACTGTCTCGATCTATTGAGCACACCGAGCTTTTTTGAGGCTAATTTGGCCTTACCCTCTAAATGGCCGCGGAACTGGACTTCACTCGAAATGTCGACGCCAAGGATTCCGATACTGGCTGCGGCAGTCAGGGGAGTGCTCTCAAAACAATGTGACACGTCGAACTTTAACTTTTTTGCGGTAAACGCGCAAACCTGTGTCTTGGTAGGGTTAAAACGGACTAAGTTAAGTCGACCTCATTCAGAGATTTCACTTAGGGACGTCTCAATTTCAGACACAAGTTTGTTCCGGTTCTCGATGACGATTTCCCGAGAGATATTGGTACGGCCGGTGTAAGAGGCATCACCTGTACTATCATCAGCATAACAATGAATTCCGCTGATTTGCAGCATGTCATTGATATGCATAAGGAATAGCGTGGGCGATAGCACACAACCTTGGGGGACACCAGCATTCACAGACATGGAGTCGGAGCATTCCCCGTCAACTACGACTTTAATGCTTCTGTCTGCTAGAAAGCCACTGACCCATACACATAATCTCTCGGGAAGCCCATAGGATGGTAGCTTCGAAAGAAGTGCTTTGTGCCAAACCCGATCAAAGGCCTTCGCTATATCCAAACTAACAGCCAATGCTTCACCCTTAGTCTCGATAGCCTGTGCCCAACGATGTGACAGGTACACTAGAAGATCACCAGCCGAGCGGCCTCTACGGAAACCGTATTGTCGATCGCTAAGCAACTGGTGGTCCTCTAGGTACCGAAGGAGCTGGCAGTTGATAATGGACTCCATTATCTTCGAGAGAAGGGAGGTAACAGCTATTGGCCTGTAGTTGGACGGGTTTGAGCGGTCGCCTTTTTTAGGGATCGGATGCACCAAAGCTGACTTCCACGAGGTCGGGACTACGCCAGAAGAATAAGAGAGCCGAAAGAGACGCGTTAAGACCGGAGCCAACTCGGGAGCACACCTCTTCAGCACAATTGCAGGGATTCCATCAGGCCCACTCGACTTATGAGTGTCGAGGGAAAGAAGAGCTTTACGCACCGAGCTTTGGTTGAACCGGATATCCGGCATAAAGCTCTCGCACCGCGGAATGGTCGGCGGCGCGTTTCCCCCGTCATCCAAAGTCGAGTTGGACGCAAAGAGTTTACCCAGAAGATCGGCTTTGTCTTTTGCGTCGTGGGCCAATGAATCGTTATCCATGTGCAGAGGCGGAAAAGATGGCGTGCAGAAATTCCCCTGGATAGCTTTGGCAAGAGACCAGAACGCACGAGTTCCCGACGGGAGGCGCTCTAATTTCTCACCAATTCTACCAATATGCAGCGACTTTGCTCTGGCAATATCTCTTTTGAAGGACCTGGAGGCAAAGTTAAACTCCTTTTCTAATACGCTAGTCTTTTCATCCCGTACTGCCGCTGCGTCTACCCAGGCTTGGTAACATTCATGCTTTCGGCGAGAGGCCATTTTGCAGAAGCGACCAAACCAGGGTTGGGATTTGCCACCAACAGGGACCACAGAGGAAGGAATGAAAAGCTCCATTCCCTGCAGTACCACGTCAGCAACAGAATCAGCAACGACGTTGGGATCATCCGGCGTGAAGCAAACCTGCCCCCAAGGGTAAGATGCAAAGAAGGACCGCATCTCGTCCCAATCTGTTGACCTATAGTGCCACACACGGCGGCCACAAGCAACTCGCCGACGCGGCGGGCACGCGAGTGGCACCGTACTCCGGATCAAGCAATGATCCGAAGAACCGAGTGGGGCTTCAACGGATACATGGTAGTCAACCGGATGAGAGGTCAGCAGAAGGTCCAACAGGGAAGGTTCCTGGCCTTCCACATCTGGGATTCGCGTAGGCGCAGTAACCAATTGTGTCAAGCCATATGCCAGAGCAAAGTCAAAAACAGATCTACCCGCATGATCAGTCTTGCTAGAGCCGAGCCATTCGGCGTTGTGGGCATTAAAATCACCAAGTTCAATAATCTCAACGGATGGGATCTGCTGCTGCACAGAGTCTGCAGCCGTTTGGATCTGCTCAATGAGTCGGTCAGTTTCGGCATCACCACTATGGGACCTGTATAGGCACGAATAGACACGGGGATGGTCAGCGTTGTCGATACGCAGCCATAAGGTGGAGAGGTCCCTACCTTCAAGATTGCTGAGGCGGCGAAAACTGATATCGTCTCTTACGTACACGCACAAGCCAGCCCTGGGCGAAAAGGAGTGTTCCAGTCCGTACCCAGGGTAGGAGAGGTAAGATGTGTCCGCTGGAGTCGATATCTGCGTCTCGGTCAAGAAAAGCAAGGCCGGCTTTGCTGTCTCGAGGTGTAGGTGGACAGCATTAAGATTGGAATGTAAACCCCTGATGTTGCAGAAGTCCACGGCCAGCGTAGCAAGGGGTGCCGGAGCTGCCTTGCTCTTGCCTCGGGCAGATGGCAGATGAATGAGCGCGGTTTTGCCCCCCCCAGAGTACGACGTGGGGCGATCTCGGCGTCCACGCTCAGGCATAATGTTACCTGAGCGTGGAAGCCCAGAGAGGGATTCTCCAGCGCTAGTGCAGCTGGTACCCTCCTGGGGTAACCTCTTTAACTGCGCCATCATCATTAGAAAGGGGGGGTTGGGGTTGGAGCTCTGGGAACCTTACTCACCATCAGGAACACAACACTACATACCTACGGAGTAGGCAGCAGTGCTATTATGGCTGTGGTCTTCTGTAAGGCGGAGGTACTCCCCCAGGCGGGCTGCTCCAGATTCAAGCGTGATGACATTACGCTGAGCCCTACCTCTCTTAAAAGCCCAGCCCCGCTTACGGCTTACGCCCTCCAGCTATCGATGGCCTCCGGCAGAAAAGGTGAATCTAAATTGTTTGGGTTGCATTTTTTGAATTTTGGAGCAGAGATTTTGGGTACTATATGAAGAAGACATGAAGGCAGGAAGAGCGATTTTTGAAATTTGTCGTATTTCAATACCACCGTGCCTAATGGGCAATGAGGCTTCGGTCCACTGACGGTCATCCAATTCTATATTGAAAATTGATGAAACTGTAGATTTTAGGAGATTGTCTAGTTTCGCCAAAAGGTTGGGATACTTCCAAAGGTGGCAGCAACGGAGGACATACGTGATTTAGGAACAAATAAACAGAATTTTATTATTGTACATACATATATACAAGGCATACCATATGAGGGTTAATTACTTAAAATTCCGGTCCGAATAGTTACTAAAATTTTGATGTCGTTCATTTAAAAGGGAAAGCTTCATCCAGGATTGGTGACCCTAGAAGTACAAGGGAACTTTCATCTACTACCTGGTGGACCACTATTGGTGGATTTCTTCCTCGCTCACCACTCCGCTGCGTCGCACCGCTCTCCTAGCATAAGCTGCCTGCGACCAAGATGCGGCAGGGGCATCATGGCGGCTCTTTGACATGACAATTACATGTTTCAATTCAGTATACGTACAATGCAAATGAGGAAACCACCACCATCATCATATCAGCCGAAAGACGTTCACTGCTGGACATAGGCCTCCCTCAGAGAGTGCCAAAGTGACCGTTCCCGCACCACCCGCATCCAGCAGTTTACAAGGTCATCATTCTTGTAGGGGGCCTATACATGCTGTGCCTGTTGCGACATGGGCGCCACTCGTGCAGAACATTTCCGCCTCACCGCCTATCGGTTCTACGTGCTTCTGCTCCGCCCATGTCACTCAAATTCAGCGATTTGGAGGGCTATATCGGTTAATTTGGTTCCGCTAAGGATAACCTCATTTCTGATGTGATCACACAGAGAAACTTCCAAGATTGCCCTCTCTATTTCCCGGTGACTTAAATTCGAGCCTTCTTATGAGGCTCATAGGTATAGTATGCGACCAAGTATAATAATAAATAAATATGTTGCATTTTAGTCTAAATATAGAGTCCATGTACGGAAGTATCTTATCATGCGACAAGATGTCCGAGCCCTGACTTTAAGTTATAGGACTAATGTCTAAATAAAAAATAAATTATAATTGTGTCTACGTTCCAGCAGACGAACCAATATTGCATGATCTCGGTGTGACGTACCGGACCAAATGGTACGAATGTGCCGCGGATTTGAACAAAGGCGATCTCCTGTCCTTGTACCAAATAAAAAAAGGTAACATCGTAGATATTTTAATCCTTTACCTACGGGGACTTGAAAAGCAAGACATTACTCAACACGGGCATGTTTTGACGAGACTCGTCAGTCTGGCATATTCACTTAGATACAGCTGTTTTTCCAAAACTACCACGACTTTAGACTTGGAAGTTCCCATGCACATTTACAGTTATATGTAGATTTGATAAACCATCACTGCTTAGACTGAGAATAATTAACTAATTTTAGTCAAAAACAAAACACTTTTACCCGTCATCTGTCTATATTGAGTTGCCACCCGTATTACAGCGATGTTGGCTTCTGTCAACCTGGTTGACACCCGTAGGTAAAGGGTAAACATTGTACTATTACAACCTACAGCATCAATGTAGAATACTAGGTCTGTAGATATATTGATTGGTGTTGTATCCGAGCCGGGAGCTGTGTTGAGAGTGACAACCTACATTAGCTTCACAGGAAGCTAATGTAGGTTGTCACTCTCAACTCGGTGTGGTAACTGTACCACAACGAGTCCGCAATTCGATGAAGAGTCGGCAATCCACTGACGACGGCTCTGCACTTCGCTTCTTCACTATCGGTCTATTTCCAACTGTTCTCATTAGAAGGCGACACGCTTACAAAGATACAGACAGTCTATGTCGCCGCGCCGCATCTCGCGGGCCGTGCTGTGATAGCCGTGATGTAATGTAACAGTCGCCTATTAATTTTTTTATATGAAAATGTTAAATATGTGTACCGTAAAATCATCATTTCGCCAAACTGCGGAGCAGTTTGTTGGCGATTTGCTCGCTCGTTTTATGATAAAAGTAGGTACAGAAATTGCATTGTACTACCAGCCCGACGTAGCCCATTCATAACATATTGCGCGTTTGTAGGCATGTTACGGTGTCTTCTTACCATCAGACAGGGCTTTTTCGCCATCATCGCGGTATAAATAATACAAACATTTAGTTAATTTTGCTCACTATTACGTAAGTATTTTTCAACCGACTTATATTTTTTTCTAAGGTGGATCAAGACCAATATTGATGCAAAGACTGCAGCACACAACGAACACCAGTCAAAATAGGAACTTGAAAATTTCATGGACGCTAGAGCAGTCTGACAGCGGCAGCACAGTATACTGCGCCAAACAAAGCGTTATATCCCTGGAAGGACAATTGTCGGAGGAAATCAAAAGTGACACAAGTTATATCGTCCTTCCAAGCTCAGTTACCATGAAAAGTAAGTAGGTACCAAGGCCTCGGGATATTTCTGAAGAACGGATAAAGTGGAATGTTCACTGAATGTATTTTAAACTAGGTATACGTGGTTACGAACCGATTCAAGTGTGTTTTTTTTTAATCTATAGTCTGGTCGAGTTGGTTTTTAGCTACATACATATTCTTTAATTTGTTTGTCTATGTAGTCAATTACTTATATCGTTATAGCTGTAAATGATACATCACAGGCAGCCAAGTAAATTATTTATGTAAGCTGGGAGTCGGAGGATTCGAGAGAAACCAAAGAATGCCAACTTAAATTCCTTTAATGACGGAATTACAAAAAGATTAAAATAAATCAATTAAAATTAACTAATATAGTCTTTTTGGGAAACGGCACGGTGTTGCGAAATGCAGAGTCGGCACCACCTGCATGGCCACTTGGGCGGTCGCTGGTTATGCAAGCATGTAACAAGTATGCAAGTGCAAGAGTTACGCATGCCTTATCCACAACAATACGTGATAATATGGCAAGCATCAGGCGCCACCTGGACACTTTGCTGTTTTGACCCTCTGGTCAAATCACGCCTTGCCCATGCAGAGCAAAAAAATTCTGCGTCCACTAAAAAAAAAAAAACCACCTGGACACAGGCTTCTTCTCACGGCTGCAAGGGGATATGCAGTACAGGTCGATTCACAACAGCTGGCGCGTAATGTCTATGAAATGAATGACAGTTTCATATATTTTCCGCGCCGGCTCTCGTGAATCGACCTGTAGGTTCCACGGTGTTGAGGGCTTCAGGAGCGCTAAACTAGTTGTTTATTCTACAGATATTACTTCCGTCATTACCGTGACACCAGGCGCCAGCATTAAAATGTTCGACACCAACGAGAACCTAACATTCATCTGTCGAGGCAGCGAGATGGTTGATGGAAGGGAACTAACGTGGTATATACAAGGTGAGACTATTTTGAGACAAAATTAATGTTGCCATAGGCATAAATTTACGCAGTTTGTCTACTTCTGCGAAGCTGGCGCAACTATCCGAGTGATTCCATGTCATGTGAGAAAGCTGCCCTCCTGGGGTGTTTACCACACAATTACGCTTGGCATTCCGATTTGATATCAATGCGTTTCACGCGACATTCTCACACGTTAGTATGTTATCAGAACAATTTTCTTTTGCCATTCATCTAAAGAACGTGCAGGTTCATTAGCGATGATTAGATGCACTTATTTGCGTATTTTTAGGGATGGTGGGTGCATTAACCGCATGTGGCAAATCGCTAACAAATAGGTGCATCTCTTCATCGCTAATACATACGTTTTAGGGAAGTAGCAAAATAATATTATTCTAGTAATAATCAATTTACGTTAGTCCGTGTCCGCATTAGGCGAGGCGGAGTCTGCATGCGGTATTTTGTACATTACTGAGAACTTACTGATTTGGTATAGGCTGTTGTCGACGTTAATCCCCTAGCCTGATCCCCCAGGGGAAAAAAACGGTTAGGTTGTTAGTTGAACTGCGACCCTACAGCGCGCGAGCCGAGCGAGCGAAGCGAGCGTGACGCGGTAGCGTCCGGCGAAGCGCCATAACCGAACATTATCATTTTTTCCTAGTTGAATATAAAATAATTGCCGCTAATTCCCCTGGGTGATCGGGGTCAGGTGATTAACGTGGATAACGTGGCTAAATGCAAGTCAGTCAATTAATAAATCAAACAATTTCCTTACTTATGGGTAAGAATGTTGTTAATATTCTAAATCAGTTATTTATTCTTCTAATAGGCCACAAGGGCACTTTTACATGTCAAACTGTAATTTACGATACAATTGTAATAATCTTAGGCAATACTTACCTAATCATTTAAAATTTGCAGATTAAGGACCGATATAGACGGTTAACAAACTAAATGTCACTAATTGAAAACAAAACAAAATTGCAAAATATTATGCATTACATTGCATATGTGTCTGTTTCAGAAGTAACAAGATTTTAATGGTAAGTATTACATTATAGGCATTACGTAGCGCGGAGGTGGGGCGGTTCAGTGCTGCACACATGAAAACGTAGGCGCACAGTTAAGAATCTGGCAGCTTACTGATACCGTACTGGTTCCACATCGCCAAATACAGAGGAGCCCTGCTTGGCGCGACCATAACGATATTTTTTTATCGACCTTGCCTCCTTAAGGTGCTGTTTAAGACTTGATTTTAACGAATTATCACGAAATAAACAGGAGTGTTTTTGCGAGCATTTTATCGAGCATAACGAAACCACGGTAAATTTGGTTCGAGCTTTTTGCCGAGCAGAGCAATTTAGCTACGCGACCGTGAAATCTGTCATTTTCTTGAAGAATACTTTCTTGACGTGAATTCACTAGAGCGTTTGCTAAAATGATCGAAAAGTAAAAATATTCATAACGATTGTTGGCTCGTGGTTCAGTCCGACAAATTGTGTTCTACCGCTTGTGTACCTCTTGTGTAAGAACTGCTTACTATTGGCCGCATTCTGCCAACGCGCCGCTCACCGACGGCAGGCGTTCATCCTCACGCATTGGAAACTACCTAGATGGTCGCGCATAGTACAGTTCCAGAATAATTTCCTTCCACGAATGCTCCGGCTGTGGAATGAACTGCCTGCCGCGGTTTTCTCGAGGGACTTTCCCGACTGTACATGTATTTAAAGGGTCGGCCCTCTGGAGTACCAACCGTCCATAGGCTACTTCTAATGGGTACCTATTGGTAATGGGTATTTTCCTTTTTCAGAACCAAACAAGGAACCAAAGCTAGCCAACAGCCAAACGTACAACTCAACAGCGAACGTCAACCATTTAGAACTGCGTTTCGACGAGACCTATCACTGTAAAAAGCTTTTTTGCGCTCAGGACTTCCACCTGATCCGAATACCGACTGACGACGGCACTGTGGTCATAAATAGGTACCGAGAACTGGCGAGATCTAACATGACCATGTTACGGATGGTAGGAAAAGAAGACTGTGACGTGGAGAAAGGTAAGGGGGAAAGTAGGCCGCGGACAGGAGAGATTGACACAGCACATGAGATTTTATGTTCGTTACAGAGTCGCTTTTTAAATACAAACCTTTTCACGCTTAGTATTTTGAAACTCTGGGGAGGACATAGGATAGATCTTATCCCGAAAATCACTCCCTAAAGAGAAAACAGGGGTGCTAATTCGAAGTACATATTATAAACTCTTCATGCGATCACCGCGAATTCGTGAGCAGATGGTAATCCGTAATAATGGATGGATATCTGTCCAATAAGAATAACTGTAGGGTCGTGGGGGGTTCGCCCTTCCGTCGATTATCGCTGATGGAATTGCGGACGCAGTGGGTACAGGTCCCGGCACATAACTTGCGCAACGCTGGACGAAGTGGGGGAACAGCTCGCACGTACAATTCGCCTTGCGAGCTGCCCCTTCCCTTCCCGCATTGCGCAAGTTATGTGCCGGCTACTGTATCTGACATGATGATGATTATTCTTTCTTAGCAGATCGCGATGGGCTGGCGTCGTCGGCGAGTGCGGTGCCCCTGGTTGCCGCGGTGCCTATAGTGATGGCGTCGCTGCTTCTTGTTATCGCGGCGGTATTGTTCCTATGTCGCCGCCGGACCGAGATCGACACACAGACAAACAACAGCCCTGACGAGATTGATGTACGTTTCTTTTTTAACCTATGGCGTATATAAATATACGACCTGCCTTAAGGTAATCAGACACCGTGGCTTATGGACGCACTCGGATGTGTCGATTAATAATTGTTTGAGTAGGCTGAGGTAAAAAGGAAAATAAAGAGCCAAATTTTGTGACTTTTTTTCTATAGAGAAATAGCTAAGCAATCATGTTTCGGTTAAGTCATATCTGGAAATCAATCTTCACTGTTTCCTAATTTGTTCAGAACGCGCGAACGGCGTTTTAAGGAGCGCGATATTTTCCAATTCATTAATGAATTTATGCACGCCTTTAAGGTCATTGTCCGTAATTCCGTATGCTTTTCGCTTGATTCGTTAAGGGGCTACCCGAGGTTTTCATCGATTTTTGACAAGTTTTGAATCGTATCTACTACTTTTGCACTACAGATAGAATCATAAATCAAACGGCTATCGGTTCTTCAATCTTTTATCTCCATTTTGACAGACCGGATTTTGAAACAAATTAATACTTAATTTTGTATGATTTTTTTAAACATTGTCTAAAAAAACACTTATTTCGCATCTCTATTGACGTGAAAGATCTAACATATACGAAATCTACAAATTTGGGTTCGTCTATGACGTCTCTAAAAACTAGCAGAGGGTTTTAATTTTAAACCAATTAACACAAAAGTTATGGCCAGAAAACCAGTTTTTTGGCCTAAAATTGTTCAACTTTGATGCCAAATATCTCGAAAACAATGAAGTTTGAAGTAAATATGGGATACTATATTGCTTAAAGCCGTTGTTGTTAATATAATAAGATTAATAAGCTACAAAAAACATTAGAAAACTAAGGGATTCAGATCGAAGGTCATTGGCGTATGGGAGCCTCTTAAGCAACGGTGTGTACAAGCCGTCCTTTTTTTTTTTTTTTTTTTTTTCTTGTTTGCTGCACTTGTGGTACTTATAATAAAGGACCATTTACATTGTGCATCATCTCACCCGCGAGTTGTATTACATTGCAGGGCTTGATTGAATTCGTCGTATTTCAGTAGCCCGCACCCCCGCAATGTAATGAAAATCGCATGCGAAATGTTACACCATGAAAATAAAAGAGGACTCTTTTTAGCGTTCCGTAGCCAAATGGCAAAAAAACGGAACCCTTATAGATTCGTCATGTCTGTCTGTCTGTCTGTCCGTCCGTATGTCACAGGCATTTTACTCGAAAACTATAAGGTGTATTTGAATAAAATTTTGAGAATAGGTGTATTTGGTTAACCGCTACATAGTTTTGTAATTAAATTCCTATAAAATTTATTTTTTCATTGCAAGCCCACGTGTGGCACATTACTCGATAGGCCTTTCAAAATAAATATAAGGTTTCTCAGCAATTTTTTTGATTAAGTGAATAGAGTCGGAGATAATCGCCCCGAAAGTCACTAAAATTGTGTCCCCCCCCTCTAATTTTTGAACTGTGTATTTAAAAAATATGCAAAAAGTCATGGACATAGGGCTTGTTAAATTCTATCAGCGAAAATTGTTTTGAACAAGATCGGTTCAAAGGTTTTCGAGATATTACTAAAATACTGCCTTCCTTAAAGAAAAGGACGTAAGTGCCATAAGATTTCAGTAACGATACGACCTTTTTAATAGGCATGGAACCCTTGTTGTGCGTGGTCCGACACGCACTTGGCCGCTTTTTTGGAGTAAGTATAGGTGATATTTTTTGGAGGAAATGCCACAAGCATTTTTTATAAAGGTTTTCTGTATATATTGACTGGTATATTTTTTTCCAATTTTCTTTTAGGTTACGCGCTCTCCAGTGACTGAAGGACTCGACGCAAAATTAAGCGACTTTCCTGCTTCCGAAGCCACAAAGAAACAGGTCTCAAGTTTCGACCTATCTTTAATAATTTATTGCCATTTGAATGTCAATTTGGCACGATAATATGAAGTGACGAACCAAATTGACTGTTATTCTTATATGTACCTAATGTATTTCATCTGTAGTAAATTTAATGTACCTACTTATTGGTACTGAGTGTCAGTTCTAATTCCAATTGTTTGTTCATGTCCACGATAATCATTTGTATACCATGGTTGCAACAAACAAATGAACATGAATAATTCCAAGCTACCGGGCGGCCGCGGCCGCGCTCAGTAGAGCTCGGAGCTATAACCACGAACTTCGAATGTCGAAGTTCGGATATCTCTATCTCTATCGCACTTACTATACTCGAGTGACAGGGATGCAAGGACACAAAATTCTAGATTCGAGTTTCGTGGTATGTACCTAGCGCCGCGGGTGTACAAACGTCATTTCATTTCATTTCATTTCATTTATTTATTTGCAACCAAGTACACAAACACATGCAACTTAATGCTAGGTATACAGTACGAGGACCCGGATAGGGCGCAGCAAAACAGTAATTTTAATTAAAACATTATTGGTCATTACATTACTAATAAGAAAAAATAAGATACTAATATTTGGTGTATAAATAACAATATCGTAAAATAAAACGTCAACACAGTTAACTGACCATCCTGTGTTCATATAGAACCTTGTTACAGTGCACATAGAGTGCACGGATGGTCAATTAGCTGTGTTGTCGATAGTACAGAGAGATAATGAGTTTCCCGAGACATGAGACTTAGCTAGAGCGATTGATAATAAGGTGTCTATAGTATTTCGTCAGCATCGGGCACTGTGTCTTTAAACTTCTTGCGCTCTTTGGGCAGAGCCTAGGCTGGTCAGTGTTTACCGTGGTTTAACCCATTCGAGAACAAGTAACGCCAACGGCCCGGCCGAGACATCGTGCGAATTGAGGCGCGGCAAGCGTTTTATCTGTTCATTGCGCGGTCGAGACGTGCTACGCATGTGGTTAGTTGGGATCACACGCAACGAATTAGAAAAACCGCCGCCGCTGCCGCCGCCGCTCGAAGTCGTGGCCGTACATCTAGCACAACTTGCTGGTCATTCGCTTCGCACGCGACTGAGCCTCTCCTGTCTTACTCGCACCGTGCAAATTAGAAAAAGGGGAGTAGGCGACGCCAGTTCTGCTAGCCCCCCGGTATGCTACGTAGTCGCGCTTAGCAGCATTTTTCTTTTTAACACGGCATGGCTCATATGTATGTCATTCGCCTTCGACGGGTGGATATTATAATGTTTCCTGTTTATCCCTGTTGGCAGCTGTCTACAGAGGCGACGTACGCCGCACTCGTGTACCCGCCTCCGACAACGGGACATACTCAAACTGAACTCAAAGTGGATCCTAAGGTATTTTTTTATGTTTTTCAATCCCCCCTTCTTTATTATTTACCTACTGATATTAAACAGGTTTCTGTCAAAAAAATCATTTTTGGTACAAGCTTTTATTGCCGACTAAGAAAAATTAAAAAAAATTAACAGTTTATTTTCAGAAAAAAGAATAAATTGTTTACAAACTTAGTTAAAGTAATGTTTACATTTACGATTTTGCTTAACTAAGGAGTGCAGTAATGATGTTGGGTGCTTATCTATGTTATGTTAGTATCTAAACATTTTCATCATTTATATTATATTATATATTACTTATTTATTTATTATCGTTGTATTTAAGCTATATTAATAAGTGCCTTCTTACTTTTCTGTATACCATCATCTTCTCATTGAGACGATTCTAACGAGCCTAAACTCAACGGGGTTACGTCGAGTAGAGAGTCAAGAGAGTACTGAATTCCCACGGCCACCTTCTGTCTCCATCATCAGATCAGCTCGATGGTACCATAATATTGAATTGCCATCCAAACTATACTTATACCCAAAATTTTCGCTCAATCGGTCACCAGGAAGTGGGTCAAATTTAACTTGCAAGATTTGATGACAAACATCGGGACAGGTGAAACTAAATAAAAGCTTGTAAAAGAGGTGAACTTAAAAAAAAGGAAGGAAGGAGGTGAAGGTAAAGAGATCCGAAATTGTATTTGGTATTCAACTAGCTTTTCGGTAACGGAAAATATCGTGAGGAAACCGGTCTTATACCAAAAAGTTCTCCCTTTTCGGTTCGAAGGTAAGATGGGCAGTCGTGTATTTAAAGTTGTAATGCTAAATCGGACCCGAGCTCCTTAAGGGTACAACCGGGCGACTCTAGTACAGGTACTATGATGATTATAATTAGGTGTAGGTACCAATAATGTTAAGCAACTTTATAATTAATATATTGTCTCAAAGGTCCATTAGTGTTCTCATAGACGATAACAATAGGATTAATCGATTAGTGTGGAGAGGACTTCCACAAGGGTCTGTTTTAAGCCCTCTGTTGTACAATATTTATACATTTGACATAGAATCATCTTTAAATGGCAGTGTTAGAGTTTTGCAGTATGCTGATGATTTACTATTATACTCACCAAATGTTTCTGTGGAACAAGCCAGTAGAACCGTTTCTTACTCATTGAGTTTATTGAAATTATGGTTAGACTAATGGTTTAGAACTTTCCATTCCTAAAAGTGTAGTAGTTTTATTTACAAGAAAACTATTTCCTCCTCCGGTCACTGTAGAATATGGTAACAATCCCATCTCTGTAAAAAGTCAAACAAAATTTTTAGGTGTGATTTTAGACAGAAAATTAACAGGTCTTCCTCATTGTGAATATGTAGTTTCTAAATGTGAAAAGAATATTAATATACTTAGGTGTGTACCTGGAGTTTGGTGGGGTGCACATCCTTTATGCTTAAAACTGATGTATAATGCCCTAATAAGGAGTGTTCTAGAATATGGGACATTTCTGCTAGAACCAGGAAGTGTAGTAGGTTTCAAGAAATTTTCTAGTATACAGTCTAAAGCTCTCAGAATTATCTGTGGTGCCATGAAATCTAGTCCCATTAATGCAATGCAGGTTGAGTGTTGTGAGCCACCTCTTCATTTACGGCGACAATTTCTGTCTGATAGGTATCTCTTCCGATGCTCTCAATTTTCAAATCACCAAATTTGGCCTATTTTATTAAACCTCTCTTTACAAATAATCTCTTCTAAATATTGGAAACATAAGAGTGTTTGATTAAAAGTTTTGATAAAGTTAAATCAATACTTGCCCCCACTGTTAGCGCTTCTACACTGCCCATCTTCCAGCATGATTATGATTCTCTCACACTTGTTCCTTCAGTTATCTTAAATATTGGCATCTCAAAGAATGATGTGGAACAAAATAAACAGTTCCTGAGTTTCATTGGAACTGAGGGCCTGGTTCTCTATTGGATCGCATAAAATCATTTGGAATAATATAATAACGCATATTTTTTTATAGCCGAATTAGCGTTAAGTCTAATCATGTTACGAGTATGGCATAAATTTTTAGGCATAAAATTAAAAAGAATAAACTAAAATAGCATAATCATCACAAAGACTAACATCAGATAGCATAAATACAAAAAGACATAATAATTACTTGGCATCATTACAAAACGCATAAAAATTGTGTCCTAAAAAATAAAATCATGCATTACACAAAGCAATGAAAGCATAATGAACGGCCCAATAATGTACAGCCTGATAATCCATGTACATTGGGACGGTCATCTGTGCGGACTAATAATCTCCAGCGAGTCGACGCCACCCCGCTGCGCGGGGTGTCTATTTCTGGTCTGAGGAACACAAGTGAACCCTAACCTAACCGACCTAAGACAGAGTTCGCTTATGACAAGCCATTTTTATCCGCCCTGATAATGCACGACCCAATAATCCGCGTCCACGAAAAGTGTAAATGCATGCTAACAACGAAACTGTGTTTTATTTATTTAGAAAACAGAAATTATGCTTCAAAACAGATATGACAAATAATTATTAGCCCATACAATAGTATGCATAATGAGTATTAGTCGAATACAAATTAGTCTAAGTAAAATTATTCTAAAACCATAGTATGCCAAACAAAGTAGTAGGCCAAAGTATTATTATGCGACAGTAGTATTATGCCAATGGAAATTATGCCAAATCAATTATGCGAAACTATATTAGTCTAAAAAAAATTATGCCAATGAAGGGGATCCCGGTGCTCATCATATTTACACAGATGCTTCTAAAATATCAGTCAATGGTTGTGTTGGAATTGGAGTACTACATGTTCAATCCAATATATATCAAAAAGTAAAGTTGCCTCCAGAGTCATCCGTGTATAGTGGCGAGTGCTTTGGAATCCTGAAAGCAATAGAGATGATCATTAATTATGCGTCTTAAAAAGACGATCATATTTTCGGACTCATTAAGTTCTCTACAATCAATTGCTAAATTTCCTTTCAGGTCCAAATCTAACAACCCAATTATTTATAAAATACTCTTGTTAAAATGTTCTCTTAATGATTATTCCGTTTCTTTTGCTTGGATCCCCGGGCATAGAGGGATAAAAGGAAATGAAAGGGTGGATGTGCTGGCCCGAGATGCCATTGATTGTGGTGATATGTTTCCTTATGAAAATATACCTGAAGACCTTTTAGCTTTGCCCAAAGTATACTTACGAGATGAATGGATGAAACTTTGGACATCACCTGATGCAAGGACGGGTTTACGCTACCGGGACATACAACCGTTAATTCCTGCCAAACCATGGTTTTCTAAAATATATATTTCAAAACCAGCAACCAGTATGTTAATCCGCATGAGACTGGGTCACTCGTGTACACCGGAGCATCTTTCAAGATTAGGCATTGTGGCCAGTTCTGCATGCATTTGTGGAGCTGATCCCGGAGACCTAAACCACATATTTTTCGGATGTCAACAATACGATCGCTCAATATTATTAAACCAGCTGTCATTGCTTAAAGTTCCTTTTCCTGTATCCATTCTTTCACTCCTATATTATTAATGATTCATCCTTGTACTTATATTATTTAAGGCCTTATATTCATTTTTATCTTTAAATTATATCAAACTTTAATATATATTATTGTACCCTTTCCTGATCCTTTCCTTGCTATCCAAATTTCCGATCTTTCCTTATTTTCCTGAAATCCCGTTTCCTCGTTTTTGGCTAAATGCGCCGAGAGCGCGAAGCCATTAAAAAAAAAAAAAACATTCCAGGCGGCCTGCAATGTTTTTTATTTTTTAATTTAGATCTGACCTTAAACTATACACTTTACCTTGCGGGCCATTTTTGAGAAAAGTATATAGTATACTAGCTTCCGCCGCGACTCTGTCCGCGTGGAACTCGTTTATATCGTAGCTCCATACAAACTTATACCCCCCACTTCATCCCCTCAGGGATGATTTCGGGAATAAAAACTATCCTATGTCCTTGCCCAGGACTCAAACTTTCTCAATACCAAATTTCACCTAAATCGGTTCAGCGGTTTAAGCGTGAAGAGGTAACAGACAGACAGACTTTCGCATTTATAATATTAATATGAATAGTATGGATACTGTGTTGGCAGGTTCCCACGGAGGTGACGTACGCGGCGCTGGAGTTCTCGGCGCCGGCGGCGAACTCGGCTCGCTTGAAGAACTCGTGCGCATACGCAACGGTCATAGTGCCGCCGGCCGACCTGCGGCGGCAGGCGGACTAATACTCCAGGCAAAATACGGTTTCGCCAAACATTAATTTATAATAGCCTGTGTTTTTTTTCTCCGTCATAAATACATATTTTAAGATACTCTATTTACGAATCTTACAAACTTTCGACCCGAAAGTAGGTATAAAAAAATACTGTCAAATATACGCCGATTTTATTAATTAAAATTAATAATAGTTGTCTATAATCGTCAACACAACAATATTATTGTCTTTAACCTGTAAACAATGAAATCCGACATTTTTTTTACATGTAAAATCAATATATTAACAAAATGCATGGCTTGGGTGACAGGTGACAGAAGTTGGTAGAAAAAAATTGTAATAAGTAGTACTTTGATTTGATTCTCATAAAAATAATTGATGAACATATTTTGCTAAAAATCGTATAGATTTTTGTTTAGAATTGCATATAAATACATTTACTCCAATAAACTATCGGTAAATATATTTATAGGACCAAATTGTGTCCAAATTTAATTTAACTATATAGATTATTAAAGTAGTACACGAATCCTACAGAAAAAAGGTTTATGTAAAGCATAATACACATTTGAATAGTCCTGTTTAATTCTACAATTGAACTTGAGCTCTTTCCGCGTGTGTTAACGATCACATTCGCTCGCAACGGCGGCACGCAACGAGTCTTTTTCTGTGACGCGAAGTAGATAGATACCTACATTACCTACGCAGATTATTTGTAATCATTTATATCGTCTTCGACGATGTACTAGTAGGAGAATGCGACTATTCACGGTGTAATAATGGCGTAAGCGGGAAACGCGCTAACAATTAATGAAATAAACATATTTTAGTGAAAACATGCCAAGAATTTAGTACATTTCTATGTTTGGTGTCTCAATGCTTCATAATTATTTACTGATAAATGTCATCATTATAAAACAGTGACGACAATTTTAACAGGTGATTTCCTACTTAAAGTAGTTAATTTCCCACTTAATCTGCGTAGGTAGTACACAGACCACTTAACCTAGGTTAAGTCGTCTGTGAGTTTGTAGTACAAGATCCATCTGCACATCATTGTAGTAACGGAAGTAGGTACTTTATTATTGGAATGGGTAAGAAAGAACACGCTGCTAAAATACTGCTTAGCTGCTATATCTATACAGAGTGGAAAAACCTATGGGCCCTGAAAGAAAACCACCGTAAATCCATAACATCAGTGGCGTGCACCACGTAAAGGCAGAAAGACACTGCCTGCCCTACTCAAATCTGTGATATTGTTTTACCCAAAGGGTAAAAACGGGACCCTATTACTAAGGCTCCGCTGTCTGTCTGTCTGTCTGTCCGTCTATTGTAGGTAGTTTGGGTTAATTTGGTTTATTTTTACTAATCATATGTTTAATCTTGGTGAAAATTTAAAGTCAGGCATTAATATCCAAAACAAAAAAAGGGCATAAATATCTGTGTACGCCTCTTTGTCAGTTTTTATCCTTACTCTGGTACAAATATTAATATCCCTGACTGGTAAATTCGATTTTCAGCTACGTTACGCGTGTATCGACTCGATAAAAATGCAATACTTGAGTACCATTTGGTTTTGGTATTCGATGGTTATTCTCGCCAGTTCCCACCAATTTGCTAACACTAGTAACGGCTGTGAATTGTTTCCTATGGAACTGGACTGAGAAAAGTAACCCTAAGTAAAACCATTATTGTCCGCTAATCTAACTTTTTAAATTTGCTTACTAATATTAAACTGACAAAGGAAAAATTACATACTGCCAACCACCACTAGACTCTGTTCTGTAAGCAAACTTGTGACATAAAAAAAAAACGATGGTACTATACCTATGTGCGGTTAAACATAGTGCTCGAACGGCTTGTTTAAATGGCATGTTTAAAAAATAAAAAGGCGGCAAATTACCTATTATTTAATTGATTACCTTGTATTTATTTTTATTTTAATATTTCCTCACATCGTCTGAGAAACGCACTATACAATCCTCGGCCAGAACATGGATTGCTGGACTCGTTGTATCCGGCCTCGTCTACGACTCGGCCGTTTACCCCAATCTCGTCTACTCCAGGCAAAATACGGTTTTGAAAAACATTAATTTATAATAGCGTTTTTTTTGTTGAAATGAAATCATTTGAAAATGTTATTCTAAGATGATTTGGTCAAGAATCCGACAAACTTTCCACTCGGAAGTAATTATGTAGATTTCAATGAAGCATGCATTATCTTTTTTGTACGATTTATCTTAAATATTATAGAGCAAATGTAAATGAACCAAAATTAAGACAAAAACATTTATTAATATTTTTACTGACTTTTTAGAAGAACTTATCATTTTTTCGATGTCTGAAATTTTGTCGGATTTTGTCGCTGGGTACCTATTTAGTTGATAATATATCCGTTTTACATAAAAAATAAGCTATTATAAATTATTTCCAAAATTGACATTTTTTCCATACAAGTTGTCAGTTCATTGCCTGGACTAGTCCAGCAATCCCTTACTTCACTGCCTCTGCAGTAATGTACTATTATTCAAAATAACACACGTATAGTCTGGCCAGGGAAAGATGAGCCTATATTGTTTGCATATTTAGCAAGTAACCAAGTAAGAAAATCTCAATGAGAACAACGTTTACGTTTACACATTCCTATATGACTATGACGTAAGAAGTTTCATTATATTTTGCAAAAATGCTTCACAAGACGACGTTTGGGATGAAATGGGTAACTCTGGGTAGGTTGGGTAAACAAACACCATCTCTAGGCAGGGTATTCTTTAAATAAATCGATACTAAATAATTACAACATTTGGTTTATCAAGTTATTTCTTCCGACCTGACCCTTACTTATGCAGTACATATGTAAATATTAAGTAGTAAAAAAGTGTTCGGTTCTGGCGCTTCGCCGGCCGCTGCCACGGCACGCTACGCTCGCTCGGCTGTAGCGATGTAGGGTCGCAAACTCGCAGTTCATCTAAAACTCCTCCTCGCTTCGCTCGTCGTCGTACCTACACCGACCTGCCTTAGTCTCTGTAAAACTACTTTGAATTTCATTCAAAATGAACATTTGACTAAACGTATGAAATGCGGAAAGTAATGCTGGATAAGTCAAAAATTGGCTATGAAACAAAAGTTGTAACAAAGCTCAAAAGACTGTAGTGGTAAAAGTTTTTCGGACAACTGACACATTTGGATAACATCAAATGGTAAATGAAAAAAGTAATGAATTGTATATTCGGAGAAGTCATAAAAATACGAAAAGTTTTCGGACAAAAGATATTCGGTCAATAAATTTTAGTGATTGCGATAGTAAATTGTAATTCAAATGTAATTCGGGCTAAAACTAGGTAAATTAAATTTAAATAGTGTTTAATTCATGATAATGAGAGCGAGAGAATGAGCTGTCTTAAGGGTTTCCCTTCAGGTTCCATAGATTTTTTCACCCTGTATATTATCTAACGTGTAATATTGGGCATAATAAAAATCAAATAATAGGTAAGGGTATAAATCTCTCTAGTTTACTATTTTAACGAATTTTGCTCTATTACAATTACTACACGCCCACAATCTGTCTGCTTTGCGCAAAGGTTGACTGGTAGAGAATGCTTACGGCATTAAGTCCGCCTCTTGTACGATAAGTTGTCCTTAGTGCAATAAAGACTAAATATATAAATAAAACTGAACCAAAAAAGAAATTAATGTAAACAAAGCAAGCATCTTCCTCTAGTCTTAAAAAGTCCATCACAAACTACATAATATACACGTGTGCACAATCTTTGAAGTCCCTTTTTCCAACTTCCACTACCTACGTCAAAGTTCAAAGTTAAATTGCATAGGTATCTTCATCCCACGCTCGTCAGTGTCACTCATTGATAAATAAATAAAAATACTTAAATATTTTCATAATTCGTTTCACAACGAGTATATTAAAATTTAACTACTATCAACAACTAGATCTTAGACGCGTTAGATGGTTTCGCGAATCGTTGCGATTCGTGCGGTACCTACCTAGTATGTAGTACCTACGCGGCGAGCGGGCGACCGGCCAATCACGTTAGCTCTGCGGCTCGCGCGCGGCATTTTTAAACCTATTTTAACAGGTGTTTGTAATAACATTACTTGCAACCGATTTTATAAGGGGATTCGTACATTATTCGATGAAAAATAGCTTATAATGAAAATCCCAAAAGTAACTGATCAATTTGCATTTTTTTAAATAGTTAAACAGCATTTAACCCCTAAAATCCACCCTCCGTTGTTGTTTAGTGTGCGATTCGTTTCTAATGTTTGTGTCCACTACATTCATCAAAGAATGTAGGAACCTACAGCCAATTATTATTTTTGGACACGGAAATATGGTAAATGAATAAAATGTTAGGGATCTACTAAATAGAAATGTAATATTCGGAAACATTTTTTGCCTGATTTATCATCAAACTTATAGAGGAAATATTAATTTATCAAAACAAAGAATAAAAAATGAGTTAATTTTTTTTTCCGATTTTACAGGAATTTATAAATTTTCAATTATTTATTAAAATATCTAAATCACAAATATTTTGTCGGATTTAGTCTCGTCGTTATTAATACAATTATAATTTATCTGTTACGCAGAAAAAAAAAGCTATTATAAATTATTTCCATTTCGCCATACTAGCTGACCCTATTTTGCCTGGAGTATAAGGCGGTCGTCACACTGCGCCGCATCAACGGACGGATGTGTCGTACCCAAGGATAGGACAAACGCCCGTCATTTTGAAAACTTAACCCTGTTCTGTACAGTAGAGACTTCCTAATGATATTTTTTTTTTTTTAGAAGTTTACTCAAAATATTATAATTTAATGTACTTCTTATTCTTATTTAGTACCTAATTTTTTTTATTAATATAAGGAAGTCTCTACTGTACAGAACAGGGTTAAGTTTTCAAAATGACGGGCGTTTGTCCTATCCTTGGTCGTACCACACGGAATTTCTATACAAACTGAGGTACTTGCATACAACGAGAAACGCACCTCAGTCCAGTGATGCGTCGCAGTGTGACATCCACCTTCATCATCATAATATCAGCCGAAAGACGTCCACTGCTGGACATAGGCCTCCCCCAAAGAGTGGCAAAGCGACCGGTCCTGCGCCACCCGCATCCAGCGGACTCCCGCAACCTTTACCAGGTCATCAGTCCACCTTGTGCAAACTAAAGTGGCAGTGGGCGGCACATAGCACGTAGAACCGATTGGCCGTTGGGGCGGAAAGGTTCTCGAGTGGCGACCACGTACCTACCGGAAGGGTAAGGGTAGGCCCCCGACAAGGTGGACTGAGGACATCCACCTTAGCCACACCGAAACAGACGACATAAATTAACCAATATTTGGGTTCAAGCTAATGAACTTATTCATAAACGTACAATGAACCTTTTTACGCCAAATTGCAATTCAAATCAGCTTTGTCTCTACCAGTCTATTACTTACTTGACATTAGGTTTTGTGAGAATACAACAACAGACAATTTTTTTTTTTTTTTACATTTTATTTATCACTAGCGACCCGCCCCGGCTTGGCACGGGTACTATATTATACATATAAACCTTCCTCTCGAATCAATCGAATGGGTTTAATAAAAAAAACATCAGTAAAAGATAGTGTATTATTATAATACTATCGTAAGCCTCAATACACGAAAACATATTGTACGCATTAAAATACATTCATTATTTCACATTACGCAGAACTTAAAACACAACTACAATTAAAAAAATACTGATGACTTAACTACATAAAGGGTCACTGCGCCGGTTCGCGACCTCTTAGACGAGTTAGTGAACTGATATTTACCTCCTCTCATTAATGAGAGGTCAGGCCAGCCCAGCAGTATACAAATAACGTATACAACGTGTTAATAAAATAACGCAAAACCTGCCCCCCTAGCACACTAGGTTTTATGTCCGACATAAAGCATTTGTCCCTCTTGCACTCGCATATTGGCCAGAATGGGACGAATGCTTTATGTCCGACATAAAACTTAGCGTACTAGCCCCTCTGAAAACTGTTCGTTCAGAATAGACAGTCGAATGTGAAAAAGGGCTGTTCCAACTCATGCTGACGACCATCAATCATTCAATCAAAAAAATATTTGTATATTTATATATATAACGTGTTAATAAAATAACGCAAAACCTGAAAGATGTTTGTTCAGAATAGACAGTAGAATGTGAAAAAAAAAATTGGACAACTTTTTTATTACATTTGTATGGAGCAGATCGCCCAGTCGGCCAACGCTGCATACAAAGGTAAAAAAAAAAGTTGTCGAATTTTTTTTTCTATTTTTTTTACATTCTACTGTCTATTCTGAACAAACAGTTTTCAGGTTTTGCATTATTTTATTAACACGTTGTATATATAAATATACAAATATTTTTTGATTGAATGATTGATGGTCGTCAGCATGACTTGGAACAGCCCACGTATCGCCTTAGGAAGACTGGCAACTGCGTACATATAGTTGGATCTAAGATCTATAATAAAATTCCACTTGGCATTAAAAGTATGAACACCATTTCAGCTTTTAACTCGCACTTAAAAGCTTTATTGGTACAGAAGGCCTATTACTCAGTGAATGAGTTTATTGATGTGAATAATGAGACCTGATGTTTATTTTTATTTTATTTTGTGTTGTATTCCATCTATTTAAAAAATACCTATTAACATTTATCTTTATCGAATTTTACATTGTAAATATTGTAATTACTATTTAATTGAATGTCTGTATTTTTTATCGTTAATTTTTCTTTAATTTCACCAAGGACAATGACAATGTATGATAATTACTGAATAAACGATATGATATGATATACAATACAATACAAATATTCTTTATTGCTCACCAAACATAGTAGATATAAGAAAAATAGAGGTAAATTAAACATGGACAATGGTAGACAACAGGCGGTCTTATCGCTAAAAAGCGATCTCTTCCAGACCACCTTTGGGTGGTGGAGTCGATGCAAAAAAAAAAAGATGATTTGAGCAGGTGAAATAACAAAAACAAAATAAACAACTATACACATACATAAATACACATATATATAAACCTACATACACATACAATAACTAAATGTCATAGAACAGTATCACTTAAAATCGAAAAGTAGGAATGACTAGTTACGGAAGAGAAAAATAGTGATCCTTAAGTCTAGTTTTAAAAATGGGATATATGATTGGTGATGATGAATAAATTAATTGCGTCTGTAAAACTGATATATTTAACCGAAGTAAACCTTGTTGTTCAGGTCGCTAACTGAAGCTAGTCCCAACATAGGCGCAATGACCCTATAAGTACCTATACTATACAGTCTTATAAAAAGTATCCTACACAAAAAAATACTCAAAATCTATTATAATTTTAGCAACAGAACTAGTTTCCGACCATGGCGGATCCCACTACTATTAAAAGTTTCATGTATAATTGTATATGCCGTTTTAAAATGAGAATCATACTACGTTTGTACCGAGATTCCACTAGCTTAAGGGGATGCCTTGATTCGAATCGACCACGCCCCCTTGACAAAGACACGCGTATGCCTTCCGCGCACGAGAAAAAGAGGTGCAACACTTCGGGAATGGCTATTTTGGACACCCCCTTAAGGATATTATCGCGTGCTTTGAAACGCCGTTCTGACTAGATTAAGAAACAATAAGATCTGATTTTCAGATATATGATTCTTGAAAATATGATTGTTAATCTGATTAAATCGATACATGATTGCCAAAATTTCCTTGAAAAAAATCCCAAGTTGGGTCTCTATTTTCCTTTTTTTACTCAGCCTACTCAAACAATACATTATTTTACGACACAATCAAGTTAATAATATAGTATTCCATCTCATCTAAAATCTCACTTAATGAAATATAAATAAAACCAGTAAGTTAGGTAGGTATTTATCGAAAGTCCAAAAAAGCCATTCCCGAAGAGTGTTGCATGTCTTTTTTTCGTGCGCGGAAGGCATAAGCGTGTCTAAGTCAAGGGGGCGTGGTCGACTCGAATCAAGGCATCCCCTTAAGGATATTCCTCAAGAAATAACAGTCAAAATCATTAATAATACCTATATAAAAAAATGGGTAACTTAAGATCTATGTCATTATTAACAGATTGGCGTCTCTTGGTACTATCCGAGGTACTTGTGTCAAGAGGCACACTTCACATGAAGGATTTAAAAATTTGAAATAAAAATGTAATAAACGTGTGTCATGTGTGAGTGAGATGCCAAAACAAAGCGGGAAAACATTTATTATCTGACATGTCTAATGGCCGCTGTACAAATTGGGCCAACGTTGGCGCGTGAGCAGGATGCAGCTATGCGTTAGAGGGAGAGGGCTGTAATTCGATCTCATTTGTTTACATAGCCGCCTCCTGCTCACGCGCCAACGTTGGCCCAATGTGTGCAGCCGGCATAAAGGGCCCTGGAAATACATAGATCCACGCCTTTATTCCCAAAAGGGGGATGCTGAGTATACGAAACTTATGTTCCAGTCCAGTACCGCTTTTTGCATAAATGTGGGTATAAAAGATTGCAGTGATAAGTTGCTAGCCCGGGTGTGTAATGATTGGTATAACAACTTTTGATATATTGTCACTGGATATAACAACATTTAATATAATTTCATTGGATATAATCACTCAAGGGACATAATAAACTTTTGGTATAACAACAATCAGTATAATTTCATGGCGTATAATGTTCAAATAGTATAATACAATTTTGATATAACGTTTAATGGATATAATGTATGTATATTGGATATAAGTATTAATGGTATAATGTTTTGTAAGATATATTTTTTTCTTTCACACACACGTTAATTATTTTAACCTAACCTAAACCTAACCTAACCGCCAGCGTGTCGACGTCACCCCGCGAATGCCTATTTCCGCTCTAAGGGACACAAGCTAACCCTAACCTAACCTACAAATAATACCATTGTTACAATTATTTGTCGTTTTTTTACTGCGGGGGGATTATGCCAATAGCACATTATATCAACTGAGTTTTATATGGAACAAAGTTATATCCCATGGTTGTTATACGTTTTGGCTGTTAGTTTAATAGTTGTTATATTACAAGTTCATTATATCTGTTGATAATTATATTACATGAGAATATATCAAATGTTGTTATATCAAAAGTGCATTATATCTTTTAATCGTCGCAAACAACACACTTCAACCCAGCTCCCTTAGTCGACTTTTACACCCGGGGAGAAAGGGGTGGTGAAATTCTAACCCGACACGGGCAAACCCGATAGGGGGAATTTATCCCGAAATAGTCGTGTCAGATATTTATGCCTGCCTTTTAGTGGCAGATATTAATGTTGGTGATTTAGGTTCCAAGGCGTGAGGATAAACTCCTTGCTGGGGGCTATTCCCATTTGTTCCCGCCTTTTTGTTACCCCTGGGAGCAAATGGAAATAAATATTCTCATCTGTTACCACTGGGGACAACTGTGAAGGAAACATTCTCATTTGTTACCTCTGGGGACAACTGGGAAGGAATCATACCAATGAGAAAGCACCTTTAGTTCAAAAGTTCAGGTACATGTTTTCACATGCTTATTAATTTGATCACTCCCTGACAACACGGCTCGACAGTTCTTACACGAATACCACACTAAGGAAATATTCGAGCATTTCCGAGTTTTCTGATGGCATTCAACCTTTCTCTCCGAATGTTTTATCTCTAAATGCTTCTTCAAATTGCTGACTTGACGGAACCTTTCCTTGCAGAACTCACAGCGATGCGGCTTAATGCCTTTATGTTTCAAAACATGGTTATTCAAAGATGTCTGATGCGTAAACTGTTTAGAGCAGATATTGCACCTGTATGGTTTCTCGCCAGTGTGTAACCTGGTGTGCGTTTGCAACTGACCTTTGAATGAGAAGCTTTTCGGACAATGCTGGCATTTGAACGGTTTCTTATTCGGTTTAGTGCATTTATGAACATTCAATGAAGACATGTGTTTATACGCTTTGTGGCAAATATTACAAGTGAAGCTCCGTTCTTTTGAATGTCGAATCATATGTTTTTTTAACTTGTGTTCATATTGGAAGGTCTGCTTGCACACGTGGCATGTCGCCGGCGGTCTCTTGTGTTTCCGTAGGTGAGCCACCATCGCCATTTTGGAAAATACGCACATGTCACATTCGGAACATGTGTAGTGTTTTATGTCTTCAGTTCGACATATTTTGCAGGGATGGCTGATGGTGGTTGGAAGTACCGGGTCTTTTCTGGGAGCTGTAAAATAAGAAAATAATAATTAACAACATAGAAAAGTTGAAAACCCCCGACATTCTCAGTTCAAAGTTCAATATCTCAAAACCGGCTGAACGGATTTTGTTGAAACATAGCTAAGAACCATCTCGATTACGTCAGGTTTTGGAAAATAAAAACCGCATTAAAATTGGCCCTTTCGTTTAGGAGCTTCGATGCTACAGACACTCAGACACACATATCGGGGGTTAAAAATTAAGATCAAGGTTTGTTTCATGCATGAATTTTAAATTGAAGTTCTGCTGGACCTAAAAAAAAAAAAAAATGCCAGCCCTACACATCGTCGGGGATAGTGCAATACCGCGTAACTAGCACTAGTAAATACTACGTATCTATACAACACTCATAGGGCAAATCCGCATTTTATAACTGGCATTGGTTAATACCGCGTATCTGGGTAATTGTCAGATTTAGGTTCGCGTCTTTTCGGTGGACATTGCCAAAGTTAAGGGCTTTAAAGCCTAATTTTTGGTTGAACTCTGAATCCGCATAAACGGCGTCGCCTCTTCTATAATTCTATGCGATATAAACGTATTATATCTAAATATATAAAAGAAGAAACTGACTGACTGACTGACTGACATATCAACGCACAGCCCAAACCGCTGGTTCTAGAGATTCCAAATTTGGCACGTAGGTTCCTTATAAAGTCTAGGGGAGCACTAAGAATGGGTTTTTCAAAATTCACCCCCTAAAGGGGTGAAATGGGGGTCCAAAGTTTGTATGGGGAAAACATGTTTTTTTGAACTAGAGACTTGAAACTTTGTGGGAAGATTACTTATTAAGATAGAAAAAAAGTACTTTCAGCGTTTTAGAAAATTCCACCCCTAAGGGGGTTACTTAGGGGTGCAAAGTTTGTATCCGAAATGACTGGGACTAGAAACTTGAAATTTACACCAGAACTTCCTTCTATGACGTAGGCAAGGGATAAGAAGGGATTTTTGGCAATTCTACCCCTAAGGGGGTTAAATATAGGTGCAAAGTTTGTATGAGAGAAATATTAGTTTTTGAACTAGAGACTTGAAACTTTGTAGGAAGATTACTTATTAAGATTTAAAAAAGTACTTTAGGCGTTTTAGAAAATTCTACCCCTAAGGGGGTTAAATAGGGGTTTGTTTATTAGAATACAAAACAAGAGCTGTCAGCGTTTTATAAAAAAAACACCCCTAAGAGGGTTAAAAAGGGATGCAAGGTTAGGATGAGAAACACTTTGTTTTAGCTAGAGACTGCAACGTTGTAAAAAGATTAATTATACAATAAAAAAACACTTTCAGCATTTTAGAAAATTCCATCCCTAAGGGGGTTAAAAAGGGATGCAAGGTTAGGATGAGAAACATTTGTTTTTGAGCTAGAGACTTGCAACGTTGTAGAGAGATTACTTATTAAATGCTCCCATAACCGAAAAGAAGGTAACGTTTGATTAAACCTGCGGATTATAATGTATTCTCTAACACCGTTAAATGGGGCTGGGGATGGAAATGGAAAGTTCTACGTCTTTTAGCATAAGATAATTTTGCTTTCAAAACTATACAGGTAACCCGGACTAACGTAAATAAGGACGGATTTCGGCAAAAAATTCCAGTAATGTAGCTTAGTTTAGTCGACATAAAAAAAATATCTTTAATACTTTATGAAAAACGTAAGCTGTAATGTCTGTTGATGTTTCTTAAGATATTTATTTATGTTTCTAAAAACGGAGTTTTCAATTTAGATTAAGCAATTTACAGTAACGAACTCATCGCATGTTACCTTTTACTCTTAATCCCTGAACGGATTTAGATGACTTTTTCCGTACAAATAATTTGAGACCCTTGCAAGGATATGGGAGTTTTTATCTCGAAAACCTTCCGTTAAGTTGGTAGAAGTGTGTTTGGGACAGCGATAATTAAGCTTGCGCCTAACATAATTGAATACCAATCATTTATCTAGGACGATAACAAGTTCTACGTGGACGAAGTCGTGGGCAACAGCTATATATTATAAAACTCTTGCGTTACTAATCTATTGACAGACAGCGCACAGCCCCGTTAACGATATAAGCATGAAATTTGGAACATATATTCTTTACAGTACGTGGTCTGTACTAAGAAAGGATTTTTCGAAATTCAACCCTTAAGGGGGTGAAATAGGGGTCGAACCGTTGTATGTAAATGGTTAATTTGGAAAGTTATAGACTTAAATCTTTGTATGAAGGTTTCTTACTAAAAAGCAAAACAAACGATTTAGCGTTGTTTTAAAAATTCATCCCCTAAGGGGGTTAAAAAAGAGTTGAAAGTTTGTATGGGAAACATGTCGTTTTAAAAGTTAGCCATTCAAAACTTCGGTCACAAGCTCTTAATCTACAGTCAAAAACGTTGATAAGGGTTTTTTTTCTAATTCATCCCTTGAAGGGGTTGAGATAGGGGTTGGAACTTCACATAAGTAATGTGTGAGTTTTAATGATAAACTGTGTCTAGAAACATGAAAGCAGGACAGCAGGTTTCTTTTATAATATGTAGATATATACAGTTTTTTTTTTTACTTAAAAACGTTAAACCTATACATCAATGTTTACAAATAAATTATTGGTTGATTGTTGAAGAAAATAAAATTGCGGTTAGATGGTCGTATGGAAAAGTACATAGATACGACGACCTTTCTTATATAATGACAAAATAATTCTTATATAGGAGGACAACTATGGACCTAAACGCAGTATTTCGCGACCCAAACAGGAATTTACTTGATTTTCCTTACAACGTTTTCCATACAACGATTAGTACAAATAGCAACTGTGACGTCACAATCTAATGTCAATTAGTATGAAGATTTCGGCTGCCGCCAGAGCGAGGTCAATGTTTGAATATTTTTTTTGGGTATTTATAAAGAAAGAAAGAAAGAAAGAAAGAAAGATATATTTATTCACAAACACACAGGACACACATATTAAATAATAAAATAAACAAGAAAAGCACATAAAACATGAAAAAAAAAGTGTCTCTGCGGCAGTGAACCGGACACTGAACTGGATTACTGGATTTATGTTCTTTAATTGTAGTTGCTCCCATACAAACTTTTGTTCCTCTCCAAATACTGGTTCGAATGGCATTGAAAAAAAATCGTAGGAATCATGTGTATTAGGAAACAAGCCTATAGCAATGTCCGGGCAACAAATTTGACTTGAAATTCGTGGAAATATTTTGGTATTATCATGAACATATTACTAGCTTTTATTCCAAGGACAGATTCTCATTTATCATGATAGTAAATTAAATTGAAAAAGAATACATACATACATTCACGCCTATATTCCCAAAAGGGGTAGGCAGAGCACATGAAACTTATGTTCCAGCGCCACTTTTAGCATAAATGTGGGTATAAAAGATCGACAAAATGTGATATTGCAGTGATAGGTTGTTAGCCCATCGCCCACAACACACTTCAACCCTGCTCCCTTAGTCGACTTTTACGACACCCACGGGAACAAAGGGGGTGGTGAAATTCTAACCCGACACCACACGGGCATACAAATAATAGGAAATAAAAAATAATTTACCATAACGGGTTTTGACAAAGGGTTAAATTCATATAGGGGAAGTAAGTAGTAAGTAGGCCGTTTCCGGCGTAACAATTCAACAGTTATTACAAAATTACACTTACTACGCGGGCGAAGCCGCGGGCAAAAGCTAGTAATATTATAAATGCGAAAGTCTGTTTGTTTGTCCTTCTTTCACGTCGCAACGGAGCGTCGTATTGATGTGATTTTTTGTATGGAGATAGTTTAGAAGCTGGAGAGTGACATAGGCTACTTTTCCAGCGGGAAAACATCTAATTCCGACGGGAAAATTCAAAATGTTACATTTTCCTATAAACACGCGGGCGAAGCCGCCGGCATCAGCTAGATAAACATAAGCCCTTAACTATTGCTCACTGAAAAGACAATTTTTGTTTTACTGACTGACAATGACCCACCTAACAAATATTGCCAAATTAAGATTCCCCGCCAACAAACGTAAAATCCTGATTAGAATATACCAAGCTTCTCCTGGTAAAGTTGAGTGTTGCGTAGATACGCAGTATTTACCAGTGCTAGTTACGCGGTTTCGCAATATGGGTGTTGTGTAGATACGCACTATTTACCAGTGCTAGTTACGCGGTTTTGCAATATGGGTGTTGTGTAGATACGCAGTATTTACCAGTGCTAGTTACGCGGTTTCGCAATATGGGTGTTGTGTAGATACGCACTATTTACCAGTGCTAGTTACGCGGTTTTGCAATATGGGTGTTGTGTAGATACGCAGTATTTACCAGTGCTAGTTACGCGGTTTCGCAATATGGGTGTTGTGTAGATACGCAGTTTTAACCAGTGCTAGTTACGCGGTTTCGCAATATGGGTGTTGTGTAGATACGCACTATTTACCAGTGCTAGTTACGCGGTTTCGCAATATGGGTGTTGTGTAGATACGCACTATTTACCAGTGCTAGTTACGCGGTTTCGCAATATGGGTGTTGTGTAGATACGCACTATTTACCAGTGCTAGTTACGCGGTTTCGCAATATGGGTGTTGTGTAGATACGCAGTTTTAACCAGTGCTAGTTACGCGGTTTCGCAATATGGGTGTTGTGTAGATACGCAGTATTTACCAGTGCTAGTTACGCGGTTTCGCAATATGGGTGTGGTGTAGATACGCAGTATTTACCAGTGCTAGTTACGCGGTTTCGCAATATGGGTGTTGTGTAGATACGCACTATTTACCAGTGCTAGTTACGCGGTTTCGCAATATGGGTGTTGTGTAGATACGCACTATTTACCAGTGCTACTTACGCGGTTTCGCAATATGGGTGTGGTGTAGATACGCAGTATTTACCAGTGCTAGTTACGCGGTTTCGCAATATGGGTGTGGTGTAGATACGCAGTATTTACCAGTGCTAGTTACGCGGTTTCGCAATATGGGTGTTGTGTAGATACGCACTATTTACCAGTGCTAGTTACGCGGTTTCGCAATATGGGTGTTGTGTAGACACGCACTATTTACCAGTGCTAGTTACGCGGTTTTGCAATATGGGTGTTGTGTAGATACGCAGTATTTACCAGTGCTAGTTACGCGGTTTCGCAATATGGGTGTTGTGTAGATACGCAGTTTTAACCAGTGCTAGTTACGCGGTTTCGCAATATGGGTGTTGTGTAGATACGCACTATTTACCAGTGCTAGTTACGCGGTTTCGCAATATGGGTGTTGTGTAGATACGCACTATTTACCAGTGCTAGTTACGCGGTTTCGCAATATGGGTGTTGTGTAGATACGCACTATTTACCAGTGCTAGTTACGCGGTTTCGCAATATGGGTGTTGTGTAGATACGCAGTTTTAACCAGTGCTAGTTACGCGGTTTCGCAATATGGGTGTTGTGTAGATACGCAGTATTTACCAGTGCTAGTTACGCGGTTTCGCAATATGGGTGTGGTGTAGATACGCAGTATTTACCAGTGCTAGTTACGCGGTTTCGCAATATGGGTGTTGTGTAGATACGCACTATTTACCAGTGCTAGTTACGCGGTTTCGCAATATGGGTGTTGTGTAGATACGCACTATTTACCAGTGCTAGTTACGCGGTTTCGCAATATGGGTGTTGTGTAGATACGCACTATTTACCAGTGCTAGTTACGCGGTTTCGCAATATGGGTGTGGTGTAGATACGCAGTATTTACCAGTGCTAGTTACGCGGTTTCGCAATATGGGTGTGGTGTAGATACGCAGTATTTACCAGTGCTAGTTACGCGGTTTCGCAATATGGGTGTGGTGTAGACACGCACTATTTACCAGTGCTAGTTACGCGGTTTCGCAATATGGGTGTTGTGTAGACACGCAGTATTTACCAGTGCTAGTTACGTGGTATTGCACTATCCCCGACGACATGCAGCCTGTGGAGTAGTCTTAACACAGCGGGCGTGCAGCGACCTACGGGTACAATTATCCTTCCGGGTCATGGCTGTTCGTATGACTGAATGTCCAAATAGTTCGATTACCTATGTGATAAATAATGCGAGTGTCAAAATGCACAACAGACATATAATACGATTGTTTGAAAGAACGATTGTTATATACATTAATAGTCATAAAGATAATTTGTCAGAACGAGCCAGTATTTGGGAGTGTACGTTCTGCGGAAAGTGCACTTATGGAGAAAGTGCAATTTAGAGAAAGTGCAGATTTCGAGAAAGTGGGTTTTATGAGCCTGACCCCTTTTTTCAATCATTGCCTACAGTTTCTAATAGGTCTTTTTCCCTTCTGATGATATTTAGGGGACAATCTTACACAAATCGATCTAGTCCCATAGTAAGCTCAGTAAGGCTTGTGATATGGGTACTAGACGACGATGTATGTAATAGTAATTATATACATAGGAAACATCCATGACTCAGAAACCAATATTCATGCTCATCACACAAATATTCGCCTTTACCGGGATTCGAACCCAGGACCTTCAGCTTCGTAGGCAGCTTCACTACCCACTAGGCTAACCGGTCGTCGACTTAATACTTGTTTCTACACTTGATTACAACTACCCAATATCCGAGGCCTGTTCAATCATCGTCATCATCATCATATGAAATTCAAACTCAAAATAAATAAATATAATAAGGTAATATATATAAGGTTGTCTGGAAGAGATCGCTCTTCAGCGATAAGACCGCCTGTTGTCTACCTCTACCTACATGTTATTGTATTGTTTCTCTTTTTAACTGCTTTGTTTGTGTGAGGTGTGCAATAAAGAGTATTTGTATTGTTGTATTGTATAATAAATAAATATTAGTGGACAATCTTATACAAATCGACCTAGTCCCATAGTAAGCTCATTAAGGCTTGTGTTATGGGTACTAGACGACGATATATATAAGATAAGATAAGTTACCATATTAGGTAGGTATAAATTAATGCGAAAAATCAAGGTATATTTAACAATATTTGGCGGTCCATGGTTCGACCTTACGCGGTCCGGATATGGTCCGCCTGTTGCGGACCCTTGGGCTAATGAATTAACAATATTGTACTATGTTGATTTTACAGTATCATTGAATAGCCATAGTACAGTCGACAACACAGCTAAGTGACCATCGGAAATCTAATCTGACCTTAAGTGCATTGTAATAAGGTTCTAGGTTTTCACGGTATGGTTAGTTAGGTGTGTTGCTGTGTGTACCATAGGGTAAAATAAGTTTCTCTGTAAAATTTTGAGCTATTTAAAAAAAAATCCAACTTAGATTAACGAAAAGTTTTACTTACAAGGAAACAAACCCAACTGTCCGGCGCTGATTTCAATGATTTTTATATATGTTATAGAGTAGTCTAAAATAATCGACACGTAATTTTTTTTAGCTGCCCAAACTCAACCTTTTGGGAGAGAAATTGTCCTCCAAATTACTGAAAAATGGCGAAACACTAACTTCGGAAGAGAGTTTTGTTCAAGCAAACTGCTTGTTAATTACTAGTTTTAATATATGCTGGACAATTATTGTTTTTTCATGTTCTCCAACATATATTAAAACTAGTAATTAACAAGCAGTTTGCTTCAACAAAACTTTATTCCGAAGTTAGAGGGTGTCACCATTTTTCAGTACTTTGGAGGACAATGTCTCCCGTTAGGTTGAGTATGGGCAGCTAAAAAAAAATATGTGTCGGTTATTTTAGACTACTCTATAACATATATAAAAATTATTGAAATCAGCGCCGGACAGTTGGGTATGTTTCCTTGTTAGTATCTATGTTTCGTTTTTTAAACTTTCTGCACATTATTTATTTTATGGGTGATGGTAAAGTTAGTACCTACTTTAGCGTTTTACAAGCGGCTCTAGTTCATTAACAAAATCAGTTAGCAAATAAATCCGAACATAAGGACAGTCTTCTTAGCTATTTTGATTTGGCGGAGGAAATAGGGGACTACGGCTTGAAATTCAAGTTTTAGTATGGGCCGTGCGCTAGCCCCCACATGGTATTAAAACTTATAACACCACTTGCGAACCATTGTCCCTAAATATAAAAAAAAACACTCGTCAGCCTTTCAGGGTAAACACTGAGGTTTACCTGTAAATTTGAAGGTGACCACCGGCCTTCTGATTTCCACAGGACCGATAACTACTCCATCGTTATTTTCGTGATCGGCGTACAGACTTCCCAGGGAATCGGCGTCGCTTGGCTTCTCACACTCCTTGTGCTTAAAACTCGGTCTTTCCGACATTGCGATAAAGAATACTTTTTATTTCATGCAAGTAGCAAATTTAGCATTTGGCATTTCGCAGATACATCATACATGACACTAACTGTCAAAAAATTGAAAAAATAAACATCCATAATGGAGTATACAGATTATGTGATTTCACTCCGAATTGTCAGTACAACATGGCAAAGTCATAAAGGTGGAAACACACTATTGAAACGCCACGCGACCCGACGAAACGCGACGCGTGTTGGGTCGAATCAAATCGTGCTATTTTCTATGACTAGAATCACATTATGAACACCCGACGCGACGAAACGCGCCCACACGCCACCCGATCCCTATCTGCCAGATCGACGTGTTGCCGGTGGTGTGAGTAAACACGCCACCCGACGCACCACACGCAGTGTGTTTCTAGTCAACACCCGACGCAATGCATTATATAATCTGTGGCCGCGCGTCAGTTGTTACAGTTGTTGAAACACGACCATACACATTCACTGCTGTCAGCAAACTGTATTCAGAAATTGCAAGCGTGTCGTGGCGTCGCGTGTTGATAATGTACACGACGCACATGGGGTGTCGACAGGTTGCGTTTCAAAAGTGTGTTTCGACCTTAAATTGGGTGTAGCGTACAGATGTAATGGGGTATATATATGTCATGATTTGTCAGCCCTAATTCATCAGAAGCTGACTAATTGCTGTCGTGTGGAGCACGTCTGGAGGCAGAAATTGCATGCACATGCAATATACACCCCATAATGGGGCATATACATTACATGATTAGTCAGCCCCAATTCATCAGAATCTGACTAATTGCTATCGTGTGGATGCATGTTGCGCTGCAATCCAACCGTCAAACGAGTTTTCCTGACTAATTGCATGAAAATCACAATTTGGACCATGGAATTGGCATGATCTGCCAAGTGTTTTTTTCTCACAATATTCATTCAAATAAAATTAAATGAAAATTAAAAAATATAAACTAAAGAGTATTGTTTTAATATTTTACACTGTAATTATGTCAATTTTTTTAAACCGGTGTTTTGTTACCATAATTTCATTCAGTGTGGCCAGTTAATAGTAAGAAAGTGAAAATTGCCGCATTCAAACGGTCCTGCGAAGCGGACTGCAATATTGTTACTAACCGATGAGATAGGGCGAGACAGCACGTCTATCATGAGACGGCCGTTACATACTCTCGATTTTTGTGTGCTGCACGGCTATCACGCGACGGCGCGCGAGCTCTCTCGATTTTTCTCGCACTATCCGTCTCTCTCTTATTAGACCACTTAGAACAAGAGGTGTAATGCGAGAAAAATCGAGAGTATGTCGTGCCCGTCCCATGTTCGACGTGCTGTCTTGCTCTATCTCATCGGTTAGTAACAATCTTGCAGCCCGCTTCGCAGGACCGTTTGAATGCGGCAATTTCCACTTTCTTACTGTTAACTGGCCACACTGAATGAAATTGTAGTTGCAGTTGTTACGTCTGTACGCTTTGTCCAATTATGACTTCGACATGTTGGGCTGACAAATTGGGGTAAAATCACATATTATAATCTGGATGCCCCATAGACGCGTCCAGACAAGCGAGCGCAGTGGACTGCAATGGTGAGCAATAAAGAATATTTGTATTGTATTGTATTGTTATACGGTGCCTATGTGTGAACAAAGCATATTTTTTTGTTGTATCCGTTAAAATGGGGACCGTAAATGCGGAGACTCTGTGTGAACGGGCTGCAAGTTGTATTTGCGAATTAATGAAAAATCTTGACGCAAATAGGAAGGGAAGGGAATGGTTTCTGAACGCACTGTCGATTGGTTGGTCGATTGGTGGCTTGGGTTTGGGTAAGGTTTGGGTCGAGGTGGGGTGGGGATACGAGAGCGTGCGTAACTGCGTACTAAAACGTAGTGGTTATATTCTCTTTGGTAGTGATTGATTATATTCTCTTTGACTGCGTACGTCATTCGATTCAGTTCATTCTTGACATTTTCTTTTCATTCTCATTATCTCTTGTACGATGGTTGAATAAAATGGCCATTTTAACTATAATTACACATCTGTTTTCAATGTCGGTCTAAAGATAATGTCGCGTTGTTTATTCTTGATCAAGAATTTGACAAAGTATTCCGAATATGAGTGACATTTTGTGTATACCTAGTGCGTTCTAGAAGAAACCGGGCGGCTCGGGCGCTGGCGTAGCCGTGGCATCTTTCCAACCTCTAAAATATTCATATGAGTTCCTCAATTTATCAGTGGCACGTGGTGATTTCAATATATCTCTTTAAAATAAAATGTGTTGATAGCCTTCAAATGTATAAAGTATAATCATTAAAGCCATAAATTAAATTCACAGATTTCAGATGCCATGATAAAAGTGCTCCATTTCCATAATTCGGTTCTGAAATACCAAATCTTCAACTTGGCATATCTAGTGTCGGCAATTATAAGTACGAATATATTAGTGATATCACGTGGATTTCTTTTCAAACGCCATTGACTTTTCACGTTCTTTTTCTATTTATAAATTTGTGTGAGTACCAGTGAATTTGGTAACGATTATTTTTGATTGTAGCGCGCATGCGTTAATTTCCTCTTCCTGTTTTGTCTAAATAATTTGGTTTTCCTAGTTTCAAGTGAACATGAACCTATATGTATCATGAAAATACACCATGCTGTCAAAGTCAAAGAAGGTAAGGTTATCTGAAAATTACCATTCTATATTGCATGTCTAATTCAGGGCCCTATTCTTAACAAGTCAACAATATAATTAAATAGTATATTGGATATTGTACAAAATAATGCTTAGGTTTCATTAGAACATAATTTAATTTGGCCAATACTTCTAGATCTCAAAATAATTTAGCAGCATAAGGACTCAACCCTAGAATATGATGTTTATGGATAGACATTTTGTTAAGATTTAGGTGTCATTTTAATAACAAAGGCACTTGTGTTTTAACTTAAGAATTTAATTTACAGAAGGGTTATTCATGGTTCTATAACAATAAAAGTATTGAAGTAAAATTTACTTGCCATAGAACATTAAAATATATTTTGCTTGCTTTATTTTTTTTTAATACTTGGACTTATATTTTTTGATTACTGTAATGAAGGCCTCTATCACCCATTTTCGGGTTGATGTTGACTTTTGGGACATGTATATAAAAACTAATTTATTTATTAATAATAATGTAATGTGTGTGTGTGTGTGTGTGTGTTTAGTAATGTTTTGTAGCAGTAGTATCTAAAACCGCCACAAGATTCACAGGACATCCGTTTTTTTTATACATGACATGTTTTTTTTTTCAAAACAATTATGACTTCGAAATTATCCGTGATCGGCTTGTCATTGTCTATTAGGACACATTGCGCAGTTGAGATTATGTTAGTCCGCAGTAAGCTCAGCCGAATTTCACCTTCCCATACAAACGGAGTTTCGTTCTCATTTTACAACTACGTGTTGGATTGTGACGAAACTTTACATATACAATGACATGAGGTATATCTATGTCTGTAATTAGTTTAGTTTATATGGCTCCAGTTTATAAAACAAACAAAATACAGCAAAAACAAGTTTTGTATGAAAAACTTAAATTGACTGTATTTTTTTTACTATGGTATCTGAAGCTACATAAACTAATTGCAGACCTGGATATACCTCATGATATTGTACATGCAAAGTTTCGTTACAATCCAAAACAGTTTTATAATGAGAGCATAACTATGTTTGTATGGAGAATCGAGCTTACTATGGACTCTTAATGAGACTAACTTCTTATAAAACTATCATTTGCAATTGACATCTTCTCCCTTGGACAATAGAGTTGCTTTTTGAATGGATTATTTTGATACAATTTGGCCAAGTCAAATAATCTCAGGTGTATAATTGTATATTATATGGTTACAAGGGATCACAGATCACATGAAACTTGTGTTCCAGTGCCACGTTTAGCATAAATGTGGGAATAAAAGACCGACAAAATGTGATATTGCTGTGATAGGTTGCTAGCCCATTGCCCACATCACACTTCAACCCTGTTCCTTTAGTCGACTCTTACAACACCCACGGGAAGAAAGGGGGTGGTGCTATGCTAACCGGAAACCACACGGGGGCATTATATGGTTGGGCATAATATATTATCATCATCATCATATCAGCTGAAAGACGTCCACTGCTGGACATACGTCTGCCCTGGCACTCTTTGCCACAATAATACCATTAATGTATTATATGGTTCCCGGTTAATGTTCATATGCAATAAAATCATTTGCCATACCTTTCAAAAGTCATACTATATGTAAAATAACAAATTATTGTGTGAAATGGGTGAACAATAATGAAAAATAGCTCTAAGATCGATATTTACCGAGATATTTGGGTTCAAAGGACGGACAGTGACTCGGATGGCGGATAGGTTAGAAGACGGCGGGTCTTCGTGGTTATTTTTTTTATAAAAGAGCGGAATGAAACTTTTTAGAGAAAAGTTATTTAAGTAAAAGATGTTTATTTTGATGTGTTCTGTACGTAACAATCATTCAAAATAGGTGTTATAATGACATATAAGCGCCATAACCGAACATTCGTAACATTTGAACGGCTCGCAGAAATGGAGTTTCTTATGGCAAATGAATATTCTGTCAAGTAAAATTATTGCGTATAAAATTATGGAAAATAAAGTTTATGGCATATGAATGATTCCGGCATACAACATTATGGAAAATAATTACATGTCAAATGAATATTATGGAAAATGAAACGTTATGGAATATAAAATTCGGGCAAATAAAATAATGAATCTTGATTCGGGCAAACGATAGATAACCCCGACTCGCACTTGGCCTTTTTTTTTAATTACTGTTATGACTTGGGCTGTCACCCGTTTGCGGCTTGGCGTTGCCTTGTGGAGCACCCTGTATAAGCAGAATTTTAGTCATGGGATGGGCTGTCAAGTGTATATTAGTCTAGCATTAAAAGGACCCATTCAATATTACATGAGTAGGTCCAGGTGCAGAGATAACGTTACCGGGGTAAACTATAAATGATTTTTTTATACCTCGTCGGTGGCAAACAAGCTTACAGCCACCTGATGGTAAGCGACCATAGCCTATAGACGCTTGCAACTCCAGGGCTGTCACTTGCGCTTTGACCCTTTAAGAATTAAGAATGTATACACTCCTTTTTTGAAGAACACCATACTGTAGAAAACCACGAGCTCATTCCACGACAAGAGCGTTTGAGGCAGGAAAAATAATATGATAAATAAATATGAAATTTGTGGATCTTGCGTTGGGGAAAGTCATGCCCCTGCGGTCCCTTCACGCAGGAGTATGGCTTTTCTCCCAACGCGGGGTCACTAGCAACAGAATGTACAAGGAGTCCAGACCGGGTCACTAGCAACAACATTTGCAAGCACTTTAAGGAGTATACCCAGAATGCTATTCTCCCAACGACGTGACCCTTGGTTGGGAGAAAAGCCATACATTCTGAGTTTGCCCAGATTGTATGGCTTTTCTCCAAATGCGGGGTCACTAGCAACAGAATGTACAAGCAGGCCAGAGCTGGGTCACTAGCAACAGAATGTACAAGGAGTCCAGAGCCGGGTCACTAGCAACAGAATGTAGAAGCAGTTCAGCGTGGGGTCACTAGCAACAACATTTACAAGCACTAAGGCGTATGCCCAGAACGCTATTCTCCCAACGAAGTGACCCTTGTTTGGGAGAAAAGCCATACTGAGTTAGCCCAGATTGTATGGCTTTTCTTCAAATGCAACACTAGCAACATAATGTACAGTCGAGGAAATTGAATGTTTAGCACTTTTGGACCTTAACGTTATTCAAATAGAGTTGACATGTGCCTAACCTTCATTTTCCTCGACCGTACAAGGATTCCAGAGCCGGGTCACTAGCAACAACATTTACAAGCACTAAGGCGTATGCCCAGAACGCTATTCTCCCAACGAAGTGACCCTTGTGTAAGTGTGTAAAGCGATACTGAATTTGCCCAGATTGTATGGATTTTCTCCGAACGCGGGGTCACTATAGCAACATAATGTACAAGGAGTCCAGAGCTGGGTCACTAGCAACAACATTTAGAAGCACTTTAAGGACAGCTTATCTTCCAACGAGGGGTCACTAGCAACTGTATGTACAAGCAGTCCAGCGCGGGGTCACTAGCAACAACATTTACAAACACTTTAGGGAGTATGGCCGGAATGTATGACTTTTCTCCCAACGGCTCCCACTGGCAACAAAATATACATGCAGTAATGAAAAACGGCTTTTCTCCCAATACGGTCGCTTGCAACCATATTGACAGGCACTTTCAGGATGTCTTTTCTCCAAACACTGGGTCACTAGCAACAAAGGTTCACTGTTTAAGACACTGCGCCGGGGGACACCATATATCTGCGGTTTCCACGCGCAGCTATATGGTTTCTCTCCTGTGCGGTGTCACAAGCTAACTTGGACGACACTCAGGATCCATCACAGAAGATGATGTGCTTGCAGAAAATTGAAGATGTATGTGGAGTGATCAATCCGCGCTGCCAGCGGGGGGACTGCCCTTACGCTGTCAGCCATGATGGGAGAGGCATGTGCCTAGCAGCATGGACCTATGATACTCAGGACAGGCTGTACGTGATGCCACAGCGAGGGACGGAAAGGCTCCTATGCAGCTAAATTAAGAACTGGTCTTAAAATGGCTGATGACTTGCCATAAACAACCTACTTCATTTGGACGGGTAATGGTTTATGTGCCACAACTTCATACTATATCACTTGTGGCAAATAAAAAAAAGTGAAACTATGACAAGGACAATGAATGATATTTCCCTTTCTGTCACACTTATCGAGATTTGTATGCTACCAGCTCGCTCGCACGTGGTATTATTATTGCCATAGCTTGTCCTGAGTATCATAGGTCCATGGCCTAGCAGTTACAGGCCGAGGATGATGATGACTTAATGTTGCGTGACAACGGCACTAACCGCGCTGCCCTCCCGAAACAAGTAAGCTTGTTTTTTTTTGTGATCCTAGGACACGGCTTCTGTTTGTGTAACCTGACCCCGTATCATGGTCGGCCTTATCAGACGATAAGTGACAAGATAGAGCGTCCTGACACCGTTCGATAGAACGAGACTAGGCTCCTATCTTGTCACTTATCGCGTGATAAGGCCGACCATGATACGGGGTCTGCACGTCTATCATGGGACGGCCGCGACATAGTCTCGATTTTTATCGCACTCTACCTCTTGTTCTAAGTGTTCTAAAAAGAGAGAGAGACGGATAGTGCGAGAAAAATCGACAGAGCTCGCGCGTCGTCGCGTGATTGCCGTGCTGGTCAGCTTAACAACACTTGACCTGTGTTCCGGAATATAAATTATAAGAGTGCTTTTCATCCTATGCGGGGTGGGGTGACTATCAACAAGACGTAAATGTCGGCCTTGTGCCGGGGCAAGTCATATCTCTGCGGATCGTTGAGCGCGCAGGAATATGACTTTGCTCCCAGTGCGGGGTCACTAGCCACGAGAATTGAAGAGCTTGTCATAAATGATCATGGAATAAGCCGTTGGGGTTGGGAGAGTTGCACCGAACATTCAATAAAATACTAAAGATCTAAAGCAAACACATATTCCATAATCTAAATAGAAAATACAAAATAACACAAGTAAAATTAGGTGCCCTTGGCAAAAAAAAGGGATCCTACATAAAATAAACGAAACATTATTTTATGGACCTTGCGCTGGGGAACGTCATACCCGTGCGAGTTCCAGCACGCACGAGTATGGCTTTTCGCCCCAGTGCGGGGTCACTAGCAACGGCGACGAGACTTGAAGAACTTGAGACATGACTATTATAATAGATTTCGCGCCGGGGACGTCATACCCCTGTGGTACTCACACAGGAGTATGGCTTTTCACCCAGCGCGGGGTCAAAAGCAACGAGTCTACGATTGTTAGTGCATCGGATTGTGATTGTAATTATTTATTGCACAGACACCTCAATCTGTATGAAAACCGACCGTGTTACTTTTTTCTACCTACTGTGACGGGCGAATTAGTGATGTGAATTCCCCGTTTTCCGCGCAAAATCGATTCTGCAATAAGGCATTTTCTTAAGAGGGGGCGTATCGCCAGGGAAAAATCAGAAATCACCCGCGCGCCCCGTACCTGCCGCGCTGATGCGTCTATTGCTGCCCCGCTCCTTCTCGCATAGTATATGCCCCGACAGTCAGATGAAACATGATGAATACCTATAGATAATTATAATAAGTGGAAAGAAAGACAAAATCTGTAAGTACCTATATTTGAAGATATAATTTTCGCTAGTAGCTAAGTCAGTTTCGAGAGCTATAACTGAAATGACCTTCCGTTTTTTTACTAAATCACGTAAGGGTTGTAATTTAGCATAATAATGTCTCGTAAAAGGCTAAAGCAAAAAAACAGCTATAATCGAATTTAAACTTTTGTGAGACATATCTAAAATACTACTAATAAATCCACGGTTAAAAAATTAACGTAAATGTCACGGCAGGCGACATGTTTCGAACTCTTCGGGAGTTCTTCTTCAAAACAAACATCGAAAACACTAATCCTGAAGAAGAACTCCCGAAGAGTTCGAAACATGTCGCCTGTCGCGTCATTTAATACGTGAATTTATTAGTAGCATTAAAAAAAACTAATTTATTATGAAAACTTCGATCATGTTTATGAAAGCCAGATTTTCAGGCCAAATTTTTCAATTCTGACCCCGTGTCATGGTCGGCCTTATCACGCGATAAGTGACAGGATAGAGCGTCCAGGCCGCGCCAGTGCGCGCTGGGAGCGGCCAGGATGGCTGACACCGTTTGATAGAACGAGACGATGCCCCTATCTTGTCACTTATCGAGTGATAAGGCCGACCATGATACGGGGTCTGATCTCGGATTCGTACTTGGAGACAATGGAGACGCTTTGGCCCTTTAGTTATCAATTTTGAACATACTCGTATTAAAGAAAAACTGCAAAATTGTGTTCACTTTTTTAATATAAAAATCTCCAACTTCGCAGGCAATAATTCGGGTGCAGACTCGAAAATTATTATTACTCCAAAAGAAAGAAGGCAAAAAAATATGCATAGTGATGAAAATCCCATTCAGATATCTCAAAGAATTACGAAGCTACAACCGTTTTAATATTGCTTGTTAGAGAGAGAAAACGCAAACGGTGTGTGACGTCACATTACAGGATGCTGCCGGCAGGCCGCGTCGACGGCGTCGCCGACCACGATGCGCGCGGCACGTTGCCGTCTTCTGTGACGTCACATTCTTCCAGCGTCATCGTTTCATATGAAGTTGCGTTTTGCGAAAAAGGGACAGAACACATCCCTTCTTAAAACTTTGGACACTTATAACTTCGTGATTATTTAACCTTTTGCGTTGATTTTTTCTCCATTTGACAATTTTTTTTATCTTTCTTCGAGAAAATATCACATTATTTTATTTAGTGTCTACGCCCCTATTGTTGGAATCTAAAAGCGTCACCCGTGATGACTTTAAAGGAAAAAAATGTCAATAATTACACGGTTCACCCACGTATTAAACGTCACTACGGGCGACATGTTTCGAACTCTTCGGGAGTTCTTATTCAGGATTGAGTGTTTTCGCGGCGGTGTCGCTTAAATCACGACAAGATTCAAGCGACACCGCCGCGAAAACACTCACTTTATAGAGTACAAATTACTTTAATTACCCAAGGAATACCACTACCTACATTTTGTTGCTTAAAAAACCACCGGCTATAACTGAAATATGGCCTTCCGTTTTTTTACTAAATCACGTAAGGGTTGTGAGCTAGCATAATAATGGCTAGTAAAAGCCTAAAGCAAAAAATAGCTATAATCGAATTTAAACTTTTGTGAGACATGTCTAAAATACTACTAATAAATCCACGGTTAAATTCACGCATTAAATGTCACAACAGGCGACATGTTTCGAACTTTTCGGGAGTTCTTCTTCAAAACAAACATCGAAAACACTCATCCTGAAGAAGAACTCCCGAAGTGTTCAAAACATGTCGCCTGTCGTGTCGTTTAATACGTGTATTTAACCGTGAATTTATTAGTAGCATTAAAAAAAAACTATAATATATTATGAAAACTTCGATCATGTCTATGAAAGTCAGATTTTCAGGCCACTACTGTGTGGCGGCCAAATTTTTCAATTCTGATCTCGGATTCGTACTTGGAGACAATGGAGACGCTTTGGCCCTTTAGTTATCAATTTTGAACATATTAAAGAAAAAGTGCATAATTATGTTCATTTTTTTAATATCAAAATGTCCAAGTTCGCAGGCAATAATTGTTGGAATCTGCACTCTAGATAACCCTAAAAGCGACACCCGTGATGACTTTAAAGAAAAACAATGTCAATAATGTCACTACGGGCGACATGTTCCGAACTCTTCGGAAGTTCTTCTTCAGGATGAGTGTTTTCGCGGCGGTGTCGCTTGAATCACGACAAGATTCAAGCGACACCGCCGCGAAAACACTCATCCTTAAGAAGAATTCCCGAAGAGTTCGAAACATGTCGCCCGTAGTGACATTTAATACGTGAGTTGAACCGTGTAATTATTAGTACTGTTTCAACACGTCTCACGAAAGTTTAAATTCGAAAAGCAATGTCCGCCATCTTGGAATTCAAAATGGACATCATTTCTAGAATCTTCACCCTCGAGAAGCCTGCCAATGTATGTTGTTCTTTAAAAAACGCGCATATTAATTTACAACGAATGTTTCAAACATTTTAAATAATGCGACCACTTTTTGAAATATTTCTGACTATGAATTCGTATTTAGACCTCTCAGACATCGATTTTGAACATAACCGGATTTATTCTCAACTAGCGATCCGCTCCGGCTTCGCACGGATACTATTTATTTATTTAAACTTTATTGCACAAAAGAAAACTTATCGTACAAAAGGCGGACTTAATGCCATATGGCATTCTCTACCAGTCAAACCTTAAGGCAAAGCGGAAAAGATTGTGGGGCAGTGCAAATAACAACTAAAAAAAATAACATTACGGTATTTCTATATACAACATATTTACACAAATACATATACTATATTATACATATAAACCTTCTTCTTGAATCACTATCTATTAAAAAAAACCGCATCAAAATCCGTTGCGTAATTTTAAAGATCTAAGCATACATAGGGACAGACAGCGGGAAGCAACTTTGTTTTATACTATGTAGTGATAGTGATAGTGTTAATCTTTCATAAAGTAAATACACGATCGACAGAAAAATGTTCGTCTAGTTTTGAATGTACTGCACAAATTATTCTAAGAAGCCGGTCACCCGCCGATCGCTGCGTAATCTTATAGTTGTATTTTGAACTTTAAGATCTATATGTTAAGGTCGACTTTTAAATATATTATTTCAAAATGTACCAAAATATCTACTGGAATGTAATGATACGTTCATTCACTGGACGAATATACTGGGTCACAATATTATTGAAATAATTATGTTCATCGTGCTGTCGTGAGAGCACAGAACGTAGTCCTCTCGTCTCAGCGGAGCGATTACGACTGACTCCGCCCGCGAACGGCAACAAAAGATATACAGAACCGCACGAAACGTGCGACGGGAGAAAGGGTATCGCGCTAAATAAAAAAGGCCTATACGCCAAATACGTTTCACCTCAATAAGTCTGAAAAGGGACTACATAAAAATACCCCGCTAGTACTTTCATTAGGTAATGTGAAAAGCTATTATACACTCAACTTTTACTTAATTTATATGCACGGGAACCTCACACTATTGAAATTGAGTAAAAATAAGACATGTTTTGGCGGTTCATTTCTATCGAGGCAATTTTGGTTTTGTATGGTTTTGTTCAGACGATTCAATTGCAAATATGATGTAGTTTTGGTATGTTCTTTTTCCTGGCATTCGCTTTAGTTTGTCATAGGTAAATATTCAATCTAAGAACCCCGATTTCGCGGAGCGCCCCCTCTTAATATTCACGGACAACCGGCTACCACAACAGACGCGTGCGGAATGTAAGTCGGAGTGCCAACTCGGAGTCCTAATTTGGACACGCGAAGTACATGCATTTGCGTGATCTACGAGTATGTATATCTATATCTGTGATTTATTGTTTACTTACGTTTAAATTGAGCATTTCTAAAAAAGATTGTACAAATTAAGTGCATCTAAATCTTTTGAGTTGAAAATTCTAATTTGTTCTGTTCTGTTATTCCCACATTCTGAAGAATCTTAAAACATTTTATTAGAGCTGACTAAACAATTTGGTAACAAAATAGGAAATTTTAAGCATGCCTTAGGGCCGGCGCTCACTGAGGGCGTGGCACGGCATGGCACGGCAGGTTGTACTGCGGCATCCCGCGGCGTTCCGTGGCATGCCGTGGCATCCCGTGGCATGCCAGTGCGTCTTCTCCCTCCCTTGCCCCCGCGCACCGACGGGAGGGAGGGAGAAGACGCACTGGCATGCCACGGCATGCCACGGAACGCCGCGGGATGCCGCAGTACAACCTGCCGTGCCATGCCGTGCCACGCCCTCAGTGAGCGCCGGCCCTTAATTGATTTACTTTACTCATTTAAAGATTTTTAGAAGTGTCCTTTACAGGTACATACTTCATCTTTGTCTGACACGGCATTATTAGTATCTCGCTCCTTTTCTCTCTCATGCTATGATGTAACTCTTTTCTTGAAGAATAATAAACCTTGCATCGGGGGAGGTCATACCGCAGCGGTTTCCATCACGCTGGAGTATTTCCTCTTCCCAATGCGGGGTCACTAGCAACGAGGCATACTTACTGTATGTATATGTAAAGGAAAAAAAATGAAAAAATGTGTACTTACATGTAAAATGATTCAAAGTGTAATGTTGCGTATTTTATCTCCCGGCGCGGGGTCACTAGCAATGATACTGTTCTGAAGATATTCGCGTCATACGAAATTCGTGACGAGGGACCATAAAGCTGCGGGTCCCAGTGCGCAGCTGTATGGCTTTTCTTTCAGTGCGGTTTCGGTTTCACCGGGGCGACATGACTCTGAATACTGCACGTCTAGCACAACTTGCTGACAAGTCGCTTCGCGCGCGACTGAGCTACTCCTGTCTCATTCGCACCGTGCAAATTCGAAAGAGGAGGGTAGATCTTTCTCGACTCGCCTCGCGGCGCGGCGTCAGTTGTGCTAGCTCCCCTGTAGGGAAGGTCTCGTAGGTGAAGAAGACGCGATAGAATAATAAAACATTTATTGAGGTAACTGCTTGGAGTATTGTTATTGACGTAGGTATCGACACTAAAACGTTTTTATACTTAATTTCAGCCAGGACCGTGTTCATTGCTCTCTAGAAATTACTGGAAAATTGCCTGAGACGTCTTCAATCCAAATGGTATTGAAGGTATATATAGACCTGGGGCCGTAGACAAGGTTACAATCGACAAGCGCTAAAGGCGGAATCAGACGGTTCACTCGGATGAATGTTCCCTCGGGTGATTGATTCTTTTTTCTTTCACTCAATGTTCACACAAATCAGGTAAAATTACATATAAATGAACATTCACTATTCTAGGCGGAATCAGACGGTTCATTTTTCGTTTATTTTTATGTTTCATTCCGCATCTTTCACCCGAAGTGACACGTCTGATCATGAAGTAAAACAAAAGTGCCGAATGAATTCACTCACACAGGAGTATGGCTTTTCACCCAGCGCGGGGTCAAAAGCAACGAGTCTACGATTGTTAGTGCATCGGATTGTGATTGTAATTATTTATTGCACAGACACCTCAATCTGTATGAAAACCGACCGTGTTACTTTTTTCTACCTACTGTGACGGGCGAATTAGTGATGTGAATTCCCCGTTTTCCGCGCAAAATCGATTCTGCAATAAGGCATTTTCTTAATATTCACGGACAACCGGCTACCACAACAGACGCGTGCGGAATGTAAGTCGGAGTGCCAACTCGGAGTCCTAATTTGGACACGCGAAGTACATGCATTTGCGTGATCTACGAGTATGTATATCTATATCTGTGATTTATTGTTTACTTACGTTTAAATTAAGCATTTCTAAAAAAGATTGTACAAATTAAGTGCATCTAAATCTTTTGAGTTGAAAATTCTAATTTGTTCTGTTCTGTTATTCCCACATTCTGAAGAATCTTAAAACATTTTATTAGAGCTGACTAAACAATTTGGTAACAAAATAGGAAATTGATGAAACTCTTTTCTTGAAGAATAATAAACCTTGCATCGGGGGAGGTCATACCGTAGCGGTTTCCATCACGCTAGGGTATTTCCTCTTCCCAATGCGGGGTCACTAGCAACGAGGCATACTTACTGTATGTATATGTAAAGAAAAAAAATGAAAATATGTGTACATGTAAAATGATTCAAAGTGTAATGTTGCGTATTTTATCTCCCGGCGCGAAGTCACTAGCAATGATACTGTTCTGAAGATATTCGCGTCATACGAAATTCGTGCCGAGGGACACCATAAAGCTGCGGGTCCCAGTGCGCAGCTGTATGGTTTTTCTTTCGGTGCGGTTTCGGTTTCACCGGGGCGACATGACTCTGAATACTGCACGTCTAGCACAACTTGCTGACAAGTCGCTTCGCGCGCGACTGAGCTACTCCTGTCTCATTCGCACCGTGCAAATTCAAAAGAGGAGGGTAGATCTTTCTCGACTCGCCTCGCGGCGCGGCGTCAGTTGTGCTAGCTCCCCTGTAGGGAAGGTCTCGGAGGTGAAGAAGACGCGATATAATAATAAAACATTTATTGAGGTAACTGCTTGGAGTATTGTTATTGACTTAGGTATCGACACTAAAACGTTTTTATACTTAATTTCAGCCAGGACCGTGTTCATTGCTCTCTAGAAATTACTGGAAAATTGCCTGAGACGTCTTCAATCCAAATGGTATTGAAGGTATATGTATACAGCGTGTCTCTGACTTTGGGGCTATAAATGCAAATGTCAATTATGCTCCTTAAACGGAACTACTTTTGCTCTACAACTTTTCAAAAATACGTTCTTTTTATATGTTCATTATTCCATACAAATAAAATAAAATGTTCAATGTACATCATCCATTAGTTAGTTATCATAATTGTCGGTGTCATGGATGTCAAATAATGAGGCCGTGTTTGCAATACATTGATGGTACAGTTAAAGTTCAAACACGAATAAATGATAGAAATAATAGTTATTTTACAAAGTTGCGGAACAAAAGTGGTTTAGTTTCAGGACCGTAATGGACATTTGCATTTAAAGCCCCTAAGTCAGAGACACACTGTAAAGACCTGGGGCCGTAGACAAGGTTACAATCGACAAGCGCTAAAGGCGGAATCAGACGGTTCACTCGGATGAATATTCCCTCGGGTGATTGATTCTTTTTTCTTTCACTCAATGTTCACACAAATCAGGTAAAATGACATATAAATGAACATTCACTATTCTAGGCGGAATCAGACGGTTCATTTTTCGTTTATTTTTATGTTTCATTCCGCATCTTTCACCCGAAGTGACACGTCTGATCATGAAGTAAAACAAAAGTGCCGAATGAATTCACTCACACAGGAGTATGGCTTTTCACCCAGCGCGGGGTCAAAAGCAACGAGTCTACGATTGTTAGTGCATCGGATTGTGATTGTAATTATTTATTGCACAGACACCTCAATCGGTATGAAAACCGACCGTGTTACTTTTTTCTACCTACTGTGACGGGCGAATTAGTGATGTGAATTCCCCGTTTTCCGCGCAAAATCGATTCTGCAATAAGGCATTTTCTTAATATTCACGGACAACCGGCTACCACAACAGACGCGTGCGGAATGTAAGTCGGAGTGCCAACTCGGAGTCCTAATTTGGACACGCGAAGTACATGCATTTGCGTGATCTACGAGTATGTATATCTATATCTGTGATTTATTGTTTACTTACGTTTAAATTGAGCATTTCTAAAAAAGATTGTACAAATTAAGTGCATCTAAATCTTTTGAGTTGAAAATTCTAATTTGTTCTGTTCTGTTATACCCACATTCTGAAGAATCTTAAAACATTTTATTAGAGCTGACTAAACAATTTGGTAACAAAATAGGAAATTTTACGCATGCCTTACTTGATTTACTTTACTCATTTAAAGATTTTTAGAAGTGTCCTTTACAGGTACATACTTCATCCTTGTCTGACACGGCATTATTAGTATCTCGCTCCTTTTCTCTCTCATGCTATGATGTAACTCTTTTCTTGAAGAATAATAAACCTTGCATCGGGGGAGGTCATACCGCAGCGGTTTCCATCACGCTGGAGTATTTCCTCTTCCCAATGCGGGGTCACTAGCAACGAGGCATACTTACTGTATGTATATGTAAAGGAAAAAAAATGAAAATATGTGTACATGTAAAATGATTCAAAGTGTAATGTTGCGTATTTTATCTCCCGGCGCGGGGTCACTAGCAATGATACTGTTCTGAAGATATTCGCGTCATACGAAATTCGTGCCGAGGGACCATAAAGCTGCGGGTCCCAGTGCGCAGCTGTATGGCTTTTCTTTCAGTGCGGTTTCGGTTTCACCGGGGCGACATGACTCTGAATACTGCACGTCTAGCACAACTTGCTGACAAGTCGCTTCGCGTGCGACTGAGCTACTCCTGTCTCATTCGCACCGTGCAAATTCGAAAGAGGAGGGTAGATCTTTCTCGACTCGCCTCGCGGCGCGGCGTCAGTTGTGCTAGCTCCCCTGTAGGGAAGGTCTCGGAGGTGAAGAAGACGCGATAGAATAATAAAACATTTATTGAGGTAACTGCTTGGAGTATTGTTATTGACGTAGGTATCGACACTAAAACGTTTTTATACTTAATTTCAGCCAGGACCGTGTTCATTGCTCTCTAGAAATTACTGGAAAATTGCCTGAGACCTCTTCAATCCAAATGGTATTGAAGGTATATATAGACCTGGGGCCGTAGACAAGGTTACAATCGACAAGCGCTAAAGGCGGAATCAGACGGTTCACTCGGATGAATGTTCCCTCGGGTGATTGATTCTTTTTTCTTTCACTCAATGTTCACACAAATCAGGTAAAATGACATATAAATGAACATTCACTATTCTAGGCGGAATCAGACGGTTCATTTTTCGTTTATTTTTATGTTTCATTCCGCATCTTTCACCCGAAGTGACACGTCTGATCATGAAGTAAAACAAAAGTGCCGAATGAATTCACTCGCACAGGAGTATGGCTTTTCACCCAGCGCGGGGTCAAAAGCAACGAGTCTACGATTGTTAGTGCATCGGATTGTGATTGTAATTATTTATTGCACAGACACCTCAATCTGTATGGAAACCGACCGTGTCACTTTTTTCTACCTACTGTGACGGGCGAATTAGTGATGTGAATTCCCCGTTTTCCGCGCAAAATCGATTCTGCAATAAGGCATTTTCTTAATATTCACGGACCACCGGCTACCACAACAGACGCGTGCGGAATGTAAGTCGGAGTGCCAAGTCAGAGTCCTAATTTGGACACGCGAAGTACATGCATTTGCGTGATCTACGAGTATGTATATCTATATCTGTGATTTATTGTTTACTTACGTTTAAATTGAGCATTTCTAAAAAAGATTGTACAAATTAAGTGCATCTAAATCTTTTGAGTTGAAAATTCTAATTTGTTCTGTTCTGTTATTCCCACATTCTGAAGAATCTTAAAACATTTTATTAGAGCTGACTAAACAATTTGGTAACAAAATAGGAAATTTTAAGCATGCCTTAATTGATTTACTTTACTCATTTAAAGATTTTTAGAAGTGTCCTTTACAGGTACATACTTCATCCTTGTCTGACACGGCATTATTAGTATCTCGCTCCTTTTCTCTCTCATGCTATGATGTAACTCTTTTCTTGAAGAATAATAAACCTTGCATCGGGGTAGGTCATACCCCAGCGGTTTCCATCACGCTAGAGTATTTCCTCTTCCCAATGCGGGGTCACTAGCAACGAGGCATACTTACTGTATGTATATGTAAAGGAAAAAAAATGAAAATATGTGTACACGTAAAATGATTCAAAGTGTAATGTTGCGTATTTTATCTCCCGGCGCGGGGTCACTAGCAATGATACTGTTCTGAAGATATTCGCGTCATACGAAATTCGTGCCGAGGGACACCATAAAGCTGCGGGTCCCAGTGCGCAGCTGTATGGTTTATCTTTCGGTGCGGTTTCGGTTTCACCGGGGCGACATGACTCTGAATACTGCACGTCTAGCACAACTTGCTGACAAGTCGCTTCGCGCGCGACTGAGCTACTCCTGTCTCATTCGCACCGTGCAAATTCGAAAGAGGAGGGTAGATCTTTCTCGACTCGCCTCGCGGCGCGGCGTCAGTTGTGCTAGCTCCCCTGTAGGGAAGGTCTCGGAGGTGAAGAAGACGCGATAGAATAATAAAACATTTATTGAGGTAACTGCTTGGAGTATTGTTATTGACGTAGGTATCGACACTAAAACGTTTTTATACTTAATTTCAGCCAGGACCGTGTTCATTGCTCTCTAGAAATTACTGGAAAATTGCCTGAGACCTCTTCAATCCAAATGGTATTGAAGGTATATATAGACCTGGGGCCGTAGACAAGGTTACAATCGACAAGCGCTAAAGGCGGAATCAGAAGGTTCACTCGGATGAATGTTCCCTCGGGTGATTGATTCTTTTTTCTTTCACTCAATGTTCACACAAATCAGGTAAAATGACATATAAATGAACATTCACTATTCTAGGCGGAATCAGACGGTTCATTTTTCGTTTATTTTTATGTTTCATTCCGCATCTTTCACCCGAAGTGACACGTCTGATCATGAAGTAAAACAAAAGTGCCGAATGAATTCACTCACACAGGAGTATGGCTTTTCACCCAGCGCGGGGTCAAAAGCAACGAGTCTACGATTGTTAGTGCATTGGATTGTGATTGTAATTATTTATTGCACAGACACCTCAATCTGTATGAAAACCGACCGTGTCACTTTTTTCTACCTACTGTGACGGGCGAATTAGTGATGTGAATTCCCCGTTTTCCGCGCAAAATCGATTCTGCAATAAGGCATTTTCTTAATATTCACGGACCACCGGCTACCACAACAGACGCGTGCGGAATGTAAGTCGGAGTGCCAAGTCAGAGTCCTAATTTGGACACGCGAAGTACATGCATTTGCGTGATCTACGAGTATGTATATCTATATCTGTGATTTATTGTTTACTTACGTTTAAATTGAGCATTTCTAAAAAAGATTGTACAAATTAAGTGCATCTAAATCTTTTGAGTTGAAAATTCTAATTTGTTCTGTTCTGTTATTCCCACATTCTGAAGAATCTTAAAACATTTTATTAGAGCTGACTAAACAATTTGGTAACAAAATAGGAAATTTTAAGCATGCCTTAATTGATTTACTTTACTCATTTAAAGATTTTTAGAAGTGTCCTTTACAGGTACATACTTCATCCTTGTCTGACACGGCATTATTAGTATCTCGCTCCTTTTCTCTCTCATGCTATGATGTAACTCTTTTCTTGAAGAATAATAAACCTTGCATCGGGGGAGGTCATACCGCAGCGGTTTCCATCACGCTGTAGTATTTCCTCTTCCCAATGCGGGGTCACTAGCAACGAGGCATACTTACTGTATGTATATGTAAAGGAAAAAAAATGAAAATATGTGTACATGTAAAATGATTCAAAGTGTAATGTTGCGTATTTTATCTCCCGGCGCGGGGTCACTAGCAATGATACTGTTCTGAAGATATTCGCGTCATACGAAATTCGTGCCGAGGGACACAATAAAGCTGCGGGTCCCAGTGCGCAGCTGTATGGTTTATCTTTCGGTGCGGTTTCGGTTTCACCGGGGCGACATGACTCTGAATACTGCACGTCTAGCACAACTTGCTGACAAGTCGCTTCGCGCGCGACTGAGCTACTCCTGTCTCATTCGCACCGTGCAAATTCGAAAGAGGAGGGTAGATCTTTCTCGACTCGCCTCGCGGCGCGGCGTCAGTTGTGCTAGCTCCCCTGTAGGGAAGGTCTCGGAGGTGAAGAAGACGCGATAGAATAATAAAACATTTATTGAGGTAACTGCTTGGAGTATTGTTATTGACGTAGGTATCGACACTAAAACGTTTTTATACTTAATTTCAGCCAGGACCGTGTTCATTGCTCTCTAGAAATTACTGGAAAATTGCCTGAGACCTCTTCAATCCAAATGGTATTGAAGGTATATATAGACCTGGGGCCGTAGACAAGGTTACAATCGACAAGCGCTAAAGGCGGAATCAGACGGTTCACTCGGATGAATGTTCCCTCGGGTGATTGATTCTTTTTTCTTTCACTCAATGTTCACACAAATCAGGTAAAATGACATATAAATGAACATTCACTATTCTAGGCGGAATCAGACGGTTCATTTTTCGTTTATTTTTATGTTTCATTCCGCATCTTTCACCCGAAGTGACACGTCTGATCATGAAGTAAAACAAAAGTGCCGAATGAATTCACTCGCACAGGAGTATGGCTTTTCACCCAGCGCGGGGTCAAAAGCAACGAGTCTACGATTGTTAGTGCATCGGATTGTGATTGTAATTATTTATTGCACAGACACCTCAATCTGTATGGAAACCGACCGTGTCACTTTTTTCTACCTACTGTGACGGGCGAATTAGTGATGTGAATTCCCCGTTTTCCGCGCAAAATCGATTCTGCAATAAGGCATTTTCTTAATATTCACGGACCACCGGCTACCACAACAGACGCGTGCGGAATGTAAGTCGGAGTGCCAAGTCAGAGTCCTAATTTGGACACGCGAAGTACATGCATTTGCGTGATCTACGAGTATGTATATCTATATCTGTGATTTATTGTTTACTTACGTTTAAATTGAGCATTTCTAAAAAAGATTGTACAAATTAAGTGCATCTAAATCTTTTGAGTTGAAAATTCTAATTTGTTCTGTTCTGTTATTCCCACATTCTGAAGAATCTTAAAACATTTTATTAGAGCTGACTAAACAATTTGGTAACAAAATAGGAAATTTTAAGCATGCCTTAATTGATTTACTTTACTCATTTAAAGATTTTTAGAAGTGTCCTTTACAGGTACATACTTCATCCTTGTCTGACACGGCATTATTAGTATCTCGCTCCTTTTCTCACTCATGCTATGATGTAACTCTTTTCTTGAAGAATAATAAACCTTGCATCGGGGGAGGTCATACCGCAGCGGTTTCCATCACGCTAGAGTATTTCCTCTTCCCAATGCGGGGTCACTAGCAACGAGGCATACTTACTGTATGTATATGTAAAGGAAAAAAAATGAAAATATGTGTACATGTAAAATGATTCAAAGTGTAATGTTGCGTATTTTATCTCCCGGCGCGGGGTCACTAGCAATGATACTGTTCTGAAGATATTCGCGTCATACGAAATTCGTGCCGAGGGACACCATAAAGCTGCGGGTCCCAGTGCGCAGCTGTATGGTTTATCTTTCGGTGCGGTTTCGGTTTCACCGGGGCGACATGACTCTGAATACTGCACGTCTAGCACAACTTGCTGACAAGTCGCTTCGCGCGCGACTGAGCTACTCCTGTCTCATTCGCACCGTGCAAATTCGAAAGAGGAGGGTAGATCTTTCTCGACTCGCCTCGCGGCGCGGCGTCAGTTGTGCTAGCTCCCCTGTAGGGAAGGTCTCGGAGGTGAAGAAGACGCGATAGAATAATAAAACATTTATTGAGGTAACTGCTTGGAGTATTGTTATTGACGTAGGTATCGACACTAAAACGTTTTTATACTTAATTTCAGCCAGGACCGTGTTCATTGCTCTCTAGAAATTACTGGAAAATTGCCTGAGACCTCTTCAATCCAAATGGTATTGAAGGTATATATAGACCTGGGGCCGTAGACAAGGTTACAATCGACAAGCGCTAAAGGCGGAATCAGACGGTTCACTCGGATGAATGTTCCCTCGGGTGATTGATTCTTTTTTCTTTCACTCAATGTTCACACAAATCAGGTAAAATGACATATAAATGAACATTCACTATTCTAGGCGGAATCAGACGGTTCATTTTTCGTTTATTTTTATGTTTCATTCCGCATCTTTCACCCGAAGTGACACGTCTGATCATGAAGTAAAACAAAAGTGCCGAATGAATTCACTCACACAGGAGTATGGCTTTTCACCCAGCGCGGGGTCAAAAGCAACGAGTCTACGATTGTTAGTGCATCGGATTGTGATTGTAATTATTTATTGCACAGACACCTCAATCTGTATGAAAACCGACCGTGTCACTTTTTTCTACCTACTGTGACGGGCGAATTAGTGATGTGAATTCCCCGTTTTCCGCGCAAAATCGATTCTGCAATAAGGCATTTTCTTAATATTCACGGACAACCGGCTACCACAACAGACGCGTGCGGAATGTAAGTCGGAGTGCCAACTCGGAGTCCTAATTTGGACACGCGAAGTACATGCATTTGCGTGATCTACGAGTATGTATATCTATATCTGTTATTTATTGTTTATTTACGTTTAAATTGAGCATTTCTAAAAAAGATTGTACAAATTAAGTGCATCCAAATCTTTTGAGTTGAAAATTCTAATTTGTTCTGTTCTGTTATTCCCACATTCTGAAGAATCTTAAAACATTTTATTAGAGCTGACTAAACAATTTGGTAACAAAATAGGAAATTTTAAGCATGCCTTAATTGATTTACTTTACTCATTTAAAGATTTTTAGAAGTGTCCTTTACAGGTACATACTTCATCCTTGTCTGACACGGCATTATTAGTATCTCGCTCCTTTTCTCTCTCATGCTATGATGTAACTCTTTTCTTGAAGAATAATAAACCTTGCATCGGGGGAGGTCATACCGCAGCGGTTTCCATCACGCTGGAGTATTTCCTCTTCCCAATGCGGGGTCACTAGCAACGAGGCATACTTACTGTATGTATATGTAAAGGAAAAAAAATGAAAATATGTGTACTTACATGTAAAATGATTCAAAGTGTAATGTTGCGTATTTTATCTCCCGGCGCGGGGTCACTAGCAATGATACTGTTCTGAAGATATTCGCGTCATACGAAATTCGTGCCGAGGGACACCATAAAGCTGCGGGTCCCAGTGCGCAGCTGTATGGTTTTTCTTTCGGTGCGGTTTCGGTTTCACCGGGGCGACATGACTCTGAATACTGCACGTCTAGCACAACTTGCTGACAAGTCGCTTCGCGCGCGACTGAGCTACTCCTGTCTCATTCGCACCGTGCAAATTCGAAAGAGGAGGGTAGATCTTTCTCGACTCGCGTCGCGGCGCGGCGTCAGTTGTGCTAGCTCCCCTGTAGGGAAGGTCTCGGAGGTGAAGAAGACGCGATAGAATAATAAAACATTTATTGAGGTAACTGCTTGGAGTATTGTTATTGACGTAGGTACTTACACTAAAACGTTTTTATACTTAAGTTCAGCCAGGGCCGTGCGCCCGCTGCAGCCGCTCTCTAGAAATTACTGGAAAATTGCCTGAGACCTCTTCAAACCCAATGGTATTGAAGGTATATATAGACCTGGGGCCGTAGACAAGGTTACAATCGACAAGCGCTAACGCCAATAGAAAACTAGATGAACAGATGTTAACGAAAAGTGTTTCGTCGGCATCTGTCATTCCCATACATTTTATTGGTTATCTATTGGCGTTAGCGTTTGTCGATTGTAACCTTGTCTACGGCCCCTGATGTTGTCACGAAAGACAATTTTTCTTTGCTTCCTGTGTTGTTGTTTGTTCAGTGTTTTTTGTGAATGAAGCAAGAAAGATTTGTCAAGATCGTAGCAAGTGGAAATGCGTCATCTCTGCCTACCCCTCCGGGAAATAGGCGTGATTACATGTACGTATACTGTATGTTCCTTTGTAGACTTTGTCTTAGATTCGTTGGAGTTACGCTTCATCCATAGAGCTTGTGTATGAGTTTCTTTGAATTCAAAAATGTGTATATAAACTTCGAATAGACATTACATATCTACATTGTCTAACCCAAACATAGCATATGCCTATTCAAACACGTCACCCCCACAAGAGGGGCTTTATTTAAGTTTTGACAAGCTTTTATTTAGGGGCATGGCTTAAATTCGAATGAAGAAAAATCCTCTTAGTTGGAATTTAACCCATATTGCTTTGATATGGCTGAAGTATTAGGCCTTCTAAGGTAGTAATGACAAGTCGAGACTCGGGTAATAACTGTCTTTATTCAGAGAAAATGTATGTCTTATATACTAGTGCATTTCCTTGTGTTCCTATGAGTGGTAACTGCTACCAAGGTTAATAGTACAAAGTCCACGGATGTGTCGGTCGGTATGCCGAGGTCGTGGTATTATGTTACAATTTGTTATGATTAAGTACTGATGGAAAATATGTATAAACTTTCCATCAGCTGTGCCGTGTGCCCTCACTACATGGCGGAGTGCCTTGGCTATATATATTTACTAGTACAGCGTCGAGCACTCTGACGTTTACCTTCCACTTCCTTTATAGGAAACCTGATTGATTGATTACAGGGACTCTATCCACATGAAGTCCAGAGGAATTGTGTACAATTTCATAGCAATCAATATGGCTTTAGATCTGGGGACCGATTTTTGACTTTCGAGCGCTCGACTCTCACTCGAAAACTGACAAAAAATATGAAATGCTATTTTGAAATAGCGATAGAAAATTTAAAAACGAGTGGATTGACCACTCGTTTTAAATTCTATTGGTAGAAAGTAAGTGCCTGCCATTTTGACACTACAAACGTATTTACTTTTATTTGATTTTCGAGCGGTCGAAAGTCAGAATACGGTCCCCAGGTCGCTCCACCGAAGACGCAGTCCTAGCACTAACTTCTCTTATAACTTCACACTTAGATGCTGGCGATAATTGTAGGTATAGCTGTCTTTTTCGACCTGCAAAAGGCGTTCGATACGGTGTCCATTCCATTCCTATATTGCTGGCTAGGTTGCAAAACATGGGGATTCGTGGAACGCCTTCAGTTTCAGAGCTACCTTTGTGACCGCGCCCAAAAGGTGCGTGTCTGTAACCACTTTAGCAACGAACAAATTTGCAATTATGGCGTACCGCAGGGAAGCACCCTAGGCCCCTCGTTGTTTCTAGCTTATATAAATGACCTTTGTAAAGCCAGTCTTATAGGTGCCAACCTTTTAATGTTCGCTGATGACACGGCATTGGTGTTTCATGGCAAAACATGGGCAGAAGCCAAATATTTAGTTTTTGAAGTATTGTGTAAAGTAAGTATGAAGTTTTTGAAGACAATCTCTTAAATCTTAACATAAGTAAAACCAAGTATCTCTGCTTCAGTAAAACGTCTGTAAAAGATCCTGGCTCCATCCTTGACTACATCAAAATTCATACATACCCCTGAGGGGCTACCGCGAAACGAAAACGAACTTCGTTGGTGTATCTCTCTCTCTGTCGCTCGAACCAGCAAGTGAGACAAAGACGGAGATATACGAACAAAGTTCGCTTTCGTTTCGCGGTAGGCCCTCTGCAACAGACGAGTGCGTGTCGAAAGCGGCGCAAACGACTGTAACTGCGGTGTGTTATCCAGAGTAGACACGATCAAGTATCTTCGTGTTGTCATAGATGACAGATTACGATGGGAGCCTCATATATCTTTTACAACTAACAGAATCCGCAAATTAATATTTGTTTTTAAAAATCTACGACAGGTGGCAGATTGTGAACTCTTAATTCAGACATACGATGCATTCTGCAAAAGTGTACTGTCTTATTGTATCTGTTCATGGGGTGGCGCCCCTAAAACGTACCTCATTGAACTAGAACGCGCCCAGCGAGCAGTTCTGAAGGTTATGTTCTACCCTCCCATATAGATACCCTACTAAAATTCTTTTTGATCTAGCCGAAGTATTGAGTGTACGTAAACTTTTCATATTTCAAAGTCTTCGAACCATAGTAATTGGTGAAAAAAGACTAGTACTATATCCAGTACCACGCTGCGACAGTGCATGCGCAAAGAGACATTTTAATTTATTTAGCTCCTCACCTATACGATAAAATAATTAAAATGTGTAAAATAAATAAATTAAGTGACTTTCAATTTAAACACAAAATTAACTCCTGGCTGAAGTCGATAACGTATACGGAGTCAGAAGAACTGCTTACTATAATATCTTAATACAAATGCTCATAGTTCTCTCACACACACAGGCAGACACACACAAACACATACATGCATGTTGCATTCTACCTAAGATTAACAATTATAAAAAAAAAACCTGTCTTGTACAAATGAGTGTTGTAACTATTATAAATTATAATGCCTGTATCAAGGAAGGAACCGGCTTTTGAGACACAGGGAAACCTACTTTGAAAGCCGGGGCGTCAACTATTACGTACTTACCTATGTTTTTATAGTTTCAATAAAGAATTTTATTTATTTATTATTAGTCAATAGTCTATAATAGTGTTTATTTCGTAAACATAGGTACATCAATTAGAGATGAATAGTAAGAAATATCGTCCCACTATATTTTGCCTTTCGGCAAACAAAAACATGCTACATACTAACTTAATATTATTGTATAATTAGGAAATATTATGTATTTTTAAGTCTGCATTTTACAATAAAATAAATTATTTTGTTTTATACAATGATTCAATATGTCAACACAATAAATTATTATAACAATTTTAATTATTCCATGTCAATCCCAATTTAATTAAACCCGGTCGGATGGTTTGAAGCTGTTAGCACTTTCGCTGCCTCGCACCTTTATGATATTTATGATTTCGACCAATTATGTATCGAGCCCGTCCACGCTCTTTGAAATATGGTGAATATTAACATATTTTTTTTTGATGTGCTAGTACAAGTAGTTTTTCTTAAAAAACTGCTTAAAAACATCAATTCCAACAAAATTAGGTCTTGTCAGCCCCTTACTAAACAAGCGCGAGTCGGACTCGCGCACGATGGGTTCCGTACCATTATCTATAAAAAAAGTCAAAAAAATCACGTTTGTTGTATGGGAGCCCCTTAAATATTCTGTATCTGTTTTTTTAGTATTTGTTGTTATAGCGGCAACATACATACATCTGTGAAAATTTCAACTGTCTAACTATCACGGTTCATGAGATACAGCCGTGACAGACAGTCAGACGGACGGACAGCGGAATCTTAGTACCTAATAGAGTCCTGTTTTTTACCCTTTGGGTACGGAACCCTAAAAACGACGGCCCTTTATTCTAAGAATGGCACATTTATGCTATTTACGTGGCATACAGTAACGCCTTTATTCCTAAAACTTAAAATGCCTGCTCGGCCATCACAGGACGGCCCGCGAGCTGCGTCGCGGCGAGTTACACTATCCGTTTCTTTCTAATTAGAAAGAGACTGAAGTCGCCGCTCGCGTCGATAAATAAAAATATGTTTTGTCCCTTTCTCACGAGATAAAGACAAACGATAACTGTAAAACGGGGCGACGGCATACCCTTGCAGCCAGCCAGCCAAGAGTATGGCTTTTCTCCCAGAGCGGGGTCACTAGCAACGTCGAGACATACAGGCCCGAATGAAGGGTACACTGAATAAATATGCATAGTAACGTAATGACAAGGGCAATGAATGATATTTCCCTTTCTGTCACACTTATCGAGATTTGTATGCTACCAGCTCGCTCGCACGTGGTATTATTATTGCCATAGCTTGTCCTGAGTATCATAGGTCCATGGCCTAGCAGTTATAGGCCGAGGATGATGATGACTTAATGTTGCGTGACAACGGCACTAACCGCGCTGCCCTCCCGAAACAAGTAAGCTTGTTTTTTTTTGTGATCCTAGGACACGGCTTCTGTTTGTGTAACCTGACCCCGTATCATGGTCGGCCTTATCAGACGATAAGTGACAAGATAGAGCGTCCTGACACCGTTCGATAGAACGAGACTAGGCTCCTATCTTGTCACTTATCGCGTGATAAGGCCGACCATGATACGGGGTCTGCACGTCTATCATGGGACGGCCGCGACATACTCTCGACTTTTCTCGCACTATACCTCTTGTTCTAAGTGTTCTAAAAAGAGAGAGAGACGGATAGTGCGAGAAAAATCGACAGAGCTCGCGCGTCGTCGCGTGATTGCCGTGCTGGTCAGCTTAACAACACTTGACCTGTGTTCCGGAATATAAATTATAAGAGTGCTTTTCATCCTATGCGGGGTGGGGTGACTATCAACAAGACGTAAATGTCGGCCTTGTGCCGGGGCAAGTCATATCTCTGCGGATCGTTGAGCGCGCAGGAATATGACTTTGCTCCCAGTGCGGGGTCACTAGCCACGAGAATTGAAGAGCTTGTCATAAATGATCATGGAATAAGCCGTTGGGGTTGGGAGAGTTGCACCGAACATTCAATAAAATACTAAAGATCTAAAGCAAACACATATTCCAAAATCTAAATAGAAAATACAAAATAACACAAGTAAAATTAGGTGCCCTTAGCAAAAAAATGGGATTCTACATAAAATAAACGAAACATTATTTTATGGACCTTGCGCTGGGAACGTCATACCCGTGCGAGTTCCAGCACGCACGAGTATGGCTTTTCGCCCCAGTGCGGGGTCACTAGCAACGGCGACGAGACTTGAAGAACTTGAGACATGACTATTATAATAGATTTCGCGCCGGGGACGTCATACCCCTGTGGTACTCACACAGGAGTATGGCTTTTCACCCAGCGCGGGGTCAAAAGCAACGAGTCTACGATTGTTAGTGCATCGGATTGTGATTGTAATTATTTATTGCACAGATATAGGTATACACTAGATAACTTAAACACCTCAATCTGTATGAAAACCGACCGTGTCACGTTTTTCTACCTACTGTGACGGGCGAATTAGTGCAATAGTGATGTGAATTCCCCGTTGTCCGCGCAAAATCGATTCTGCAATAAGGCATTTTTTTAATATTCACGGACAACCGGCTACCACAACAGACGCGTGCGGAATGTAAGTCGGAGTGCCAACTCGGAGTCCTAATTTGGACACGCGAAGTACATGCATTTGCGTGATCTACGAGTATGTATATCTATATCTGTGATTTATTTGTCATGATTTTTAAAAAAGTTGGGTACTTTCGATGTAAAAATAGGGTAGTTTAGCTTTTTGTAATGGGCAGACCGGCATTGTGCTCCCTCCCAGCGAGCCATCAATGAAGGTGGGGCAGTTTTTGTAAGAACCCCACAATGCCTGGGGATTCATTCCTTAGTGGAACGTCGATGATTAAACTATGTTTAGTGATAACCGATAAGTACTGAAGTGCAAATTAATATGTACAGTGATTATAACTACAATAAGTATTGAGCGAATAAATGGTGATTAACATCGGAAGTTGGAGTTTTCTTCTTACTTCAGAAGAGGGGATACACCCAAAAAGGAATTAACATTTAAAAGGTACGTGATTTCCATGTTCTACTTATTATTAATGTCTAAACTTGCTAGACATTTTTTAAGCGCCCACGATTATGTGTTTTTCTTAAATATTTTTTTGTTTTTTTCACGCTGGTGTTTTATTATGCACAGACGTTTGGTCAGGGCACTCCCTGATAGCGTTTTCTGTTCTTATATCATACTTGAGTGTTACATAAATACTATATGCCGAATTTCATCAGCCATAATACGGTTGCGAATTTATCAAACATACCTATAGTTTTTATACCATTTTCGATGCACCACGAGTCAATACGATGACTTAGTAAGATCCCAAACTTTTATAATTTCACCATAACAATGCGTATGCAGCTATTAATTTTACTCTCTATTTTACGCGACATTTGTTCATTTGATGTTTACCATTTGATAACCTTCTGATTAACCTTATTACGATAATAAAGGATATGCTATTAATTTTACCGTCTAATTTACACATTTTTTACGTGCGACTTTTGTTCGTTTAGTTATTACCATTTGTTACCCTTCCGGATAACTTTATTACAATAATAGTGTATAAATATGCTATTAATTTTAAACGCATACCTACCAGGACAAGTCAGGTGAATACTACCTACTTACCTACATTTTTAATGACATATTAGTTTTAATTTTGTCGTATGGTTTATGAGGGTTATATTTGTTAAAATTTAGATTATGACGGCGTTTTACAATCAATAACACAGTATAAATAAATGAGCCAGTTGGTAATGATTAGATTGATAGAATGACACAATGATTACATTAATATGCAATGTGTTATTGATTTTATTGCTGTTATGGGCCTTAGATGCCTGAAATAAATGGTTTATTTATTTTGATTTATTTATTATTATGAGAGAATGGGCGCGACATGTATGTTCACTGGATTATTGAGTGGTTGAGGTTTCCGCTGGTTACTTGAGTGAACTGCATGTCAGCGTCGGATTACCTTGATGTAGGTAGATATACATCGAATGGGTGCGATACGTATGTTCACTGGATTATTGAGTGGATGAGGTTTCCGCTGGTTACATGAGTGGACTACGTGTCAGCACTTGATGTATACCTACATTGGATGGGCGCGATACGTATGTTCGCTGGATTATTGAGTGGATGAGGTCTCCGCTGGTTACTTGAGCGAACTGCGTGTCGGCGTCGGATTATTCAGGACCAGGAGTAAACAATGATTTGGTATTAAGATGAGCTAGTGCTTACTAGATTGAGTGGACTCACCCACTGATTTTTGGATGGCCTATGTTTGCCCATTGATTATTTACTGTCTACACGTTTTACTTTATTAATTTATAAAAATAAAAAAAAATGATTGAGTAAGGTAGTACATTTATTTAAACTATAACTATACAACTATAATTATACTTACGGATGATTCTTATCTCACGCTTAACAGTAGGCAATAATTAATGAAAAGTGATTGCTTATTTTTATTGATACAAAATATTCAAAGGATATGTTACTTTCAAGGAAAATTGTGATTGCAGCTTCTGGGTGAGATGGCTGGCGACAGTGATGGCGGTACACCGCCTGATACGCCTCCAAGACGGAAGCGTTCCAAGAAAAGGGTCCGGCGAAGGAGTCCTTCTACTTCGTCGACTTCTTCTGATGATTGCGTACGGCGAAAGCAACGCAAGAGTTCGAGCAGGATGTCAACAAAAGATGTGATGAATCTTTTTGCTGCCTGGAGGGCTGAAAACAGTAAGCCTTCTAGCTTAAGTAATAGCAGCATGAATAATGTAGTTCCTGAATTCAATCCATCGAACAGAGCTCAAACCATTGATTGCTGGCTGCGAAAGGTCAATGAATGTTCTCAAATATACGGCTGGGATGAAAAACAAATCATCCACTTTTCACTCCAAAAACTTGCCGGCTTAGCAAAGAAATGGTTTGAGGCCCTGCCCACAGTAGTTTACAGTTGGGAAGAATGGCAAAGTAAACTTTTAAAAGCGTTTCCTAGCACAGAAAATTATGGGCGGCTCTTAGAGGAAATGTTGCAGCGTACGTCTCGTAACGAAGAGAGTTTGCGAGAATATTTCTACGCCAAGTTGAATTTACTTACTCGTTGTGAGATCCATGGGAAGAAGGCAGTTGATTGCATTGTTTACGGTATCACGGATAAATCAATTCGGAACGGAGCTCAGGCACTGAACTGTTCTGAGCCCGAAGACTTGCTCAGTTATTTAAGTTCTCAAAAACCACAATCTTTTGTTGCCCAACAATCAACAAGTAGAAATCGTGATCGCGCCGTTCCAAAGGATAACACAACGAGTAGTGCTAACTCTGGTTTGCTGTCGGGTACAATTACATGCTACAACTGCCGCTCTAAAGGCCACCCCTTTTACAAATGTACAAAACCGATTGTAAAATGTAAGCATTGTAACAGGATAGGACATGACAATGATAGTTGTAAATTGACCCCTATTAACACTAATACAATGCGAACAGATACCAGCACTGAGAAAAGGACGTTAAAAATCGATGTTACCTCTAAATCTAACGACAAGTTTTATAAGACTGTTTACATTAATAACCGCAGCTTTGTAGGTTACGTAGATTTTGGTAGCGAATGCACCCTATTGCGTAGAAGTGACGCGGAAGTACTGGAGTTGACAAAAAGTTTTGATGCTATACCGGTAGTTAGAGGATTCGGTCAGTCTACTGTCATTCCTTTATACAAGTCGCGGATTAACATAAAGATTGACGAGGTTGAAGCATTGATCGAGGTGCTAGTCATGGATGACGAGTTTATGCAAACGGCTTTCATTGTAGGTCAGAATTTCACTGAACTTCAGTTTGTTACTGTCCTCAAGAATAACGAGAAGTTAATATTTTACAGAAGTCCAAGTGATGGTCTCTTTCAAGGCGGTGACAGTGGGTTGAAGTTATATGTAACTAACCCCATTTAGGTTTCCAAAACATCCTCCATATCGATTCATGTAGAGTCTAACTTTACCGGTGATATCTTTATAGAAGGCTATACTACGTTAGAACCCGGGAGAGAATACTGCTTGTTGCAAGGTGCCTACCATCTTAACAATGGAAAGGGGAAAGTAATTGTCAGTAATCTTTCCCACAAGACTTTACAGTTCGAACGAAATATCGTTATTGCCAGGTCCATTCCTTTTGTTGAACGAGAAGCCTGCCAAGTAAACAAGATTACGACTGATATATCTCAGTTAGAACCTCTCAATAAGTCTGACATTAACGTAGGCCCAGGACTTGATTCGAAACAGACTGACAGACTGTATTCCTTACTACAAAACTATCGCGATTGCTTTGCTACGCGCTTGAGTGAGATCGGCTGTGCAACTGATATCGAAATGAATATAGAATTGACAGATAATAAACCAATAGTATACCGGCCGTACCGCCTGTCTCACTCTGAACGGGAGCAAGTAAGAGAAACAATAAATGAGCTTTTGCAGAACGATGTTATTCAAGAGTCTAATTCTAACTATGCGAGCCCCATCTTGATGGTGAGAAAAAAGTCTGGTGAGCAAAGACTGTGCGTTGATTTTAGGGCGCTGAATAACAAAACCATTAAAGATCGCTTCCCACTACCTATTATCGAGGACCAGATATCAAACCTTAGTGGTAATGGCCTCTTCACGACACTTGACTTAGCATCCGGCTATTATCAAGTTCCGATGGCCGAAAGTAGTCGACATCTCACTGGATTTGTTACACCAGACGGCCATTACCAGTTTAAACGGATGCCCTTTGGTCTGGCCAATGCACCCGCTGTTTTCCAAAGAATGATAAATAAGATTCTGGGAAACAGACGGTTTGAATATGCCTTAGCTTACCTTGATGATGTCCTTATTCCATCTAGAGATGTCGAGGAAATGTTTCAGCGCTTAGAGGAAATACTAATACTTTTTAGGCAAAACGGTTTGACATTGAAGCTTTCCAAATGTCGTTTCTTCGATACCCGAGTACATTATCTAGGTTATGATATAACTTCCGATGGTATCCAACCCGGAGAAGCTAAAGTACTGGCAGTAAAGGAATTTCCTACTCCCTGTAGCGTGCATGAGGTTCGCCAGTTTCTCGGCCTAACCGGATATTTTCGCAAATTCATTAGAGGTTACGGTGAGATAGCCCGACCTTTAACCACCCTGCTAAGGAAAGACTCTACATGGCAATGGTTAGAAACACAGCAGCGAGCTTTCTGCACGCTAAAGGAAATTCTCGTTAGTCGCCCAGTGCTTGCACTATACGATCCCAAACTAGAGACTGAGCTACACACGGACGCCAGTTCTCTGGGCGTAGGAGGCATTTTGATGCAGTGGCAGAAAGATACTCGTGTCCTGAAGCCTGTCGCATATTTTAGTCGCCAGACCACTCAGGAAGAGCGACATCTGCACTCCTACGAACTGGAGACACTGGCCGTCGTATGTTCGCTCAAGAAATTTAGGATTTATTTATGGGGTATAAACTTTAAGATTTATACTGATTGCGCTGCACTTAGGACGACCCTAACAAAAAGGGACCTCATTCCGCGGATAGCAAGGTGGTGGCTGCAGATTAGCGAATATGATTTTGAAATAGAATATCGCCCAGGAGTTCAAATGTCACATGTAGACGCTCTGAGCCGCAACACTAAGCTTCCCCCGGAAGCTGAGGACAACCCTTCCGTCAATATATACAACATAACCCAAGAAAATTGGTTGTTGTCGTTGCAAATAGCTGATCCCGATGTCTCTCGCATAGTTAGCATTCTCAAACCCGAGAATGACCCAGAATGTAAGGATGTTCGCAGAAACTATGTGATCAAGAATAATGCTGTTTACAGAAAGGTTGATGAACAGCTATTACTGGTCGTTCCACGCAGTGCCAGGTGGCAAATATGCCGTGCTAACCACGACGATATTGGCCACTTGGGCTACGCTAAGACCCTTGACAAAATAAAGGCTCAATATTGGTTCCCAAAATTACGAAGGTTTGTCAAGAAGTACGTTGCTGCATGTATCGAATGTGCTTATCACAAGGATTCTGCTTCAAGGCAAAAGTCCGGACACTTGCATCCAATTGAAAAGGTTCCAGTGCCCTTTCATACGATCCACGTAGACCACGTTGGGCCATTTGTGAAAAGTAAGAATGGGAACACCCACATACTCACGGTCGTCGATGCTTTTACCAAATACGTCTTTGTTAGACCGGTAAAGGATGTCAAGACGAAAACTACAATTAAGATCTTAGACAGTATCTTCCATGACTTTCATTCCCCGACTAGGCTTATTTCTGACCGTGGCTGCTCATTTACCTCAGCCGCATTCAAATCATACTGCGATGATCTTGGTATTAAGCATGTTTTGAACGCAGTAGCTTGTCCAAGAGCTAACGGACAGGCTGAAAGGTTTAATCAGACGATTCTCAATTCATTAGCTACACAGAACTCTTTTGGCAATGAACGTGACTGGGACAAGTGTTTGGGAAAGGTCCAGTGGGGCATTAACAATACGGTCAATGCTTCTACACAAAAAACTGCATCAGAAGCATTGTTCGGGTTGAAAATGCGTGACAGTTTATCAAATAAACTTAATATCCCTAATGACGCGACTTCCTCCGATTTGAATGAGATTAGACAAGGTATACGTAAAAACATTGAGAGAGAACAGACAAAAATGAAACTCCGGCATGATAGGGATAGGGCACCTGCGACTAAATACAATGTAGGTGATCTAGTTAAGATTTCGAGAAATAATTTCGATAATAGCGGGAAAAGTAAGAAACTGATGTCGAAATTTGTAGGTCCATACAAAATAACGGAAGTCCTAGGCAACGATAGGTATAGAATAACAGATGTCCCAGGCTTCACCAAGAGGGGAAAACTGTATACGACCGTAATAGCAGCAGATAGGTTAAGACCGTGGATACACATCAAAACTCTCGAGTTATATGAAAGCGAAGCAAGCCATAGTGACGCTAGTAACAATACTGACAATAGTGAATAGTTTACAAAGAGTCTACACACAAACACAGACACACAATGATACTTAAGTTGTTCTATCTAATATCAGTATAATCCTGTCAATAATAATGAATAGATTGTGATGTTCACATACAAAAAAAAAAAAAAAAAAGCGATTGCAAAACTATAATTTGTATAGCACTATTCGCTTTACCGAATCTCATGATGTTTGTTACTTACTTATTTTCGTGCGCCTGGAGTCAGCACGGTGTCGGATGGCCGAATGTCATGATTTTTAAAAAAGTTGGGTACTTTCGATGTAAAAATAGGGTAGTTTAGCTTTTTGTAATGGGCAGACCGGCATTGTGCTCCCTCCCAGCGAGCCATCAATGAAGGTGGGGCAGTTTTTGTAAGAACCCCACAATGCCTGGGGATTCATTCCTTAGTGGAACGTCGATGATTAAACTATGTTTAGTGATAACCGATAAGTACTGAAGTGCAAATTAATATGTACAGTGATTATAACTACAATAAGTATTGAGCGAATAAATGGTGATTAACATCGGAAGTTGGAGTTTTCTTCTTATATTGTTTAAATTGAGCATTTCTAAAAAAGATTGTACAAATTAAGTGCATCTAAATCTTTTGAGTTGAAAATTCTAATTTGTTCTGTTCTGTTATTCCCACATTCTGAAGAATCTTAAAACATTTTATTAGAGCTGACTAAACAATTTGGTAACAAAATAGGAAATTGATGTAACTCTTTTCTTGAAGAATAATAAACCTTGCATCGGGGGAGGTCATACCGCAGCGGTTTCCATCACGCTAGGGTATTTCCTCTCCCCAATGCGGGGTCACTAGCAACGAGGCATACTTACTGTATGTATATGTAAAGGAAAAAAAATTAAAATATGTGTACATGTAAAATGATTCAAAGTGTAATGTTGCGTATTTTATCTCCCGGCGCGGGGTCACTAGCAATGATACTGTTCTGAAGATATTCGCGTCATACGAAATTCGTGCCGAGGGACACCATAAAGCTGCGGGTCCCAGTGCGCAGCTGTATGGCTTTTCTTTCAGTGCCGTTTCGGTTTCACCGGGGCGACATGACTCTGAATACTGCACGTCTAGCACAACTTGCTGACAAGTCGCTTCGCGCGCGACTGAGCTACTCCTGTCTCATTCGCACCGTGCAAATTCGAAAGAGGAGGGTAGATCTTTCTCGACTCGCCTCGCGGCGCGGCGTCAGTTGTGCTAGCTCCCCTGTAGGGAAGGTCTCGGAGGTGAAGAAGACGCGATAGAATAATAAAACATTTATTGAGGTAACTGCTTGGAGTATTGTTATTGACGTAGGTATCGACACTAAAACGTTTTTATACTTAATTTCAGCCAGGACCGTGTTCATTGCTCTCTAGAAATTACTGGAAAATTGCCTGAGACCTCTTCAATCCAAATAGTATTGAAGGTATATATAGACCTGGGGCCGTAGACAAGGTTACAATCGACAAGCGCTAAAGGCGGAATCAGACGGTTCACTCGGATGAATGTTCCCTCGAGTGATTGATTTTTTTTTCTTTCACTCAATGTTCACACAAATCAGGTAAAATGACATATAAATGAACATTCACTATTCTAGGCGGAATCAGACGGTTCATTTTTCGTTTATTTTTATGTTTCATTCCGCATCTTTCACCCGAAGTGACACGTCTGGTCATGAAGTAAAACAAAAGTGCCGAATGAATTCACTCACACAGGAGTATGGCTTTTCACCCAGCGCGGGGTCAAAAGCAACGAGTCTACGATTGTTAGTGCATCGGATTGTGATTGTAATTATTTATTGCACAGACACCTCAATCTGTATGAAAACCGACCGTGTTACTTTTTTCTACCTACTGTGACGGGCGAATTAGTGATGTGAATTCCCCGTTTTCCGCGCAAAATCGATTCTGCAATAAGGCATTTTCTTAATATTCACGGACAACCGGCTACCACAACAGACGCGTGCGGAATGTAAGTCGGAGTGCCAACTCGGAGTCCTAATTTGGACACGCGAAGTACATGCATTTGCGTGATCTACGAGTATGTATATCTATATCTGTGATTTATTGTTTACTTACGTTTAAATTGAGCATTTCTAAAAAAGATTATACAAATTAAGTGCATCTAAATCTTTTGAGTTGAAAATTCTAATTTGTTCTGTTCTGTTATTCCCACATTCTGAAGAATCTTAAAACATTTTATTAGAGCTGACTAAACAATTTGGTAACAAAATAGGAAATTTTAAGCATGCCTTAATTGATTTACTTTACTCATTTAAAGATTTTTAGAAGTGTCCTTTACAGGTACATACTTCATCCTTGTCTGACACGGCATTATTAGTATCTCGCTCCTTTTCTCTCTCATGCTATGATGTAACTCTTTTCTTGAAGAATAATAAACCTTGCATCGGGGGAGGTCATACCGCAGCGGTTTCCATCACGCTGGAGTAGTTCCTCTTCCCAATATGCGGGGTCACTAGCAACGAGGCATACTTACTGTATGTATATGTAAAGGAAAAAAAAATGAAAATATGTGTACATGTAAAATGATTCAAAGTGTAATGTTGCGTATTTTATCTCCCGGCGCGGGGTCACTAGCAATGATACTGTTCTGAAGATATTCGCGTCATACGAAATTCGTGCCGAGGGACACCATAAAGCTGCGGGTCCCAGTGCGCAGCTGTATGGTTTATCTTTCGGTGCGGTTTCGGTTTCACCGGGGCGACATGACTCTGAATACTGCACGTCTAGCACAACTTGCTGACAAGTCGCTTCGCGCGCGACTGAGCTACTCCTGTCTCATTCGCACCGTGCAAATTCGAAAGAGGAGGGTAGATCTTTCTCGACTCGCCTCGCGGCGCGGCGTCAGTTGTGCTAGCTCCCCTGTAGGGAAGGTCTCGGAGGTGAAGAAGACGCGATAGAATAATAAAACATTTATTGAGGTAACAATAACTCCGCTCCAAGCAGTTGCTTGGAGTATTGTTATTGACGTAGGTATCGAAACTAAAACGTTTTTATACTTAATTTCAGCCAGGACCGTGTTCATTGCTCTCTAGAAATTACTGGAAAATTGCCTGAGACCTCTTCAATCCAAATGGTATTGAAGGTATATATAGACCTGGGGCCGTATACAAGGTTAAAATCGACAAGCGCTAACGCCAATAGAAAACTAGATGAACAGATGTTAACGAAAAGTGTTTCGTCGGCATCTGTCATTCCCATACATTTTATTAGTTATCTATTGGCGTTAGCGTTTGTCGATTGTAACCTTGTCTACGGCCCCTGATGTTGTCACGAAAGACAATTTTTCTTTGCTTCCTGTGTTGTTGTTTGTTCAGTGTGTTTTTTGTGAATGAAGCAAGAAAGATTTGTCAAGATCGTAGCAAGTGGAATTCCGTCATCTCTGCCTACCCCTCCGGGAAATAGGCGTGATTACATGTATGTATACTGTATGTTCCTTTGTAGACTTTGTCTTAGATTCGTTGGAGTTACGCTTCATCCATAGAGCTTGTGTATGAGTTTCTTTGAATTCAAAAATGTGTATATAAACTTATTCAAATAGACATTACATATCTACATTGTCTAACCCAAACATAGCATATGCCTATTCAAACACGTCACCCCCACAAGAGGGGCTTTATTTAAGTTTTGACAAGCTTTTATTTAGGGGCATGGCTTAAATTCGAATGAAGAAAAATCCTCTTAGTTGGAGTTTAACCCATATTGCTTTGACATAGAGTGCCTTGGCTATATATATTTACTAGTACAGCGTCGAGCACTCTGACGTTTACCTTCCACTTCCTTTATAGGAAACCTGATTGATTGATTACAGGGACTCTATCCACATGAAGTCCAAAGGAATTGTGTACAATTTCATAGCAATCAATATGGCTTTAGATCTGGGGACCGATTTATGACTTTCGAGCGCTCGACTCTCACTCGAAAACTGACAAAAAATATGAAATGCTAGGTATTTTGAAATAGCGATAGAAAATTTAAAAACGAGTGGATTGACCACTCGTATTAAATTCTATTGGTAGAAAGTAAGTGCCTGCCATTTTGACACTACAAACGTATTTACTTTTATTTGATTTTCGAGCGGTCGAAAGTCAGAATACGGTCCCCAGGTCGCTCCACCGAAGACGCAGTCCTAGCACTAACTTCTCTTATAACTTCACACTTAGATGCTGGCGATAATTGTAGGTATAGCTGTCTTTTTCGACCTGCAAAAGGCGTTCGATACGGTGTCCATTCCATTCCTATATTGCTGGCTAGGTTGCAAAACATGGGGATTCGTGGAACGCCTTCAGTTTCAGAGCTACCTTAGTGACCGCGCCCAAAAGGTGCGTGTCTGTAACCACTTTAGCAACGAACAAATTTGCAATTATGGCGTACCGCAGGGAAGCACCCTAGGCCCCTCGTTGTTTCTAGCTTATATAAATGACCTTTGTAAAGCCAGTCTTATAGGTGCCAACCTTTTAATGTTCGCTGATGACACGGCATTGGTGTTTCATGGCAAAACATGGGCAGAAGCCAAATATTTAGTTTTTGAAGTATTGTGTAAAGTAAGTATGAAGTTTTTGAAGACAATCTCTTAAATCTTAACATAAGTAAAACCAAGTATCTCTGCTTCAGTAAAACGTCTGTAAAAGATCCTGGCTCCATCGCCTTGACTACATCAAAATTCATACATACCCCTGAGGGGCTACCGCGAAACGAAAACGAACTTCGTTGGTGTATCTCTCTCTCTGTCGCTCGAACCAGCAAGTGAGACAAAGACGGAGATATACGAACAAAGTTCGCTTTCGTTTCGCGGTAGGCCCTCTGCAACAGACGAGTGCGTGTCGAAAGCGGCGCAAACGACTGTAACTGCGGTGTGTTATCCAGAGTAGACACGATCAAGTATCTTCGTGTTGTCATAGATGACAGATTACGATGGGAGCCTCATATATCTTTTACAACTAACAGAATCCGCAAATTAATATTTGTTTTTAAAAATCTACGACAGGTGGCAGATTGTGAACTCTTAATTCAGACATACGATGCATTCTGCAAAAGTGTACTGTCTTATTGTATCTGTTCATGGGGTGGCGCCCCTAAAACGTACCTCATTGAACTAGAACGCGCCCAGCGAGCAGTTCTGAAGGTTATGTTCTACCCTCCCATATAGATACCCTACTAAAATTCTTTTTGATCTAGCCGAAGTATTGAGTGTACGTAAACTTTTCATATTTCAAAGTCTTCGAAGATACCATAAGTTAATAGCTCCTACCATAGTAATTGGTGAAAAAAGACTAGTACTATATCCAGTACCACGCTGCGACAGTGCATGCGCAAAGAGACATTTTAATTTATTTAGCTCCTCACCTATACGATAAAATAATTAAAATGTGTAAAATAAATAAATTAAGTGACTTTCAATTTAAACACAAAATTAACTCCTGGCTGAAGTCGATAACTTATACGGAGTCAGAAGAACTGCTTACTACAAATGCTCATAGTTCTCTCACACACACAGGCAGACACACACAAACACATACATGCATGTTGCATTCTACCTAAGATTAACAATTATAAAAAAAAAAAACCTGTCTTGTACAAATGAGTGTTGTAACTATTATAAATTATAATGCCTGTATCAAGGAAGGAACCGGCTTTTGAGACACAGGGAAACCTACTTTGAAAGCCGGGGCGTCAACTATTATGTACTTACCTATGTTTTTATAGTTTCAATAAAGAATTTTATTTATTTATTATTAGTCAATAGTCTATAATAGTGTTTATTTCGTAAACATAGGTACATCAATTAGAGATGAAATAGTAAGAAATATCGTCCCACTATGTTTTGCCTTTCGGCAAACAAAAACATGCTACATAATAATAAAGTAAATAAAAAAAAGGCTTTTTATTTCTCACAAATTACTAAATTACATTTCTTTTTCTTATTTTATCTTAAGTATTATTTCAATATTTTTTTTTTACATGCAGTGATAATTTGATTTAGGTACATAAAATACATTACTTAATATCTCATTATTTCTAATATTTTCAACATTCAACATTCAATGCAATAATAATTTAATCTATGTATGTATGTCCTATTGTCCTAAATTTAGTAAAAAATATTCTTAATTAATTAAATACATTGTTTTGAATTACTTAATTTTTAATTTCAGTCAAGTTTCTGTGAGAACCCCTCCTGTGAAGGTAAAGGCCTCCTCCAGTGATGACCATTTCTCTCTATGTTTTGCAGTTTTTATCCAGTCTTTTCCTCCTATTTGGGTGATGTCGTCGGCCCATCTTGTTACAGGTCTGCCTCGCTTTCTAGTCCCTGCAGGTCCCGGCCATGAAGTTATCCGTGCTGTCCAGCGATCGTCGGTCAATCGGGCTACGTGGCCTGCCCATCGCCATTTTAACTTTTGAGCATAAGATAATGCATCGGTGACATTTGTTTTCTTGCGTATGGTGGTGTGCCGTATTTTATGATTTTTTCTTATTTTCAAAATGCTTCTCTCCATACCTACTTCTTTGGCAAGTTGTTATTTTGTTTCTCAACCGTTTAGTGAATTTCCAGGTTTGGCAGGCGTATGTTAGAGATGGTAAGAGGCATGAATCCATAACTTTTTTCTTTAGGTGTAGTGGTAGTTTGCCTTTCATAACTTCTTTTTGAGCCCAGTACTTTTTCCATACACCAGCTATTCTTCTGTCTATTTCGAGGTCATTACTTTGTTTTTCAAAAGAGATTTGCTTCCCTAAGTAAATGTAGCTTTCAACGTATTCCATAGGCATGTTATTTAGAGTGATCACATTTTGTATACTATTTGTCATTATTTTTGATTTGCTTAGGTTTATTTCTAAACCTACCTTTGAGCTTTCTTTTTGGAGGGACTCTATCATGGTACCTAGTTGAATACTATTTTCTGATAGTAGTACTATATCGTCAGCAAATCTCAAATGGCTGATGCGTTTGTTATTTATGTTTAATCCGACTTTTTCCCAGTTTAATTTACTTATAATATATTCCAGTACAGCAATAAATATTCGCGGAGACAGTGGGTCGCCTTGTCTTACTCCACGTTTAATCGGTATAGGCGGCCCTGTTGCCTCTAGCTTCACTCTACTGATGATGTTCTGATATAGGTGCTTTAGAATATCTATGTATTTTTTACCAACATTTTGCGACTTTAAAGCTTCCCATACCGAGGAATGGGTAATAGTGTCGAAAGCTTTCTGATAATCGATGAACACCATATATAGAGGGCGCTGAAACTCTTGATATTTCTCTATGAGCAGTTCTAGCGAGTGAATATGGTCGACTGTGCTGAAACCTCTTCTGAAACCCGCCTGCTCGACAGGTTGGTGTTTTTCTAAAGTTTTGCCAATTCTCTGTTCTAAAATAGATGCAAATAATTAGTATAAAGAGGGCAAGAGGCTGATCGGCCGGTAGTTACTAATCGGCCGGTAGTTACTAATCGGCCGGTAGTTACTAATCGGCCGGTAGTTACTAATCGGCCGGTAGTTACTTATATCTTTCGAATCTCCTTTTTTAAATAGTAAAATTATCTCGGATTCAGACCATTCTTTTGGTGTGTATGAGCTTTCTAGTATCATGTTGAATAAATGCGCTAAGGGAGCTACAAGCTGCGGGCAACCTATTTTTATATGTTCATTTGTGATTCCATCTGGTCCCGGGCTTTTTTCTAGTTTGAGCTTTTTTATCGCAATTATTATTTCTAGTTCTTCAATGGGGGGTATATTTTCATCTGAGCATGGTCGTTCCGCTTCAAATTGAACATACGTTGGTTCATGATCAGGTGCACTGTATAGATTTTTGTAGAATGACGTAGCTATGTGTAGTATTTCTTTTCTTACATTTGATGTTGAGCTAGATGTTTGAAGTCCTTCTATCCACGTTTTGTGTATTCTCAACTCTTTATGAGCTTTTTTCAGGCTTCCTGTGGCATGCAAGTGCCTTTCAAATGTCCTTGTGCGATGATTTGTATAGTCGTGGCGTATGCATTTGTTTACTAATTTGTAGAGGGCGCGTAACTCGTTCTTCATTGTGCGTGTTTTGGGTTTCAATTTTTGCAGCTGGCCTCTTCGTTGAATTAAGCTTCTTGTATGAGCAGATATAATGTCGTTTTTCTCATTTTGTGCTTTAGGAGTGGATGCTGCCTTGAGACTTGATTCTATTGCGTTAATTATTTTATTGTGATATCCTTGAACGCTTTATTTTTCGCGCCAGGTCATAAGGTCTTTTTCAAGCAGTTTCAGGGATGCTACATATTTTGATATTTCTTCCTCGTTTTTCAGTGAGCTTTTGGAATTAGTTTTGTAGTTTGTTCGGCTCTTCTTGACGCTTTGGAGGCTGAAGGTTGCACGTACTAGCCTATGGTCTGAAGGGAAGTTCGCATTGATGGTTTGTACATTATAAACTCTACTTTGAAGATTTGACAAAATGTAGTCCAGTTCGTTTTTAGTGGCGCCATCTGGTGATCGCCAAGTCCATCTCTGGTTTGGTCCCTTCTTGAAGAATGTGTTCACGATAGAGAGTTTATTTTCGTATGCAAACTCGATCAGTCGTTCGCCATATCCGTAGCCTTTCAGTGTAGGACTTTCCTCCGGTTTCGGTTGGCCGATCTTGGCGTTAAAGTCACCCATGACTATTATATTTTTTCCCGATAAGTTGAGTGCCTTGTCTATCGTGTCATAAAAAAGTTGCATTTCGGAGTCATTTGCGGCTTCGGTGGGGGCATAGACTTGAATTATGCTTAGTTCAAAGTTATTAAATTTTAATTTCAGCAAAGCCACTCGTTCTGAAAGGCCAACGAAACTCTCAATGTTTTTTTTCAGGTGCTTTTTCACCAAGAATCCTACCCCATAGAGCCCCGGAGTCTCGCCGATGTAATAAAAGATGATGTTGTCGTACTCAATTATTGCATTTCCGAATCTTCTTGTCTCTGAGAGACCCAATACTTCAAACTTTATGTTTTTTAGAGCGTCCTGTAGCTCTACAAATCGAGCATGAGATGATAGAGTTCTCACGTTGAACGTTGCTATGTGCAAACGGTTTTCGTTATTTAATACTAATAAGGTACTTAGTGTTGTAGGTGTATCAATCTGGATAGATGTATTTTGTTGAGTTGAACATGCTACATACTAACTTAATATTATTGTATAATTAGGAAATATTATGTATTTTTAAGTCTGCATTTTACAATAAAATAAATTATTTTGTTTTATACAATGATTCAATATGTCAACAAAATAAATTATTATAACAATTTTAATTATTCCATGTCAATCCCAATTTAATTAAACCCGGTCGGATGGTTTGAAGCTGGTGCCGTGGCAGAAGGGTAGATGCTTGCTGTGGGACGCCACTCGTGTTAGCACTTTCGCTGCCTCGCACCTTGGTCGCACCATCGGGCCAGCAGGAGCTGCTGCCGAGGCGGCTGCGCTCAGAAAGCGGGACAAATAGGTAATTATTGAAATAAAAAAAAGTGTGGATTATTTGAGAAATGTGACCCGTTAGCGGTTCAGGTATTAATATGTTGACTTCATATTTTTATTTGCAGACCCATACGTCAAAAAAATAAAGACAGAACCGTTTAAGATGATTTTAAGACCAATCCTTGCAATTATTTTCTATAGAGCCGATTTCGTCCAATTATGTATCGAGACCGTCCACGCTCTTTGAAATATGGTGAATATTAACATATTTTTTTTGATGTGCTTGTACAAGTAGTTTTTCTTAAAAAACTGCTTAAAAACATCAATTCCAACAAAATTAGGTCTTGTCAGCCCCTTACTAAACAAGCGCGAGTCGGACTCGCGCACGATGGGTTCCGTACCATTATCTATAAAAAAAGTCAAAAAAATCGCTGTTGTCCACGTTAATCCCCTAGCCTGATCCCCCAGGGGAAAAAAACGGTTAGGTTGTTAGTTGAACTGCGACCCTACAGCGCGCGAGCCGAGCGAGCGAAGCGAGCGTGACGCGGTAGCGTCCGGCGAAGCGCCATAACCGAACATTATCATTTTTTCCTAGTTGAATATAAAATAATTGCCGCTTATTCCCCTGGGGGATCAGGCTAGGGGATTAACGTGGATAACGTGAAAAAATCACGTTTGTTGTATGGGAGCCCCTTAAATATTCTGTATCTGTTTTTTTAGTATTTGTTATAGCGGCAACAGACATACATCTGTGAAAATTTCAACTGTCTAACTATCACGGTTCATGAGATACAGCCGTGACAGACAGTCAGACGGACGGAAAGCGGAATCTTAGTACCTAATAGAGTCCTGTTTTTTACCCTTTGGGTACGGAACCCTAAAAACGACGGCCCTTTATTCTAAGAATGGCACATTTATGCTATTTACGTGGCATACAGTAACGCCTTTATTCCTAAAACTTAAAATGCCTGCTCGGCCATCACAGGACGGCCCGCGAGCTGCGTCGCGGCGAGTTACACTATCCGTTTCTTTCTAATTAGAAAGAGACTGAAGTCGCCGCTCGCGTCGATAAATAAAAATATGTTTTGTCCCTTTCTCACGAGATAAAGACAAACGCTAACTGTAACGTCGAGACATACAGGCCCGAATGAAGGATACACTGAATAAATATGCATAGTAACTTTTTTTTAATAGTCATTGCAGAGGCCGGGAAAATGGATTGCCGGCCAAGTAGATAGGGATAGTATGAGTATGTACAGCGCGTTTCTCAAACATGCGATGAAATTTAAAAAGAACCTCCGACTATTTTTTAATGGCTAAACGCCGCGACGGCGTTTCCCGACTTGATATTAAAACAAAAAGTCGTTTTACAATTTTGTATGAAATTCCAGTACGGATCCCTCGTCCCGCCGCGCGCGCGCCCTAAACGTGATACTTTGAACCCTATTTTAAAGAACAACGTAAAAATTTTTTTTTATTTTTTTTTTATGATATAGGAGGCAAACGAGCAGACGGATCACCTGATGGTAAGCGATTACCGCCGCCCATGGACACTTGCAACACCAGAGGTGTTGTGAGTGCGTTGCCGGCCTTTAAGATGGGAGTACGCTCTTTTCTTGAAGGTTGGAAGGTCGTATCGGTCCGGAAATACCGCAGGCGACAATCCATTCCACAGTTTAGCTGTGCGAGGCAGGAAGTTTCTGGAGAAGCGCACAGTTGAGGACTGCCAACCATCTAAGTGGTGAGGATGGTAATGTTGTCGCGTTGGACGATGGCGAAAAGAAGCGGCAGGGATTAATCCGAACAATTCCTCGGAGCACTCCCCGTTATACATGCGATAGAAAATGCAGAGAGAGGCCACATCTCTACGCAGCGCCAAGGGGTCAAGCCGATCCGAAATATGCTCGCTGTCGACAATTCGAGTTGCTCGTCGTTGGATGCGATCCAGAGGGAGAAGCTGGTATTGGGGTGCCCCTGCCCATAGATGAGAACAGTATTCCATGTGTGGGCGGACCTGATTGCATGTTTGAGAAAATTATATTACATGGCATCTCATGTAAAAAGAAAGTAACTAGACACGTTCTTTCCGTACTCTTCAAATATAGGTACATACTTATATACTGGTTGGTCCAACGACGTCAATATATTTTTTTTGATTCCTCCCACCAAAATCACATCAGTTTTTTTTAAAGAAACGAAACCTACCCTCTGGTGTGGAAAAAGTACAGAGTTTTGAACTTTCCTCGTCCAAGCGCAGCATCCAAAACCCATTTTTGGCGTCACATTTCGAAAAGAATTTAGCCCCCGCGAGATTACTCGCTAATTCATCTAAAGTAGGAAGCAAAAAATGGCTGCGCTTCACTGCCTTATTTAAATGCTTGGGATCCAAACATACACGTAGTTTGTTATCCGATTTTTCCACCACCACAATGTTTGAAACCCAATCCGTAGGACCGTCCTCCCTAACTATCACCCCCAAATTAACCATATTGTCAAGCTCTTCCTTTAATCGAGGACGCAGTTTCAAGGGTATTTTCCGTGAGCAAGCGACCACCGGCGATATTGACTTATCTATTTCTATTTTACACACCGTGGGCAAACAACCTATACCGCTAAATATGGATTCATCAATTTCCAGTTTATTAATTTTCAAACCAACATTGTTAGCTTTATTTGTTCGCGCAACAAGCTTCAAATTTATACAGGCTCTCAAACCTAATAAGTTATTACACTTTACTTGCAAAACATACACTTTTTGTAATGTTGTTATGTTATTACATATCAATGAGGCATTAAAATAACCAACAACAGGTAATTGTTGTTTGCTGATTTCTCGTAAAACTGTGTTACACTTCAATAGATTTTTTGTATTAAAACCGGCTTTAACAAAAGAATTCAATGACATCACCGTAGCATCGGCCCCACTGTCCAATTTAAAATCTATGTCTACGCCATTCACACTAATCGTCTCCGTCCACGAATCGACACACTCGGAGGCCTCAATACTAATATTGTATAAAATCAGCTCACCACAGTCCCCGTCCACATCACCGTCATCATCACCACCGTCGTCCCCGAGGAGTTCGCGGGCTTGCGGCTGCTGGGGCCGTACCCGGCAGCATTTCGCGAAATGCCCAATCCGATCGCACCGATAACACGCAACTCCCGATGCCGGGCATCGATCACTCGCACTATGTCTTAAATCACACCTGCCGCACCCATTATTTGAGTAATATTGCCGTGTCGTATGTTGCGGAGGCGCGCGCCGAGCCGGCCCGCCGCGGCCGCCCCGGCCGCCACGCCAGCGGCCCCGCTGCGCGGGCGCACCCGCCGGCCGCGCGCCGTCGCGCCACAAACGTTCCACAGCGCCGGGCTGTGCGCTGCAGCCAACCGCTTGCTGACCCGCTCGCTCTGACGCTCTACACCAAGCTACCGCTTCTTCTAAATTCAACGACGATTTCGCTAATAACTTTTCCCTCATTTGCACGTCTTTTAAACCTCGAATAAGCTGAGTTAATATAAGGCTGTTTTTTAAATTATCAAACCCACAACTTTTACTGGTCACTTTTAAAACTCCTAAAAATTTATCAAAAGTTTGATCATTCTGGTATGTCTCAAAAAATATGTGCCGCTCGTAGTTGATATTTTTCTGTGGTTCGCAATAATCACTAAACTTGTTGCACAACAAGTCATAATTAGATTTTTCTGCCACGGTAACATCCAATTCCTCATAAATTTCCCTTCCATATTTTCCTATAACATGCATGAACAACGCACATTTTTCTCTGCTCGTGACTGACTCCTTGTTTGACGCAATTAAGAAGTATTCAAACGCCATTTTCCATTCTCGCCAGTTCGTGGCCAAATTGCCTTCTTGTTGCAATGGCGCTGGTTGCTGAATCGCCGTATAAACGCCGCCCGCACTCTCAGTTTTTTCACCGCCTTCATTATGTGGCATTTTTAATCTCACTATTACTTAACACACTTTACAACTGTTTTGCACAAATACGCGTTTATAAGCCACACCTGACACCATGTAGTATCGGACAGGGACCGAATTAAACAGCTGATGACGTACGACTGATTTATTAACTCATATCTCCTGATCCAAGTACCCACATTACTGTGTCTACCCACTACAGCCATGCTACCGAAATTTCCTATGAAATCATTAAAAAAATCATAACTTGAAAACTATTTAGGTCAGGGGTATTTTCGGGAACACCTGGGTGCCCGAATCCAAAAAAATATTATTGACGTCGCTGTATGGACCAGCCTGTATAGTATAATAATAAATAAGAATATAATAATATCTACACGTCCCACTGCTACGTACTTTGGTCATAATCATCATCATAATCATTAACCATAATCATTTATTTCGTCATCATAGTGATAGGTATTATAAAGTGGAACTTAATCCTAAAAATACAAATGATATTAAATAATAAGCAAGCAGTTAAAACATATAATAAAATTGCGAAATGTCAAGTGTAACAGCATAATTATTTATGTCTAATAAGATTTAATTAATATTAAGGTAATATTGAACATTATATTATAATAACATTTTTCCACAAGAAATTTAAATTTTATTTAAATTAACTTGGGTTCTTATTTTTTATGTTACCTGATAATTTATTAAATAGCGTTGTGGACCCATTGTTAGAATACTTTTTTTCATTAGGTTAGTTTGACACATTCCAAAATGCACACCAGGGTTTCCTGGGCGAAGGCAGAGTCTTTGTACTGCTTCTTTCCTTTGAAACAGGTCGGGGTTGAAGTTTACAAATATACAGCACTCAAAAATGTAGAGGGATGGTAGAGTTAATATTTAGTTGTAATGATGGAAGTGAGGCTGGCAGCTTTCCGAGGATTTCAATCCGCAGAACTGTACTGTTGGTAAAACGATTATTCTCAATTTATTCTAGTTTAATACAAGTTTATTCTAGGAAATGGGGAATTTCGCGCAAATGGGGAAGTACCTTCGCCTTGCAGAAGTCCACGGCCATAATAACACTACTACTTGCTCTGTAGTAGTGTTGTGTTCCTGGAGGTGAGCAAGGTCGCCAGCCCTCCCGAGGATGCGTTGTGTTGAGAGCGAGGGAATTTGTTCCTTCAGATGTCAACACGGCGAATCCTCAAACATATTCAAGGGTCGGCCACGCCCATGTTACTCCTTTGTAGTTGCATGCGTCTATAGGCTGCGGTGTCCGTTTACCATCAGGCGGGCCGTACGCTTGTTTGCCACCGTCGTTGTATTAAAAAAAATGGAAAGCCAAGTTATGAAAGATTGTTACATAAGTTTCTTAAAATATCACGCCGTTAGCCTGCGAATGTCAAGACGTTTTGTATGGTCGACGAACCACCTTAAGTAATTGTAAATGTTTACCAAAATGTTTAATATTTCGTTGAAGAGAAAAGACAATAGGATAATAATGAAATATTACTTTATTATTTAAATAGAAGTCTCATTACTACGTTCACAAAATTCATCACGACATTACACCTACATAACATTTAATTGCTCATAACATAAACTTTGTTTGTATGCATACTAATATTATAAATGCGAAAGTGTGTATGTCTGTCTTGTCTGTTACCTCTTCAAGCTTAAACCGCTGAACTGATTTAGATGAAATTTTGTATAGAGATAGTTCGAGTCCCGGGGAAGGACATAGCGCAGTTTTAATCCTGGAAATTATCCCCCAAGGGTGTGAAAATTTTATGGAGCTACGATATAAACGAGAGCAGAAGCTAGTTACTAAATAAATGTAGAAAATGTACTATTACTAATGAATATCAGTTATTTTATAATTTATTCATAAGTTAATATTACATGTCAGCATATTCTATCACGATGTTAAGGTTATATCTTCAAAAATCCATAGTAGCTGTAAAATGAGTGCTCAATAAACGTACCCTGTAGTTATTGCTGAAAAGTTAGCTAAAATGGAAGATATTCCTTTTAGTATAAGTTCGCCCTTCTACTTTAAGCAGCAAACGCACAGAGAGCGGCGCGGCGCGGTGCGGTGCGGAGGCGGGTTTGCGGTAAAGCGAATGCGGGGCGGAGGACGTCGCACCAAAATCCCGCCCGGTATTCGCGCGGGATAGCGGCGCGGAGGCGGCGTGTGTGACATATCAAGCGGTAATCGACAGTTGTCAGATTCGGAAAGATCAAAAATGTTATCCTCAGATTCAGATAGCGATGACGAGACGTTCCTAAACAAAAAGAAGACTAAACGGACATCCGGGTCCATGAAATAAATAAAAAAAGAGGAATTTTCATTATAGGTATAGTATAATAAATATACAAGGTGTAATCGTTAAGTGTAGCCAGGCGATTATTCCGTAAATATAAGAGATATTAGAAAATATCAAACTGATATCGAAAGTGCGTTACCCAATGAGTAAAATTGCATTAATAACTTTTTTGAAATAAAAGTATTAATATATAAAATATTAAGTTTAAACTCGGAACTCTCTCCATCATATTGCTGACTTCTTATGAAGATCGTTTTTACACTTATTTTCACATGAGTAAAAACAGTCTTGAAGAATTACACGACATCTTAAAACCAAGGATTGTTGAGCAGGGTACCAAGTTTCACCAGGGAAATAAATTTTACAGTTGTACTCATTGTTAAAATGAATAAAATCTGAACTGAAGTTGTAAAAAAATACAACTTGTTGCACCGCTCTCAGCACGCCTCCGCGCCGCGCCGCGCCGCCACCGCCAGTGCGCGCCGGTACATTGACAACTGCGTAATACAACTTCCCGCCGCAAAACCGCCCCGCGCCGCCTCCGCGCCGCGCACGCCTATCTGTGCACGCGTTTCCACGCCTCCGCGCCGCTACCGCCTCCGCGCCGCCTCCGCCACGCTTTTTTCCCGGCCGGTTTTCTGTGCGGACCCTTTCATATTAGCTCGAACATTACAACCGGTACCGCCTCCGCGCCGCACCGCGCCGCTCCGCCACCGCTGTCAGTGCGTTTGCAGCTTTAATCATGACATTTATGTTTAATCTGTAATTGTGTACAACCAGCCTAGTAAATTATAAAGAATTCTGCCCGCGACTCCATCCGCGTGGAACTCGCTTATAGTTAGTTCCATACAAATATTCACCCCCTTAGGGGACGATTTTCGGGATAAAAACTATCCTATGTCCTTCCCCGGGACTCAAACTATCCCTAGACCGAATTTCATCCAAATCGGTTCAGCAGTTTAAGCGTGAAGAAGTGACATACAGACAGAAACAATTTCGCATTTATAATTTTAGTATGGAAGAGTATAAAATTTTACACAGTACCTAGCTATGATAGCATAACATTTGTATACATTAAAGATAAGTAAAGGCACTATTTTAACTTTTTATTCTACTATTCAATAATTCAAGTAAATACACAAAGTACATAAAATACTAATTTGATACTATGACACGCAATAAACGTTTCACTTACAAACTGTTTTATTTATTTAAACTAGGTATATACATATTTAACCAAATGGACGGAAATACACTGTCACGAAGTTTCAATATAATTTATTTCTTATTTAATAATTTATTTAAATTGTATGTAGTACTTATAACTAAGACCTTGCCCGACTTTCAGTACGAGTAGAGCGCCTAAGAGGAAATTCGGGCTGGTACGCGGTCCATACAAACACCCATAAAGAAGGTTGTAAAACACTGCTGTTGCGTACAATAGGTACCTACTCCACAAGACGGCGCGCGAACTGTCTCGCCGCGAGAACTAGCCGTCTCTTTCTAAATGTTCTAGATCTCGCGGCGAGACAGTTCGCGCGCCGTCTTGGATAATGCGGTTGAGGCAAGAGCGAGACAACTACTCTGTCCATCACTCATGTCGCGCAATGTACAACAGAATGTATAGGATCTAGATTTTAGACCTTTCTGAGCACATTTTTAAGTCACGTTTCTTTCTTTTAATATAGTTTATACCAAAACCAATTCAGTGCAATTGGTATTTAACCGTTCTTGTACAATAAAGCTTCCACTATTGGGCATTCATCTCTATTTCTAAATCATATTCACTGACCTAATGTTTGTACAGCTGTAGGGACGAGATTATCTCTTTTTTTCACAAACTTTCCTACTGACATGCTTCTTCAGAGACGCTTTCTGCGCAAACACCTTACTACATAACCCACAAGTGTGCTCCTTTTTCCCCGTATGCGTGCCCAAATGTCTGTTCAAATGTCCACTCTGCCCAAAACGTTTACCACAATACTTACAAGCATGCGGCTTCGGTTTCTTATGGTACTTTATATGAGATACTAAGCTATCTGTATCCGCGAAATTTCTCTTACACACATCACAAGTATATTTGTGCACATGCACCCGCTGGTGTCTTCTAAAGTTAGACGAGTTCACGAAACTCTTCGGGCAGAGCGTGCAAAAGTATTGCATTTCACCGGTATGCACTAGCTTGTGGTTTTTGAGGAGGTATTTCTCGCTGTATTTTTTCCCGCATATGTCGCAGGCGTGTGGTTTCTGTCCCTCGTGCATCCGCCTGTGGCGGACCAGGACGGCGGAATCTGAGAATTTCTTCGAGCACAGCTTACATTTATAAGGTTTCTCTCCTGTGTGTGTTCGTATGTGATTAATTAGTCCTTGTTTGGTAGAAAATCGCTTTTTACAATAATTGCAATCGAAGATTTTGGGTTTTTTAATTGTTTTTTCAAGTTCTGCGTCTGTTTCGTATTGGATGCGCATGCGGCTGCTAAATCTTGGTTGTGACTTGACATGAATTTGTAGTAGATTTTTTGATAGGCCGTCGCCTTGCGTTGCGTCAGCTGGATGGCTGCTGCTAGCGTCTTCTGGGTCGTCCTCAAAGCATAAGCCTAGATTTATACCTGTAAGTATTAAAAACAAATTCAAGGTTCAATGATTTACAGTAGTTTCTGACAAACATTTGATTTTTGGTGCAAGCTGTTGTTATTGCTGACTGTACTTTTGCACCGCCATTAACTACTCGTTGAGAGGATTTCAATGAGCCCAAACTCAACGGGGTTACGTCGGTTAAGTACTGAAGTCCCATGGACACCTTCTGTCTCCATCATCAGATCAGCTCTATGGTACCATAATATTGACTTGTCATCCAAACTATACTTATACCCAAAACTTAGGTTCAAAATTTAGTTCCAAGATTTATCCCTCACTAACAAACTGGGAAACAAACGAACTGAGGCTCTAGTATACGTTTTACCGAAACAAAACGTTACGACCGCGTTCGCGATTAGCTGTCAAATCCCATACAAATTGAGGGTAAAACGCAAACGCGATCGTAAAGTTTTGTTTCGGTAAAACTTATACTAGAGCCTCTGGTCAAGTTAAATAGTTAAAAGCTTGAAAAATTAATAAATGTTTAGAATACCTAAGAACAAAACAGTTTATCGGAAAGTAATTTGAAACTGACCCCAAAACAATGGACGAGAGAAATACCTCATGAAATCGAGGATAGAAAACTAGTTACATTTCCCGGCAAACAACTTGAGCAAAAGACCTTGCTTGCGCAAAGGCGAATTGTACGTGCGAGCTGCCCCCTCATTTCGTCCTGCATGTTCAATTTGTTTGCCGGGAACTGCATACAAATGATGATAAGTAATAATATCTAATTCGAACAGGTGACACTTTGGTGGCAAAGAAGCCTGTCCTGCCTGATGATAAGCGAAGACTAGCCCAGTGTTTTTCTATCTTTTTCATGGCGCGGCTCCCTAGTACAGAATAGTACATTTCGATGCTAGTGCGGAAAGTACGTCATTACGTCACGAGTACCGAGATATCGAGCGAGCCGCAGGCGAGTGCCAAGACTCGGGACGAGTGAAGAATGACATTTCCGCACGTGTATCGAACGTATTTTTTTAATACAGTCGTGAAAAAATAAGAAACAACATGTAAGGAATTAGAAACTTTTATATTATTAATTTTGTAACATCATTGTAATAGTTGAAAAATAATGAAGTTGTTCAAAAATCATTTTTTTTTAAGTACAGTTCTATTTTATTTATTTTTATTGGCATAATAATTAATGCAATTAATATTTTAAAAAAAACATTTGCTACCCCCGCCCCATCCTACGCTGTTCAAAATACTTAAGTAGTAGCCGCGACACCTTTTAGAAGGCTTGGGGGTCACGACCCACTGTTTGAAAAACACTACCCTAGCCTATGGACGCTAGCGGCTGCAGTCCTCAGCACGTTGAGGACTTTTTTTTAAATAGCTTTGCTTGGCTTTTACTCGTTGCTGTTTAGCAAGGTGGATTAGCCAATATCAGTTTAGGGTTGTTGACATATTTACACATGAGGAGAATGTTCAGTAGAATTTTGACGGTTTTTGCGGAAGGATCAGGAGTTCAGGAGGACTTTATTGATTTGAGAATTAGTTGTGTTGACAGATAGAGAGATGCGACCTGCAATGCTGATTTTCGAACAAATCCTCAAACGTTTAAGGCGCCGTAGGTTCAGCGAAGTTAAGCGAACAGAGTTTTTGAAACAATATTAATGCGTCTGTTTATAATAACATGGTTTCAAAAAAATACGAATAGTAATCTTGAGGCTTTTCTGCAGGGAAATCAGTGCTTCGAAACATGATTAAGCAAATTTCGCTCGATAGAAAAAATCACGAACATAGGTCTAAAACACACAAAAATACACTTAAAATACAAAAGCTATAAATATTAAAATTGCTTCTAAAAATCGGCAATATCATGTTTGAGGGTAATCAGTGTTTACATTTTTACTTATTTAAACGGCCAAAAAATTAAAATTAAAAAACATGATATCCGCGCTTCAGAGCACGCACTTCCATCTCGCTCACGCTTATGCTCAGTGAGAGGAAGAGAAGACCATGAACCTACGACGCCTTAAGGGTCGGCGACGCGCTTGCGATTCTTTAGCACTCGCAAAGCGTACATTGACTATGGAGATACAATACCATTTGGAAGGCCGTATGCTCGTTTGCCACCACCGTAGTATTAAAACCTTTTTTCAAGATTTTATTTTACTGTTTTGTCGGCGTGAGCGATTTATATACTACCTACTAGCGACCCGCCCCGGCTTCGCACGGGTATTATATAAACCTTTTTCTTGAATCACACTAATCTATTAAAAAAAAAACCGCATCAAAATCCGTTGCGTAGGTTTAAAGATCTAAGCATACATAGAGACAGACTGCGGGAAGCGACTTTGTTTTATACTATGTAGTGATTTTGATTGATTGATAAGGGATCCTTTTTGACTACGGAACCCTAAAAACAGTTATAGTAGTCCATACTAATATTATAAACTAGCTTCCGCCCGCGACTTTGTCTGCGTGGACCCGGGATAAAAACTGTCTTTGTGCAATATTTCATCCAAATTGCTTGAGCCGTTTAAGGGCATAATTAAAAATGTTCCATTTAGTAACCAAATAAAAGTTACAAAATGGAACACTTTAACTTATGCTCGGTGACGTCACTAACAATACATCTCTTCTAGCGAAAATGCTCTTAAGCGTGATTGACTAACAAACATCCAAACGCATTTAAAATATTAAGCATGATGCAAAAGTAACTGTCTGTTATCTTCACACTTAAACTGCTAAACCGATTAATATGTAATTTGGTATGGAGATAGTTTGAATCCAAGGGAATGAGATACGATATCCCAAGTCATGCCCTAAGGGGGTGAAATGAAATGGGGGGCAAAATTAGGTATGGAGCTTCGATATAAACGAGGCTAAGCTGGTCTTCAATATTTACCATTAGGTTTGCAGTCATCAGCCTCGCACTTCAAAAGCTCCTTTTTCACCGCCTCATCAAAAACTGTCATGGCTGAACACTTATACTCGACATGAGATGCCAGCATTTTCTCCTTTTTGTGTTCCCGATAAGAGACTGGCATATTACCCTCGTTTTTAGGTTCCCCATGAGAGGTTGGCATCTCTGTCTCCCATTTGGGTTTTACCATATTTTCTTTGGCTTCCCACTTGGATTCCTGCTTTACTGACACTGGTGTGTCAGCTATATTGTCAGGATCGGCTTGCTCTTGTTTCACATTAACAAGTCCATTTAGACCTGAAACATCATTATAATTGGTTTCTGTCAAAAATTCAATTCTTGGTAAAGCTCAGCACGTCTAGGACACGACAGCCGCGACATACTCTCGATTTTTATCGCACTATACCTCTTGTTCTAAGTGGTCTAATAAGCAAGGATAGGACAAACGCCCGTCATTTTGAAAACTTAACCCTGTTCTGTACAGTAGAGACTTCCTAATGATATTTTTTTGTTTTTTAGAAGTTTACTCAAAATATTATAATTTAATGTACGGTCGAGGAAATTGAATGTTTGGCACATGTCAACTCTATTACAATGACGTTAAGGTCCAAAAGTGCTAAACATTCAATTTCCTCGACTGTACTTCAACACATTTATCGATAAATTACCTATTCTTCTATCATCGCATTAGACACTACTTGATTTCAATGACTTTGTTTACTACTGGCCATTTACAAGTGAAAATTTGGAAAAAATTGTGGTCATTCTTTTCCATTGGCGAAAGTGATTTATCGCCTTAATCATCGTCATTTGAATAATTTGTCACTGGAAACATCTATTCTTATTCTTATTTAGTACCTAATTTTTTTTATTAATATAAGGAAGTCTCTACTGTACAGAACAGGGTTAAGTTTTCAAAATGACGGGCGTTTGTCCTATCCTTGCTAATAAGTGAGAGACGGATAGTGCGAGAAAAATCGAGAGAGCTCGCGCGCCGTCGCGTGCTAGCTGTGCAGAAGCAGTTAGATTTTTGGTAAACCAAAATGGCCGCTATACACATTGGGCCAAGGTAGTGGGCCAATGTGTCGAGATCAACATGATTGTATGTTGGTAGTTGGCGCGCCATGATCCTTTGATTTGTGCACGGAAAACCGACACCATATGGTTGGCCAGTCAGTTTTGACGCCAACTACCAATATACAGCCAAGTAGATATCTACACATTGTCCAACGAGCTGGCCTACTACCTTGGCCCAATGTGTACAGCGGACATAAAGGTTGTATAACGCGTTGCGTGTCCAGTATAATAACATCTTCAGGATGCTGTTGAAGTTGGCTCCCACGCCATCAGACGCAAGAGGGTTGCCTCATTGCTGAGACAAGTGAGAGGCAGTGGCAACAGTATCCTGGGGATGTGGGCTGGACGCCTGGACTGCCCTATACTGAGGCACTGGGTTGGTATTGTGACGGGCCGGGCAAAATAGTGTACATTTTTGCCCCGCTCGCTACGATGCTATACCTACCCAAATCTTTTAATTTTATTTTATTGTTTGTTTATTACTAACATGTGTAGTCTTAAGTTTCGATAGGTTTAAGTCTTATTAACACATATGGATTCTATAGTAGTCTGAAATAAATGATTTTTATTTTATTTTATTTAAAGCTTGTTGCTCCCAGGTCACATAACAACCCCCATAGCCACTTCCTGAGCAACAGGTATAAATGGAAAAGCGCTAGGAGGATGATGAATACAAATATATTACTTACCATTCAGGTTATAGACCGAGTCTGGCGGTTGCAGTACCACAGGGCCAAGTACCAGTTCCTTTTTGACAACATGTCCGTCGTATAGGTCGCTGAGGTCCGCCCGAACCTCGTCTACGTACTCAGGTTCCTCTTTCACTGTTCCCAAGGACATGTTAACTATTTTGTAAGACCAACACTTGTAATAAAGTTAATAGTTTAATAAAGCAACTGGATTTCTAAAGTTATGTAAAAATAGAAACTTTAACTATGACACAACAAAACTAATCGACGTGTCACTAAGAATGTTGCGAAGCGAGTTTAAAAGATTCAAAACAAAGTCGTAAACTTAAAATAAATGGGTTAACTTGATGCATTTATCATAACGAATCTTATCAAGGAAAAATAGACTTTATACCTAAAGCTGAAGAGATTTATTTTGTTGGTTAAACTAAATTTAAAATTTATATATTTTGACAGATGTCAGATGAGTGATTTTACACCTGGCGCGTTCAGACGAACGGGCGCGGCAGTCCTGCATGCAGTCCGCCTCGTGATTTCGGCCCGTGTAGGTGCTGGAAGCACGACATCCAGCAAAATTCTATTCCTATTCCCTATCTCGCTCTATCTTGTATCTTCGTACCACTCATGCCGTCCACCGCTCTAGGATTTCTGTATCCGACAAAAGAGTAGCATTAAAAGTGCGTTGAGACATCCGAGCGCGGCGCTGAGGTAGGTCAAAGGCACTTATTGAAAAACGAACCGAAATCACGCAGTGGACGGCATGTCGCCCGCTGAGCTCGTTCGTCTGTATGCGTTTTGGAGAATATGAACACGCTCTACCGTCAGTGAACCTTTCATCCGACGCTTTAGCTATCATAAGGAGACGCTACACGGGCCACGTGAATACGTGTCGGAAGCACGGCGGCCAGCCAAATCAAGGTCACACCATACTATAGTGAGTGCATTCCTATTTGCATTATGACAGACAGCTGGCGTAACAAAAGACAGGTCTAATACATGACTTATAAATTAGCAGCTTGTTCCTAATGGACAAGCTGCTACCAGGCCTGAGAAGGTGCCTTTGTGTAGCTGTAGGGCAGTATGGCCTAAGGCTAGCCTGCCGGATAGACAAATAAAAATAAAAAATAAAGTTTTCGCTCTCGCTGTCAGTTGTCTTGTGTCAAGGCAGTATGGCCCATGGTCTTAGCCTGTCCGAATGGAAGAATTAAAAAAAAAAGTGTCTTGATGTCTTCTGTGATTCTGTCAATTTACGATTAATTTACGCGAGAGTAGCTTTTTTCAATTCAAGAGTATATTTCGCAATATAACGCAGTTCAACAACTAAAAAACACTACATCGTACATAAAACAAGCTGCAAACAGATACACGTACAAATAACCAAATACAATGGAAGAAAATCCAGATCAACCTTCCGAAACCGAATTTAAGAAGCCTGTGCTCGTCGGCCGGGTTGGGAAGCTGCCCAGAAAGGCCAAGGATGCCGAGAAGCTTCCAGCGCAGCCTGAAGTGCCGAGCAAGCCGGAGAGTTCCAAGAATAACCTACCACCGGCGGTCTTGCTGAAGGAGATATCCACTCCCATTCCCTATAAGGAGCCGAAGTGGTCCGGACTTTGTCCTGACGGTGAGTGATCTATTCTGATGTCATAAAGACATAGGTATGTCTGTGAGATCGTAGCTTTGTATGTAATGAAAACAAGGAACAAGTATTTGTCCTCATCATACAAATAATAATAATATAATATAATAATTCATCAAAAACGTATTTTACAGAATGATAGCTTCATACTAAAATATTATATTAACCTTTCATCTGTGTTTGATTAGGAATTAGGATCCTACCCATATTTTTAGTCACCTTTTTGCATTTATTTTCTCTAATGCGGTGCAACCAAGGTTTGAGCCCACTATTTTGCTAACCCATCACAAATGAAAGGTCAAGGGATACATTTTACGAGGGCCTCAACTAGGATACCCTGTGTTTCAGGCAGCAGGAAAGATCAGTATAACTATTTTAAACATAAATGCCCTTACAGGGATTCAAACCGGAGATCACCAGCTTTATAGTTTTAAAGGCTTCACTCCCTAACTAGTGGCTCTGACCTGTAGAAATCGCGAGCCTGTCTTTTAAAAAAGAAACATAAAGTTGTAATTGAATAATCCACAAAAGAATTATATATTATTATTGAACCTACCCACAAAATTTCATGAGAATCTGTAGAGAAAAATGGCCAGACAGGGACAGTGGGACATCTAGACATGATTTTGTCTTAAATTAATTAAATTATTCTCTTTATTTTAATTTCGTCTTAGACTAGGTTTTTACAATAATTATATAAAAAGTAAAATATAAAACTATACATGCAAAACTTAAAATCATTATAAAAACCTAACCTAGGGTACAGCCGGCAGCGAGGCGGGGCCTAAGCTGCCGGTGGTCAGGGTGACAGAGACAGGAACCTCCTGACTATCCGCGCAGTATCCAGGAGTACCGCCTTCTGTATCTGACCCTTGATCCAGCCATCTAGCGAGTCTCTTATTATTATTATTATTATTATTTTTAATTTTCTTTATTTTTTTAACAACTAGGTACTACAGAGAATTGAATGATATTTTCAGGGTCCGAGTATGCTCTAGAAGTTCTGAAATCGGGAGTAATAATGGAGAAGGTGGACCTCACAACGAAGCCATACTATGTGTTCGGGCGGCTCGCCAACTGCGATGTGGTCATGGCTCACCCCACTATATCCAGGTTATATTCGTTTTTAAGCCCTGACGCAAAGGGAGGGGTGTTATAAGTTTAACGTGTCTGTGTATCTTTCTGTGGTATTGTAGCTCCCAAACGGATAAACCGATTTGAATGGGGTTTTCTTTATTCAAAAGCTGATGTGATCCCGAGTGTTCTTAGCCATGTTTCATGAAAATCTGTTCAGCCGTTTTTAGATATTGTATTGGACTTTGAAATGAAAATGTCGGGGTTTTTCAACTTTTCTAAGTTGTAGTTTTTATATTTATCATGGGCCAATCAACTATTTTTGTCTTGCTTGTTGCCATGGTTACGTATCCTGGGTGACTCTTCAAGATTATGTGTGGGGTTTAAATTCACTACACAAGTTCCATGGTGGGGCATCTCCTTAACATAGGAGTCCAATTTATAGTAGAGTTTTTCTAAGAACTGTCACTGTTGTCTCCAGGCTTACCGGGACAAAATAACAACAAGAAAAAGTTGATTCACTGTTATACCCTTATTATCTAATATACAGTATACTAGTATATTGGTACAGCAGTGGTAGGCAGAGACAGGCACGAATGGAGAAGGCTCCTCCCCCAGCCTTTGCTGGCAAGCGGACACCCAAAATAAATAAGGAAAACTAATAAATGAAATGAATATTGAAATACAACATTTGGATGTCACGAACAAAGGCTAATAAAAAAAAAACGGCCGGATTGCACTCCGGGAGTGCCGGCAGAAGTGAAAACTCAATGACATTGTAACAGTTTTTCGATCAGGTCACGTCTGTCTTAAGAATTTTCAATCTGTCGAATCTTACAGTCACGTGACCTGTTGCGAGTATCTCTCGAATCTCACGGTTACGTGAGATCTTACAAAAAGTGCACAGCGCCGCTAAAGAAGTTTTCACTTCAAAAAGATATTCAATCTCAAACAGCAGTCATTTTAAAATGTCAACCCGTCCACAGATACCACGCGGTGCTCCAGTACAAGGCGTTTGCGGAACCGGACGAGCCGCCCTCCGGCTGGTACCTGCACGACCTGGGCAGCACCCACGGCACGCACCTGAACCGCGAGCGGCTCAAGGCGAACCACTACACGCGCGTGCGAGTGGGACACCAGATCAGGTTCGGGAACAGCTCGAGGGTGCACATTATGCTGGTGAGTGGACGCTTCTGTGAGGTTTCTACGAGGTTTCCTTAGGTTTCTATGAGTTTGCTTGAGATTTCTATGAAATTTCTAGGAGTTCCTATGAGATTTCAGAAATGACTAGGAAATTTTAGGGAGTTTCTACGAGATTTTTAAGGGTTTGTATGATATGTGTAAGGGTTTCTGCGAAAGTTTTGTATGGTTCTATGAGATTACTGGAAGGTTCGTTATAATTATAAATCTCTTTTGCTCTATATTTTTATGCAACGCGACTAAAGTCGTGAGGGGTGGGGCGGGGTATTCAAGTTTTCACTTCTACCGGCACTCCCGGAGTGCAACCCGGTCTTTTTTTTTTATTAACACAACTGCTTTAGTATGAAGTTGTGGCACATAAACCATTACCCGTCCAAATTAAGGCTGTGCATTGGAAATTATCGCGTGCTTTGAAACGCCGTTCTGACTAGATTAAGAAACAATAAGGTCTGATTTTCAGATATATGATTCTGGACTATATGATTGTTTATCTGATTTTATCGATACATGATTGCTTAAAACTTCCTCAATAGAAAAAAAATCCAAAGTTGGGTCTCTATTTTCCTTTTTTTACTCAGCCTACTCAAACGATACATTATTTTACGACACAATCAAGTTAATCACCAGCACCGTTGATCACGCTAGCCGTGCCAACTGCATTGCTGAGTGGAGGCCATTTCAGGTCCACATCCCGATCTACTTTTTCGATGTATTTGTTAATGTGTTTTATTTTTATTACTTATGATGTGTTGTTGCCTGAATAAATGCCATTCTATTCTATTCTATTCTATAATACTATAGTATTTTGTCTCATCTAAAATCTCACTTTATTAAATTTAAATAAACCTTCTCTTAAGTTAGGCATTTATCGAAATTTGTTCAAAAAAGCCATTCCCGAAGAGTGTGACATCTCTTTTCCTCGTGCGTGGAAGCCATTAGCGTGTCTCTATCTAGGGGGGCGTGTTCGACTCAATTCAAGGCATCGCCTTAAGTAGGTTGTTTATGGCAAGTCATCAGCCATTTTAAGACCAGTTCTTAGTTTAGCTGCATAGGCATTTCCTTTCTTCACTGTGGCATCACGTTCAGCCTGTCCTGAGTATTATAGGTCCATGGGAATTTGCAAGGATTACTTGCTTGTGACGTCACAATTAAACAACGTCCTTATTGTACGCTTTTATAAATATAGAAAGATTGAGAGACTTTCCGAGTATTTTCGTAATGTTTATCTGCTGCTAATGAAAAAACAATAAATTTCAAAAGGGTTTATTTTTATATTGATAATTAAAGCAATTCGTGCTAAATTATTCCCTAACCATTCCAAAATATCAAAAATGCACAACATTAATATTCAAGTTTCCACTTCTGCTGGCACTCGCGGAGTGCAACCCGGTCTTTTTTTTTAAAGACAGGCTCGCGATGTACAGATATAGGCAATCTGTATAATGCAGGTAATCAATACAATACCTAGGCAATGTATACGATGCCGTGGTCATTATGGCAATGTATGAAATGTTGTATTTTTTTAAATCTATTTTATACTTTACCTAGGCACTGTATACAATTCCTAGGCATTGAATCACGGGCAAAGTATAAAATGGAGTTAATAAGCGACAATTTCTAACCCTCTTTCTGTCCTATAATCATCATATCATCATCATATCAGCCGAAAGACGTCCACTGCTGGACATAGGCCTCCCCCAAAGAGTGCCAAAGTGACCGGCCCCGCGCCACCCGCATCCAGCGGACTCCCGCAACCTTTACCAGGTCATACCCCTGACCCCGCTAGTATCCTGGCCACTACCAGGGTACCGGGGGTCGCCGGAAGCTCGGGGCCGTGGCTTTGTGTTCTGCATGGGGGGGTATATGCCATGCGGGTTGGCGATCGCAGTGTGCCCACTGAACTCCAGGGATCCTGCTGCCCATCCCCCGGTGGTCATGGTCGTAGTTTTAGGACATACCCGGGTCCCTGTCCTATAATGTCAGAGAACCAAGGTGATTGACAGCCTCCAAGATTAGTAAGCTGGAGTGGTAGCATTTTAACCTAACCGCGAGCGTGTCGACGTCACCCCGCTTTGCGGGATGCCTATTTCCGCTCTAAGCGACACAATCAAACCCTAACATAACACCATTGTTACGATTATTTGTCCCCCTCCCGCTTTCGTCTTTTGACACATTGCCTGATGTTCAATAAGCATTCTATACAATGCCTAGGCAAAGTGTATAATAAGTCTTATTTCATACATTGCCTGCACGTTTTAGGTAATGCATAGAATGCCAAGGCATTGTATACAATACCGGATTACACAGTTTGCCTATGACATACAGTTCACGGATCCGCTGGTTATTTACTAGACAAGTAGTGTCTCTAATGTCTAACCCCCTTATTCATAAAACCTAAAATGCCTCTGCTAAATAAAATGTTCTTTGTCCCTTTCTTACGAACACAAATGTCAAAGTGACAGATACTATTTTAACGGCCAAAAAATTAAAATTATAAAACAAGATATCCGCGCTTCCGAGTACGCACTTCCATCTCGCTCACGCTTATGCTCAGTGAGAGGGAGAGAAGACCATGAACCTACGGCGGCTTAAATTAAGGGTTGTTTATTAATTAGAAGTTTTTCACTTCAAAGATGTATAAGAAGTCCCTAATCCGCACTGGGCCAGCGTGGGAACTACTGCCCCTTCTCATTCATGAAAGGAAGCCTGTGCCCAGCAGCAATGATGTAGGATTCCAATTAATTGATCTCTTTTACACCCTAATTTAATTGTCATGTGCATGCGCACTCGCTCTGACACCTTATCTCGGCGCGAGTAGAAGCGAGCGCGCCAAACTCGAAGGCTATTAAGATTGGAAGCGAAATACCGAAATATACCTCCTTTTTTTAAAGTTGAGAAAATACACTTGCGTATCCCACTTGACCTGAGTGGCAATTGCGTAAATTTTCGAATGAGCGTAAGTTAGGACAACTCAACTGTGATTATCCTATACAAAACACATAATTAAATTAGCGCGCGATTCAGTTAAAACTAATTTAAATAAAAAAAGTGTCTTGTGATACAAACTAATACAGCCACTTGTTCCAGGGCCCAGAATTCGACTGCGAGGGCGAATCGGAACTGACACTGACAGAGATAAAGCTGCGCGCGCAGAACATGAAGGAGGAGCGAGAGAGGATGATACACGAGGCGGCGGAGCAGAGGGAGAAGGATAGAGAGGCTGAAGAGAAGAGGAGAGATGAACAGGGCATAGATTGGGGAATGGGTGAGTGGCTTTTTAAGGGTGAGCATTGGAAATTATCGCGTGCTTTGAAACGCCGTTCTGACTAGATTTTTTTTTTATAAATAAATATTATAAATAAATATTAGGGGACAATCTTACACAAATCGACCTAGGCCCATAGTAAGCTCAATAAAGGCTTGTGTTATGGGTACTAGACGACGATATATTTAATAGATATAAATACTTAAATACATAGAAAACTTCCATGAATCAGAAACAAATAAGCATGCTCATCACACAAATATTTGCCCTTACCAGGATTCGAACCCAGGACCTTCAGCTTCGTAGGCAGCGTCACTACCCACTAGACTAACCGGTCGTCAAAGATTAAGAAAGAATAAGGTCTGATTTTCAGATATATGATTGTTTATCTGATTTGATTCATACATGATTGCTTAAAATATCCTCTATAGAAAAAAAAACAAAGTGGGGTCTGTATTTTCCTTTTTTTACTGAGCCTACTCAAACGATACATTATTTTACGACACAATCAAGTTAATACTATAGTATTTTGTCACATCTAAAATCTCACTTGATGAAATTTAAATAAAACTTCACTAAGTTAGGTATTTATGGAAGTTTGTGTAACATCTCTTTTTCTCGTGCGCGGAAGGCATATGCGTGTCTTTGTCTAGGGGGCGTGTTCGACTCGAATCAAGGCATCCCCTTAACCATAGAAGTCTTAAGTAGCGCCGCAAAATGGCGCCACAGAATGGGTGTCATTGCCATTATGCGGGGGTGGGGGCGGGGTGTCACAACCACGCCAGGCAGCCGTTTAGTTCGAACATGCGCATACCGGGTTTTAGGCACGTGTTTGGGTAGACATTTGTAAGGAGCGCGCATTCTATGGTTTTTTCGCTCGCTGCCTCCGACGCAAAAAGTGGAGTGTTCTATACTATATTTTTTCGCTCGCTGCCTCCGACGCAAAAAGTGGAGTGTTCTATACTATATTTTTTCGCTCGCTGCCTCCGACGCAAAAAGTGGAGTGTTCTATACTATATTTTTTCGCTCGCTGCCTCCGACGCAAAAAGTGGAGTGTTCTATACTATATTTTTTCGCTCGCTGCCTCCGACGCAAAAAGTGGAGTGTTCTATACTATATTTTTTCGCTCGCTGCCTCCGACGCAAAAAGTGGAGTGTTCTATACTATATTTTTTCGCTCGCTGCCTCCGACGCAAAAAGTGGAGTGTTCTATACTATATTTTTTCGCTCGCTGCCTCCGACGCAAAAAGTGGAGTGTTCTATACTATATTTTTTCGCTCGCTGCCTCCGACGCAAAAAGTGGAGTGTTCTATACTATATTTTTTCGCTCGCTGCCTCCGACGCAAAAAGTGGAGTGTTCTATACTATATTTTTTCGCTCGCTGCCTCCGACGCAAAAAGTGGAGTGTTCTATACTATATTTTTTTTAAGATTAGAATTATCTGTCAAACGGGTAAACAAAGAAGCAGTGGTCGTAAACCTTCCTTCTTCGATTTCGACCGATACCACTGAATTTCTCGGAACTTATGTACATACGAGTACATATAATTTGATATATACCTATAGCTGAACGCATAGTTTTCACATTTATTACTAATTTGTTGGCAAAACTGTAAGTTATAAGTGTTTATAAGCAAGATGGCGGCAATAGAAATAAAATAAATAGAAATCACAACCGACTCAACCGACAACAATATGAACTCGAATGAAAAACCCACATGAGTGATAGTTGACAGATAGTGACAGTGACGTTTAAAAATAGACCATTGTGTGAGAACTCTGCCTCTTTAGGTTTTTTAATGTACAACCTTTCCATGAAAAATTGCAAACCGAATTTATTAAAATTCTTGTCTTTTCATCTTAGAATATAAATTATCTAATATTATGTTTCTTAACTGTTCACAACACTGAGTAATGTATTTATTAATAAACCATGATAATAAATACGTGATATTTATTAACTCGTATTCACTGTTCGATCCGCAGAATGTGCCCGATAAAAAACCTTATATCTCGTTCTGCAAAGGTCTCTCTAATGCTAAAAAAAAACAGAGTATAGGTTTGACGTGTTTGTGTCTTATCGTAGCTCTTACACGAATATACCGATTTTAATGCGGTTTTTTGTCCGAAAGCTGACGTGATCGAGGTAGTCCTACTGCGTTTCAACAAAATCGGTTCAGCCGGTTCTGAGTTATTGAAGTTTGAAATGAAAATGTCGGAGGTTTTTGAACTTTTCTAAGTTGTCAATTATTATACCTACTACGATGGTGGCGAACAAGCATACGGTCTGCCTGATGGTAATTATACGTCGTTTGACTTGTGAACCTTAACACAAGCTTAGTTGAGCTCACAGTGGGGTTAGTCTGATTTGTATGTATGTGTGTAAGCACTTTATTGTACACGATAACAGGTTAGATAATGTACATGTCACACAATAGATCAAAGTACCGCAAATATAAGTTACATCGGCAATCTTCGTCCACGCCGACGAACGCTGACAAGTACCGATTGAAATCGAACGTATGACCATTTAAATAAAGACCTTGTTGCACTATACGTAAGGTACAATATGCAATGACAGGTGAACTCGTGCTTTCCCGCTCCTGGCGCCAGACAAAATGGCGGGCGCCGGAGCTGCCGGCGTCGCGCGCAAAATTTCGGCCAATGGGCGTTGATGATTTTACCCGCGCAAACGCGCTGCCTTATGATTGGTTAAAATGGTTTCAAAAAATGCTTTCTGCGCAGGCACATCGTTGTAACTTATATTACGAAATATAGGCTGCTACCAACTATGTGACGCTGACTGTACCACTATAAGTAGTAAGTCGTTGTCTAGTACCCATAACACAAGCCTTATTGAGCTTACTATGGGACTAACACGATTTGGGTGTAAGATGGTCCCCTAAGGTTCGTCTCTAATGCCTCGGCAATGGAGACGTTCAGATATTTGTGAGCACCCTGGCCTCTCCGATATCTGATGGCGTACAAAGGCGAGTTTTGCGTAAGATTGTCGTCTAATATTTATTCTTCTCCAGGCGAGGACGCGGAAGAGGAGGCCGACCTCTCGGAGAACCCCTACGCGGTCACCAATAACGAGGAGTTGTTCCTGCAGGACCCGAAAAAGACACTCCGTGGGTACTTCGAGAGGGAGGGACACGAGCTGACGTATAACTGCGACGAGCGCGGCGCGGGACAGTTCCTCTGCAGGTAGGGGACACTGAATAATTCATGGTACCTAAAGGCATAGAAGGCTTTTACTCAAATGGGGTCTATTTAAGAATATTTATACATACATACATACATACATAAATACATACATTCACGCCTTTATTCCCAAAAGGGGTAGTCAGAGCACATAAACTTATGTTCCAGCGCCACTTTTAGCATAAATGTGGGTATAAAATAAATAAACAAAAAATAAATAAATATTAGGGGACAATCTTACACAAATCAACCTAGTCCCAAACTAAGCAAAGCTTGTACTAGACGACGATAAACATACTTATATAGATAAATAAATACTTAAATACATAGAAAACATCCATGACTCAGGAACAAATATTTATGTTCATCACACAAATAAATTCCCTTACCGGGATTCGAACCCAGGACCTCTTGCTTCCTAGGCAGGGTCACTACCAACTAGGCTAAAGCGGTCGTCAAAAGATCTAAAAAATGTGATATTGCAGTGATAGGTTGCTAGACCATCGCCCATAACACACTTCAACCCTGCTCCCTTAGTCGACTTTTACGACACCCACGGGAAGAAAGGGGGTGGTGAAATTCTATTTATATAATCATACTAGCTTCTGCCCGCGACTCCGTCCGCGTGGAAATCGTTTATATCGCAGCTCCATACAAACTTCAACCCCCCATTTCATCCCCTTAGGGGGTGATTTCCAGGATGAAAACTATCCTATGTCCTTCCCCGGTATTCAAACTATCTCCATACCAAATTTCATCGCAATCGGTTCAGCGGTTTAAGCGTGAAGAGGTAACAGACAGACAGACAGACAGACTGACAGACAGACACACTTTCGCATTTATAATATTAGTATGGATATTTGTATAATAGTAATTTATGAGTGTGGGTAGGCCCAGACAAGGTGGACTGATGACCTGATAAAGGTTGCTGGAGTCCGCTGGATGCGGGTGGCGCAGGACCGGTCACTTTGGCACTCTTTGGGGGAGGCCTATGTCCAGCAGTGGACGTCTTTCGGCTGATATGATGATGATGAGTTTTATGCAACTGATCCATAATGAAGCCTTAATGTATGAGTGTGGTTTTATGAAACAAGTGTCAGCGAGTTTCATAATAAATAAATAAAATAAATAAATATTAGGGGACAATCTTACACAAATCGACCTAGTCCCATAGTAAGCTCAATAAGGCTTGTGTTATGGGTACTAGACGACGATATATTTAATAGATAGAAATACTTAAATACATAGAAAACATCCATGACTCAGAAACAAATATTCATGCTCATCACACAAATATTTGCCCTTACCAAGATTCGAACCCAGGACCTTCAGCTTCGTAGGCAGCGTCACTACCTACTAGACTAACCGGTCGTCGGCCGGTCGGATAATAGGTTCACAGGTGTTTTAAGGCCGAATTATGTAAAGTTGCATGCACTACTTTATCTACATACATATCATAAGTTCTCTAAGATGGGTTCACAATAGGGATGATGACTAAGTTTTTTTTATGACGTCATTCGAAGCAGTTTTTGGAGAGGAACAAATGTTTGTATGGGAGCAACTACAATTAAAGAACATAAATACCTAAAAAAATGAGACAAAGATTAACCTCGCTGGCGGCAGCGCGAAACGCTTCATACTGTGTGTCTATACAAGTGTGACGTCACATTTGTACATTTGCACTAATCGTAGTATGGAAAATCAGGTAAATTGTTGTTTCGGTCGCGAAATACTGCGTTTAAGTACATAGTTGTCGTAAAATTTTGTTTCTAGAAAAGCGTAAGGATTCTATTGGTAGCTTTTAATTTACTCTTGGACAATAAAAAAAAATGCGTATTTTTTCTAAACTTTCAAGGTTCATCTTTTTGTGATTTTAATTATATTTTACAATTTATACTTTATTACGATAATTTGATGGTTTACTATCCATTTAGCATCACTACGTTATCAATTTGAACATGAGGCATCATGCCTATTCTTTCGTAACAGCAAAAAACCCATTCTCCGATTTCGAACCTCCGCGTTTTTTTTTTATCATACCATAACACACGAGTGTCGTAATGTTATAAAACACGCGTGTTTAATACCCAGGATTATGAGCCTAAAAGCGACATAATAAGAGGTGCGTTACGAGCAAATGTGTTGAAATATAGGTAGTACATTACGTACCTAGGGCGGTGAATTCGTGAATGGCCCAGATCGCACGTGTTTGTGGCCCGAACCGAAGGTGAGGGTCATAAATATGCGATCTGGGGCTTTACGAACTACCGCCCGTGGTGAGTACACAATTTTACGTCTTCACCTGGCCGCAATGCGAGTTTTACGCGCGCAGCGTGCAGTGCCGGGTGTGACGTAAAAATATGAACACATCTTTTCGATTGTTTTCTAAATCTAACAATAAACGATTGTCTACAGGGTAGAGCTGCCTATAGAGGACGCGCGCGGGCAGCCCGTTATCGCCGAAGTGCTGCAACGCGGGAAGAAGAAGGAGGCAGTTGTGGCATGCGCCCTCGCGGCGTGCCGCATGCTCGACAGAGCCGGTGTACTGCGACAGGCTAGTCACGGTAAGTACTTTTATAATAACTACAACTTAGAAAAGTTGAAAAACCCCCGACATTTTCATTTCAAATGCCGATATCTCAGAAACGGCTGAACAGATTTTCATGAAACATGGCTAAGAACACTCGGGATAAAATTATCTATGACACAAAGAAAACTAAACGGAAATCGGTTCATCCGTTTGGGAGCTACGGTACCACAGACAGATACGTTAAATTTATAACACCCGTCTTTGCGTCGGGGGTTAAAAATAGTAATTCAAAGGCAAAGGCAAAGTGTTTTATTTGTGAAACATAGGTGATGGCTGCATATACTTAGATTTTTAATTTTTCGAGTACTCAAAAGGAAATAAAAAAAAGCGGCCAAGTGCGTGTCGGACCACGCACAACAAGGGTTCCGTGCCTATTAAAAAGATCGTATCGTTACTGAAATCTTATGGCACTTAAGTCCTTTTCTTCAAGGAAGGCAGTTTTTTAGAAATATCTCAAAAACCTTTGAACCGATCTTGTTCAAAACAATTTTCGCTGTAAGAATTTAATAAGCCCTATTAGCCTGATTTTTTCATATTTTTAAAATACACGGTTCAAAAATTAGAGGGGGGGGACACAATTTTAGTGACTTTCGAGGAGATTATCTCCGACTCTATTCACTTAATCAAAAAAATTGCCGAGAAACCTTATATTTATTTTGAAAGGCCTATCGATTGATGTGCCACACGTGGGCTTGCAATGAAAAAAAAAATTTTGACTTTTAGTTTTATGTATGGAGTGCACCCCTAAAAAAAATTTTATTAGTAATTTAGTTACAAAACTATGTAGCGGTTAGCAAAATACACGTATCCTGAAAATTTTATTCAAATACACCTTATAGTTTTCGAGTAAAATGCCTGTGACATACGGACAGACAGACAGACATGACGAATCTATAAGGGTTCCGTTGTTTGCCATTTGGCTACGGAACCCTAAAAATGGAACCTATAAAGGATCACTGTTCTCCGTCCGTTCATATTGAATTTACGCAGAGCATTATGTTAAAATTTTGTTAGATTTACAAATAATTTTGGCCTTTAAAGTTTGTCACTCTTTAGGGACAGGGGACACGTGCAGGGTTGTGGCAGGTAGCTCCCGCGGACGCGAGAGACAGTTGTCCCCCCTTTGTCAAGTGAGTGGGCAACTCGACTGTTAGGAGTCCTTAAGCCGCCCGAAGGCCTCTAACTCGGCTTAACGACTACTGCCAATAGACAGCAGCCGGGATCAAATGCTTAGCGTGCCTTCCAAAGCACGGAAGCGCTCATTTGTATTAACCACTCAAACATCAATCGGTCACCCATCCAAAGACTGACCGCTGCCATCTTTGCTTAACCTGCGTTATCGTTTCCGACTCGCAGGCGCCGCTAGGCTATGAGCGCTTCAAGCGAGCGCTATTGATCCCTATGACGATAATAACATCAGTAAGTAAATAGCTTACAGAAAAATAAGTATACTGGCTAAAAATTTGTATGGAGAAGGCTTGCCCTACCCGTCCCATTAACAGTGATTAACGGAGCAGAGGTCGTGGGTTCTACTACTGCTCATGGCGATTACAAAAAAAAAAGATCGGGTTGCACTCCGGGAGTGCCGGCAGAAGTGAAAACTCAATAACATTGTAACAGTTTTTCGATCAGGTCACGTGACATCTTACGGTGTCACCCTAAAAATGAATTTGACGCAAATTTATAAACAATTATCAATTATTTAGGCGGACGGGCGGCGGCAAACACAACACCAATTTGTTTTTGCCATTGCCAAATATTTTTCAAAGCTTTATCTCTTTAGGAATAACGTCTAAATTCGAACTATTCGAATTTGCAAGAACGGCAGACGGCGGTGGCGACCAAAATATCAATTTGTTTTTGCCGTTGGTAAATATTGTTCTAAGTTTTATCTCTTTAGGAATAACGCCCAAATTCGAACTACTCCAATTTTCTCAATAGCAAAACGGTGAAGGACGCGTTGGTATTATTATAAATTGATTTGCAGAATATGTTATTGCAAAAAGTGTTTAACGGCTTTATACTCTTACGAATAGCGTTCAGTTTTGAATGAAGTCGGATCGGCTAGCAGCAAAAAGTGACCTCCTTCACATCTGTCGTCACAAAACTCTGTCGCGTATTTAACAATTTTTCCCCATCCCAAAAAGTGCTCAGCGCCGCTAAAAAAGTTTTCACTTCAAAAAACACTAGACTTTCTTTAGCAGCCTTTTTTCCTTCTTTTTTTTCTCTAAATCGAATGTTGTCGCAGAGCCGCGTCGCCGGAAGCAGCGCGACTGGGGCGCCGACGACTACTACGACAGCGACGACGACACCTTCCTCGACCGCACCGGTGCCGTCGAGCGCAAGCGCGACAAGCGGCGCGACAAGTATGGCGACACCAAGGACCAACCGCTCACTTATCAACAGCTGGTGAGTACTGTCCTAATACTCACTGTCGCGGCGAATATCGATGCCTATTATTTAATCGTATGGTATATTATTTTGGCCTTTAAAGTTTGTCACTCTTTAGTACCACCCAGGGGACACGTGATAGTCCAGGCAATGAACTGACAACTTGTATGGAAAAAATTTCCATTTTGGAAATAATTTATAATAGCTTATTTTTTATGTATAACGGATATATTATCAATGAAATAGTTACCCAGCGACAGAATCCGACAAAATTTCAGACATCGAAAAAATGATAAGTTAACTGGCTTCTAAAAAGTCAGTAAAAATATTAATAAATGTTTGTCTTTATTTTGGTTCATTTACATTTGCTCTATAATATTCAAGATAAATCGTACAAAAAAAGATAATGCAATAAAAGATAATTTAAATCTACATAATTACTTCCTGGTGGAAAGTTTGTCGGATTCTTGACTAAATTATCTAGAATAACATTTTCAAATGAAATCAACAAAAAAAACGCTATTATAAATTAATGTTTTTCAAAACCGTATTTTGCCTGGAGTATGAAGGGTTGTGGCAGGTAGCGCGAGTAACAGTTGCCCCCCTTTGTCAAGTGAATGGGCAACTCGACTGTTCGAAACTAATTTTGAATTAAGCAGTTACGCTGCTAACGAAATTATACATTTTTAAATTTAATGCTCCGGCTTGGAGCATTAAATTTTTCAATTTTTCCTTTATTTAAAAATGTATAATTTCGTTAGCAGTATAACTGCTTAATACAAAATTAATTTAGTATGGTGTGGCGCATCGTTACTGACGATTTCTCAATATAATTTGAGACGTTGGTGCCGTTAAGAAGCCTAAGTCTTCTGGTAGATGTCGCTACACGCCTCCCTAAGGCGTTGTAGGAAGGAACTGATTGAAAAGTTTGGTGACCGAACCGGATTGTTCCGAGAGCTCAGTTGGTTAATAGCGACGGGCCATGAATGCCTGTGGTCGCCGGTTCGAATCGTCAGAGCATTAAATTTTTAAATTTTTCCTTAATTAATAATTTCGACTGTTCGAAGTTCTATGCCCGTTTCACACGAGGGCAGAACAGTGGGCAGCACAGTGCTGATACTGTTTGAACGCACAGAACAGTATTGTCTTGACAGTAACCAAGACAGAACAGTTAATAGCCCGCCGGTCTATTTTTCGGGGCAGTTTGCGTCCCCCACCACCTTTCTCGCTCGTCTGTCTTGTGGCTGGACTCGTGTGAACGAAAGGACAGTGGGTTACTGTTCTGCCTCACTGTTCTGCCCCCGTGTTAAATAGGCTTCACTTGGACTGTCCCGACTATCCTATAATCCTACATTTGAACGGCACTGTCCTCCCAAACTGTTCTGTCTCACTGTTCTGCCCTAGTGTGAAACGGGCATAAGCCGCCCGAAGGCCTCTAACTCGGCGGGATCAGCTGCTTAGCGTGCCTTCCAAAGCACGGAAGCGCTGTTAAGGTGGAGACCATAGGCGGAGAGAAATACTTTTTACTATACTTGGTATATTAATTAATGTTACAGGGTGTCGACCGTGTCGGTCCAGTTTCAGGTGAAGAAGAGAGCGAGCCCTCGTACATTTTGCCTTATATACGCTAGTTGTCTAATAACAATTAATAGGCTTTATTGACATCTATCGGTACTACTGTGAACTAATTGCATTCGTTCCTGGTTCATACCGATAGCTGAACACAGCTAATTGACAAGGTAGATGATTCGCTAATTATCGGTTAGATGGCGTTACGATTTCCATACATTAGTAACGTCATCTAGCCCATTTGTTCGGTACTATCTAATACATGAGGAATACGCCTGATGGCGCGGCCTGCGTGGGCGCAACTTATGTTAGTACTTAACAAGCGCTCATTTATATTAACCACTCAAACATCAGACGGTCACCCATCCAAAGACTGACCGCTGCCATCTTTGCTTAGCTTGCGTTAACGTTTCCGACTCGCAGGCGCCGCTAGGCTATGAGCGCTTCAAGCGAGCGCTATTGATCCCTGTGACAACTGTCATCTCCGTACGATTTATAACCTTTAAAGGCAAAATTGTACTGTCATAGCTGTCATTAAGGATCAAGATTCGCTGCGTTACATATAAGTTACTATCAGGACAATTTGGAGCTGTTACGTCGTGATCAGGAGAATTATAGAGGGGAAGAATTGGCTTAGAAGAATTTATACAAATAACGGACAAGTTTCTGTCACATGACTCGAACAAAAATTAGGGCTTTAAAGCTAAATATCTGGCAAACGAATAACTGATTAAATAAAGGGTTTTAGAAAGCCCATATTATTTTTAAACGAGCTATCCAACAATACCCCACACTATGGGTTTAACGAAAAAAAAAAAAAAAAACATCCCCGCTTTAGGTGCAGGGGAGGTACCCTAAAAAAATTTTTTTTCAAGATTTTATTGTACTGTTTTGTCGGCGTGATTGATTTATATACCCATGCCGAATTACAGTTTTCTAGTAGTAATGGTTACTGAGCTAAGCCGAAGACGGACAGACAGACGGACGGACATGGCGAAACTATAAGGGTTCCTTGTTGACTACGGAACCCTAAAAACCGCTCATACATATGCAAAAAACGGTTGCATTAGAAGAGCGTGCAGGCTTTATGACGATAAATTTCAGTCGTGAGATATTCTCCATGAGACATTTTGTAGTTTCAAACGCTTCTTTACAATGTATTCAACAACTGTAATACAAATCCATACTAATACATATTATAAATGGGAAAGTGTATGTGTGTGTTTGTTTGTCCGTCTTTCACGGCAAAACAGAGCGACGAACTGACGTGATTTTTTAAGTGGAGATAGTTGAAGGGATGGATGCGGTTAGAAAGAGATAAAAAGTAGCCTATGTCACTCTCCATCCCTTCAACTATCTCCACTTAAAAATTCACGTCAATTCGTCGCTCCGTTTTGCCGTGAAAGACGGACAAACAAACATACACATACACTTTCCCATTTATAATATTAGTATGGATTCCGCAATTTTCAAGGTAGGAAGTTAAAAATTGGTAGGAAAGGGGAACCGTGTTACCCGGAATTTAACGCGACCGAAGCCGCAGGCTAACTGTAAGTTTTCTGGCAAAAGTCCATAATTTGGTACTTACTGTGTCAAATCTAACCATATGAAACTTTTTGTTTTTTAATAAAAAATAAAATTTTTGGTACAAGCTTTTATTGCCACCTCTACTTTTCTGCATACCGTCATCAACTACTCGTGGAGACGATTCTAACGAGCCCAAACTCAACGGGGTTACGTCGGTTAAGTACTGAATTCCCATGGCCACCTTCTGTCTCCATCATCAGATCAGCTCGATGGCACCATAACATTGAATTGTCATCCAAACTATAGGTACTTATACCCAAAACTTCAGCTCAATCGGTTGAGATTAACTGGTTCAAAATTCAGTTCCAAGATTTGTCCCACACTTACAAACAAATGAACAGGTCAAGTTAAATAAATACTTGTAAAAAGATGAATGTTTCAACATAAATAAAGGTTGGCAAATCTTTCAGTTCAAGGATTGTAGTTTTTTTCCACTAAATTACTTTCACATAACTGCTTCCGGCATTGATTTGCAGTGAGCAAGATCCGTCAATTAACAGACGTGAAAACAGCTCGACTAGTATATTTTAGCTACTTCCATAGCATTATGTCATATGTCATTTTATTGTGTGGTAGCTCTTCGGAGATTCATTCGATTTTTGTTCTGCAGAAACGGGCTATTCGGGCGATATATATAAATTGAACTACAGACTCACTTAGAGATAAGTTTAAAAATATTAATATAATGACATTACATTGTCAATATATCTATGAAAATATTTTGTATGTACATAAAAACATTGACAATTTTAGGAAAAACTGTGACACATAATATTAATACTAGAAATAAGCATAAGGTAATTGTGTAAGGTTTTATAACAAACTTCCAGGAAACGTAACTGAGTTATCTATTTATAAATTCAAGAACTATGTGAAGCGTAAACTTATTTCGAAAGCTTATTATAGCACACCAGACTACATGAATGATAAAACTCCATGGAACTAATTGTGACTGAATTTTTAATCTATTATTCGATTTATATTATGTTTTTTGATATTAGATTGTTTTTCTAGAAACATTCTACTAATATTTTTTATACAATTTTTACTTGATATAATAATTATATTTTGTTTAATAAATTACTTAAAAAAAAACTGACGAATTGAAAGTGCTTGTTACTAGGCCTACTTGAATAAAGATCATTTTGAGTTTGAGTTTGATTCTACCTTTTGTACGACAATTTATTTTGTTCAATAAGACTAAATTAACAAATAACTGTTTCTTTACAGTTGGAGCAAATCAAAGATCTAGAAGAGAAGATTAGCACGGAGCAAGCCAATCTACAGAAGCTGCGAGCCGCCAAGAACCAGCCTGAGGACATTGAGGACTACATGCAAGCCATACCTGGCACCATGGCGCAGAAGGCAGAGATCTCCAAGACCAGGGTAAGTATTGGGTAGGTGCCTCATGTTACAAGTGAAATGGAACGCGGCGACGTGAAAGAAGGACATGGACAAACATACAAACACACACACACACTTTCGCATTTATTTAATTATATTAGGATTTGCCGCTCTTTTCTAGACTAACACTGACATCCATTACAGATGGCGATAAGCAAGCTCCAAGCGGAGCTGACATCCCGGCGCCGCCTCGCGCAGCTCGCGCGCCCCGCGGACGCGCCTCCCATCCTCACCCAGACAGCCGCCTTCAAGACTGCCAACTCGGTCGTCTATGGGAAGAGGTCAGTTACATTACAGATGGCGATAAGCAAGCTCCAAGCGGAGCTGACATCCCGGCGCCGCCTCGCGCAGCTCGCGCGCCCCGCGGACGCGCCTCCCATCCTCACCCAGACAGCCGCCTTCAAGACTGCCAACTCGGTCGTCTATGGGAAGAGGTCAGTTACATTACAGATGGCGATAAGCAAGCTCCAAGCGGAGCTGACATCCCGGCGCCGCCTCGCGCAGCTCGCGCGCCCCGCGGACGCGCCTCCCATCCTCACCCAGACAGCCGCCTTCAAGACTGCCAACTCGGTCGTCTATGGGAAGAGGTCAGTTACATTACAGATGGCGATAAGCAAGCTCCAAGCGGAGCTGACATCCCGGCGCCGCCTCGCGCAGCTCGCGCGCCCCGCGGACGCGCCTCCCATCCTCACCCAGACAGCCGCCTTCAAGACTGCCAACTCGGTCGTCTATGGGAAGAGGTCAGTTACATTACAGATGGCGATAAGCAAGCTCCAAGCGGAGCTGACATCCCGGCGCCGCCTCGCGCAGCTCGCGCGCCCCGCGGACGCGCCTCCCATCCTCACCCAGACAGCCGCCTTCAAGACTGCCAACTCGGTCGTCTATGGGAAGAGGTCAGTTACATTACAGATGGCGATAAGCAAGCTCCAAGCGGAGCTGACATCCCGGCGCCGCCTCGCGCAGCTCGCGCGCCCCGCGGACGCGCCTCCCATCCTCACCCAGACAGCCGCCTTCAAGACTGCCAACTCGGTCGTCTATGGGAAGAGGTCAGTTACATTACAGATGGCGATAAGCAAGCTCCAAGCGGAGCTGACATCCCGGCGCCGCCTCGCGCAGCTCGCGCGCCCCGCGGACGCGCCTCCCATCCTCACCCAGACAGCCGCCTTCAAGACTGCCAACTCGGTCGTCTATGGGAAGAGGTCAGTTACATTACAGATGGCGATAAGCAAGCTCCAAGCGGAGCTGACATCCCGGCGCCGCCTCGCGCAGCTCGCGCGCCCCGCGGACGCGCCTCCCATCCTCACCCAGACAGCCGCCTTCAAGACTGCCAACTCGGTCGTCTATGGGAAGAGGTCAGTTACATTACAGATGGCGATAAGCAAGCTCCAAGCGGAGCTGACATCCCGGCGCCGCCTCGCGCAGCTCGCGCGCCCCGCGGACGCGCCTCCCATCCTCACCCAGACAGCCGCCTTCAAGACTGCCAACTCGGTCGTCTATGGGAAGAGGTCAGTTACATTACAGATGGCGATAAGCAAGCTCCAAGCGGAGCTGACATCCCGGCGCCGCCTCGCGCAGCTCGCGCGCCCCGCGGACGCGCCTCCCATGCTCACCCAGACAGCCGCCTTCAAGACTGCCAACTCGGTCGTCTATGGGAAGAGGTCAGTTACATTACAGATGGCGATAAGCAAGCTCCAAGCGGAGCTGACATCCCGGCGCCGCCTCGCGCAGCTCGCGCGCCCCGCGGACGCGCCTCCCATCCTCACCCAGACAGCCGCCTTCAAGACTGCCAACTCGGTCGTCTATGGGAAGAGGTCAGTTACATTACAGATGGCGATAAGCAAGCTCCAAGCGGAGCTGACATCCCGGCGCCGCCTCGCGCAGCTCGCGCGCCCCGCGGACGCGCCTCCCATCCTCACCCAGACAGCCGCCTTCAAGACTGCCAACTCGGTCGTCTATGGGAAGAGGTCAGTTACATTACAGATGGCGATAAGCAAGCTCCAAGCGGAGCTGACATCCCGGCGCCGCCTCGCGCAGCTCGCGCGCCCCGCGGACGCGCCTCCCATCCTCACCCAGACAGCCGCCTTCAAGACTGCCAACTCGGTCGTCTATGGGAAGAGGTCAGTTACATTACAGATGGCGATAAGCAAGCTCCAAGCGGAGCTGACATCCCGGCGCCGCCTCGCGCAGCTCGCGCGCCCCGCGGACGCGCCTCCCATCCTCACCCAGACAGCCGCCTTCAAGACTGCCAACTCGGTCGTCTATGGGAAGAGGTCAGTTACATTACAGATGGCGATAAGCAAGCTCCAAGCGGAGCTGACATCCCGGCGCCGCCTCGCGCAGCTCGCGCGCCCCGCGGACGCGCCTCCCATCCTCACCCAGACAGCCGCCTTCAAGACTGCCAACTCGGTCGTCTATGGGAAGAGGTCAGTTACATTACAGATGGCGATAAGCAAGCTCCAAGCGGAGCTGACATCCCGGCGCCGCCTCGCGCAGCTCGCGCGCCCCGCGGACGCGCCTCCCATCCTCACCCAGACAGCCGCCTTCAAGACTGCCAACTCGGTCGTCTATGGGAAGAGGTCAGTTACATTACAGATGGCGATAAGCAAGCTCCAAGCGGAGCTGACATCCCGGCGCCGCCTCGCGCAGCTCGCGCGCCCCGCGGACGCGCCTTCCATCCTCACCCAGACAGCCGCCTTCAAGACTGCCAACTCGGTCGTCTATGGGAAGAGGTCAGTTACATTACAGATGGCGATAAGCAAGCTCCAAGCGGAGCTGACATCCCGGCGCCGCCTCGCGCAGCTCGCGCGCCCCGCGGACGCGCCTCCCATGCTCACCCAGACAGCCGCCTTCAAGACTGCCAACTCGGTCGTCTATGGGAAGAGGTCAGTTACATTACAGATGGCGATAAGCAAGCTCCAAGCGGAGCTGACATCCCGGCGCCGCCTCGCCTCGTAATTTCCGCGTATGTGTTACCTCTGCTGAAATAAGAGCCAACAATCGCGTTAGAACCGAGCGATTCAAACGCCAGCTATTTGCCCTGTTTCAAACCCACCCATCATGAATAATTCAAGTTGTAGACACTCAAAATCAAAATATTTATTCAGCAAATAGGCCACGTTAGGCCTCTCACAGACCGGCGTGGCATGGCCGCGGCGGTCAATAGTAAACTTGTCATTAGCTGTCAAATTTACTATTGACCCGCCACCGCAGGCCGCGCCAGTGTGTTGCAGGCCTAATAAGTCAAAATGTCTATCTACAGACTCCAAATACATAGTACAACCGCTTTAGACTAGTTGGTAGTGACCCCGCCTACGAAGCAAGAGATCCCGGGTTCGAATCCCGGTAAGGGCATTTATTTGTGTGATGAGCACGAATATTTGTTCCTGAGTCATGGATGTTTACTATGTATTTAAGTATTTATTTATCTATTTAGGTATGTATATCGTCGTCTAGTACCCATAGTACGAGCTTTGCTTAGTTTGGGATTAGGTCGATTTGTGTAAGATTGTTTCTAATATTTATTTATTATTTACGAGTACATCATTCATAATAGAATTTATCTACGCACATATCATTAGTGCTCTAAAATGCGTTCAGAAACCATAGGAAATGACCAGCATTATTACAACCAATTTTACTATGAGAACTTTCTTGTCTGTGGTAGTAGGTAAAATCTGTACTGTAATTTAAATTTGGAACAGCTGTCAAAACTCAAGTGGGTCTCTATTCTAGTATCCATAGATATTAAAACAGTTATCGATGCGAAACGTCAATTCAGTATGTTTTTTAATATAAACCGCACGACATTTGATCAAGAGTGACATGACAATAGGGACTTCATTCGTTTGTCTATGATTAAAAAAAACATTCGTCTTGACGTAGGATCAAATTGCCGCCATTACTTTTGTCATTTCTTTGTTGGTTTTTGCTGTTACGAAAGTAGAATTGTGAAAAGTTGTTTGTAATTCACATTTTAGTTGAAAATATGAGTAGTAGTGACTCCGAGAACGATATGAACACTCCGCCGGATATGGTAAATGCAGCCACGATTGCAACAAAGATATTTTACAGGTAGCACTATAGTAGCAATGCAGGTCATTTTCCTACGGCTTCTGAACCGATCTTAGAGTACTTATGATATGTGTGGAGATAAAGTAGTGTATGCAACTGTACATAATTTAGCCTTAAAACACTCGTGTGATCCTATTATGAAACTCGCTAACGCTCGTTTCATAAAACCACACTCGTCTTTTAAGGCCTCTGATTATGTATCAGTTGCATAAACTACTATAACTACATCAAGGTTCACGTCAAATACAGTAAGAGAAAAAAATATCACAGTCTTATTTCTTGGAGATGTAGTTAATTCTATTGTGCGCCACAGGGGAATGTGCGCCCCCGGGGTAAGTGTTGATATTGATTTAAATACCTGAATGATGAACGAGGCGCACTTTCCCCTGTGGCGCACATACCCGAACTGAGCTTATAAGGTCTCAAGGTGTCAAAAATAGTATTAATAGCTCCGGAATTCGTCCTTGTTTACAGGATACGATTAAAAGAAGACAAAAAGCCGAAACCAAAGCAGCAGAAGCAGGAAGAAGCAGAATTCGTCGAAGAAGTGGATTCTGATGAGGAAACTGAACCAACAGTCACAGACACAAACAAACATAAAGACACACAAGACAACACACACGTAGACAAGGATACAGATGACAAGGTCATAGAGACAAAGGTGGAAGAAAAAGAAGAGGACGCTAAAGAGAGAGTGTTTGGTCCTATGAGGCCTCCGGAGAACTATGTGGTTCCGGAGAGTTACTTCAATCAGGAGTCCGACAGGGATCTTCCGGAGATGACAGATGAATGATGGAAATATAGTTGATATGAAGTTGTTTGTTTTATTTATTAGGTTTTTCATCAATACGGGCCACTAATGTTTAACACGTTCACAGTCCCCATACAAAATGTTTCAATTTTCTTGGGCGTCCAAGCAAATTACTTCCATGAAACGTCCGTTTGGGTCACTATGAAACGACCAGGTATGCACTCGGATTATTACAATATACGAGGTGATTTTTAAGTCGTGATCTGAAGTGCCAGAGGGGGCGATGGAGCAACTTTTACTATGGCCATGAAATCTCGAAAAAAAAACACCAAATTAAGAGTCCATTGATCGCTAACTATCCTAAATGTATGGAACAACTATTACTACAGTGATCCATGTACGGGGCACTGGACTGTGAACGTGTTAATATTGTGATACTGAAATTATATATATTGAGTATGCAGTTTTGAAAAAAATATACCTCACAAGTTTTTTACAGGGGTTTTTCTCCAGCCAGAGGTTTTACAAACCGGTGGAAGTTTATCGGCATTCATGTAAATATGCCTAAATTTAATATTATGCTTGAATAGGGGTGTACTCACCAAATAAATTAACCAATAATGTTGAATTTTCCCGAAAAAGGACTAATGGAGAAAAAAGTAAAGCAGGGTATTAAATAATCACAAAGTTACAAGTGTCCAACATTTTAAGAGGGCGTATACTCTGTCCCTTTTCCGCAAAACGCACCTTCATATGAAACGATTGTCATTTTCTATGACGCTCGCAGATTATGACGTCACTAACTGCGAGCGGTTTCTCTCTAATAAGCAATAGTAAAACGGTTGTAGCTTCGTAATTCTTTCAGATATCTGAATGGGATTTTCGTCACTAGGCATATTTTTTTGCCTTTATCTTTTGGAGTAATAATATGTTTCGAGTCTACACCCGTATCGTTAGACTTTTCAGGAAATTTCCACCACTGCTGTCGGCTTTCGTGTATGTGAACCTATTGCTATAACACGTTCCCTGTCCAAGTGCCACCAATGATGGGTCATGTTTGCATTTCAGGGGGCCGTGCTTCCAGAATGGATTCACAGCTTCTGGAAGCACACTTGGACGTGGGGACAGTGAACGTGTTAAATCCCTAGGTTTAATCCTAAAACCAGGTGGTGGAAAATGCGAACTTATTTGACGTTCGACGGATCTGCCGGTATAGTCTATAATAGAATTTATGCGACCCTTGAGATTGAAAACTCTAGGTTCAATAAATCGCACGGATCCGTTGTCTAAGCATACCAGGGGTTCATAGACTTCTGGTTCGTATTTGAAGTCATAAATAAAACGCAATTTTACCTACAAAATGTATATTTAAATATAACATTCCCTTTTCCATTCGGCAGGTACTTAATACAAAACTAGACTTACACAGGTTACACAACAAAATCGGTTCCTTAGACAAACTACTCGCACACAGCTTCGTCATACCAAACATTATAGAAGTACACTTCCCAGCAAATGTCAAACTGGCTATAGTATACAGGGTGTTTTTCTGAATTTCCTTGAACTTCGGCATATTGCAGAGTCCATTCACCGAAACAAAATAGCATAACTAGTTTTTCAAAAAAAAAAAAAACTTTTCGATTTTCATACAAAATAATTAAATTTAGCATTAACGGTTATTGTACAAGGGTCTTAAGAGTTAATGAAAAGTTAGTGTCAAATGTGATAATGTTCAAATGACATCACATGACATGCACGTCAAAAAACCGTTTACACTGGTTAAAGTTGCATAACTGATTAAATTAAAATGTTGAATATCTTGATAACAGTAAGAGTTAAGATACTGGTGTCTTGGAGAAATTACCTTTATTTGACCTAAGCTATGCCCCCTTTCAATTAACGGAAATTGGCGGGAACACGTTGTAGACTAGCCAGTTTGATATATTATTTTAGGCATACTAATAAACAAACTAAAACACGTGACGCCATAGACAAACAAACTAGCTTTTATTAATACTGTATTGCGATTGGCTTTGTAAGCAAGTCACAAGCTTTTGTTTACTTACATATTAAATGCCTAAAGAAATACTTATAGTAACAACCAATGATGCAATATAAAAAAGAGGTAGATAGGTTATAATATAAGCACTCCAAAAGTGGCACACTAAAACTCGGCCAATTGTATGACCTTTGCGTCAGTGTCGCGTCGTCAATGGACGTGTCAACTGTCAGATTTGGTGGCCATTTTTAAACACGGAATTTCTTATAGACAACGTAACCTATCTACTCTTTTTTAATATACATCATTGGTAACAACGATAAAAAGAGTTTAAGCCATTGTATAAAGTTTTTTTTTGAACGCAGCCTAAAATATACTTTAGCGTCGTAAACTGAACCCTAATAGGGAAATAGGCATTCTAAACTGTCGGTTACTGCGGTAGTAGCGCGGTGCGGGAGAAGTGACGTCACAGACAAACCGTTCTCCGACACTACATCAAGAACAGACGGTTAAACTATATACACAGTATTTAACAGGTTTGTATACCAAACTTTAGATTACATTTTACCTATGAGCATTCCTATAAAAAAAGTAGGTAAGTAATTGGTACGCAGATTAGTTTTCCGCTTGATACCATTTATTTTAGTAATTTTATTAAATTCAATGCTCCAAGATCCTTTAAAAGTTATTCCAGAACCTTATTTACCACAAAATTTATATAAAATTATTAAAATATTCGTTAACAAAAGAGGAACATTTCATGTATGACTCAACATACTAATTATTTAGAAGCTTTAAAAATGCTCTCGTAGACCACTCACGCGTTGCGTTTTTTCAACGAACACTCACAGCAATTGTAAGAAACGTGATCGTATGAAGCACGTTTTTAGCGCTTTGGTTCGCTTGGCGCATTGACGGAATGAGAATTAACTGTTCAGTTACTTTTTTAACCCCCTAAGTACTACAAACCGGGTACTTGTACAATTACAAATTCAAATAGTTTAGACTAGATTTAACGAAGATTCCAAATTGCGTAAATCAATCCGGGTCTTACGAGATTAAATATAGATTTCCTTTTCGCTTAAATTATTGTTAGAGTACAACATTTTAAATTCAAAGTTTGCTATTACAGTTAAAATGTATCATGGTTAATTTTCATAAACAGTAAGTAGGTACTTCTATAAGGTAAGTATGTCTTTTAACTCCTTTACCAATAAATTCTGGGAACAAGATAAAATCCCACAGATAATCCATTCGTGAATTATCTACCAAACGAGTTTATATCTCGATTTGGGACAATGCCTTATCATGACGAGACAGTCAACATCTTAATTAACCAGTCACGTGACAGCGACGATGATAAGGTTACATCAATGTTTTGGACTCCAAATCACGAACCGTCGCAATAAACGAAGGCTGTACACATTGGGCCAACGTTGGCGCGTGAGCAGAATGCATCTATGCGTTAGAGGGACAGGGCTATAGTTCGATCTCATTCGTTTACATAGCTGCATCCTGCTCACGCGCCGACGTTGGCCCAATGTGTACAGTCGCCATAAAAAGAGCTCTGGCGGCCATACATTTAATATGGCGCGCAGAGGTCTTTTTACGAGTGTCGACCTTTATAGCGTAACCATCACAATCGAAATTCGAACATCGGATATCTCTAGACTCATATCGAGAGAGAGACGGAAATACACTAATTCTATTCTCGCGCGGTTGTTGCAGTAGACTTGACTTGAAGTCTATCTACAATTACATATAGAAAGATTTAGAGGCGGAGTAAATGTCCAGAGCGCCCTAGGCGAGCACGTCACCGGCGCCCCTCTAATAACGAAAAAGCACCGCGCCCCTTTGGAACCCCGTGCCCCTAGTTTAGCTATAGGTATATTTTTTCTCATAAACTATGATCATATGCAGTCAACGAAAAAGATAGATAAGTTTCCAGTTGTGCACCATATTCTACAACGGAAGCGAAATGGTATAGCTTTTTCAACATAACCTCCAAAGATAATTGTGTATTAGAGGTTATGTTCTGAACTTCTCATGCCGTCTCAGTCTTGCGGAGGCTGGTGACCTCCATGCCGTATATCCGGAACTCTGTGTCTTGGAAGTGGACCTGGAAAAACGTGATACATGCTTAAGATTGAGTTGGCCGAATTGCTTCAAAGAAGTCATTCAAAAAGCGACTCTACCGTCTGAGGTGGAGGACTCTAACTCCTATGACAGTTTTATAAGAAGTCGGACACATTAAATAATATCAACTATGCATGGGTGTTGATTAATTTTGTTTTTTTATTTATATTCAGGACACTAATAGAGTAGGTAGTAACACTAGTAACCCGTCAAATGCTGCAACACTAAGATTGATTATGTGATGATTTACCAAATGGTTGTACCCAGCAGCTGCTAGAATAGGGAAGAGCTATAATATTTACGATTATTTTGTGATCAAAATGTCGAAAAAACATAAAATAATAGCTGCCGAAACGTTGTTACTTTAATTTATACTAATTTCAAACAATAATTACGATTTATGGCCGGTACCAATAATCAATCCACCGATTTTTCCTTACCAACAGTTACATTTTGACACATTTTCTACGGGTAATCTGTCAAAATGTAGGTAACTGCCGGTAAGGAAAACTATCGGTGGATTGATTATTGGAACCGGCCATTAAAGTAGGTACCTAATGTGAAACCATGTGAAACGGAATGTATTTTAATCCAACAATCAGCGTCAGCACGGCTAGCACGCGACGGCGCGCGAGCTCTCTCGATTTTTCTCGCACTGTCGGTCTCTCTCTTATTAGAACACTTAGAACAAGAGGTATATTGCGGTAAAAATCGAGAGTATGTCGCGGCCGTCCCATGCTAGACGTGCTGGTGACGTCACTCCTGTCAAAATTCACAACTTAGCGGCCTTTAGACCTATCTAAATGCAGTACACTGATTCAGAGTGGCAGTGTCGAGTCTGTCTAATTAGCGTGACTTACATGCTTACAGTCTTTACACATGTCTTTTTGCGGAGTCTTTCTGATTTAGTGTACTGCATTTAGATAGGTCTAAAGGCCGCTTTAGGCAACTATGACGGGTGCGCGGGTGACGCGGGTAGCGGGCGGTCGCTTTTTTTCGTAATTCGTTGGTTTGCGTATCAGCTCACACACAGCGGGCGTGCGCGGGTCGGGCGGGCGCGTGCACTTCACGGCGTTTGTATTTATGAAATGAAATGAAATGATGTTTATTGCAGAAAATGGGTACATACAAGGCGGTATATAAATTATTAACAGGGCGCCAAATTCGGCTTGGGTAAGCATGCAACAATTAACTACTTAAGCACAGATTGTATGATAGTTCGAACTTAAGTCTTAAAATTATATTATTTATAGAGTAAATTTTTCGTGTTTAGAAAGTCTTTAATAGAGTATACACACAGTTTGCACAGCCAGGCATAAAGCTTCTTTTTAAACATTTTAGTGGGAAGTTCCTTAATGTCACTGGGAAGTTTGTTGTATATCTTAATACACATAAGGTTATTGTTTGCGTTTGTATCTTTTGCGAACTGTATTCCTCAAAACGAGCAGAAAAAATAATTCCTCGTCTGTGTCCGTATTTTCTGACATGTTGATGCAGCCTGCCGACGATCAATGGCGGCGAGGACCCGCGCTCTGTGTGAAGGGTTTGAAAAACGCGCCCGCCCGCTAGGTCCCGCGCCCGACCCGCGCCCGTCCTCTGTGTGTTTTACGCTTTAGTGGTCTAATCTACACGCGATTCTTTCAAATGAAAGCAAAAATGAAAATATTGCATCTTCTCCCGTTAAAGGATAAAAAAAAACAGGTAAGTACAGTCAGCAGCAAAAGCAGCTAAGCGGGTCAAGTGCTCAAAATGACCTACACACGACATGTCAAGAGGATAAGAACTATCTGTGGACTATCATTTTGAGCGTGTTATTTTGTGTAACCACTTCTGATGCTGACTGTACATACTTAACAATCAGTGTAATCAAAAGATTTTCCAAAAAAGGCATTAAGCCTTTTTCCAATATTATAAAAATAGCCTCTCACTCCTTCGATTATGAGGAATATACATATACACCTCATGTGTCAGATTCCATCAAGCCGTTTCGTTTGGACTGCAGCCCGTGAAATATAATTTTCTGGTCCGCATACATTCATACATACGCTCGAAAACATAACCATCCTTCTCAGGCAGTCGGGTAAAAACAGTGATTTAAGGACTGCTGCATTATTTAGGGAGGAGTCCTCCAGTACCTAATATGCAATGTGCCCTACTATATCATAAAATAGAGAAGTCCTCCAGTACCTAATATGCAATATGCCCTACTATATCATAAAATAGAGAAGTCCTCCAGTACCTAATATGCAATATGTCCTACTATATCATAAAATAGAGAAGTCCTTTAGTACCTAATATGCAATGTGTCCTACTATATCATAAAATAGAGAAGTCCTCCAGTACCTAATATGCAATGTGTCCTACTATATCATAAAATAGAGAAGTCCTCCAGTACCTAATATGCAATGTGTCCTACTATATCATAAAATAGAGAAGTCCTCCAGTACCTAATATGCAATGTGCCCTACTATATCATAAAATAGAGAAGTCCTCCAGTACCTAATATGCAATATGCCCTACTATATCATAAAATACAGAAGTCCTCCAGTACCTAATATGCAATGTGCCCTACTATATCATAAAATAGAGAAGTGCTCCAGTACCTAATATGCAATATGCCCTACTAGATCATAAAATACAGAAGTCCTCCACTACCTAATATGCAATGTGCCCTACTATATCATAAAATAGAGAAGTGCTCCAGTACCTAATATGCAATATGCCCTACTATATCATAAAATACAGAAGTCCTCCAGTACCTAATATGCAATGTGCCCTACTATATCATAAAATAGAGAAGTCCTCCAGTAGGTACCTAATATACAATGTGCCCTACTATATCACAAAATACGTACCCCTTTCGGTTCCACGTGGTACCCTGTAGCAGAAGACTCGATCTTCTCTGACTTCTCCGCTGGCAAATTGACAGAACTGCTCTGGCCCCCTTTGGTCACTCCCGTCTCCATGATAGGAGACATCTTCTTCAGTACTGAACTCTCCGCTTTGATCTCTATTAGACTCTTACTCGGCGAACCGGCAGTTACCGAGGGCTTTTCGCCTGATGCGGGCTTTTCAACTGATACGCGCTTTTCCTTAGTTGCGGGCTTTTCGCCGCTTGAGGGCTTTTCGCCGCTTGAGGGCTTTTCGAGGCTAGAGGGCTTTTCACCGCTGGAGGGCTTTCCTCCAACTGCGGGCTGTTCGGTGGCCGATGGCTCTCCTGGCTTAGATGTTCGCGACGCATCCTTCTGTAGAAAACGAATAGTTTGACGGTCAGTTTGGCCTAGTTGGTAGTGACCCTGCCTACGCAGCGACGGTCCTGGGTTCGAATCCCGGTAAGGGCGTGTGATAAGTACGAATATTTGTTCCTCAGTCTTGTTCCTGTCTCATTGGTACGAGCCGGGATTCGAACCCACGACCGCCGCTAGCTAGCTTCTAATGAAACATTCGATCAAATGAAGCTTAGAGCTAAAACCGAAGGGTGTAGTTTTCCGGCGATTTCGATTTGTCACCCTGAACTTGCGCTGAGCGTCGCCGTTTTAACGTGTTTTTGTGTTATAAGTTTAGTATATTGTTATGTTTGTTAGTCTGTAAGGTATTTGTAAATATGGGCCTTGTTGCCTGCCTAAATAAATAATAGTACATTGTTTAACGAGGGGCGGAAGTGGAATATTGCGAACAAGAGTCTATCAGAAGCCCGACGCCGAAGGCGGAGCGCTTTTGATGACTCGAGTTTGCAATATTCTTACGCCCGTGTTATACACAATGTTTTTCATCACATTTGCAAGGAAACAAATACATTTTAGATGAAATGAATATAAATCGTAATAAACACTGCATCATGTCAGTCGTCCATTTTGTTGAATTTGACGTGAGGCGCGTATGGCAAAGACCCTTCGGTATACAGCCACGATTTGAAAACACTTAAAAACATTTTACATAGACACTAAATAACTACATATTAAATCTGTAAATAATTCAGTTAAACATGTTTAAGTCGTTTTTTAAGTTTAAATTTATTTATAAATACGTTTTGAGACATCGTATTTGATATAAAACCTCTTTGCTTTGTAACTGCCGCATGAGTCACAGATACAATTTAAGAAAAAAACTATTACGCCCGTGGGCGTAACATAGGCTATTATAGCTCTGTATGTCTGCGCATTATGAAGCCCTTTTCGAGCAAGTGTGATGAAAATAAAATAAAGTAGGTCTAACAATGCAGAACCTGGTAATACATACTATTAGGGATGCCGCGGGTGCGATTTTTTTGACATCCGCGGATGCGGATATTTGGGGGCACACATCCGCGGATGCGGATGCGGATTTTGTGGTCAAACACTCAAAAACGTAAATAAACAACGTCCATTTTATGATATCACGCAATCATCAAACACGGATAGTAAATTACAAACGTAGCGAACAAATCAAAAACGTGTCTGCTCTTGGTTGGCAAAACGACAAGAAGTTTTTAGGGTTCCGTAGCCAAATGGAAAAAAACGGAACCCTTATAGATTCGTCATGTCTGTGTGTCTGTCTGTCTGTCCGTCCGTATGTCACAGGCATTTTACTCGAAAACTATAAGGTGTATTTGAATAAAATTTTGAGGATAGGTGTATTTTGTTAACCGCTACATAGTTTTGTAACTAAACTACAAATCAAAATTTTTTTAGGGGTTCACTCCATACGTAAAACGGAAAGTCAATTTTTTTTTTCGTCGCAAGCCCACTTGTGGCACATCAATCGATAGGCCTTTCAAAATAAATATAAGGTTTCTCAGCAATTTTTTTGATTATGTGAATAGAGTCGGAGATAATCGCCTCGAAAGTCACTAAAATTGTGTCCCCCCCGCTCTAATTTTTGAACCGTGTATTTTAAAAATATAAAAAAAATCATGCTTATAGGGCGTATTAAATTCTCTCAGCGAAAATTGTTTTGAGCAAGATCGGTTCACAGGTTTTTGAAATTTTTCTAAAAAACTGCCTTCCTTAAAGAAAAGGACGTAAGTGCCGTAAGATTTCAGTAACGATACGACCTTTTTAATAGGCACGGAACCCTCGTTGTGCGTGGTCCGACACGCACTTGGCCGCTTTTTTTTTTTTACTAATGGCCAACATATGTAAAACTCGCGCAGTAAGCGCCGCGTGGGTTTCTTGTCGTGAATTACACTACATTCGCATCCGCAAAAACTCCGCATCGGTTTTGGCGGTTGCCGATGCGGATGCGAATGTCTGCAACATCCCTGAATTACATACCCCTTCTTCAGTGGGTTCTCCAATGATGAGGGGAATGTTCGGTGCCAGCTTCTCCGCCAGCCATTGCACCTGAACAACAAGAAGCATATTAGGGGACAAACTTACACAAATCAAGCTAGCCCCATAGTAAGCTCAATAAATTTCGATCATAGTGGAAAACTGAAAAATTATCGCAACGAGCCTCCCTAAGGAGTAAATACAAATAGTGGAAGGGATTGAAAGATTCTTCGCTATTAGCGGGACCCACGGTAGCTCAATTGGCAGAGCGATGGACGGATTCCAGAGATTGTGGGTTCAAATCCCGCTTGTGGCGAATAATTTTTCAGTTTTCCACAATGATCGAAACTTGGTATTTCGTTAGCGGACGTTTTAATGTTAAGCTCATCATCACTTACCATCAGGCGAGATAGGGGTCAAATGCCTCCCTATACTTAATAAAAAAAAAAAAAAAAAAAGCTCAATAAGCCCCGGTTATGGGTATTAGACGACGATATATTATAAATACTAAACGCATACTCAAGACTCGGAAACAAATATTCATGCTCTTCACAAACACATTTGCCCTTACCGGGATTCGAACCTTCAGCTTAATTTATTTCATTTAGGCAGCATAACTACCCACTAGGCTAGCCGGTCGTCAAACAGTATAACAGTATCATCATCATATCAGCCGAAAGACGTCCACTGCTGGACATAGGCCTCCCTCAAAGAGTGCCACAATGACCGGTCCTGTGCCACCCGCATCCAGCGGACTCCCGCAACCTTTACCAGTCCACCTTGTGGGGGTTCCAAAGGTCCGGGACTAGTGTTTTCTATATTTTGCAGTGTAATTTAAGAACTATGTTCTTGGTGGGCGGAATGTCCAAATTAGTATAGATATTTACGCATCGTTGCGATGCATGCAAGTGCATACCTAGACCACAGCTATTTGAAAAGTTAGTTAAGAATAAAGAAGCATACAGAGCACACGTTTATTTAATTCCAAAATCCCAGCAAACCAAAATCATCCTTATCTGCCTAAACACCCATCGTCCCGAGATACTTTTCAGGGTTTTCATAAAACAAACCTAACCTAACCTAATGGCTTCTACACAATTACCTATTAGCTTTACCTAAAAAGTTATCGGTTTCTGAGAAAAAAAAGGTCGACGAAATGAAAACTCGATGAACAAGGCAAGGCATTCGGTGAAATGGGATCCCGGTAACAAATAAAATGAATGAATTTGCCTTTTACAGTCAAAATTCTACCAGCGTTTCTGAGAAAGAAGACCACGGTAGGTATGTGTGTTAGTTAGTTATACTGGGCGTTTTCCGCAAGTCGACATCCAGTGTGCCTATTTTGCGTGAACCGGTGTGGGGTAGCGCTACTCTAACCACCCCTGCACGGCCAGCACGCGACGGCGCGCGAGCTCTCTCGATTTTTCTCGCACTATCCGTCTCTCTCTTATTAGAACACACAGAACAACAGGTATAGTGCGACAAAAATCGCGAGTATGTCGCGGCCGTTTCGTGATAGACGTGCTGCTCCTCTAGAAAGTTGGTGAGTGCGTTGGTGTTGCATGACTGCGTCCCGTATGTGTCCGGAGACCCTAGGTGCTTTTTTCTGTATACTTCTACCTGCTGAAGGTGGACTGATGACCTGGTAAAGGTCGCGGGAGTCCGCTGGATGCGGGTGGCGCACCGGTCATTGTGGCACTCTTTGGGGGAGGTCTATGTCCAGCAGTGGACGTCTTTCAGCTGATGATGAGTGATTCACACATGCACTACCAACGATTTTGTAGCGCTGCTGAAATGCTATCCCCAGGATAGCGCGAAAACATGTAATATAATTCGTCCGTGAATGTAATCTCTATCTGACTTCTATCATTGTCCCAGGCATATGAACGGCGACGACATGACGTCTATAAGCGACTCGGACGAGTATAGTGGTCTGATGACGCAGCGGGAGAAGCAAAGGCTCATCAACATACAGATGTTGCAGCTCTACACTGGCACACCCTACATACACGACTTCTACTACACGGTAAGCATACTTAAACTACTATGACGGGGGGCTGGCACAACTGACACCGCGCCGCGACGCTAGTCGAGAAAGATCTACCCACCTCTTTCAAATTTGCACGGTGCGAGTGAGATAGGAGGCTAGAAGAGGAAGTCGAAGTCATCATTTCTACCTGGCTCCTATTTCACAACTTGACAATTGTCACCTGACACTGACAATAGGCATGATGCCTCATGTTCAAATTGATAACGTAGTGATGCTAAATGGATAGTAAACCATCAAATTATCGTAATAAAGTATACATTATAAAATATAATTCAAATCATAAAAAGATATGAACTGTGAAAGTTTAGAAAAAATATGCATTTTTTTTTATTGGCCAAGAGTAAAGTAAAAGCTACCAATAAAATCCTTACGCTTTTCTAGAAACAAAATTGTAATACAACTATGTACTTAAACGCAGTATTTCGCGACCGAAACAACAATTTACCTGATTTTCCATACTACGATTAGTACAAATATACAAATGTGACGTCATACTTGTATAGACACACAGTATGAAGCGTTTCGCGCTGCCGCCAGCGAGGTCAATCTTTATCTCAAATTTTTAGGTATTTATGTTCTTTAATTGTAGTTGCTCCCATACAAACATTTGTTCCTCTCCAAAAACTGGTTCGAATGACGTCATAAAAAAATAGAGGACAACCAACCTAGAAGTTAAGGTGGTCGCTAGGTAACTTGCGGATCCAGCAATGTACGGAGAATTGTCGTCGTGATGTGACAATTGTCAAGTTTGTGAAATAGGGGCCTGGTTCAAGTCCAGTAGAATGTGTTTGGTATGTGTGTTGGCAACACTTACCGTGCGGTACAGCGAGAGGCAGGCGCGCCCGTGTCCTATACAGGGTGGTGGCACGGCGCGCCCGCAGCGGTCGCGGTCCGCCGGGTCGAACATGTAGAACCCTGGAACACAACATGGGCTTGTGTACGATCGCTAGCATTCATAAAAAAAACGACCGGGTTGCACTCCGAGAGTGCCGGCAGAAGTGAAAACTCAACGACATTGTAACAGTTTTCCGATCAGGTCACGTGTCCATCTTACGAATTTTCAATTTGTCGAATCCCACGGTCACGTGACATCTTACGATCACGTGACCTGTGGCGAGTTTAACAATTTTTCCCCATCACAAAAAGTGCACAGCGCCGCTAAAGAAGTTTTCACTGCAAAAAACAGACCTTGGTTCATACACTCGGCGTCAAAAAAATCGCACCTTTCCTAAAATTCGTGTCAAGCTATTATAACTCCTAAGATCCTTCCTGTACCCTATCATTATTAGTATCACTTGAAAGCTAATGAAATCCCCTATTTGAAAACGGTAGGAAATTGGCCACCACCCCCATAAAAAAAGAGAATTCTGGGAAAATGTGAAACAATGTGTAGGTATTCTGATCAAAATTACAAAGAAAAGGAACAACACAAAAATTCAAAATCAACAATAACAATCCTTAAAAGTTAGTCTTAAAACCTAGTGTTGCCTCCTCTAGCCTTAACTCTAGCTCTTAGTAGCAAAACTTATACTTAGTAGGTAAATTCCAAGTTGAGAGACAAGAATGTTTGCTGCCAAGATTACTTTACGTAAATTATGCTAATAGTCCAGGCAATAAACTGACAACTTGTATGGAAAAAATGTCAATTTTGGAAATAATTTATAATAGCTTATTTTTTATGTATAACCGATATATTATCAATTAAATAGTTACCCAGCGACAAAATCCGACAAAATTCCAGACATCGAAAAAATGATAAGTTAACTGGCTTCTAAAAAGTCAGTAAAAATATTAATAAATGTTTTTGTCTTTATTTTGGTTCATTTACATTTGCTCTATAATATTCAATATAAATCGTACAAAAAAAGATAATGCATGCTTCATTTAAATCTACATAATTACTTCCGGGTGGAAAGTTTGTCGGATTCTTGACTAAATCATCTTAGAATAACATTTTCAAATGAAATCAACAAAAAAAACGCTATTATAAATTAATGTTTTTCAAAACCGTATTTTGCCTGGAGTATAAGGCGGGACCATTTCGTAGCAAATAAATAGTTTTAAGTACCCAATTAATATTACATGTGTGTATGTGATGTTTATATTTGTTTGTTACGAATAAATAATTTTCATTCCATTTCATTTTCATTTTCATCAAATCAGAATATACCATGCAATGCCACATCCTTATCCTTACTAATATTATAAATGCGAAAGTGTGTGTGTTTGTATGTTTGTCCTTTTTTGACGTCGCAACGGAGCGTCGTATTGATCTGATTTTTTGTATGGAGATAGTTTAGAAGCTGGAGTGAGATAGGCTACTTTTTCCAGCGGGAAAACATCAAATTCCCACGGGAAAATTCAATATGTTACATTTTCCTAAAACCACGCGGGCGAAGCTAGTATGACATAATCGGGCAGTTAAATCTCCCAGCAATCACCTTCAGAATACCGTTTTGTTTAATTACTCCCACAACACAACAAAACGCGCATACATATCAGACGCTCTGTTTCTAAGGCCGTTAGGATGACAGATATTCATTCAAAAATAATTAACAACTTGGAAACAATTAAAAGCCCATACCATGGGCATATAAACTGCACTCAAATCCATTCGTTTAGGAGGTACGATGCCACAGACAGACACAGATACCTACACAGACACGTCACAATATAAATAAATAAATATTATGGGACAATCTTACACAAATCGATCTAGTCCCAAACTAAGCAAAGCTTGTACTATGGGTGACGATAAACATACTTATATAGATAAATAAATACTTAAATACATAGAAAACATCCATGACTCAGGAACAAATATTCGTGCTCATTCACACAAATAAATGCCCTTACCGGGATTCGAACCCAGGACCTCTTGCTTCGTAGGCAGTGTCACTACCAACTAGGCTAAAGCGGTCGTCAGACTCTCTCCCTCTTTTTGTGTCGGGGGTTAAAACGGAAAATAATTTACTACTTTTACTTGTTTTGATCATTTAGTGCTTTTCAAACCAAACAATATAAGTTTTTGGTACGTTTCACAATGGTTTTCCTTTAAATCGCGTGACGTGAATGATTTTCTAATCTTATATGGTATAGAATATAATAGCTAACATCAGAGACGCCGACATGTGTGGCGCGTACTCTAACTCGCAGGAACCGTCACCCTCCACGTGTTTACACAACCTCTAAAGACACCTCTAGTCTACAGTATGTATGTGTGTGTGTACCTCTCGCGGTCCGGAACAACGCTACAGCGAACGCGCCGACGCCAGCCTCGAACACCCCACATTTCTCCTCCTTGAAGAACTCCGTCAGCTGCGGAAAGAGGGCATTCGTGAAGTAAGGGGTTGCCGGCCGAGCGTAGCGAGCCCGGATAGTTATGAGGCTGGCAACCTTTTCACGCCGAGGTATGTATAGTGCTTTTCTCAAACATACAATGAAATAAATTAAAAAAACTCCAAGAAATCAAACTTTAATTTTCGTGGCTGAACGCCGTGATCCTGTGCCACAACATTGTGGAATGGAAATTAAAAAAGACCATTGCAAGGCCTCCAATTTTGTATGAAATGCCATTACGGATCTCTCGTCTCGCTGCGCCCGAAACGTGACACTTCGAAGCCCATTATGAAAAACACAACGACAATATTTCATTGCATGTTTGAGAAAATAAAATTCTACTATCGCACCTCTCGTCGACGGCAGAGCATTCATCACCTCAAACATGTCCATTGCAAAGTACATTAGCTCAATACCAGCTGAATAGATTTTGTTGAAACGTTTTTGCTCACAGCTCAGGTTTAGCGAGCGCGAGCCTGTCTTTTTTTCCGAATGTCACCTTCCCATGCAAACGGAGTTTCGTTCTCATTTTAAAACTACGTGTTGGATTGTGACGAAACTTTGCATATACAACGACATGAGGTATATCTATGTCTGTGATTAGTTTATATTATGGTTCCAGTTTATAAAACAAACGAAATACAATACAAAAACAAGTTTTGCATGAAAAACTTAAATTCGCTGTTTTTTTTTTACTATGGTATCTGAAGCTACATAAACTAATTACAGACCTGGATATACCTCATGTCATTGTACATGCAAAGTTTCGTAACAATCCAACACGTAGTTTTAAAATGAGAGCGTAACTACGTTTGTATGGAGAATCGAGCTTACTGCGGACTCTTAAAAAGTGTCTGGAAAAAGTGACTACAAAAAAATCTATATAATTAACGAACTTGCTCACTAGAATCGGTTGGCCTTATCACGCGATAAGTGACAAGATAGGAGCGTCGTCTCCTTCTATCGAACGGTGTCAGCCAGTGACGGACGCTCTGTCCTGTCACTTATCGTGTGATAAGGCCGACCATGATACGGGGTTAGCAGAGCAGAACAGTGGGGAAGCGGGACATCCGGACATCAAGACATACAAACGATCGGCCCAAGCTGAAGCATAGATCTTTGTTCGCTTCGATCGCTTGCTCGAATATACGGTTATACATACATCACATATTCCTATCGCTAGTTTTTAGGGTTCCGCAGTCAACAAGGAACCCTTATAGTTTCGCCATGCCCGTATTGTCCGTCTGTCTGTCTGTCTGTCCGTCTTTGGCTTGACTCAGTAACCACTACTACTAGAAAACTGTCTATCAGTTTCGGCCGACGCAACCATTTAGTTGGCGCGCGCGTGTCGATGTAACTAAGAAAGACAGGCAACTACGGAGCCCTACACTGCGCGTGGCCCGACACGCACTTGGCCGGTTTTTATAAGTACCTTCTCCACCAGGTTCTTGTGCACGTATCCCGTCTGCCGCGGCTCGTACACACGCACGCGACACACGCAGTTGCCCGGCGTGTAGAACTTGCGCAGAATCTGGAGAAGGAACAATTAAGATATAGATCATTATCATCTTCATATCAGCCGAAAGACATCCACTGCTAGACATAACCCTCCCACTAAGGCACTGGTCCCACCGCCAGCGGTAAACGAGTAGAACTAGAAACTAGAAACGAGTGGGCGAGCGGCGAGAAGCGAGTGTGTAGTTTCAATAGTTTTGTCGCTCGGCTATAAGCAAGTGTTCGAGTGCGACGAGCTATTACTCGCACCACTCGCTCCAGTTGTACAGTCGCCATCAGATATATCGGAGCGGCCAAGGTGCTCACAAATATCTGAACACGTCTCTAATGCCTCGACAATAGAGACGTGTTCAGATATTTGTGAGCACTTTGGCCGCTCCGATATATCTGATGGCTACTGTACGGTAGAATGATCGGTCTGATCGCGTTTATCGCCGAGTACCGCTGAGCGAGTTTTATCGTTGGCAGCTTTTATTGCTGCGATCAACTAGTGAAGAGAGTCCTCGCCGGCACGCGGGAGCGATTATCTTTTATTCGTTTCTTGGGCGAGAAACTTGCCGATAGCTCATCGCTTACTCGCCGGCGGTGGGACAAGTCCCAAAGAGTGCCACGAGGACCGGTCCTGCGCGACCCGCGTCCAGCGGACTCCTGCGACATTTACCAGGTCATCAGTCCACCTCGTTGGGGGTTGAAAGAACGACTACGGTTGAAAAGATCAGCGGTAAGACGAATACCGTTCTTGGAAGAGGAAACCGTGGACATCAAGTTTGCCTGTGTTTCTATGGACAGGGCAATCCATTAATGTCTCCCATCTTAAGCGGTGGCCTCTTGAGCTACCAATCGTTCCTTTTTAACTGAAGATCATGATCGGATGTGTAAAAACACATCCGATCATGATCTTATTTATTTGTTTATTTAATTCAGACTATGGGTGGAATATATTATGTCCTTACCTACGAAATTGGCGTTTTTTTCACAGATATTATTTTGTACGTAATTTATCAATTTCTGTTGCAACTTTCAAATTATTTACGAGTAGAATATGTAACAAATGTTTTACATACAAATAGTAGGTTTTTATTTTTATTTAGTGTTTCAAATTAAAACTTGAAAATCACCCTTTTCATGTGCTGCCGGTTCAAGTGTTCTAATTACGTATAGTTTTATGATGCGAACTGTTTTTAAGTGTAACGTGTATATGTGTTACGTAGCTTAAAAAAATATATATTCCTACCAAAGTTTTGTTTGGTTTGAATATGATATTGCTGAATAATCCGCCAAATTCAATGTATGATAATCACACTTCATAAAATTCTCCATACAAAACGCCAAATTCATAGGTACAGTCACGGATTTTAATTGTTAGGCCACATGCCGCTGTTCGCATTCTAGCCGTATAATACAAATCGGGTTTAGTCGTTTATGCTCGTATATTTAAACAACGAAAGCTTCGTATAATAAAAGAGCAAAGTCATATCTCTCTCTTTATCATTGTGCTTGTCAGGCTAGAGATGTCATTTAGGTTTGAATCTTTCGACAATAATGTTACATTTTCATGCATTATTAATGGTTGGCTAATATCAGAGCCGGAACTACCAACCTCACATCTGAATCACTTCCTACACCCAGAGTTAACCAATAGCAGACCTAGCAACCGCAACCTAGTAACCAATGTTATAACGTAGCGATAGTAATGGAGAAATAATGATAGGTCATTTCGACGAAGGAGAAACGAAAAACTAGCGACTTTATCCGAATGCGTGGCGTCTAGGATACAAATGTGACGTTCGTGACATTATCATAATTGTTGCACATAAACGTAATCAATCATCAATAACCGCATTAAGTTCCCGAAAGTCGACATCGCATCCGTCACGCACGCATTGATAGTTTGATGACAATTGCATACTGTAAACACCAAAATTGCGATATCGCACTCACTACTCTATGCATGGCAATATTTTATTCGGGGACAGAAATGATGTAGTAAAAGTTAACCGCCGCCATCATAAGAATTAAATAAGAATTTGACTTAAGTCAGTTTTGTAATTTGTTATGTTTCAGCTATCATAGCTAACTACATAATTATATTATTCTTAAAAAAATAGACACTATTTGACAAAGAAATATATTTATTAAGAAATTTACTTATGTAAATATCGGCGTCCACATTTTACACATGCCTTGTTCGTTCTGGAATACACATCAATACACTTCATATCATTTTAAGTATAGCATAAACTCATCAACTTTGTAGTCGGGGAGCATTTCTCCTCGCTAGGCTTCGCTGAATACAGTGGGTGATGGTCTTCATGGGTCCCATAAAGGCGACATTCAGTTGCGGAATTCCGCCTGCAGCTGCTCCCGATATGTCGTCTTTCCCACAACGCAACAGTGTTAATAAATCTAACACGCTTATGGTTCTACGAATTTGGCATTACTTTAATTCTTTAACAACGTTATAGAATGAGCTCTCGCTCAAAGTTGGACGAATACACGAGCTTGTCACGATCAAATTATCGCATTAAATACTTTAATAGTGGTTATGATTCATCAAAATCCATAATTCAGAATTGTCATCTTTGATGTCAACATTTAACTGTCACTGTCTTTAAATTCAAAAGAAATCAATCATGGTTTTCAACGACAAAGATAAGTATTAACCTATAACCTCCTTGTGATTCGAACTAATCCATTTAATCATTTGTCATCTTATTATGTTGTTTACGCGGTACGTCATGTATTTATTCGTAATTAATCGTGTAATCTCGTGCACGCTCGTGAATGCTATAATACTGCAAATTTAAAGAACTTCAAAGTGGCCTAACAATTAAAATCCGTGACTGTACCAAATACTAAGTAGGTAATACTAGCTACCTCTAGCGCCGAGGTTTCGTAAATCTAAGGTAAAGGCTCACCTGGTCCATAGCCAGCAGCCGTCCACTGGGCCGGTAGTGCAGGTAGCTGTCCTGGTAGAGCTGGTCTCCGCTGAGGAGGACAGCATCCAGGGTGGGCGCGCACCAGCGGCACACGTCTTGGACGCGCGACATCGCTACCGCCATCACACAGCACGCCAGCGCCTGGGGACAGGAGGATAAGTTTCAGGTCTTGACCGTTTTTCAGTGGTTCATCTGTGAGCCAGGTAGGTAGCTGGGGAAATCTGGTTTTGACCTACTCGCTCGACGGCATAATTTGAAGCGCTCATAGCCTAGCGGCGCCTGCGAGTCGGAGACGATAACGCAGGTTAAGCAAAGATAGCAGCGGTCATTCTTTGAATGGGTGACCGCCTGATGTTTGAGTGGTTAATACAAATGAGCGCTTCCGTGCTGTGGAAGGCACGCTAAGCAGTTGATCCCGGCTGCTGTCTATGACAGTAGTCGTTAAGCCGAGTTAGAAGGCCTTCGGGCGGCTTAAGAACTTCGAACAGTCGAGTTGCCCACTCACTTGAAAAAGGGGGGACAACTGTTACTCGCGTCCGCAGGAGCTTACCTACCACAACCCCGCACGTGTCCCCTGGGTGGTACTAAAGAGTGACAAACTTTAAAAAGGCCAAAATAATATAAGCCATACGATTAAATAAGACGGCATAATAGATAGCTTGTGGGGAAATAGCCGGATACGATCATGTAGAAATATTATAAAGCATCGTCAGGAAACCGGTGTAATTCCAGCAATGTCTAGTTCTCGCTCTGTTCTGGAAGGTGAGATGGCAGTCACTTTTCGTAAAACTACTTCCTATGCCGAATCTTGGGATTAGGTAGCATAGCCGACTCCGGGTTCCAGCTCAGCCCTGCAGAGGAGTGGGCCAAGTGTACACCTGGGAAACGCTAGGAGGTGATACTCCATGAACACGGACTGTACTGTAATTGGTTGCTACCGTTTCCGGCGTCATCAATGCAGCGACAGTGGCGCTGCGACAGTGACGCGCGGCCGCAGCAGCCGTGCAATGCTCGCGCAAGCACTGTCGCGTGGCTCGCTGCGATAGGGTGCCGGTTAATGTACAGCCATAATAAACGGTCAAAAAAATGTACAGCAAAATAATCCGCGTCCATACTGTACATGGTGATACTCCATGTACATTGGGACGGTCATCTGTGCGGACTAATAATCTCCAGCGAGTCGACGCCACCCCGCTGCGCGGGGTGTCTATTTCTGGTCTGAGGGACACAAGTGAACCCTAACCTAACCGACCTAAGAGTTCGCTTATGACAAGCCATTTTTGTCCGCCCTGATAATGCACGACCCAATAATCCGCGTCCACAAAAAGTGGACGCGGATTATCAGGCTGTACATTATTGGGCCGTGCATTATTGGCTCCCTGCGATAGCACTTGATTTTTTAGGTTATTTTAGAGTAGAATATCTAAAAAAATGAACGATAATAAAGTATTTACGGATGAGCAAGACGAGGCACTAATAAATTTAGTGTCGCAACATGCAATTTTGTACGATTTGAGATGATTTGCTCTCATCCTTCAGACTTTTGAAAATTGGGTCTGTTGGGATTCGCTCCATACTATAGTAGTAACGAAGCAATAGATCATTATCCTCTTCTTCTAATAACATTTTTTTAATTGATCTGTTCATTCCTATATAATATCAACTGTACCGCACAACCGTCAGATATGGACTAATAACTGTGACTGACGCCGGAGTCGCGCTGCTTTAGAGTGTGTCACTGACCTTGTTGCCCCTACTGCCCTTAGAGTGCGTCACTGACCTTGTTGCCCCTACTGCCCTTAGAGTGCGTCACTGACCTGGTTGCCCCTACTGCCCTTAGAGTGCGTCACTGACCTGGTTGCCCCTACTGCCCTTAGAGTGTGTCACTGACCTGGTTGCCCCTACTGCCCTTAGAGTGTGTCACTGACCTGGTTGCCCCTACTGCCCTTAGAGTGCGTCACTGACCTGGTTGCCCCTACTGCCCTTAGAGTGTGTCACTGACCTTGTTGCCCCTACTGCCCTTAGAGTGCGTCACTGACCTGGTTGCCCCTACTGCCCTTAGAGTGTGTCACTGACCTGGTTGCCCCTACTGCCCTTAGAGTGCGTCACTGACCTGGTTGCCCCTACTGCCCTTAGAGTGTGTCACTGACCTTGTTGCCCCTACTGCCCTTAGAGTGCGTCACTGACCTGGTTGCCCCTACTGCCCTTAGAGTGCGTCACTGACCTGGTTGCCCCTACTGCCCTTAGAGTGTGTCACTGACCTTGTTGCCCCTACTGCCCTTAGAGTGCGTCACTGACCTGGTTGCCCCTACTGCCCTTAGAGTGCGTCACTGACCTGGTTGCCCCTACTGCCCTTAGAGTGTGTCACTGACCTTGTTGCCCCTACTGCCCTTAGAGTGCGTCACTGACCTGGTTGCCCCTACTGCCCTTAGAGTGTGTCACTGACCTTGTTGCCCCTACTGCCCTTAGAGTGCGTCACTGACCTGGTTGCCCCTACTGCCCTTAGAGTGTGTCACTGACCTTGTTGCCCCTACTGCCCTTAGAGTGCGTCACTGACCTGGTTGCCCCTACTGCCCTTAGAGTGTGTCACTGACCTGGTTGCCCCTACTGCCCTTAGAGTGCGTCACTGACCTGGTTGCCCCTACTGCCCTTAGAGTGCGTCACTGACCTGGTTGCCCCTACTGCCCTTAGAGTGTGTCACTGACCTGGTTGCCCCTACTGCCCTTAGAGTGTGTCACTGACCTGGTTGCCCCTACTGCCCTTAGAGTGCGTCACTGACCTGGCTGCCCCTACTGCCCTTAGAGTGCGTCACTGACCTGGTTGCCCCTACTGCCCTTAGAGTGTGTCACTGACCTGGTTGCCCCTACTGCCCTTAGAGTGTGTCACTGACCTGGTTGCCCCTACTGCCCTTAGAGTGTGTCACTGACCTGGTTGCCCCTACTGCCCTTAGAGTGCGTCACTGACCTGGTTGCCCCTACTGCCCTTAGAGTGCGTCAGTGACCTGGTTGCCCCTACTGCCCTTAGTGTGTCACTGACCTGGTTGCCCCTACTGCCCTTAGAGTGCGTCACTGACCTGGTTGCCCCTACTGCCCCTGGAGAACTTGCGGCACGCGATCGAGTGCTTCGCGCTCACGTACTGCGAGCCGTCCTGCAACACCAACCAGCCGTTCGCGTTGCGGCGACCTGCACACATTAACGGGATGCATAAAAAAATGATGTTATTTATGTATATTTCAAGCAATTAACTATGAAAAAAAGAGCTATGGCTACAAACAGGCTGAAACACGATTTCTTAAAATCTCCATAATAGTACATTACGTACCTAGGGCGGTGAATTCGTGAATGGCCCAGATCGCAGGTGCAAGTAAATATGCGATCTGGGGCTTTACGAATTACCGCCCGTGGTGAGTACACAATTTTACGTCTTCACCTGGCCACAATGCGAGTTTTAAAACTCCCATTATGGCCAGTTGTGACGTAAAAACATTACCTTAGCCAACTCTAAGAATACATAATTCAATAGCCTAACAAAGTTATATGAACGGAATTTTGCACACATCATCGCCACAGGACGCAGTTATGCGCTGGAGTGCGATGGTATGATGGACCATGATGGCCGATTGTGTAAAGAAGCCTTAACGATACCCAGAAATAAATACAAATACTACTTTACAACTAAATATTATTCATTGTCCCATAAAATCATCCCTGACATAAAGTTTTTCAGGTGCGTAGTTAACGAAAATCTGAGGTCTCTCTCTAATCTTAGTGAGGTAGGGAAAAGCGAAATGTTATCCCGCTCGAATTTGGAGCAGCCCAACTGGGGAAGTACCTCCGCCTTGCAGAAGACCACAGCCATAATAACACTACTACTCGCTCTGTAGTAGTGTTGTGTTCCTAGAGGTGAGCAAGGTCGCCGGAGCTCCCGAGGATGCGTTGTGTTGACAGCGAGGGAATTTGTTCCTTCAGTTGTCAACACGGCGAATCCTCAAACATATCAAGGGTCGGCAACGCCCATGTTATTCCTTTGGAGTTGCATGCGTCTATAGGCTGCGATGTCCGCTTACCATCAGGCGGGCCGTACGCTTGCTTGCCACCGTCGTTGTATAAAACGGCCTTAATAACGGTGCTTTAGTAAATGCATTGTTGTCACCTTTCAGCCTCTCATCCTCCTTGTCCCGCGCGTCGATGGCCCGCATCACGTGGGGACACAACTGCTCCGCGGGCGGGTTCCGGCGGTCCCTCTCATTGGCCGAGCGCGGACGGCCGTCCACTCCCACCTTTCAAGATATGGTACAGTTATAGTCTGATCCTATGCAACTCGCTAGAGGATCCAGGGGTTGCTAAGGGACTCACACAGGGGTGTATTTACCCTAGGGCCATCCGGGCCACGGCCCAGAAAGTCAATCCGCCAGGAGCGGCATAGCCGCCCCTGGCCAATAGGGGTCGAAAATTATTATTACTCCAAAAGAAAGAAGGCAAAAAATATGCCGTGATGAAAATCCCATTCAGATATCTCAAAGAATTACGAAGCCACAACCGTTTTAATATTGCTTGTTAGAGAGAGAGAACGCAAACAGTATGAGACGTCACAATGGCGAGGCTGCCGCAGAGCGCGTCGCGCGGGCGGCGGGCCGCGTCGATTGCGGCGCCGAACACGATGGGTCACGGCACGTTGCCGTCTATTAGTGACGTCACAATCTTCAAGCGTCATCGTTTCATATGAAGTTGCGTTTTGCGAAACAGCGACAGAACATACCCCTTCTTAAAACTTTGGACACTTATCTTATAACTCCGTGATTATTTAACCTTTTGCGTTGTTAGTATTCCGTACCAAAATTGGTCCAACGGAACACTTATGCGATCACTCGGAGGCTGTCCGTCTGTCACAGCCAGTTTTTTTTTTCTCCACTTGACTACACTTTTAATCCTATTTTATGATTATTGATTATTTTATTTATTGTCTACCCCTATTGCCTTTTCTTTGGTTTTGGTGCAATTAATTGACTTCTGGGGCGGCAAAACCCTCACAGGTATCACACTAGCGCCCGGAGGCGTTCGGAGTAGCATAGTTATCCCCAACGGAGGGCGAGAGATAAAGAGAGTGGAAAGCCTCTTCATTGATGTTACGTCTCTGGTCATATTTATTTAGTTAATCATACAAAATGTACACAGTTTGACAGTAAGAAACCAAAGCACTGTACAATTTATAATTCTTAACATGTAAAATCCATCGTCTCGCAGCACCTCAGACAAATATGACATACAATCGCCCATCGATTAGCAAATACATCGTATTCAGGTGCTTGCGACAGAAGCGAGTTCAACATTTTTGGTGCAAGTACAGTAGGAGAGTTTCTGAGTTTCATATGAAGGGAGATCTCTCTAGTCTGACTAACCGTGCTAGTAGTGGATACCACACTAGCATCTAGTGTCGCTTGTTAGCGGAGGGTGCCTACTCTCCAGCCTCTCGGTTTGTACCCGCTCTCTAGTCCCTTTATTAGTACCTTATCATGGTCAAATTAATATACCTCTCTAGTGTCGAATACACTTAAAGATAATAGGTATTAGCAACGACGCTTCCTGCCCACGCTGTGGGGAGGAAGAAACCAGTAAGCATGTACTAGCGGAATGCTCCATATACGCGGCACCGCGGTTTGGAGTATTCGGCAGAGATGTGTTAGAGGAGAGGGAATTGAGGGATGTCAACCTTAAAGATGTCCTTCTGTTCTGCAGGATCACAAGAAGAATGGAAGAATGTGATCACACTTGACCGCACCGCGGCTACGCGGCAACACCGTATTAATTTGCTCCGTGTTCAAAATTAAGTTTTAGTTGTAAATTCCGACTTATTTACATAGAATTTTATACTCACATTAAGATAAAGTGGTCAACTATCCTATTATAGCTACAGTTTTAGTGACAAGTGCGTGTAAGAAGTAGATTCTCGATATTAAGTTCAGCAAAAAACGTTGTTTATTTCAATTTTGATCGGGCGTGCGACCGACGCTGCGCCGCGCTTTGTGATTGGTTGATCGCGGGCCGCTACCACGAGACTTAACAGAATCGACACGACGTTTCGCCTGAGAGTTTCATAGTACTTACAAGGAAGCCATGAATTGCTCCGGGTGTATTCAACCTGTAGTAGACAAGCAATATATAGCTTGCTCATCTCCAAATTGTGAAATGGCATGGCATTTGTCTTGTGCAAATGCAGTACATTTTACCACTGAGGAAGCGTCGGCGTGGATATGCCCGGACTGTCAGGAGCACTTCAAGACATGTGGAGATAATACTCAGACTCCACTACGGACAAACGAAAACATCACCTTCCGGAAAAAATCAAATAATCCGCATCGCAACCCGTCGGAGGATCTGCAAGCGCTGGTATCAGAAATTCGAATGATGCGCCAAGATATGGCTAAACTCCAATCAGAATTCTTCGGCCGCTTTGAGGCCTTGACCGAGAAACTGCTGGATTACGATGCGCGCATTATAAAGCTGGAAGAGAAGGAAAAGGAGAACGTATTACTTAAGTCGCAGGTTGCTCAGCTCCAAGAGAAACTGAATCAACAGGCCCAGCACTCACTGAACTCTGAGCTGGAAATAATAGGCCTCCCTGAGACTCCAAATGAGAACCCTTATCATATGGTTTTAGCAACAGCCTCAAAGATAGGTTTGAAGCTCGAAGAAGTCGATGTGAACCATGTGTCACGCGTGGGTCCGCGCCGAAATGACGAACAAGACAACGTCCAATCACGACCCCTGATAGTTTCCTTTGTGAGGAGGGCGAAACGTGAAGAGTTTCTGAAACACGCGAAAACTCGGCGCACGGCGCTCAATAGCAAGGACATCGTACCAACTGGACCTGAGAAGCAGCTCTTTGTTAATGAGCGTTTGACTAGTGATAGCAGGCGTTTATTTCGTGATACACGAGCTTGGATTAGGGAACATGGCTTCAAATACTGTTGGACCCGCAGCGGAAACATTTACGTCAGAAAGCGCGACGGCCGGGACGGAAGCCCGGCTCTACAGATTCGATCCCATGAAGACTTACAGAAGTTGTCAGGCAAACGCGACGAATAGCTTAAGTAAGGAAATATTGTTGTTTTGGCTTGTTGCATTTAATTATCTTTTGATCTCATTCCCTATGTTTAGACAAAATTGCTTTACACACACTTACACACTGACACACATTCTAAAGAATTACTTCATTCGAACATTTCGAACACATGTTACACATGGATTTAAAATTCTGTCTTTAAAATGCTTATGGGATACTTCAAGTTCACTATGGCTTTCTTCTTCCAGAGAAATACTTTCCTTTTGTTATTTTTTCTTTTATCTATGGCTGCATTTGATCTAATGACAGAAATAGACAATTCGTACAATATTGAATGCCATACAATCTCGACTCCTGAAGAATGTAGTCCCATAATTAAGAAATATAATCTTAAGCTTCTCCACATAAATATTAGAAGTATGCAACGAAACTTTGATAACTTTTTGTTGATTTTTGCACGATTGAAAATTTCTTTTGATATAATATTTTTTAGCGAGTGTTGGATCAATGACAACTCTACCATTAAGCAAATTGAAGGATATACAGCATTTAGTACACAAAAATACATAAATAAATCAGGCGGGGTAATTGCTTATGTTAGTACCAAATGGTCACCAAACGTTTACGAACCTGACATAGCCGAGGCCAACTGTTTAATGATAGAAGTCCCAAACGTTTTTACAGCTCTGGGTTTGTATCGGTCTCCATCGTTTCGAAATACTCATAATTTTCTTTCGTCCCTGGATAAGGTGCTAGAGTCCGTCAGCCGAAATGTATGTCTTGTCATGGCAGGGGATATAAATATAGACATTTTAGAAGCAGCACCAGATGAAGAGCATATTTCAAATTACCTTGAACTTCTTGCTTCGCATAGATTACTCCCAACCATAAACAAACCTACTCACAGTAAGACGTGCATAGACCACATATTCATTGCAAGTGGCATAGAAGCCGAGTCAATCGTCTGCTCCTCTGATCTCACCGACCATGATTTGATTATGGTTGGTATCAAGACCGAGCGGCAGAAGGTCACAGTTCAGAAGAGATCAAGACTGAAAGTTGACTATAGTGGTCTTTACGCTGAGCTTGATACGGTTGACTGGTCTCCTATTACTCAAGCACACTCTGTTGATGATGCCGTGTCAACCTTTTCGACTATTGTTTCAGAAGCAATATCTAAAAACTCAAAAATTGTCCAAATAAGTCACTCAAAGTTCTGTATCCAACCCTGGATGACACCTGGGCTCATCCGGTGTTCAAAACATAGAGACAAACTCCACCTTATCTCAAGACAATTTCCCAATGACGAAACTAAAAAATTAATATATTCTAGATATCGTAACTTCTTTGTCAAACTCCTTAGGAATCTCAAAGCTGAACAAGAGAAAAAAGAACTTACCACTCACCAAAAATCCCCCAAAAAACTGTGGCAAACAATCAATAAAATAACGCATCGTAATCCCATAGCACCAACAGCACAAGCATTGACAAAAATAAGAAATACTGAGAGAGATTCCTTAAACGCGTGTAATGAATACTTTTCCTCAGTTGGTCAAAACCTTGCCAACACAATACTTGCTCAGGAAAACGAAACACAAGAATCTCTTGCTGCAAAGGTGAACATAATCCCAAACACATCAAAGTCTATTTTCATTTATCCTACAGATAAACATGAAGTACTCCGCCTCATCCATGAAATTGATCCAGATCGTTCACCAGGCCTTGACAACATAAATAATAAGATTCTGAAAGCAACCGGTTCTGTAATAGCAGAACCTCTTGCTGCGATCTTCAATAAAAGCATTGTGAGCGGTGTTTTCCCTAAAGCCTGGAAAGTCGCAGGTGTTGTTCCGATCCACAAAGGCAATGCAAAAAATGAACCCAGTAATTATCGGCCGATTTCTCTACTGGGATCCCTCTCAAAGCTTCTGGAACGCATCGTTAATAAAAGACTGGTGAACTATCTCGAATCCAACTCTCTTCTGACGAAACGTCAGTTTGGCTTCCGTAAGGGGATATCAACAGAAGATGCAGTGACTCTACTTACAAAAACGATTACAACTCATTTGGATGAGGGGCGGGCCTGTGTCGGAGTGTTTCTGGATTTAGCGAAGGCCTTCGACACAGTCTCCATCCCTATTCTGCTGAAAAAACTAGAATCTTATGGCATTAGAGGCACAACGCTCAGATGGCTCACCAGCTATCTGACGGATAGAAGCCAATGCGTTAAAATTGGTGATCATCTCAGTGACATGAGAGCTGTGTCTTTTGGCGTGCCACAAGGCAGCATTCTAGGCCCTACACTCTTTCTATTATATATAAATGACATAACATTTATCCCACTACAGAATGCCGAAGTCTTGTGTTACGCAGATGATACAGCTATAGTTTTCCATGGGCAATCCTGGGATAATGCATATGACCATGTTGAACATGGTATTGCGCTGGTGTCTCGGTGGCTGAGGCAGAATCTCTTAACTCTTAACACTACAAAAACTAGATATCTCTGTTTCCATAAGACTTCCGCTTCGGCTCCGAGACTCGAGCGGACTCTTAAAGTTCATAGTCGTAACTGCACTGAAACCTCATTCCGGAATTGCCTGTGTGACAACATGACAAGAGCCAGTACAATCAAGTACCTTGGAATTGTCATGGATGAAAAGTTAAGTTTCAGACAGCATGTGGCTGTTGTCTCTGGTCGTGTACGAAAACTGATACACACTATGAAAATGCTTCGTGAGTCAGCCCATCATAGTACATTAAAAACTATTTATTTAGCCCTTGGGCAATCGATAATAAACTATTGTATTCTTGCCTGGGGAGGAATAGTCACCGCCACACTTTTGAAATTAGAAAGAGCGCAAAGAGCGGTCCTGAAGGTAGCTCTGTGGAAACCATTTAGATACCCTACTAACGATTTGTACCGTGACGCAAAGGTGCTCAGCGTTCGGAAACTATACATAATTAGGGTGGCAGCACATGTACACAAAACAGTTCTAAACTCTCCCGACTACAAAACTTTACTAAAAAGCCGTACATTCAAAATTCCTGTCACCTCTGCTAAAACTTCATTTGCTCGTCGCTTCGCTGTTTTTATATACCCAAGAATTTACAACCGCCTAGTCAGGCTATACAAATTTCAAGAACACTCCGTCATCGAGGTAAAGAAGCTGCTGACAAAGCACATGATGCATTTATCTTTTGTAGACACAGAAAACTTTGTAAAGATACAGTACTGACATACATACATACACACACACACACTCTCACACACACACGCACACACACACACTTTTTTCTTAGAATAGGTTTAGTTTGAATTAAATAACATTCTGTTTGTTTGTTTAGAGTCTAATGTTTTTGTTATTATGAAGATTACAGATATCTATTTGTTTTTAAAATAAGCCCACAGCTTATATCATTATATCTACTTCAAATTATTAGTTTAAGTAATTTTTTACTGGTGCCAGTAGCCGTTAAATGTTGTTCGTCAACTGTAGTACATATCTCCCCCACGGGACAGGCAATGCCTAGTGTGGGGGTCAGTATTATTGTAATAGATTAAGTATGTTTTGAGAAATAAACTATTTGTATTTGTATTTGTATTTGATGTGGGAATGCTGCCGGGACAGTAACCCTAAGCTCCAACCTTAGGGAATGGGGCTGAATTAACGCGACGAGCGATCGACTGCCCGCCTGCTTCCGGCCAGGCGTCCCTTCACAACATCAACATCAACAGTGTCGAATACAGAACGAGACGACCTAATAATTGAACGAAAAACGAACGGGACGAGAAAATACGATTCCCGCTCGGAGGCACCCGGACTAGATTGGTATATTGACCCGACAACCCGACCTCTCTTATCTAACTTTGCTACATAGTAAGGTATCGCACTAGCACCCGGAGGCAATCGATAAAGCGGGGCCTCCCGGACGGAGTGCGAGAGATAAGAGGATGGAGATAGTCTCGTAATTGATGCTACTTCTCTGGTCACTGGTACTAAAAATGGGGTGTGCACTGATCAAGGGCATAACAGGTATAGTGTTCTGATAAGAAAAAAGTAAGAGATTTTTTTTTTGACGGGTTTTTTTTAATTTGTATGGATCGTTGGCTGACTGGGGCGACCTGCTCCATACAAATGTAAAACAAAAACGCGTGAAAAAATTACATTTTTTAGTTTTTTCTTCACACCCCAATTTTGGTACACTCTGTGTAATAAACACAGACTACCACCTGGTGGCGCTTTGACTAGCGAAGGGTGCCTACTCTCCGGCCTCTTGGGTGCGCACCTCCACCATATATGTAATGTAGTGTAACTCAGGGTACATTAAGGCGCCGTAGGTTCAGCGAAGTTAAGCGAACAGAGTTTTTGAAACAATATAATGCGTCTGTTTATAATAATATGGTTTCAAAAAAATACCAATGATTAAGCAAATTTCGCTCGATAGAAAAAAATCACGAACATAGGTCTAAAATACACAAAAGTACACTTAAAATATTCGTAACAAATTATGCACAGAAGCTATAAGCATTAAAATTGCTTCTAAAAATCGGCAATATTATGTTCGAGGGAAATCAGTGAATACATTTTTATTAATTTAAACGGCCAAAAAATTAAAATTAAAAACAAGATATCCGCGCTTCCGAGCACGCACTTCCATCTCGCTCACGCTTATGCTCAGTGAGAGAGAGAGAAGACCATGAACCTACGGCGCCTTAAGTATGGGGGTCGGTAACTTCTTCAATGATACTCAGTGATTTTTATATGATTCTAATTAACACAAAACAGCGTCTGCAACCATGCAAGGGTTACAGCAGAATGAATAAAAATGGTTTATCTGACAGCTTTCTCAATAAGCTATTTAAATTTAAACATAGAAGCAATTCTTTTTGTATGGCCAACCCGCTAAAACCTAGAACCTCTACAGTACCTGGTAAGGTCAAACTACAATAATCCTCTCTAGTCTAACTAACCTTGCTAGTAGCGGGTACCAAATTGGCGCCTGGCGGCGCCTTGACTAGCGGCGGGTCCCCGCCCTCCAGCTTCCTGATTGGTGCCACGTCTATGCTCATGCCGTACAGATGGAAGATGGTCTTCCTGCGCAGCTCCGTTGGGTAGTTTTGGAGGATTCTGTAAAATGTGTAAACATCAGCAAATGTTTAAAAATATGAAATTGACGTCGAACATGTGTAAGTTATTAACTGATAAAGTAATTGTCACTAATTTGTTTTTGTATTACGACATGACATTGGCACTCTTTGGGGGAGGCCTATGTCCAGCAGTGGACGTCTTTCGGCTGATACGATGATGATGACTAAATGACAAATATGTGATGTGTAATTTTTTAATTATTGCAAATACCCCTAAGGGTTCGTGTTATTCTGTATAACTGTGTGATCATGATTGCAAAAATAAATAAAATGAAATGAACAATGTCTTTGAAAACAGTGTATGTAATGTAGGTAGGTTAAGTTTAGTAGTAGTAAAAAGGTTGACTCATAAAGATGTTCTTCCTTCGGACCTGACCCCACTATTTCCACATGGCGACCCTGCCAGGACTAAAAGGATCACGCGTACACTTGTCCCCACAACAGCATGCAGAAAATAAATGCTCCACACAGCACCATGTAGGTAAGCAGTATAGTATATACTTACGTTTAGCCTCAACTTTGTATAATATAAAACTTTACCTTCCAATAAAATTATTATAATTTTTCCTGAAGAGAGATCCAGAAGTATTGAGAGGGCGCCACTGCCCACGACCGGAAGTAGCCGTTTGCGTCAAATGAGTCACTCCACGCCATCGCTGTGACGTCCCATCCGCCTTTGCTCTCAATACTTCTGGATCCCGGACATCGAACGGAACAAATAATATGATTAATATATACAGTAGGTAGCGAGAGAAGTTATCTGCAAATATTCTCCTAATGTGGCTTGCATAGAGCCACATAAGTAGGGGGTAATTTTAGCCTAAACTTTGTATGGCATGACAAGTAAACTTACGAGAAAGCCAACAGCTTGGGAGTCGGAAATGTGAGCACGCAGGCAGCGCCATTTTCCTGAAAATTAACACTAGCATTAAATGAATGAATAAATATTTTTTTGCAGTAATCATGGTGCAATTGGTAATGTGATCGATCATCATCATTCATCGTCATCGCCAGCATTATCTACTGAGCTTCGGAATAATGAAGGATCATCCCTTTTTATCACAATTTTTTTTTATTGGCTGGAGCATTCGTGATGTCGACAGCTAAATACAATAAAGGTGTATCTGTATCTGTCGCTCGAGAACCATAAACCATAAGTGCGATAGAGACGGATATAGACGAGCTTCGAGATTTGATTTTTGTGGTTATAGCTCAGTTAATTATGTTGCTACTAATCACAAATGACAAATAGCAGCGGCGCTACCACGAAAATCGGCGCACGTTAAGGAAATTTCTATTCAGTATCGCGCCCACGCCGATGTCGCACACGTATGTTTTGAAACCATATGGGTGCGCAATCCGCAAAGTAATGCAAAGCGTTCGCGCAGTCGGGCGCGCTACAGACGTCAAATACGTGTACGTGAAGTTGAAACCAGCTGACCACTGGTCTAACCCACAACCTGTTTGTATAGAAGGCTCACTGTCTTTACTTGCACTTCTGCAGATGTCACTCACGAATGTTTTGAAACCATACGGGTGCGACATCAGTAAAGCCTCTTTAAAACATTGCACTAGTCTCACGGAATTCCAAATCGAAATTCCGCATTAGGAAATCGAAAACGGAAAACGATAAGATATTAGAAAAAAAATGTATACATTTTGAACCCGTTGGTATACACGTTTCTCGATACGCGTGTAGGTACCTTTTTTCTTCTTTTGGGACAACGCACCTGTCCATCGATGCGGAACCCCGAGGGCCCACACGCGTGCGGCTCGAACATGTAGTACTGCGGCGCGGCCCGCGTGCGCCACACCGCCACCGCGTGCGGGGCCACCCACAGGATACCGTGCGTGTTGCGGGAGAAGAAACGCTCCACCGCCGCGCTGTTGGGGAAACATTCCACTTTTATCATTTCCCCTTTAATTTGTAAGTTTCTGCCAAACATTTGCTTTCAGCTTGTAGCATGTTATAGGAGGCAAACGAGCAGACGGATCACCTGATGGTAAGTGATTACCGCCGCCCATGGACACCTGCAACACCAGAGGTGTTGTGAGTGCGTTGCCGGCCTTTAAGATGGGAGTACGCTCTTTTTTTGAAGGTTTGAAGGTCGTATCGGTCCGGAAATACCGCAGGCGACAATCTGTTCCATAGTTTTTGTAGCAGACTGTATTTTTTTAGCAAAGCCTTTGAGCGGGTGGGACAAGAAGCTACCACAAGCACCAACCCCGCTATTCTGTAACCCGTTTTAACCTCACCTCACCGTTTACTCGCAAATCTATTTTGACGCTGCGATTGGAAACTAATCGTAATCAGAGGGCAGGTTTCGCTAGGCGTGACTGGTCAAGTGAGTCGCATTAGCGCGTTCCGAATAGGAACTATTATATCGATAGTGTTGTGATCTAGTCATGAAGACTCCAGCTGTTCCAGGTCTCCGGTGCTGATGATGATGACCAGTCATCGGAATTCTCGTAGCATTTATTAGCTGTCATAGGGACTTCTCGTTTATCGACTTATAAATATGTATATCGATAAATACAGAATACAATATGTAAAATAATTATGATTACCAGTAGAAGTCTATATATATTTCTTTTATTGAGAAACTAATGATGAAACACTTGTTAGCACTAAAACAGACTTTGAACATGCAATTGATAAATGTTAAACACTGAACTGCACGGCTATCACGCGACGTCGCGCGAGTTCTCTCGATTTTTCTCGCACTATCTGTCTCTCTCTTATTACAACACTTAGAGCAAGAGGTATAGTGCGAGAAAAATCGAGAGTATGTCGCGGCCGTCCCATGATAGACGTGCTGATTAAATGTAAAAATGTTAACTATTCATTTTTCATTGCAAATCTCTATTTAACATTTTCAGCCACTCAAAAGTTATCTAAAAGAGATCGCTCTTCAGCGATAAGACCGCCTGTTGTTTACCTCTACTTTTAATCTTCTTTGATATGTTGTGTTGTGCTCTATAATGTAGGTATCGACAAAATATGTATATCGTGTACGATAGTGTTGTGAACTAGTCATGAAGACTCCAGCTGTTCCAGGTCTCTACTGATGATGATGACACAAGAATGAGTACTGACACGAAGATGACGTCATCCGGCTTGATGGGGTCGAGGCGGCCCGTGTACAGCTCGTGCAGGTCGAAGCGCACGTAGGTGGCGCCCAGCTGGAACCGCTGTCGCACCTGGACACATTTAAAGCAAACCTCAGCATATTAAACCAATCTATACTAATATTATATAGAGAGAAAAAGTCTGTGACATTGCAGCTTTGTAATGTTTTGGGTAATCACCGGAACAGCTTATCGGATAAAAAAAGGGGCCAAGTGCGTGTCGGGCGACGCGCAGTGTAGGGTTGCCTGTCTTTCTTAGTTACATCGACACGCGCGCGCCTACTAAATGATTGCGTCGGCCGAATTTGTACGAAAGTTGGCCTTTCTAAGTACATTTTAAGTTGGTCGACTATTACTCGGGAACTAGTTATGCCTACTTAGCCGTGATAGTTATTCATTTAAATTCACTATATGTACTCCTGCCACGATTTTTTTTCACATTCCCAGTAGCAGCCATTTAGCCTGGAGGCCCAATATCTGGCAAACGAATCACTAGTTTGAAAAATCGTTTTAAAAAACCTATAATATTTTTGAACAAGCTAGCCAACGATACCCCACACTGGGTTTGGGAGAAAAAAAAAATACATCCCCACTTTAAGTGTAGGGGATTTTTTTTTAAAGATTTTGATCTTCTGTTTTGTCGGCGTGATTGATTTATATACCCATGCCGAATTACAGTTTTCTAGTAGTAATGGTTACTGAGCTAAGCCGAAGACGGACAGACAGACGAACGGCCAGACGGACATGGCGAAACTATAATTCCTTGTTGACTAAGGAACCCTAAAAAGCACCTGCGTTCTACACGAATAAAGTTTTTGGATGGTTTGCACTGGTGGACATTGAGAGCCGAGCGAGAGCACATCGTCTAGCAGTTCGTTCCAAGCTTTCACCACTCTGTTGTTTACGAGTGTCTATGGAGGATGTTTGGTGACCTGCGAGCGACCAGCTTTATGCAGGGTAGAATAAAATACTTTTCTCAAACATGCAATGAATTATTGACGTTGTGTTCTTCATAATGGGCTTCGAAGTTTCACGTTTCGGGCGCAGCGAGACGAGAGACCCGTAATGGCATTTCATACAAAATTGGAGGCCTAGGCCTGCAAGATGGTCTTTTTTAATTTCCATTCCACAATTTGTGGCACAGGATCACGGCGTTCAGCCATGAAAATTAAAGTTTGATTTCTTGGAGTTTTCATAATTTATTTCATTGCATGTTTGAGAAAATCACTATACATAGGTCGGCGTGAAAGGGGTTGCCAGCCTCATAACTATCCGACCTCGCTACGCTCGGCCGGCAACCCCTTACTTCCCGGCCTCTGTAGTTATGTACTATAGCTACTATTGTAATCACCTGCAGAGGCAGCAACAAGTCGTCATCGGGTCGGAACTCGTAGCCGAGCTTGCTGATCGACTGAGTGAAGAGCTCGTTCGACGCCGTCATCACCTGCGAACACGCATCAAGTCATCAAACTACCCACCATTATACTACGAGCATTCGAAAGCTCAACGCCAATATGACTGGTCATATTTCAAGGCGCCTTCAAGAAGAGATGGTTCCTCATTATCATCATCATATCAGCCGAAAGACGTCGTACAGGTCGTGGGAGTCTGCTGGATGCGGGAGGCGCAGGACCGGCCATTGTGGCACTCTTTGGGGGAGGCCCCAAAGACCAAGAAGGAAGGAAGGATCAAGAGATGCTTCATCATCATCGTATCAGCCGAAAGAAGTCCACTGCTGGACATAGGCCACCCCTAAAGAGTGCCAATGTGACCGGTCCTGCGCCAGAGATGCTTAAGCCGATAACTTAGATTTCAATGGGTAAAAAGGGATACATGCACTTACTTCTTCTGGAGGATATCGGGAACGGAGAAAAGACAATAGGGAAGAGGCAATATTTTCATTTTTGCTTTCATTCGAAAGAATTGCATGTAGAATAGACCACGAAAGCATAAAAAAATTAAAATACTATAATTTATAGTCAAAAATTCTTGTTACACAATGACAATTTAAACTTTCGCGCCTAGACGGATCTACGTTCCTGTGACGTCACTCATGTGTGTCACTCGCCACACCTGTTTGTCCGTGGTTCGTCCCTAGATGTTATAGAGTTGCCTAAGTTTTGACTTTTGACAGGAGTGACGTCACCAGACGTAGGATTCGATTAAAACACGATCCGTTTCACATTACTTCAAATCGTAATTATTGTTTGAAATTAGTATAAACTAAAGCAATAATGTTTCAATGGCTATTATTTTATGTTTTTTCAACATTTTGGTCACAAAATAATGGTAAATATTATAGCTGCGTCTTCCCTATTGAGTTGTCTTTCTACCAATAGTTTCGTACGGCATTGGAACATGTGCTTAACACCTGGTGATGCTAGTGACATCTACAGGATTTACACGGAGTTCATAAACGGCATATACATCGTCCAAATTGAGTCAAATCCCTTCTGGTTTGCCGAGCTACCGTAGTCAGTCGGCTGTTACCAAAAATAAGCTCCATATCTCTAAGAGATCAAGATCGAAGGAAATAGAGACAGAGGAAGGCCCAGCTGCAGGCAGCATACTTACGCCAGCAAATAAAAGATAAAGTCCACCGACAAGAGCTCTTAAGGGGCTACCCGAGGTTTTCATCGATTTTTGACAAGTTTTGAATCGTATCTCCTACTTTTAGACTACAGATAAAATTATAAGTTAAACGGCTATCGGTTCTTCAATTTTTTATCTCCATTCTTGTCTACCGGATTTTGAAAGAAGTGAATACTTATTTTTTTATGATTTATTTTAAACATTGTAAAAAAAAACACTTATTTCCTATCTCTATTGACGCAAAAGATCTAACATATACGAAATCTACATATTTGGGTTCGTTTAAGACGTCTATAAAAATATGTCTAGGGTTTTCATTTTAAACTAATTAACACAAAAGTTATGGCCAGAAAACCAGTTTAACCTAAAATTGTTCAACTTTGATGCCAAATATCTCGAAAACAGTGAACTTTGAAGTAAACATGGGATACTATATTGCTTAAACCCGTTGTTGTTAATATAATAAGCTACAAAAAACATTAGAAAACTAAGGAATTCAGATCGAAGGTCATTGGCGTATGGGAGCCCCTTAAATAATGATGATGATGACCTGGTCTACAGTCCTCCTGGTCCAGAGATGCGGCTGCCGCACTCGTGTCATGCAGGCGCCGACGATGGCGCTTGCAGCGGACTGCAGTTGCGCTTGGCATTTAAACCTGGACACATTAAACACATGATCATCGCGCTGTATCATCGACTAGACAAAAAATAAACAATTAAAATCAACGGGAAAAATAATAATGGCGCCCGCCGTCAGCTCCTGGGTATATCTACACATTATAAAGAGGAAAGATTTGATTGTTTGTTTGTTTGTATTGAATAGGTTACTGGACCGTTTTGAAAAATTCTTTTACCATTAGAAGCCGACATTATCCCTGATGAACATAGGCTACTTGTTACCGCGGGAAAATGCTTCATTCCTACGGGAAAACGGGTAATCCGTGCGAAGCCGGGCCGGGCAGCTAGTTTATTTATACTTTAGTGAGCGCAAGGGGTGAGCTACGGTAGCCTAGTGGTTCAGCCATGCGGCGGTCGTGGGTTCGAATCCCGGCTCGTACCAATGAGTATTTTGGAACTTATGTACGGAATATTTACCGTTAGCTTTTCGGTGAAGGAAAACATCGTGAGGAAACCGGTCTGATCCCAATAAGGTCTAGTTTTCCCTCTGGGTTGGAAGGTCAGATGGCAGTCGCTTTCGTCAAAAGTAGTGCCTATGCCAAATCTTGGGATTAGGTGGCAAAGCAGACCCCGGGCTCCTTTAGGGGCATTACCGGGAATAACGCTAGGAGGATGATGAGTGAACAAATAAGGGCAGACTTAATGCCACAAAGCTATTTGTACCAGTCAACCGTTTTTCTCGTGATTGAAATGAAACCAATTTACTTATTATCAAAGAGAATAAGGACTGTATGATAATTTTGAACGTGTTATTTTGCGCAGCTTTTTCTGCTGCCGACTGTTTATTGTGGTTTCAATATAATCTGCATTTAATGGGCGTTTTTCAATAAAAGTGTACAAAACTTTTTTTTTTTCAGATTACGTTTTTTTTTTGGGTTTTCTTACTTAAAATCGTTGACACTATCGATCGTCATACAAGTCAAATCAAATCAATTATTTATTCTGCAAATAGGCCACAAGGGCACTTTTACATGTCAAACGGTAATTTACAATAAAATAGTAATCTTACACAATAATAATTTAAAATTATATATAAAAGGTTTACAAACTAAATGTCACTAAGTTAATGTAAACAAAACAAAATTGCAAAATATGACCATTACATTCGATATAAGATCTGTATCAGCATTAACAGAAGTTAATGATATTATTCAGTATTCCAGAGATGTATACGGTCTCTAAGCGTCAAAACAAAAAAGGAACATTAATGTTTATGTTGTATTGTGTTTATGTTATATTGTCAGAGATGTACAGGGTCAATAACAATAAAACGTGTCAAGATCAGAATGATGTCTCTCGTCAATACGATACTAATAATAATAACACTAGTATTTAAGTAGTTATTTAGGTACTATGCCCTTGCAAGCATGAACAGTCCGGACTCCACAAACAGCACCCGATCACGAGTATGACGCATATCTCAGCCATCGCCTGACAAGAAAAAAAGTGTCCCAGATTTTACTATGTAAGTTTGTTCTTCCAGTGCGTCACGACCATATACCTCTAAATAAAAAAAGACTGCATACAAAAATGTGACGATCTGGAATGGAAATTTTGGACACTTTTTTTCTTGTATGAGGATCGATAGTGTCAACGATTCTGAGTAAGATAAACAAAAAAAAACGAAATCTGAAAAAAAAAAAGTTTTGTACACTTTTTTTGAAAATCGCCCTAATACAAACCAGTTCAATAATATATACACGGACAAAGCGGGCAAAACAATGTGAACACTAACGTTACTGTTATAGACTTAAAGTTGCTCAGATCATTTTGAACCCTCGGGAACGTACATATATTTATGAGCTCGACTGTACATTTCCACAGCCAAGAAAGCAGTTGCAATTAGCAAGTACCGACCTTGGCAAGTCGACAGGCCTGCTCCCGCGCAGGATGGTGCGGTCGGGAGCGATCTCCGAGAACGCGGTCAACACCTGTTTGCAAAAATAAGTCAAGTTATCATCATCATCATCATACCCAGCTGTAATTAACTTAATTCTAGTCACCTACAGAAAATTATGGCTACTGACAAACTCAAAAATAATGTTACATTATAAACTACTTTATGTTGAGGAAGACTGATGACTAAGAAATTGTAATCGGAATGAAAAAACGGTTAAATTAATAATGTACATACAGTGTACATAATGATACTCAGGATGATGATATTTATCAGGATGATGTTGTTGATTAGGATGATGTTGTTGATTAGGATGTTGTTGCTTAAAATAATGTTGACCAAGATGATGTTGTTGCTTAGGATGTTGTTGCTTAGGATGATGATGTTGATCAGGATGATGATGTTGACCAGGATGATGTTGTTGATTAGGATGATGTTGATCTGGATAATGTCGTTGATCAGGATAATGTTGTATATCAAGATGATGTTGTTGATTGGGATGTTGTTGTTGATAAGGATGATGATGTTGATTAGGACGATGTTGATCAGGATGATGATGTTGACTAGGATGATGTTGTTGATTAGAATGATGTTGATCAGGATAATGTTGTTTATCAAGATGATGTTGTTGATTAGGATGTCGTTGATAAGGATGTTGTTGCTTAGGATAATGCTGATTAGGATGATGCTGATCAGGATGATATTGATCAGGATGCTGTGGTTGACCTTGAACTCGTAGCCCTCGTCGGGCATGGCGGCCGCGGCGCTGGCGGGCGGCACCTGGCCGGGCTGCACGCTGTACTGCCACTCCGCATTCACAGCCGTGATGTAGTACCTGGTACAACATTGGCTTTAAAAACGGCCCGTGATGGTCGAACATGCAGAACGACTCCTCAGATGGCCACAAAGCACATGAGTTTGTCTTTCCAATTATTTATCCATTCATCATCATCATCATATCAGCCGAAAGACGTCCACTGCTGGACATAGGCCTCCCCCAAAGAGTGCCAAAGTGACCGGTCCTGCGCCACCCGCATCCAGCGAACTCCAGCAACCTTTACCAGGTCATCAGTCCACCTTGCGGGGGGCCTACCCACGCTGCGCCTTCCGGTTTATCCATTAAGGATGTTTTAATGTATTGCACTGACTCTCTACTTCTAGGTAAGCTGGTCAATCATTCCTTCTGTCTGTTATACAGTGTTTTCTGTCTGTTATGTCCGTCCGTTTCGTTGTGTTAATGTTTGTCTCATCTTTCTGCGTCAGATAAATCTACCTTTTCCAGCTGTCTAGCCACCAGTTCGGCTTTGTGGCTTTCTGTTTCCCGTCTGATTAAATTGATATCCTGATAGCCCGAATGTCTGCCCTACACTTAAGAGTCCGCAGTGAGCTTGATTTTCCATACAAACGTAGTTACGCTCTCATTTTAAAACTACGTGTTGGATTGTAACGAAACTTTGCATGTACAATGACATAAAGTATATCCAGGTCTGTGATTAGTTTATGTAGCCTCAGATACCATAGTAAAAAAAATACACCGAAATTAAGTTTTTCATACAAAACTTGTTTTGCTGTATTTCGTTTGTTTTATAAACTGGAACCACATAAACTAATTACCTACAGACGTAGATATACCTCATGTCATTGTATATGCAAAGTTTCGTCACAATCCAACACGTAGTTTTAAAATGAGAACGAAACTCCGTTTGTATGGGAAGGTAAACTTCGGCCAAGCTTACTGCGAACTCTTAACTTATTTGACAACTCACTTGGCGTTTCCCGGTCGGTCCAGGATATCCACGTTGGCTTTGAAAGCTGTGGCCAGCTCTTCGGCGCAGCTGAACAGGATGAGCCCAGCGCCGCCAATGGGCGACATGCGGCCGTCCGGCCCCACGCAGTGCGGGTCGAACATGCAGAACGACTTCTCGTCCAGGCCTCGCCAGATCGCCACGCAGTAGTCCTTGGAGCAGAGTACCCCGTACTTGTGCTGGAGTGCAGAATATAGAATTGAGGTTGGAAGTAATTTGTACTGCGAGTGGCAAAGCACACGGCCTGTCTGATGGTATTTTGTTATTATTATTCTGGTAGTGGCTTCCGGACTAGAGAGCCCTTATATCACTGCGACCATCGCTGATCTATTGTGATCGCCACATACTACAATTCTTGGTCAAGTCCTGCAAACTCAAAGAATTGCAGGATACTGTTGATCTCAAGAAATTTAATCTCCTCCGGGCAGGCAGGCAGGCAGGGGCAATCAGTTAGGATGTGTGTAGGCGTCTCTTCCTCGTCAAGGCAGAGTCTGCGCTGCCTTGTGTCACACAGACCTAACGTTTGCATGTGCTTATTTAGGCGACAATGCCCTGTAAGCACCCTTACCAACATGCGTAGACGGTTCCTGCTTAGCGCCAAGGCATCAGAAGACGCCTTGTCTCATGGTAAGCCACCATCGCATGGACGCTCGCTGCTTCACTACAACCTAAGAAGCTCTGACGACCTTACTCACCATACAACACCACGTACAACGTACATAGCAAGTAGTGGTCTGTATGCTATGCTAAAACATATTGCGTAGACGACAAATAACGCTCACGCTCCTGATTGAGCTACTGGATCAAGGAAATCAAATTCAGTCTTTCTTTGAGAGTTACGATTGCCTTAGGTAGGGCGATGGATACAGACTGTCTATATATACGTAATACCAAACCGACTTTTGGTGTTAGCTCACTAAAGCTGATTCACACAATTATGGCGTATTTATTTAATCGTATGGTATACATTATTTTTGACCTTTTTAAAGTTTTGTCACTCTTTAGTACCACCCAGGGGACACGTGCAGGGTTGTAGTAGGTAGCTCCTGCGGACGCGAGTCACAGTTGTCCCCCCTTTGTCAAGTGAGTGGGCAACTCGACTGATAGAACTTCTTAAGCCGCCCGAAGGCCTCTAACTCGGCTTAACGCCTCCTGTCATAGACATCAGCCGGGATCAACTGCGTAGCGTGCCTTCCAAAGCACGGAAGCGTTCATTTATATTAACCACTCAAACATCAGGCGGTCACCCATCCAAAGACTGAACTGACGACCCTGACCCTGATTCGGGCGTGTAGTGCCATGACGCGTCAAATCCTTAACAGAACGATATCGGTTGCATATACAATTATTACGGTTAGATTCACACTCAGGCGCTGTGCCAGACATCAATTGAAGTCACGCGAATTCATCCACTGTCGCTGGCGAGACATGCCACAGGAGGTTTTGTGGAAAAAGGGAGAAGTTTTCAAGTATTTTGGTCGCTACTCACGTTCTCAAGGAAGGTGGTGATGCCTCGCGGTAGGTTAAGCAGCTCGCCCACGTCGGGTGCCTTCGCGTCGCCGCTCACCACGTCTGGCTCTGTCTCGAGTTTTACCTGCAATACATTTTGAATTATAGTCCTAGCGGTACGCAAAAATATGCTGCAAATGGTGTTAAAAGCATGAAAATTGAAGCGATTGATCTTTAGGCCATACGAATGAATTTGACCCGTAGCACGAAAAAACAAAACAAACAAGCTTCTGTCAAAAAACTCATTTTTGGTACAAGCTTTTTTTGCCGACTACTTTTCTGTATACGATCATCAACTACTCATTGAGACGATTCTAACGAGCCCAAACTCAACAGGGTTACGTCGGTTAAGTGCTGAATTTCCATGGCCACCTTCTGTCTCCATCATCAGATCAGCTCGATGGTACCATAATATTGAATTGTCATCCAAACTATACTTATACCCAAAATTTCAGCTCAATCGGTCACCGGGAAGTGGGTCAAATTTAACTTGCAAGATTTGATTACAGTCAGACAACGGGACAGGTGAAATTAAATAAAAGCTTGTAATAAAATTGAGCCTGACCCGACCTTGTGGCCTTCAGCACGTCTATCATGAGACGGCGGCGACATACTCTCGATTTTTCTCGCACTTGTTATAAGTGTTCTAATAAGAGAGAGGCGGATAGTGCGAGAAAAATCGAGAGAGCTCGCGCGCCGTCGCGTGATAGCCGTGCTGGCTGGCATACCGGGTCATTTTATGCACAGGTGAAAGAATTGTTGAAATCGCATCAGTGTTTTCGTAGATCAGCTATTACATACTACATAATTAAACGGGGGAGCGAAACGAACGAAGTTCTATGCTTCAACTTGTCAGGTCCGGTGTCTGTCACGCTGTCACGCTGGTACGCTGTCCAGCTGTTCTTCTCTACAGGTTCTCAACCGATTCACGTGAAATTTTGTGAGCAGTCTATTTCGAGAAAGTGACTCGACCAAAAAAACCTATATAATTAATACATATATACAAAAAAAACCTATATAATTAATATAGGCTTTTTTTGGAATCACTTTTTCGAAATGATTTTTTTTAAATCCTTTATTATGGCAGAGGGAACTATATTCCCACCATAAATTAACCTTGTTTCTATGAAATAGGGTTAAATACTATGAACAACCAGCTGCCTTTATACCAGAAATGCCATTAATTATCGCGATAATCGTAGTGTGGCCGTACATTTAACGTCCATTATCGCGATAATTAATGGCATTTCTCGTTAGTGTGGCCCCAGCATTAGAAAAACGACCAATATCCGAGCTCACGTTGAAGCAGGACAGGTGCATATTGTTCGCGCACTCGCTCGCGGCCACTCGGGGCTTCCTCTTCGCGCCGGGCAGAGATATCGTGTACAGCCTGTCCCCGTACATCACGATGGAGTCAATCAGCTCCGCTCGCCAGTGCAAGTACGGCTCAATGCTGTCTACTATGATCGCCATCACTGAGATCGCGGCGTCCTGTTGATATATAATTCATATTAGGCGAGAATCTTCCCGTAAACGACAGATTAGATTAGATATATTTTTGAAGTGAAAACTTCTTTAGCGGCGCTGTGCACTTTTTGTGATGGAGAAAATTGTTAAACTCACCACAGGTCACGTGATCTTAAGATTCGTAAGACGTGAGATTCGAGAGATTTCACGTGACCTGATCGAAAAACTGTTACAATGTCATTGAGTTTTCACTTCTGCCGGCACTCCCGGAGTGCAACCCGGTGTTTTTTTATTTCGTATCATATTTATTACATGTCATTGTATAAAATTAAAAAAAACATGAATACTTACAGTGTATATGATTAGAAATATTTGTTTAAATAAATGTTAATCAAAGTACATCGCAAAAATTAAACAAGAATAATAATCATTAGGCAATAAACAACAATGAAATAATGTTAAAATGGTAAGTAAAATGTCAAGGATATAAAAAGTGTATGTCATATTAAAAATAATAGCTTGGCCATCCTGGATGTAAATCGCCACAAGTCAAAAAGTAATAATAATAATAAATCGAAGCCGATAGGATGTTATGTTTTGTATGTATAGTTTTATAATTTACTTTTTATATATAATTATTGTACAAACCTAACTTAAGAGGAAACATTAATAAAGAGATAATAAATCATATGCAATATTCATAATAAAATATAAGAAAGATCATGGGTCACTTCTGGATAAGACTAGCTCAAGATTGGGACGGGTGTGGTATTCGAAGAGATGCCTATGCTCAGCAGTGGGTGATTAAGAACTGAAAATGATGATGATAATGATAATCTTGCACAGGAACTAGTGCCACATTAAGCTCAATAAGGCTCGATTTACGGGTGCTTTAATTTAGAGTTATTCAACAACAAATGTAATAGAAATAAAAAATAAAGGGGTGCTAGGGGTATATCAGAAATTAAAATAGAAAAATATAGAAATATAGAAATCATCAAATACTCATCAAATACTCATTACACTAATATATGCCCTTACCGGGATTTGAACCTAGGACCATTAATTATTTATACTAAACGGGACTTAATCGCGTATAACTAACTTATTTTATTTACCTCACTGAGGTCTCCCGACGTTTTGGATGCGTTGCAACATCCATGGTCACGGGAAAACTCCCGGTACGATAAATAAAATAAGATAGTTATACGCGATTAAGTCCCGTTTAGTATAAATAATGTGTGAGAATCGTGAAAGTTTAAATCAATATATAGGGCCATTAATTTTGAAGGCAACACCAACTACGTACGCTAAAGTGTTTGTATAAAAATAGTTTGTGGGTTTGTTACAATTGGTGCCGGGACCAGGATGTTCCAAACCTGGCGTTGAAAGCTCCGAGCAAAAATCGCAGTTGAATAATTCATTGATTGTTGTACAATTCTTCTGTTACCTGATGGTTCCTCTGTGACGCCATGCGGTAGTAGACGGCCGATTCTTCCAACTTCAAAAATCGCATTTGAATAATATCTAGGGATCGATTTTTCAACATTTGTTCTGTTGATTGATTCATTGATTGTTGTACAATTCTTCCAACGGCTCACCTGGACTATCACCTCTGCGACAGTATGCAGAAGCTCGGAAGCCCTCTCACCTGGTGATCCCTCTGCGGCTCCATGAAGTAGTGCTCCCGCTGCGCGACCCTCCCGCGCACGGAGGCCACGGCGCGCCCCGCGCGCGTCATGTACTTGCCGAGGGCAGAGTCTTCCAACGGCTCAACCAGGACTATCCCTTCCTCTATAATAGTTATATATGCGTGTTAATTTGTTTTAAATAAAAAAGAGTAAAAAAAGGAATATATTTTTTTAAATGATTTATTCAAACATGGTCCAAAAAAACTCTGTCTACGATATTAAAATGTTGTGTATGCACTTTTGTATATGAAATCTACATACAACTGTTCCATATTGACGTTTCTAACAACCCACGAGAGATTTTTATTTTTAACTCATTTTCACAAAAGGTACGTCCAAAAAACTCCTAAAATTGCTAAAGTTTGGTGCCATATATCTGGAAAACTGTGAGTTTTGGAGTAAACATGGGACACTATTTCGGTAAACCTCGTTGTTGTTAATACGATAAGGCATAAAAAAACACGAAAAACGGACAGTAACAGATAGAAGGTCATTGGGAGCTAGGAGCCCGTTAACACGCACTACACAAAAGCTATGTAATTTACCATAAGTTAATGACATCATAACTGTCATGATAAATGTCAGTTTCTGTAAAATGTAAAATGAAGACACAATTTGGGTCCCTGCTATACAATATTAAACGATGCGGCGCCGATACCGAAAAGGAAATTGAATAGGTACTTATCGTCCATAACGGTATAGGAACAAGCGAATGTTGGCGTTTCTTTGCTAGAATTCATATTAAAAGTCATAGTTAGAAGAAAATGTAAAAAATTGTATTGATGAAGTGAATTAATAAGTAGTAGTAGTAAATTTTCATTGCATTAAATGTGGTTAACAAAAGGTCTTAATTATTTTAATTTAAAAGGATCACACATTTAGCTGACCTGCAGCGTGCAAAATGTACATCTTAAATCTAAAATCTCTTTTAGCATGCAACATGTACTTGTACACAATCTTATATTTAAATTGAAATATATGAGAGTTGAGAGCAGGAAAATATAATTATAAATCTCTAGTAATTTAGACATTTTTAAATATGAAACTATGTAAATTTTAACAATATGGCGATGTTTAAAACTAGTTGTCGAAATATATAATACGAGTAAATATGTCAATCTAATTAATTACCTACTATTATTATTTCAAAAAATCATTTAATGAATAGTAACATTCTTCAATTAACCATGTCTTAAGATTTGTATAGAATTTGTGTCCAACTAAACTAGTTTAGATTTCGGCACTGTATTATAAATTTTGCTTGGCATATAATAGGATACTTTTTAAATAGGCTCAATTTTGCTTCTGGCATGTTCAAAGGTTTTTGTGTAATAGTTCGCTTATTGTTATTTTTTTTAATCAGAAACAGATCCATGTGTTTTTTTTACAAAAGTACACGTTCGCGCTTTACGTAATAAGCGAATTACGTAAAGCGCGAACGTGTAAGCAGCGCACAACAACCACTAACATACCGGCTGAACCGGTAGGCTGGCATGTAGTAGCGACGCGATCAAATGACGGAGTGAGCCCCTGCCAATACGCGGCTCTTATTCATGAGCATGACCGGGCATCGCGAGCGCTCATGGATAAGGGCCACGGTATTGGTAGATTTCTGTAAGCGTCATTTTTGATCTTGAACTAAGTCAAGTTGACCGTGACCTTGACTTACCCTGTTCGACCTCCTCCTCAGGATCCGCCACGGGCAGACCGGCACGGGGATCCGGTGCCGCGGGCTTCGGCGCCGGCCTCCTGTCCTTGTACATGGCCGTGAGCTCGTTGTTGACCTTGACCAGGTACAGCTTATACGGGGCGATCATCTGCATGTTGTTCAGCGGGGCTTGGTGGACTGTGCAGAACGGAATGGTGAATGAGGTATTCTAGCCTCTTACTTCGCAAAAGGTGAATTCTAACCTCGTTTGCAACGTGTAGAGCCAAAAATGGACTCGCGCACGAAGGGTTCCGTACCATTATCTATAAAAACGGCAAAAAATCACGTCCCCCTTAAATATTAATTTTATTCTGTTTTTTAGTATTTGTTGTTATAGCGGCAACAGAAATACATCATCTGGGAAAATTTGAACTGTCTAACTATCACGGTTCATGAGATACAGCCTTGTGACAGACGGACGGACTTACAGTGGAGTCTTAGTAATAGCGTCCCGGAGGCGGGCTTAAGGCATTCTAAGCTCTTCATAGAAGGAGTGGACTCGGGCTGGACTAACAAACTCTGGAAATCCAGCAGGAAGCAACTCAGAATCATATCTGGGGTGTTCACAGGTCACTTCGGGGTCAAGGATCTCTTGGCCAAGATGGGATTATCGGACAGTCTCGACTGTAGAATGTGTGGCGAGGAGGATGAAACCATGGAACACTTATTGTGTGAATGTCATGCCCTTGCCAGACAAAGAATGAATTACTTTGGTAACGGCTATCCGCAACCAAAGGAATTCAAGGTGCTCCCGCTAAGCTGCGTCATCCGTTTCGTGGAAATGATGGAGCGAGCTTGGGAGTAGAAATAAAGGAGAGGGCAAATGCACAAAAGATCCCATAGGGTCGAAGTGTATCCGAAAGGGCCCTCATCTATATAATATAAGATAAGATAATAGGGTCCCGTTATACCCTTTGTGTACGGAACCCTCAAAATGGAAAAAGAGAGTAAAAAATTATGTTACTACTATTATTATATTATTATTTACATTACTTTACATTTCGAATTGAAGGATTAGATGTATTTAAAACACTGTGGCATTGTAACGTGAGCGTAATTATAATAATTTATGCAAAACTGTCTTAATAGCATCGATTCAAACTAACTAAAAATTCATAACCCCAATTTTGAAGTAGGTTAGAAGAATAAAGCTGTTTTATAAGTAGTGGGACAATATTTCAAGACTGCATCCTCACATATTTTGCACTGCGTGAGGCTTTATTGAGGCTATGCATGCATAAGGTGGGTGATAGGATCCTATGAAGGAGTCAGCAAGAATAGGACATGATGTCACGATCCTCAGCATTGAGGGAACGTCTGGTGATGATGACGGTGATTTAGTGGGATGGAGATGACGAATTTATGTGTTCGTTATAATGATCTGTTGGTTAGTTACAATTGGTGCCGTGACCAGGATCATCATATCAGCCAAAGAAGTCCACTGCTGGAGATAGGCCTCCCCCAAAGAGGCGCCAACAGATCATCGGAACACCTTATGGGGGTCTACCCGCGCTGCACCTGCCCGAACGTGGTCACCACTCGAGAACCATTCGACCCTAACGACCATCGGTTCTATGTGTAATGTGCCCCGCTCACTGCCACTTAAGTTTAGTTTAGTTATCAGGATGCTGTTACAAAACCCGCCCACTATTCTAAACCGGTCATCAAACTTCCATAATGACTGCGTTACCAAGTTTATCGATGAACTCCGCAGGGCTGGCAAAGACCATGAGCGCGGGCGTGGCTTCGGACGGCACAGGCGTGATCACCGGCTCTGGCTCCGGAACCTCCTCTGCAGGGATAAATTATGATACATTGACAACTAGGTAACATTTCGGTATTCGGTTCTTATAAATTATGTTCAAAAGTAACAACAAATTACATATTTTGGTTGCAGTAGTGGCAGTAATAGTAATAACCCAGTTACTTTGCCAAAGTTAAGGGCTATAAAGACAAATGTTTGATCGGGCTGTTTAACAGTTTAACCGCATAAGCGGCGTGTTGTCTTCTATAATTGTATGCGATAAAAACATATAGATATCCATGTAAGCCCGTAACTATTGACCACCGGAAAGACGACTTTTGTTTTTCTGACTGTAGGACCCAACTGGTTAATTAAAAATGAAATCAAATCAAATAAATTATTTCGGAAGTGTTTCCATAATTCATTAGTAATACTTAAAGGTCTTAAGAACTATAATCAACCAGCCGATTATGAAACCACGTTATAATATGATTATTCCAGTGACTTTTGATTTAATTGGATACTGTTTGTGCTTAAAGATATTTATTTGTACATATATAGTATGTGTCTAGTATTTTTATTTTAAATATTTGTACATGCTTGTAGACACTTGTAGTATATTATATGTATTGACATTAATTTACTGTAGCGCGAAGGTAAACACGTCTGTGTTAGTTTGTCTATCTTTTTGTTCCCGATCTCCACTCAATTGGTCAAAGGTTAGCTGGAAGAGATACCTTAGATCCCAGATTAAAAACATTATAACCCTAGGGTCATAATGTTTTTATTTTATTGTACAATCCTTTAATATTAAAAATTTTGGCATACCTTTAAATTTGGCCTATTTTAATTCTTTGAAATATTTTAAAGGTTCTGACATAGTTATTTTTGTGTAAATTATTAAGTTAAAATGTTACTTTTCATTCATTAATTTATTCATAAGTTCCTCTTTTTACCGATTTAAAAAACATCTGTATTTTTAACTGTGAGTACTGTAAACTATTTCGAATATTTCGATATATATACATATTGCCACTGTTAAATGCCAGCGTTCCAAACCTACGAGTCCAACGACCAATTATAATATTTGCAAGTTACAGCGACACTCACCGCCTCCGGCCTCGTCGGCGCCCAGCTCTCCCTCCTCCGGCTGTTCACTCTCGTCCTCGATGCGCTTGAGTCGCAGCTCGTCGCCTACAAACAAACACACGTCAAAATAAAAAGACGATATAGCAACTTTGAGACTGACTTGAGACGTTAGTGCCGTTAAAAGACACCTAAGTCTTCAAGGTAGATGTCGCTACGCTTAACGCCTTCCTAAGGCGTCTAAGAGCATTTCTTAAAATTACCACTAAATTTTCTGCAAATTTTATGTCTACCCAGAATCACAATCTCCATCCATCCCAATAGGAGACCAAAAAGGGGGACTCAAATATTCCAAAAAAAATTGAAATTTTCTAATGTGTTACCGACGCGAAGAGTCTATCATCAACATCCTCATCATCATATCAGCCGATGGACGTCCACTGGCACATAGGCCGTCCAGCGACCTTTACCGTCATTAGTCCTTGTGAGGTCCACCTACGCTGCGCCTTCCGGCACGTGGTTGCCACTCGAGAACCTTTCCACCTTGGTCCAAATAAAAAAAAATGCCTCTAACCGGCAAAGATGTAAGCACATTACCAAGAACTCTATAATGACTCTTACTCCAAGTACACCTGCACAATCACGATCGATCTGCCAAGAGTTTCCTTGGAAGAATGCTTGCTTCATCCTGTGATAGCTGCTGTCCATTGGTCCTTGTGGGTGTCTACCTACGCCGCGCCTTCTTGTGCAAGGTTCCTTGAGAACTCTTCCGCCGTCACGGCCATACGATGACCTTAAAATCAAGTCACAATACTTGCCTTTCTGAATCCTGTGTTCCGTGAGCATCCCTCGATGCAGAAGCGGCGCCGGGTCGTACACCACCACTAGCCCGCCGGCCGACATCCACACGCCGAGCTGGTGGTAGTCTCCCACCAGCAGCGCCGTCTGCGAGGGTTTGGACTGGTCGTTCCACAGACTCGTGAGGAGCTCCTTCATTTCTGTGGACATTCGGTTTTATGTAAAGAACTAGCTTTTGGCCGCGAATTCGTGCGTGGAAATCGTTTATTTCGTACCATAATTCGAACCTCCGCCCCCTATTTCAACCCCGTAAAGGATGACTTCTGGGATAAAAAGTATCCTATGTCCTTTCCCGGAATTAAAGCTATTGTGGGCATAATGTTGCCCAAAATACATTTTAATAGTTTACAATGTGGATTAGAATTTATATCAAATGTTATTAATTATTTATACACCGTTAAATCAACTATTTACTATATACATTAAATTAAATTCATTATTATGTCAAATCAAATTATGTATTATCAATGAATTTAATATCAATTAATGTACCTAATTAGGTCAGTTATTAATTATGTAAAGTAATTTTAATTGTTAATTAGGAATGCATGAATTTTATATTTTAATTTTATTTATACAAAACAATTTAAGTTATTATAATTATTGAAGCTATTTTAAATACCAATATTAATATATTCTATATGTACAACGGGACAAGTAGACAAATTCATTAGTAGATATTTGCGGCGGCGCAGCGACAGACTACGTCATCAGTTTACCGTTAGCCGGCCGCACACGACGCGGGCGCAGTCGCCCGCGGCCGCGCCCGGCAGTCTCTCAATCACCTAGACGCAAAACGCATGTCGCTGAGCCGCATACGCTACCGCTTAATTTCCGTTCGCTCGTGAACTTTACAGTGCTACTGCTTGTCCTTTTCTCCTTCTGCTTTTACGCTTAAAAATATCTGTACGTGTGCTAAGGTTAAGTGCTTATAAATAAACATTTAGTGCACATTGGATTGGGCTGTTTACATTTCTACACCGCTGCGAATTCCTACGGCAAGTAAGTGAAGAAAAGCCATACCACAACCCACACATCTACACTGGTGACTCCGACGAGGACACGGCACTATGGGTGGCGAGGGCACTCAGAACAAAGGAGAACCGTTAAAAGATGGCGCCGAACAATTAACGGCCGAGTCATGTCGGGTGGGCGTACGGATTCCTCCGTTCTATCCCGAGAAGCCGGCGCTATGGTTTGCGCAGCTAGAAGGGCAATTCATCTTGTCCAAAATAACGGCGGATGAGACCAAGTTTTATTACGCCATGGCGCAGCTCGAGCCCCAATATGCGGCAGAGGTTGAAGACATCATTACGTCACCTCCGGCCGTTGACAAATATATTAAGCTGAAGACGGAATTAATTAAGCGTCTTTCTGCGTCACGTGAGAGGAAGGTCCAACAAGTCCTTAACCTTGAAGAGTTAGGAGACAAGAAGCCTTCACAATTTCTTCGGCATCTTCAGAACTTGGCTGGACCTGGACTACCTGAAGACTTCCTACGCTCCATCTGGGTCAACAGACTGCCCCAGAGAACGCAAGACATCGTCGCGTCCCAATTAAAGTTATCACTGGAGGACTTGGCGGAACTCGCCGATCGCCTTCATGACGTCGTCGCTCCAACTTCGCAGGTAGCTGCAGCATCCGCGCTGCCCTCCACTTCAGCGGAACCACTGCTGCTGCAAATTACGGAGCTGACCAGGCATGTGCGAGCACTGGACGCCAAGGTTGGTAGGATGTCACGACCCAGAGAAAGATCGTCGAGTCACTCCCGGCAACGGTCTGCATCAAAAAGGTCGAGCTCCAACTACCGGAAGTTCCCTACCTGCTGGTATCATCACAAGTTCGGAGAGCAGGCTCGGAAGTGCATCAAGCCTTGTGATTACCAGTCGGGAAATGCGACGGGCAGTCGGTAATGGCGACGGGCGGCTGCCCAAATACAGGTCGCTTATTCGTCGTGGACTCCAAATCTAAGGTACCTTTTCTCGTGGACACTGGTAGTGATTTGTGCGTGTTCCCTCGTACCAAATTAAGAGACCGCAGAACGCCGACGAACTACAGTTTATGCGCCGCTAACGGCACAGTGATAAACACTTACGGTTACGTTCATTTAGTGCTTAATATAGGTTTGCGCCGTGACTTTGTCTGGCGATTTGTTGTGGCGGACGTCACAAGGGCCATAATAGGGGTTGATTTTTTATCCCACTATAATCTTGTTGTCGATTGCAGGAACCAGCGCCTTATCGACAACAATACAACGCTTGCGACCGCGGCTTTGCCTGCCCGGCCGTCTGATGTCATTTCCTCAGTCAAGGTTGTAACTGGTGAGTCTGTTTACCACACAATACTACGGAATATCCCGACATCACACGCCCGTCTGGCATACACCGCACAATAAAACACAACACCGTACACCATATCCGGATTACACCCGGACCTCCGGTTTTTAGTGCACCTCGCAGGCTAGCCCCTGATAAATTAAAAATTGCCAAGGAGGAGTTTTCTTCTATGCTGTCTAGTGGCATAGCCAGACCCTCCGAGTCCCCCTGGGCGTCGCCTTTACATTTAGCTCCTAAGAAGGACAATGGCTGGAGACCATGTGGCGATTACAGGATGCTCAACGCACGAACAGTGCCTGATAGGTATCCCATACGCCACATCCAGGATTGTACGCATCACATCTCCGGCTGCCGCATCTTCTCCACCATTGACCTTGTTAAGGCTTATAATCAGATCCCCGTCAACCCAGAGGACATCCCGAAGAACGCCATAACGACGCCGTTCGGTCTTTACGAATTCCCGTTCATGACGTTCGGGCTTCGTAATGCTGGACAGACGTTCCAGCGCTTCGTGGATGAAATGTTGCGGGGTCTTGACTTTTGCTACAGCTACCTGGATGACTTTTTAGTCTTCTCGAAGGACGAGGAGACTCACAAATCCCATCTCCGGCAGCTGTTCACCCGGTTGCAGGACTACGGCATGGTGATAAACACCTCCAAGTGTGTTTTCGGAGCTCCAGAGGTAACGTTTCTAGGCTACAGCATCTCTGCTGAGGGTACCAAGCCGCTTCCTGCTAAGGTGGAGGCAATCAACGACTTCCCTGCGCCCAAGAACGTACGGGAGCTCAGGCGATTTCTGGGCATGATGAACTTTTATCGCAGGTTCATCCCCGATGCTGCCCAGCATCAAGCTCCATTGAACGCTCTTCTTACAGGGTCGGTGAAAGGATCACATCCGATCCAATTCTCATCTGCGGAGCAGAACGCCTTCCAGCGTTGCAAGCAGGACCTGAGCCAGGCTGCCTTACTAGCACATCCGGACGCCAATGCGAAGCTTTGCATTGTCACAGACGCTTCCGATGTGGCTATGGGCGCAGTGTTGCAGCAGTTCAACGAGGAGAAAGGCTGGGAGCCATTAGCTTTCTTTTCGCGCAAACTGAGTCCTGCTCAGCGTAAGTACTCGCCGTACGATCGGGAGCTTTTGGCTGCGTACGAGGCGATTAAGTATTTCCGGCACATGGTTGAAGCCCGTGACTTCAGAATTTACACAGACCATAAGCCGTTATGCTTTGCCTTCCATTCTCGTAAGGAGAATTGCTCGCCCAGGCAGTTTCGTCACCTCGACTTTATCGCGCAGTTCACTACAGACATCAGGCACATCTCGGGTAAGAACAACGTCGTAGCTGATACTCTTTCGCGGATCGAGGAAATCACGCCGCCAGTGGACGTCAGTAAGCTGGCTGCAGCTAGCGACCCAGAGTTAGAGCAGCTACTGAGCAGCGACAATGCGTTGTGCCTGACGAAAGTCCTGATACCCGGGACTAATGCTGAGCTGTACTGCGACGAGAGGAGCGATTCTACGACTTCGAGACCATACGTGCCATCGGAGTTAAGGCGACAGGTCTTTGAGAGCCTACACTCGTTCAGCCATCCCGGCGCGAACGCATCGGCAAGGCTCGTAGCCGAAAGGTATGTCTGGCCAGGGGTCAGAAGAGACTGTCGAGAATGGACTCGGAACTGCCTGGCTTGCCAGCGTTCGAAGGTCACTCGTCATGTCTCCACTCCACTGTCATCCTTCAAGATTCCCAAGGCAAAATTCACCAACATTCACATCGACCTGATCGGACCACTCCCGCTCTGTCAAGGTTTCAAGTATTGCCTCACCGCCGTTGACCGTTTCACGAGATGGCCTGAGGCAATTCCAATACAAGACATGACTGCGGAAACCGTGGCACAGGCCTTGCTGCACGGTTGGATTGCTCGGTTCGGATGTCCAATAGACATTGTGACTGACAGAGGACGGCAGTTCGAGTCTGCGCTCTTTAAGCAGCTGTCTCACTTGGCAGGGTTTGCACATAAGCGTACCACCGCTTACCATCCTGCCTGTAATGGCATGGTTGAAAGATTCCATCGCCAGCTAAAAGCCGCTATAACCTGTCACGCCAACAGCACGTGGGTTGAATCACTCCCACTAGTGTTGTTAGGCGTAAGAAATGCTTTTAAAGAGGACCTTCAAGCCTCATCCGCGGAGCTAGTCTACGGTCAACCCCTGCGGATGCCCGGTGAGTTTTTCAACCCGCGTGCTGACTTGATTCCTGACGTGACGGATTACTTGTCTCGGCTTCGCTCGTTCACAAAGAACTTGCAACCGACACCAGCTTCCCGTCACATAGGTCAGAAGTGCACGTTCATATTTAACGATTTGGCAACATCCTCGCATGTTTTTCTTAGGGATGACACATTGTGCAAATCGTTAAAACCTGCGTACACAGGACCCCACAAGGTTCTGCAAAGAGGTCCAAAGATATTCACTTTGCTCGTGAATGGTAAGTCTGTGACAGTATCTGTAGACCGTGTCAAGCCAGCCTACATACTGCACGACACACACACTACTCGCACTACACATAAAAGACAAACACATAACGACACTCACAAGACCACCACCAGTTCAACGTTGAATGGGGAAAGTGACATCAGGCGTACAAGGTCAGGCCGTGTAGTCCATTTTCCTGATTATTATCGCCCTTAGGACGGTCTCTGGAGGGGGGGTGATGTGGGCATAATGTTGCCCAAAATACATTTTAATAGTTTACAATGTGGATTAGAATTTATATCAAATGTTATTAATTATTTATACACCGTTAAATCAACTATTTACTATATACATTAAATTAAATTCATTATTATGTCAAATCAAATTATGTATTATCAATGAATTTAATATCAATTAATGTACCTAATTAGGTCAGTTATTAATTATGTAAAGTAATTTTAATTGTTAATTAGGAATGCATGAATTTTATATTTTAATTTTATTTATACAAAACAATTTAAGTTATTATAATTATTGAAGCTATTTTAAATACCAATATTAATATATTCTATATGTACAACGGGACAAGTAGACAAATTCATTAGTAGATATTTGCGGCGGCGCAGCGACAGACTACGTCATCAGTTTACCGTTAGCCGGCCGCACACGACGCGGGCGCAGTCGCCCGCGGCCGCGCCCGGCAGTCTCTCAATCACCTAGACGCAAAACGCATGTCGCTGAGCCGCATACGCTACCGCTTAATTTCCGTTCGCTCGTGAACTTTACAGTGCTACTGCTTGTCCTTTTCTCCTTCTGCTTTTACGCTTAAAAATATCTGTACACTGAGAGAAAAATATTGTTGTGGTAACAAAAAAACTTTAACCCCACACAGCCGTGTATAGTCCATAGTTGGTGCAGCAACTTTTTTATTGCTATCACTTTGTTGTTCCGTTGACAATCTTAGTTAACAACCTTGTAAATTGTTAAGGGAACAGTTTGAAATATTGTCATTAACGAAATTTATTATTGTGGTTGTAACAATGTATTATTTTGTTGGATCAGCAACATATTTATTGTTGGAGTAATAACATGTTTATTGTTGTAACAACAAGGTATTTGTTGTTGTAGTAACCACATATTACTGTTGTAGTAACAATATATTTATTGTTACAGCAACAACATATTTATTGCTGTAGCGACAACTCAATTATCAATGCCCCAGCTAAGCAGTGTTGTTACAGCGACCAAATATTTATTGTTACTACATCAAAGTAATGATTCACATTTTGTCGCTGGAACAACATATTTACTGTTGATCTAGCAACGTAATGTAATTTTCATTGTTGTAGCAACAATATATTTATTGTTACACCAGCAAACCAGTAACTTAAATTTTGATATTGCAACAATATATATATTGCTCCTGTAGCAACTTTAATTAGCTAATCTAACTATTGTATTTTGTTGTATCAGCAATATATATATTGCTCCTGTAGCAACTTAACTTAGTTCCTATAACTATTGTAATTTGTTGTATCAGCAATATATATATTGTTCCTGTAGCAACTTCGTTTCTCTAACTATTGTATTTTGTTGTATCAGCAATATATATATTGCTCTTATAGCAACTATACTTAGTTAGACTAACTATTGTATTTAGTGGTTTCAGCAATATAAATATTGCTCCTGTATCAACTTTACTTAGTTCCTCTAACTATTGTATTTTGTTGTATCAGCAATATATATCTTGCTCCTGTAGCAACTTTACATAGTTCCACTGACTATTGTACTTTGTTGTCTCAGCAATAGAAATATTGTTCTTACAGCTATTTTTCTTTTCTAGCCTAACAAAGCGGACTCAGCAATAGTAACAAATCTCGTTTTGCTACAGCTTTAAAGCTATGGGATACAAAAGGCAAAAAAATTTTCAGAGCAGCAAAATAAAAATTGCTACTCTGACCAATGTTACCTCGCCCTTTAAGGCGGTCTTCCACCAGAGAAGTGCTAGCCGGATAACATTAAATGCTGGCTACACACGCTCCGTCCCAGCCTGCAGGCTTGGACTGAAACGCCAAATCCATCCGGCCAAACCTCTCGTGTGTAGGCTTTGGCCGGGCCTTTAAGCCAAGCTTGCATGCCGGGCCGGTGCGCGTGTAGCCAGCTCTAGCGAGGAAAATCTACCAATATTCTTGGTTCGTGTTCATTCTGAAGAAATGAAGAACGTTGCCACACATTTACTGGCAGATTTTTTTCTCACTCAACGTACATCCGCGTCCACACATCTTTGACTGACAGCCGACCTTAGGATCCCTACGCTTTTCTGCAGTAGCAAATGAGAACAGTTGCTATTGCTGGAAGTCTACAGTTGACATCTGCAAAATACGGAATAGTTTGGTGAAAATTATGGATACCACTAGTGAGAGTTCATGAAAGTAAACGAAAGAAAACATTATATTGATTTATTTATCATTATCATTATTACAACAAAACATTGCACTAGAAATTGTAAGTTTAAATATTGGTTCAACCTGGGGCCACCGGTGGTCCTAGGTCATAGTGGCCTAGTATGTGGCAGCTCTAAAAAAAAAACTCATTCGGGTGCGCGGACGCTGTATGTGAAGCTCACCTAACCCATAGTACGCGCGCATTAATGAGTTCAAAAATCCAGGCTTTCCAAAAATTCGTACTCTTCTTGTCCCAATGAGAATGAAAAATTCTGGAAAGGATAGTAAATTATATATTTAATTTCATTTTAATTCACAGTCAGACCAGCTCAACAGTATGATAATAGTGCATTGTCACATGTCACATTTCAGATCAATTGGATAGCAGCATGTGGTAGAGAAATAAATGCTTTGCAAATTTTGAAACGGACAACTTACTTCCATATATGAACATGGCTAATTAAATGAAAGCTTGTAAAAAGATAAACAGACAATATTAATTTTACAGCTAGACAAGACATATTCATAAAATAAAACCGTAATAATTATGTTGCTTGTAGGGTAAAATAAAATAAAAATACCTGAGGGACTTGATTTTCTGCAGTCAATTCAATTTGCTGTGGCACTTCCGTTTTACTATCGTTTGCCAGTCTAGGTGAAGTAAACGCCTGAAAACACATTTAAGTATTTGAAATATAAATATTGCATATTTGTCATGAGTATCCTATTATTTATTTATTTATTGACAAATACATTTACGTGACAGTAATAACCAATGCGTCACAAAACTAAAAACAACAAATAATACTATTTAGGCGACGAAACGGCGTGGCCCCATTGCATCGTCATCTCCGGTGTAGGATTCGGCAGATTGCCTCAGAACCGTCGAAACACGACACCCTTCGGCCAGAAGTCAGCACATGCGATGGTCTCCTGTAGCGGCCGCGGCACGCGCACCACAAACGAGCTGAAGTGCACATAGTGGCGCAAACGCAGCTGGAACACCCTCAGCGAGAAGCCGGTCTTCTGACGAACGTACTCCACCACATCAGCCGTGGCGGTGTAATGCAGGCGCGATACATATAGCGCCTTGCTCGGTGTGGCAACCCGCAGACCGGAACCAACCAGTTCTGCAGTACCACACTGACTCTTGCGCGGCTTGCACTTCCTCGACACCGTTCATAATTCATAATTCATATTCATAATTCATAATTGCGACAGACCGACCAGCTACGGATTATGCTTTTGCACTCACCTGGCATGATGATGATGATGCTGATAATAATGCTGCATCGAATTTAATAGCATTTCACCTTTCAGGCAATGCAACTATGACGGGTCTTTCAGTGACTATGTGTGGAGATGGTGACAATGTGTGTTCCAAAGTTGGTTCAGCATCAACCTTAAATTAATATCATGTCATTAAATGATTGTGTTTAAATTATTCATGCTATCTCTAATGCCCGTCTAGAAGCCCCATTACAAAAATATCAATAGCCGTGTCTACACTGGACGCATGCCTCGGCCGGGCATCCGCACGCTCGGCCGCATGTCTCGGGCAAGGCGTGCGGCCGAGCATACGTCCGATGTAGACACGATTAATAAACAATTAATTTAAAACAGATACCCAAACAACAAAAAAATATAATAATTAAACTAACATTTGCTTTAAGAAGATTATCAAGCCCAGATCGTAATTTAATTCTGTCCGCGATCTTCGATGTAAGTATTGCTAATTCGCTTTCATTAGCTTGGAGCAAAATCTCTAGAGTTACTCCATTATCTGAAAACAGTTAGATAGAAGACTAGGGGTCGAGAGTTAATTGACTGGATGCTTCTGAATCTGCTGCCAAGCTACCTAGAGGTAACCCAAACCAAACAAGATGGCCGTCACAATAAAACGTAAATCAGAAAAACTGCTGTGTGCCGTGGTATTAAGCCCGCTGACTATGAATTACAAGTTTAACTTATACGTAACCCGACACGGCTTCAAAATGACTACCTAGTAGCCCTAGTATTGTTCTAAGTTAAAGTAAATACAAGACTTACCTTCCATGTTGCTTAACAAGTGCGAAGGTCCAGCATTCGCGCAAAATTGCTTAATGCTTCGTCCATTGTTTTTACAGCAGCTCGTATCAATACTAACAATATATGAAATAATGCTAACTTAGTCACTGAAAACCTTTCACTCTGATTTGAGCAGCAGCACGAACTACGCACGTGCGTAACTGCCGATGGCCGGCGACAAAATGGACGAGTGAAAGTGGAAGGTATTGATATTATCGATAGATATTGTTAATTTAACAAATGTCCTCTGCCTCGTACCATCGCGTTGCCATTTCCACAAAATTAATTTGTCTGATTTACAACGTTTTCACGACACACGTTAAAGCTGTGTGTTGCCATCCAGCAACAAATTTATTCTTGGATAAATTGACAACATACTATATTGTACACGGATCAACGTAAAAGGACCTTTGTAATGTTAACAATGTTTAATTTTATAAATCGGCAGTATAATAAAAGTATACTTTAATAAATTAGCAATGTTGTGTTGTAAATGCAAAAAAAGGAAAATACTTTGTGGTAGCAACAAATTTATTCTTGGATAAATTGACAACATACTATAATGTGAACAGAACAAAGTTAAAGGACCTTGTAATGTTAACAATGTTTAATTTTATAAATCGGCAGTAATTGTATAGTCGCCACAACAATGAAGAAAATTTGTGGTGGTGATAAAAGTATACTTTAATAAATTAACAATGTTGTGTTGTAAATGCAACAAAAGTGAAATACTTTGTGGTAGCAACAAATTTATTATTGGATAAATTGACAACATACTATAATGTGAACAGAACAAAGTTAAAGGACCTTGTAATGTTAACAATGTTTAATTTTATAAATCGGCAGCAATTGTATAGTCGCCACAACAATGGAGAAACTTTGTGGTGGTAATAAAAGTATACTTTAATAAATTTGCAATGTTGTGTTGTAAATGCAACAAAAGTTAAATACTTTGTGGTAGCAACAAATTTATTATTGGATAAATTGACAATGTGCCATTGTAAACGCAACAAAGAGAAAAAACATTGTTATAGTAACAATATCTTAATTTGATAAATCAGCAGTATTGTATAGTTGACACAACAACCGATGAAGGTTGTTGTAGTAATAAATGTATACTTTAATAAATTAGCAAGGTAATATTGTATTTCCAACAAAGGGAAAACATATTGTTGCAGAAACAAGGTAAAACATTGATAATATTACAAAGTGATATTGTAACTGCAACAACATAAAAAGTTTTGTTGCAGCTGCAAAATCTTACTTTGATAAATCGGCAAAATGTTGTTGTCACTACAGCAAAAGAAAACTGCTTTGTTGTAGAAGCTAAGTCTAACTTTGATAAACCGACAATATCATTTTAATACCACGACAAAGCAAAAAAATATTGTTACAGCAGCAAAGTGTTTATTGTTATCAGCACAATAAACGGCGAACAATAAAAAGGTTGTCAGTGACACTAAACTTGTTTTGATGAGGTAACAAAGTTTATTGTTACTGTAGCAAGAAAAAAAAGACAAAGCATTTATTGTGACTTTGTCAGCCCATTTTTTTCTCAGTGTACGTGTGCTAAGGTTAAGTGCTTATAAATAAACATTTAGTGCACATTGGATTGGGCTGTTTACATTTCTACACCGCTGCGAATTCCTACGGCAAGTAAGTGAAGAAAAGCCATACCACAACCCACACATCTACACTATATCCATGCCAAATTTCATCTCGATCGGCTTAGCGGTTTAAGCGTGAAAAGGTTACAGACAGACTAGAGAGTACTTTCGCATTGACTTCGTCTGCGTAGACCCGGGATTAAAACTGTCCTATATTTTAATCCAGGCCTACCTATCTTCGTGCAAAATTTCATCCAAATCGGTTGAGCTATTTAAGTACTTCAGAAACAATCATCCAAAATTGTTGTAAGTATATGGATTGGGGATTGAACCGTCTCCACATACTTAGTATAAAACTTCGCTTCGCTTTAAACTTAAACTTCGTCGAAAAAAAAAACAAAAGTCGCTTCCCGCTGTCTGTCCCTATGTATGCTTAGATCTTTAAAACTACGAAACGGATTTTGATGCGGTTTTTTTTAATAGATCTAGAATGATTCAAGGTTTATATGTATAATATAGTACCCGTGCCAAGCCGGGGCGGGGCGCTAATTCGTTTATAAAAAGGAATTTAATTCACAATAGACAGCTCAAAAACACTCTTTTCGCTAGCCAGTGTCTTGCATGCTTGCTTCGGCCTTTCCGGAATGTTATAACCTGTGGGTGTGCAAGTTCGTTGGTTACGTAATCATTTATAAACTCACCTCTATGACCTTCTATACCTTCTTCACCAGGCTCAACAAACTCTGCGCCTTCCTGCAAGAGATACAATTGTTATGAGTTATGACATTGTGAAAGTGAGACTGGGAAAGCATTGGAAGGCGGTGCAGGTAACTCCTACCGTATCATACGCTCCTGGTAGTTCTATCGCAGTTCAGCTACTATTAAGCTAGCTGGAAAAGCAAAAGGTCCTCACCGCCGGAGGCATTTCATCAGGCTGCCTCAGTGGCAGACGTTTGTAGGCCTCCTCCAACTCTATGGAGAACGTGTTGGCTCCCAGTTCGAACTTCTTGCTGAGGTCTTCGATGCCTATCTCCTTGTTACCAGTGCTCTTCAGGTGTTCCAGGTAGTAGTCCGCGCCAGCATCTGTTCAACAAGTTACCACTGAATAAATACATACATAGATTCACGGCCTTATTCAGTCAGAAAGTGGTTACATTTGTCTTACGTAATAAATGAGCCCCTTATACAGGGTGGCTCATTCAGAGCGGTCAGTATGGGAAAGTCTGAAGCTATAAGATATACGAAGATCTGTTCTTAGGAACCATGTCATCGATTTTAGTAACAAGAAAAACTGCATTCATACATTTTTAAAAAACTTGTACTCAGCTCGGGAATCGAACCCGGTCGTTTTGAAAAAAAAAAACTAACACTATTTCTATTTAGATATCAATTGTGTAGGTCTTAAGCAGTAAATGTTTCTATGGAACATGATGTCTAAAATGAATAAAAGGCATTGTTTTCACATACTTTAATTTATTTTAGTAGGTGTTTTAAGTGACCACCGTTTTTTTTTCAATACAATATTCAACACGTATAGGTAACGATCTTACTATTGCTTGTTTTGTACACTTCATCCTTAACATAACCCCACAAGAAATAGTCTTAAGGCGTTAAATCGGGCGACCTCGCTGACATTTCTCCTAGGGCCTCTAAAAGATCTTCTAAGATTGCAAGGTACTTGAATCTATCCAAATGTCCATCATAAATTTTAAACATGAGTACCTTATTATAAAGTAGGCCGACCCAGCAGTTAAATGAGAATCTAACTTGACGGCGTCCTTCGTGCATTCTTAAGGGATTTTCTCGACTCCAATAGTGATGATTTTTACGATTGTACATTCCGTTGCTTTACGCACTTAAAATGAATAAAAGGCATAGCATGGCAGGCGAGCTGAGTACAAGTTTTTTTTAAATGTATGAATGCAGTTTTTCTTGTTACTAAAATCGACGACATGGTTCCTAAGAACAGATCTTCGTATATCTTATAGTTTCAGACTTTCCCATACTGACCGCTCTGAATGAGCCACCCTGTATATTTATGTAGAACAAGCATTTGAACTACCCTTTTTGTCTAGTTCCGCCCCGCTTGAGCGAGTGAAGCGAGTAATCGCTACTCGCTAAAAGCTACACACTCGATTCTCGCTGCTCGTCAAGAGTAAGTCGGCAACGCGCCTGTTGTTACAGGAGTTGTAAGCGTACATAGGCTACTGTGACCACTTACCATGAGGTTGTTTGCCGCCGACTTTTAAAAAAAGGAAGAGCGCTTACCTAGGAAGTTGTACATGTGCTCCTGATGCATGTGCGGCGGCGGGACCGCCTCCGCGGCGGCCGCGAAGGCCGCTATGGCCGGCAGCGCCAGCGTCCGGCCAGCCTTGTCATCGTCCTGAACACAACAATGATTAACACTTCTGGAAGTAGCTCATTCCAGGTCACACGAGAGAAGTAACTGGATCAATCAACCATTTACTGTTGTAAAGATGAGCTGTGCTGCAAGGCAGTGAAGAAAAAATGCACCAATAGGAAGCGACTAGCGAGCGCGCCCAGCAATGCTGTTGGTGGATTTTTTCCTCGCTTACTGCTTCGCAACCTCGCACTTCTCAAGTCCAGGTAGCTAAGAGATAACATCACGGAGTTTCTTAGAAAAAAAATCGACATGGACTTCCAATACGCTAAGAAACTGGCCCATAAGGTTACATATGATCTGCTCGACGTTTATGGTCCTTCGAATCAGATCAACTACGAGTACTTGGAAGATTAGTCTTCAGTGGCGTGCCTTGGATATGTTTAGCACGGCAGTGGACTGCCCTTGGTTGCTGCTGCGGGGTATATTCTGGGTTGCTACTACTGCTGATGATATCACAAGTGATATGACCCCCATCATCAGCAGTAGCATAGCAGTAGCAATAGGTCAAAACCTACGAACTTTTGCCCTAATGTTTCATTAGTCCTAATGCGTTACTAGACCTAATGCATTTGTCTTCGAAACAGTGAACTTTTCGGGTTTTTTTTTTTAATATCATCAATTAAAAGTCATTACGTTAGTTTAGGTTTGCTTTGCAATAATCCTATAAAGTTTACTATTTAAGAAAATATGCATTAGGTCTAATGAAATATCAGGTCAAAAGTAGCATTTAGGGCTGAAGTAGTTAGATCTAACGAGTGTGTATGATCTATTGACGTTTATGGTCCTTCGAGTCAGATCAACTAGGTATTTTCCAAGATCAGAGATCATCAGTGGCGTGCCTTGGGTATGTCCAGCAGTGGACTGCCGCTGGTTGCTGATGCTGCAGTCTGGCTGGCTACTACTGTAGCTGACTCGCCCCAACTGCCTTCTGCGCGATCTTCCCCGCGGCGCTGGTCTCTCCACGGTGTCGAGCCTTGGGTATGTCACTGCCGTTGGCTGCTGCTGCATCCTGCCTTGCTACGACTGCTGATGATGATATAGATGGCTGACTCACCCCAATGCCGGCCTTCTGCGCGATCTTCCCGGCTGCGCTGGTCTCCCCGCGGTGTCGTGCCTTGGGTATATCACTGCCGTTAGCTGCTGCTGCATACTGCCTTGCCACTACTGCTGATGATGATATAGATGGCTGACTCACCCCAATGCCGGCCTTCTGCGCGATCTTCCCGGCTGCGCTGGTCTCCCCGCGCGGACCCGGCATGATGGCTGCGGTGCCGCGTTTTATCCACTCGAAGGCCTTGCTCTGCAAATAGATATACATGAACTTAGAAAAGTTGAAAACCCCCGACATGTTCATTTCAAAGTTCAACATCTCAAAACCGGCTAAATCGCTTAGAACCATCGTGATCACGTCAGCTTTCGGACAAAAAAACTACATTAAAATTGCTCCATTCGTTTAGCAGCTATGATGCCACAGAAACGTCAAACTTATAACACCCCCCTTTTTGCGTCGGGGTTGCAAAGCAAGCTTTAAATCCATTATTATTGTCGGAATGAGTTACAGAACAAGAATGAGAAATGAAATACAAAAACTGATGAAAGTTGAAATATGGCCCGATTATTATTCCGTTGTAAAAAAAAACTTCCGAATTAGATGTCTACCTACAATTTTTTTGCGTATATCTCGTATTTTTTCCCTCCTGCCTCAAAAGGAACACAATAAAGTCAAGGGATACAATGAATAAATGAATATGAATATGTAAAAGTGCCCTTGTGGCCTATTTGCAGAATAAATAATTGATTTGATTTGATTTGAATATAAGGAAGGGGCGTTATGTTTTTCGAGCGTATGTAAGTGGACAAGAATATTCTATTTTACGGGCTTCTGTCCAAACGGCCTGACGTATTTTTCCATACGAGGTATCCTTGGATTCCTCATAATGCATCACTTGAGTTTTTTGAAAAATCTTTCGATTTCACTTGTTTCAATAGGTTTTTCCAAGCTTACCTCCACCTTTGCCTCAGGGGCGCCCAGCTCCGGGTTCAGCTTGGCCTTGAGCACAGTGACAGGAGACAAGTTGAAGGTGTTGTCGCTGCCGGCCGGCAGGTTGCTCTCGATGGCCTTCACCAGCTCGTCGACGGAGCTGCCGAGCCTGATGAGGCAGGCGGCTGCCAGCGGTTCCTCTGATGGGTAGCCTGAGGAACAATAGGGGTGTAGACTCGAAAATTATTATCACTCCAAAAGACAGAAGGCAAAAAAATATGCCTAGTGACGAAAATCTCAGATTCAGATATCTCAAAGAACCTACAACCGTTTTAATATTGCTTGTTAGAGAAAGAAAACGCAAACAGTGTGTGACGTCACGTTAAGGGATGCTGCCGGGGGGCCGCGTGGACGGCGGCGCCGAACACGACGGGGCGCAGCACGTTGCCGTCTATTAGTGACGTCACAATCCTTCAGCGTCATCGTTTCATATGAAGTTGGGTTTTGCGAAAAAGGGACAGAACATACCCCTTCTTAAAACTTTGGACACTGATTATTTAACCATTTGCGTTGAATTTTTTCTCCATTTGACTACATTTTTAATCCTTTTTCGAGAAAATCTTTCACAATGCACGTCTAGCACAATGTATCACGCCACACAGGTTTGAAAACTATATTAATTTGTTTGTCTAAAAACATATAATGACTGTATTAATATGCCGCTCAGTCGCGTCGCGCGCGGTTCCCCATCTCCCGTCTCAAACGCACTGTGCAAATTAGCGAGAGAGAGGAGGTTTTACGCGTCTCGCGTTGCGTCGCAGCGTCTGTTGTGCTAAAACCGCTTGTATCGACTGGCTATAGGTTCCTAAATTGAGGATTTCATTGACGAGACCTTAGCAAATATACGAAACGAATGAAATTATTTTAGCCTGACTAAATTGAGAAGTGTCAAAAGACTAATATATCCTTGCCATCTCGTGTACTATATGTAATACTTTAGGCGACAACAAACAACCAAAGGAATTCAAGGTGCTCCCGCTGAGCTGCATCATCCGCTATGTGGAAATGATGGAGCGAGCTTGGGAGTAGGCATAAAGGAGAGGGCAAATGCACATAGGAGGCCACTGGAGTGTTTCCGAAAGGCCCGCCATCCACATAAGATAACATAAGATACTTTTTATTTTAATCGTATGGCATACATTTTTTTGGCCTTTAAAGTTTGTCACTCTTTAGTACCACCCAGGGGACACGTGCAGGGTTGTGGTAGGTAGCTCCTGCGGACGCGAGTGACAGTTGTCCCCCCTTTGTCAAGTGAGTGGGCAACTCGACTGTTAGAAGTTCTTAGCACATAAGATACTATAGGCGTTTGATATTGGTGACCTGACAAACAAAACGGGGGTATACGCGATGAAGGACAGGAGATAAATTGTATCTTGTTCCCACTTGTGTTATTCTCTATGCATACATCTTTTTCACTCGTGTGTCTGTGTGTGTGTCTCTCTATGGGCTTAGGCCCACGTCTACAGATTCTCACGTCTACAGATTCCCAATTCTACAGATTCTTATGTTTAATTATTCCCAATTTTACAGATTCTCAAGTTTACAGATTCCCAATTCTACGTATTCTCCCTCTAGTTTCAGTAGTTCGGTGGATTAGTCCGTGACCGAACTAGTGCCACATTTTTTTTCCCATTAGTTCGGCTCTGACGTCAAACCGAACTACTGGGAACCTATAGTTTCACTAGTTCGGTTGCTTAGTCCGGGGCCGAACTACTGACTCATTTTTTTTCCCATTAGTTCGGCTATCACGTAGAACCGAACTATTGGGAAGTATTGTATAGTTCGGTTAATGATGTGCAACTTTAATTCTGTCGGGCCGGTCAGCAATTTATAAGACGTTATCACGTCAAAAATTCTGAAAAATTTCTAGAAATCAAATCTTTTTCTGACTAAGTAGTTAGATACATAGTTGTATTGGCCACTTTTAAATAGATAACTGTCAAGTATTCATATCCGTCATGGATGACATATTCCTATATTAATCATTATTTTGATTGAATTGGCTAGAAATATGTCTCAAAACGACGACTTCGCCAGCTCCGCATCCGCAATGAATTTTTAAATTTATCAAACGTGGACGTGGTAGAGTTCTACTTTACGCGGGTCATCAATATTATCGTAATACCACATACCTACGTAAAGAAAAAAAATACTTACTGGAGATGTAAAAATTATAAAAGTATAAAATGTAAGGGATTAATAGTATTGTCTGACGTAAGTACAATTTAAATTATTAAGCTTTTCGCGAAAGTAGTTATAATACACTCGCGGTCAAAGAAACCGGGTCAGTACGAAAATTTGTAATATCTCCTAAAATAATAAAGCTAGGGACATGAATTAAACTGCATATTGTAGATAATTTTATACCGAATTAAATAACATCAAATGGTGGAATCGTAATTCTTTTGTTTTATAAAATTACATAGGAAACAAAAAATCAACCAATTTTACGTACAAAAATAAGCAGTAGGTACTTCACATACAACACAAAAAATAAAAATTAATACTTCGTATTGCCTCCTCGGGCTCTTCTTGCAGCTTCTAGACGATTCGGCATGCTGTTTATTAAGTTCTTTATGCGTTCTTGCGGGATATTGTCCCATTCTTCCACTAACGCCTGTTTCAGGTCTCTAAGTGTAGCTGGGGCGGGGTTTCGAGCTCTTACACGCCTCCCAAGCTCGTCCCATACATGCTCAATCGGATTTAAGTCCGGACTCCTCGAGGGCCAGTTCATACAGTTGATACCAACCTCCAAAAAATAATCTCTGACAATTTGAGCTGTGTGTGGCCTGGCGTTGTCATGCATAAACATAGAATTTCCACCCATATTAATTAAGTATGGGCCGACATGCTCATTAAGAATCTCTTCTACATATCTTGCACTCGTTAATGATCCATTTTCTATTAAAACTAACTCCGAGCGACTCTCTGAAGAGATTCCAGCCCAAACCATGACTGACCCACCGCCGAACGCCACTTTTTCCTCAAAACATGCTGGAATAAAACGTTCACCAGGCCGTCTGTAAACTCTTTGCCGCCCGTCATTTGCATAGAGCATAAATCTGGATTCATCGGAAAACAAAATTCTTGCCCAATCTTCGTCACCCCAGTATCTGTGATCGCGGGCATAAAGTCGTCTTGCTGTTCGATGTATTCTTTCAAGTTTTGGGCCATTGGCCGGCCTATGTGGGGTCAAATTTGCTTCTTTGAGCCGCCGCCTGACAGTCCGCTCGCTGATGCCGTCCCTTCGGGTCTCTAAAAGCTGATTTTTCACTTCAACTGCTGTGAGGTGCCGATTTCGGAGCATGGTTGTAACAATAAATCGATCTTCTCTAGCTGTAGTACATCTTGTTTTGCCGGTTCCTGGTCTTCTAAGGTTCTGCCCAGTTTGTAGGTAACGTTGGAGGACTCGCTGCACTGTAGAAAGTGACACACCTGTTCTTCTCGCTGTATACCTCTGACTTCTTCCTTCTTCTAACATAGTGATGATACGAGTACATTCATCTCGTGTTAGCGGCATGATAGACATTCAAGAATGACCACAAAATAAAACAATGACAGCCTTTTATCATAGTTCTTTGACAGATTGAAAATAATTGCTTAAAAACAAGCAAAAGTAAAACGAACGCAATTTCAAATAAGTACCCAATTGGTCTTTTTTTTTCAATTAAACCTTTTTCCAGTTACTACGTAGAACATTGAAGGTTGGATTTAGAAGGATATTAAATTTCATATAAAACAGAGTTAGTTTCATGCAGATACGACCAACGATTTACAAAATATTGAGGTTTTCGTCACTGACCCGGTTTCTTTGACCGCGAGTGTATATTAAATATAATGAAGAGTTTTGAGCCAAAATTTTGAGTAGGTATCTGTCTATTACAGAATGAAGAAATCATTGAAAGTGTTGGCGGTCATAGCAGCAGTTGTACTGCAGATGAAACTCAAAATGATATTGACATTATAGTCAACAATTATGTCGAAAAAGCTGCCCAAGGAAAGGAACCTGCTCCTAGGGTTTACCGGCAGTGTTTACTCGAATTAACGGATAAAGGATTACATATGGCAAGCTCTAAGCCGATCCCAACCTTTACCCAAAAGAAATCAAGCATTTATCGAAAAATTCATGCCCTAGCTCAAGTCGATAAAATACGTACTAGCATCTTATCCGAGGTTCAAATTCCATGTAAATTTCAAGAGAACATTTTAGCCGATTTTTACGATGGTGAGATGAAAATGATAATTTATTGCAGCAAAAAGTCGCAAATAGTAATGAAAACTGTAAAGCAATGTTTTATGGATGGGACATTTAAGTCATCTCCAACCCCTTTCTGCCAATTGTACACCATCCACGGCGACACGGGAAGCGACATTGAAACAATAAATGTCAAACCGCTTGTGTACATTTTCATGTCGCACAAAAGTGAAAAAGCGTATACAATTATGTTTCAATTAATTAAAAGCCAAATCTCAGAATGGGAACCAGAGGTTGTTCATTTAGATTATGAAATGGCAGTAATCAAAACTCTTTCGAAAATGTTCGATAATATAAAGATTAAGGGTTGTTATTTTCATTTCCGGAACTGCTTGAGTCGTAAGGCCAAAAAACTATGTCTGAAAGCAAAACATCACAAGTATTTTGTTAACTTGTGCAGTGTCTTAGCGTTGTTGCCCATAAACGATGTTAATCGTGGCTGGCAATACGTGTCTACGGAAATGTTATCACTTATCAGCTTCGGATGCCAAACTAAACAAATTTAGAGTGTATTTTCAAAAATTCTGGATGAGATCAAATTTTATTGAGACATGGAATATATTCTCGGAGCAGCATCGAACAAATAATATAGTTGAAGGGTGGAATTTAAAAATAAACTCGCTTATGATAAACACCCAACAATGCTGCTGATACTACACGTATTGAATGATGATGATAATTTAGCACATTTTAGTGTACAGCAATTCAACAAATTTGGAAAAAAGGCATTGAAGAAGAGGAGTAATATAGATGTAGAACGGTATACATTTATCGAAAATTGTAAATTACAACTTGTATGCAAACAAATTTCAGTGGAAATATATTTATACAAAATTGCTTTGTATACTTACTGCATCTTAAATTTGAAACAGGTGTTTTTTGAAGAATCTATTTTATTTTTAAACCAGGTTAGTATTTCCTCATTGGCATTAAATGTTTCTTAATTATCATTTTATATCGTACCTTTTTTCGGTCCTTGGCTGGTAAAACATTTCGAGACAAACCTTATTTATTTTGTAACGTTTGCCAGAAAAGAGTTCGCTATCAAAACTATTTTGACAATATAATGAATAATGAATGACACACTAGGACTTCATCATAGCGTTTGCTGGATAAGGACATTGGGAATTATAGTATTAAATTCAAATAAACAAGAATGTCAACTATATTAACAAAGAACGAGTTTCGTTTCTTTTCGTTTATATACAAAGCTAAGAATGAACTTAAAGGTAACGTGTAAGAGGATTTTGTATGCTTAGCATATTAATTTTTATATTAACCAGCTGCCCGATACCGAAGGCAGAATTGCGTTTTTCATGTGTAATTAATTACTGATTTGTATAAGTGTGCAGTATTTTTATTCCATCAATTCCATCAAATCATAAAAACTACAACATAATCAAAGACTTCTGTTTATAGAGCCTATCGATTCGTAAAACCGATATAATTATAGTCAAATTCCAGAGAGTAGATAACATGGTGATTAAACAGAACTGGCAGTTTAACTCATACCTGTACTACTCGTGTAGGTACCTTTTAAATTTACTTATTCTTTGTTTACAGAAAACAAGACATTTAAGTTATGTTTATGCGAAATGAATGTGTATGAACTTGCACTACGTTACATGCTTAAAAAAATTGATACATATGAAATAGACGAATGTTGGGACGAGATAGTTCATATTTGGTCCAAATATATATCAACGGTGGTAATTAAGGGTAATTTTGTATTTCATAATAAAAATATTATTATTGGAATAAGATTAACAGTACCTAGATTATTTAACCTACTCATTACTTACAGATAATATTGGAAATTGCATTGTTTGCAAAACTATACCGGAAACAAACCTCCGCAAACTTCTATTAAATACTCCGGAACATATATTTAAGAAACTGTGGCAAAATTTTATGGGTGTGGTAAAAAAGTATGCCTAGCTACAAGACAAAGAAGTTAAACATTTATATGAATGTAAACATAAATCTCACCAAGTCAGCCAAGTTCAATATTAAGAATAAGCGTGGTTGTCAACTTCGCCGACAAAAGAATTAAGATTTTGGTGTGATTTTTGGTACCGATTGTATTATTATTCATTACTCAAAAGTAAATAATAGGTATATATGAAATTATTTATCTTTCTGCATTTACGCTGTATGATTGCCCCTATGGGTGTGCCTATAATATTGGCGTCGATTTTAGACTTAATAATAATGGCATTAAAGATATTTTTGATATTTTTTTACCCTCAGACAACAGGGAATCGAACCTGGTTAAAATCTTTGTAAATAAAGTTATACATTCAGCAAGTTTTTTCGAATTAGATGATGCGAATCATAAGTCACATGGAACACATTTTTAATGGAATGTCTTGTTTGAATCATCGAAAAAGATTTTTTTTTTGGACCACGTTACATACATTCTTGGTAAAAATTTCAATTTCTGACAGTGAAACAAACCTTTTTTTTTATACCTTTATTATTTAATTTAAAATCGACGCCATGGTTCCTAGGAAGTAAGAACAGATCTTTCATAGTTTCTGACTTCTCTCTACTGACCCATTTGGATTGATCATCCAGTAAGTATATGAAATTTCGGGTTCTAGTTCATTTAAGTACCAATGGTTCGTGTAATATAAATACATATAACACACGGCTGCTGCGTCGCTAGTTCCTTTTGGCTTTAAACTTGGCTGGAGACGCTGCCGCGTGTCTAAATGTAATACGAAGAAGTTATTTAAATTTTGTTTTATTATTAAAAAAAAATGTAATGAAAAAATAATTGGTTTTTGTATTTAGCTGCATCCTTAACCGTACTTGTGAGTCGTTTTCATTCTCAGTAGTTCGGTTTGACGTGCTAACAGAACTAATGGGAAAAAAAATGTGTCACTAGTTCGGCCCCGGACTAAGCAACCGAACTAGTGAAACTATAGGTTCCCAGTAGTTCGGTTTGACGTCAGAGCCGAACTAATGGGAAAAAAAATGTGGCACTAGTTCGGTCCCGGACTAATCCACCGAACTACTGAAACTAGAGGGTATTCTCATGTTTACAGATTCCCGATTCTACAGATTCTCATGTTTACAGATTCCCAATTCTACAGATTCTCAAGTTTACAGATTCCCAATCCTAAGGCAGGTCCGTGTAGGTACGCCGACGAGCGAAGCGAGGAGGAGAGTTAGGTGTACTGCGATCCTACTGCGAGCGTGCCGCGGCAGCGGCCGGCTTAGCGCCAGAACCGATTTTTAGGGTTCCGTAGTCAACAAGGAGCCCTTATAGTTTCGCCACTGTCTGTCCGTAGGAATTTATGTGTAGGTACTAAAGTTGAAATTATTATCTGAAGTGCAGTTATTAGCAGAAGTAGAATTCCGAATCTGTAGAATTGGAAAGCTGTGGAATTGGGAATATGTAGAGAAGGGAATCTGTAATGGAAATCTGTAGAATTGGGAACAATCCTCCCTCTATGTACAGTCGAGTCTGTACTGACCATCGGAAATCTAATCTGACCTTAAGTGCATTGTAATAAGGTTCTATGTTTTCACGGTATGGTCAGTTAGCTGTGTTGTCGACTGTACCTCTGCATGTACAGTCAGCCAAGAAAGTGGTCTACCACTTTTTGACTCTATTGCATGCAAAATAAGGTCTAAAAGTGGTTGACCACTTTCTTTGCTGATGGTACCAGGGTCACATAACACAATAAGGACTTACCATTCTCATCGCAGCCATGAGGATCGAACAGGTACATGTTCTTGTCTTCCTTCCACACGGCCACGGAGCGGCCGTGAGCGGTCAGAACGGCGTGAGAATGCTCCTTAAAGAGTTCACGCAGAGACTGCTTCAGAGACAACACCCCGGGGTCCGTTGGGAACAATGAACCTGGAAAGGTCACAAAATTGACAGTTAGCTGTTAAAAACGGGAGACCACCAGGCGCCGCCGGGCGCGTAAACAACCGCGTTAATGCGCTTTCAGATACCATCGTGAGTGAGTTAATGAGTAAATAAATGAATGAATTAACTAATTAGTGAATGCACGAATTAATTATAAGTGAATAAATAAATCGGCACTTTTTTTTGTCCAATATTCCGCAGATTCTCAAGACGAGAGTCTTTGACCAGTGTGTGTTGCCAGCGATGACGTGAAACGTGGTCGCTTACTATGGGCCTCATAAGAAGGCTCAAAGGCACCCAAAGGGCAATGGAGAGGGCTATGTTGGGAGTTTCTCTGCGTGATCGCATCAGAAATGAGGCTATCCGCACCAGAACCAAGGTAACCGATATAGCCCTCCGAATCGCTAAACTTAAGTGGCAGTGGGCGGGGCACATTGCACGTAGAACCGATGGCCGTTGGGGCGGAAAGGTTCTCGAGTGGCGACCACTTACCGGAAGTCGCGGCGTGGGTAGGCCCCCCACAAGGTGGACCGATGACCTGGTAAAGGTCGCGGGAGTCCGCTGGGTGCGGGTGGCGCAGGACCGGTGATTGTGGCTCTCTTTGGGGGAGGCCTATGTCCAGCAGTGGACGTCTTTCGGCTGATATGATGATGATGATGAATCCTACTCATATTATAAATGCGAAAGTTTGGATGTTTGTTACTCAATCACGCTTAAACGGCTCAAGCGATTTGGATGAAATGTTGCACGAAGATAATTTATAGCCTGTATTACAATATAGGATAGTTTTTATCCCGGGTCCACGATGACGATGCCACGGGCGGAAGCTAGTAAATAAATAAATTAAGGAATGAGTGAACTCTAAGTAAATTTATAACCTTGACTGATTGATTGAATGAATAAATGCATGAGTGAATTAATTAAAATTCAAAATTCAAAATACTTATTCAGCAAATAGGCCACGAGGGCACTTTTACAAGTCAAAATGTCTATCTATAGACTCAAAATAGTATTAGTACATTATTCATAATAGAATTAACTACATCAGAGTTTACATGTCAAATACAATACGAGAAAAAAATACAATGTTATTTCTTAGAGATGTATAAGGTCTCCAAGTGTCAAACATGAAAGGACTATTACTATATCTTATACAAATTAACCGGCCAACTTAAACTTGTATTCATAAATACACTCGTAATCGATTGAGTGATTGATTGTAATAAAGTGAACGATTGAATGAACGAGTGATCTAATGAACCAGTAAAGAATGAGTGAGCGAACTTACCATTAAAAGCGCCATCCAGCACTTCAGTAACAATGCAGTCCTCGTCAGTGATCCTGAACCGGTCGACCACCTCCCCCGCCGCCAGCATCCCGGAGTAGGGCTCCGGCGACTCTGCTGCCGGGGCCTCGGGCTCGTCCTCCTCGCCAGGGTCCGGCTTGTCCAGGCTGATGCCCATCTTCTCGAGGTGTTCCATCGAGCTCTCGTAGAGCTGGTCGCCTTTGATGAGGCTCTGAAAAAGAGGTGGATATTAAAAATAGTACATTACTACAGAGGCCGGGATGTAAGGGGTTGCCGGCCGAGCATAGCGAGGTCGGATAGTTATGAGGCTGGCAACCCCTGTTCACGCCGAGGTATGTATAGTGCTTTTCTCAAACATGCAATGAGATAAATTAAAAAACTCCAAAAAATCAAAAATTAATTTTCTTGGCTGAACGCCATGATCCTGTGCCACAAATTGTGGAATGGAAATTAAAAAAGATCATCATGCAGGCCTAGACCTCTAAATCTGTATGAAATGCCATTACGGATAGTCTCTCGTCTCGCTGCGCCCGAAACGTGACACTTCGAAGCCCATTATGAAGAACACAACGTCAATATTTCATTGCAGGTTTGAGAAAATATACTTTTTAATACAGTTGCTCAAAAAGTGGTACTTTTTGTGGCTGCGTAGCGTACGAGAAGCTCAATTTCTCGAACTAGTGCTTTTTACTTTTTAGTTCCAAACTATAGCATTCGCATTTCTCAACCGATTCTCGTGAAATTTTGTGAGCATTTAGATACCTCGGTACTAGTGGTAAAAAGACATTCTTTTCACACTAGTTGTAAAATGTACTATTTTAACACCACGTCGTGGCAAACACATAGATGGTCACAACACCTTGGGACCCGTATACTCGTGCTACCCCTTTCACTTAATTACTTGACTTAATTTGACAAAAACTAACGAAGGTCCGTAGTTCAAGCCTCGGTGATGTAGGATTGGCCAGGGAAAAATAATAATAATAAAAGACGGCCAAAGACTTTGTGAAGCTGGCTCGACACTGCCAAATTAAGGGTTTACATTTCACTCTTGAGTCCCTCGGGGAAACTGCGGCAGGGAGTTCATTTCCCAGCCGGAGCGATCGTGGGAGGAAATTCCTCTGGAACCGTAGCGTGTGCGACCATTTGAGTTCTAAAGTTTGAGGATGCATGCTTTGCCGTCGGCGAGAGGTGCGATAGTAGATTTTCATTTAATCGTATGAAGTGTACATAAACGTTTCATGCAGTAAAAAATAAAAGTCCACATTCAGGGTTCTGGAAACCCCGAGTATGAGTTTAAAAGGCCACATTCAGGGTTCTGGAAACCCCGAGTATGAGTATAAAAGGCCACATTCAGGGTTCTGGAAACCCCGAGTATGAGTTTACAAGGCCACATTCAGGGTTCTGGAAACCCCGAGTACGAGTATAAAAGGCCACATTCAGGGTTCTGGAAACCCCGAGTATGAGTTTAAAAAGCCACATTCTCACGTGGGTTTCCTGACAGGCCACGTGGATGGTAGAATTATTGTAAAAGATTTAAGTTTTCTTATAGTCTGCGTAAACGGGCGCCATATACAAATGTAAGGCCGCGGGATTTCTTTTTACGTGAGTTCACTTGTACAGTCAGCATCACATAGTTAGTAGCAGCCAAAGTAGCCAAATATATCGTAACACTTCCTTACTCCTATAGTAATAAAGACGTGTTCCGATATATTTGGCTACTTTGGCTGCTACTAACTATATGATGCTGACTGTACCATACGAAACAATATATCGGCTGCAATAAAAATACCAGGAGCGCATCCTGTCCTTATCCGAGAGGTTTCTAAAATTACATCTCGCTTGATCCATCATCTAACAAACGATAGCATTCAAAAGTACCAAGAGCACATGCATTGGTAGGAGGTAAAACCGCACTGACCTCGTTAACGTCGTCCTTGTCCCACTCGGCGGGCGGCACTACATGCGCGTAAGCGATGGCAGCTATTGAAGTGGGCGTGGCTTGCTTGTTGCGGTGCTCTTCTGGGAATCGCGCGTCTCCCTCGTGGAAGCCGCCGCGCACCACCCAGCGGTTCGGAGCCACCGCTGCGAAACAAAATATAAATTTTAAGCAAACTGGGGAAGTTCATCTACCTTACAAAAAATGGAAGCCGTAATCTACAGAGGTCCCGAGGATATGTTGCGCGTTCGTCTTTAGCTGTCACACACACATCGAATCCTCAAATCAATAAAGGGTCGGCAACACGCTTGTGATTCTTCTGGAGTCGCAAGCGTCCATACGCGGCGGTGTCTGCTTAACGTCATTTGTTTGCTACCATGGTAGTGTTCAATAATTAACAACTTCGAAAAAAAAACTAAAATTAACTCGATTGGACTACGGAAATTTGATCAGACTAGCAAGATTTGACGCGCACATACTGGCGAACGAACAACTTGACACTATCACTGCCAGGAACTCGCCTAGCGGGCGCCTACGCCGTAGTCGCTTTCCACTACATACGAGGAAAACCACGGGATCGGCTTCGAGCGTAGCGAGTAGCGACTCAGTGAATGTCATTAATTCATTCATTTATTTATTGCATTTAAGTATATGTGTTTTTATATAAATGTTACGTAGTAATATAAGTAACTTTAGGCCTAATTTCTGTGCATATTTGCATGACTTGTTTCGTAAAAAAAAAGACCTGGTTGCACTCCGGAGTGCCGGTAGAAGTGAAAACTTGAATAATTTTGCAAAAAAACAAAAAGAGAAACCTCCCCCCATGACAATTTCCCCCCCACCCCCAAGCCTCGTCCCGAATCTCTCACCATCCTACGGTCACGTGACCTTCTACGCATCTGACAACGCGTTTAACATTTTTTCCCCATCCCAAAAAGTGCTCAGTGCCGCTAAAGAAGTTTTCACTTGAAAAAACAATACTCACGTTTCAGTTGGTTCACTGGCTCAGGCATGGGCGGTCGTTCCCACGCGTACACAGCGCTGATGCTGTAGGGTTTCCTTCTGAACACACGTGCACTCTCCAGGAAATAGTCGCACAGATTGGAGATACGTTTGAAGGAGAGCAGGCACGCTTTACCGCCGCCTTGGAGGCTCACCTACAATAGTACATTACTACAGAGGCCGGGAAGTAAGGGGTTGCCGGCCGACTACGCCGAGGTATGTATAGTGGTTTTTCTCAAACTTGCAATGAAATAAAAAAAAAGACCGGGTTGCACTCCGGGAGTGCCGGCAGAAGTGAAAACTCAATAAAATCATAACAGTTTTTCGATCAGGTCACGTGACATCTTACGGTGTCACCCTAAAAATGAATTTGACGCAAATTTATAAACAATTATCAATTATTTAGGCGGACGGGCCGCGGGCGCGTTGGGTGCGAAATCAAACTTTAATTATCATGGCTGAAAGCGGTGATGCTGTGCCACAAATTGTGGATTGGAAATTAAAAAAGACCATCTTGCCGGCCTAGGCCTCCAATTTTGTATGGAAATCAAACGGATCTCTCGTCTCGCAGCGCCCGAAACGTGACACTTTGAAGCCCATTATGAAGAACACAACGTCAATATTTCATTGCATGTTTGAGAAAATTATCATTATCATATCAGCCGAAAGATGTCCACTGCTGGACATAGGGCTCCCCCAAAGAGTACAAATACACGTTCCATTTGACTACCAGAACACTGTTCAACTTGATTTGACTACCGCTTTAATAGCCTGGAAAGAAGTTCCTGGTAGGGAATACGTCATGTGTTAAGGACTTATACTTGTTACCGAGTCTTGGGTTTTTAAATATTCTGAATCTGAGCTGAATCTGACTTCATAAGCCGACCAGAGCAGCATATACACAGATATGACTATCGTGAACAGACGTAAATAGCAGATTGTATGACGAGGGTCTAAAATAAGCCATATTATATTCAATTCAATTTTCAATTCAATCATTTATTGATAAACAGTGATCGGTTATTTGGATTCTCCCTCGCGGGATATCAAGTAGAAAAGTTAATATAGATACGACAGTTTCCCGCGATACCGAACAAACCGTACAAAAATAAAACAATTTTGTAACGCGAAGACCTCAGTATTTATAGCTTATAAGATTAGTTACTCCTAGGACAACTAGATGGCGCCAGGTGTCCTCGATATCAACGTAAACAACAACCAAACTTTGGTTTTCCCGTGGCTTTAAAAATATGAATCCTTGTGTTTTGTATTGCCTAGATTTTTAAGAAAACGCTGAATGTATGCCCATAGTTAAAAGTAGAACCTCGGGCATGCTAATGTATTTGAAGTGTTTACCCAATTTCATGGTAGATGTCGCTGTTACGTCCGTAACTCGCCCATACTAAATCGTACATCGCGCTGTTAAGATTTTTCCTGATTTAATGACCCGAGGCGCCTACCATTGTAATTTGAGAATTAGTTAGGAGCTAACTTGTGTATGCCTTGTGTACTTTACTGGACCTTGGTGGACCTTCTTAGCTATCATTAAGTTAACATAGTCTAAAATCCAGCTCCCCTATTGTGCTCGGCAGCTGTACATATTGGACGCTGTACGGCCTTAGGAGATACTGTGCTAGATAAGTCTGTAACCTAGGATAGCGCTGACTGATTAAACTGCTATCTGCCATAAACGTCGTGTTTATCTCGTCTCCGCACCGCACGCCCCACCCCACTTGAAGAAACTTCTTCACATCTGGCGCTCAACGTGCGGCAGTGCAGTAACGGGACTAGTTTACATGCCGGTAGTTACTCGAGGACAAGCTAAACTTACGGAAGGAGACATGTCTGTAAATATGACAGAGAGTCAGTTCCAGCAGTTGTTGGGAGCTATCACGACTGCAGCAAGACCCGCTCCGGCTCCAACCAAATCCAGTTCCTTTGCAAAAGCTACATTTTTCTACGACGGCGAACGGGATCCAGCCTGCGTGCAGAAATTTCTGACAGCGGCTTCATGTTTCAAACGCGTTGGGAACATATCCGACAAAGACGCCTTGCAGAGTTTGCCGCTAATTTTGAAGGACTCTGCTGCTGTTTGGTGGAATGGTGTGGGAAGCGCAGTCAAAACATGGAGTGACTTTGAGAGCAGACTACGTAGGGCATTCGCACCCAGAAAGCCCGCGCACATGATTTATAGAGAAATTTGTTTGGCGGAACAAGGTCCTTGGGAGCTTACTGAGACCTTCGTTGCTAAACAGAGGGACTTGCTTGCACAGCTGCCAGAGCCGCATCTCCTGGAGACTCAGCAGCTCGATATGGTTTACGGGTCTCTTCACAAACAGATCAGGGAGAAGGTTCCGATGGAAACCGCCCTGTCTTTTGATGCCCTTCTGGAAGCAGCACAGTCTGCCGAAGAACTGCTGGATGACGGGCCACCGTCAACGGCTAAACCTAAGGGGCGTATCCGTTGCAACTACTGTCGGGTTATAGGGCATATGGAAGATGTATGTCGCAAGAAGGTAAGGGAAGCAGCAGCACGTGGCGCAGCCCAAGAAGCAGTGAAAGTCAAAGCGTTGCCACCAGCTACAACCTTTACAGCAACGGCGACACAAGCACCCTCTCCGTCGAGACCCATTTTCGCGTGCTACGGTTGTGGGACGCCTGGCGTAATCAGAAGTAAATGCCCGACATGCATCGATACCAAGAAGCCAACCAAGCTAGAGCGTGTCGATTTCTGTGCCACCGGGGTTGATGAAGACACTGCTATGGATATACGCATGCGACCTACCATTGGCATCGGTATTGATACAATAGCTGGGACAGCATTCCTTGACTCGGGTGCCAAGAGCAATGTGGCTTCGTATGAACTCTACACGTGTTTGAGAAGGCTTGGCTATCGTTTTACTACAGAACACGCGCGAGTAACATTTGCTGATGGAATTGAAAGGCTGCAGGAAGTCCTGAAGGTAAAATGCGTCGTAAAAGTGTGCGATCGCGCTGTTACCACCAAGTTCATAACTTTTCCGGGTAAACGCGATACAAGAACACTCTTGGGAGTACCCTTCTTCCAGGACGCAGGCATCATCATGAACATACCTCAGATGACTTGGCACTTTATCGACAACCCCAGTAATACCTACGAGCTACAGGAAGAAGAAGACAAGGGAAAGACATTGACATGTCTATCAGATCCGGACGATGACGTTTATATGAGCCCTGCCATTGCATCGTCGGCAGTAACGCAAAGCAAAACTGGGCCGGAAGCCAGAAGAAGCACCCTCCAACGAGCTTTGCCTTTCGACGATGAATTTCCTTCGGAATATGCAGCAATCCCATACCAGCTGATCCCGTTGACCATAGATGACCTGCCAGTTTTACCTTCTCGCAAGAGAACCAAACCTCTATTCGATGGCTATTCCCCTAGATTTGTGGATGCCATGTACAGGGACGCTCAACAAACTCTCCTGGCGTCGGAAGTTGAGTTGTCACCACACTCACTGGAATTGTTTCCAGAGCCGAGTAAAATCGGCATAAATTCGTTAGAGATAAAGGCCGCGCAATCCAGCTTGCTAATCGACAGCCAGAAGGGCCTTTTAGAGCTTCTGTTGCGAGACAACGAGCAAGTGTTCCAGTTCAACGAGGAGCCAACCACCATGGCGGAGCACTTCATACAAACAACAGAACATAGTCCAATCTCTGTTCCACCATACCGACTCTCGCCGCCACGTCAGGATATATTGAAGACGGAAATACAGAAGATGTTGGATGAGAAGGTGATCGAACCGTGTTTTTCTGCATGGGCAGCTCCCGTGGTCATGGTACCTAAAAAAGATGGTAGTACTCGGGTATGCGTTGACTATCGACGCCTGAATGCAATTACGGTACCAGATACTTACCCGATACCTAGGATTGACGACTTGCTTCACGCTGCAAAGCCCAGTGCCTTCATGACCACCCTCGACCTCCGAGCGGGATACTGGCAAGTAAAGGTCAAAGATGAAGACCAGGACAAGACTGCTTTTATCACGCCGTTTGGGATATATCGATTCAAAAGGATGCCTTTCGGTTTACGCAACGCACCCGCGACCTTCCAACGATTAATTGATCGAGTCCGGGTGAGCCTGCAAACAATTAAAATGTTGGCCTATCTAGATGACCTTATCATATTTTCGGATAGCTTTGAGAACCATTTATCCGACTTGGACAAAGTATTCAAGAGGTTCAAGGAAATCAACCTAAGCATAAACCTAGACAAATGTAGTTTTTGTTGCGCCACCGTCAAGTACTTAGGGCACATCATTACCCCTGAAGGTCTACAAGCCGAACCACAGAAAGTCGCTGCCATAGCACAAATGCCCGCCCCAGGCAATCTGAAACAGTTACTCTCCTTCTTGCAAACATGTTCCTGGTACAGGCGATTTATTCCGAATTTTGCAAAGATAAGTGAACCGTTGTCGCGCTTAACCAAAAAGAACCAGACTTGGCAGTGGGGTACTGAGCAGGATGAAGCCTTCTGTACGTTGAAGACTTGCCTCACAACCACGCCAGTCCTCAAGCAAGCGGACGAGTCAAAGCCCTACATAATTAAGTCTGATGCAAGCAGCTACGCCCTTGGGGCCGTTCTGGTCCAGGGGGAGGGGCAAGACGAGCATCCCGTGGAATATGCTAGCCGACTATTGTTACCGGCTGAGAAGAACTACACAACCACAGAAAGAGAGGCACTTGCCGTGGTTTGGGCGATTCGTAAATTTCGGGGGTACATTGAGGGACTCCCCGTCACGGTTTACACGGACCACCAAGCCCTCAGATGGTTAATGACACTGAAGTCACCAACAGGCCGCCTAGCGAGGTGGTCCTTGCAAATACAAGCGTTCGACGTCACGATTAGATACCTGCCAGGTAAAACCAACGTGACCGCCGACACTTTATCCCGCCCTTTCTGCCACCAAGAAAGCGCTGAGAAATGTGAGATCTGCACTGTATCGGTTACCGACTCTGCTACCCGGAGTCCTGCGGAGATACGCCAAGAGCAGTTGCAAGATGAACACATAGCAAAAATCATACGAGCATTAGAAAGCGCTGACAGCGAAAATGCCGTGTACTGGAGTACTTACTAAACAACGGTTTATTATACAGATACAACCCCAATGAGGAGTGCGAAGACGCGCAGCTAGTAGTACCACAGCATGAATGGGCAAACGTATTGACGACATACCACGACCACCCTCTCGCTGGACACTATGGCATAGAGAAGACATACCAGAGGATAGCGGGAAGGTACTATTGGAAGGGCATGCGCAAGTACATAGAATCCTACGTAAAAAACTGTTTGCCCTGCCAGAGGTACAAACCAACCAACCTGAAACCATCTGGTCTACTCCAGACGACGACTTTGAACCAACGTTTCGAGGTGGTTGCTTTCGACCTGTTTGGACCTCTGCCCGCTACAAAGAAGGGAAATATATGGATTTTTGTCGCGGAAGATGTAGCCACTGGCTGGGTGGAGCTGTTCCCTCTACAGGCGGCTAATGCGGAAAACTGCGCTACTCTGTTAGTGAATGAGATTTTCCTCCGATACGGGCTACCACGCAGGCTCATAAGTGACAATGGACCGCAATTTGTAAGCGCAACTATGCAACAGGTCACTTTCTGTTTAGGACTTAAACATCAATTCACTCCCGTCTACCACCCAGCGGCTAATCCGGTAGAAAGAAAAAACCGCGACCTTAAGGTGCAGCTAGCCATATTAGTCCAGGAAGACCATGCTAACTGGGACGAGAAACTACCTGCCATAAGGTTCGCGATGAACACAGCCACCAGTCTTGTTACCGGGTACACCCCAGCGTATCTAACCTTCGCTCGGGAACTCAGGACCCCAGATGATAACGAGAAAGACTTACGTGAAGTGATAGTGTCCGAAAACTTTGTACCTGAAATTACCCCGAGACTTCTCCAAATGGCAGACACGCTAAAGAAAGCTAGAGAAGCCCGAGAAGTAAAAGAGGAGCAAAGGAAAGAAATTGCTGATAAAAACCGTAGAGAAACCCCAACCTACGAGAAGGATGATCTTGTGCTGGTGACCACGCACACCTTAAGTAACGCTGCTAAAGGAGTCAGTGCCAAATTTGCACCCCGACGAGATGGGCCTTATCTGATAAAAGAACGTATTGGCGCCTCCACATACGTTCTAGCAGCCCCTGGAAAACCTGACGAATCCGTTGGGATATACCACGCGAAGGACCTGAGTCCTTACCGAAGTAGCGACGATGCAACCTTGCCAACCCCTGTTCAGCCCTTACGGAAGAGAGGGAGACCAAGGAAGGCCACCCCTGTGCCCATCGCAAAGACCACGACAAGCAGACGTGGTCGATCTAAGAAAATAACACACACCCAGTGAAGATTCTACTGTCACCTTGCCGGGTCGTCTGCAGTTCCAGAGAGGGAGACTGTAACGCGAAGACCTCAGTATTTATAGCTTATAAGATTAGTTACTCCTAGGACAACTAGATGGCGCCAGGTGTCCTCGATATCAACGTAAACAACAACCAAACTTTGGTTTTCCCGTGGCTTTAAAAATATGAATCCTTGTGTTTTGTATTGCCTAGATTTTTAAGAAAACGCTGAATGTATGCCCATAGTTAAAAGTAGAACCTCGGGCATGCTAATGTATTTGAAGTGTTTACCCAATTTCATGGTAGATGTCGCTGTTACGTCCGTAACTCGCCCATACTAAATCGTACATCGCGCTGTTAAGATTTTTCCTGATTTAATGACCCGAGGCGCCTACCATTGTAATTTGAGAATTAGTTAGGAGCTAACTTGTGTATGCCTTGTGTACTTTACTGGACCTTGGTGGACCTTCTTAGCTATCATTAAGTTAACATAGTCTAAAATCCAGCTCCCCTATTGTGCTCGGCAGCTGTACATATTGGACGCTGTACGGCCTTAGGAGATACTGTGCTAGTTAAGTCTGTAACCTAGGATAGCGCTGACTGATTAAACTGCTATCTGCCATAAACGTCGTGTTTATCTCGTCTCCGCACCGCACGCCCCACCCCACTTGAAGTGACTGATTAAACTGCTATCTGCCATAAACGTCGTGTTTATCTCGTCTCCGCACCGCACGCCCCACCCCACTTGAAGTGACTGATTAAACTGCTATCTGCCATAAACGTCGTGTTTATCTCGTCTCCGCACCGCACGCCCCACCCCACTTGAAGAAACTTCTTCACAATTTAAATTATCTCTAAGGATTTTTTTACTCTTACATGGCAACCAGTTGAGACAAAAACTTCAATTCTTTTCCTAATCTCTACACTTTATTTTAAGCAAAATATATTAAAACCTCCACAAAGTATTAGCTTATATATTTGTCATGATGGAAAAAATACTTCAAAGTCATGACATTGACATTTCATTATTTTCTCTGGATTTAGGTTCTAGTTATTTGCTTCTAAGGATTGCATAAATAAATGGTATTAGCTGTATAATTTATACTATAATATTAGATCACAGGTTATCGTATAAGTGCAAATACATAGATCTTATAGCTCAAAGGCGATCCAATAAATAAGTATCCACGTTAAGTTCGCACACTATGATTTATGGTTCAATTTTCATTTCATCGACTTGTTTCTGAGATTATCTTTTACGACAACTGTGGCTTACTCTAGTTGAACTTTGGATTCGCGTATGATTGGGATATTCTCGGGGAGTATTAGAGGCAGTGTTACATACTAGTTGACATGCCGCGAAAACCTAATTCTTTCCCTAAGGATAAAACTATTCTAAGTTGGATCGAGCCCCACGTTGACTTGATGTACTCGTCTACCAGCTACTTAGATGTTTTAAAGTGTAATAAAATAAACACATTGTATTTTTTTGCCTTTTCTAACAACATAAAGCCCGGATACCCGGGGCATATCCATACTAACAAAATGATTGAGGTCGTTCACCCCATGTCGAATCCAAAAAACCGATCACTGTTGATAACGTTAGTTACAGGTCATTGAACAGTTCAAAATTTACAAATTATACCTATTAAAATATATTCATGTCGAAGTTGCACCACGTCCGTAGGAATTACCCACCGCTACCCTACACGTGACCCCTGGGCGGTGCTAAAAGTGCAACAACCTGGCAACCGTACTGTCTTTTCGAAGATCTCACGGTTCTAAATACACGTATTTGCCATACGATAAATAAATAATGTCTTATATAAGTTACAATATGTCATTACTCATTAAGTTCATCCAATAATTACTTAGTTATAATTTTTATTTATTTAAGTATTCTTCTAATCTAGCTGTCAAATATTGCTTAAGATTAATGAACACGTTTTCCGATATTGCCAATTCGTTTAGATCTTTTGGCAACCGATTGTAGATTTTAGGACCAATGTACGATACACACTGCTCAGATTTCTTTAACCTATGCCTATTCGGAAGGAGATTGCTTTTGTTTCGACTATTGGGGTCATACTTTTTAAATTTCTCAATATGCCTACGAACTACTTTCGCCACCTCTAATATGGAGAGACCTGACCCCCTAGCACACTAAGTTTTATGTCGGACATAAAGCATTCGTCCCATTCTGGGCAATATGCGAGTGCAAGAGGGACAAATGCTTTATGTCGGACATAAAACCTACTGTGCTAGGGGGGCAGGAACCGTTATAATTCTGAATTTTTGAAATAAGCTGCGGGCAGGCGTATTCCATGGCACCCCAGCCATTATCCTGATCACCCGTCTTTGGAATAGGAATATTCTATGCCTATCCGCTGCTGTCCCCACATATCAATTCCGTAGGTGATTATTGATTGAAAATATGCAAAGTACGCATTTCTTACGCATTCATCAATTTCATCATCCAGCATTTTGACCAAACGCGAAATTGCAAAACATCCTTTTCCCAGTTTCTTACTGAGTTCTTTAAGGGGCTGTATTGAAAAATATCGAGTTGTTTGAAACGCCGTTATGACCATACTAGCAGACAATGAGGCCTGATTTTCAGATATATGATTCTTGATTATATGTTTGTTGATCCAACCAGATCGATACACGATTGCTTAAAATTTCGTCGATAGAAAAAAAATCCAAAGTTGCGTCCTAATTTTTAGATTTTTAACCAGTGTACGTTAGCAACATGATATCAAGCGGCGAAACTTCGTTGAAATGATGATCTATTACTCGTCTTGAATCTGATTTTATAAAATATACTTCCTTCATAATAATATTTATAATAATCCCATCATTACTGATTTCGCGTTTTTGATAGCAAACGCCCCTTTCTGAGGATGTTGTTTCCTTTTTTATTTATTTATTTATTTATTGCAACCATGGTATTACAGATCTTACATAATTAGTACAGTTTCACATGGACCCTGTTAGGGCATAGCAATTAAATTATTTAATAATATAATATACATGCAGCAACAATTGTGTGTCGAGTTTACATTTTATTCTAGGCGAGTTATCATGGTCAAGATTTCGTACATGCTATTTTGGTATTGTTTACAATTTTACTATGCATTCTTAAATTATTGTACATTGTTTTAATTTTTAATTCTTATTACATTCTTTACGCATATAGTTATTACTTATAACATAATATTGAAATTTATATAGAGTGAAAAAAAAGAAGAGATTGTTACATTTTGTGATAAAATTATTCTTTGCGCATATCATTATTATAACATAATATTGAAATTGATATGAAGTTAAAGCTTATTACATTTTATGATTAAATTATTCTTTACGCATATAGTTATTATAAAATAATATTAAAATTGATTGTCCCTTGTCTGTCAAACGGTATTGGCGTAAGTTTGTCTCTGACGCGCGGACCGCCCATTGAGTCCATTCGGCCAAAGACTACAATATACATACTGAGATAGACAGGCAACTCAGCCAAATTGAGAAGGCATTTTATGCTTGCGTACAAGCGCCATCTGTGCTATGGCGTATAAAACTTTTCAAACGATAAAAAAAAAGAAGGAACTTCTCAATTCGGTCGTATTTTATTAATCAGTATTTTAAATGTTTGTAATAACTGTTGTGAAATGAAACGTAAAAATGAGGAATACACAGATTTATTTAAGTTATTAACAATACATTAGTAACTTCATGCATGGAAAGGAGCATATTATTAATATAAAGCAAGAAACATTAAAACGACACGCTCATCCAAAACCAAGGTCACTCGGTACTACATTTTCCTAGATATTTCTCAACAGACCGCCGCGCTCGGTCGACTAGCGGTGTCTATAGCCCTTCCAGGTCCTCCAGTAATAGATAAATGCACAAATCACAAACAAACTTCGTTGAATATTAAAATTTTAATTGGATTTATTGACGCAAATTATGTCAACATATTTCACGCAAAACGACATTATACTTATGTCAAGCAGACACAATGTTGTGTTACCATTATACAATATACTGTTCTCCTTGACGTGATATGATCTATTTGCAACCTCCTTCCTTGCCAACCTCTAATTTTACTCCTGCCTGCCATGTCATTGTCATTCAATATTTCTCCGTGTATTATTTCAAATAATGTACAATTTTATGTTTATTAAAACCTGAATACTACAGGTTTTCTCATTATTTAACTCCTCATATTCATTTACGTAGCACGTATCAATCTCCCTATATCAAATAAAATATTTGAATGTAACAACACTGATATTTTAGTTCGCTACAGCAACAGCTACCTAGAAATTTGGCGAGTAGGTGGCATCACCGTTTTCAATCAAAATCTGGATTTGCAATAGGTTCTAAGTTTCCATAGCATGCATTCGGCGACCGGCCGTCTTCGAGGCAGGACCTATGTTATTCAGCGCCGCAAAATTACTTACGAATATAATTATACACCAGTATATGTAGGCCTACGGCGCCATTCAACCCAAAACGTGCCGGAGGTCTTTTTGTAATGGGCTTGGGCGCTCCTAGAATCGCACTCACACATGCGCAATAAATTTATAATGTGTGCTAATCAGTTACTTCACATTAAAACTTTTTGCTGAAATTGTTTCTATGGGGTGTTGTGATTGAAAAATACTGGCCGTATTGATACCTAAATTAAAGTGTCAAATTTGTTCTACAGAATATCACAGCTTATAACAGAGCAGTCAGATAAATAAGAAATATTTTCATTTACCTACAAGTTGTGATAAATTTTAGATTTTGCGAGTGACTTAGTATTTTTCTTTGGAAATTTCAATACACAAAAATAATTTAAACAAGTCCATCTGAAAAGTGGGACTTGCTTCAATTTCCGTGTTTCTATGACAACTTTTGGGCTACCGCTGTAAACACATACTTTTACTCCATCTCCATACTACCCTCTAGTTTTTTTTTCATATGAGCAAAGGAACTGAACTACAGCGTCGCTACGACGCTCATTTCATGCTCATAATGTCACATCACATTCAGCGAATATTTCATTATTTTGGTACATACAATGAATTATCTGCCACAACTTACTCTACACTTGGTCTAGTAAAGTCTAAATATATAGAATTGTGTAATAAGCGATTTTCAAAGGAACAGATGAAGACTCCATGACGTCGGGACCGAAATGAAAGGGACGAATGTATCGCATGACATAACTGATCTCTTCTCGATGAGCGTCAAATTTCAAGTCAAATTTGAATATTGTTTTCTGTGTGGATATTTATGACTTTTGTATGTTTACATATACATGGCACATGTGTGCATAGATATTCTTGACCTTGACTGTTTACATATTATTTACCTCTGTTTTGTACAAATCTTTATGACATACGTGAGTAGATTTTTGCGACTCCTACTTTGGTCGCAAGTATATGATAAACATGTGTATAGATATTTGTGGCTGCTTGTTTGCCTACATGTATGTGTCTGTCATTGTACTGATATTAATGAACGTATTAGTACACATTTTAATGACTCGTGTTGATGAATGCACGCTATCCATCTTATTTTTGTATAAATTTCCTGTGTCAAGTCATAGTACTTACCTCGTTCTCTACTGTCACGCTAGGTGACGTGACGTGAGCGGAACGCGTGTGTTTGTGTGTGTAACATTGTATAAATACGAAACATTTAATGCGGGGTGCAGGACGCGGGCGGGTGTTAGGGCGTGGCTTAAAATACCTAATGTTGACGCTTGGCAGGGCCTTAATGTGCGAACACCACTTTAGTCCAGAGTCCACAGTGAAGCCAAATATTTTGCCATATCTACTAAAGGAACATGCCCTATCTACTAGCCCGAGATGGTTCCCGAACGAAGTGAGGGGAAATAGTTCGAGGGGTTATATGGTTTTTAAATAGACCAGAGTTATACACTCTACTTTTCACTTCGACTGCGAGAAAATAGTAAAAACAAAGATTATCCATCCACAATCAATAATAAATACCACGGCGAAACGATTGTTCAATTTGGCGCCATTATTTTTTGAATAAACTGATTTGACACAGATGCAAAATAAAGAAGAAAGAACAAGAAGAAACGCCTCGGACAGTCTAATAGCCGCGTCCATACGGCCGAGCGCGGCGGACAGCATACGGGGCATACGTTAAAGCGAGATAGACAGTAATCTATACCGCTGAATCTTGCCACATGAGTTAATAAGAGCTCAGGTGAATATTTTGGCACGATTTTGGCGTGAAACAACTAGCTGACTGCGATGAAACTACCAGGAGCACATGACACGGTAAGAGCAAGTAGAAATACGTCGACTGATGCCGACTGTGCCGTTCACCCTAATAGGGAAGATGCAATATTTTCAATTTTGCTTTTATTTGAAAGAACCGCATGTAGAATAGACCACGAAAGTATTTAAAATTAAAGTACTATAATTTATAGTCAATTCCTGTTACAAACTGACAATTTAAACTTTCGCGCCTAAACGGATCTACAGTTGCAGTGACGTCACTCATGTGTGTCACTCGCCATATTTGTTTGTCCGTGGTTCGTCCCTAGATGTCAAAGAGTTGCCCAAGTTTTGACTTTTGACAGGAGTGACGTCACCAGACGCTGATTGTTGAATTAAAACACGTTCCGTTTCACATTACTTCAAATCGTAATTATTCTTTTTAATATAAACTAAAGTAAAAACGTTTCAGTAGATATTATTTTATGTTTTTTCAACACTGGTCACAAAATAATGAAAAATATTACAGCTGCATCTTACCTATTCGACTGCGAACTTACCCTGAAACCGTGTTTGTCGGCGGGCCACGGGTGGTACAGGTAGTAGAAGCCGCCCTCGTTCCAGATCGCCGTCTCGTACTCGCCGGGGACCTGCGAGGAACAAACAAACACATGGTTATATTATAAAACACCGCAATTATACAGGGTGGAAACGATAAGTGATCTCACTCGATTATTTCTAAACTATACAAGATATCGAAAAACTGGTTACTGGCTATTTATTGACGCTCCAGAAATCAAAATCATAATCCACAGCACTGTGACAGCAATAAATATGCCAATTGCTATTTTTTTTTGACGACCGCTGTAGCTTAGTTGGTACGTTGGTAGTGACCCTTCCTATGAAGCAAGAGGTCCTGGGTTCGAATCCCGGTAAGGGCATTTATTTGTGTGATGAGCACGAATATTTGTTCCTGAGTCATGGATGTTTTCTATGTATTTAAGTATTTATTTATCTATATAAGTATGTTTATCGTCATCTAGTACCCATAGTACAAGCTTTGCTTAGTTTGGGACTAGGTCGATTTGTGTAAGATTGTCCCCTAATATTTTATCTAGTTTTTGTTTTTAATGTACGGAAAATATAAATATTTTATTGAAGCTGCATCTAGGTAGTGTGTAAGGTGATATAATACATGTTATTATATCACTTTGTATTTATGTTTCGTCGGTGAGATTGCCAAATCCTTTATGTGCACGGTTTGAATTAAGAGACATAATACCATATGTGTAATTACTAGAGCATTATTTTCTTTGACGTAAATTATGCACATAACGGATTTGGTAATCTCACCGACGGTTTATTTCTCTGTCGCCTGTCCCAATACTCCCAATAATGTAGGTAGTTTATTTATTACATTTGTATGACGTTTCCGTGAGTCACCGACGGTGCTGGCTGAAAATCAGCGCTGCAGGTGTCTGACACCTCAGCATAATGCTGAGCCAGTGTCCGGTTCACTGCCGCAGAGACACACTTGTTTCATGTTTTATCTGTTCTTTGTTTATTTTATTGTATCTTTCTTTCTTTCTTTCTTTCTGATACTGAAACTGCTTCTAGAGCTCTACCAAATGGTATCAATAATTGATACAGAATAAACTGGATCTATCCGAAAATTCAATGTTTCCAGCTTCCATACATTTAGTACACGGTTTGATACAGCTCGTGAAGAACTTTCAGGATCAGTAACCACTTTTTCGATATCTTGTATAGTTTAGAAATAATCGAGTGAGATCACTTATCGATTCCACCCTGTATATGCCGCATGCCAGAACCATTATGGGCAATTGCCAGCAAGTGGGTCCGACAGAACTGAATACGGCGTCGCGGTAGACCACGTAGGAGATGGAGCGCCGGTTGCCAGAAGCGAACGTGGCACAGACCTGCAGGATGCCAGCATCGTTGGTCCGGAAGAAGTCCTCGACGCCGCGGCAGAGGTCGAACACCTTCGGGTTGGTGGACACCATGCGTCCCCACACCACTATGTTGGTCATCTGCAAATGTAATAATAATAAACCTATTGTATCACACTTATATACCCTTTTACCGCTCACGTCTGATGTATCAAACTGACAGTGTAAATGACAGCATTGAAAATCGCGTAACTTCCACCCTTATGTTGTTGACTTACCACTGATTCGCACGAAGCGCTTTGCTTCCAGTTTTCTCGCGAGGACAGCCAAAGAGTGGAACTCGCTTCCGGCAAACCTTTTCCCAGTTACATATAACTTGGATCTTTTCAAGACGAGAGTGAATAGGCACTATCTAGGTATGCATGTAACACCCTCGACCTCATCATCACTTACCATCAGGCGAGATAGGGGTCAAATGCGTACCTATACTTAATTAAAAAAAAAAAAAAAAAAAAACTTATTTGACGGTCGACCGTTGGTTAAGGCAGCCTATAGCTAGTAGCCGAATACCGCAGCCATAACAACACTTCTACTGGCTCTGTAGTTATGTGGTGTTGTGTTCCTGGTGGTGATTAAGATGGCCAGAACTGGCGAGGATGTGTTGTTGAGAGGGAGGCACCCGCGTTCGTCTCAAGCTATCAACAAAACGAAACCTCAAATCAATAAAGAGTCGGCAACGCGCTTAAGATTCTTCTGTCATCGCAAGCGTCCAAAGCTACGGTAACTGCCGACCACCAGGGATATCATATGCCTGTTGGCCACCGTAACAGTGTAAAGTTAGATGCTGACCTTGTGCCGATACTCCTTGTCGCGGATGGCGAAGGAGTCCTTCAGCTCGCCGAGCACCAGCCGCCGCACCGGCCCGCGCCGGTCGGCCAGCGACTCCTGCGCACATTAAACATACTTGGAGCTACGGTAGCCTAGTGGTTCAGGCATGCGGCTGCTAAGCGGCGGTCGTGGGTTCGAATCCCGGCTCGTACCAATGAGTTTTTCGGAATATATGTACAGAATATTTACCGTTAGCTTTTCGGTGAAGGAAAACATCGTGAGGAAAACGGTCTAATCCCAATAAGGTCTAGTTTCCCCTCTGGGTTGGAAGGTCAGATGGTAGTCGCTTTCGTAAAGAACTAGTGCCTATGCCAAATCTTGGGTTTAGGTGTCAAAGCGGACCCCGGGCTCCTTTAGGGGCACAACCGGGAATAACGCTAGGAGGATGATGGGAACCACGCGGAAGACATTAATCAAAGGTTTAAGGTTTAAGATCATTTAATCTCATAAAGAATTTTACAATTCACTTACATGAGATAAACACATAATTAAAAACAAAAAATTGTTCTGAGTGCACAAAGACACTAAAACTATTAAGTAAAAAAGGGTACTTGCACATAACATAATGATCGAGTGCCGCTCGCACTGCACGCAGCGAGCGACAACAACAGCTAAAACAAGTAGTGCACGGAATCGTTACAACTAGATGCGGCATGCGCACGCTGAGCGTAGTTCGGATTGACTTAATATAATATAATATAATTTGATTAAGTATTTAATATATAATCAAACTCAGTCACTCTTAAACACCCTAGAAGGTAAACTTTAAGGCAAGAGATGCAAGAAAGCCTAGGATAATATACATGGAATGACATTATAATTACGATTTGTGACATTTTTACCTGCAAATGTTTATCTTTCTTGTTATTTTAGCGTGTAAGTGATTTGGTGTCCACACTGTAAGCTTGCGTTGTATTAAATAAATAAATAACATGTATAACATAGAGGATGAAGTGGATGTCGAGTCGTATGAGGAAGTCAAGAGGCTGGCAATGGACGGAGAAGAGTGGCGGTTACTCCACCGACAAGAGCAAGGCTCTTAAGGTGGTTTTCCACCGGATGAGCGCGGATTGAATTGATTTTTTATTTGCACGCTAAATTGAACCGTACTGCTGTACTGTTAGAGTGCACATTACACTGAAGAAATTTTCCCGCGATGTCAAGCGCTTGAAAATAATCTTCAGTGTGATTTGCACTCTAACAGTACAGCAGTACGGTTCAATTTAGCGTGCAAATAAAAAATCAATTCAATCCGCGCTCATCCGGTGGAAAACCACCTTCAACCCTTCGTATGTCTTAGCCCTGATCAGTGCTATTGAAAATTGACTCTATGACATAAGCGCAAATTGTATTATCCTTCAGCAATGTCAGCGTTAAAGCATCCGAAGGGTTAAGTTATGATGATAATGATGATGATCTGCGCTGCTAATAGCTCCGAACCGGCGGCTTGCGAAGGCCCGTGCGGCGCTCAGTGTTGTCGGAACGAGCATATACAAGGTGTATTTTATTATACTGAAAACCTCAGACACCCCAACTGAATTTTTTAATCCTTAATAAGATTAATACGTCCATTTACAAATACGTTAATTATTTCAAAAGATATTCGTTGGTTTTCTTTATCAAGCAGATCTACTTGATTCGTAACTCTACACTTGTAATCACTAATCAGTACTTGTCAGTGACGTAGATCCTGACGTAGTCACCCTGCCTAAAGGGTCCCACAGATTAACAGTTCGCGTATGTTGCCTTCGTAACTTTTAGACCCGGCACAATAAAAAAATATTTTTCAAAAAAAATACAACCTACCTTAAAAGATGGTGCAATCGATTCAGCTTTCGATTCTGAACAAACTACTTTCAGGTTTTCAGTTATATGATTTACACCTTGTATAACCATGTTCCCCTAAACATAAAAGAGGCAAAAAGCAACGCAGTGTTCTCTAAAAAAGCGGCCAAGTGCGTGTCGGACCACGCACAACGAGGGTTCCATGCCTATTAAAAAGGTCGTATCGTTACTGAAATCATATGGCGCTTACGTCCTTTTCTTTAAGGAAGGCAGTTTTTTAGAAATATCTCAAAAACCTTTGAACCGATCTTGTTCAAAACAATTTTCGCTGAGAGAATTTAATAAGCCCTATGAGCATGATTTTTTTCATATTTTTAAAATACACGGTTCAAAAATTAGAGGGGGGGGGGGGGGACACAATTTTAGTGACTTTCGAGGAGATTATCTCCGACTCTATTTACTACTACTACTTAATCAAAAAAATTGCTGAGGAACCTTATATTTATTTTGAAAGGCCTATCGATTGATGTGCCACACGTGGGCTTGCAATGAAAAAAAAAAATTTTCACTTTCAATTTTATGTATGGAGTGTACCCCTAAAAAAATTTTTTTTTATTAATTTAGTTATAAAACTATGTAGCGGTTAACAAAATACACCTATCCTCAAAATTTTATTCAAATACACCTTATAGTTTTCGAGTAAAATGCCTGTGACATACGGACGGACAGACAGACAGACAGACATGACGAATCTATAAGGGTTCCGTTTTTTGCCATTTGGCTACAGAACCCTAAAAACTGAAGACAATGTTAATTGACATAGCGTGTTACACGGTCTCAGAGTTTATGCAAATAACCAACCCGTTGACCCTAACTAGGGTTGAAAATTCTCGAAAAAATCAAATCGTTTTTTTCAGGACGTTTTGAAATTTTCGTTATTTCCGTATTTTTCAGTTTTTTAGGGAAAGAATCGAAATTTTTATATTAATTACCATATTTATTAATCACTGTCACTGCCATCATCTAACTCTACCATACCCGAATCGTTGACGTCGTCGACACTGGAAGAATTAATTTGCAAGTGCAAATTAGATCTAATATAAATCAGTTTATTCAGCCGTTCTGGCAAAAGCCGGTTTCTATCCTTGGTGTGAGTGCGACCAAACAACGACCAGTTCCTCTCTGATGCGGCAGATGTCGGAGGGACACTAAGTAACCTCACGGCAATAGTTGATAGAAGTTTTGTTGCACACAATCCTCTCCACCAATTCAGTGGACTTATGGTCATTACAGGCTGCCATATGAATTCGTTGACCCAGAAACCGCCTTTTGCTTGGTATTCAGCAAACTGACCCATTAAGTCACAGGTATTAATGTGCATACAGTCCGCTAATTTTGTCAAATATTGTGCCATTTTCAAAAACTCACTGTCAGTTAACATTTCATATTCGGTGAAGACCGATCTATGGAATCTGGGATCCAACATAATATGCGGCTAAAGGCATAGGTTGTATGCAACATTCTTTGCGGTTCTGTACGAACGTTAAATTTAGATAATAAAACACATAACTAAGGAGGTGTAGTTAGTGTAGTTACCTAAACTATGGATTAATTATAAATGGAAAAAAATTCACAAGTTCTTTTCAAAGTGCGTTTTTTTCCGTTTATTCCGATTTTTTTGTTTTTTTCGGAAAAATATACAAACTAAGTGACATTGTTTTTTTCCGAATAAAACTTAAAAAAACATAGCTTTTAGAAAAAAACGGGAATTTTTCCGGGTTTTTTCAACCCTAACCCTAACACATCACCCAATGTAATATAATGTAAACTGTGTACCTAATATTATGAACTGTGTATTTTAAATGTGACCTATAATAGTAGATTACTGCAGAGGCCGTGAAGTAAGGGATTGCTGGACGAGATTGGGGTAGACGGCCGAGTCGTAGACGAGGCCGAATACAACGAGTCCAGCAATCCCTGTTCCGGCCGAGGATTGTATAGTACTTTTCTCAAACGATGTGAGGAAATATTAAAATTAAAATAAATACTAGGTAATCAATTAAATAATAGGTAATTTGCGCCTTTTTTATTTTTTAAACATGCTATTTGAACAAGCCGTTCGAGCACCATGTTTAACGGCACCTAAAGTATAATACCATAGATTTTTTATGAAGCAAGTATGCTTACAGTGTAGTGGTGGTTGGCAGTATGTAAATTTTCCTTTGTCAGTTTAATATTAGTAAGCAAATTTAAAAAGTTAGAGTAGCGGACAATAATGGTTTTACTTAGGGTTTTCATACATTACTTCTCGGCGTAAGGCCAAGAAGTAATGTAGGGAGCCATAAACAAGAAACTTCACGTCTTCATTTCGTGATATTAACGCGTAGGTACATTTCCGAGCATGTTTGAGAAAATATGTTTTTACTATTTACCAATAAATGATCTGAATCTGAATGTCTGATGAATATATTGACAATCACTTTAGCTTAGTTGGCCCCAACGAAGCTGGATTGGAATCCCGGTAAGGGCATGTATTTGCGTGACGATAAAATAATACACACATTGCAGCTTTAGAACGGAACCAACCTAATCCAAGACCACAACTTTATGGGAAAACATAAATATTTTAAGTCGCAATAGGTCGTTTAGAGTCGATCTATGTATACAATTTGACGTTTTTTTGAGTTAGATCAGTTCCGTTCTAAAAGTGCGACATATTTGCGGACAATCTTACGCAAAACGACCTAGTCCCAAACTAAACAAAGCTTGAGTACTATGGGTACTAGCCGCCTAGTTACTAGTTGCTTAGTTTGGGAATGTGGATGCATTATCTGTGGAATGACGAAACCTGCGCTGTGGATCTTGATGGTATGTAGTGGTTCAGTTTTATTCTTTTTTGTGTTTTTTTTTTCCTGAATAAATCTTTTTTATCGTGTTTGGGAATAGGTAAATGTGTGTAAGATTGTCCCCACATATTTATTTATTGAATTGTACAGTTTTTGAAGTGAAAACTTCTTTAGCGGCGCTGAGCACTTTTTGGGATGGGGAAAAATTGTTAAATGCGCGACAGATTTTTGTGACGCCAGATGCGTAGGAGGTCACGTGACCGTAGGATGCTGAGACTTTCGACACCGAGAGAGATTCGGGACGAGGCTTGGGGGCGGGGGGGAAAATTGTTTGATGTAAGACGTACCGGGCTTGGGGGCGGGGCGGGGGAGGGGATGTGAGTGGGGGGGGGGGGGGGGGGTTTGCAAAGTTAAAATTATTCAAGTATTCACTTCTACCGGCACTCCCGGAGTGCAAACCGGTCTTTTTTATGGTATTTCTGCATGGGAAGCTTGCAAACGTTTATCCGGTAACCGAAAACAGATTGGCTTGGAGAGCAATAGTGCGCGAAGTATCGACTTCGTGTAGTCACGACCCTCATACATAAGGATGCGACGAAGAAGTGAATCGTATGTGTAACACTCCGGTAAAAGAGCCCTCGAGGGCCTACTTGCAGATAAAATAGGTAATCGAATTTAAACTTTCGTTATTACTAATAAATTCAAGGTTACACTCGCGTATTAAATGTCACGAAAGACGACATGTTTTGAACTCTGCGAGAGTTCTTCCGGATGAGTATTATCGCGGCAATGCCGCTTGAAACATAAAATAGTCATCCTGATCAAGAGTTCGAAACATGTCGCCTTTCGTCTGTGGTACGCGAGTTTTGAATGAAGGTTGCATTGAACTACCCTCTACTCTACGCGAAAGTGCCAGCACATCTATCATGAGACGGCCGCGGCATACTCTCGATTTTTCTCGCACTATACCTCTTGTTCTAAGTGTTCTAATAAGAGAGAAACGGATAGTGCGAGAAAAATCGAGAGAGCTCGTGTCGCGAAGCCACTTCTGGTCACTCTCATGGCCGCGAAATAGTACCTATAGCACTCTAGCTTAGGTATCTGTATTAGCATATATGCAACTATGAACCTACACATACAGCTTCCGGAATCCTTTATATATCTGACATATGAGCTGCCGCCTTATGCGTACCAGCTCCATCTGAGATGTGGGGACCTTCGTCCCCGAGAATGTCCTCCACCTCCCCTTACAGACATCCCTTACCACACGACTGATACTGTACCAATTCACACACTATATTGTTCCAGTTATAATTACCCGGGTGCACCCTTGATTGATGACAACATGGTCTGAGGCTGAAACTACCGAATCTGAGACCCTTGTTGTTACACTTGTTACTAATCCTTTCACACTAAAGAACTCCACGACTAAGAACTGTGTTATCGCATGTACGTGACATGTAGGAAAACCTTATTCATATACATAATATACCGTCACGCCTCCCAAATAGAATAAGACCTGTGGACGCACATAAATACATCACATCATGAACAATCATCGTCCGAGCTGTGTAAACACGTGAACCCACGTGTAAATGAACCAAATCGTTACAATGTCATAGGATGCATTGAAAGTGATTATGGAAAGAGCTCACCCTGGTTTTCCTCCAAATCTAACACTACAAATCTGCACTTAACTGTTCGTACGCAATATAGCCGTTAAGAACTGTGACAACTCGCCTACCCGTCAACATTGATATAAAAAGATTGTGGGTGTTGCTACATGAAATAAATCGGCTGTTTGAGACATGATTATTAACATCCATGTAAATACTATCGTGAATCATGACTATTCACGACAGCTCGCGCGCCGTCGCGTGATAGCCGTGCAGCTGTGCTGGTGCAACCATGTTATAAGAATGTGGCAAGCTTCCACTTCCGCTTCCACTCACTCGGAAGAAGTTCCACCCCGCGTCCAGGGTCTCGTCGATGGTGTCCTCGTTCCAGGCGCGCGCGCGCAGCCGGCGCAGCATGCCGAGCGCGACCACGCAGCACGCCACGCCCGTGTACCACTTCAACGTGTAATAGCTGGAAAAACAATAGTACATTGTTGTAAAGGCTAGAAAGCAGGCAATAGATGGACGAGTGAGTTCGAGGTCTGAGCCGCTAGGTGAGGACCTCGAGGGAGACGAGTCCATCTATTGCACTTTTGGCCGAGACATTACATAGTGCTTTTCACGCCTACTGCGAGGAACTTGCAAATAATTATAATTATAACTCAAAATGAAGTACCCAATTAAAGATCATAATATTCATAATATGAAACACGGTAGCGCGGCACCGCGCCGGGCCGCCCCGCGCGGTGCCCCCCGACACGCGAGCGGCGGGGGCGGGGGGAGCTGTGATTGGGGAATCGCTGTTCAAACTGTCCTACAATATCAACCACTACTACAATGAAACATTCTAGTAGTGGTGGTTCAGGTGCTACAGCCTATTACCTACTTTCCAGCTTGGTTTTAAACCATCTATTGCCACATTTCCGAACAGTGGCGTGAAAAGTATTTAGCTTCTGTCCAGTCTTAATTCAGTGATCTATCTAGACAAGCATCTTGCCTCTTGCTGGGATTTACTCCTCGGCGTCGAGCTGGTGGTCCTGCGAGTAAAAGTACTTGTTGGCCACGTTTACCAGGCTGTGGAGCTTGGTCTCCGACTTGGGAAGGGAGTTCAGTCCACTACTGACTAGAATGGTGATGCCAATGATGTACCTTTGGCTTGTCTACTGGCTTGTGACGGATCTTGACCTGACGGTTAGGCTAAGAGAGAAAACTCCAGACCCCGTATCATGGTCTGCCTTATCACACGATAAGTGACAAGAGGCTGACACCGTTCGATAGAACGAGACGACGCTCCTATCCTGTCACTTATCGCGTGATAAGCCCGACCGTGATACGGGGTCAGGAGATGAGGAGCTGTGTAAATATTCTGCATCTGATCTTATGATGACTGAACAAAATCCAGTGGTGTATCGAGATTATAAATCAATATTAAATAAGTAAATATTAGGGGACAATCTTACCACTAATCGACCTAGTCCCATAGTAAGCTCAATAAGGCTTGTGTTATGGGTACTAGACGACGATATAAATATTTAAATACATAGAAAACATCCATGGCTCAGAAACAAACATTCATGCTCATCACACAAATATTTGCCCTTACCGGGATTCGAATCCAGAACCTTCAGCTTCGTAGGCAGCGCCACTACCCACTAGGCTAACCGGTCGGTTGCTATTATAGCATTCTCAGCTGCAGTAGTGAACTAGCGAAAAATATGCCTTTAGCTGGTCATGCGCTGGTGGCGCGCATATCCAATTTACCAGGGGCTAGGTCGAATGAGAACTGTCTTAATCTGACTTAACTTTTCTCTGATCAGATTCTTAATTCAGTGATCTATCCAGACTAGCATCTTACCGTTTGCTGGCCATGTGCCTGGTTCCGCGCAGGATCCACTTCTCCGCGTCGAGCTGGCGGTACTGCGAGTGATGGTTCTTGTTGGCTATGTCCACCAGGCTGTAGAGCTTGGTCTCCGACTTGGGCAGCGGCAGCATGTCGTCCCTGGAATACATTAAACATGCTGTACGATACAGTGTGCAAATGGAGCTGGGCTTGTATGGGCTGTCCTATCCCGAGAAAATTCGGGACTGGCCATTGCGCTGGAGCATATCCTAGCTGGGAAGCGTTCGGGAAGCTACGGCACATCTTTTCGTCCAATATTCCGCAGTGTCTCAAGACGAGAGTCTTTGACCAGTGTGTGTTGCCAGTGATGACATATGGCACTGAAACGTGATCGCTTACTATGGGCCTTATAAGAAGGCTCAAAGTCACCCAAAGGGCAATGGAGAGGACCATGTTGGGAGTTTCTCTGCGTGATCACATCAGAAATGAGGCTATCCGCAGCAGAACCAAGGTAACCGATATAGCCCTCCGAATCGCTAAACTTAAGTGGCAGTGGGCGGGGCACATAGCACGTTAGAACTGATGGCCGTTGGAGCGGAAAGGTTCTCGAGTGGCGACCACGTACCGGAAGGCGCGGCGTGGGTAGGCCCCCACATGGTGGACTGATGACCTGGTAAAGGTTGCGGGAGTCCGCTGGATGCGGGTGGCGCAGGACCGGTCGCTTTGGCACTCTTTGGGGGAGGCCTATGTCTAGCAGTGGACGTCTTTCGGCTGATGTGATGATGTCTTAGCTAGCTCAAAACAGACTCTATAGCAAGAGTGGTGTCGGGTAAGAATTTCACTACCCCCTTTCTTCCCGTGGTTGTCGTAAAAGTCGAATATGGGAGCAGGGTTGACGTGTGTTGGGCGATGTGCAAGCAACTTATCACTGTGATAACATATTAGTGTTGTTAGAAGACTAGTCTTGAAGACTTTCGAACCTTAAAGACTCGCAAACCTTGAAGGTTCAAGCTTTGAAGACTTGAGCGTTGAAGGTTTGAGCTCAAAAACGGTTCAGAACCTTAACGACTTAAGCTTTTTATGAGCTCTTAAGAGTAAGTCTTTAAGACAGCCTTCATACAGAGCTCAAGGTTTAAAAACTCATTTATTGAATGCTCAAGCCTTCCGAACCTCGAAGGCCTAAGTCAAGCGTTAAGAGCTCAAACACCGAGCGCTCTAGGTACAATTTCACGATTTTTAGTACGATTTTATCTCAAGTAGCTGTGATGTTACTGATGTTCGATAGTAACGAGAGATTTTACTAAGATTGCAAATACAACTACTTGACCAGTTCTTTCCCGTCCCGGTTGACTTAAATTTGGTTCAACTAGTAACAATTTCGTGAATTTAAAGTAATTACTTATAATCATATTTTGAGTAAGTTGTATGCAATTATATTTTTTCACATGTTATACATTAAAAAAAATCATATTGAATATATATGACACGATTTGATTTATTATTTTTCATATTATTTTTGGTGAGGGAGGGCACAGCGAAATGTCATCCCGCTCGAATTTGGAGCAGCCCAACTGGGAAAGTACCTCCGCCTTGCAGAAGACCACAGCCATAATAACACTAGGTACTACTTTTTGCTCTGTAGTAGTGTTGTGTTCCTGGAGGTGAGCAAGGTCGCCAGAGCTCCCGAGGATGCGTTGTGTTGAGAGCGAGGGAATGGTTCCTTCAGCTGTCAACACAGCGAATCCTCAAATATATCAAGGGTCGGCAGCGGCTATGTTACTCCTTTGGAGTTGCATGCGTCTATAGGCTGCGGTGTCCGCTTATCATCAGGCGGTCCGTACGCTTGTTTGCCACCGTCGTTGTATAAAAAAATATATATATATTAATAAGAAAAGTAATGCCTCTATAATATAGAGGCATTACTTTTCTTATTAATATATATATATTTATTTGAGATATATTATATCTCAAATATGTCACAAATTGATCTGATTTGTTACAAGCTTTTAAAACTTTTACACGCTCTAAACCTTATAAACTAGAACCTTCAAAGCTCAGGAGGCTTTAAAGCTTGAGGCATAAAGACTCGAGGTTTCTGTGCTTGAAAGCAGTAACACGAACCTTTTAATTTCAGGCTTATACGCTCGAGGCTTTAAGGTTCGAGGCTTCTAGACTCAGCAGTCGCGACTCGAGTCTTGAAGTTTATGCCTCGAAGCTTAAATTCACAACACTAGCTGGTGGGAGTAAAGGCGTGAATCTATGTATGTACGTATAGCAAGGGTGTTGTACAGTCGACTACAAAGAGATATATACGGCCAATGTTACAAAAATATGTATACACGACCTTAATGTCAAGGCAATACAGTCGTGTATACATATTTTTGTAACTTTGGCCGTATATATCTCTTTGTAGTCGACTGTACTATCGGGACTGGAACCTTATGGCGAGTCCCGTCCTGGGAATTTTCGGGACTGCTGGCCATACAAACCCTGTTCCGGGAGCATACCATAGCCTACTGATGTGCCGACGGAAAGTTTCCTATATTGCGAAATGTTTCATCAATTTAACATAGGAAAATTTCGGAAATTTTCTTCATTTTTGTATGGGAATTGAAACTTTCCATTTCCAACATGGAAATTTCCTTAATTCCTTGTGAAACTTTCTAGAAATTTCCGAGAACTTTCCGCAATTTGCACATCACTACCATAGCCTGCCTACGACAGACGTCCGATTGTAGCGGATGGCATGAGCGGTACGAAGTTATCAGTGCATTCGTATACATACGCCGGGTTCTATCCACACGGGCCGAAATCACGCTCTGCATGCAATCCGCCGCGCTGGGACATCTGTACACGGATTATACATAGAATTCCGGTCGTTAGGATCGTTATTAGATCAGCAAAATGTAACGTGTCCCAGTGTGTCGGTGTCATAGCATCTTTAAGACATCATCATAACTAGGAATTGCAAATCCGGAAATACTTTCTCAAATCCGGAATTTCGGATAATGGTTCGGCCGAAATCCGGACTTCGGATTAATCCGGATTTTAGGGAGGTTTTTTTCTCAGTACTAGAAAAAATATACAAACAACTGCACCAACCCAAAAAAGTAATCAGTCTTTTTAATAAACAAATAATGATGTTCACTCCTTTTTCTGAAGATTTCTTGTTTACATACATACATACAATTATGATGCCAAGGATGATGGGGACAATGATAATGTTGACAAAATGGTGAAGACAAGAATAATGACAATTATCGTTGATGACGAACGGATATCCGATGGTGGTGGGATGGTAAGGATAACGGTGATGTTAATGATAGAAAAGTAAAAATGATGATGTTGATGACAAGTATTCTTAAGGGGCTACCCGAGGTTTTCATCGATTTTTGATGAGTTTCGAATAAGTCAAACGGCTATCGGTTCTTCAATCTTTTATAGGTACCTCCATTTTGGTCTACCGGATTTTGAAAGAAATGAATACTTAATTTTGTATGTCATTTTTTAAACATTGTCTAAAACAAACACTTATTTCGTATCTCTATTGACATGTGTAGCAAATTCGATTGCCACAATTGGGTATTTCAAAAATACGTGAATAATGTTAATACACGAAACAATGCAAACTGAACTAGGCTATATGCTGCAGTCACTGACCTTGATGGTTGAACGGGCTGGAGCTGGATCCTCTGGCTATCTCCATGATACCAGGGTACGCGATGGCTGCTTCCTCGTTCCACTACGTGTTTTGGTTTACAGTAACTGCCGGCCGGCTTTGCACTTAAAGTTTGCACTGTGGGGGTTAATTTTGGACACCACAATTGAAAATCATGAGAACGATATAAAGTTTTTGATGTTAGCACGTTGGAGGTTCAAAATGGAGTCATACGTCACGCCATTTCTTCGGCATGCACCGTCTCGCTCGCGCGTTACGGGCGCGGTCGTCTTGCCTCTCTTTCGCGTGACTGCAGGCGCAAGCCAAAACGCTTACGTTAACCATTCAGAACGCATCGTGTATTAGTTTAGTGGCGCGAAACTTTAAAATGATTATTTGAATAGTGAACATTCCGCCCACCAAAATACAATATTATGTATTTTAATATACAAAAATATATCTAGTTTTAAATATAACGTAGACGAAGAATAAGTGCGTGTGTATGAACAAAACTAATAACTAACGATACCTTCTACTTATTATCAAAAACTAAAACTAAACTTAATTTAGGTTTATATCCTACGCTGACTCACACTGATTAGGAAGGGGGCATAGTTTAGCTAAAGGTCGCTTGAGGAGCGTTCCGTTAGCAGTCCGGATGGTTGCTAAACGAACAACACCGTCCGGTCCAGGATGCAACTCTACCACCCGGGCGAGTGGCCAGTGCAACGGTATAGTGTTTTCAGTTTTTATGATCACGATTGAATTCACTTCTAAAGGTTGGCAGTGAGAAGTCCATTTTGCACGTTTTGTTAGCGACTGTAAGTATTCAACCTTCCAACGTCTCCAAAAATCTTGTTGAAACCGTTGGATTAATTGCCAGCGACCTAGACGATTCAACTTTATAGAAGTTAGATCTTCATCAGGAACCGAAGTTAACGGCTCCAGTGTAAGAAAATGACCAGGAGTAAGAGCGCTCAAATCGTTGGGGTCAGTGCTGACGGGGCACAGCGGGCGCGAGTTTAATACAGACTCAATTTGAATGAATAAAGTGGTCAACTCCTCGAATGTGAGAGTCTGATCTCCGATGACACGATATAAGTGCGCTTTTGCAGCCTTAATTTGAATTTCCCAAACGCCTCCAAAATGAGGGCTGGACGGGGGATTGAATCGAAACTCTATGAGCTGTGAATCAGCTGCCGACTTCAGATATCCGTGAAGCAGGTTATTGGCCCCTACAAAGTTTGTCCCACAATCTGAATGAATGATCTTAACGCGACCTCTACGGCCTACAAACCTACGAAGAGCCGCAATGAAGGCTTCGGAGGACAAATCAGATACTGTTTCGAGATGCACAGCTTTTGTTGTAAAGCACACGAACAAGCATAAATAAGCTTTTCCAATCTTAGCACCTCTGTACGAACCCAGCCTGATGCGAAACGGTCCTCCGAAATCAACACCTACTATCGAAAACGGTTTTACCTGATTCACGCGAACGGCCGGTAAATCGCTCATGAAAGGTTCGAGGGGAACGGGATTTAAACGATAACATCGAACACACTTTGCTAAACAGTGTCTGATCGCGCGCAAAGGACAAAGAATCCAAAACTGCTGCGTTATGAGATAATGCATGGTATTCGTTCCAGGGTGACAGTTTTCACGATGAACAGCTTCGATAATACGGTAAGTCAGTGGAGCGTTCCGCGGAAGTACGGCGGGATGTTTATGTTCAAATTCGAGCCCGGCTCTCGCCAAACGTCCGCCCACCCTGAGAATACCATTGTCATCTATGAAAGGGTTTAATTTACGCATGGACTTAGAAAGTGGTTTTTCTGCTTGAAGTCTTGTAATTTCATTATGAAAGTATCTCGATTGTACATGTTTTACGATAATGTTTAGGGCGTTGTGAAGTTCACTGAGACTAAGGTAAGCCGACTGACGACGCGATAGCTTGTTACGTACGTTAGTAATAAAACGATAGCAATAGGCCATGACCCTCTGAATTTTACGTAGCGATGAGAATTTATCCAGTAATTCGTCAATCATGTGAGTGTCATCGTTAACGATAAACGCTTGAACACGTTCTTCTGCAACGATGTCGACATCATCTTTAATAGCCGACATGTCTAACGAAGGCCACCCTTCAGAAGGTTGCGTAAGCCACTCTGGCCCCGCCCACCATAAGGAATTATGCACCAGGTCAGCTGGAAATTGGCCCCGAGAAGCTATGTCTGCAGGGTTATCTCCGGAAGGTACGTGATTCCAAACAGCCTCTGGAATTGCTTCCTGGATATGACTCACCCTATTGGCGACAAACGTTTTCCAACGGTATGATGGCGCCTTTATCCATGAGAGTGTGACGGTGGAATCGGACCAGGCAAACATTTCGAAGACGGGTAACAATGATGAGTAGATCTGTTTTACGTATTTAAGCAGATCAGCGAGTAGCACGGCCGCGCATAATTCCAATCGGGGGAGAGAAACTCGTTTTGTGGGAGCAACGCGGGATTTAGCGATCAGTAGGTAAACATGTACGTCGTCGTGATCATAGGTGGCAACCAGGTACACCACGGCCCCGTATCCAGCCTCCGAACTGTCCGAGAACCCGTGGATCTGACATGTCTTGATTTTAGAACCGGATAAGCATCGAGGTATTTCTATAGATTGTAATGATGACAGTTGATCAGAATAACGCTCCCATTTTTCCACGATGTCTCTAGGTGGAGTTTCGTCCCATCCAAGACATAAAATCCATAGCTGTTGGATAAAGCACTTAGCGAGGAATGTTAGAGGGGATAGAAATCCCACTGGGTCAAAGATACGAGCTAATTCACTAAGAATAGTGCGCTTGGTACAGTTACGATTCAATGGTTTTACTTCGAACGTAAATACGTCCCCGCCTGGGTTCCATTTTAGGCCCAACACCTTGAGATTATGCGTTTGATCATAATCCATTGAAACGGAGTCTGTTAGACAATGTTCGTCTGGTAGGTGAGACAGTAACTCGGGACGATTACTCGCCCATTTGCGAAGTTCGAATTGACCCTTGTGTAACAAAGCTATAACTTCAGCTATGGTTTGTTCTGCTTCCTCTAAGGTACGGGAACCACTGACGATGTCATCGACATATACGTCGGATTGCAAAACTGACTTAGCTAAGGGATATTGATCACCTTCGTCTTGAGCCAATTGCTTCACCGTTCGACATGCAAGAAATGGAGCCGAGCTTACTCCGTACGTGACGGTGTTCAACCGGTACTCCTGTATAGGCTCGGATTGGTTAAAACGCCAAAATATTCTTTGATAGTCGCGATCACTATCGGTCATCAAGATCTGACGGTACATTTGTCTCATATCAGCGGTAAACACGATGGGATTGACACGAAACCGGCATAATATATCAAGGACGTTAGTTTGTAGTTTTGGGCCTATCAGTAGCATTTCGTTAAGAGACACGCCGCGCGCGTCGCTCGCTGAGGCATCAAACACCACACGAAGTTTCGTGGAGACGCTATCTGGACGTAAAATACAATGATGTGGTATAAAGAATTTACCTTGAGACAATTGGTCGATGGGAACCAGACTCATGTGACCGCTTTGTAGATAATCCGCCATGAAATCAGAATATTGAGCATGGAGTTCTGGCTTGCCTTCCAGTTTTCGCTCCAGCGAATGAAATCGCTTTAGCGCCATTTCCCGGGATCCAGGGAAGAAGATATCCTTGGCGTTCTCTTTGAACGGCAAAGTGACGATATATCTCCCAGTAGGGTCACGAGATAAAGTTTCGCAGTAATGTTGCTCACACTGGATCTCTTCATTACTGAGCTTTGGAATAGCCTGAGGTACAGAGTCGAGCTCCCAAAACTTTTGTACTTGTTCATGTAGCTGTTCACCTTCACTGATAAAAAACGAACTAACTTCAGTTATTTGCGTAACCTTAACGTTGCCTAATAGAACCCAACCGAATATTGTGTTCAGAGCAGAAGGTTGTGATTGTTCGCCACGAACGCTGCCTGGCAATAGAAGAGAAGAGAAGACTTCTGCGCCTAGAAGAACGTCGATATCCCCAGGCAAGTTGCAGTCAGGGTCTGCTAGCTTCAAATTCTGAAGATGAGTCCAAGTTGTTTTGTTAAGCTTGGTTGTGGGCATAGGCCCGCATATATTAGCTAGAGTAAGAGCTTCAATACTGAAGACGATATTTCTATTGACTCCCACTTCAAGCTGAATCGTGCCTGATACGGCAGCCGGTGATTGACCTAGACCACGTATGGTACGAGACGTCGACGATCTGTCTAAGCCCAGGCTATTGGCTGCACGATCAGTTATAAAATGAGCTTGACTGCCCGAGTCGATCAAAGCACGAAAGGTTTGAAAGTTACCGGATGAGTCACGGATGTCAATCATGGCGGTCGATAACAATACGAGAGAACTTTCGCGACTGTTTGTGACCATGCTCACTTGGGTACAGGTGTTAGAAGGCTCTTCAGTATCACAAATGTTTTCCGCTACGTTAACGTCAGAACCTTCGAGATGTAATAACGTGTGATGACGTTTATGACACTTCTGGCATTTAAAGATAGATTTGCAATCTCTTAACCCGTGAGACGATTTTAAACAGTTAAAACACCAGTGCTGCTGTTTTGCGTAATCGAATCTCTCTTGAGGAGTTTTACAAGAAAACGCCTTACAGTGGATAATTGAATGATCCTCACTACAAAATGAGCACTTAATAGTGGGTATGGGCGTCATCGATGACGCCGACTGCATAGCTGTTTCCATTTCGCTACCAGTGCCCGACAGTAAAACTGTTGACGCTGCTTTCTTTCCGTAGTTTGATTTGTCGAATGGCTTACTAAAACTGGTAGGGTTGCGGTTCCTGTCGGGTATCCGAGGCTTTTCCAAAACGCGATTTTTTTCACTAGCCGAAAAGTGTGTATCGCGCACAAGTGCATCGCATTGTGTGTAAAGAAAGGTCTTAAGTGACTCGTAGGTAGGTAGCTCGCTTGTTGACGGCTGTTGTTCGAACAGGCATCGGGTTTTTGAATCCAGTTTGGAAAGAAGGAGGTACGTCAAGACAAAATCCCATTTATCGGTAGGCAGATCAAGGCGCGTCAGCATGGTTAAATTTTCGTTAAATGTATCAAGCGTTCTCCGAAATTCATGAGGTGAGTTTGACCTAAAGTTTACGTCTAACATCTCCTTCCAACATGTGAACGCTAAGTCCCGTTTACCACGATACCGTCCAACCAAAGCCTCGTACGCAGCGGAGTAGTAGGCCCCTGTTACAGGGAATGTACGGATGAGCACTAAAGCATCACCGGATAAACACGACACGAGGTAGTGCATTCGTTCTGTGTCCGATAACGATTTATTTTCGTGAATGAGCGAAGTAAATACATCGTAGAACTCAGGCCATAACTTAATATCTCCGCTGAAGTTGGGCAAAACTATTTTTGGAAGTCGTACTTGAAAGATGTCATTTTTCAAAGGACAAGGTGGTTGATTCGGTTCATCAGAGGTTACTACGAGTTTCCGATGTATTGAAAGAATTTCAAAATAACATTCATCAAATCGAGAACGAATTTCATCTTCCCTGTCCTCCGCGTCACTATCGATAATGTTCAGTATGTCAGCGTGAGCCTCCTCGAACTTTGTTACGTATTTTCCAATTTCCGAATAATAAATTAGAAACGCGTCAATTTGAGATACGTCATTTTTCGCCTGTAGCGCGATCTCCAACGTTTTATTCAAACGGTTAAACGCGAGTGTACGTATGCGACGTAAAGCGGGCAGATCGTGCACAGATAAACCGTCCATTTCGATAGATTTCGATTTTGTTCCTTTAATAGATTTCCTCTTATACATTTTTTAAATTATAACTAGGTACGTATAAGCGTAATATGTAGGTATAGGTAGGATTCGCTAAGTACGTCCCTAAACGCAATACTTTCCTCGATCACTCGGCCTAAGTAGGTTTTTAATAAAACTACGTTAACAAAACGTCTGCATGTTTTACATACATGTACATACACAATACCTACACAGCACCTAAACACGAACTCGAAATAAAGTAACAGATGGGCGAACGTTTCGATAGTAATATAAATAGGCAGGTTGAAATATTCCAACTTGATAAATGAACAACAAAGTTGTCGTGGGTGAAATATAATTACCTTCCCATATTATATTTATCACGAATAAGTTCGAAACTTACAATTACCTACGGCTAGTAAACAGCGAATAGTAGCCAATGTAGGTACTTATGCATACAAGGTTCAAATCAAATATCGAACAGCTTAAAATAATGATAACCTACAATGTACCTACGATCAGCTGCTACAGTGCCGGGCACTTGTTACCTACGCGAAATATCGGACTACTGTAATTTTATATTTTCTATTCAAGATTAAATGCACGACGAGAATAATACGCACAACAAAACGGTGAACTTTGTTAAGTATGAATATCTGTTAAACGTATTGAGATGTGCAAATAACAAGAACAAAGTTTTGTAAAAATATGTCCAAATTGTTACGATATATTTACAGCGCGACCAAATAAAGATGGTAACCGTGCAGTACGAACTTCTCGTGAAACTAGTACAATACGGGAAGCAACACGACTTATCAAAATGGGCCGGATTATACCTTAGATGATTTGCAATAATTATTGCGTTCCTTTTACTAAACAGACTATTATTTATCGAAAATCTTATTGGAATTTAGTTGTTCGTACACACAAACACTTGTTTTTTACTTCGGTGTGATAATTAAAGGTTTATTTACTACTTAAATGAAAGTTACCTACACCGCGCTCATAATAATAATGGCTGGTAGTTCTTTATTCAAGGTTACGAACTTTCTCGAAAATATTGTAGCTAGGTGGTAGATGTTATTCAAATAAATGGATTACTTTCAATACAAGAACTAAATTTAACTGAATCTAAAGAGTCCCTGGTTTCGGCACCAAAAAATATGTAGCAAATTCGATTGCCACAATTGGGTATTTCAAAAATACGTGAATAATGTTAATACACGAAACAATGCAAACTGAACTAGGCTATATGCTGCAGTCACTGACCTTGATGGTTGAACGGGCTGGAGCTGGATCCTCTGGCTATCTCCATGATACCAGGGTACGCGATGGCTGCTTCCTCGTTCCACTACGTGTTTTGGTTTACAGTAACTGCCGGCCGGCTTTGCACTTAAAGTTTGCACTGTGGGGGTTAATTTTGGACACCACAATTGAAAATCATGAGAACGATATAAAGTTTTTGATGTTAGCACGTTGGAGGTTCAAAATGGAGTCATACGTCACGCCATTTCTTCGGCATGCACCGTCTCGCTCGCGCGTTACGGGCGCGGTCGTCTTGCCTCTCTTTCGCGTGACTGCAGGCGCAAGCCAAAACGCTTACGTTAACCATTCAGAACGCATCGTGTATTAGTTTAGTGGCGCGAAACTTTAAAATGATTATTTGAATAGTGAACAGACATGAAAGATCTAACGTATAGGAAATCTCCATATTTGGGTTCGTCTATGACGTCTCTAAAAACGTTTTTAGGGTTTTCATTTTAAACAAATTAACACAAAAGTTATGGCCAGAAAACCAGTTTTTAGGCCTAAAATTGTATAACTTTGATGCAAAATATCTCGAAAACAATGAACTTTGAAGTAAATATGGGACACTATATTGCTTAAAGCCGTTGTTGTTAATATAATAAGCTACAAAAAACATTAGAGAACTAAGGGATTTAGATCGAAGGTCATTGGCGTATGGGAGCGTTAAGAGAATGATAATCATGATAACGGTGCCACTAATGATGGTGACTATGACGATGATGAAAATGACTGCGAAGATAATGACGGTGAATTGCGTTCCGTACCTGCCGTAAGCGTGGCAGTCCCGACGCGGAATCTTGTGGAAGAAGTGTCCCTCGCCGAGCGGCGGCGCCGCGGGCTCCACGGCGGGCGCGCGCACCGCCGTCAGCGAGGCCGGCACGGGCGGGACTGGCAGCGGCTGGCGAAACACAACCTCGCATTATACTAGGACCGAAAATATTAAAGACTGATCCTATTACATACCTACACACTAAAAATTGTAGATTGTACAACAAGTGCATAAAACGCACCATTTTACGCGAGACGTTTATCCAGCCGAGCGAGCTTGCGAGTGAGGATGTATATATACCTAATCGAGTTTAAAATGGGTTTTATTAACGAATTGTACACTACCTACTTTTCACTTCGATTGCAAGGAAATGAAATGAAAATCTTATTTTTTGATCACCTGACTTTTGACTTTTGTTTTGTATATCTATGATAACTTATTTATTGTTGTGGTTCAAATATATTGATTTACTAATACAAAAATCAAATTTAAAAAAATATAAATGAGACGAAATAAAAACTATAAGTTTATTTCATGAAGTTGTATTGTGTACTTTGGCTGTTGGTATCCTTGTTGCCTTGGTCTTAGAATACTAATGAAACATAATAAAATAAAAATAAAGTTTTTTTTCTATGAAGTTAAAATTGCTCGTGTGGCTGTTGCACCGATTGCCTTGGTCTTCGACGAAGATTTTACTTTATGCACTAGAGCATAAAAAGCGACTTTATGTCGCCTACGCACAGCATAAAGACGAACTTTTAGAGCATGAGAAATGAAAAAAACATTTAATAGAGGTGTAGGCATTAAGTAAAATAATCAATTGTGATGTATTTTCTTGAAAAAGGATTAAGAATGTAGTCAAACGGAGATAAAACCAACGCAAGAGGTTAAATAATCACAAAGTAATAAGGGTCCAAAGTTTTAAGAGGGGCTATGTTCTGACCCTTTTCCGCAAAATTTACTATGACGCTCGAGGATCGTGACGTCACGATCTGCTAGCGTATTTTCACTAACAAGGAACATTAAAACGGTTGTAGCTCCGTGTAATTTTTTGAGATATTTGAACGGGATTTTCGTCATTATGCATATTTCCTTTCCTTCTTACCTTTGAAGTAATTTTTGAGTCCCTGCACCCCTATTGTTTAGTATAGGTATTCTTTATGCATATTTTTACGCATCAGCTGGTTATTGGTGTGTGACCAGTAATACGCAATATACCCGACTACTATCAGTTCTGCTGTAATAGGGAAGAGCCAGCTATAATTTTTGCCTTTATTAATAAATAAATAATAAATAAATAAATATTAGGGGACAATCTTACACAAATCGACCTAGTCCCATAGTAAGCTCAATAAGGCTTGTGTTATGGGTTATTTTGTGACCAAAATGCAAAAAAGCATGATATAATAGCTACTGAAACGTTTTTACTTTAGTTTATACTAATTTAGAACAGTAATTACGATTTGAAGTAATGTGAAACGGAACGTGTTTTAATACACCAATCAGAGTCTGGTGACGTCATATGACAACTAATTAAAGGTAATAATTGTAAAGGCAAACTTTGTTTCATTTAAAAAAATAGTAGCATTCTACTAATAAAAAATGGAAGTAGGCTTTACTAAATTATTGATCTTAAATAATTTTTTTGAAAGTGCGGAGCATCAGGGATGTTGCAGACATTCGCATCCGCATCCGCAAACATCGATGCGGAGTTTTTGCGAATGCGGATGTAGTGCAATTCACGACAAGAAAGAACGCTTACCGCGCGCGTTTCTGTTATTCTTGCCATTAGAAATGCAAACTTAAGGGGCTCCCATACGCCAATGACCTTCAATCTGAATCCCTTAGTTTTCTAATGTTTTTGTAGCTTATTATATTAACGACAACGGCTTTAAGCAATATAGTATCCCATATTTACTTCAAAGTTCATTGTTTACGAGATACTTTGCATCAAAGTTGAACAATTTTAGGCCAAAAAACTGGTTTTCTGGCCATAACTTTTGTGTTAATTAATAAGATTATAAAAACGCATATCAAATTTATAGGTAAGTTCAGTATGTATGAGTAGGTATGAGTTTCGGGTGTATAAAAGTTTTAATGAGGATGAAGTGTCGGGTTTTCTATTTTTACAGACCTCTCTTTAAAAATGGATAATTAATTCTGTATTAACATTTTTCAAGTTATTCAATATCAAAAATGTTAAACAGGAATCAAACTTTCCCATATCTGCACCTGGAAGGCTAGCTTCAATAAACCGAGGACGAGTGTCGAAATGAAAACTACTAAATTTCGTTGATTTTTGACGGGAGCCCCTTAATTTCGTTTCTGTGACTAAGACCAGACCAGACGCGCCTTTTATTTGTTCGCTATTATTGTAATTTAGTCAACGTGTTTGATGATTGCGAGATATCATAAAATGGACGTTGTTTTTACGTTTATTAGTGAGTGGCCCAAAAATCCGCATCCGCGGATGTCGAAAAAATCGCATCCGCGGCATCCCTGGTGCGGAGTAAGCGTAGAAATTAAAGGAACTTATCTACTACGGTATGTTGTACAAATCATACTTTGTATTTTATTAACCGATTTCAAAAAAAAGAGGTTCTCAATTCGTTTGTATTTTTTTTTTCATTTTTTTTTTTTTTTTCAATGTTTGTTACCTCAGAACTCCGTCATTGATGAGCCGATTCGAAAAATTTCTTTTTTGTTTGTATATGCTTCCAGGTGAGTCCCATTTAAAAAAAAAACAGTTGGATGATGGGATCCATGAGGAATTGACGGAAATCCTCAATTATATTAGGCACGCATGTAGTGATTTTGGTATTTTCTATTATAACTCGTGTATTTACATCCGGAAATCATAAATTTGGTGGAGTGGAATTGTTGATGAAGACCACAGATGACTTATGGAATTCCTCAATTATGTACTTAAAGTACAAAAGTACGTCACAGATTCTGATAAGATTCCGTTGAAATAGCAACTAATGAAGTGCCAAAGGTGATCCTTGTGGAATCGACGGAAGTCCTCAAATATTATCGGCCCACATACAGCGATTGGGTTTTTTTCTCTAATAATCAACGCATTTGCGCTCGGAAATCAGTTCATGTGGTAAATTGGAAAATAAATGTGGAATGTTCTCGTGGCTTGCCGGAGTACTAAATTGAAGTCGGTTAAAACTTTGTTTTTAAAGTAAATTATTCAGTGACATAGTGCTTTGTTTATTCAAAAAAATAAGTATAAAGTCAAAACTTAGGCAACTCTATGACAATGTCATCTAGGGACGAACCACGGACAAACAAATATGGCGAGTGACACACACGAGTGACGTCACAGGAACTGTAGATCCGGAGGCGCGAAAGTTTAAATTGTCAGTTTGTAACAGGAATTTTTGACAAAAAAAAAAAAAAAAAGATTTATTTCGACCAACGGGGATCATATTACAAGGCGAGGAATAACAGGAAATAATTATAATTAGCTTGTTACATTACACAATATACTATAGGTACTACTAGGTATACAATATAATTATGTTTTTTTTTTTTTACATTAAATTATAGTTTTTTTTTATTACTTTCGTGGTCTATTATACTACATGCAATTCTTTTAAATGAATATTGCATCTTCCGTATAATGTGCATACCTTCACGTCCTCCACCACCTTGTGGTAGAACACTTTGATCTTCTCCGCCGGGTGCGCGCGCGACGCGGCCACCGACACGGCGCTCAGTGACGCAGTCGCGTACTTGCCCTGTGGGTAAACACTGGAGTTACAGCAATCTTATCTTATCTTATCTAGATGAGGGCCCTTTCGGATGCACTTCGACCCAGTGGGATCTTTTGTGCATTTGCCCTCTCCTTTATGCCTGCTCCCAAGCTCGCTCCATCATTTCCACAAAGCGAGGAGTTACAGTAATAAATAAATAAAATAAAATAAAAATTTTTTTATTTCAGACCGGTTGATCCATAGTATGTTAGTAACAGGCGACTTAAATCTAAATTAGGTTAGTAACAGTAGGCAGAAAAAAAACAACATACAATTTTTAAATGATAAATTGGGCAACGCCCTTAATCTGCCCAACCCAGAACGATAAGATTGGACAGTTAAATCTTGACGCTATTTCTTGTAGAATGCTGTTGGCGCTTGCTCTCACCCTGCCTAATAGCGAGGCTATCTTTTTGCGCATGATCGCCTGGAACCCGTCTACACGGGCTTCGGCAAACATGCCCGAGGCACTACACCTCCTCGGCAGCCCCAGCAGCATTCTAAACGCATTATTGTATTGGACACGCAGGGCGCTATAGGCAGGGGGTAATACAGGCTTTTGAACTAAAAAACTTTGGAAATCCAGCCGAAAGCAACTCTGAATAATTTCTGTTCGCAGGTCACTTCGGGGACAAGGATCTCTTGGCCAAGATGGGTATCGGACAGTTTGGACTGTAGAATGTGTGGCGAGGTGGATGAGACTATGGAACACTAGCATTTTCAATAATTTGTGCACCCAATTAGCGTGAGTTGTTAAACAAAAATTAACTCGGTGTCAGTTTTGTAACGAAAATTAAGAATACAAATCATGTGAAAATGAACATTTTTCACATTTAATTAACGTGTATTCATAAATTAAACAGAAAAAGTTAGTTTTTATACAAACAGAATGCTTAATTGCCGTTACAAAACTGACACCGAGTTAATTATTATTTAACAACTCACGGTAATTGGGTGCACGAATTATTGAAAATGCCCAAATATATGACGCTGACAGTAACTAGTACAGTAGAATTATTTGGGGTTTACCACTGACAGATAGTTTGCCTTCATTTAATATTCAACTTTAACCTCATACAAATTAAGTAGTTATTTCTAAATCGGTAGACGTGGGTAACAGTATTATGAAAATTGCTTTATTTGTACGACATTAAAGTTGAAAATTAAATGAAGGCAAACTATCTGTCAGTGGTTAACTAACACATTAAGTGTAATGTACCTCTTTCTGCTTCTGGTCGATGAGCACGTTAGTGTGCAGCGAGGTCCACTCGGAGCCGCAGTGCGGCGCCAGCGCGGCCAGCTCCAGCGCGTCGCGCGGCCGCCGGGACAACGGCTCGCGCTGCGAGACCTGCAATACAATACTACATTACTACAGAGGCCGGGAAGTAAGGGGTTGCCGGCCGAGTACATATAGACGGCCGGGCGTAGCGAGGTCGGATAGTTATGAGGCTGGCAACTGCTGTTTCAATCGCCTGCCTATTTTTTTTGACAGGGTGGTCGCGTTTAGTGGTCAAAGTCAAATAAAAACCCCTAATATTTATATTACTTTAATATGTTTATTAACACAAAAAAGAATAAAACTGAACCACTACATACCATCAAGATCCACAGCGCAGGTTTCGTCATTCCACAGATAATGCATCCACCACAGGTTTCGTCAGTAAAATATAAATACAACACACAATCCGCAACACGCATCGTCAACTAAAACTATAATACATACATATACATACACACCACCTAGATCCAACCCTATCGTCCTGCGAGATACGTTCCTGGCGCAAACGTCCCAAAAATACTCGCCGCATTGCCGCGTTGGACAGCCAAAGAAATACGTTGCACCAGGTACGCACCAGATCTTGGGTCACAAACCCTATCTCGCAAACGTTTCCCCAAGGCCTGTATAAAACGTTTCGCTTCGACACACCAAATTTAAAGTCAAAAAAATATTTGTGCAAAAAGTAGGTAATGTTAACAACAGGTGTTATGTGACAATTCAGAGGATCTCCACTTTTTGCCGATAAAACGGCATACAAATTTTAAGTCAGGCGATTTCATGACCTTACGTACCAACCTAATTACAAATTATTTAATAAAAGTACATTACTACAGAGGCCGGGAAGTAAGGGGTTGCCGGCCGAGTAGGTACATATAGACGGCCGAGCGTAGCGAAGTCGAATAGTTATGAGGCTGGCAACCCCTTTTCACAACGAGGTATGTAATAAGTAGTGCTTTTCTCAAACATGCAATGAAATAAATTAAATAAACTCCAAGGAATCATTAATTTTCAGGGCTAAATGCCGTGATCCTGTGCCACAAATTGTGGAATTGAAATTAAAAAATGCCATTACGGATCTGTCGTCTCGCTACGCCCAAAACGCGACACTTCGAAGCCCATTATAAATAACACAACATAAATTTGCCGCAAAAACGGAATTAAAGTTTAAAAAAGGCAATGTTGCACCTAGTCAGCAAAATGGCAGCATTTGACAGTTTTTACCTCGATGTTGGTCAGCGTGACGACGGGGACGGGACAGCGCGGGTCGAGAGCTCCGTAGTTCGCCATCAGCTCGTGCACGAGCGGGCCCGCACTGGCGTAGCGCAAGATGGCGCCTCCCTTGTGCCGTTCACAGGCATTCCTGCGAGGAAATGATAAGGATTAACTTTGTATTAAGGGGATGCCTTGATTTGAGCCGAACACGCCCCCTCGACAGAGACACGCTGATGCCTTCCGCGCACGAGGAAAAGAGATGTAACACTCTTCGGGAATGGCTTTTTTGGAGACATTTCAATAAATACCTGACTTAGTGAAGTTTTATTTAAATTTCATAAAGTGAGATTTTAAATGAGATAAAATACTATAGTATTAACTTGATTGTGTCGTAAAATAATGTATCGTTTGAGTAGGCTGAGTAAAAAAAGGAAAATACAGACCCAACTTTGGATTTTTTTTCTATCGAGGAAATTTTAAGCAATCATGTATCGATAAAATCAGATAAACAATCATATAGTCAAGAATCATACATCTAAAAATCAGAACTTATTGTTTCTTAATCTAGTCAGAACGGCGTTTCAAAGCACGCGATAATTTCCAATGCACCGCTTTAAGCAGTAACGCTGTTAACGAAATTATAAATTTAAATTAAAGGAAAAATTTAAAAATGTAATGCTCCGAGCCGGATTCGAACCGGCGACCACAGGCATTTGCCGGTAAGAAGCCTAACTCTTCTGGTAGATGTCGCTGCCTCCCTAAGGCGTTGTAATAAGGAACTGATTGAAAGATTTAGTGGCCGAGACAGATTGTTCCGATAGCTCAGTTGGTTAGAAGCGACGGGCCACGAATGCCTGTGGTCGCCGGTTCGAATCCGGCTCGGAGCATTAAGTTTTCAAATTTTTCCTTTAATGTAAATTTATAAATGACTAGCACCCCGGCCCGGCTTCGCACGGATTACCCGTTTTCCCGTAGGAATGGGTAAAAAGTAGTTTATGTTCATCAGGGATAACATCGACTTCTAATGGTAATATATTTTTTCAAATCAGGCCAGTATTTTTGGAGCCTATTCAATACAAACACACAAACAAACAATCAAATCTTTCCTCTTTATAATATTAGTGTAGATAAGGATGTATATATATGTGGGTCAGGTATACAAAGCGTGCTTATAATGCCCTACGCATACAGTACAACAATGCATTCAGGATGCTGATGTAGTTGCCTAGGTTGTGTATGTGTTGTGCGTCGGGTATGTTTGCGCACGGACGGGTTCCAGGCTAATAATCCGCAAAAAGATCGCCTCACTACCAGGGATCGGAACCGGTTTTTTGCAAAAACCTCGAAATAACCACATATCTCGAACAATTTTATACCTACTTCATATGTAGGCCTCAGTTGTGTTTTGAGGTAACGACTGCGTATTACTAGATTGCTCAGTTAGAAATGAAACAATTAACAAAGAACGAAAAAATAACGTTATCGTTCCCATACAAAAAATACCTACCGGTTTCCGATCCCTGCTCACTACTGGATCGTGTCAGGTCAGGCACAGTTCCAGCAGCATCCTGAATGCGGTTGCAGATTTTTTTACTGTTGTATGATTAAGTTTTGGGTAGGGCTAGTAAAACGTGTGGCCCAAATTGAAAACCACTAACCTAGTTAATAAGCCTGCACTAACAAGCTATGGATTTATTCCGAATTAAATAATTTTATTTCAGGAATGAAGTAGCAAAAAGGGAAAGTGGTGGAAAACGCGTACCTGGTTCAAACGTAGCGCTGGCTGCAAGATGTTAAGGCTGCCGGTCTTACGCACTTTTCTTCTTAAAACTTCTGCGCTGATGTACCGATTTAATGACGATGATGATAGGTAAAAAATGGTTAGTTCGAAGCCTTTGGCGAGTGACGGAATGGAGATAGTACTCGACATTGACCGACCCGAATCGTGTTAGGAGCTGAACTGGTTGGTTGACAGCGATGTCAGTTGATGTCTTCATTCTACCCGCGTTTTCCAGGGATAGGAATATGAAAGGTATTGGAGGTGGGTGACATTAAAGCTGACATATGAATTGTAGATAATCTATACTAAACATAACCGCCCCCCAAAGAGCTACTAAGCTCTTTAGATGATTTACAAATGCTTGAAGTTACGGGAAAGCAAGATGATTTTCTTTATATTTAAGTAAAAATAATAATGCTAATGATAATGGACCTTAAAGCTAAATTAAATAGCGTTTCTTTTTTCGCGTTTAGGAGTCTAAATTGGGTAAAGGGCAGACCTTAGCTACTGATCTCAGACAAGTTCCGAGACTAGTTTTAAGCTCTACTACGCGAACAACGCCATCTGCGCCGGGATGAAGCTTGGATACTCGCGCCTTTCGCCATTGAAGGGGTGGCAAATTGTCCTCCTTAATAAGGACGAAGTCTCCTATTTGGAGATTGGGGACGTCCTTGCACCATTTTGTGCGTTGTTGAAGGGTGTGCAAGTATTCATGCTGCCACCGGCGCCAAAAATGCTGAGAAACTTGCTGAACGAGTTGCCAACGGTTGAGCCGGGACATCGGAGTATGGTCGAAATCGTATTCAGGCAAGCTTACAAGTGGATGTCCGATAATGAGATGGCCAGGCGTCAGTGTTTCAAGGTCGTTTGGATCATTCGACATTGGACACAGAGGCCTGGAGTTGAGTACTGCCTCGACCTTGGCGAAGATTGTGGTCAATTCTTCGAAGGTGAGTACTTGTTCCCCGATTGTACGTTTTAAGAGCTGCTTAGCAGACTTGACGGTGATTTCCCAAAGACCTCCCATATGGGGCGCATAGGGCGGGTTCATGTGCCAGTTGACGCTGACTCTTGCGAGAGCGTCAGTCAAACCAGACTTGTTTTGGTATAGGAAGGCGTCTACCTCGCTAAGATGTCGTTTGGCTCCTTGGAAGTTCTTTCCACAGTCCGTATAGACGTCGGATACCATTCCTCTCCTAGAGACGAACCTATCAAAGGCGGCCATGAAGGAGTTGGTGGATAAATCGGAAGTGACTTCCAAGTGGACAGCCTTTACGGATAAGCATATGAAAACGCAGAGGTAGGCCTTGACGATTTTAGCCTTGCGCAGGTTGGAGGTTTTAATGATGAATGGACCTGCAAAATCGATCCCAACCTTGATAAAGGGTCTTGCCTCTCGCACGCGACTCGGTGGGAGATTGCCCATAAAGGGCTCCAAGGGTCTTGCCTTTAAGCGTTGACACCTAAGACATAAGAAGACTCGATGTCGAACGACGCGCCGAGCGGATAAAATCCAGTATCGCTGGTGGAGTATGTTGATGAGGTCATTAGGTCCCACGTGGAGGTGGACCTGATGATAGTAATCGATGATTAAATCCGTCATATGATGCCGCTTCGGTAAAAGAAGTGGATGCCTTGCACAGTATGGTAAGTTGGAGTGTCTAAGTCGACCGCCAACCCGCAGAAGACCTGAAGAGTCTACAAATGGATGAAGACGTGCGAACGGAAGTTTTAGAGCTCGTTTATCCCGAATGCACTTCAGTTGCTCGGCAAAGGACTCCTCTTGTGCCAATCTGATGGCTCTGTGCAATGCTGCATTGAGCTCTGGAGCGCTAAGAGGACCTGACACTTTGTTGGTGGGATTCCGGCTGTTGTGTACAAACCGTAATGACCACGCTATTACCCTCTGTACCTTCGAGAGCGAACTATAACGAACGATAAAGCACGAAGTAGACGGTTCTGCGACGACGTCGAAAACATTGAACGACGATGCTGCTGGAGGCTTGAGTCCAGGGAGATCATTACATGCGGGTTGAGGTTGAGAGGGCCAAAAGACAGGGTCCTGTTTTAACCATGGAGGTGACCACCATAACACATGGTTAACGAGGTCTTGTGGTAGCAACCCTCTACTCGCGCTATCTGCGGGATTGAGCGCGGAGGGCACGTAGCGCCAGATGACGGATGGAACAAGACCTTGAACCTGAGACACCCTGTTCGCCTCGAATGTCTGTAGCTTGTGAGGCGGAGTGCTGAGCCACGCCAAGACGATGCTAGAGTCGCACCAAGCTAACGTGTCAGTGATGACAACCTTGCCTTCCAATACCTGCGTAACGTGACTGAGTAGGCGAGCGAGAAGCACGGCTCCTGAAAGCTCGAGCCGTGGAATGGTGAGTTTCTGTTTTATTGGTGCGACTCTAGATTTGGAAAGTAGCAAATGCACTCCAACTTCTCCGGTAGAGTCGACCACCCTAAAATAAACAACGGCAGCGTAGCCACGTTCTGATGCGTCGCTGAAACCTAAGAGATCACAGCGAGTCGGTTGTCTACTCAAAATGAATCTGGGTATCTTGGGAATATTTAAAAGATGGAATCCATCCAGGAATGCATCCCAAGCTTGAGCTGCTTCCTCGGGAAGTGGATCATCCCACGATAATTCCAATGCCCACAGACGTTGCATGATTACCTTGGCGTAGAAGGTAATAGGAGCCAGATATCCGCACGGGTCGTAGAGCCGAGCGATGTTGGAAAGAATGTCACGCTTGGTGTAGCATTTTCCGAGCTTCGATACGCGGTACACAAAGCTATCCGTACTGGAACTCCATTCGATTCCTAAAATCTTGAAGATGTTGTCCCCTTCTTCGAACCGAAACGGCGTTTCGAGGTGATCAGAAGGACAACCTTCCAAAATGGCCTTGCTGTTGCTCGCCCACTTCCTTAGTTGAAAACCTCCTTGGGCCAGCACATCAACAATCTGCCTTTGCAGCACCTTAGCCGACTCTACGTCTTGGCTCCCGCTGATGACGTCGTCAACGAACGTGTCTTCCTGTAAAACGCGAGCGGCCGCGGGGTACGAATCCTTGTTGATGATAGCTAGCTCGTGTATGACGCGCATGGCCAGATACGCCGCGCTTGAGACGCCGTAGGTGACAGTGGTAAGCTCGAATTGCTGGAGTGGTTTATCAGGCGATTCTCTCCAGAATATAGTTTGGAATTTGCAGTCATCATCATGCATCCGAACCTGACGATACATCTGTTTGATGTCGCTCGTGAAGACGATGGCGTGAGTTCTGAAACGTAAGATAATATCCTCTATATTCTGCTGAAGTTTAGGACCTGGCATCAGAACCTGATTCAGCGACACCCCAGTGCTACTGGTGGCAGAAGCGTCGAAGACCGCTCGAAGCTTCGTAGTGCTGCTGCTTTCCTTAAGTACGCCATGATGAGGGATCCAGTACCTACTCCTGGATGGGGTACCAGCAGTAGGTCGCATGTGACCCGATTCAAGATAGTCTGCCATGAATGCCGCGTACATACTCTTTAATTTAGGGTCCTTGAGAAGCTTGCGCTCCAAGTTGTGAAACCGCTTGAGTGCGTTGTTACGTGTGTCACCCAAGGGCTTACACTCAGTCTTAAAAGGCAGCCGTACGATGTATCGCCCAGTCTCGTCGCGGGTGTGGGTCTCTACAAAGTGCCTTTCACACTGAAGATTCTCTGGATCCTGTGCAATTTTTATAGGAGCCTCTTCCACCTCCCAAAATTTGTTTAGGGTAGATTCCAAATTGGTTGAACAATGTAGAGCCACAATGTTGTTAGACACAGCAAATTCAATGGGAGCTGCGCCCATCAAAACCCAACCAAATATTGACGCGTATGCAGTGGGTAGACCGGTACCCAACTGTAATCTCCTTCCATCAAAAACTTTATCATAGAGGTCTACACCTATGAGAAGGTCAATGGGGCCTGGAATGGTACATTTTGAATCCGCTAGTGAAATGTCCTTACACATTCCCTGGACTGACGGAGATACCTGAATGCTAGGAAGGTTCCCTGTTATGCGCTTAAGAATAACCGCAGATGTCACCAAGGCAGGCTGAGATGAGTCGACCAAAGAACTTATTGAGCATTCTATGCTGCCGCTGGTATGCTGGGCATTTGAACCTCCTAAACCATATAATAAGCCAGAAGTTGAGCGTGGAAGACGCAACTTCTGAGCTAAGTTTTCCGTGATGATTGATACTTGGGACCCGCAGTCTAGTAGAGCTCTTACAGTGTGCAGGTGCCCATTGATATCCTGTAGACCGACCAAAGCCGTGCCCAACATCATGGTAGATTCACTGCGAATACCATGACTGTGAAGAGGTTGAACAGCAGAACTTAAGGTTGTATGTGCAGCCTCAGAGCAAGAAGTCTTTGGTGCCGGAACAGGAGTGAGAGCGGGTGATGATGCAGATGGCTGTGCAGCCTCTCCTTTCAGGTGATCGATATGTAATTTAGAATGATGACGACCATTGCATATTTGACACCTACTTTTAGACTGACACTTGTTCACTGAATGTGTCCGCAGACAGTTATAACATAAATGTTGAATTGTGACAAATTCCCTACGCTTTGCTGGTGCCATATTATTAAATTTGTCACATGTATAAAGTACATGCTCACCATTACAGCATACACATTTCAGAGAATTAACAGCGAATGTCAGCTTAGGTTGATTATTTAGTGCTGCGGTAGGCGGGGCCTTTGACCCGCTGACAGTTTCCAACACCCGAAGATGAATGTCCAAGAAGCCGAGAAGGTTTTCAAATGTTGGAATGTCATTTGGAGTACTGCTGTGGTTCACTTCGAATTTACCACGCAGCTCCACCGGAAGCTTTCGCAGAACAATATGAAGCAATATGAAGCTCCATGCCTTAATGTCAAACCCAAGCGCTTGCAATGCCTGAGTGTTTTCTTTCAGTGCATTTACAAACTTGCGTAAACTAGTCTGATTTTGTTGATTACTCAAGGATAAAATGGCCTCCAAATGTTTATCAGCTATGAGCCTTTTGTTCTCATACCTATCCTTCAAAAGCCTATATGCAATAGTGTAGTTTTCCCCAGAAAGCTCTAAATGCCTAACTAAGCTCAATGGTTCCTTTTCTAAAACACTAAGCAGGTAGTGCATTTTTTGAACAGGTGAAAGCTCTGCATTATTGTGAATAAGACTATCATACATAGCGATGAAATTTGGCCATTCTGTATACACACCAGAAAAGTGTGACAATTGAATTTTAGGTAAACAAACCTGGTTTGACTTTGAAAAACTTGGCGTTGTTGTTATGATAGATTCTTGTAACACTTGAACGGAATAGTACATTTCATAGAATTTATTGAACAATGCGTCAACATTAGAACGAACGCTTGAATCTTCGCAATTTGCCATGAACACATTGTAAGCCTCCTGAAAACGATCACGAATGTTATCTATATCCCTATATCGAGCTTTGAAGCTCGCTACGCGCATCGGATCCTTACGAGACGAGCCGCTAATTTCTGCCGCTAAGTTATACAATGTTGTCATGAAATTACCTTGAACATTCATAGCAATAAAAGTAGCTGTCTGCTGTGAATCACCAAAAGAACCTGTGGGGGCATTATGCGCATCCGCTTGATTAAGTTTATCCGGCATTATTCCGTACGTAAACAAACAGAATAATATTAATCCCAGAGGTTATGTTAAACCTTGAACTTGAAATCAAATATGACAATGACAACTGACGTTAAGAATGTCAGTGTTGCAAGCGTAATAATTTAAGGCCTATACACACGCACCAATCGTAAGTTCGATAGAATATCGTCCAGCAAGTCGGATGACTAGGGATGATAGTCTACCGGTTTTGTCTATGGTTACAAAGTTAAGAATCTACCTACGGAAATTAATAAAATGTAACGATGAATTACCAAAAATGAGATGATTTGCAAATAATGTATTTAGAAATAAGAGATGATGTCACCTTGTAATTAATATTTGGGGCGAAGGACCAGGAATGAAGTAGCAAAAAGGGAAAGTGGTGGAAAACGCGTACCTGGTTCAAACGTAGCGCTGGCTGCAAGATGTTAAGGCTGCCGGTCTTACGCACTTTTCTTCTTAAAACTTCTGCGCTGATGTACCGATTTAATGACGATGATGATAGGTAAAAAATGGTTAGTTCGAAGCCTTTGGCGAGTGACGGAATGGAGATAGTACTCGACATTGACCGACCCGAATCGTGTTAGGAGCTGAACTGGTTGGTTGACAGCGATGTCAGTTGATGTCTTCATTCTACCCGCGTTTTCCAGGGATAGGAATATGAAAGGTATTGGAGGTGGGTGACATTAAAGCTGACATATGAATTGTAGATAATCTATACTAAACAATTATTATTTTAGTAGTATGGCATAAGCGAGCGGAGCCGAGCGGCAGAACCAACTTGCTTCGTAAAGCGCCTCTCAGTCGCGCCGTACACACTAAACCTAGTTGCTGACCAAAGTGATATATTTCATTGTGCAATGTCCGGATTTGTTAAAGTATGTATGTGTGTCTTGTGCATTGCCTCGAACTTGGCCGATTTTAAATACTACTTCTGCTTACCGCTTAAAAGGCTGCCCCACTTCATTCAGCATGTGAGGGTCGAGGATGTAGCAGACGGGACGCTCCTCCGGAGACCACACCAGGAAGTGCTGGTCGCGCAGGCTCAGGATCGTGGAGAACCTGGAGCCCTGACGCTGCTCCATCACACTGGAACCCGGTATCATACAATAAGTTTCTGTCAAAAGTTTCATTTTCAACCCCCGACGCAAAGAGGGGGATGTTATAAGTGTCTGCGGTATCGTAGGTTCCAAACGGATAGACCGATTTGAATGCGGTTTTTTTTATTCAAAAGCTGATGTAATCCCGAGTGTTTTTAGCCATGTTTCATGAAAATCTGTTCAGCCGTTTTTGAGATATCGGACTTTGAAATGAAAACGGCGAGGGTTTTTCAACTTTTCTAAGTTATAGTTATTGGTGTGTTTTATTGCTGTTATTTTCTGTATACCGTCATCAACTCTGATAACTACCTTTCTCCTGACGCAGCCAACTGGCTTAGATCTCTCAATGTATTTCTCCAGTAGCCTATTCAATGTACGTCATACGATTAAAATAAACTTCAAATATAGTCGTAATAAAGTTTCTGTCAAAAATTTCATTTTTGGTACAAGTTTTTATTGCCGACTGTACTTTTCTGTATACCATCATCAACTACTCATTGAGACAATTCTAACGAGCTCAAACTCAACGGGGTTACGTCGGTTAAGTACTGAATTCCCATGGCCACCTTCTGTCTCCATCATCACATCAGCTCGATGGTACCATAATATTGATTTGTCATCCAAACTATACTTATACCCAAAATTTCAGCCCAATCGGTCACCGGGAAGTGGGTCAACCGACAGACAACGGGACAGGTGAAAGTAAATAAAAGCTTGTAATAAACTTCAATTATAATTATTATTAAATACGATTAATAGTGCATTACTACAGAGGCCGGGAAGTAAGGGGTTGACGGCCGAGCGTAGCGAGGCTGGATAGTTATGAGGCTGGCAAACCCCTTTTCACGCCGAGGTATGTATAGTGCTTTTCCCAAAACATGTCGTCGATCTTTTATGCCCACATTTATGCTAAAAGTGGTATCTTGGAACACAAGTTTTATGTGGTCTGCCTACAAGCACATGAAACTTTATAAAGGCGTGAATGTATGTATATATGTAGGTATCTTGAGAAAAATATTTTATTTCAGGGTCTGGGAGCAACACTTTAGGTGAAGCATGGCGGGCAGCCAACGTGTTAATATCACTTACGCCATGAGGTCAGGCGTGTCGGTCACGTCGTCAGGCTTCTTGGCGAGCGGGACTTGGAGCCCCTCGCCGAACTTGACGGTGTACTTGGCGTCGCGGAAGTAGAAGCTAGGGGTGAGCTGCTTCAGCTCTAGTTGGGGTTTCCCTGCGGAAGGAATTTTAAAAATGCATACTTCTAGCTTTTTCCCGGAAATAGTACGACTTACGAATTGTGATGTGGTCCAACCCTACATTTACACAACCTACTGGTGCGGTGCGTCGACGAAGTGAAGAACGTATGGCGATTGCTAGATCAGCGATGGATAGGTTAAAGAAAATTTGGAAGAACCGCAACATTTATAAAGCAACGAAAATCCGGCTTGTTCGAGCGCTTTTGTTCCCTATTTTTCTCTACGCTGCAGAGACGTGGACGCTACGTGAAGTAGAGCGAAGGAAGATAGACGCTCTAGAAATGTGGTGCTGGAGGAAAATGCTTGGGGTACATACTGAAGGATCGGCATCAAACAGCGTCTATCATTCGTAGTGCCTTCTCGCATCCTAACGTTATTCGGGCACGTATGTCGTCGAGGAGAATTAGCTATCGAGCGACTCGTAATCCAAGGAAAGGTCGAGGGCACCAGACCGCGAGGCAGGTCACCAATGAGATGGACAGACCAGATAAAAGCTGCAGTAGATGCAGCACTACACGCAAACATAAGGAAGGCGACTGTCTGAGAGGAATGGCGGCGTGTTTTGAAGCTTGCTACCAACACCTGAAATGATGACCACGAGAGTAGTCGTGGTCATCATTTCAGTTGGTGGTAGCAAGGTCAAGAATGAAACGACGAAGAAGAAGCGTTTTCCCGACAGTACCCTAAAGGTAAAGGTGCAGATAGACTTGACACGTGTGTGAATAATCAAATCGATGTTCAATTACACAATAGGCCTGGTGCCTCATATTCAAATTGATAACGTAGTAAACCATCAAATTATCGTAATAAAGTATAAATTATAAAATATAATTAAAATCGTAAAAAGGTATGACCCTTGAATGTTTAGAAAAATAATGCATTTTTTTTTATTGTCCAAGAGTAAATTTAAAGTTACTAATAGAATCCTAACGCTTTTATAGAGACAAAGTTGTATGACAACTATGTACTTAAATGCAGTATTTCGCGACCGAAACAACAATTTACCTGATTTTCCGTACAACGATACATGTACTTTGTACAGTCAGCGTCATATAGTTAGTAGCAGTCAAGGTAGCCAAATATTTCGGTACACGTCTTTATTACTGTAAGAATAAGGGTGTGTTACGTAATATTTGGCTACTCTGGCTGCTACTAACTATATGACGCTGACTGTACTAACAAATGTCGTTGTGACGTCATATATGACGTCAATCAGTATGAAGCGTTTTGCGCTGCCGCCAGCGAGTTCAATCTTTGTCTCAATTTTTTGGATATTTATGTTCTTTTTAATTGTAGTTGCTCCCATACAAACATTTCTTTTCTCTCCAAAAACTCGTTCGAATGACATCATAAAAAAAATTTAGTCACCATGCCTATTGAATATCGATTTGCCGTTCCTCTTCCAGACTGCCGCGAATATACATATTCCGCCAGGAATACCCGTCCGCGGGAGATGACGGATGCGGTTTTGCTGTTGTCCGAAAACTGACGTGATCGATCGAGATGGTTCTTCACGTTTCAACAAAATCGGTTCAGCCGGTTTTCAGATATTCAACTTTGAAATGAAAATGTCGGGTTTTTCAACTTTTCTAAGTTGTTAATGTAGATGCACAGAGCACGTAGAACCAATGGCCGTTGGGGCGGAAAGGTTCTCGAGTGGCGACCACGTACCGGAAGGCGCGGCGTGGGTAGGCCCCCCACAAGGTGGACTGATGACCTGGTAAAGGTCGCGGGAGTCCGCTGGATGCGGGTGGCGCGGGACCGGTCACTTTGGCACTCTTTGGGGGAGGCCTACGTCCAGCAGTGGACGTCTTTCGGCTGATATGATGATGATGATGATGTAATTTTTTTATTTTATTTTTAAATTTAAAAACCAACTTCAATCTATCATTCATTACAAATGGTCTTCTGTAAGTAGGTATACTTAAGACTCACCCTGGTAGCACTTGAGTGCGAGCATGCACTGCCTGTAGTACTTATGCCCGGTCGTGATCGTGTCGTCCACGTCTCGTGCCGTCAGCTCCGACGCCGGCTTCTCCTCGTTCAGCGCTCGGCACACCACTGCTATGCAGGCGGTTTGGGCTCCTAAAACGCGAAAGAATATACTGACACTTTCGCTACGAGCGCAAACTATGGACATATATGGAACATGAGCTGAGTTGGAAATTGGATAAGGATTATGGCGATTTAATAGGCTCCTAAAAATAAATTGAAACTGCATCCGCTGCAAGCGTGGAACTGCGGACAGATATGGAACATGAAAATTGAAAAGTAGTAAAGAATTATGGCGGCTAGGACTCCTAAAAACAGGTAGAAATATATTGCCACTGCATTCGCTGCAAGCGTGGAACTACGGTCAAATATGGGTTTAAAGATCTTTATTTCTCATAAGAATATTAAGAATACAACATATTCACTTACATGAGAATTTATACCATACCATGCAACATAATCGGTGAGCGCACACAAATGATAACTTAAGTATTTAAGTGATAAGATAACTTATTGACTAAATGCACTTATTCAAAACTTAAACTATGGAACATGGAAATTAGAAATAGGAAAATAGAAAAGGATTATGGCGGCTCGGACTCCTAAAAATACGTACATATATATTGAACTTGCATTCGCTGCAATCATGGAAGTACGGTCAGATATGAAACATATGAGTTAGAAAATAAGAAACTCCTACCGCTATAGGAGGAGCGTTTCTTGACATTGCACGCGACGCGTCCCTGCAGGATCATCTTGGTCTTGTCCAGCAAAGTGAAGTTGTGCCAGATCTGGAACATCGTATATTAATTACTATTCATCATCATAATATCGGAAAGAATATGTATTTATTTATTTTAAGTATTTTAACTTTATTGTACAATCCAAGTGAAAAATATTTTTCATTTTGGCACCATAAAGTGCGTGGTTCTATGTAATACGGTGAAAAACGTAAATAATCTTTGACGTCGGTTGTAACAAGTTACAAATACAAAACGCACTCTTAATGCCATAAAGCATTCACTACTTGTTAACCTTCCGGTGAAACAGAGAATAATCATGCCAGATATGATGGTGATGGTGTAACAGTTTCCCCCTCTGAAAGACGCACGCAATACGAACACGAATACGAAAAGACCTACAAAGACCTAACACGCTGCAGAAACTCTTCGTCGACGCTCGAGAACGCTGAATATTTTTAATAAACTCTAACGTAATGTAAAACCCTAGACTACTGTAATTCGCACTCTCTATTTTCCTACTTATTAAACCTTCTTTCGTTGTGTGCTTTCATTACAAATACCTGAAGATATGGCCAAATTTGTGATCGCTAGTGGTAGAACCCTGAAGTGTTGTGAACCGTAATAACCCTAGGTACTTTTATGAAAGCTTGACAGGTTTTGGACTCCGCATTCTTAATACAACTAAAGCTAGTCTATCTGTATATAAATAAGCCTATCTATACGCTAATTTCCACTGCTATTTTCCTATTTCTTGATATAACAAAGTCCTAAAACTTGTTATTATAATTTATTCTTTATTCGCTGTAAGTTAATTTATGATTATAAATATATTTTGTTTTTGGTAGAAGATCTCCTACCCCCTATTACATGTCCGGTTGAACAAGGAGTAGCTCTTATCAAGATCAAGATTATTTATTTATACCTATAATGAGATAAAAGACTGCCCTATACTTGTATTTTGGAACAAAGTTCTATCGACGGGTCGTGCGGTAATCTTTTACTCACACTTGCTACTCTCTTGTTTGGAATGGAGTCTGGACATCCTATACACGTTACTTACCTAGCTATCCTATGGGTTTATGACCCAGAGATTGAATCTACCAGCGTCTCAAACCTAGCGGTCAGTTTCGAGAAGAAACGCCGAAATAAACTCGTCTGACCTCTTTTAGTATTATTAAATGTTTGTGTTGATAGCTTTTATGGCCCATAACCTAAGACCATTCTATACCGACATCCATGGTGGGTAATGCCGAGGTAAACCGTTCATTACATGTGAAATATTCTACCTAAACCGTACCTTAAATGAAGAGTATCCACTCATGATAATAAATACCGTGAATGAAAAGTATCCATTCATGATAATAAGATATTGATAAGGATTTGATGAACTGCTCAGCCTGTCATCAAATCCAGAATTATTTCATCTTTCTGAAACAATCCTGATATCTCAATGTCACGAATAGCATTATAACCTTTTGATGATCTTTAATAATTGTCACACAATACAGTATTTTACATGTAATCCACGGCAACCCAACACCACTTGCCCACGCTACTCAAATGTCACATCAGTTACTCATATTAATAATTTGAACCTTCATTAAATCTTATTGGAATAGTGATTATACCTTTAGTGATCCAAGCAAACCCTTGGAATATCTTAAAGTAGATATATTTTTTAAGCCCTAACACCCCATAACGCGTGAGTCTACTTCTACGTCTACCCCAGTCCCTATTCTGCTTACTTCTAGAACCATACCTTAGTTCAGAAGCAAGAATGTATCCCTAGTTAAACTTTAAGTAGTTCAGTCGGCGAAACTGAGATAGCAACCCTAGCAGCCTGTGTATTTGCCTCCCCCCGCTGTGCTCGACAGAGCTAGAGGGATACAGCGAGTAAGGCGCCCTAGCTGGGAATATTACTTGTATATTTACATATATTTAATGCTGAACGACCCCTCAGGCATCCGATCGATTTCAACGAGCGGAGTATCCTCCTGTGCTTATCACATGAATGACCAAGCCTCGTCTACGTCGTCAGCTGTTCTGAGAGACGTGAGGGCCCCAATTAAGGAGTTTCGTCTCCTGTGTCGGTAAAAAGGTAGACGCCAGACCACACCTCAAGTCTGGTTGCAAAGGACACGGACTCAGTCCCATTTGGCACCGTTAGGCGGGACTGACTTCGCAGATATACTGATTCTTGGCAGTGTTCCGGCTGATTAGGTAGTGAGCATTAACCCCAACTAAGTTTCGAAAGCAATCACTCAAATATATCCAATCCCAGAGAGTACTCGGGCACATTAGCTATATTTGATTAACCATATGAACCTCCGGACTTGATCCGTTACGGTAAATAACAGGTTCGACAGAGTTCCGAAACTACTTGTCAAACATGCCCAATTCCAAAGAGTAGCCCTGGCGAATAAGACATGTTTGATTTAGCCATATAAACCCCACAGAATATTTCCGATAAGGTAAACATAGCTTAGGCCCTAATACCCCTTTAAATATACAAATGACTATAAAATTAAGAAAAGCAAATGACTCATAATTACGGAGAGAGCTTCCCCATAACGACGAGCCATTCACCACAATAAAGGTAACACGCACCAATAATTTCCTAGCCCACAACCAGAGACACTGCCAGTCCGAACGATGTGAATTGAATCATCCCAATACCAGTCCGGCAAGCCCTTTTATACTCTTCACGAGGGTTACGAGGGTCACGAGGGTCAGTAGGGTCACGAGGATCAGTGGCACGAGCTTCACGAGGGTCAGTAGCACGAGCGTCACGAGGGTCAGTAGGGTCACGAGGGTCAGTAGCACGAGGGTCACGAGGGTCAATAGGGTCACGAGGGTCCGTAGCACGAGGGTCACGAGGGTCAATAGGGTTATGAGGGTCAGTAGGGTCTCGAGGGTCAGGCGGGTCACGAGGGTCAGTAGCACGAGGGTCACGGGGGTCCGTAGCACGAGGGTCAATAGGGTCACGAGGGTCGGTAGGGTCATGAGGGTCACGAGGATCGGTAGGGTCATGAGGGTCAGTAGGGTCACGAGGGTCAGTAGGGTCACGAGTGTCAGTTCACGGGAAATGCGTGAGTTAAAACGTTGGTTGTATCATGAATCTCTTCAACTCTCCTTAATCTTTTAGCAATAAGTTGATTTAGCTTCTAATGCTCTAGCTATTAAGATTGAAATTCGTATTTCACCCTACGCTTCCAGCCATGACGGACTGTCGTAGTATAAACATTATTTGGGTATCTATATTTTAAATTATTCATACAATGTTCATAATTAAAATAAGTTTCCAATACTGATTGTTCACACTGTTGAATGCTAGCTTCGTTGATTTTCTTCTCCCCTTTAATTATTACGTCAATTTCCCAAACTGAAAGGTATGAAGCAATAGTTTGGCTTCCCCTCTCTTTCTATATCAATAATTGTATAATAAATATTCAGAAATCCGCTAGCGAGCATGCCCATTCTGTTTCAATGGGACATTAACGAGTATTGTCTGCATTGATCATGAGCGAATTATGAGCGAATAGATTTTCATTGGTACGTTCAAATATAAGCATATTATTTTGACCGTAAACTGAGACATAGAATCAATACTACTACTTGCTCTGTAGTAGTGTTGTGTTCCTGGAGGTGAGCAAGGTCGCCGGAGCTCCCGAGGATGCGTTGTGTTGAGATCGGGGGAATTTGTTCCTTCAGCTGTCAACACGGCGAATCCTCAAACATATCAAGGGTCGGCAAAGCCCATATTTTTTTTTTTTTTTTAGGGGACAATCTTACACAAATTGACCTAGTCCCAAACTAAGCAAAGCTTGTACTATGGGGTACTAGACGACGATAAACATACTTATATAGATAAATAAATACTTAAATACGTAGAAAACATCCATGACTCAGGAACAAATATTCGTGCTCATCACACAAATAAATGCCCTTACCGAGATTCGAACCCAGGACCTCTTGCTTCGTAGGCAGGGTCACTACCAACTAGGCTAAAGCGGTCGTCAAAATTACTCCTTTGGAGTTGCATGCATCTATAGGCTGCGGTGTCCGCTTACCATACACGGGCCATACAAAAAAAAAATACGTTCCATATTTGGAACATTACGTAAATTCATGAAAGAAATTACCCGCTTCAGCTTGTTGCCTTCATACAGCTTGGTCATCTGTTCGGGCGGGATGTGCGCGCGGGGGGGCCGCGGCGCGCGGGGCAGGGTGTGCGGGGGGACCCACTCAGCCGTCTTCACGGGCGGGACCTTCACCTCCTGCGGCCGACGGGTGGGCGAGGTAAACAATGTGCTGTGTGTGTTCATTTATTTTTGACCATTTACCCCCTTATTCATAAACCTTAATGCTTTTGCTAAATAAAATGTGCTTTGTCCCTTTCTTACCAAAACAATTGTCAAAGTGACAGATAAGGACAAACTAATTTTAAACCCATTTAGTTAAAATAGGCTTGTACAACCTTTATGAATACGGCCGTCAAAAACTACTTAAAGAAAAGAAAGAAAGAAAATAATTTTATTGCCACAAAAAACACAATAGTACACAAAATTACAATAAAGTAATATACTTAAAACAAAAAGAATAAACTAAAATGAAAAAACAATAATCAGTATTTTTTTTTAAAAGGTGGCAAAGGGACAGTCTCAGCAGTGTGCTGCAACCTCGCCACCGCGGCGTGGCTTCAGCGCTGATTTTCAGCCTGCCCCAAGCTAGCTACTTAGAGGCTTTTGTGAGCTGTAGACTAGCGAGCCTACGGAGTGCGAGCAGAAGGTCGCGCCTACGAAAATGATCCACCCAGCAGAACGCCCAGTAATAGAATTCTCGAAAATCGAATTAGGGATATCGCCTCCATTGTGATGCCGATACCGTCCGTCTGTACACTGATGGAAGCAAACTCGGCGGGAAGGTGAGCGCTGCATACGTCATGCTGTACCCGGATGGCAGCCAATTTACAAAACGGCTTAAACTACATGACAGTTGCACTGTCTACCAAGCTGAATGCCTGGCTATTGAAATGGCTTGCCGGAAAATCTTGCAGGAACACTTACAAGACGTCGCTATCTTTTCCGACTCCATGTCTGCCCTACAAGAATTAAATAATCGTAACAGCACCCAACACACCATACAGAATATTCACAGGCTTACTATTCAAATAAGATGCACAGGAACAATAGTATTTTGCTGGGTAAAAGCTCATAATCAAATTCTGGGAAACGAAATGGCGGACATTGAGGCGAAGAGGGCAAGAAATCTACACAAAGCACCAGATTATGCATATTTCCCAATCTCCTACGAAAAACAGCATAGAAAAAAAGACTGATTTAGCTCATGAACGGAATTATTTATACTCGGAAACTGGAGGGCACCTTAAACAGCATTTGCCTAAAATTTGCGACGTAATAAGCGTGAGAGGCGCTATTCCACTCAGCTTCCAATGAACACAGGTGCTCACCGGGCATGGGGACCACAAATCATACCTGCATAAGTTTAAAATCACTGCGGATGACCTGTGTCCGTGTGACACCACTACTTCACAAACAATTGACCATCTACTCAGACAATGCCCTAAATTTAACTTGAGTAGAATAGACCACGAAATCGTGTGTAACAATATTAATATATTATAGACCCGTACGATATCCAACGTATAATCAAATCAAATCAAATCAAATAATTTAATTCGGAAGTGTTTCCATAATTGAAAAAAAAAGTTGAAAAGTTGTTTAATTAAAAAAGAATCTTCAATCCAATCATTCACCAAATTCATCAATAAAATAATAAACAGCCATGAAAAATTTAATAACACTTAACGTATTATTTCATAGTAAATTTCAATTTCAAGTTATTAACTTATTAGTCTCATATTAGTTAAAAGAACCAAAGTTCGCCCGTATTCCTCGCGGGGTCTTTGGATCAAGAAACCAAAGTTAAAAAAAACTAGCGAGCCTGTCTATTTCCATGTTTAGGATTCCGTACGCAAAGAGTAAAACGGGGAGTAATATCAGGGTTCATGAGATACAGCCTGGTGACAGACGAACGGACAGCGGAGCCTTAGTAATTGGGTCCCATTTTTACCGTTTGGGTACGGAACCCTGAAAAGTACTTACAACAGGAGGCGGGCGCGTGGGCGGGCCCGGCGGCTTCCAAGGCCTGGTGTGGATCTTAGGAAGCTTGATCTCGGGCCAGCGCGACCGGAACCGCTGCAGCAGCATCAGGCGCCGCTGAGCGTCCCTAGGCATAAGAGTTTCCGTGAGCGCCAACCAGAACATACACCGTGGGCCCGAGTAACCCGACAAATTTTAACCACGCATTCCTGTACGTCAAAACGGGTTACTGAATGGTGGCTGTTCGCTACTAGCCCGGGCTTGCAAGACTCTACTCGGTTGAAGCCAGGGCTGGGCCCGACGAGTTCCTGACTCGAGTAGAGGCCTGGACTAGAACGACCGGTATAACCCCGCTAAGCTATAGCTTCCAAGAAGCGTGGCATACCGAAGATGCGCCAGGTATCGGTCCGATACAAAACAAAACGTGCTTTTACCTTGATGGAAGCTTCATCCGCCGTTATCTGTCGGCCGGCGTATGTGTATCTGAATGTGTGAGTATTAGAGTGTGGGTGTCGAGGCCGTCGCGTGTCCTGGTGAACACTTCCTGGCTCCTGGATGATAGCTCACCACGTAGGCGCACCCGAATCCAAACTACCGACACTAAATTTATCACTTCAGTCTCCAAACACTGGCAGGCAACAACAAAACTCCTCGATAGGAGCGCCTGGCCTCAATTATGAACTGATTCCAATTAACATAAATCAAATGTCCCGAATGCTTTCTCAAAAATCAAAATACAAATCAAAGCATGGGTGGTTCACTCCAACAAGGTCAAATTCTAGGTTATACTACAAAAATGACAGACGTCAAACGTCAAATAGTGACGTGTCCTTTTCTTTTCCGATTATCAACCGAGTGATGCCCGCGGTAAAAGACTGGTATCGAACAGTGGCCAAGGTCATCGACACGGTCAGCGGGCAGACCAGCAGCCCCATGATATCTTCCGAACAGGAGGCAAACATTGGATGAGATTAGCACAGGACCGAGGAGACTGGCGTAACAAAGAAGAGGCCTTTACTCAACAGTGGGTGGGTACGGGCTGATAGATAGATTCCTGTACGTCTGGCACAACTTGCTGCTCAGTCGCATCGCGCGCGACTGAGCTTCCTGTCTTACTCGCACCGTGCAAATTAGAAAGAGAGGGATCTTTCTGGACTCGCGTCGCGGAGCGGCGTCAGTTGTGCTAGCCCCGCTGAGGTCATTAGGAGGAAATAATTTTATGTGAAGCCAACTCAAATTCAACAAAAAAAAAAGTTGTTTCTCGGTTTTTGTAAATAAAGCTTGGATAACTATCGCTTCTCTATGGAAATTATCCCTTCTAATAAAACGGTAACGATTATTTTTTCTAAAAACGATCAATTTAGTGAGTGCTAGCTGGCGCTTCGATATCTGTCAATAGCGACGCGAAACTGGCCAACACCGGTAGCAACGTCGCAATCAAGAGCTAAATGCACAATAAATAGTAGGAGATATATATAATCAGCAGAGGCCGGAATTCTCGTGGCACTTTCGAGCTGTCATAGGGACTTCTCATTTATCGACGTTATATAAAAAACATATTAAAGAAGATTGAAAGTAGAGGTAAACAACATTGTTTTAAGTTCGAGGCAATAAACCATTTTTTTTTAACAGGCGGTCTTATCGCTAAATATATATGCAACCAAACGAAAAGAATGAAAAGTTAACATAGTCACATTTAATCAGTTCAGTTCAGTGTTTTATCAATTTCATGTTCAAAGTTTGTTTTGGTGCTAACAAGTGTTTCAACATTAGTTTCTCCATAAAAGAAATAGATAGTCATATTTTTTTCCAAATTATCTGGTTTTAAATTACTTTTTTTTTTTTATACAACGACGGTGGCAAACAAGCGTACGGTCCGCCTGATGGTAAGCGGACACCGCTGCCTATAGACGCATGCAACTCCAAAGGAGTAACATGGGCGTTGCCGACCCTTGATAAGTTTGAGGATTCGCTGTGTTGAGAGCTGAAGGAACAAATTCCCTCGCTGTCAACACAACGCATCCTCGGGAGCTCCGGCGACCTTGCTCACCTCCAGGAACACAACACTACTACACAGCAAGTAGTAGTGTTATTATGGCTGTGGTCTTCTGCAAGGCGGAGGTACTTCCCCAGTTGGGCTGCTCCAAATTCGAGCGGGATGATATTTCGCTGTGCCCTACCTCACTTCTTTTACAGTCAAGTGTATCGATATAATATGAATATCGGAAGTCGATAAATGAGAAGTCCCTATGACAGCTCGAAAGTGCCACGAGTATTCCGGCCTCTGAATTAATCAGCCATACGATAAATAATAATAAATAGTTTACATGAAAATTGATAATATCTTCATAACTAGGCCGGAATTAACTGGGGTTCATATGACATTTTTTGCTCCTAATGACCTAAGGAATACGTGGTTAAAATATTTCGGGTTACTCGAACCCACGGTGTAGGTATATTCTTTCACATCCATGAGAAGAGGCCTGTGCCCAAGGTGGGGACTTTTTTTCGATTCTCGAGTTTGCATTTTGCTTTTAGCGCCTATTATGAGTCCGCAGTAAGTTCGGCCGAATTTCACCTTCCCGTACAAACGGAGTTTTGTTCTCATTTTAAAACAACGAGTTGAATTGTGACGAAACTTTGCATATACAATGACATGAGGTATATCTATGTCTGTACCTAATTAGTTTATATGGTTCCAGTTTAAGTATAAAACTAACGAAATACAGCAAAAACAAGTTTTGTATGAAAAACTTAAATTCGCTGTATTTTTTTACTATGGTATCTGAAGCTGCATAAACTCATTACAGACCTGGATATGACTCATGTCATTGTACATGCAAAGTTTCGTTACAATCCAACACGTAGTTTTAAAATGCGAGCGTAATTACATTTGTATGGAGAATCGAGCTTACTGCGGACTCTTAAGCGGCTACTGAGTGTGAATATGAAATGCGGACTCACTCCATGTATTGCTGCGCGCAGGTCTTTTCCACGGCGAACAGTCGGTCCGAAGCGTCCGACACGTCGTGCGACGACGACCTCGACGACAGCTCCTAGTTGATGTTAGTTATTTCGGTCAATCAACTATTTTTAGTTGCTCGTTGCCATGGTTGTCTCCTGGGTCACTCTTCGAAACTATGATTTTATGGACTAAGTCCACTAAACACGTGTTTTGAATCCCCGACGCAAAGAGAGGGGTTATAAGTTTAACGTATCTGTGTATCTGTCTGTGGTATCGTAACTCCCAATAGAATGGACCGATTTGAATGCGGTTTTTTTTGTGTCATAGATAATTTTATCCTGGGTGTTCTTAGCCATGTTTCATGAAAATCTGTTTAGCCGTTTTTGAGATATTGGACTTTGAAATGAAAATGTCGGGGGTTTTTCAACGGTTTTTCTAAGTTGTAGTTATTGTTATATTGACCCATGACATGGTCCCCACCACCGACTCCTTAGCATGTTAGGAGTTCAATTTATATCAACAAACTCGGATAAGGTGTTCAAATTACAAAAACGAGCCCTACGTATATTGGCAGGGGTAAATTCGAGGCACTCGTGTAGAGAACTCTTTAAACAGTACAAGATGATGACTCATTATTCACTATACGTATTTGAAGTAATTATGTTCACGCGTCGAAACATTCACTTGTTTAAGCGAATGAATATGCCTGGCAGAATCACCCGTCAGACGGGGCGATTAATGCCAGTGTCGCGGCGACAGGAGCCCGCGCGTAACAGGCCCGTCGATGTACGAGCGCCTACCCGCCACAATTAAAAATGAGTCCACAAACGATATATTTGAGCGCCGACTAAAAGAACTTTTATTATCAAAATCGCTGTATTCCGTAAAGGAATACAACGAACAAACACTAATACATTGAAATTGTATTAAAAATGACATCTAAGTATATTTTTTAGGTTTAAGATGACATTATTATATTATTATGATGAATGAATATTGAATACTTATTATTTTTTGACTTTAAATCTAGGATGGCCTAGCTATTATTAATATTTCTGACATTGTACCATTTATCATTATTTTTATTATTGTTCCTTATTCTTATACACTCTGACGATCTTTTTGTGAATCCATGCTATTTTAATTTTATGAAATGACATGTAAATTTTCAAAATGAAATAAAATAATGTAATGTATAGTATTTTTTCAAAGAAACTCTGTCACTGTTGTCTCTTGGCTAACCGGGACAAAATAGCAACAAGAAAAAGTTGACTGACCCGTTAAGTCGTTGAACAGCAACACAGACAGAGAACTAATACAAGGAAATAAGTTTCTGTCAAAAAAACATTTGGTACAAGCTTTTATTGCCGACTGTACTTTTCCGTATACCATCATCAACTACTAATTGAGACGATTCTAACGAGCCCAAACTCAACGGGGTTACGTCGGTTAAGTACTGAATTCCCATAGCCACCTTCTGTCTCCATCATCAGATCAGCTCGATGGTACAGTCGAGTTCTCCAATATCTATACAGACAACCTTTCAAAAACATCTACACATGTGTCTTTATGTCAGTAACAATAAAGTCTCTGTATAGATATTTTTGAAAGGGTTTTCTGTGTCGATATTGGAGAACGACTGTACCATAATATTGAATTGTCATCCAAACTATACTAATACCCAAAATTTCAGCTCAATCGGATAACGACAAGTGAGTAAAAAATGGATTGCCAATTTTAACGGACAACTTACATACATACTTACATACGAACAGTTCAAGTTACTATAAAGCTTATAAAAATAAACCCCGATCGCATGTAACCCATACTAACGAATAATTTTCAAATGTTTCCGTTTAGCTCAATGGTCGACTGGCAGAGAATGCCTTATGGCATTTACAAGTACAAATGGTGGTACTTTCTATTGTATGTGCGAGAAAGTAAAAAAAAATCGTCACCACAAGTGGAGCCCACGATAGCTCAGTTGGTTCAGAGCAATGAACGGAATGCAGACGCGGAATCAAATCCCTGTGTAATATTTCACTTTCATCGCAATCTGGGACATGTATTCCGTAAAAAAGGTTGTAGTGTCAAAATAAAATTCTGTACTAATGGGAACTTGTTTTAGACAATGATTTTTGCACGTACATTTCTGGGTCAATAAGCTTTCCAGCAACCAACTTAACCTGTCGACGCAGCCATGTAAACCGAATTGTCATTGTCAGGTAACAATTGTCAAGTTGGTGAAATAGGGGCCTGCTGGACAGAGACGAAGGGAAGAGATATATGTTTTTAGAAGTCTTAAGATACTGAACCGATTTAGATAAGTGAGGTGTCAATCGATTTGAAATTATGCTCCGGTTGACAGGCTACCTTCTGTATGAAAAAAAGTTATATTTTTATCAGTTACTTTTCCGTAATCGGGTTACAGTTCTGTGAACTAAAAAAACACTGCAATAACAAATTGACATTGTTTACATATTATTATAACGTCTCTACTCACATCTTCTTCAAGTATCGGAGTGACCGTTGGAGCTATATGTTCCGTTCCTGTCGTCTCTACATTCTCTTCTATGACCGACACGGGAGACCGCTCTGCCTCTTTCTCTGTCATATCCACTGTCTTCTCTGCCTCTGCCTCAACCTTAGCGTTCTTCTTTACCTTCTTAACTTTACCTTTCTTTTGTTTTACATGTACAATCTCAACTTTCGGTTTCTTTTTCTTTCCTTTCTGTGGCTTTTTTTCACCGCTCTCGTCTACTCCTCTGTTTATCGTCTTCATCGCTTTCACAGTCTGTATCTTCTTTTCGCTGCTCTCGTCTTCTCTATCCGGCGGTGGTATTACATGTTTGGGTTCTTCTCTGTCATTTGGGTCGTCTAAGAGATCGATGGGTTCATCGATGTCTTTTGGTATCTCGTCTTTGTATTTGGCTTTACCTTTGCTTTTCTTTTTGATGTCGCTGGCGGGTGCATCGCCTGATGGTACTGCGGCCCTGAAAATAATGTTTGGTTGGGTTGGGTTTCGCTCGAAGCTTGGTATACCCTGCATACATCCATAGATTCACGCCATCATTCCCAAAAGGGGTAGGCAGAGCACATTAAACTTACGTTCCGGCGCCACTTTTAGCATACCCTTATACCCTGCAGTTGTTGCATTTCACGAATGCGAGTAGGCGCGTTCCTATTATGACGACGTTAACCCTTTGGACGCCATTCTTCACGAAAGTGACACGATGTACGCCAAGTATTTTTGCATAAGATCGGAGTTCAACGTTAGTTGAAAGCATGAAGGTGACTGACAGCAAACGCCATAACACCTGTAATGTGTTCTTGCCGCCGCGGGCACGAGAACACTTAGACGTTCTTGGCGTCCAAAGGGTAACAAGTCTAATCTCGTCAAATCCACTCGCCTTAGTGAATTGCAATAAGTCAATATCTTCATTTCGACTTTCAAGAATTTTGCACATGAGTTTGCGCGCAAACGATGCGTGGAGACACCTCCGTAACGTCAAGTCACCTCAAGGAGGTACAGTCGCCATCAGATATATCGGAGGGGCCAAAGTGCTCACAAATATCTGAACACGTCTCTATTGTCGAGGCATTAGAGACGTGTTCAGATATTTGTGAGCACTTTGGCTGCTCCGATACATCTGACGGCGATGACAGCGATCAGTGGCGCAAACGCGTTTGTTGACGGCAGAGCGTCGTACAGTCAGCATCACATAGTTAGTAGCAGCCAAAGTAGCCAAATATATCGTAACACTTCCTTACTCCTATAGTAATAAAGACGTGTTCCGATATATATGGCTACTTTGGATGCTACTAACTATATGATGCTGACTGTACGTGCGATGGAACCTGGTTCGAGAACCTAGCCATTAGAAGGTTGCGTAGAAAACAGACTGGGGCCAGAGCCCCTGCACTTTGTCTGCCAGAAATGTGGAAGACCATGCCTCGTGTCGGTCTTCACAGTCACCAGAAACAATGTCGCCACACCAATCCTTAAATCATATTAACAATTACACGGTTCAACTCACGTATGAGCATGGAAAATATTCATCAATATCATTCCTAAATTAAAGTGGACAGTGTGCTGTCACAATCCCGTGGACACAGTGAGTTCAGTGTGCGGGTCGTCTCTCGGAGGAGACGACCTCCTGCCGCAATCTCACACAACTACTGCAGCGCTAGACTGCGCCCCTCCCCCCGCCCTGTCGGCGTTCGGAGCGAGCGCGGGCAGTGATACAAGCGACACCGCCGCGAAAACACTCATCCTGAAGAAGAACTCCCGAAGAGTTCGAAACATGTCGCCCGTAGTGACTGTCTCACGAAAGTTTAACTTCGATTAATGCTTAAATCGTCTGAATTAGACGTAAAGGATGATGTAGGCATAGGTAGTGCTAGTGTACTCACATCCTTCTCTGTTTAGTTCTCATCTTGTCCCCAGAATTCGTATCACCACGAGACTAAAGTCGTAGCATGAAAATAGCTTGTCTTGTTTTTAGTTACGTGCACTTTACTGAAAAAAAACGCAACGTGATTAGCTGTCTACACGGTTTCACCCGCTTATTTCAAAGAACACTGGAAAACCAGACTGCCACAGAACGCGGTCAAGAACATCTTAGTCAACCATAAAAGGTCTACCCTCTGTCGGCCATGCTCTTCGGTCGCCGGGGAGCGTAACCTCTTAGCGGAATAACGGACTCGACGTCGATACAGGCCACATTCCCATGTGGCGTTTGTCGGTGCCGGGTCTCTAGAGGTTAGGACATGTGGATACAGATCCAACACGTAGATAGACCTATATAAACATGTCTCATTTTTTTGACAGAGACGTACTATCTTGGAATTTTGGAAGTTTGTAACCACGGGAGTGTTGCTAACGACTATTGTTCAGATATGTAATTCTCGACTCTAAGCAAAATAAGTCTGACCTAAAAATACAACACCAAGAATCAACTTCGTCATCATACTAGGTACCTGCTATTCAATAAATAAAGGAAGAAAATTACTTACCACGACACTTTTTTATGTTTTATTTTCCAATTTTTTTTAGTTAATTTTAATTTTGTTAAAAACAGCTTGTTTTAGGCCTGCGGCCATTGCTTTTTTGAGTTTATTTGAATTGACATGGCGTTGTCAACTTTGTTCTTTCACAGCAAGAAGTCTATTAAAGAGGGTTCAAACCTCTTCCGTGGCGTCATAGAATATGAAAATATAAATATTGCTTATAGCCCGCGAGCTAGCAAGAGATTTTTGTGACCATTAAACCCCCGTGCGATAACTTGTGAGAAGGTTAAGATTGCTGTATCATGAAGCCCCGTGGAAGTCAGCTGCGGCTCCGTTGGTGGATTGATTGATTGAGGACGGCGGACGGCTATGAGATCGCGGTTGTTTTGGAGTCCTACTGCTGGGCAAATACCTCCCCCCTTTTCCTCCACTCGGCCCGATTGGTGGCATGCTACTGATGCTACCGGTATGCAGAATGCGGATTTGCCTGCGTTCTCCGCAACACGCGGCAGCTAGTCAATTATAAAAACTAGAGAGTACATTCACAGAAACAAATTAGCATAATTACATTTTGAAAAAAATATGCGATGTATCAACAAACCTAAATTGTTTACTCATACAATAAAACCTAAAAATGATATATTATTGGCCGGTACTGTAATTATAGATTTATCGTTCAGTTATTCATTTATTCAAATGAAAAAATATACAATGGCGACTCCACTGCATTACTTGTGCTAAACTGCCACCAGAATCCTAACCCTAGATATCACGCAATCATCAAACACGTTGAGACTAAATTACAATAATAGCGGTCAAATAAAAGGCGCGTCTGGTCTTGGTCACAGAAACGAAAAGAAGTTTGTTTTTCTAATGGCGAAAATAACTGAAACGCGCGCGATAATCGTTCTTTCTTGTCGTGAATTGCACTACATCCTCATCCGCAAATTGCATCGATTTTTGTGAATGCGGATGGGGAGGCTGATGTCGAAATGTAAGCGGAACTTCCGCGGTTGCGGATGCGAATGTCTGCAACATCCAGGGATATAGGAACCGTACAAAATTTAAAAAGTTGTTACGACGTCACAGTTAAGAGCCATTTACACTGGCTAAATCTGCAAAACTGATTAAATTAAAATATTGAATATCTTGATAACAGTAAGAATTAAGATACTATACTGTCTTGGAGAAATTAATTTTATTTAATCTCAACTATGCCCCCTTGCAATTAACGGAAATTGTCAAAAACACGTAGTAGAGAGGGTGTTACCCTTATTTCGCCGAATTTTCGTTTCATCGAATTTTTGTAACTCAGAAACCGTTAACTTTTTAGGTACAGTAAAAACCATTGGGTTAGATTAGGTTTGTTTTATAACATTCTTGAAAAATTTACTAATTCAGAAAAAAAAACTGGATATCGAAAATATTGGCTGACAGGACATTGCAAATTAAACAAGCACCTGTTTCAAATGGGTATGACACAGGACGCAACTTGCAGGTTCTGCCAGGAGACAGAGGAAACAGCAATGCACATTCTCTGCTCCTGCGGACCACTCATGCACAAAAGAAGTATCCACCTAGGGCGGCACATCGTGCACCCAGAAGAGGTACAACATATCACCGCCCAAAGAATCTGGAATTTCTTAGAGGCAACGGGTCTTAACGGTGAAATCTAAAACAAAGGGCTGCCACAATAGATCACTTGATGTTCGAAGCGGCATATAAAGGCCCACAATAGCACACAATAAAAATCGAAAATATTAAAATTCTGCGAAACATACATTCGATACAACAACTGTCGGTAAAACAAGGTACAACCGTATGGAGAGGACTCTTTATTTTTTCTCTAACAAGAGCGCCTTTCTAATTAAAATAAAACATTCGATGCATATATTTATTCACTTTAAACACAATACTGAACTAACTAATCATTTATCAACTTCACATAGAAGTCAATCACAATCATTACATAGAAAAGACTTTATTAGAAAAAATATTACAACATGGACTCCCAACATGCTTAGCTGTCCTATCATGAAATAGGTTTACTATTGTCGCATTGTTTCAGTGGATTTAAACTTCTTTTTTTGTTTTAAACAGTTTTCCAAGAGTAACTATGGCAACGAGCAATTGATCGGTCCTGATCATTGTTAGGCAGTTAAAACTTATCAGTAAGCCTTGTCTCAGTGTCCATGCCTTCCTTCATGCCTAACCAGATTCTCTTTCCTATTAAACTCCTTTTTACATTCTTCGCAGCGATACGGCTTGTACCCTGAGTGAACTCGTTTGTGCTTCGTCAAATAGTTCTGCGTCGTGAACCGCTTTTCGCACAGACGACATGAATACGGCCTGTGTCCTGTGGGTTGGGGTTTCTCTCCTATGTGTAACTTTTTGTGTCGGGCTAGGTTTTCACTTCGCGTGAATCGCTTGTCGCACTGGAAAGAGAAAGAGAGACCGTTTATTGTCATATAGTTGCTAGCAGATGGTAGATGTGCATGTGTGATGAATAGGCTTAGGACTTTTCGTAGCATACCGTGGTTCTAAAATCTTTGGAGTCGCCATGTGTAAAAATTTCGAAGTCAAAGTCAAAGTCAAAAATTATGATGTCTTATTAACTATAAAGATTTATACCTACTGCCACATCGTTACTGAGTGCATTTTAATCGAACGTAATTAATGTTATCACAAACCTATATAATAATACTAATTACTGATCACATGTGATGCTACAATATTATTTATCTAGTTATACATCCTCTTTAATGCCCGTGTTTAGTGAGTAGTGCAAATTAAATCGCAATTTAAAATTAAAAAAATATTGACATAATCAGTTGACACTTTTGATACGAGACCGTCAAATTGTTTTTTTTACCGTTATAAAATGCATTGTGTATTAATATATTACATTATACTATTTTTATTAAATGTCCTTTTTTCTTTATTATATATTATTTTACAACTAAAACATCCATAGAATATAGAAGCATGATATGTTTCAAAAAGTCCTAAGACTTTAATATAACTTCATACTTTGAACTTCACTTCGAAAATTTCACATTCGGCGACTCCATAGATTTTAGAACCACGGTATGCTACCAAATGTCCTAAGCCTAGTGATGAATGCTTGAGTTTCTGTGAGAAGATGAATAAAATAGAATATAATAAATGTACTTGCAGAATAGTTGTAAAAAAACAGGTACAGGGTGTTAAGATTCAGTCGTGGGTGGATGCACGAGCGAGACGATCATCTATGTAATTATTATTATTTGTTTAGAATAGTACTAATAAATTCACAGTTAAACTGCCGTATTAAATGTCACGACAGGCGACATGTTTCCCAACTCCCGACAAAATGATTCCGACTTGATATTACGCAAGACATCGCTTGTGTACATTTAAAATTACTTTCCGAGCGGGACTGCGCATTGTCTTGCTCGGTGTATGAATTTTTGTGTTGCATTTGAATGCTAATAAATCCGAGAAATTTGACAATACGTCACAGACAGATGACAATACGTCTACTAGCATATGACAAGTTTAACGTAGTTACCAGGGTCGAAAAAAAATACTTCCGTTTCGAGACTTTTTTGCCAAGCTGTAGGATGGTACATTATCCCTTATATCATCCCCTAAGGAGGTAAATGGGGGTTAAACTTTGTATGGAGCTACGATATAAACGAGTTCCACACGCACGGAGTCGCGGGCAGAAGCTAGTTATTCATCATCCTCAGCCTGTAGTCGTCCACTGCTGGACATAAGCCTTTCCTAATACGGGTGTAGACTCGAAAATTATTAATACTCCAAATGAAAGAAGGCATACAAATATGCCTAGTGACGAAAATCCCATTCAGATATCTCAAACAATTACGAAGCAACAACCGTTTTAATATTTCTTGTTAGAGAGAGAAAACGCAAACAGTGTGTGACGTTACAATACGCGAGGCTGCCGGGGGGCCGCGTCGACGGCGGCGCCGAACACGTTTCATATGAAGTTGCGTTTTGCGAAAAAGGGACAGAACATACCCCTTCTTAAAACTGTGGACACTTATAACTTCGTGATTATTTAACCTTTTGCGTAGATTTTTTCTCGATTTGACTACATTTTTAATACTTTTTCGAGAAAATATGACATTATTGATTATTTTATTTAGTGTCTACACCGCTATTGGCGCCACCATACGCGGTTCTCAGCTCTCCGCATCCAACTGCTTCCCGCCGTTCTCTTCAGGTCATCGGTGCACCTAGCAGGGGGTCGTCCCGCAGGGCGAGTTGTTCGCAGTCTCCATTCCAGACCCCGTATCATGGTCGGCCTTATCACGCGATGTGACAGGATAGGAGCGTCGTCTCGTTCTATCGAACGGTGTCAGCCAGTGACGGACGCTCTAGCCTGTCACTTATCGTGTGATAAGGCCGACCATGATACGGGGTCAGAACTCGTACAGCTAGTTATTCATCCTATCCTATACTATTACACGAGCAATATTTGTATAAGCTTTTGTGACTAAAAGCACTATTACTTGTTGTCAACAAATCAGCGAATAGTCTCACGACTGATCGCCGATTAACCAATAAAATCTTGAATATTAACGTTGTGCACTTTTTAGTTACGCCCCCCGGATTTTCATCTGAATTGGCAACACTGAATCTCACCTTATGCATCTTACGGTCACGTGACCTGAAAAATCTGTGGCGAGTTTAACAATTTTTCCCCATCACAAAAAGTGCATAGCGCCGCTTAAGAAGTTTTCACTTCAAACAAAAAAAATTGTATAAGCTTGATCTCACGTCCTGGAAAATTCATTCTCTGTTTTTTTCCCCTTATTTTTACCCGAGCAGAGCTCGGTCGCCCAAGAGAACCCTGTAAGGGTATTACAATAGGTATCTATATTTTATCAATAAACATGTCATAACTCATTTACTATTCATTCCCTACCCTATTGAATTTCGTTCTCTCGTTGACTATTCTCAGCCACAGGGCAATATGGCAATCATCATTCCTTCCATACATATAAGGACATGAATCAGGGTTTATTTGGCCACTACGTAAAAAAATGCAAAGTTTAGTAAGAAAACCAAGTTAACAAATTCCGCTATCACCGGCCGTTCCAGACGTCAGCTCTTTTAAATGTACAAGCCGAATTCCGTCCAAACCGCAGAACTGGTGCTAAAGGACGCAATTTCCCTAACGGTGCTAAATGATCACGCAATCATCAAACACGTTGAGACTAAATTACAATAATAGCGATCAAATAAAAGGCGCGTCTGGTCTTGGTCACAGAAACGAAAAGAAGTTTGTTTTTCTAATGGCGAAAATAACTGAAACGCGCGCGATAATCGTTCTTTTTTGTCGTGAATTACACTACATCGGATGCCGATGCTGATGACGAAATGTATGCGGAACTTCCGCGGTTGCGGATGCGAATGTCCGCAACATCCAGGGATATAGGAACCGTACAAAATTTAAAAAGCTGTTATGACGTCACAGTTAAGAGCCATTTAAAAGGTTGTAAGGTGTCATATATGAATATGTGAAATATGGGAGTCCAACTAACCTTGCACTTAGTCGGTTTACATTATTTGATGATGAGCTCATCAAAAAATAGTTTAGCGCAAAGGTTTATGAATAAGGACTATTGTACATTATATTTTTAAGGGCTATTGTACATTATACGATATTTTCTTACAATTCATCTTAATAAGACGAAACATAATCTCTATTTGTTCTAATAGGTAGCTACCTACTTAAAATAGATAGTGCCTGGGCGACCGAGCTCAGCTCGGGTGAAAATATGGCGAAAACTAATTTTCTCAGACAGACCTAGCTAGTTAAATCGATTTCTCGCCCCCGTAAACCCCTTATTCCAAATCGGTAGAGCCGTTTCCGAGAACGTGATTGCAAATATATACATACATAAATTGCTCGTTTAATAATATAGGATATTTATGTTTTTTTTTTGCAAACAACAGTCAGGGTTGGATATTATTTAATTAGTCTGTCTTACTTCGTCCGTTTGAAACTCGTTTATAACGTAGCTACATACAAACTTTCATCCCCCATTTCTGTTCTTATAAAAAGATAAAGCTTAGTAGCTTTTTCCTTCACAAGAATTCAATCTACCACCATACTAACTTTCATCTTAATCGTTCCAGATCTGCAAAACTGATTAAATTCTAATATTGAATATCTGGATAACAGTACGAATTAAGATACTACTGTCTTGGAGAAATTAACTTTATTTGATTTAAACTATGCCTTTGCAATTAACGGAAATTGTCAAAAACACGTAGTAGAGAATGTCACCTTATTTCGTCGAATTTTAGTTTCATCGAATTTTTGTTACTCAGAAACCGTTAAATTTTTAGGTACAGTAGAACCCATTGGGTTAGGTTAGGTTTGTTTTATAACATTCCCGAAAAATTTACTAATTCTAAAAAACTGGTTTTCGAAAATATTAAAATTCTGCGAAACATACATTCGATGCAACAATAGTCGGTAAAACAACCCTATAGAGGGGTCTCTTTAATTTTTCTCTAACATGAGAGCCTTTCTAAATAAAATAAAACATTCATGTAGGTATATACGAGTATTTATTCACTTTAAACACATTAAACACAATACTGAACTAATCTTTATCAACTTCACTGAATCATTACATAGATATGATTCAGTATTAGAAAAATTATTACAATATGAACTCCCAACCAGGGATCGGAACCGGTTTTTTGCAAAAACCTCGAAATAACCACATATCTCGCACTATTTTACATTTCATATGTAGGACTCAGTTGTGTTTTGAGGTGACGACTGCGTATTATTAGATTGCCCAATTAGAAATGGAATAATTAGCAAAGAACGAAAAAATAACGTTTTCGTTCCCATACAAAAAATACCGGTTTCCGATCCCTGCTCCCAACATGCTTAGCTGTCCCACCATCAAATAGGTTTACTAGTGTCACATTGTGTGGATTTAAACCTCTTTTTTTGTTTTAAACAGTTTTCCAAGAGTAACTATGGCAACGAGCAATTGATCGGTCCTGATCATTGTTAGGCAGTTAAAACTTATCAGTAAGCCACATGTCTTCCTTCATGCCTAACCAAATGCTCTTTCCTACTAAACTCCTTTTTACATACTTCGCAGCGATACGGTTTGTACCCTGAGTGAACTCGTTTGTGCTTCGTCAAATTGTTCTGCGTCGTGAACCGCTTCTCGCACAGATCACATGAATACGGCCTGTGTCCTGTGGGTTGGGGTTTCTCTCCTATGTGTAACTTTTTGTGTCGGGCTAGGTTTTCATTTCGCGTGAATCGCTTGTCGCACTGGAAAGAGAAAGAGAGATCGTTTATTGTCATATAGTTGCTAGCAGATGGTAGATGTGTGTGATGAATGCTTGACTTTCTGCGAGAAGATGAACAAAATAGAATATAATAAATGCATTTGAATAGTTGTAAAAAAAACAGGTACAGGGTGTTAAGATTCAGTTCCATTCAGACGATGTTCTATTTAATTATTATTATTTGTTTAGAATAGTACTAATAAATTCACAGTTAAACTCACGTATTAAATGTCACGACAGGCGACATGTTTCCCAACTCCCGACAAAATTATTCCGACTTGATATTACGCAAGACATCGCTTGCATTCATTATAAATTACTTTCCGAGCGGGACTGCGCATTGTCATGCTCATTGTATGGTTTTTGTGTTGCATTTGAATGCTAATAACATACATACATACATTCAGGACATTATTCCCAAAAGTAGGCAGAGGACATGAAACTTATGTTCCAGCGCCACTTTTAGCATAAATGTGGGTATAAAAGATCGACAAAATGTGATATTGCACTGATAGGTTGCTAGCCCATCGCCCACAACACACTTCAACCCTGCTCCCTTTACTCCCTTAGTCGACTTTAACGACACCCACGGGAAGAAAGGGGGTGGTGAAATTCTAACCCGACACCACATGGCCAACTTATAAATACGCGAAAATTAATAAATACGGTTAAACAACAACACAGATGACAATACGTCTACTAGCACATGACAAGTTTAACGAAGTTACCAGGGACGAAAAATAGTTCCGTTTGTAGACTTTTTTGCGAAGCTGTAGGATAGTACTTATCCCGTATATCATCCCCTAAGGAGGTGAAATGGGGGGGGAAATGTGTATGGAGCTACGATATTAACGAGACCCACGCGCTAGGAGTCGCGGGCAGAAGTAGTTATATCCTCATCCTGTACCTAGTCGTCCACTGATGGACATCAGCCTTTCCTAACATCAACTCTCTTTTTGCGTTGTTCTATGTAGTTAAAAAAAAAAAAAAAAATTAAGTAGCAATATGTACTTTTTCTGCGAAATAAATTTAAAATTTATGATTTATTCTAGGTTTCTCGCTTCCCCTCTATTTTTTCTTCAATAGGGTACACACTAAATAAACGATTAAAATGTAGTAAAATGGAGAAAAAATCAACGCAAGAGGTTAAATAATCACGAAATTAGTCCAAAGTTCTAAGAAGGGGGGTATGTTCTGTCCCTTTTTCGCAAAACGCAACTTCATATGAAACGATGACGCTGCAAGATTGTGACGTCACTAATAGACGGCAATGTGCCGCGCCCCATCGTGTTCGGCGCCGCCGTCGACGCGACCCATCCGTAACGTGACGCACACACTGTTTGCGTTTTCTCTCTCTAACAAGCAATATTAAAACGGTTGTAGCTTCGTAATTCTTTGAGATATCTGAATGGGATTTTCGTCACTAGGCATATTTCTTGCCTTCTTTCTCTTGGAGTAATAATAATTTTCGAGTGTACACCCGTATTGGTCCACCATACCCCGTCCTCGGCCCTCCGCATACAACCGCTTCCCGCCGTTCTCTTCAGGTCTCCAGAACACGTATAGCTAGTTATTCATCCTATCCTATACTATTAAACGAGCAATATTAGTAAGCTTTTGCGACTAAAAGCACTAAATAACTTGTCAACAAATCAGCTTATAGTCTCGCTATTGATCACCGATTAACTTTTTTTTTGTACCTGTAAGCTTTGGTCTGGATTAGTTTTCTCTGTTTTTTCCCCTATTTTCACCCGAGCAGAGCTCGGTCGCCCAGGGACTAGCCACTATAGTATAAAACAAAGTCGCTTCCCGCTGTCTGTCCCTATTTATGCTTAGATTTTTAAAACTTTTGATTTTGATCCGTTTTTTTTTATAGGGGCTCCCGTCAGGAAATTTAGAAGTTTTCATTTCGACACTCGTCCTCGGTTTATTGAAGCTAACTTTCCAGGTGCAGATATGGGAAAGTTTGATTCCTGTTTAACATTTTTGATATTGAATAACTTGAAAAATGTTAATACAGAATTAATTATACATTTTTAAAGTCTGTGAAAATATAAAATCCGACACCTCATCCTCATTAAAACTTATACACACCCGAAACTCATACCTACTTATACATACTCAACTTACCTATACTATCTTACTAATTAAAACAAAAGTTATGGCCAGAAAACCAGTTTTTTGGCCTAAAATTGTTCAACTTTGATGCCAAATATCTCGAAAACAATAAACTTTGAAGTAAATATGGGATACTATATTGCTTAAAGCCGTTGTAGATGATATAATAAGCTACAAAACACATTAGAAAACAAAGGGATTCAGATCGAAGGTCATTGGCGTATGGGAGCCCCTTAATAGATATAGTGATTCAAGAGGAAGGTTTATATGCATAATATAGTACGGGGCGGGTCGCTAGTTATTAATAAATGAAATTAAATAGTGACCTGGTCGCAAGAGAAGCGTCTCTCCCCAGTGTGGGTGCGCTTATGAAGCACGAGGGCGCGGCGCGTGGTGACGCGCTTGCCACACTCGTCGCAGGCGAACTTGCCCCCGCGCCCCGCCTGCGCGCGCGCAGGGGCATTGGTTTCGCTTTGCTCGTCGATTTCTGAAACAAACGGCTTTATTACCCGACTGCCGAAGTGTATGTTTTCGAGCGAGTGTATGTATGTATGTGACCTTATTATTTGCCCGTTTGACGGATTTCGACATATGAGGTGTCGTTGGATTCCCCCTAATCGTGGGAGTGACATAGGCTATAAAATTTGAAAAAAGCAGTTGGGATTTTTTGAAAAATCTTTTAATTTCACTTGTTATGCAATTTTTTAACCCCCGACGCAAAGAGATAAGTTTAACGTGTCTGTGTATCTGGCTGTGGTATCGTACCTCCAAAACGAATGGACCGATTTGTATGCGGTTTTTATCCCGAGTGTTCTTAGCCATGTTTCATGAAAATCTGTTCAGCCGTTTTTGAGATATCGGACTTTGAAATGAAAATGTCGGGGGTTTTTCAACTTTTCTAAGTTGTTTATTACGAAATTAAAAAGTATAATCCAAAGGAATATCAACTGTAGCATTAAAACTTGCGTTTCTAGAGTTCCGTGCCCAAAGTATATTACTAAGACTCCGCTGTCCAGCCGTCTGTCCGTCTGTCACCAGGCTGAATCTAATGAACCGTGATAGTAAGACAGCTGAAATTTTCACAGATGATGTATTTCTGTTGCCGCTATAACAACAAATACTAAAAAAAACGGAATAAAATAATTATTTAAGGGGGCTCCCATACACAATTTTGCCATTTTTATAAATAATGGTACGGAACCCTTCGTGCGCGAGTCCGACTCGCACTTGGCCGGTTTTTTTTTTCTGTTGTTATAGGCATTTTAAATCTGCACGCGCCGGCACCCACCGAAAACGCTCTATATAAAAATATCTTAACACAGCTTTACTCTTATAGTAATAAAGATATGTTGCGAAGTACTTTGGCTACTTTATCTGCTACTAAACATATTAAAATTAAAAATTAAAATTCATTCATTATCAAGCATCACAGAGGTTCAGACAGGAAGATTAAAAACACACAAATACATATTAAAATTATTCAGAACTAGCTTCTGCCCGCGACTCCGTCCGCGTGGAACTTGTTTATATCGTAGCTCCCATTTTAGGGAAGTGGGGGGTTAGAAAGAGACAAAAAGTAGGCTATGTCACCCTCCATCCCTTCAACTATCTCCACTTAAAAAATCACGTCAATTCGTCGCTCCGTTTTGCAGTGAAAGACGGACAAACAAACACACTTACACTTTCCCATTTATAATATTAGTATGGATTTAGTAGAATTATATTGGCTCACAAAATTTAAATATAAAAATTGAAATTATGCGTAGAAATACGGAAATTATAACTACAACTTAGAAAAGTTGCGAAACCCCCAAATTTTCATTGCAAAGTCCAATATCTCCAAAACGGCTGAACAGATTTTCATGAAACATGGGAACACTCGGGATAAAATTATCTATGACACAAAAAAAGCTACAATACCACAGACAGATACACAGACAGACACGTTAAACTTATAACACCCCTCTCTTTGCGTTGGGGGTTAAAAACAAGAAACCATCACTCAGACGGCCGCAAGGCAAGCATATCCTGATGATTTCGTAGAGGTGACACATGTACTTGTATTGAGGTATTTAATTATGGTTTGTTATATTAATTTATAAACAAAACGAAATTCTTTAAATTTTTGAAGTGAAAACTTCTTTAGCGGCGCTGAGCACTTTTTGGGATGGGGAAAAATTGTTAAATACGCGACAGAGTTTTGTGACGTCAGATTTGAAGGAGGTCACTTTTTTCTGCTAGCCGATTCGACTTCATTCAAAAGTAGACGCTATTCGTATGAGTATAAAGCCGTTAAACACTTTTTGCAATAGCATATTCTGCAAACAAATTTGTAATTTTAACCAACGCGTCCTTCACTGTTATGCTATTGAGAAAATTCGAATAGTTCGAATTTGGGCGTTATTCCTAAATAGATAAAGCTTAGAAAAATATTTACCAACGGCAAAAACAAATTGATATTTTGGTCGCCACCGCCGTCTGCTGTTCTTGCAAATTCGAATAGTCCGAATTTAGACGTTATTCCTAAAGAGATAAAGCTTTGAAAAATATTTGGCGAGCCGGCGGCCCGTCGCAACCAACGCGCACGCGGCCCGTCCGCCTTAATAATTGATAATTGTTTATAAAGCGTCAAATTCATTTTTAGGGTGACACCGTAAGATATCACGTGACCTGGAGTGCGATTTTTGAATCTCACTGGTGATATCAAAGTCACCGGTGACTAAAATTATCACCGATGACTTTTATGTCACCATTTTCCAAAAGTCGTATTTTTGAAAGTCACACGCTGTTTACCAACATGCAGAAATTTTACAATGTCAGTCAGAGACAATCTTCCCGTTACGTTCCTTTTTACGCAGATGTTTTAGTGTTGCCCTTGATACCGGTTTTTATTTTCTCATACTATAACTTAAAATAGATTCTTCAAATTGGTCTAACGTAAAACGTAGCGTATCTGTCGGTGTGATCAGTGTCATTTAAACGAAAATTAAAGTTTAGAAAAACTAGAAAAGGACGAACAAAGAGAATAAGACACAGATTTTATAATTTATAAGAAAAGGTATGTACATTTGTTAGTGGCATATGTTTTACAAGTATATTTAACTTCATAATAGTATTACTAATAACTTGCATATTGTTTTACTTGATAATTGTAAGCTTTAAATTTGTGTACATTCTTTCTTTTATAGATGTCCGACGACGACGTCCCAGTCCCTAAAAAGCGAAAAGTCGGGGCTCACATAAGCCCGGCGCAAAAAACAAGGCTAAGAATCCTAATGCAAGAGAATGAGAAACTCAGATGTGGCAAACTTTCTGCCACATTTACACTAAAAGACGCCGCCAAGGCTTGGCAGAATATAGCGGCAGAATTAAATGCCATTCCGGGGGCGGCCAAGGATTGGAAGGCATGGAGAAAGGTAGGATGTTTTCATTGTTATTGTTATCTGAATGTGCCTATTGCTTAGGTGGGAGAGTGGATGTTCAGATATTTTCGAGTACCTCGGCAGCTTCGATATATCGGATGGCCACTGTACAAACTAAAGGCATAGATTATTGTAATATACATACTACAATATTTTTTAAATGACCAACCTATATAAAATTCTAACCATTTACCCTAAAGCTTGAATGCATTTTGCTAAATACCTAATTCCTATATCTCTGGCCAAGATATGACTATATTATAGGGTACAAACAGTTATTTGTTGCATACCTCTCTGCAGTTGACTGGAACGATTAATCTTCAATCATTTTAACATCTTTCATACACATACATCTGTAACTCCAGAGGCTTTCTCAATACTCAATTCTTTATTCTCAAACTGTTACATAATTATTAAAGGATTTGTTTGTGAGGATTACAAGTGTTTGAGATATGGGCCACAATGCATTGTGGCCCATATGTCAAACACTTGTAAAATCTCAAACACAAATGAATAGCTGAAAACAGACCTACGATAAATGTGCTTATTTATACCTTTCAGACATGGCAGGATATCTACTCCAAAGTTAAATCTAAAACGGCTCAAGTAAACAGGAGCCAGCGTCAGACAGGTGGTGGCCCACCGACGGCACCATTAACTCAATTTGAGGAGTCGGTTTCTGCCCTAATAAACCCAAGGGTAGTTTCAGGACACCAGGAGTCACAGGAGTCGACAGTAGATTTTGATTGTAAGTTAGTTAACGCTTGCTGATATTGAATGAAGCAGGAAATTTTAAATTTATTAGTTCCTTATTACAACCATTTTTTGTTTATTCCAGTTTCCCAATTTGACAATACAGAAGCTAGTGGAGAGGAGACTGTAATAGTTTATCAGATTGGTAAGTATAACTGCAAACAAATTTATTACTATAGAAATAATATCCAATATTTATCTAATAGGTATCTTGAATTTCTAGCCAATGATCAGGAAAACACCAATGCCCTATCTCAGCCTGAAGTGCCACCACGCAGAACAAAAATAAACATGAAAACTCTGCTAAAGGATAAGGTAGAAATAAAAAAAAAATATTATGAGGAAAAACTTGTGATAATGAAGGAGAAGAACAATATACTTAAAGAATTGAATAATAACTTGGTACATTTATGTGATTCGTTTAATAGATACACTCAATCAGACTCAAATTTCACATGTGGACATCAACAATGATAACCATCATATATTCATCTAAAACTTAACAACAATATTAATAGAATTTTTCTTTCAAATCACATTAGAAAGAAAAATTCTATTAATATTGTTGTTAAGTTTTAGATGAATATTATTTAATTGAAAAATTTAGACTGTTGTTGTCAATATATAATACTTGCTTTACTGCATTGTTGGTTCTATCAAAATGTTATTAGTGTTGAAATCAAAGCTTTAGGTTGTTCTATAAATAGGTATACTGTTATGTTTTAAGGTGAATATTATTTAATTGAGAAATTCAGACTGATGTTGTCAATGTATAATACAGTCGTCCGTCCGATATATATGATGGCGACTGTACATGCAATATGTAAGTACTTGCTTTACTGCTAATGGCGGTTTTATTAAAATGTTATTAGTATCGAGTATCAATGCTTTAGATTGTTCTATTAATAGGTATACTGTTATGTTTTAAGATTAATATTATTTAATTGAGAATTTTAGACTGATGTTGTCAATGTATAATACAGTCGTCCGTCCGATATATATGATGGCGACTGTACATGCAATATGTAAGTACTTGCTTTACTGCTAATGGCGGTTTTATTAAAATGTTATTAGTATCGAGTATCAATGCTTTAGATTGTTCTATTAATAGGTATACCGTTATGTTTTAAGATTAATATTATTTAATTGAGAATTTTAGACTGATGTTGTCAATGTATAGTCATACATGCACCACTACTTGCATAAGTGCTATTGATGTTCCTATTAAAATGTTAGCTTAGGCCAGCTTCACAAACTTTCCTTGTTTCATTCAGTTCCTATAGCTACCTACCTGCCTAGCTCTCTCTACAAGTCCATATCCTACATAATGGTTCACCAGATTATGGAACTGTGGTTGATGTAATTTACTGGAATTACTAGGAATTTAAAACATTTTTTGTGGGGATTGTTACTGACCGTGTTAAGAGACATTCGTTAGATCAATAATATAATGTTTTATTTATATATACTTAAATTTGCAAACAAAAAGTCTTTAGTAGGTGATAATCTGATAACAGGCGGACTTATCTCTAATCTAAGTCTTTTTTTTTGATGAGCCAACAATTGTGTCCCACTGCTGGGCAAAGGCCTCTCCCAATGATCTCCACAACTCCCGGTCCTGTGCTTTTTCCGGCCAGGTGTCAAGGAAAGCATCCAGATTGTTCCTCCATCTCTGTTTAGGCCTACCCAGTCCGCACCTCACTTGCGGCATCCACTTGGTGGCTACACATGCCCACCTCGCTGGGTGCATGCGGCAGATGTGACCGGCTCAATCCCACTTCAGCCTGGCAGTCTTCTCGCCAACGTCAGCTATGCGTGTTTTTGAGCGCAGCGTAGTGTTTCAGATACGATCCATCCTGCTGACACCCAAAATACCATCCCATTCCATCTCCATTGCTCGCTGGCAAACCTTCAACTTGGACTTCTGAATCGGTGCCGGTTAATGTACGGCCCAGTAATCGGCGTCCACTATATCTCTGTTTCTTTTTAACTCATGCAAAAAGAGAGAGAGAGAAAGATAGATGGACGTGGATTATCGGGCCGTACATTAACCGGCACCCTTCAGTAACATTGGAAGGTCGCCTTTCATGGATCAGTAGCTCTTCCAGGCATTTTGAACACAGCATTCAACTTCCTTGTCTGTTTGTGAAAGAGACTACCCGGGCTGGGCCCAAGTAGATATACTCGTTGACATAATCTTACGCAAAATAATTTTCCACTATATTCGCTCGAAGAGCTTGCCCTGCCACCAAATCACCGTGAGGCACCTCCTCATGTGGCACATGGTACAGGCCAAAATCCACGTCATCATCCTCATCCTCATTATCGTGATCAAGTTCCACGTTGTTTTGGATACAGATGTTGTGCAGTACCACACAGCTGTTAATTATTTTTGATGCCTTTTCTGGTGCATAGTGCAGCACTCTATGTTTTAATAGGCAGCGGAATCGCCCTTTCAATACGCCATTGCACCTTTCAATTGTGGCACGCGCTTTCTTGAAGGCCTCGTTGTATCGCTCCTCTGCCATATTATTTGGGTCTGCAATTGGCACTTGCAGCCACGGCCTTAATGCATATCCACTGTCTCCTGATAAAATATAGAAACACAACATATTATAAATCACATTTTTAATAAATATACGCTCATATGACACATTGACCTAGACATTGCCAGCTTACATATGATTTAAAATTCATTTACGGAACCCTTTGTGTGCGAGTCCGACTCGCACTTGGACGGTTTTTTCTTTTGAGGTGTTCAATCAAGATTATTTGTATTGTATTGTATTTTAAGAGTCAGCCTCGTGGGCTCTTATACAAGTCAATATATCATTAACAACAGCATATATCCCTAACCCACATATATCCAGTACCCGCAACATAAACCTTATTGGGCTGTTGTGGCTAGTAGCCAATATTTTTTTATTTATATCTTCTTCCTTGTAACCTCATTGCTGAGTGCAGAGTGTGCCATGTGTACTGGGCAAACATGCCGCCATGTTTGTTTCTAGATTAAGTAAATAAATGTATATATGTATATAGTAGCATAGTATCTCACCAATAAGGTAATATGTTCCACCATGTTGATGAATTTCCTGCATCACTGGTTGCACTGCACTTTGATTCCAAATATAATTATCATGAGTGCACCCAGGGAACAGTGCATTCACGTTAATTATATTTAGATCCGCATCACATATCTGAAAAGTAACAATTTAATGATGTTTCATGAGATATGCAATGCTTAAAAAATATTATTGTTATATATTAATGCACAGACAGCTTATAGCTGATACATGCATATCAATGTCCACTTGTGTTTTGTCAATTTGTTTATTTAATTCAGATGTTTGTCCAGTCTGTTTTTAAAAGAGATCACTCAGGGTGCACTGATCACTGATTCAGGCAAACTGTTCCACACTGTCATTGTAAGATTCAATAGAGAGTGCTCTCTGGGGTTGCTACTATGAGTCTTAGTCAGTTTCAGAGATTGTCCTCTCAGTTTCTTGTTCATACTCCGAGTAAAGACATTGCTATCCTGATAAATTGTAGTGTCCTATGAGTATTCAGTGTGTAGTGTCACCTTGTTGCATGATGTAGCAATATAATTACAAAAACACTAACACAGGCAACCCAACATTACATTCAACATTTGCAAAAATTTCAAGTACACAGAAAATAAAGAGAAATAATAAAAAAAGTATCTTTGATTAACACATACCAACTGAGTATTGATGGCATGATATCCTTTGCGGTTAACATAACTCCGCTCATCATATTCCTCGTTGTTAGGTGGTGGAAATATAGCCACATGGGTACAATCTATGCATCCAACTATCCCAGGCAAGCCATACAGTTGATAAAACCTTAAAAAAATTTTTTTACTATTAACTCTTATTTAGACAATGTAGGTAAGAAACAACAAAAACTTTGAGCCTTTTTTTGTATTTATTTCTTACCCATAATTATTCAGACCATTTAACATCAAGCAGAATTGACTCATTTGTTTTTTTTATGGGCTTTAAAGAGGTAAGTGAATGACAATCATCATGGGTAAAATTTACACTAAGGTGCTTACTTTTGGGCAATAGCGTTCAGATCCAATAGGTTCCTAGGAAACTTAATATATTTTTCCATAATTAGTGGGTTGTTGATTGCCTCCACTACTTCTTTCAAGGATTTTGAGACCGATGCCTGTGAGATAGCTGCGTTTTTATTGCTGCCAACACATGTCTGGTAAGACCCAGCTGCAAAGAAATTAAGGGCCACAAGAACCTGCAAGCAAACATAGAGTATATTACAAGTGAGGAGATTGACCGAGATTGCAATCTCCTTGTATTGAGAAAGGATTAAAAAACATTTGGTTAAAATAAATATAGTACTAGTACCTAATTTAAAAATTTAAAGAATCATACCTACAATTTGGGCATTACGTTATAAAGATTCATTTCGGAAAACATCGCAATAGGGCAACATACCGTAGTAACAGGAATACGTATTTAGTAGATAGGAAGTATTCACTTACTTACCTTCATTTCTACCGTCAAGTCACTAGCTCGGTTAGGAGCCGGAATCAACGGTCTTAAATCTTCAATTAGAGCCCGCACCAACGGTTTCGTAAGCCGATAATATTTTTTAAATTTCGCAGTAGACATCGCAAACGCTTGCTCGTGATGAATTCTTTCTGCGACGCCTACCGCAGCTGGACTATGTTGACGGTGAGGATCGTCGTCTTCGTCGCTGTCCGTGTCCGTCATCGTCATCATAATATACTCCTCCAGGCTTGCCATTTATTATATTTTGAATAAATCGTCGCAAGACGCAATCACAATCGAGCCCCGCTGCTAATTCTTCCGAAAAACATACTTTGACAATGACATGACACTTTTGGCAGATGTCACATACGTCAACTGTCAAAAACAATCGCCAGGTGATTTCAATTACGAGTGGGTAGGGGCACTCGTAAATCGATATCATAGGTATGACAAATGTAAGTCACCGATGAGTTTCAAAAATACGAACTTTCGGAAATCACTCACATCGGTGAGAATTAGTCACTTGGTGAGATTCAAAAATCGACCCCCTGATCGAAAAACTGTTACAATGTTATTGAGTTTTCACTTCTGCCGGCACTCCCGGAGTGCAACCCGGCCTTGTTTTTTTTTGTTTGTGTTTGGGTATAGTTCAACGCTTGTTGGCTCATAATCACCTGAAGGGCAATAGAAAGGGCTACATATGGTATTTCGCGAACTGTAGGTAAGTCGACTAGCTGAAGGTTGGTGAAAGCACTCTGCCCTGTTAGCTGACACCGACTTCTGCATACTACAATCGCAGACAAGCCTGGTAAGTGCTCAATTTGATTGACTTTGAGACTATTCCACACAAACATTATTTCGAACATTTTCGTACATTTTATTCTCGTAATTTACAGTCCATTAATGAAAAAGACATTTGGAGCCGCAGAGACACACTTGTTTCATGTTTTATCTGTTCTTTGATTATTTTATAGTTTAATATGTGTGTCCTGTGTGTTTGTGAATAAATGTTTCTTTCTTTCTTTCTTTCTTTCTATATGTTCGGAGTTTCTCTGCATGACCGCATCAGAAATGAGGCTATCCGCAGCAGGTACTGCACCAAGGTAACCAATATAGTCCTCCTAGTCCGAATTGCTAAACTTAACTGGCAGTGGGCGGGGCACATTACATGTAGATCCAATGGCCATTGGGGTGGAATGGCTCTGGAGCGGCGACCACATACCGGACAACGCAGCATGGTTAGACTCTCAACAAGGTGGACTGATGACCTGGTAAAGGTTGTGGGAGTCCGCTGGATGCGGATGGCGCAAGAGCGGTCACTGTGGCACTCTTTGGGGGAGGCCTATATTCAGCAGCGGACGTCTTTTGGCTGATATGATAGTGACGTAATAGTTAAATGTGACTGAAATGATTTAGAATGCCAGAAAAGAAAAATCTAATTATCCAACCAAATGCTTTGGGCTTAAAATCACTAAATCTCATAATGCCTTATTTGCCAATACTCCCTATTTTCAAATTACCATGAGCTCATAAAACCTAAATGTCAAATTGTAACATTCTTAAAATGAACGAAATTCATTATGACTTTGACTTAAAACGGCATGTTCTCTAAATGCCTGAAGATTGAAATGCACAATGCTTCAATTACCGAATGGCAGAAATGACAAAATATCAAAACAACTCAACCTCAAAATACCTAAATTTAGGCATTTTTCCCAAAAATGCCTAATTTTTTTTACGAGTGTTTATTTGATATTATCTACCGATCTTTTACCTCCATCAATCTGCCGCTCTTCTAAAGTCGAGTGTCCACAGAGATTTTGACGAGAGATGTGATGGTTGACTTATACATGCGTGTATCACGAGTAAAAAAATTGTCCACAAACGTGGTAATTTCTAGTTCCTGTTCAATGTGCCCCGCTCTACCCTACATTTTCCCTTTACTCCCATTTGGTAGCCAAATTTGGTAGCCAGCTACCAAATGGGAATATTTTTCCCACTTGGTGAAATTCATTCCCATTTCGAAGCTGGCTATGAGATGGGATGGGATTCATTCATGTAGTATAAATTTAGGTATTTTGAGGTTCCGTTATTTTAAGCATATGTTGTTTTGCCATAATGCTGTTTTGAAGTTTAGGTATTATTAGCCTAAGGTATTTTAAACATCGGCGATATTAAGGTTTCGGTTGATTGAGAAAAAAATTTAAGCATTCTGCAATTTAGGTATTTTGAGACCATGGAGTTTTGAGATCTGGGAGTATTGATAATGAGGTGAAGTGAGATTTTGTGATTTTAAGCCCAAAGCCTTTTGAGTAGGTCAAGGACTATCATTGTAAAAAGCTTTTTTTGGCAAAAAATTACTGACTTTCGAGACTGTTTTGACGTTTCTTCTTAACAGTAGTCTTCTTTTTCAGAGACGCTAGTAGAATTTTGACTTGTAAAAGTGCCATTACAGCCTACTTTCATTTAGTGCTCCAAAAGAGCTACACACGCTATTGTCAAGAGAGAGGGACTATCTTGATTATGTTGAGTGTGTTATTTTGTATAGCTATGTCTGCTGCTGACTGTACATCGTCGGCTAGACACAATACGTCAAGACTGTATTCTCACATACTTCAGACACCTCTCGTGACGTTCTTCAGATAGCCTGGACAGGACTATTATAATGGGTAATGTTGAGGGCCAGAGGTCTCGAGGCAGACCACATGCTAGATGGAGCAAACATTAGGCTTGTCGGTCAGGAACTAAGAACTATTAGGAATTAATTTCCATCTCATAATGAAAAGAACTAGTTCATCAATCACGATCTAAATCGGTCTTCTGTCTTTAGTTCAGCAGCAGAGCGAGATAGGAACGGAACGAGATGCAGGTGACGCGACCGGGTAACATCGCGCGGGCGCGCACCGTCTGAATCAAACAGTGTTTAACTAACGGCCACTCCCACACTGACCTAAAAGAGCGAAGGAACTAAAAGACCGAACTAGTTCCTCAAACCAATTGAACGAGATTGGAGCGCTCCAGTAAAAGAACGAGCAAGGACAAGCCTAGCAAACAAATCACTGCACACTTGGAATTACATCTGCACAAGGCCATACATAAAGCGGATAATAGCCTCTGGAGAAGTCTGGTCAAAATAATGGGACATGATGTTGATGTCACGTTCCTCAGCATTGAGGGAACAACTGATGATGATGACCAATTTACGAGTAATGGTTTGACAACAGCCAAGCACTCTTCTCTCGTGTATACTCGATATTGTATTACTCACCTACATCCAAAAAGCCACTGAAATCCGGTGTACAAAACACTTCCGTTTCTGTTACCGCTTCTACATTCACTTCATGGCTAAAGCTCATCCCCTCTTGCTCACTCCCACTCGAGTTGCAATCTTTCTCCTTCTTCACCCTTGTTTTCAGCGACATGATTTTTTTAAGTCATTTGTTGACTTTGGAAACAACTCGGACCAGCGGGCGAAATCGTTAAATGTACACACGCCTACTATTACTACTACACAAAGAAGTTAACGACTATATTTCTCATCCATTAATAAGGATTAAATGGAGAATCCGTTGAAGAATATAAGAATTGTATTCGTTACTTTCGCAAGACTAGAATACGAAATATACAATACAATTTATACAAATATCAATAAAATTGACATTGTCAGCAAGCTAAGCTATGGCTGAGCGAAAATGCATTCGAGTACTACGATTAGATTGGAAAAATTGTACTGAAACAAATAAAAAAAATCTGTATTTGTCATAAAAACACCAATTACCTTATTTTTTATTATTTGCAAAGGGGTGATTTTGAAGATAAATGCCTTTCTAGGATAACTTTTCGTGTTTTGTAGAGTTGTATAGGTATTTTATAGGTTATATTTGAAGGAATTTGAACGTTTGTACGAACGTCACTGATACTTTTTTTACGGTCGAAGCACAAAGTAGATATCATTCAGCTTTGGCCGCTAATAAATAATGCTACTTATTTCAAATTGTGGTACAAAATGCTTTGTATGTTTATTACGGCTACACATATGTATTATTCAGATATAAACTCATTCTAGATTGAATTTATACTTCGCTTTTAAAACGTAAGACTAACGGCACCTCCACACAATCTGCCATCATGCGACACAAATGCGTTAGAGGGAGAAATACAAATACTGCCATCTCATTCCGATAAATAACTGCGACCCCGTCCTGCGCATGATAGTCTATTGTGTCGAGGAGCCTTAAGACTTTCATGAATAAAACCTTTATTGACTGGCAGCTATTTTTAAAATTTATGACAATTTCTTGATAAACAAAAGTGTATCAAAACGTCAATAAATACAAAAATCTATGGCCGCGGCTGCAAAATGTGTTGTATAATTAATTAAAATAAAACTAAACAAAAAAACTGAAAAACCAATGTGAACTTGCGTGAGTATTTAAATTACATAAAGTACTTAGTTGATTATATGATATAGGTACGGTCCACAGGTATTTCTAGGAAAACCGACCGTTGCTAGGTATTTTTAGGAAGCATGTGTAAACATTGTAATGTGGCCATGCGCTGCATAAATCCCACAGCGGCATATGCTGTGCTATGGGTATGAGTGAGAATAATTTCCGTTAGTCTGCCTATGTGGCTCGTGTTTTTATGCGTAGCGTGCACCGCAGTGGACTTCCACCTTTACTAAAAAGTACACGGACGACTGACATTCGAGGACCTTATTGCATCAATTGTATACCAATAAGGGTGAATTTTTCACCAGGGATGTGCGAGCTGTTTTCATTTATTGACACCAAGCATAAGTACATCCTCGGACGTCTCCGGCGGACCACCCTAATGGTCATTTTGATTGTTTCTTATTAAAAAAAGCGGAACTTATGATAAAACAATTTTAAATATTAAATTTCAGATAAAAAAAAGAACCTAAAGACGCACCGTCTTTAGGAACAATCCTGGTTCAATTTTCGTAGACAAGATAATGGCTGATAAAAAGTAAGTAGTTATCTATTTTTCTAGTTATGACTTTATAAGGTAAATGCGTATGTGTATCCTTTTGCCACAATGTGATTGTGCTAAACTACCCCTTAAAAGGGAAGCAAGCTATGAGATAGAGATAGAGCGAGATAGGAAGATGAATGAATTTGTTTTTTTCACTATCGTAAAATCAATTTTCATGGCCGCAGAACAGGACGCAGTTATGCGTCGAGATGCGATGGAAGTATGTCTTGCTTAACGCATAGTCGCGTCCTGTATGATGGGCCATGATGGCCTATTATGTAGAAGATCCTTTATAGATTTGAGGACTACAATATGCTGCGACGTCTGGCTGCAGCTTAAGGTAGATGTGATTCTAGTTTAACATGTGGACCTGTCTCTGTGTCTTGCTGTTGCATCGTATCTCGTATCTCCAAAACTGAAGAACCGATTCAAGTTGTTTTAAATCGAAAGTTCGCGTCTGCCGAGATGTTTTTTACATGTGACATTGAGAGACTCATCCCTCAGAGAACCAAGAACTCAGAACCTATCTTTGACCTATGCTAAACGAGGTTTAGCAGCGGATCCAGGGATCTAAAGGGCTCAATCCTCCTCACCCAAAAGCAACTGAGTCCCTACCAAAATCTAACCTCCGCGACAGTGGGCTGAAGCTTCTCCCCCCAGTGCTGTGGTGTCAAGCCCCCTCCAAACCAAAACCTTGGATCCGTCACTGAGGACTCCTCTCATAACTATTTTCCTGTGTAGTGCTGGTGATGCGCCTACTCTCCCAAAGCCCGGGCGCTCCAAAGTGAAGATGCAGACCGTTGTTGAAGAGGAACCGGTGAAGACTCCTTCTGAGATCCTCGCCGAGTGAGTGACGTCATATCTCTTAGAAAAACTTAACTAGATACATTCTATCCACTAAAAACATCACGGCTGACTATTATACCTCAGTCACCTGAGAGCTCACAAACGACGCTCCATCCAGTTAGCCATTTCTCCAGTCGCCGAGGTCAAAATCAGATGATGATAGGCTTTAGGTACAGTCGAGTTCTCCAATATCTTAACAAAAACTTTTCATACAGTCTTTATTGTTACTAACACATTTGTAGATATTTATGAAAGGTTTAGATATTGGAGAATTCGACTGTTATTTACTTGTCCTACAACCGATGACGAATATAGAAACATACAGATAGACTGTCTTGTTGTCTGTATTAAATGGCGCGTATTGGAAAAAAAACAATAGATGTAATAATAATGATTAAATATTTCATTATTTTACCATATTCTTTTCACAATTGCATTTGTGCGACCACTAGCAAGAGGATACGCGAACCCTCTGGGGGTTGCGACCCACAGGTTAAAAGTCTTAAACACTGTTCTAAAGCCTTACCACCGCCATCCTCTTAGCCCTGGCGTAGGCAATAGCTTTACGAAAGCAATTGCCATCTGACCTTCCAATCTAGAGGGAAAACTAGACCTTATTGGGTTTAGACCGGTTCCCTCACGGTGTTATGTTATCCTTCACCCAAGAAACGGTCTACCTAAAGCTTAACCAACTTGACCAATTGACTTCGCAGTGAAAGGGCGCGTCGCGCGGAGGAGCGTAAGAACCGCTTCAAACGCCGCTGGCCGATCATCACCAGGCCTCCACTGAACACTAGGAAGTGGCAACCTCCGGGGCCACCTAAGAGACAGAAGCCTATCGTGAGTATTTTAATTTGAAATTAATAATCATTGTTTTTCAAGTAGGCAAGGAATTTCCTCTGAAATCTTACCGTACGCGCGACCGTTTAGGGACTATGCACACCGCGTTTTTTAAACGTGCAGTCGACGCGCGTTTGTATCGAATCACGTGTAAATCGACACAAACGCGCGTCGACGACGCGTTTAACAACGCGGTGTGCATAGTCCCTTGGGTCCTAGGGTGTGGATGAATGCTCGGCCGACGGCGAGCGGTGCATTGGTGGAAAGCAGCCGTGGGCTACATGTCGAATAGTTATTCGGAGCACAACCAATTATACAAGCGCAAAATGAAGCGAAGTCTTTTCATAGACATCATCCTCCTTTGCGTTTTCTCGGTTGTACCCTAAAAGAGCCCGAGGTTCGTTATTGTACCCTAATCCCACGATTTGGCGAAGGCGTTAATTTTAAGAAGCCAATTGAATGACCTTCCAACTCAGCGGGAAAACTAGATCTTGTTGAGATAAGACCGGTTTTCTCGCGCTAATATATTTTCCTGCACCGAAAAGCTGCATAATATGAAATCCCACCAAAAACATTACATGTAAAGTGATGCCAAGACTCCATAGCTCATAAAGCTTTCAGCGTGAAAAAGATATCAGATCGCAATTAGCGCCAAGCTTCCACGCTCTACAAATTCTACATCTTGGCTAAAAAGTATAGCTTTGTTGGGCACATCCCGGTAGCCGCATAGACTTTCAAGCCCAATGAATTTATGATGATATTAATAAGTGACGGGTCTATACTTTTTAGCCAAGATATAGAATTTTTAGAGCGTGGAAGCTTGGCGCTAATTGCGATCTGATATCTTTTTCACGCTGAAAGCTTTATGAGGTATGGAGTCTTGGCATCACTTTACATGTAATGTTTTTGGTGGGATCTCATTCCTTTTTGTAAGGTAATTTCTAAAGAAGTGAATGGGAAAACCCATACAAACTTCCATCCCCTCATTTAAAGAGTGGGGGGTGATTTACTAAAAATCCTGAAATACATATCTTATTATTTATAACAAGGATAACAAGGACCTTCTAGCATCAAAATTTGCGGAAGTCTCATACAAACTTTCACCCCCTAGTTTAAGGGGTTGGGGGGGTAAAAGTTTCAAGTTTTAAGATTTTTTCGTTGTTTGTATACTATTACTAGCTTACATACCAAATTTCAGCTTTCTAGGACTTCAGGAAGAACCTTAAGAATATTGATGATCATCAGTGAGTCAGTGACGAAATCGGGGTATTTTAGATATCAATAAAATCTAAAGTATAAGAGCTATGCAATTGAAACTTTATAGTTTTAATAAGTCAACCACTGACATCATATCCCGAAAATTTTGTTTAAATGGTATAATCCGAACCCAAGTTACGAAGGTTCAAAAATACGACGAAGCGCTTCGAGAAAAGGTAGGTAGTGCCCTTGCGCTTCGCTTGGCTCGTCTTGGCGGGGGCACTCCCGTGCCCCCACGTGCCCCCAGATAATACATAATGTTTGTTTAGCTGCATGTCTGATAAATAAATAAGTAAGGTAAGTAATTAATTTTTTTTTGAAAACCCAGGCGCTTTTCGAGTCCATGACTTTCGATTGAAATTTGCGTGCCTTATCGCTCGGCTACAGTAGCTCTCTTAGACAACAAAAAAGGTTCAATATCGTCTGATGATCATGATCATGATAATGACGATGTTGTTGATGTATGTTTCAGAAGCTGGAGCTCCCAGCGCTGACGCTCCGCCGCTGGGTGCCGCCGTACCGGCGCCGGCGCCGCCGCCGCGCGAGACTCCAGCGCATCCCGGCGGACCAGATCAATAAGGAGTTGTACGAATGCGCCAAGCTTAAGAAGGTAACCTCTAGATGCTTCTAGGGGGTTCCGGAGAAAGCAACTAAACTGCATGCTCCCAGCGAAGCGAGGAGTTTGCAGAACCAAGAGAGCTGGATGGATAACACTGTCGGTTTTGGTTCAGTAATAAAGTAAGTCGTGCGAAGCTCCAGCGCATCCCGCCAGACCAGATCAACAAGTACGAGTGCGCCAAACTTAAGCTGGTAACTTCTTAATGCTTCTAGGCGATTCCAGAAGTCTGCAGTGGACGTGGCACAAAACAGGCCTGTCCTGCCAGCATATGCTGATAATGCCAATGAGGAGCTGAAGGAGCTGGCCAGGTAGAGAACGATGCGATGTCAGATAAGGACAAGGTTGGAAATTTCATTTCACGCTGTGTTTCTTAAAAATGCTATGTTACGAGGGTCCAAACGAACGAGCGCGGTGGGCTGCTTGCACATTTCGGCCTATCTGGATAAGTGCAGGATGCACGGCGTCTGACAAAACCAACGTCACTCCGTACTAAGATTCCCTTTCACCTGCCTCGGCAGTCCGGTAGTATTTAAATTGTCCTTCAATTTTTTTCTATAATATGGCACCTCTGTGCTTATCAGCACGGCTATTACAAGACGGCGCGTGAGTTCACTCGATTTTTCTCTCGAGAGTAATCGCGAGAGCTCGCTCGCCGTTCTGTGATAGCCGTGCTGATGATGAAGACAGAAGGTGACCGTAGGAACTCTTAAATCACGCAAGATAAACATAGCTAGGGCTCATTGGAAGGGTCAAGTATGAACGAGTAAGTTCCTAATTGAAGACTGGCTGTAAAAATATCATCATCATCATATCAGCCGAAAGACGTCCACTGCTGGACATAGGCCTCCCCCAAAGGGTGCCAAAGTGACCGGTCCTGCGCCACCCGCATCCAGCGGACTCCAGCAACCTTTACCAGGTCATCAGTCCTGTAAAAATATAGCTGGCAAAAATATAACCCTCCTTTTCTTCGGCAGTCGGGTAAAAAAGCTAAAGTTTTTGACAGAAACTTATTATTCGTGATCGGTTTTATATTTTTCCTTCGCTATTTGTTTAGTACCTCCCTTTGTTCGCCCTATTGTTCGTGTTTTAGGAAATATAAGACTACTTAGCGTGGCATTGTTCCAGATATGGCACAACTTCGGCCAAGTGGACAAGAACAAGATGATGCTGCAGGGGACCCTGGCCTGCAATTCCAAGCGGTATCGGTGCGGGATCAGCAGCGGTGAGCTCACTAGCCGTGGCCCATTTTCCTTAGAGCTCATTGGCCGATGGGCGATCTTTGTTGAACCTGCTGTACACATTGGGCCAACGTTGGCGCGTGAGCAGATGCAGCTATGCGTTAGAGGAAGAGGGCTTTATTTCGTTCTCATGCGTTTGCATAGCTGCATCCTGCTCACGCGCCAACGTTGGCCCAATGTGTACAGCAGGCTTTGCTCTAGCGCCTCAGTTTAGCCAGTCTGTAACTTAGTCATCGTCATCATCATCATATCAGCCGAAAGACGTCCACTGCTGGATATAGGCCTCCCCCAAAGAGTGCCACAATGACCGGTCCTGCGCCACCCGCATCCAGCGGACTCCCGCAACCTTTACCAGGTCATCAGTCCACCTTGTGGGGGGGCTACCCACGCTGCGCCTTCCGGTACGCGGTCGCCACTCGAGAACCTTTCCGCCCCAACGGCCATCGGTTCTACGTGCAATGTGCCTCGCCCAATGTCACTTAAGTTTAGCGATTCGGAGGGCTATATCGGTTACCTTGGTTCTGGTGCGGATAGCCTCATTTCTGATGCGATCACGCAGAGAAATTCCCAACATAGCCCTCTCCATTGCCCTTTGGGTGACTTTGAGCCTTCTTATGAGGCCTATAGTAAGCGACCACTAACTTAGTATTTAATTATATGTATTTATAAAGTGACTCTTTGGGTACATTGACATGGTAGCTCGCAACTCTTAAAGCCCGTCCAGACGACCAAGCGCGGCTGGACTGCATGCATGCATCGGGTGATTTGTGCAGGATGCACGGTACTAGATTCACGTCCTTCCAGCGAACGCCGCTCGTTTGGTCGCGCCTTTAGAGCAAATTTATAGAGCGGTAACTCACGGAGAATTTTTGCAACGATACAAGCTCGCGGCTGTCGCGCGACACTAGCCGTAGATCACGCCACGTATAGCGTTCTAATCGACTAGTAGCGCTGCAAAATTTCGCCGTATGTAACCGCTCTAAGAGCTGTTTTATGTGGTACTGTACTCTAAAAACCGAAGTTAGTTTTTTAATTTAAAAAGTAAGTGTTTTAATTGTCTTGTTGCAGGTGCCCAAACGGCGTGCATATCGTTCGTGGCGCGCGCCCTGCTCAACGACAAGTCCGCGGCGGAGCTGAACCGGCACGACGTGGACGACGTGGTCGACGCGGGCGACAATCTGTACCACCAGTGCATGCTGGCGCTCAAGTGTTACAAGGGTAGGCCCACTCTGCCCACTGTGCCCACACTGTGGCAGGAGCCCTCAACGACAAGCTGTACCATCAATGCGCATGCTGGCGCTCAAGTGTTACAAGGGTGAGCCCACTCTGCCCACTGTGCCCACACTGTGGCAGGAGCCCTCAACGACAAGCTGTACCATCAATGCATGCTGGCGCTCAAGTGTTACAAGGGTGAGCCCACTCTGCCCACTGTGCCCGGAGCCCTCAACGACAATCTGTACCACCAGTGCATGCTGGCGCTCAAGTGTTACCAGGGTAGGCCCACTCTGCCCACTGTGCCCACACTGTGGCAGGAGCCCTCAACGACAAGCTGTACCATCAATGCATGCTGGCACTCAAGTGTTACAAGGGTGAGCCCACTCTGCCCACTGTGCCCACACTGTGGCAGGAGCCCTCAACGACAAGCTGTACCATCAATGCATGCTGGCGCTCAAGTGTTACAAGGGTGAGCCCACTCTGCCCACTGAGCCCGGAGCCCTCAACGACAAGCTGTACCACCAGTGCATGCTGGCGCTCAAGTGTTACAAGGGTAGGCCCACTCTGCCCACACTGTGGCAGGAGCCCTCAACGACAAGCTGTACCACCAGTGCATGCTGGCGCTCAAGTGGTACAAGGGTAGGCCCACTCTGCCCACTGTGCCCACACTGTGGCAGGAGCCCTCAACGACAAGCTGTACCATCAATGCATGCTGGCGCTCAAGTGTTACAAGGGTGAGCCCACTCTGCCCTCTGTGCCCGGAGCCCTCAACGACAAGCTGTACCACCAGTGCATGCTGGCGCTCGAGTGTTACAAGGGTGAGCCCACTCTGCCCACGGTGCCCACACTGTGGCAGGAGCCCTCAACGACAAGCTGTACCACCAGTGCATGCTGGCGCTCAAGTGGTACAAGGTCCACTCCCCACCCACTCTGCCCACTGTGCCCACGATACCTACACAGTGTCGATAGTTGCTGGAACAATTTCTACCACCAGTGCATGAAGGCTTTGAAGTGTATTAGGTACCTAGAATTTCCCATATCCCGACATTCTACCATTTAAAGAGTTTGACCGCAGTGGCAAGAGGAACATGCCTGGCAGGGCTATGCTTGCCCGTGGAGATACGCCCTAAAATATGCAACACTAATTAACTAATTAAATGTTTCCAGGCAAGCGCGAGTTGGAGTTGAAGCAGCTGCTGACGTCATTCTACTTCCGCGACCACAAGTACACGGTGCGCATCCAGGAGAAGGACCGCGGGGTGCTCGCTAAGCACCCGGACATGGTTAACGCGGCGCCGGACCTCATGGGGTCAGTGCTCGTAGCTAGTCGTCATGGTCATAAAAAAATACATGTAAAAAAAAACCTTTTTATTATTTTCATACAAATTGTATAGGGAAAGTTTTTCTCGATTTATGGCTATTCTAGTCGGAAATTTCTTTTTGGTCCCATACAAGATTTTGATCCTGGACAGGAATGAGATCGATTGGCATCAAAAAAAAGTTTGTCAAAAATGACCATTTTCTCGTACATATCCAAAATCTGTAAACGCCAATCTTCATTAATTTGAAATCAAAGGAAGGTCTACTAAGACCATTTTCGCCTAGCAACACGGGATCTGGTAGCTGCCCTCACTGACCCAATATCTATTTCCACCCTGTATATTTGTCTGTATTTTATTTTTGTATTTTTAATTATTTGTGTTTTGTTGTTATTTATTATGTATGTATACTATGTGTTTATATCTGTAGTTGCACCGCCCACAATTTGTTTGCTTTGCCCAAAGGTTGACTGGTAGAGAATGCTTACGGCATTTAGTTCGCATTTTGTAAGATAAGTTGTTATTTTGCGCAATAAAGATTAAATAAATAAATCATCAACATCATCATCATCAATATGGTAAAAGATGTTTTTTAAGCAGTGTCCGCTACAGAACCAGCTAGCCGTCTAATTAGAGCGCTTAGAAAGAGATAGATAGTCCAATGTCGCCGCGACATAGCTCGCGGGCCGTCCCGGGATGGCCATGCTGGCGATGTCGTGTAGTTCCTGGCTTTCCTTCTCCAAAGGTCGCGGACCACAGATTGGTTTCCCTAATTTTAAAAAACGCTTGGCACGCTCTTAATTTCAGGTTGATGGAGAAACGTGGCGGCTCCACCTACATGATGATCCTGACGGTCGGAGACAAGAGCTTCCTAATCTGGGGGCACCCGCCGGAGCCCGGCTCGGCGTGCCGGACCGTCTGCTACATCTTCGACCCGCACATGCAGAGCCCTACAGGGCAGCCGCACAAGCTGTGAGTCATCATTGTCAACATACATCCATTGCTGGAAATAGCCTTAAGAGTTCCACAATGATCTGTCCTGTGGACTTTTGTGACCTTTACCTGGTCCAACTTGTGGGGGGTCAACTGTGAGTAGACGAGATCCGATATTATTTATTATCATTTTCAGCCGTTATCGCTCATTCATCCAGTCAGTAGGGCACCTCATACGACATGACAACTTCATACTTAACATAATTGAAGGAAAGATAGAGGGGAAGCGCGGAGGAAAACTACGTAGAGCAATTCGAAAAGAGAGTTGATGTTGGGTCGTATCGAGATATCAAAGAGGTTGCGTGGGATCGGAGTAGATGGAGGGCCTATTTTGAGCTACACTGACAAGAGCTTAGCTCTTATATAAGACAACAAGAAGTATTGCTTACTACTGAGCAAACCACAACATTTTTAGTTTTTGCGACCTACAACACTAGGGCTTGATCTGAAAACCAGTGCTGGGCTAGCACATGCTTCATTGCCTTTTTGAAGTGAAAACTGTGCAACTTTGTGATGGGGAAAAATTGTTAAACTCGCCACAGGTCACGTGACCGTAAGATTCGTAAGACGTGAGATTTGACACGGGTCACGTCAAAACTGTTACAATGTCATTGAGTTTTCCCTTCTGCCGGCACTCCCGGAGTGCAACCCGGTCTTACACTGGTTATATTGTAAACTTTTAGTATAATTTTGTGGCAATAAATAATTTTCTGATTCTGATTCTGATCTTAATTCTGAGCAGAAGCTAATCTTTAAGCATGCCACTTGGCCCGGTCCTAATCTAATCCAGGAGTAATCTGCGATCTTACGTAAAAACTGGCTTACAAGGAATACAATTTTGTGCCACTATGTCAAAGACACCTTGACACCATGACCGATTCTGGACCCGCATCCAGCGGGCTCTCGCGACCTTTATTTTACCAGATCCCCAGTCCACCTTGTGTCCCGTCCACTATGAGTAGAGTGAGAGGACCGTGATTTTATATGCTGATCTCTGTGGCTGTACGTATAAATGTATTTTCTGTAAGTATTTTAAGTACTCTAACATATCGTGTGTTGCAGGCACGGCGGGGCGGCGTTCCTCCGCTACGCTGGAGTCACTTCCTTCGTGCTGGACTTCGTGGCCAATTACGGAGGGTTAGACGCCAGCAAGCGGGAGTGTCCTATGCCTCCTATCATGCTTACCGACATCGAGGTTTGTTTCCGACTACTCATCATCATCATCACCTGAAAGATGTCCACTGCTGGACGAAGGCTTTCCGTAAAGAGCACCAGCCGCATCTAGCGGACTTCCGCGATCAACTTCTGTGGTCTGTCCTCGCTTTCCGCTCCAACGGCCATCGGTTCTACGTGCAATGTGCCCCGCCCACTGCCACTTGAGTTAAGCGATTCGGAGGGCTTTACCTTGTTTCTTCTGCGGGTAGTCTCATTTCTGATACGATCACGCAGAGAAACTCCCAGCATAGCCCTCTCCGTTGCCCTTTGGGCGATATTGATATCATAGTCCCATATATCCTACTTCCTACTAATTAATATTATAAATGCGAAAGTTTGGATGTTTAGATGTTTAGATGTTTGTAATTCAATCACGCTTAAACAGCTCAACCGATTTGGATGAAATTTAGCAGGAACATAGTTTTTAAACTGGATTAAAATATAGGACAGTTTTCATCCCGGGTCCACGCAGACGAAGTCGCGGGCGGAAGCTAGTTTATTCATAAAGGGTAATTTTAATGCCTTACTTAATATACAGATAGAGTTGGTCGCTATCTCAACGACCACCTCTAGCTGTCTATTCAGCTCGTATCCACCTACTGTTGAGTAAAGGCCTCTTGTTTATTACGCCACTCTCCTCGGTCCTGTTCTAATCTCATCCACCGTTTGCCTCCTGTTCGGCAGATATGATCGGTCCATCGGCCTGGTGGTCTGCCCGCTGACCGTTTCGATGACCTCGGCCACCATTCAGCAACCCGTTTTGTCCATCCTCCCATCGTTTCTCCTCGCCAAGTGACCCACCTCCACTTTAATTGTGTAGCGACAATTTTGCAAATCCCTAACAAACCTTCAGCTGTATCCAATTGTGTTATTGTCCCAGGTGCTCGCCCGCTCCCCGCTGCTGCGGGCGCCGCGCTACTCTCTGGAGCTGAAGGCGCTCCCCGCGCACTGCGAGGCGGAGTGGATCAGCATGAACAACAACGCGCTCATCGAACGGAAGCAAGGGGTATGATGTAGTGACATGTCGCAAGTTGTCCCAGGTGCTCGCCCGCTCCCCGCTGCTGCGTGCGCCGCGCTACTCTCTGGAGCTGAAGGCGCTCCCCGCGCACTGCGAGGCGGAGTGGATCAGCATGAACAACAACGCGCTCATCGAACGGAAGCAAGGGGTATGATGTAGTGACATGTCGCAAGTTGTCCCAGGTGCTCGCCCGCTCCCCGCTGCTGCGGGCGCCGCGCTACTCTCTGGAGCTGAAGGCGCTCCCCGCGCACTGCGAGGCGGAGTGGATCAGCATGAACAACAACGCGCTCATCGAACGGAAGCAAGGGGTATGATGTAGTGACATGTCGCAAGTTGTCCCAGGTGCTCGCCCGCTCCCCGCTGCTGCGTGCGCCGCGCTACTCTCTGGAGCTGAAGGCGCTCCCCGCGCACTGCGAGGCGGAGTGGATCAGCATGAACAACAACGCGCTCATCGAACGGAAGCAAGGGGTATGATGTAGTGACATGTCGCAAGTTGTCCCAGGTGCTCGCCCGCTCCCCGCTGCTGCGGGCGCCGCGCTACTCGCTGGAGCTGAAGGCGCTCCCCGCGCACTGCGAGGCGGAGTGGATCAGCATGAACAACAACGCGCTCATCGAACGGAAGCAAGGGGTATGATGTAGTGACATGTCGCAAGTTGTCCCAGGTGCTCGCCCGCTCCCCGCTGCTGCGGGCGCCGCGCTACTCGCTGGAGCTGAAGGCGCTCCCCGCGCACTGCGAGGCGGAGTGGATCAGCATGAACAACAACGCGCTCATCGAACGGAAGCAAGGGGTATGATGTAGTGACATGTCGCAAGTTGTCCCAGGTGCTCGCCCGCTCCCCGCTGCTGCGGGCGCCGCGCTACTCGCTGGAGCTGAAGGCGCTCCCCGCGCACTGCGAGGCGGAGTGGATCAGCGTGAACAACAACGCGCTCATCGAACGGAAGCAAGGGGTATGATGTAGTGACATGTCGCAAGTTGTCCCAGGTGCTCGCCCGCTCCCCGCTGCTGCGGGCGCCGCGCTACTCGCTGGAGCTGAAGGCGCTCCCCGCGCACTGCGAGGCGGAGTGGATCAGCATGAACAACAACGCGCTCATCGAACGGAAGCAAGGGGTATGATGTAGTGACATGTCGCAAGTTGTCCCAGGTGCTCGCCCGCTCCCCGCTGCTGCGGGCGCCGCGCTACTCGCTGGAGCTGAAGGCGCTCCCCGCGCACTGCGAGGCGGAGTGGATCAGCATGAACAACAACGCGCTCATCGAACGGAAGCAAGGGGTATGATGTAGTGACATGTCGCAAGTTGTCCCAGGTGCTCGCCCGCTCCCCGCTGCTGCGGGCGCCGCGCTACTCGCTGGAGCTGAAGGCGCTCCCCGCGCACTGCGAGGCGGAGTGGATCAGCATGAACAACAACGCGCTCATCGAACGGAAGCAAGGGGTATGATGTAGTGACATGTCGCAAGTTGTCCCAGGTGCTCGCCCGCTCCCCGCTGCTGCGGGCGCCGCGCTACTCGCTGGAGCTGAAGGCGCTCCCCGCGCACTGCGAGGCGGAGTGGATCAGCATGAACAACAACGCGCTCATCGAACGGAAGCAAGGGGTATGATGTAGTGACATGTCGCAAGTTGTCCCAGGTGCTCGCCCGCTCCCCGCTGCTGCGGGCTCCACGCTACTCTCTGGAGCTGAAGGCGCTCCCCGCGCACTGCGAGGCGGAGTGGATCAGCATGAACAACAACGCGCTCATCGAACGGAAGCAAGGGGTATGATGTAGTGACATGTCGCAAGTTGTCCCAGGTGCTCGCCCGCACCCCGCTGCTGCGGGCGCCGCGCTACTCGCTGCACTGCGAGGCGGAGTGGATCAGCATGAACAACAACGCGCTCATCGAACGGAAGCAAGGGGTATGATGTAGTGACATTTCGCAAGTTGTCCCAGGTGCTCGCCCGCTCCCCGCTGCTGCGGGCGCCGCGCTACTCGCTGGAGCTGAAGGCGCTCCCCGCGCACTGCGAGGCGGAGTGGATCAGCATGAACAACAACGCGCTCATCGAACGGAAGCAAGGGGTATGATGTAGTGACATGTCGCAAGTTGTCCCAGGTGCTCGCCCGCTCCCCGCTGCTGCGGGCGCATCGAACGGAAGCAAGGGGTATGATGTAGTGACATGTCGCAAGTTGTCCCAGGTGCTCGCCCGCTCCCCGCTGCTGCGGGCGCCGCGCTACTCGCTGGAGCTGAAGGCGCTCCCCGCGCACTGCGAGGCGGAGTGGATCAGCATGAACAACAACGCGCTCATCGAACGGAAGCAAGGGGTTTGACTGCCTCTTACCGAATTATCATACCTGTAGACCGAAACCTAAATGTTCGCGTACCGTACGGTTTCTGAGTAACACACACATTACACATGGGTTGGTGGTTGGGTACATTCTTAGCGTCAGCAACGCGCATGTAACACCCCTGGAGTTGCAAGCATGCATAGGCTAAGGTAACAACTTACCATCAGGTGGGCCGTAAGCTGGTTTGCCTCAATAAAAAACACTACCGAAATTACGCGAAATCCAAACCTACGTAACTACCTACTTTACTTCTGTAGTTAGACTAGGGCTAGATTTTTTATAGGATATATTTTAAAGGATCCTACAAATGGAATGATGCAGCGGAATTATGCAATGGATATATGAAATTTCGCTGCAGACGCTGACCTGGGTGTGGCCGGCCTCATGCGCTCTCAGTCTGACGATGCACTTTTTGTAAATATACTTTGTCCGTAAAACCGTCCCCGTTCAATTCTCAACTAGCTTATCTCTTCTTATCTCAATTTGAACTAGAATTTTAACGGCATTTTGGCTAAAATAGGTTTGATAAACCTTTATGAATAAAGCCATAACTTAAATATTTTTTACGTTCGCAGGGTGAATACCCGCTGCAGTCTCTGAGCGCGGTGTCGCTGGCCACGTCGCGCACCGCCTCGCGACGGAGGCTGCGCGACTTCTACCAGAAAGTACCGAAAGAGGTAAGGCTTTGACCTTTCAGACCAATCCTAGAGCCCTAATGACAATGGTTGTCAGAATAATGCCACTGCCAGCGCTGTGGCGATATACTCGTATATAGTTGACGACCGGTTAGCCTAGTGGGCAGTGACGCTGCCTACGAAGCTGTAGGTCCTGGATTAGAATCCCGGTAAGGGCAAATATTTGTGTGATGAGCATGAATATTTCTTTCTAAGTCTGTTATGTATGTATTTGAGTATTTATATCTAATATATATATATCGTCCTCGTTCCCATAACACCAGCCTTATTGAGTTTACTATGGGACTACATAGATTTGTGTAAGATTGTCCCCTAATATTTATTTATTTGACACTAAAAACAATTTTAAAAATTAAATTTGACCATTCAGAGTAAAAAACAAATTATGTTGGCACAGTTGAGCAACTAGCATCCATCACTTCACAGAATCTCAAACACTCATTCATTACACACTGCTGCCCATCGCTTCGCTTTATAGTCCTCCCAGACGTATCCGACGACGGCACACTTGCAAATTTCTCTGATGAGCAAGTATGTGGTTTGCAAAGCCGAATATATTTTTAAATCTTTGGTCGCACTGTGTGATCTCACACTTTTACTATTTTCACAATCTAGCTATTAAACCCATCAATCAATTTTACATACACGCCGGTATCCTGGAGGGGTAGGAAGAGATATCAAATCTTGAGAGAAAGAGATCTTGACAAACCTCTTATTCACTATTAAGCCATTCTTCCTACCATGCTCTTCAGTTTAGGTTACTCTTCGGCAAAACTTTCTGTATAATTTCTTCGAAGTTCGCCGTGGTCTCCCCTTCCAACTGTACCACCCTTCTTACCCCTCCTACCTGTAAGTTTCTCTCGTACACTTCCTAAAACAGAATGAATGAATGAGGATTAAACGTGACTGGCGGTTTTTGCCAGCTAAATCTCTTGCTACAGTCTTGCCATCCACATAACGCAATTAATAACGATCTGGACTGTATCTCCAACTGGTCTCGTAGCTTTGGCATTAATGTCAATCCTACCAAGTGTCAGGCCATTTTAATTGGAAGCCCTCGTCTACTGACACTAGTTGACACACAACAATTACCTTTAGTAATGTACGAAGATATCGCAGTTCCTTTCGCAGCGGAGGTGAGAAATCTGGGCCTGACTATGGATAGTGGTTTCACATGGGCACCTCAGGTGTCTGACGTTAGTCGCAAGGTCACCAATATGCTGAGATCGTTTTATAGGTTTAAGCACTTCCTTCCAGTCAGCACGAAAACTCTGCTAATTCAAGCGTTAGTATTACCTGTTATTGATTATGCTGATGTGTGTTACTCCAACATCACCCATCCACACCAGCCACCACCCAAGCTCTTAAGTAGACTGGACCGGCTTCTAAATAACTGCATTCGTTTTGTTTTCGGCCTCCGGAAATATGACCATATCTCCGCCTTCCGCCGTCAACTGAATTGGCTTCCCATTCGCGAGCGCAGATCTTTCAGGATTCTGTGCACACTTTATACCATCTTATTTGACCCAGCTGCACCGGAATATCTTAAATCTAAATTTCAATTTGTTACACCCCGTTCCGGTTGCGAGCTACGTACATCCAGGAGTCTTAAACTCTCTGTCCTATTTCACCGTACTGGTTTCCTCTCAAATTCCTTCGCTGTTCAGGCTATTCGTCTGTGGAATGATCTCCCTCTTACCGTCAGGCAAGCTCAGAGCAAGTTCACCTTTAAATGCAAGTTGCGTAAGCATCTCTTATTAACCATTAAACATTGATGATCCTCATGATATCTTTGTTCGGGTACATTTAATTGTATGTATTTATGTAAGTATAAGTAAGTTTATATTGTATACATTATATATGTATGTATATTAATTAAATTAATTGATTTGTGTTTCCATTCGAGTCTCTGTACTTAGGATCCTGCACCACTAAAGTTTCTGTTTAGCCCAATGGTTGACTGGTAGAGAATGCCTTAAGGCATTAAGTCCGCCAATTGTACTTCTATTTTTATATTTGTGCGATAAAGTTTAAATAAATAAATAAAATAACGCATCCCGAATAACCCTCATTGCCGAAGACGTCATACACTTGGATAGGTTCTTATGGAAATTTCACGTTTCAGCCGGCGCCGAATTTGCCAATACAGCCGGAAAAGGGACCACCACCACCAACGCTGGAGCAGATCATGTCCGCTCGCGGTGAGGACTTCTTCCTGTACTGTCCGAAAGGCGAAGCTCACAGTTTTGGCAGGTAATAAGAGTGACCCATAGTCAGACTGACAAGTGACCTGCTGACTAACGGACGGTTGACAAAATTATAAATTATAAAAAACGATGTATGACTATGTAGTGTGACACTCACACTGCCACACACTAACTCTATATAAGTAACCATCCAATGTAATAATAGACACAATATGTATATCATAATCCCAACGCGAACCGTTGTTTAACTACACCCATCCTTACATGGCGACCTGCCAGTGCGGCCTTGTGCCGTGCTGGCTGCGTGCTGCGCTAGCCAGTACGAACAAAATAAGTGATCTTTATTTGAACATTTTTGTAATGATTTAAAAAATGACTGACTGACTGAAAAGTGAACAGTGAACAATTAAAATGAACGAAGCTATTAGTGCGCAAAATATTATATAAATTCTACAAATAGTACAGTACTGAAAATACTTTCTAAATTGAACGAGAAATTTAAATACCTGAAATACTAATCATAAAATATACATAAAACACACACACATATTTCATGGACGAGGACCTTAAATAACAGATAGTTTGTATGACGTGTTTATTTTTAAGATTTTTTTTATCGTGTTACGTCTAGGTAAGAAATTAGTTAATAATCTTGTGTTGTCATCGAAGCGTGCAATGTGTTAATTACTCACTTAATTTTCGTATTGCCTTATTATTGTATCTACTAAAAGCAGTTACTTTTTTAAGTCAAAAAATTCAATTGAAAAATGAAAATATTGTCACGCGTAAAACAGTCGATTTACTTTTGAAAAAAAAAAAGATAATTTTATTAGTAATTTAGTTTTTGTCTAATTATTTTATTATCTGTTTTTTCCCTAAAATATAAACTGTAAACTTTAAATGACTGTATACAAAAAAATATACTTATACCTACTTACCGACTTAGTTTACTTTGGTTTGTTCTTTTTTTTTTATTATTTTGTACTGCCTGCTAATACAATATTAATATTTTTTTTGCCAAGGAGGGAGGTGTAGTGTGACCCTCACACTGCCACACACTAACTCTATATACTTAAGTAACCATCCTATGTAAAAAAAAAAGCAGTGATCGGTTTTTTGGATTCGACATGGGGTGAACGACCTCAATCATTATGTTAGTATGGATATGCCCCGGGAATTATGTTGTTAGAAAAGGCAAAAAAATACAATGTGATTATTTTATTACACTTTAAAACATCTAAGTAGCTGATAGGCGAGTACTTATATACTCTCCGTTCTTTTGTCTAAATCGAACAAATGAGCACAAGTGTTTACCAAAGCGGCACATTTTTGTACCGTTTGGATAAAAGTTCAGCGAGTAAGTACGCGTGTCTATCAGCTAATATATGGTTACTACGGGTTAATTGTTTGAATAAATGAATTCGTTATCAACAGAGATCGGTCTAGTACTCCCCGAAAATATTCCAATCATACGCGAATAAAAAGTTTAATTAGAGTAGGTAAGCCACAGTAGTCGTAAAAGATAATCTCAGAAACAAGTCGATGAAATGAAAATTGAACCATAAATCATAGTGTGCGAACTTAACGTGGATACTTATTTATTGGATCGCCTTTGAGCTATAAGATCTATGTATTTGCACTTATACGATAACCTGTGACCTAATATTATAGCATAAATTATACAGCTAATACCTATTTATTTAGGCAATTTAGAAGCAAATAATTAGAACTGAAATCCAAAGAAAATAATGAAATGTCAATACCAAGATTTTGAAGTATTTTTTCCATCATGACAGATATATAAGCTAATACTTTGTGGAGGTTTTAATAATATTTTGCTTAATAGAAGTTTTTGTCTCAACTGGTTGCCATTTAAGAGTAAAAAATTCCTTAGAGATAATTTGAATTGTTTTATATTTGTACGCTTTGTTCGGTATCGCGGGAAACTGTCGTATCTATATTAACTTTTCTACTTGACATCCCGCGAGGGAGAATCCAAATAACCGATCACTGAATATTAGACACAATATATCATAATCCCAACGCAAACCGTTGTTTGACTACACCCATCCTTACAACTAATCGCACCTTTAGAACGGAACCGACCGAATCCAAAAACACAACTTCTTGGTAAAACGCAAGTAAAGAGTTTAAGTCGCAATAGGTCGTTTAGAGTCGATCTATGTATACAACTAAATTTGACGTTTTTTTGAGTTACCTACGTCAGTTCCGTTCTAAAGGTGCGTAATGATGATTTGACCAACATCTTCTGAAAGCGTCGCTCAATCACTTATGACTGAACTGACAAATTGCTAGCGGAAAGACGAGCGATTGACAGTTTTTAAATGACCAAAGACCAACTCATGAATTGTTCACAGACCAACAGATAGAGATAATTGAATCACCAGTGTCATTAAGAGGCTCCCATACGCCAATGACCTTCGATCTGAATCCCTTAGTTTTCTAATGTTTTTTGTAGCTTATTATATTAACAACAACGGCTTTAAGCAATATAGTATCCCATATTTACTTCAAACTTCATTGTTTTCGAGATATTTGGCATCAAAGTTGAACAATTTTAGGCCAAAAAACTGGTTTTCTGGCCATAACTTTTGTGTTAATTGGTTTAAAATTAAAACCCTCTACCAGTTTTTAGAGACGTCATAGACGAACCCAAATTTGTAGATTTCGTATAATATGTTAGATCTTTCACGTCAATAGAGATGCGAAATAAGTGTTTTTTTAGACAATGTTTAAAAAAATCATACAAAATTAAGGATTAATTTGTTTCAAAATCCGGTCAGTCAAATTGGAGATAAAAGATTGAAGAACCGATAGCCGTTTGATTTATGATTCTATCTGTAGTGCAAAAGTAGTAGATACGATTCAAAACTTGTCAAAAATCGATGAAAACCTCGGGTAGCCCCTTCATTAACCGACTAACTCCACCCCGAGGATCATCAGTAGATTTTCAGACCTTCACCCGCTTAGCTACTACTGCTGACTGTCCAGCTAGCTACCAGCTGATTAATGATGTGCCGACGGAAAGTTTGGAAAAATTCCTTTTGAAAGATTTTTGTAATTTCCTCATATTTCCTATACTTAGGCAATTTTCTGAAATGGAATAATTCTAAAATGTTTGTTTATGTTTCCTACATTTTTTAAGAAGCTTTTCATATATTTGGAACATTCCGTAGCTTACACATTTGTACCAATTACTGTCACGTTCTCCGTTCCAACCCCCGGGGGATCCGTGGCGGGATCCCCAGGCGTCCATGCGCAGTGAATGTAGGCGCTCCAGAACTACACCAACAACAAAAAAAACTCCTTTCCAGAGACGACATGATCCCGCGCCCAAAGTCGGAGACGGTCCTGCACAGCGTGGTGGACGTGGCCAACAGGAACTTCCACTCGCAGTACAGACAGCTGAACGCGGAGAAGTGGATCCTGCGCGGTACAAGGCACATGGCCAGTCACAGGTCCTTACTTAACAATTTTCATCATCTATCTAATGATTAATTGATGACAAAATTGTGTAACATACTCATGTGAGGAGTGTGTTTTTTAATATAACTTATAGGTACTCATTTGACCACTATCTTACCTAGATGGTAAGTGATAATGAGGTCGAGGGTGTTACAGCGTACCTGTTCACTCTCATCTGGGAAAAGGTTTGCCGGAAGATGTTTGGCATATTTTTATTCGGCAATAAAGGATACAATTGCTGTGGAGTCGTATAGGCTGGCAATGAACAAGAAATCGTGTTGGATATCGTCTACTTGCGACCTTTTGAGCGTGTATGCGCAAAATGCCGCAGGTTTGAATCTTAAACGGATCAACATATTTTTCCCTTTATACTGAAATGAATAACAGCCCTTCCAATTGTTGCCTCTATCCTAATCGCACTCTTGCAGATACCAGACGTTTAAAGTGTACACGGCGGTCCCGTGCTGCCTGGCAGCCCTGGGCATGCTGCGGAGGCTGCGCGCGCGCGGCTGGAACGAGGACACGCTGGATGAGACCCTGGATCTTGGCTACAATGTGTACCGGGTAAGTTCTTAGAGCGTCCTCCTCTAGTGGCTGTAATGGGCATATTTTTTTTTTTTTTTTTTTTTTAAATATTAGGGGACGATTGAAACAGCGGTTGCCTGAAAGTGTGTGTGAGAGTGTTTATACCGGCCTGTAATAGTAGCAATAAATTTAAAGAATGACTCCATAGAATATCCGCAGATATTCAAAATTATTGAACTGGGAAAAAAACATTTTTACAAAACGTATATTTTTTGTTAAACCTCACGTCATTGTTTAATAATCCATCGTTTAATTTATTGCTCCTATTACAGGCCACACCCTGTATAATGACATTTGGTTTCAATCGGCTGCCATGCGACAATTTTTTTTTTTTCACCCCTCTCCCTTTTTCTGCCCCAGGCCATGTTGGCTCAGTTCGGGTTGCACAGGGCGGTTCCACAACACTTCGGGAGCTCAAATACCGCGAGCCACCCGGTTGCCTCTTACTGGAACTCCGCGTAATCGCTCTAAATATAAGGAGATACCGACCGGTCACTTTGGCACTCTTTGGGGGAGGTCTTTCGGCTGATATGATGATGATGATGATGATAAGGAGATATGCCTTGGCTATGGCGCCAATTCATTACGTTTGCGAATTCTTGTTTAATTTTGTTGTTGGTGCCAGGAGTCGCTGCTGCCGCGCGGCGGCCTCATCCGCCGGCTCGTGCTCGGCGAGATGGCGGAGAGCTTCCGGATCAGAGACAAGGAGTTTACACACAAGGTATCACATTTTTTTGTACCAAGTCATCATTCAATATCAATCATATATCGTTATCGCGGGAGCAAATATAAATTTGTTAAAGAAGTAGTAAGACAGACCGTCCATTTAGTAAAACAGACTTTTCTGCCTACACATTATAAGCCTCCAAGAAAATAATAATATATATCCATTTTTTTAATTTAATACAACTTTATTTACTTTTTGTTGATCTTAAGTGATTTTCGTAATATACGACAAAAAAAATCTCTATGTTTTCTACTATTAATCTGCGGCGTCGTGCAGTAAATATCCCTTTTAACTGGCTAAATGGTCTTTCGACTGCCGCTGTTGTAATGGGTGCATATTTAAAACGACAAATGTCTAAAGTGACTGATGAGGTTGCGTACCTAATAGGTAATCTTTTTAAGTAGTAATCAAGTCAAGTACGGTAGGGTAGATAGTAGGTAAGATATACAGGGTGGAAACTTGTACGTGATCCAAAATAGCAAAATGTGAGTCTATCCATGATTATGAGCAACTTTTATTAAAGGACCAACTTTGTGTTATGCCAAAAAAATCCAACTATTTCATTAACTCTGCTCATTTTAGACTGACAAGAATGTATGAACAGGTGTGAACATAATTATACATTTTATTTAAGGCCGTAGGTATAAACGTTTCTCTATAAGAATGTCATTTCTGTTTTTGACTGTTTTTTATAATCTTTCAGTACTGTCAAATCGTATTTACTCCCGCGATAACGATATATAAATATTATATTCTGCCGTTTTGTCGGCGTGATTAATTTATATACTCGTACCGAATTACATGTTTCTAGTAATAAGGGTCACTGAGCTAAGCCGCAGACGGACGGACTGACGGACATAGCGAAACCACAGTTTAACTACATACAGTTGGGCATCGAATGTAGTTACTACTTGCGCAGAGCAACGGTGGGGGATGTCGCGGGGGAGCGGGCGGCGCGGGCCGCCGCCACAAACGCACACATTTTGTGTTCTCTAACTTTCAAGGCAGGCGAGCTACATGTTTTTGAGTAGAGTGAGCAGTGGAGGCGAATGATTTTATTAGGTGCAATGGTGCGCACCTGTTCCGTGTACGGATGTACCTCAACAACAACATTAAATAAGGATTTAAGATTTCATAGATTTCTCTGAAGCGCTCATAGCCTCGCGGCGCCTGCGAGTCGGAAACGATAACGCAGGTTAAGCAAAGATGGCTGCGGTCAGTCTTTGGATGGGTGACCGCCTGATGTTTGAGTTAATATAAATGAGCGCTTCCGTGCTTTGGAAGGCACGCTAAGCAGTTGATCCCGGCTGCTGTCTATGACAGTAGTCGTTAAGCCGAGTTAGAGGCCTTCGGGCGGCTTAAGAACTTCTAACAGTCAAGTTGCCCACTCACTTGACAAAGGGAGGACAACTGTTACTCGCGTCCGCGGGAGCTACCTACCACAACCTTGCACGTGTCCCCTGGGTGGTACTAAAGAGTGACAACATAATGCCGAAATAATGTACCTATGCCATACGATTAAAAAAATAGATTTCCCCGTGATGACAGGTAAGTTTGTATACTTAATTTCGTTAATTACGTAGGTACCTAACTGCAACCTATGTTGGAAATAATATAGTCTAGCTAGTACCTTCCTACCTACGTCGGTTGGATAACGAAATTGCGATGGCATACGTTGAATTGCTGTGGAAACCGTATTTAACCGTATATAGTTGGATCGCACTCCGGGTAAGGCGCTTTTTTTTTTTACAGCCTATTGAGTTATTAATATTATAGCGAGTTACGTATCTGTTCACTAAAAATTATTTATTAATCAGTGGCTATGGAATGTTCATATGAAACAGCATCTTAAGGGGATGCCTTGATTCGAGTAGTACACGCCCCCTAGACAGAGACACGCTAATGCCTTCCGCGCATGAGTGAAAGAGATGTAACACTCTTCGGGAATGGCTTTTTTGGACAAATTTCGATAAATAGGGGAGAGTGGGTAACAGTGACTAACGGGGCACGGTGACTAAAATGCCGCTGTCCGTGTATTTACGCACACAAACACTTGTACTCTTGTCAAACGTTCGCCGCGAGTGTTCCCCCCACGCCGCGCCAGTGGCTGCCACGCTCGCACGCCGGGAGGTCACGCGCCGGCAGCGTACCGCCAGAGTAAGTAACAAATAAAATAATTACGTGTTTTTAAAAAGTGTGTAGTGTCAAATTCTTTGAGGGTTTTGTGTGTTTGTGGATTATTTAGTGTTGTGCAGTGTTTCGGTTAGCCTAAAATGCTATTATTTTGCTCATAACAAGAGTGTATATTTATTCCGAATTTTTGATTTCGGCAACGGTGGTTGGGTCACAATGGATAATTTTAACTTGGGTTACAATGGATAAGTATCCACTGTGCCCCGTATATTTGTTCTTTACATTTCGTTAATTACTTTGTATTATATCGATATTGTAAAAAGACTGAAAGTGCTGGCGGACCCGTACCATTAACACCAAACTATGCGGTTAATAGAATATTTTCCGATGATCAAGAAAAATCTTTAGTAGATTATGTAATCAAATGTAGTCAGATGTTTTATGGTCTCACACCGAATGACCTTCGCAGTCTGGCTTATGAAATGGCATTTGCCAATGACTTGAGAGTTCCCGATAAATGGCATCAATATCAAATGGCAGGCATCGAGTGGCTGTTCAACTTCAGAAAACGTCATCCAGTACTAAGCCTAAGGACTCCAGAAGGTTGCAGCCTAAGCCGAGCTACGTCGTTCAATCGTCACAACGTGACTATTTTCTTTAACAACCTGGAAGAAGCGATGCGACGACATGAACGTTTTGGGAATGGGACTCGGATCTACAACTTGGATGAGACCAATACCATGACGTGTAATATAAAGATGGCTGATTAGTGTTAATAACAGGTAGCGTACAAAGTGCGTTTGTATGTTTACAGTCTTTGATCTCCAAGTTAACGTAATTATCATTAAGTAGTTATAGTTTTGGACACTCCGTTCTATTAATACTTACTATTAGTAATTATGAGACTGAATTACCTTAATAAATACCTAATATTTTTGTTATACCATGGTTCAAATGTTTTGAAACATTACGTAATTCTTGATCTCAGAGGTGATATAATTATTGTTGATTAGATGTAGTTTCAGACACTGTTCTACTGTTAATTACTAAACGTGGTCTTATGAAACAAAATGATAAATAAATAATATTTTTTAATTGAGTTTTTCTTAATAAATCCTGCAAAAAATCACTGTGACCCATGAGGTCCACTGTACCCCAAGGGCTTATCCAATGTAACCCATGTATGGGTCACAATGGATAATTTCCCATTTATAAAAAAAAAATCTTTTGACTAAAATCTATGGCTGTTGGAATGTTTGTCATCTGTTTTTTGTATACCCTGGTAGTGTTACAAACCGATGGATTCAAATGCTAGGACTAAATTGTACTTAACTCCAGAAATATTGGGCTTCAAACAAAAGTGTATCCACTGTTACCCACTCTCACCTAACTTAGTGACGTTTTATCTAAATTTCATAAAGTGAGATTTTAGATAAGATAAAATACTATAGTATTAACTTGATTGTGTCGTAAAATAATGTATCGTTTGAGTAGGCTGAGTAAAAAAAGGAAAATACAGACCCAACTTTGGATTTTTTTTCTATAGAGGAAGTTTTAAGCAATCATGCATCGATAAAATCAGATTAACAATCATATAGTCAAGAATCATATATCTGAAAATTAGACCTTAATGTTTCTTAATCTAGTCAGAACGGCGTTTCAAAGCACGCGATAATTTCCAATGCACCGCCTTAAGCGTGATAGCGGGACTTTAGTGATGGTTTGTTCATACGGGCCGGGCCTAAGTTCTAACCCTTGTTGCTATCGTTATTTTAAAAGGACGTCAACAATATAAATTTCTCACTAACAATTGGGGTACTATTCTTATGTTTATACTTCGTAACGTTTCAAGTGTTACAACGTCGCGTGAGCACCAGCAAGGCAGCAAGGCAAGGCATTAATTTTTTTATTCGTCTATTCGAACGGGTTGGGACCATAGGCCACTGCCTTGTCTTCAGTATAGGTAAATATAATTTAATTTGGTCAAATCCAGTTAATTACGTCTATTATTTAAACCTACCGCGCGATATTTAAGTATTAGTTATTTTTTAATTTAACACAGTTTAATTATATTCAGCGTGAATGTAAATCTTTATAACAAAATCTCACGTAAATATCTGGCTGTGCAACACATGTAAATAAATCATTTCATAATAATAACGTTTATTTTATGTATTTTCCATTTTGTGGCCCCTGGCACATCCGCGCGGAACAGCGTAAATACTTACACGAGTGGCGGCGTCGCCCGATATCAAAGGCGTTTCACTACTGTAGAGAATATATTGTAATACTGTGGCGAAACTATACGGGTTCCTTGTTGACTACGGATTAAGCTATCTAACTCATAAAATGGCCCAGTTGAAAAAAATGTTGAAAACAGTGTTGTCAATTTGACGTTTTTGATTGGCAGGAGAAAGGGATCGCCGTGTGGGGAAAGCTGATATCGACGAACCCGAAGGTGTTCGACCTCTGCCGGGGCTTGGAAGAGTTCTTCAAGACGGCTGATGCTGGGATACTACAGGTTTGTTCCTGGATTTTGTCTTGCTTCGGTCCCTCGTTTGTTATCTATTTATTGGATTGCTGGTAACATAAGGCCTTCTGACTGCTTGCTGCGATTGGCTCATTTCTGTACGCTTCTCTCTTCTAGTCTTATAAGTATATCCCTTCACTACAATTTAAAAATGTTGTCATTTTCACTCAACTGTTTATAGATCCCCGGGGAGTACGAGACGGCGATATGGAACGAGGGCGGCATGTATTACCTGTACCACCCGTGGCCGGCGGACCGCTCCGGGACCCGGGTGAGTGCCAACAGTTCTCCAGATAGACACAAGAAACTGCTATGGCCGTGAAAAGTTGTGCGGGAAATGTCGCATTAAGCTGTCGACTACACAATACAAGAAAAAAGCGGCCAAGTGCGTGTCGGACCACGCACAACGAAGGGTTCCGTGCCTATTAAAAAGATCGTATCGTTACTGAAATCTTATGGCACTTCCTTTTCTTTAAGGAAGGCAGTTTTTTAGAAATATCTCACAAACCTTAGAACCGATCTTGTTCTTATAACAATTTTCGCTGAAAGAATTTAATAAGCCCTATGTCCATTATTTTTTCACATTTTTAAAATACATGGTTCTAAAATTTGAGGTTGGGGGACACAATTTTAGTGACTTTCGGGGCGATTATCTCCGACTCTATTCACTTAGTGCAAGGCCTGAGTGGACGCCCCGCTCAGAGCGGGGCGTGCAGCGTCGATATAAAACAAATGCAATTTATATGGACTCTCGACGCCCCGCTCTGAGCGGGGCGTCCACTCAGGCCTTGCACTTAGGTAATCAGAAACCTTATATTTATTTTGAAAGGCCTATCGATTTATGTGCCACACGTGGGCTTGCAATGAAAAAAAAATTGTTGATTTCCAAATTTATGTATGGAGTGCACCCCTAAATAATTTTTTTATTAGTAATTTAATTACAAAACTATGTAGCGGCTAATAAAATACACCTATCCTCAAAATTTTATTAAAATACACCTCAATAGTTTTCGGGTAAAATGCCTGTGACATACGGACGGACAGACAGACAGACAGACATGACGAATCTATAAGGATTCCGTTTTTTGCCATTTGGCTACGGAACCCTAAAACAGTAAAATTTAGGCAGAAAAGATAGGAAAGAAAATAAGAGAGAATTACCAAAACTTTTATCCGTAGGCCAGAGCCAAACAGCTTCGGTGAAGTGTAGGTAGTATAGATAGAACACTAACTGCGCGCGTATTGCAAATAGCATACGGAAATCCGCGGGTAAAAATTGAGGTAGCCTTATGTGAAGATTCATTGGGCGCAGATGAAAGAATTTTAGAAATCTGGCGTTTACTAACTTTCAAAGCTACAATTTCACAGACTTTTCCTCTTTGTAATAAATATAAGTATTATTATTAGATAGTAGATAAATATTACATTACGTATCCACAGGTTGGTCTCCGCGAGGGCGGCAAGGCGTGCCTCATGTGCTTCAAGCGCATTTCCGGCCTCTGTGATGATTTCTTGGCTTCCGCTCGAACCCTCCGCCGCAAGCCGTTCAGCATCAGCGCTGTCAACGTTGTCGAGCGGCCAACCTTACCTGAGCCTGTCAATCAGCTGAAGCGTGAGTGACCCTACCTATCCACCGTCTCAATGACGTGGAACAGGTACCTCATCAATCAGACACAGGTACCTAAAGGGCTTGACACTGGAATCCATCAGTATACCTTAGGCTTAAACTTTCAATGACGTGGAACACATACCTCATCAATCAGACACAGAAGCATCTAAAGGGCTTCACACTGGAATCCATCATTATCCTTAGGCTTAAACTTTTGCATGCATTGTTCTGGAACCGTCCAGTACGAATGAAACTTACGTCTGAAAGTTCAAGATCATTCAAGTACCGACTTAATAATTTCTTGACATCAGCATCCCAAGGGTTAAGGAGGTCGGGGGGTTATTTTAGCTGGAGATAGAAAGAGCCTATGTATAATGATTGCACAAATTAAAAGATTGTATTCTTGTTTAAGAGGCTCCCATACGCCAATGACCTTCGATCTGAATCCCTTAGTTTTCTAATGTTTTTTGTAGCTTATATTAACAACAACGGCTTTAAGCAATATAGTATCCCATATTTACTTCAAATTTCATTGTTTTCGAGATATTTGGCATCAAAGTTGAACAATTTTAGGCCAAAAAACTGGTTTTATGGCCATAACTTTTGTGTTAATTGGTTTAAAATTAAAACCCTCTGTCAGTTTTTAGAGACGTCATAGACTAACCCAAATTTGTAGATTTCGTATAAATATGTTAGATCTTTCACGTCAATAGAGATGCGAAATAAGTGTTTTTTTAGACAATGTTTAAAAAAATCATACAAAATTAAGTATTAATTTGTTTCAAAATCCGGTCAGTCAAAATGGAGATAAAAGATTGAAGAACCGATAGCCGTTTGATTTATGATTCTATCTGTAGTGCAAAAGTAGTAGATACGATTCAAAACTTGTCAAAAATCGATGAAAACCTCGGGTAGCCCCTTAAGGCGGTTTCCCTTCAGGGCCCATAGACTTTTCCATCCTGTATTCTAATACGAATAAAAAGTCAATAGTCGAAATCGTGAATTAGTAAACATAGGTGTGAGGATGGTCAAAAAAACTTACAATATTGCACCACTATGTTTTGCCATACTAACGATCTTTTTTGCTTCGTAGCGGTAGCACCAAACCGCTGGGTGGTCCGTGGCAGCTTCCACGAAGGCGACGCGCGCTTCCCCGAAGAACACCAAAACAAGCAGGCCACGCCCACCTCCATCGCCGCCATCGCGATGGCCCACATCGTGCCGCTCGACACCTGGACCACGGAAGACGTCAACGAGGTCAGTATCCTTTCGTTCTGAGCTCCTATTGTATTATGTGCTCCTGGCATTCTCTTTGGTGCAAGTCAGTCAGTTGTGGAGATTTCAGAGGAGTATCGTAGCTGGATCCGTTAGCTGTATAATTGTACTGCTCGACGCTTCGACCACGGAAGACGTCAACGAGGTATCCTGGAGTTCTGAACTCCTGTTGCGTTATGCGCTCCTGGTATTTTGTTTGGTTAATAGTCTAAATCAGTACCAGATTAAGCCGGATTTCTGGATTTTAATGTGCTCCTGGCATTTGGCTTGGCTATTCGACCAAGCTCAGGTGTAGATTAAGACCATACTAAGTTAAGAAGGGAACATTTTAGGAGTAGTAGGTGTCCTCGAGCTCTAATCTCCTGTGTTATATGCTCCTGGTATTTTACTTGATTATTCGTCAAACGCCATTCATCCCGCTCCTGTCCTAGTCCTATTCAAGAGTGAAACACGATCTTTCTTATGTCGTTGACCCAAGGAACTGTTGGTCATACGACGCTTCTTTTGTCTGTAAACCTATTAATTTTCCACACTTTTCCAGACGTTGATCCGCGGCGACATCCTCTACGAGAGCACCATGGAGCACCTGGAGCGGATGGGCATCAGCCTGGACACGGGCCCGAGCCTGGCCACGGAGGCGGAGGCCGAGGGCGAGGAGGAGCCCCCCGCGGCCACGATGGCGGCCGCCGACGTCATGAACAGGTTCCGCGTCTCCGACTTCGACTGCATCGAGACCGAGGTGCAGGACTGCGCGTTTATCGGTGAGTCTATCTGTTCTCGTTCTGTCTTCATCGTCAGCATCCATCATTTCGTCTCTTATTATCAAACACCAGCCGTCATCAATGATCACCATCATCATGGCCATCATAATTACCTTCATTGATAATCATCTATCATCATCATCCATTCGTACTCACAATACAAACAGTAGCAGCAGTAATGACAATGGTTTTCTTGAAGAGAGTCTTTAGCGATAAAACCACCTATTGTTGCCTCTCCTGATACTCGCTGAGTTCTGTACTGTCTTTAATTACTATCATAAACTCTAGACGTGGATTTAGGATGGGTCCTAGTGACTGGAACACTGCATTTCGTAGATGGCGTTACTACTGAGGTTTCCAAGGAGTATTTGTATTAAACTGTATCAATGACTGCAGGTTCGCTATCACCAACCGAAGGTGTCTTGTCCCTGCGCCAATCGCTGAAGAAGCTGTTCAACGAAGCCTCGTACGCCGTGGTGACGGCGCGGGGGAACTCGGTGGCCGTGCTGCGGGCTGACGACCATAAACTGTACATGTTCGATCCCCATGGGTGCGACGAGAAAGGTGCGTATTTATTACCACCTTATTCCCCCTACATGACCAAGTTACATAACCAGCACACGCTTCGCCAAACACAGGTAATTTACATTAATTTTCTATTAATCAGTAACGCTGCTAATTAAATATAAATTTCAAATTAAAGGTAAAATTTAAAAAGATAATGCTCCGAGCTGACCCCGTATTATGGTCGGCCTTATCACGCGATAAGTGACAAGATAAGAGCGTCGTCTCGTTCTATCGAACGGTGTCAGCCAGTGACGGACGCCCTATCCTGTCACTTATCGTGTGATAAGGCCAACCATGATACACGGTCTGGATTCGAGCTGGCGACCACAGATCACATAAACAATTGAACTGCGACGCCAACTGAAACGAACTGCTACAAGAAAACTAGGTTAGATCGGGTTATAGCTGCGACCCCCATCGTCATCACCATATCAGCCGAGAGACGTCCACTGCTGAACATAGTTCTTTCCCAAAGACTGCTACAACGATCACAATAAATCAGCGATGGTCGCAGTGATATAAGGGCTCTCTAGTCCGGAAACCACTACCAGAAGACTGCTACAATGTCAGTTCCTGCGCCACTGAAATAAAAATACTAGAAAATTAGGTTAGGTTAGAACTGCGGAAACTGTGAACCATCAGCTACATTGAATATCGTCCACAGGTTACCTGTCGGACTCGGCGCGCGCGGCGGCGTGCCTGGTGTGCGTGGGGAGCTCCACCGACGCGCTCGCCGCCGCCATAGAGGCCAACCTGCCCCCCGGCAGCGACGACAGCTTCAATATCTCACCTGTTGAGGTCACACCGACTAAACTCAACTTGGAGCTGGGAGCGCCGGAGCCCAAACTTGAGGTTATTTCTTCAAAGTATACGTGTTAAAATACAACTAGCTCTCATGGAACCACCAGAACCGCAGCTACAGGTAGGTATGTTCTCTAAACTCTAAAGACATTTGCAATAATATCTAGTGAGGCCCACAAATATGTCTGATTTCAATTGTGTTTAACGAAGAGTTTCTTAAGCTAGACGTTTAGACGTACGCTTTTCAAAGGCATCAGACCGCTCTTAGTGACGTTCAGGTCCCAAAACACAAATTAGAGCCCCACACATCCCTGTTCCATCGAACGGTGTCAACAAGTGACGGACGCTCTATCTTGTCACTTATCGCGTGATAAGGGAATACGGGGTCTGGGCAGCCTCCCAGCCGTCTTGGTCAAAGACGCCAAGCTCGTCTCGCCACCTCCTACGTGGTCTACCGCGACGCCGTGTTAGGTTCTGTGGGAACCACTTGGTGTTAATTGTAGCCCATACCGCTTCTAGCATGCGGCAGACGTGCGCGGCCCGGTCCCTATATTTCCATTATGGCCAATGAATCACATTTAAGCCATGCCATGCTTGTTTGTGCAATTTTCTCTACATAGCACACATAGCGTTGTTTGGCCTTGAACGGGTTAATGGACGCTACTGCTTAGTACAAAATGAATGAAGGGTTGTTGTAGGGTGACGGTATAGTTTATAAAGAAAACACAACACTGACACTAGGACACATATGTATTGTCACGAATTGAAGAAACTACACCAGTCACAATAACATAAAAACAATATCTCACGCGTGGGTAGAGCGTATCCGTTAGCGAAGGCGTACAGTAACCGACTGCCATCATCAACTATCGCGCGGGCTGGCAACATAGCGCGCGCGCATACCGGCTAACGAATGTAGATCCGCGGCTCAGTTCTTTTGGAAGCGAGCCGGGGGTCTACCTCTATTGGCCCTAGGAGGTAACGTGCGAGAAATAGGGCTGTCCCAGTCACACGCTATGATGTTTATTTTCAGAGCAACGCGTTCGTATGGATCCAGAAGAGAACCGCCGCCATCATGCCGGGCCCGCGCGGGGAACACTCCGCGGCCGGCAAGTGCGCCGCTAAGGCCGGGATAGGGGTGAGTCAATTTACCAGTCTTAGCTAAGCTTCTGAAACAAAATGTTTACACCGGCTTCTGACAATACTGATGAGGCATAATTTTGTGAACATCCATAAATAATGGGTCTTTTTTAATAAAATAGGTGTAGGTACTTATGCATTTGACTACTATCTCTCCTGGTCGAGGGTGTTACTTGCATACCAAGCGGTGGCCGAGCGTGAAAATTTTTGATGGGTAAACTGAAACAAATAAGTTATGAAGGCTAAAAACAAAATTTAGGCAACCCGGTGGGAATCGGTTTGTATGGGCTCTCCGCCACTCTTACCTAGATAGTGCCTATTCACTCTCGTCTCGACAAGATCCAAGTTATAACAGAGAAAAGACCTCAGCTGGACTACAGAATTATCTGAGATGCACCTTCTAACTCGGGGTTTAAAGTTCGGCGTTTTGGAGTGCCAGCACGTTTACCAAAACTTGCTACCAGGTCCGCGCGCGACTCTGTGACTTCCTTCTCACGCGCACTGTGCAAATTAGAAAAAGGAGGGTAGATTTTCACGTGTCGCGTCGCCTCACTGCTTCAGTTGTGCTAACCCCACAGAAGAAAGTGCAGTGAGTCTTCTCTTATACATTGTACTTATGCCCAAGAAATTGTACATTATCTGTGTGACAATTCTTATATGATTGACAGGATGAAGATAAAGCGGGCCGGACGCTGGCGTTGCCGGCGGTCGCAGCGTTCGCGGCGGCCACCGACGCCGTGCCGCCAACACACATGCATCAGGACCACATGTACAACTTCCTCGGTAAGTGTTTGGAGGTGCAACTCTAGCTAGAGGTACCCTGAGGGTATCGTATGCTTGTGTCGACAATACTGTTACTTCGAGTAAACTTCTCATTCCTCAACCGTGTACGCGGAACGAGGTTTTCCTCGGAAATCGTACCGCTCGCGAACATTTAGTTTTAAGGGGCACGCCAGTGCCCGCGCCAAGACTTGTTTTGACTTGTCAAAGATAACTATTTACCTCCCTTTTCTCGAAGCGTTTCCTAGTAATTTCTTACCCTCACAGTATCAGTCTGAGCACCTTAGTGATCCAAAGGGAGACGTGGTAATAAGTTAAAATGTAGGAATTCTAACTCTACCGTTCAGACTTCGGCAGGAAAAGGAATGTCGCCTAATTTAAATCAATGTCTTCCTCTTTTTTCGATATTGACAATCTATATTTTTTGTCAACAAGTTGGTTTGAAACCATCAAGAAGGCTTGCAGTTCCATGTATTATACAGCTCACATGGCCTTTGACCGCATCGTATCGTAAGGTTGGCCACGATCCGCAGTAAGAAGATTACCTTGGCTCCGATTTTACTAAATATCTTAACTTATCTCATCTAGATGAGGGCCTTTCGGATATACTTCGACCCAGAGGGATCTTTTGCAGTTCCCCCCCTTTATGTCTACTCCCAATCTCGCTCCGTCATTTCCACAAACCGGACGACGTAGCTCAGCGGGAGTACCTTAAATTTATTTAGTTGTGGGCCGTTAATTCATTCTTTGTCTTGCAATTTGACTAACATTCATCATGTGAATTCAGATGCTGGCTGCGACTACTACCTCCAGCACGTGAAGAAGACTGGTAACCAGCATATCGCAGTGGAAGACCTGGCGCAGAAGTTCGAGATGGGAGCCAACACGTTCTCCATCGAGCTGGGAGAAGCGATACGGCTGCCGTTGAGGCTGCCGGATGAACCGACCGGGGTCAGTATCCGGTTTGAAGGACCAAGATTGATGATGTCGTGACGGAGATGCTGGAAACGGCCAGCCTGTCAGTAGTGTCGTACTGACAGTTGGAGTGAACAGTTGCTGTCCTGGCATCAGCAGCTCTCTTCTAATCTGCTGATTCAAAAGAACCCATATGTTGTGGTATTAGAGTTTATACAGACTGTGTTTATTAAGCGCGCCGTCACGTCAGCATAGGCCCTTAGCTATCTCTACAGTCCGACTGACTGACTGACTGACTGACTGACTGACTAATGGCCGGTTCCAATAATCAATCCACCGATAGTTTTCCTTACCAACAGTTACATTTTGACACATTTTCTACGGGTAATCGGTCAAAATGTAACTGCCGGTAAGGAAAACCATCGGTGGATTGATTATTGGAACCGGCCATGACTGACTGGCTGACTGACTGATTGATAGATATTATTGATGAAGACTTGCAATTGACAAGTTGTAGTTAGAATAGTCTCAAAAATTTTGGAATATTGTGAGAGTTTTCCCGATTCTTTCACTAGAACACAGCTTTCTTTAATTACGTGAGGATAATAGGAACTTCCCACATTGTAAAAATTTCGCAATTTTGGAAATTTTTTGTTGGCGCATAGGCGAGCCGACGTGGCTGCCATTGAGGCTCAAAATCAAAATATTGATTTAAGAAATGGGCCACAACAAACTGTACATCTATAGACTCTACATAGTAGAAATGAGTATAATAATATCATTCATAATAAAATTAACTCCATCAAATTTTACATGTCAAAAATAGTAAGAGAAAAAAAATAAGAATAAGATCTCCAAGCGTCATAATTAGGTAATTGTAAAAAACGGTTCTGGCGCTTCGACAACCGCTACCGCGGCACGCTCGCTTCGCTCGCTCGGCTAACGCGCTGTAGGGTCGCAGTACATACCTATCACTCCTCCTCGCTTCGCTCGTCGTCGTGCCTACACCGACCTGCCTTAGAATATAATATGTAGACATCCGATATCCATCCGAATTTATTTTGCGAAAGCTTTTATTCAAAACCTACATTCGTTTCTGGCGAGAGTCCGAGCGGAGGGCGGAAAGTGATTAGACAAAATGAAATTATGCGAAATATATGTTAGACAAACTGTAATGACGTGAGTCAAACAATATACAAAATAAGATTATAAAAAGTAAACATCAGGTAAAAACAATTTAGGCAAAATAAAAATAGATGAAGTGAGGAATAAACAAAATAAATTATTTTGTTCTTAAATAGAACATTTAATAATTAACATGATAAGTTCTTATAAAATACATTATGAAATAATACTAGCCTAACTATGTACATCCTGACTATAAACTAACAAAATAATAACAAAACTACATATGTATTTACAAATTAAAACCGGCTCTAAATCTGTGCCGTGCGACAAGGTGCCCATAAGGCTGGCGGCATTGCCGCGCTGGATAGCAATGCTGACCCGTTGCGCCAGATAGCCGCCAGCCCGTTGGTCACCACTTGCTTCTAAAAAAACTGCGTGTGCTCCGGGCCCCCACGGCCCAAGCGTTTTCAACCCCAAACGGATCAAACATGCAGCCAGAATCGATGGCTGCATATTTGCGCCGCTTGAGCTTCAGCTGTGTTAGCGGGAGGCCCCAGCCCTGGTCGAAGTCCCTGAAAGATGGGACGGGGCAAGGGTTTCCACACATGTGCCATCCCATACTAGGGGCCGACTCAACTTCCAGGGAACAAGGGTCATGCCATCAGACCTCTTGCCGTCGTCCCGTGCGAGACCTGATGGCTCTTGAACTGCCGGAACAAATAAAAATTATTAGGCAAAATGAGATATTATGCGAAACAAGATTAGTCTAAATAAAATTAGGCAAACCGAAATTAGGCAAAACATAGGTAACCCGTTTTTACCAGCACATCCTAATTCCTAAGTCGATAAGATCTATATTTTTTTAAACAGGAGGGGGCAGAGGCCGGAGGGGGAGAAGAGGCAGGCGAACAGGACGAAGTTATTAAACGTTAGTAAATAAATAGGTTAATAGAGAACAATTTATTTGCAGAGCGGGGTAAGGGTTAAGTAAGACGATTTATGATTTAGGTACTCTAAATTTATTATTATGTTGGTTATGATATGGTTTTACGTCACACGTGGCCATAAAGCGATAATTACCGCTCGCACACAGGGCGAGGTATGCTCGGGTCAATTTGTGTGCGATTCCATTTTGTAGCGAGCTTTCCTTACGCGTTCTTGTACGACGCTCTCTTTGGTCGTTTTGCAAATTCGAATCTTCAAATAGCATAACGAATCATTGCAACATCCTTACTCGGTCGGTCAACTCGATAAATTATGTATAATAAATTGGCATGGGCCTTGAATATTACTTCTTTGATCCTCAGAAATCAAGGAACAGATGACGAAGATGTGGGAGGACAACACGAAACCGACCCAGGTACGAGTGTAAACGGACGGAACACGAGTTTTTCTATTTATTTCTAGTAGGAGAGGCATGGTTTTATTTTTTATTAAACATAAGTAGTATTTGGTTGGAGTTACTTTCACGGCTTTTAGATTACTTAGCTATTTATTTCAATGCGCTGTCAACCCAGTTTCAGTGTTATTCCATTCTTCATTTTTTTTTGTAGTACCTACACTCATTAGCAATGTAGGTCCTAGTGCGATCTGTTGAGGACTTACATGCATGTCCTTTAGTATACACGGAATTAATACCTCTTTTCAAACTATCAGCCATAGAAACTTAAAACATAAATGAGCAATAAGCTGTCAATTTGTCATTGTCAAATTCATAGCAAATTGCTTCAAATCGTCTGATCTGTCTAGTTTCCCGCCAAAGCCAGCAAGCACTTGACGTATGTACACTTACGAGTAACTTCCCTTCAATAAAAGTAGGGTGTCCATTTATTCAGTCAGTGTACATTTTACCGATGTTAATTAAGTGTGATTAATTAGATTGTGAGCTATATTGCACGAGATCTCACGTATTGGTTTCTGTGTAGATTGATAATTAAGATTTTTGGATTCCTGATCACCGATTAAATTCCACCGTGTATAAAGAATACTGTATTTTTTCTTTTGTACATCTAGGTCTGTTTGTTCTCCATATAAATAAAATAAAATAAAAATAAAACATGGATAAGCTACGGTAGCCTAGTGGTTCAGGCATGCGGCTGTCAAGCGGTGGTCGTGGGTTCGAATCCCGGCTCGTACCAATGAGTTTTTTGGAACTTATGTACGGATTATTTTCCGTTAGCTATTCGGTGAAGGGAAACATCGTGAGGAAACCGGTCTAATCCCGAAAAGGTCTTGTTTTCCCTCTAAAAAGGTCAGATGGCGAAACTAGTACCTATGCCAAATCTTGGAATTAGGTGTCAAAGCGGACCCCGGGCTCTTTTAAGGCACAACCGGGAATAACGCTAGGGCGATGAAAAATAAAACATGGATACAATTAATGTTGTTACGCTGATCGTGAAGCACATTTCCAATATACTCTACAGATAATACACTCAATATGAGTATACTCTCTGGATTTTTTTTTGTATTTTAAGCAGTAACGCAAAGTTCTAGAAGATACCTAGTATGAAGAAATGCTTAGTGAATTTTTTAAAAAAAAAACTTTTTTCAAATGTAAAATACACTTAGGTAAATACGCCAAATAGATTTATACCAGAAAAATTCAACGAGCTTTTTCTTTAAAGGAAAAAAATCAAAATGTAATGTTTCGACCCGGTTTCGAATCGGCGACCACAGGCATACGAGTACATTGTGCTGTCGGAACAATCTGACTCGGCTACTAAATCTTTCATTCATTTCCTTCTTACAACGCCGTGTGGCGACATCTATCTAGAAGACTGGTTTCTGAACGGCACCAATGTCTCAAATTATCAGGCTCCGGAGACTAAAATTAAAAAAAAAAAAACGAAATTTTTCTTTAAGTTTTAAATTTTAAGAATCTGCTATATGTATAACTATTCTTATATGCCCAGATTGCATTCTTACAGACAATTGTACCTGAACTAGTAGTTTTTTTTTCTGGGGCTCATTGACGTATCTAGTTATCCACACCGCTTGGTTGAAACTCCATTGCATTGTCTTTAATATTCGGTCTCAGAACGTTACCGTTTATCATCCAGGCTTGCCTGCTGCTGGGCGACTACCACCAGCTAGGCGTGTGGTGGTCGGCGGGCGGGCCGGTGGTCGCGTTCGACCCCGCGCCCACCCTGCCGCGCCTCATGCTCACCGAGCACCGCATACAGAAGGGTGAGTGACCTTGATTTGAAGATAACTGACTAGTGACTAAAGCTGGGAACAAATTATCGGACGCGGCTGATGGACGCGGCTGACGGACGCGGCTGACGGACGCGGCTGACGGACGCGGCTGACGGACGCGGCTGACGGACGCCGCTGACGGCCGCGACTGATAAATGTGCACAGTCGAACGGGACGTGGCTTGCGGCTGACAAAAACATCCAGCGCGCCAGATTTCTGTCGGATGTCCGAACGCTCAAGGTCAGCACAAGGTTACGTCCACAGCTTACCTCCGATAGTTTGCACAATTGAGTGTATATTCATTTAGATACCTATAGGTAAGTCGTGGCCGTGAGCCGCGTCTGTCAGCCGCATCCGATAATTTGTTCCCAGCTTTAAGCTTGGCATTCACGACCGCTCCAACAGGACGAATGGAGAAATGCAGCGCCAAAATAGGTCCGTGAATATCAAATGTCGAAATTACGTCGTTTATAGATACCTAGTGGGTACGGCCCTTTATGTAATTGTCATGCATGTCGTATCAGCTCCAACATATGTCCCCTTCTGTTTTCAATCGTTTTGAGTAGACATCTTCTTTCTCAAATTCGGAACCTCTTTGTTTGTTCTTGTTTCTGTCCAACTAATACCTTCAATCCTTCTACATGCCCACATTTCAAATGCGTTAAGTCTCTCTCTATCACGCTGGGTTAGAGTCCACGTCTCGCTTCCGTACAGCGCTATGCTTAATAAATCGTCATAGTAATTACCAAAATTTAACACATCACGTCCTCATAGCGTTTTTCCCACTATGTCGCAAAGGAGCCCGTCCACTTTGGCAACTAGGTACTTAATCCCAAGATGTAAAAATTCTACCTCGGAACAATATTATGCTGAATGGGCATGCGGCCCGCTGAAACAAGTGGGGCAAGTACAAATTCATCAAACTTTTGACAATGACGATTGACTGACGGTGATTGATAGACAGCCCATGCTCGCTGAAAGGTGATATTTCCGGATGATACTGCGAAGCGTACAATAAAGGCCGGCCATACGACCACGAAGAAATAACAATGAGGGGAAATGTCTTCGCCCAGCATTGGGACATAACTACAGAAGTGCAACCTGCATAATTTTGCAAACTTTCCGACGGCACATCGGTATCGACTGATATGATGATGATGATTTATTTAATCGTATGGCATACATTATTTTGGCCTTTCAAAGTTTGTCACTCTTTAGTACCCAGGGGACACGTGCAGGGTTGTGGTAGGTAGCTCCCGCGGACGCGAGTAACACAGTTGTCCCCCCTTTGTCAAGTGAGTGGGCAACTCGACTGTTGGAAGTTCTTAAGCCGCGCGGCTAACTCGGCTTAACGACTACTGTCATAGACAGCAGCCGGGATCAACTGCTTAGCGTGCCTTCCAAAGCACGAAAGCGCTCATTTATATTAACCACTCAAACATCTGCTGCCATCTTTGCCATAACGCAGGTTGTTATCGTTTCCGACTCGCAGGCGCCGTTAGGCTGTGAGCGCTTCTGATGATGATGATGTTGTTATTGTTTGTGTCAGGTGACGAGATCCGTCTGCAGCGCATCAAGGACGAGATGGCGGGCGAGGGCGGCGACGACGACGACGAGGAGGAGGAGGCGGGGGGCGAGGGGGAGGAGCAGCCCGAGCCCGAACCCACCCCCGTCCCGCGCGACGCCACGCCTGTGCTCATGGTGTTCGCCAGCCCCAACGAGTTCATCGACAAACTCAGTAAGTACACCGCCAATTTATTTTTATACGACGGTGGCAAACAAGCGTACGGCCCGCCTGACGATAAGCGGACACCGCAGCCTATAGACACATGCAACTCCAAAGGAGTAACATGGGCGTTGCCGACCCTTGATATGTTTGAGGAATCGCCGTGTTGACAGCTGAAGGAACAAATTCCCTCGCTCTCAACACAACGAATCCTCGGGAGCGCTGGCGACCTTGCTCACCTCCAGGAACATAACACTACTACAGAGCAAGTAGTAGTGTTATTTTGGCTGTGGTCTTCTGCAAGGCGGAGGTACTCCCTCAGTTGAGCCTAGTAGTGTGCCTGCGATGAGAAGCGAAAACGGACCTAGTCATATTTTCTACATTATCGTAAGATACGCTGGTCTCTTTTAAAACCTCTGTGCCACAACATATCTAACTGTGATCTATGTGCCAAAAATCCGTACTGGCAGGATCGCCATGTAAGGACGTTGAGACGTCACTTCTGAATGGACGTTAGTACACATGGCGATAAAGTCCAAATTCCTGCTTTACCGTGAAATACACTAAAATATCTTTGCCCAGTACTATGCAGAGACTGATCAGTGATGAGTGATGACCCTAGTCTCACCTGGTGGTAATGGGGCCTAAGACGCTCACTGGCTCAATAACAACTTATGATGAAACTGTAATATTTTTGCCCCAGTTTTGTGAAGGTTTGGTGTCTTACCTATACGACCTTTGTTATTACTCCCTAAACGACTTCCAGCTCTCCAAGGCCCTCTGGACCGCAAGCAGTGCTTGGCGCCATACAAGTTGTACCCAGTGAAGGTCGTCAACGAATTGACCTCGCTCCTAAAGGACAAGCGCGCCAAGAGCGTGAAGGAAGGCGAGGATGTGGACGAGGAAGGTAGGTCAAGTTCAAGTTAGAAAAATATCTAGATCACAATACAGTCGTGCAAATGGCGGTAAGTTTCGAAATATGGCTGTGGAAATATTTGAAAAATTATCAGGATATTTCTATCGGGAAAACTTCAATTAAGGAGACTTTTTGCTTTTTTTATATTTAGTCATTTATATTACTATGGAAAAAACCAACCTTATCTCTTATTTATATAAACTTTATTGCACAACACAGCATTGCACACAATTATCAAGAAACCCTATGCTATGCATTATGATGCCTGAATGAAAGTTTAGCACATGGAAGATAGATCAAATACAACTTTTACCTCCTATTTCAGAGGAAGCCCTAGTGGAAGCCCTGGGTGAAGAGACCGTGGGCAAGTACATGACCACAGTGGGGCGCAGCGTCGCCTCCGTGCGCGGCCGAGTGGCGCAGCATGAGAACTACTTCAGCGAACCGGCCAGAGACAACCAGGTATTTGGTTATCAGATGGGTATTTGCAATTCTCTTGGCTGCATCCTAAGCTGCTCTTTCAGACCCTTTCAAATTGGGCGGGTTAGACGCGCAAACAGCAGCTCTGCAGCAGCGAGTGCTTTCACTGTGCGGTTGCAGCTGGATTCCTAGGGTCGCACTAAGCCAGGCACACTCCAATCATTATCGTTATATTGCCCTTAGCTACTGCTTTACCTGCCAGAGACAACCAGGTTTGCTTACTCGCTTTGCGGTCGCAGGTTCGAATCCTGTCGGGGGCTACAGACGAAGATGGTTTATTTTTCCATTATATTCTTTCTCTGTATCATATCGATTAACTATGGACATGTTCTGAAATAAATTATTTGATTTTGAATTTGAATTTAGCTAATTCAAATGGGCACAGCACCCGTGGACTGTAGCATTGGCTTACTTCAGAAAACCGGCGAGGGACAACCAGTGGCTTGACTTACTCGACGAGCGGTGCGTGGAGCGTCCATGAAAATAGCATTTGTTTTATTTGGTCGCTCCACTCCCCAGTCGTAGTAGAGCGTGGACTCCGACCGTACACTAAGGCTTGAATCACACTGGCGCGGCCTGCGGTCAAGTAGTAAATTTGACAGTTTGATGAATGACAAGTTTAGTACTGACCTGTGAGAGGCTTAAGCCCTCTAGATGGGTGCTTCACGTTCGTTATCTGTGGCATTTCGCGATTTTACCAGCACGGCTATCATGAGACAGCCCGCAAGCGCTCTCGATTTTTCTCGCACTATCCGTCTCTCTCTTATTAGAACACTTAAAAGATGAGGTATAGTGCGAGAAAAATCGAGAGTATCTCACGGCCGTCTCTTGATAGATGTGCAGCGACGGTTTTGACCGGTGATGCCTCTTTTAGTAGGTCGTAACTTCGTGAAACGGGCTACTGGACATTCGATTTGATTTTGCTGAAATGGAAACCTGGAGAAATAACCTCCTAGCCCATTGTGTTATTATTTCTCCTGATTTCCCGTGCCCGTTACTTGACCCTGCGAAAATCAAAGAAAATACTGTAATTTTGCAACATCCAACATTATATTTCCCTCCCCAGGATGCGGCCATCTCCATGGTGGCCGTCGCTGTGGCCCACATAGAGCCCTACGTATACTGGAAGCCGGCGCTGATCGACGCCGTCGTGAAGTACGGCGACCGGCTGTACACGATGTCGCTCGGCAACGCGATGCACCCTCCTCGGGTCACCGCCACCGAGTGCGCGCTGGAATACAAACTGACTAGCTTCAACGTGAGTTTCCTGCTGTTTTCTGTGGCCCTGGTAGTCTATGGTAGATCCTGGAACTTGCTACTCGCTCAGCAACGCATTGGATACTATATACTTGAGTCTCCTGGTGTTTTCTGTCGATTGGTTGTATTTAGTTGGACAGAGAAGACAACGCTATGCACCGTCTTCGTGTCACCGCCACCCAGTGTGCGCTCTAATTCAAACTGACTAGCTTAAACGTGAGTCTTCTGCTGTTTTCTCACCTTGGTAGTATTTAGTTAGCCACACAAACTATTTGGAGGTCGCTTGGCAATGCTATTAATGCAGGGTTCACATTAATAGCGTTGCCAAGCGATTCATACGGTCCTGGTGGTTGGCGGGCTGGCTAGGCCAGCAATGTTGTATGAAAATCGACTGACGGCGTTTCGAGAACGAATGTGTCAGATTTTTTTTTCCAATGTTGCTATTCTGAACATCCAGCCAAAATGCTCATGATTTTTCAAAATAGGTATCATATACTTTTTAACAGTATAAAGCATTGTCCGTGTTCAGGTAAAAACCACGATCGGCGAGGAGATGGTGACGGGTGACCTGAAGGCGGGGGACGCTGGCTCAGTGCTCAATGTTCGTCGAGCGATCGCGAAGTTCTTCGAGTCGGTGAGTATCTTTCACCAACTTTTCAAACAGGTCAGTCGACGCCAAAACATACGAACGCATACCTAACTGAGTAAGCTCGCTCGCTGGCTAAACGAGTAGGCATGCGTTTGGGAGGTTTTCACGGACGATTTATTAGCCGAGCTTGGTGTGAGCCGCGCTATAGCGTACCGTAACAGCATTTTAATCCTTTGAACAACGCCAACAACCCATTAGGTGTTATGACGTCCGCTGTCAAAACAACCTTCAGTCTTCATATATTAATATAACGTTTGTATTTGCTGTCTCGTAACAATGATGTTGACATAATAATGTCTCTTTCGGATGCCGTGATTACCGGCAAAAAGGTTAAAGAGCTCCCGAACCGTAGTCATATATTTGATAATTCCAGAACAAGTACGGCGTGCTCTGCGGCAAGGAGTACTGCGTGGCTCTCTGGACGGGCGCGGACGACAAGTCCTTGTGCATGTTCGACCCGCACTGCGTCGGGCCCAACGGGAAGAGCTCGGCCGTGGGCGGCGCCGGGCTCGTGCTGTACAGCAACGTGGACGAGCTCGCAGACACTTACAAGGAGAATGTGGAGGCGCTGAACAGGCCGGGGAACAACAAGTTAGTGCCCCTTCTTTTTCATATCACGTCGGTGGCAAATTAGCTTACGGCCCACCTGATGGTAAGTCGTTACCGTAGCCTTTATACGCTTGCAACTCCAGGATTGTTACATGCGTGTTGCCGACCCTGTAAGTATTTATACACTCCTTTTTTGAAGAACCCTATACTGTAGTCAGTCGGCAAAACCTCTGCTTATTCCATAACCGGAGCGTCCGTGGCTGGGAGGAAATTTCTCTGAAACCGTACGGTACGCGACCATTTAGATTCCAGGGTGTGAGGATGAATGCCCTGCTTATTACTGACCAAAAAAGTGGTATGTCTGATGGTAAGCGGACACCGCAGCCGCTGATGACGCTTTAGAGGAATCACAAGCAATAGTCGACCCTTGATTGATTTGAGGATTTGTTGTGTTAACAGCTAAAGACGAATTGAGGTCACTCTTAACGTAGTGCACCTTCGGGACCTTTGGCGACTTTACTCATCAGTCATCAGGGACAAAACACTACATACCCGCATTGCAGAACAAGTAAGTACCTAGTGGTGTTATTATGTCTGTGCTGCAAGGAGTAGGTACTTCCCCAGTGGTGACTGTGGTCTTTTGCAAAGCGGAGGCACACTTCCCCAGTGGTGGATGTGTTCTTCTGCAAGGTGAAGGCACACTTCCCCAGTGGTGGATGTGTTCTTCTGCAAGGTGAGGGCACACTTCCCCAGTGGTGGATGTGTTCTTCTGCAAGGTGAAGGCACTCTTCCCCAGTGGTGGATGTGTTCTTCTGCAAGGTGAAGGCACACTTCCCCAGTGGTGGATGTGTTCTTCTGCAAGGTGAAGGCACACTTCCCCAGTGGTGGATGTGTTCTTCTGCAAGGTAAAGGCACACTTCCCCAGTGGTGGATGTGTTCTTCTGCAAGGTGAAGGCACACTTCGCCAGTGGTGGATGTGTTCTTCTGCAAGGTAAAGGCACACTTCCCCAGTGGTGGATGTGTTCTTCTGCAAAGCGGAGGCACTTCCTCAGTGGTAGATGTGGTCTTCTGTAAGGTGGAGATACTTTGAAACAGAAACAGAAAAATATTTATTGCCATAAATAGAACCTTAAATATACAAGTATTCAGGTGTACTTGTATATTTAAGGTTCTATTCCACATCATAAAAGAGAAAAAAAATACAAAGGAATAAACAAAAATAAAACTATACAAAAATAAACTTAAGGAACTAGTGGGCAATGGGTCCCAGTCTCAGCATGTGCTGGGCAACGCGGGCCGGCGCTGGTTTTCAGACTGGTCCCTAGCTGGACCTCGGTCGGTCACAAAGTAAATAAGTGTATATTTTGAATAAATACAAGTAAAATAAATGAAAAAAAAAATGTGAGTCTGTGCTCCTTCCCGATATATACAAACATGAGAGAGAAATCATAACAATAAGAGTAATTACCAATTACAATTTTGTGTGTGTTTGTTTGTGCGTGCGTGTGTGTGTGGATGTGTATGTCGCTATGAGGGAGTCTAAAATCTGCTTTGTAATGTGACTTTCCCAGTCAAGCAGCTTCAAATATGAGCGAGATGAAGTTCCTTTGTGCTACTATCTCTGGATGTCGGATTTAGCCGAGCCGTCCGTGTAGATGCGGCTCAGCTAAATCCGAACGCAACCCTGCTCGTATACACGGTGCGGCGGCACGCGGATAACAACATCGCGAGCTGTTGAGCTAAAAACTCAAAATGAGTGACTGCCTCCATCGCGCGCTCTGTACCATCTGTTTAGACGGCGCGTATTAACACGAGCCGAGCCGAAGATGGCGCGCGCGCCTTTGATCCGTGTCGAAAAACCGACAAGTGATGGATCGTACGGACTTTGCCGAGCCGCGGCGAGCGTGGCTATTTAAACGCCGCTTAAAGGAGTCCGGGGTCCGCTTTGACACCTAATTCCAAGATTTGGCATTAGCCCTAGTTTTACAAAAGCGACTGTCATCTGACCTTCCAACCCAGAGGGAAAACTAGACCTTATTGGGATTAGACCGGTTTCCTCACGATGTTCTCCTTAATCGAACAGCTAACGATAAATGTTCCGTACATAAGTTCTGAAAAGCTCATTGGTACTAGCTGGTACTTGAACCCACGACTGCCGCTTGACAGCCGCATGCCTGAACCACTAGGCCACTTTAGCTTATTCTCGTGCCTATACTTATTCGTAATTTTTCAGGTTCACTATAGTTCCGGTAACAGTCGCGTGGGAGTTTGCGAAGGCGCCAGGCAAGATCCAGCCGCCCAGCGCCCTGCCCGACGAGGGATACGAATGCAAAGTGAGTGTGGTGGCTTACAAGCATACATCCAGCAGCAGCAGTAGCTAGTGTGTAATCTTTAAGATTAGGTGATTGCTGATTGATCATGCCGTTGTCTTGTCAGGTGCTGACGGCTTTCGTAGAGATGGCGCGAGGACGCACTATCCTCCGCGGTTCGCGCCCTCCCGACGCGCACAAGTGAGTAGCAACCATCTTGCAACGGGATAAGATCTGACACTCGAAAATGTGGTTTGCTAGCAAAAAAAGTGCAGTAAAGGCAACAGAGAGCGCAACAGAGGTATACTATTATAGTCGATAAATGGGAACAGGATACCTCTGTTGCGCTCTCTGTTGCCCTAACTGCTTTTTTTTTGCTTTCCTTAATCACCCTTCTTACGAGGAGTTTTCTTATTATTTTTTGGCACTCTTTAGAGTCTTACTGCTGGGAAAACATCACTCCACTGCGTTTCCAGTTTTATAGATCCTGAGCTTTCTGTGACCACAGTCCAAGTCTAGCTCGTCCCGCCATTACCGGCTAGGTCTGCCGCGTTTCCGTTTTTAGCTGCCGGGCTGCCAGTGGGTCGCCTCTTGGTCGATCATGGGCATGCGGTAGACATAACCTGCCCACTCCCACACCAACTTAGCTGCTATACGAACTTTGTCTGAGTATAGACTACATAAAATAAAAAAGGTTGCGATAGGAAGCCCGAAAGAGTAAAGTAGTTAGCAGTCCAAAAGAGAAAGTATATAGTAGTAAAGTTTATCTTCATGATAAGACCGCATGTTGTTTTACCTCTGTCTTCCTGTATCTCTCTTTATTCTTTTGTACCTGCTTTCCGTGTGTGCTGTTCAATAAAGAACATTTGTATTGTAGTAGAACGACTCTTATATAACGGCCGTAACACTCTCCCTCGCCTCAGGTTCTGCCACGACGCGGTGCTGCAGTCCGCCGCGAGCGCCATCGTCGGCGCGTGCATGTCGCACGTGCGGCAGCCGCATCTCTGGACCAGGAACACGGTCGACCAGGTCAGCCACTCCACAAGCCACAGAATAAGATAACTCACTTATAGCAATTTGGTCCTGGAACCACTGTCGTCACTCGTCACCTTTGATCGTTTCGAGGCCATTGATAACTAGTGGATGAGAGTGGACTGTGGGTATATAAATGGATGTGTGCTGAGATGATGGAAAAAACGTATTTAAATTTAAAACTGGTGTTTATTAAAGTATAAAAACACAGAACAAGCTAATTGTGACGTGACAAAGGCGATGATAACAACTGAACTGACGTCAAGGTAAAAATAGAATATAAATAAAATGCCAGTCGCCAACAGCCATAATTATCGTACAAAAGTGGCCATTAATAGGCGCTTTACCCTGTATTGACCGTTTAAATGCGAGGGCTCGGATTTTCATCGCACGGTAGGAAGAAAGAAAATTATGAGCACTTTAATACTTCACTCACTCATTTTCTTAGCCCCGTAAATCCATTATAATTATTATTCTGTATCTAATTCATTCTATGTAGATCCTGCTGTTCTCCTGAAAACAAGGAAAAAGTGGCCATTATTATAGTCATCGAAATGAACCTTACACACGCCATACCTTGTCAAAATGTTGAAACGCTCATTCCCGTGGCTACATGCTAGGCAATTGTGTGCAGGTGATGTCAGAGGGCTGCAAGCTGTTCACGGCATCCATCAACAACCTGGGCTACGAGTTCCGGCCTGGCGATGATGTGCTGATGCCCTTGCAGGTAGGTAGCGGAGGTAGGGTAGGTAGAGAGCTGCATGAGGAAAGAGGACACCAGGACACAAGGCAGGCAATCCTTCAGATGGATACAACAGACAATTGAGTCGCTTAAATTCAAACTCAGGTAAATCCATCTGTCAGATCATGCGATTTTGGTATTATGAAAAGGTAATAGGGTGGATATTTGCAGAGAGGGTCGAATGGATTTATCTGAGTTTGAAGTTAAGCGACACAATTATAATTAACAACTCTAAAAAGTGGAAAAACCCCTGACATTTTCATTTCAAAGTTCAATTCAAGGCTTAACCGATTTTGTTGAAACGTAGTTAAGAACCATCTCGATCATGCCAGCTTTCGACAGAAAAAAACGTATTGAAAGAAAGAAAGAAGAGAGAAAGAAAAATATATTTATTGCCTTTAAACAGAAAGAATATCAATTAACACAAATATATTTTGTTATAAGAGAAATTTGGTAAGTACACAGAAAAGGAAACGAAAAAAAAAAAACATAATGACACAAAAACTACAAAATAAATATGTTAAACACACACGTGTGTGTTGTTGTTGTGTGTGTGTTGTATTGTAATCAGTACATTCGTTTAGGAGCTATTATGCCAGACAGACACAGATACGTCAAACTTATAACCAGGGAGCAAAATTATGGTGCCGTTGACAGACGTATGACGTCAAGTTACATTCAGAGTGTTTTTATCTAGATTATAGCTAATTAGCTACCTAGTCAAATAACAACTTTTTGGCCTCTTTAGTTTACTGATATTGAAACTTGAGTTGAGCGTGTTTTTATACGTACTGGCCACGTATAAAAACATAACTAGCTGTCTTTGTCATGTTAAAAACAAGATAAACAACAACCAATTTCTGTTTTATTATTTCTTTATTTGTAAATTGTAAATATAACCGAAGTATTATTGATTCGCTTGAGCGAAGTCGCCATGGAGTCTATGCAGCCGTATTTGTTGCAGTTTCCTTGTCTGATTTAAACAATGAAAAAATGTACTGCTCCCTGCTGTCAGCAAAATGTAACAGCAACGAACGAAACATTTGTTGTTGTTTCATTTACTTGAGGATTTATTTTTGTTAGAATTACTTTACCCAATAAAAAACGCTATTCGTATCTTTTTTTAATATTTACATTATTTTTTGTATACATACCAAACGTCTATATATTACCATTATTACATTATTAAGAATAATTGAGGTGTTGCAATTTTTTTTTTAAATCCTATATGCGTTTTGCGTCATAATGACGTCATCGGCACCATAGTTTCGCTCCCTGTTTATAACACCCCTCTTTTTGCGTCGGGAATTAAAAAGCTGCAGTAGATGGAAAGCACCTGGGTGACAAGGAGATAATTACTAAAATGACAACCACCCAATGTCTGTATGCGACCTGATTATGGCGACAAAAGGTGGCCATTGCAACACCTAAACTACACAAGATAAACCCGACATGTTATTGCGGGCTTATTGGAACCCTCTTAACAAGTAGTGGATGATTGTGAAAAAAGTACAGTCGGCCAAAAAGCTTGTCTTGCTTTTTGATTTCGATATAATTAAATTGTCAATTCAGAGCACCTAGCAATATTTTTTTGTTTTTTTTTATTTATTTATAATAAACTAATATAAGACATGAATAGTAATACATCGCTCCAGAAAACTAAATCGATCAGTTTGACTGTGAAGTAAAAATTTGTCTCATTTCTCTTTAACATTTATAAATAGTAGTGTCTTATACCTACATCTATAATGTAGGTATAGGTATTCTACATTATTTTGCTACTAGGTCCTGCCAGCGACTCTGTCCACGTGGAACTCGTTTATATCGTAGCTCCATACAAAATATCACCCCCACTTCATCCCCTTATTTCCGGGATAAAAACAATATTTTGTCCTTCCTCAAGACTCAAACTTATCTCTATACCAAATTTCATCCAAATCGGTTCAGCGGTTTAAGCGTGAAGAGGTAACAGACAGACAGACAGACATTACATACGACACACACATAGACAATATTAGTATGGATTACCTACTTCAATACGCATGTGAGTAGGGTATCACATGAATGCTCTATAAAAAGTGAAAGAAGATTACTGTCACCTATTACTGCACGTGATTTCATAACATCCTCTATATATATCGAGTGTGACAGGTTATGAAGCGGTTCATCCTGGGCTCGAACTACGTTCGCTACGACCTGCAGGAGGTGTACGCTGGTCGGCTCGAACAAGTGAAACCCGAGGGCGCTGTCACTCTCAGGTAAATACCATTTATTTCATTTCCATCTAAATAAAACAAGTGAAATCGAAAGACATTTCCAAAAATCCAACGGCTTTTTATTGCTTATGTCTCTTCCACGATGATGAATCCAACGACATACATACATTCGCTCCAAAAACATAACCGTCCTTCTGAGTCAGTCGGGTAATAAAGTAATTGGCGAAACTCGTCAAGTCCGGTGTAGAATTCGGTAGGAACGAGGCAGGTCCAATCGCTTTAAGTGTCCATAGGCGACGATGACTGGCAGACCGTATGCTTGTTTGCCACTGTCGTAGTGTGAGCCAGTGAACGGTTACAACAGCAACATTTTTTAATGTACTGCCACTGGGCAGTTTGAAGACCCTAACCCTGTCAGGACTGTTCACCTTGCCACTCGGACTAAACGCGGTTCCGGCTACCTTCCAAGTGCAAATTAACCCGAACGCGACGGACATCGCCGAACAGCGCTATTAGTGCTATTACAGGTATTGTCATAAGTCATAAGTCATAAGTATTTTATTGGTAAAGCCAATTTACACGTCATAATTGTAGAACATATTCACATATGTCGTAAAAAAATTAAATATACACGTCAATATGACATAACACAAGTCGTGACATTAATAATAATTGTTAATATTAAGTACAAAATATAGATTATATAATAATGATTACTTGACATCCTTTTTGTGGAAATCTAAGAACTCGTTATAATTGTAGAACGGGTGCTCAACAAGCCAGCGTTTGAGGCGAGGCGTCTCTAGCTGTCAATATAGCGAACCCTCAATTTAATAAAAGTCGGTGGGCTTTTGTGATTCTTCTGGAGTCGGGGACGTCCATTCCCATATTATAATCAGGCGGTTACCTTAACCTTAACCAGATAAAAGAGCACGTGCGATAGAGCGGAATAGCACGCTTTCAGTTTTGTAGCTATCAACCATCGCTTTTGTTAGACAGAGGTTCTGCACCTTGTGTTGGGGTGAATTCACACCTCGGAGGTATGGGAGCCTAGTTTACCGCAGTGCCAAGATTCGGCCTGCTCCGCAACAATCTCTTGAATGAAGCGATGTACCCAGATCTGCGCTGGAGCACTTCTTCGCCCGCAACACGCACGGCATCGTGTGGTGCGCGCCGCTCGCGGCGGCGGTGTGGTGCGCGCGCGGGCCGGCGCCGCCCTACTACATGCTGGAGCCGCACGCCGCCGGGCCCACGGGGCAGCGGACTGACGGGAAGGTGAGTAAACAATTAAAAAAAAAATCAAATCAATATCTTGGAATCGCAATACGCTATCAAACATGGCCTCGATAGGTGCACGCCCCATTTTTGTCCCCGCCCCATTGGCGCGAGCTGGGGCGCGGGGGCGATAAGTGACTAACATAATTTAAAACAATACCTATTGATTTAACACATGGCACACAATGTATACTTGCCTACCTGTCCGAAATTATTATAATTAATCTTATGTTTTGTTTTTAGGATGTCGGTGCGGCATGTGTTCTCACGTTCACGTCTCCCAAGCTCATGGCTTACGCGTAAGCATATTAAAATTGTATAAAAAAGACGGTTTGTCCAGCAGGCTAGACGTTGTTAAATTAAGGGTTATTGAATAAATTCCGCTGTCCTCAACCGAAATTGGATGATTATTTGACGCTGCTTATATTATTTGTAAACCAAACTTACACGTTTGGTTTACAAATTAATGCGAAGAAATCGCAAGCGATTGTTATTGGTAGTTCTTACTATGTAAATAAGCTCTCATAGGTGGTGGTGCCTGACATTATTTTTGATGGAATTTCTATTCCTATTTCCCCTACTGTCAGGAATTTGGGTATCACCATTGACCAGACGCTTTTTGGTCACCCCATATAAATAAAAATAAAAATAAAATAAAAATCATTTATTTCAGACTAAGGTCCATACATGGTTAGTAAAACAATAAAATCTTATTACTAGTGTTAGTATGTCCTACAGATTTAATTAAAAAATGACTGCATGCAGTCTCTGCCAGCGGGTGAGCATGGGACCATTTTCGCGCTCCGAAAACACGCTCAGAATGCTGTTGGGGCTGCCGCGCAGGCGACGCATCAGTGAGGCGCACCTCTTGCGCATTATCGCCGCAAAGCTGTCAGTTTGTGCCGCCGCAAACATACCAGAGGCAAAATCGCGGCAACCCCATCAACACCCGGAACGCGTTATTATATTGAACACGTAGCCCGTTGTATGCTTTCTGCGTAAAGTTGGTCCACAGGCTGCATGTACAGAATGACTGACAGTACGCTTTGAAAAGTGTAGTATATATAGCTGAGGTGAGTCAGAGGATCTTCAGATCCCTTCACTCCCTAAGGCGTCTCCAGAACTTCCTTCCTCTTCGTACCAAGTTGACCCTTACCCAATCTCTTTTGCTTCCTCTTCTGGACTATGGCGATATTGCGTTTCTGGACCTCAACGAGGAGCTACTTGATAAGCTGGAGCGCCTGCAAAATGTATCAAATGTATTATGTATCAGATATATATATTTGGTCTACGCAAGTATGATCATATCTCTGAATTCCGTTCTAAGCTTCGATGGTTACCGAATTGCCGGCGCAGGGACGTGCATATCCTGTCATTACTTTTCACACTGTTTTTTTCACACACTGTTCAGCCTACTTCCCCTCCTTATCTTTCTGAGCGGTTTAGTTATATGGCAGACGGCAGTGGCCACCGCTTGCGGTCGAGTGCTAACCTTACTCTTGCTGTACCGTCTAAAAAGACGCGAACATACTCTAGATCTTTTACCGCGCGCGCTGTTAAGTTGTGGAATGAGTTGCCTTTGTCGCTGAGACAGTCGCGGTCTGTTGCGTCACAAGATGAATTTGAAGAAGTTGTGGCTTTCCAATGACTTGTGAATTGGTTGAATATAGTATTTATTTATTTATTGTATATTTGCGTTATATATATTGCATATGATAGTGTGTATTATATTTTATATTGTATATTTATATATGTATTGGCATGTTTTTATTTGTCTAGGATTAATACCTATTAGGTTTTGTTGTCATTTTCTCTGTGTTTTTGTACACGGTATAAGTTTGCCTATCTCGTTCTACCTACCTTCCTCTCAATTGCTCCAAGGTTAGCTGGAAGAGATCCCTTATAGGGATAAGTTCGCCTTTGTACTTTGATCTATTGTGTGACATGTATATTCTTTAACCTGTTATTGTGTACAATAAAGTGCTTACATACATACATTATTCCCTGCTCATACATTGAACCGCTAGTACGGTCACGGACTTTAATTGTTGAGCAATTTAGAGCTCACTTTATACTGGACACTTCAAAGTTTGACTATTAAAATACCAAAATTAGTTGACACCTAAATGGCTCAACAATTAAAGTCCTTGACTGTACCACTAGTTCCGGGCGCGTTTTTTCATGTATTTACTATAGCATCGGCGCACAGCGAGCAATTGAGTGGCCGCGTCCGAGCCACAATCCGCGGGAGTGGCCCGCGCGCGCTACTAGCGGCCGTCATGTGCGGCAGAGTGGTCGCGATCAGTGGCGGCCACTAGTGGCCATAATGACTAACGCTCTTATAATTCAAATTCAAATGATTTATTTCAGACAAAGGTCCATATATTGTTCGTTACATTAAGAAAGAACTTACAACCTATGTTCTTAGTTGCAATATTCCACTTACTGTCAAGATTACTTGACGTACGTCAAAGTAGTCCGAACCAACTGAACCCAGTGCCACAATTAGACAGTTAAATATTCCGGCACTCAGAATGTTGTTCTGATTCCCGTAACGCGACCCATTAGCGACGTGATCTTTTTCGCATTATCGCGTGGAACCGTTCGTGTTTATTTCACATTTCCGGCGCACTGCACCACTTCGGGAGTCTCAACAGCACTCTCAAGGCATTGTTGCATAAGAGGTTGTAAGCTTGTTTGATATACCGAACCCACAGGCCCTTAGAGTAAAAATACTATATAGCTTTCTTAGGTTTAATCGAACGTGATGAAACCAACAGATTCCTCCAAAACATCTCTCCGACCGAGCGTCTCAGGCGTAACTACCACATGTATAACATCTCGGTGCAAGTCGCGCCCATCAAGAAGCTGATCCGGGAACCGCCGCTCGTCAAGTCCTCACCTAATGTCAAGTTGTTGCCTGCGACTAGCAAGGTGAGTTGGATTTAGGGTCAGAGTGACTTCTACCAAATAACCATTTTCTCTAAACTGACAAAATACTTAACTTTCTGTATTTTGTATCTTTCTCGCAAACAATTTTTCGGATTATCGTGTTTTGAAATCAGTATTCTAGAAATTGCCATTACGCGAATTATTTTAACGCAAATCAGCCATAACTTTGACAACATTGTCATCAACTAATCTGTGGCAGATTTGCCAAAAGGCCAAGTCAAGGCCAGTCAAGGCCCGCGCGGGCCTAGGGCGACCAAACATAGCAGATGACAAAAGGGCGGCTGGCAATCCGCCATCATAACTAAGTTTAATAAACCACATGTTGTTTATGTACATATTTCCACGATATTCCTAAGTAGGTACTAAAAACAGTACTGAGGTATATAGCAAGTCCTCAATATTCTCAAATGACATTGGCATTTCCAATTTACCATTGTTTCTCCAGGTGGGAGTGGACGGTCTCAAGCGAAGGGCTTCCGAGGCGGACCGGAAGCACCCGCCAGGCGGGGTCACTTGCAAGGACGCGCAGCGAGCCACCGATGCGCGGGACAAGGATGAATCCAACCTGAAGGGTGAGTGACGTCGGTGTAGTCAACATCGTCATAGTACTCAACATCGTCACTGTAGTCACCATCTTCCATTAGTCATTGCTCTCAACATCATTGAGATATATGGTGTTATCTCCAACATTATCACCACGGCGGACTGAAAGCACCCGCCAGGCGGGGTCACTTGCAAGGACGCGCAGCGAGCCACCGATGCGCGGGACAAGGATGAATCCAACCTGAAGGGTGAGTGACGTCGGTGTAGTCAACATCGTCATAGTACTCAACATCGTCACTGTAGTCACCATCTTCCATTAGTCATTGCTCTCAACATCATTGAGATATATGGTGTTATCTCCAACATTATCACCACGGCGGACTGAAAGCACCCGCCAGGCGGGGTCACTTGCAAGGACGCGCAGCGAGCCACCGATGCGCGGGACAAGGATGAATCCAACCTAAAGGGTGTGTCGTCGGTGTAGTCAACATCGTCACTGCTGTACATATATTTACCATCTTCCATTAGTCTTTGCTCTCAACAACGTCATTGAGATACGAGTATATGGTGTCATCTTCAACATTATCACCACGGCGGACTGAAAGCACCCGCCAGGCGGGGGGTCCCTTGCAAGTACGCGCTGCAAGCCACTGATGCAAGGGACGGATGAATCCAACCTGAAGGGTGAGTGTCGTCGGTGTAGTCAACATCATCACAGTACTCAACATCGTCACTGTAATCACCATCTTCCATTAGTCATTGCTCTTAACAACATCATTGAGATATGTGGTATCATCTCCAACATTATCAATTATCACCACGGCGGACTGAAAGCACCCGCCAGGCGGGGTCACTTGCAAGGACGCGCAGCGAGCCACCGATGCGCGGGACAAGGATGAAATCCAACCTGAAGGGTGAGTGACGTCGGTGTAGTCAACATCGTCATAGTACTCAACATCGTCACTGTAGTCACCATCTTCCATTAGTCATTGCTCTTAACAACGTCATTGAGATATGTGGTATCATCTCCAACATTATCACCACTGCGGACTGAAAGCACCCGCCAGTCGGGGTCACTTGCAAGGACGCGCAGCGAGCCACCGATGCGCGGGACAAGGATGAATCCAACCGGAGTGAGTGTCGTCATGGTACTCGTACTCAACATCGTCACTGTAGTCATCTTAAATAGGTCGTTATTGCACTGTCAGCTAGTAGAGAAAAAGTTACTCCCCTGCATAAAACTTCTATGCCTTCTCCTATCGGTCATTGTAATCAACATCGCCATTCTCACATGACCGTAAGTAACCAGCTTGGTTATCGTCACTATCCACCTCAAAAATGATCTAGCACATGCTCTGGTACCATCATCTTTCTCCGGCTATCTACCCTTGTACCATAAATACTTTCTCCCGTTCTGTGGAGATGATACTCGTAATGCTCACAACGAGTGTGAGTAACCAGCTTGATTATCGTCAAACATGATCTGACGTACGCTTTGGTAGTTTTCCAATGTCTATACAGGCAACCCTCACACATATTAAAATATAATGAAACGAGTCACTCGCGTCTGTGAGGCGCTTAGGCTGTGAGGCGAGTGCTCACGATTAAGGGTTGTATTCCACTTGTCCAAGATCATTGTCCAATGTGTTTTTGCATCTCAAATTTTGCTTAAAGATTCAGTGAGACGCAATGCACATTGTACCTTCACGTACCACGTATTGGTTCGAAACATGTCGAGCGATGTTCGACCTCATACAGTCTTTGTTATTATTAACATAACACTCATTTATCACTTAGGTAAACTTTATTACGTTAAATAATACATAAAATAATATCGGAAAACAGGAGGAATTTAATGTTCTATGATGGTTAATCCACAGCCGTCTTCGCATCCAAATCTTTCTATTCTTCTTCTCGTTCCTCTAATTCTCATAGAGACCGCTCTGATGATTGATACTTGTATTTTGACTTTGATCTGGACCATTTTCACATAGCTTTAGAGATGTTTTCTTTATAAAGGATTCATATTCCATTCCGACAATGCCATCACAGGAGACCACAAGCGGAGTAAATGAGGCTCTAAGATCTTCTGCAGCCAAGTCGTATTTGCGGTGTTTTTCAGGAGCGTGTATTTGGGCGATTGTGGGCCATGTGAGTAAGCCATACGAAGCGGCGTCGGCATTTACAATGCGAATGTCAAAAAACGCCATCCTCGCTGGCTCCCACACACTTTCGATTAGTAAGTCGCTTATTAGCCCTGGCCCCTATTTCACCACGGGCGACAGGTGCGACAATTGTATCAAAATATGACATATGTAGAATTATCGGTTTCACTACGATGACAAGTGCGACAATTGTAGAATACAATTGTCGCGTCTAAACAATTAGGGAAAAATGTATCAGATATTAAAGATTAATTAGTGAGAGCTTAGAATGGCATATGTAGTGGTAATGTGTCTGTATCTCGGGCATTCTAAATTTGAATTTTCCGTTTTCTCGTTATATTAGCATAAAAGAGGTTTGTTATTCATTGAAGTAAATATGAAAACAATGTCAGTGTCAAATTCTTAAATATTTTGTGCTTATTTTATTTCAAATACCTATAATTTATTATAAAAAACTAATTATTAAAAAAAATATTTCATGCTAACGGTAACGCCACTACATATGCAATTCCACGCTCTCGCTAATTTATCTATAGAAGTGTTTAACTCAAACATCAATAAGTTTTTTTTATACCTATATTGTATCCCTTATAAAATATGGGGATGACCCATAGCGCACCGTACCTACCACGTAAACCGCGTCCAAACCGCGGCTTCCGTATAGGATGGATACTTTTTATTGGCTGAATATAAATGCCTTTGCTCTCTTTTTCATAAAACCAATTTAAAACTATTAAATCCATTCCCGCCATTAAGTAATTTTCTTCGTGACACTTCTTGTGTGCGTAAGTTAGAATTTTTATTTCAAAAATATTATTGCAATATGGATTGCTCAAGAAAGATGACTATCTTAAAATTGATTTCCGACAGCAAATCCGTGTTATTTGGTAAATTTGATAACAAATTAACATTCGAAATGAAAGTTAAAAAATGGAAGGAAATAGCTCAACGTTTGAATGAAATGGGTGTATACGACAAAGATTGGAAATATCTAAGAGATACAACTTGGCAAAATTGGAAAAAAAGGACTATAGTAAGTATTTAATGAGTTTGAATTATAAATTAGTTACGGTAATATGGATCAATTGGTCTGAAATAAATGAATTTTATTATTTTATTTACACTATTTTAATTTGGAATTCGGTGAAAAACGTAGATACAGTCAACCAATTGGAACCCAAGGCCACTCTAGAACTCTGTCTTATTGACACCTTGTTATTTAACTATGTATTAGCCATACATGTAACTTTGACGTTTACTATAAAAAGGTTCTACAGTGGCCTAGGGTTCCAATTGATTGACTGTACGTCCTTCATTTAAAAACACACAAAATAATGAAATTTTAGCTTTCAAGACTCGTAATAATTATTTGTTTTTAGGAAAAAAGGGATAATCGTAACCAAACAGGATCTGCGGGAGGCAAAAAATGGCAATTTGATGAAACTGATGACATTATTCTGAGTATAATAGGGAAGAATACTCCAGTCGTAGAAGGTTTGACAGTTCCAGAATCCTCAGGAACTCAGGCGGCTGAGACTATTCAAGTACAAGAAACAAGTCAACCTATTCCTCAAAATTCCCAAAATAATACGAATCCAACTATTGTGCATTATAAATCCGTTATACGTTTAAAAAAGGAAAAATTAGAGGCTGAAATATTGTTGATTAAAGCGAAAACTGAACTTTATAAGAGAGAGAAGTATAAATTAGAATTAGAATTATTTAAATTAGAAAAAGAATTGAACATAACGCATTCTCCTTATACAGCATCTTACCACGAGCAAATTTCTGTACAATTAAATATTGTTCAATTAGTCGACATGGAAGAAGAAATCGTTCAACTTACTAGATCAAATACAACTTAAAATTATATAATTTCTTATATCGTAATCACTTTTTTTTTCAAACTTATTTTCTACTTAGGTTGGCTATGTATATGGTGGCGAGCCCTTTTAGTAGCATACTTATTTCTTACTATGTTTTAATCACAAAGTACACGATTACGCTGATATAAATTGATTATAATATTAAATAGCGAGTTTAAATTCAGCAAGCTGTACCTACCCGTACCTATTTCATAACGTGTACCTACTTAAATAAATTGTAACATACTAATGTAGTCTAAAGGTAATGAAAAAAACGCCTTTGTGTTTTGTATTTGTTTTTATAATATGTCCATTAAATATTTCCTTAAGTATAAAGATTTGTATCAATTCCCTTAACACTTCAATCGCCTCAAGGTCAATTGCATGATTTCCGTCGTAACCGTTATCTTCATTATCTCTCTCATAGTCATCGTTATCAACCGGATTGTAATACGGAATATAATACTGCACTCCAAGGCGTTTTTCTAAGTTATGAAGGGTGACACACGCTAAAAATATATGGCATGCTTTCAGAGGTTGAACACGAAGATGATTGAGGCAGGGGAATTTTTCTTTTAATATTCCTACAGCGTTTTCAACTAATCTTCGTGTACTTTTAAAAGCTCGTAGAAATCGCATAACTGCTTCTGTTATTGGTATTTCAACTGGGATGTTTGGCGTAATGAGCCATCTTTTCATGGCATATGCACTGTCTCCTAACAAAATCGCATTTGGGAACGGCCTCCAACCATTCTCCCACTGCTGAGCCAAAGTTGAATTACGTAGCACCCTTGCGTCATGAACGGATCCTGGCCATCTAGCACTGGCGTAAAAAAACTCTAAATTTGGCCCACAAACAACCATTGCATTAATAGAATGCCGACCTTTGCGGTCAACGTACATGTACTCATGTTGCTGAGGTGAATCAATGGGTATTAATGATCCATCAATGACTACCAATTCTTGGAATATTTGCAAATTCCCTAAATAAATGCGGGATAGCGTCGGTATTCTCCGGCCAGCGTACTTCAATCCCAAACATTTCGTTGACAATCGCAGTCGTAACTCGTTTGATACACCGATGAATGGTAGCCTTTGATACTCCATGATTATCTCCGTTTACGTGATATTGAGAGCCCGATCCCATCCAATGCAGTGTATAAAGAATTTGTTGGCAAGGCGTCAAAGCCTTGTTTCTTGGCGTTGGATGTTCAATACGTGCACCAATTCTATTTATTAAATATTCTACACTGACTTTACTAAGACGGAATTTTTCCTTAAATGAAAAATCCGTAAGATCAAAAGAAAAATTTATTCTTTCTTTAAATCTTCTTATATGTGCGAATTCATCAAGATCACTGTTACTATCACTAGCGTCACTACTACTCGCATGGAAAGCCATTTTGAACTACGCGTGTATCAACAACGAAATACTACAATTGTCACGCAAATCCGACACAGCTTCAATCTCATGTCAAGATTCACCGACAATTTTACAAATATGTCGATTAAGAATAATAATTCTTGTTTCACAACATAATTGTAATTCATACAATTGTAGCAAAATGCCTGTCACGTTTGTAAGCATTTCTATCGAAAATATTTCATAAAATTGTAATATGTCACCTGTCGCTTGACAATTGTAGCTCGACATATGTCACTGACAATTGTAGCCGTGGTGAAATAGGGGCCTGGTTGATCTAGGGTTGCGGCTCGCATTATTGGCTCAGTAGTAGCCGAACCCCATGCTAGTTCTGCCCAGTTTTTGATGTCGTCTCTGTGTTGGTCGTGACCTCTTTATATGAGCCCTCCTTTCTTGCAATTAAGATGGTTGAGGTTGAAACAATTTTCTCCGCAACCATCGCAGGTTGGTGGCAAGCCAGTGACCGTATCTTATCGCAAGGCCATTCCGAAGTTGTGTTGCTGATAGGTCGGTATCATCCGCTTTGGTCGGTATTTATAGTTGTATTTGAAAGACTCTGTATCAGATATTGGAGAGCTCGGCTCTACCACATCTTCCCGTTTAGGGGAGATGCACCATTATTAGTTGGTCGACTAACACTTGACTGTTGTCTCAGGTCGCCGCAACGCGAATGGCTGGCTGGTGCTGCAGGACGGCTCGCAGTTCCTGAGCGCCCAGCATTCCATCGCGTGCAAGAAGTTTCCGCATGGCTCGCGGGGACACCAGGTTAGTACATATGATATATGTTCACCTTTGTACATATTTTTTTTGATAATTGTGTACTATGTTTGTTTGTACAATAAAGAGTTCGGTACTTATGTACGAACGTATGTTTTCGGTGAAGAAAAACATCGTGAGGTAACCGGTCCAATCCCAATAAGGTCTAGTTTTCGCTGTGGGTTGGAAGGTTTCGTAAAACTAGTGCCTGTGCCAAATCTTGGAATTAGGTGGAAAAGCGGACCCCGGGCTCCTTTAGGGCACAACCGGGAATAACGCTAAGAGGATGATGATGTTTTATACTATTATAAAACGGTCACGGCGCGCGGGGGCCGTAAAATGGTTCCCCCATTCATCATAGCTCCTTAAGGCGCCGTAGGTTCAGCGAAGTTAAGCGAACAGAGTTTTTGAAACAATATAATGCGTCTGTTTATAATAATATGGTTTCATAAAAATACGAATAGTAATCTTGAGGCTTTTCTGCAGGGAAATCAGTGCTTCGAAACATGATTGAGTAAATTTCGCTCGATAGAAAAAAATCACGAACATAGGTCTAAAACACACAAAAATACACTTAAAATATTCATAACAAATTATGCACAAAAGGTATAAATATTAAAATTGCTTCTAAAAATCGGCAATATCATGTTTGAGGGAAATCAGTGTTTACATTTTTATTTATTTAAACGGCCCAAAAATTAAAATTAAAAAACATGATATCCGCGCTTCCGAGCACGCACTTCCATCTCGCTCACGCTTATTCTCAGTGAGAGGGAGAGAAGACCATGAACCTTAGGCGCCTTAACGAATGGCCTGATTTTAAAGCGTTTTTGTCCGAAAGCTAACGTGATCGAGATGGTTCTACGTTTCAACAAAATCGGTTCAACCGCTTTTGAGATATTGAATTGTGAAATTAAAATGCCGGCGGTTTTTCAACATTTCTTAGTTGTTAATTTTTAACCCCCGACGCAAAGAGAGGGGTGTTATAAGTTTAACGAGTCTGTCTATGTATCTGTGTATCTGTCTGTGGTATCGTAGCTCCCAAACGGATAGACCGATTTGAATGCGGTTTTTATTGTGTCATAGATAATCTTATCCCGAGTGTTCTTGGTTATGTTTCATGAAAATCTGTTTAGCCGTTTTTGAGATATTGGACTTTGAAATGAAAATGCCGGAGGCTTTTCAATTGTTTTTTTTTTTTTTTTAGTCGCTGGCGTGCAGTGTGATGGCGGTGGCGATGTCGCGTGTCCAGGATGTGTGCCGCTGGTGCTCGTCCACCCTGGACGCTGTCCTGCTCAGCGGAGACCAGCTATACCAGGACAGCTACCTGCACTACAAGCCCAAGAACACCAAGATCCTGCAGATTGTACAGGTTGGTAGACAGTAAAGGTGAGGTATGATTTTCATTATCATAGGTACAGTCGCCATCAGATATATCGAAGCGGCCAAAGTGCTCACAAATATCTGAACACGTCTCTAATGCCGTTGAGATATTTGTGAACACCTTGGCCGCCCCGATATATCTGATGGCGACTGTAGAACAGACGCGCAACGAGCGATCCGCGAGACAAGGAAGAGTTCCACTTGAAGAATGAGCGCCGTTGTTACATGTTAGCTATTTATTTATTTATTTATTTATTTATTTGGACCTTCAACAATAAGTACACTGATACATGATAGTATTACATTTTCACTTAACAGTTAAGCGCCTTATCACTTATAGAAGATCACCACATGCACAGATAAAAAAGTATTAACATAACTAAATTCAACTTACTTAATTTTAATTTATTCTAAATCTGATCTGTTATTATTATTATTGTTTTCTGTTATATTGAGTCCCTAACCTCGCGGCAGCGAGTACTGCGATGACTCGCAATGTTGGGAAGAAAGTTTCTGTTTATAAACTATTAATTTAATTCTTAAATGTTACTTAGTATATAAGAGCTTCCTTTTATGTTTGAGAGTGAAGTAAAGTTAAGATCCAAGTCGTGTTGGTGTTGTTTGTGAGTGTTAAACATGCGCGTTAAAGGACAATGTCGCCTAAGGTTAGTGCGACAGGTCGGCACATTGAATAATTTGAGATTGCACGATCTGGGAATTCTAGATGGAATATGGAAATTTATTTTTTGGAGCAGATCGGGGCAGTTAAGTACACCTGTCACTATCCTTTTCAGAAAAACCACATCCAACATATGCCTTCTATCAGATAGCGAGCTGATTTTGAAATGCTTAAGACGTGCATTGTACGATCGTAGTTTCCTAGAGTTGCTGTTACTAAAAGTCAAATGTGAGACGAATCTTTTTTGTATCCTTTCAATCCTGTTAATGTGGACGTTATAGCACGGTGACCAGACAACGCTACAGAATTCCAAATTACTTCTTACAATAGCGTTGTACATTATTAGTTTAGTAGCAGGTTTTTTGAAATTCTTACATTCCCTGATCACAAATCCCAACAATTTTGAGGCTTTCAGGATTACTTTGTCAATATGGTCGGCAAATTTAAGTTTACGGTCAATGTGAACGCCCAGGTCTCGCATGCTCGCAACTTCCTCAAGAATCTCGCCATCAAGCGTGTACTTGGTTTACATTTTTGTATATTTAGAGACATGTTGTTCTCTTTACTTCAAGCTGACAATCTATTAAGGTCTCCCTGAAATGCTATAGAATCTGATTCATTTGTAATCTCTGCTGTTGCTTTAAGGTCGTCTGCGAAAAGATATATTTTGGAATTTAGAAAACATTTATATATATCGTTTATGAAGATAATGAAAAGGTAGGGGCCGAGGTGGGATCCTTGAGGAATTCCGGATGTGGCCTTGTAGGCAATAGAAGTATATCCATTGATCACTACTTTGAGGTTTCGTTCACAAAGGTACGATCCAAACCAGCTCAGCAAGGGTAGCGACACGCCATGTAGCTGGAGTTTCCTAATTAGTATATCGTGGTCAACTGTATCGAACGCCTTGCTAAAGTCGGTGTAAATCGCATCCGTTTGTACGCGCTTGTCAACGGATTCTACTAGATCCTCTATGTAGTTAACGAGATTAGTTGCGGTTGACCTGTTCTTTACAAAACCATGTTGACTGTTTAATAACATCTGTGAAAAGTGCCACGAGATGAGCGGGCAAATTTAATTAGTATTTCAACAGTATTGTACTTTAAATCACCATTCTACTCAACACCGTCAACGAAATCAAATGAAATGAAATGATTTATTATGAAAAACATACACAGGTGTTATAAATATACATGTCAGTAGAATTAATTAACGTCGTCATTCTACTCAATGTTGTCATTGTCATCCAAGAATAACGAATTAAAATTAAATAAACAAAAAACACGATATTACAATAGTATTTTATGCAATCGTTATATGTATGCTTTTTCAGTCGAGTACCACGTTTAGGCCACGAAGCTTGCTGAGTGGCCTAATTAAGGTACGAGAGTTGAAAACCTAATTATATAACTATTACATCCAATACTTTTCTACGAGTTAACGGAAATAATAATTTATTAAACAAACATGGTATCTATTGAAAATCACCCTGCTGAAACGAAGTGCAGCCAACCGCTTTTTTATTTTTGCGCGTTGATGTCTTCTGGAAATCGAGCCTCGTGATTGGTCAAAATTCATTTCAGTGCTGTGTACAGTTGAATAATAATTATTTCGATTGTCCATAGAGCATAAACTTTTCCATCAGTGTAAAAGTATTTTTCCTGGAGTATTCCTGAGACACGCGGAATGCTGCCAACGCCGTAACCTTTCCCTATATAATACTCTAATGTGTCTGTTACCGAGGCCCATAAAGCGACTACGGTATCACTAAGTATGTTCACATTTATATTTAAAGGAAACGTATAAAATACAAAATATTATCGTCATTATTTCTTTGACGTGTTTATTTTATACGGTCGCTCAGACAACATAACATAGGAAAAAGGAAAAAAAAAAACCGGCCAAGTGCGAGTCGGACTCGCGCACGAAGGGTTCCGTACCATTATCTATAAAAACAGTAAAAAAAAAAAAGTTTGTTGTATTGGAGGCCCCCTTAAATATTTATTTTATTTTGTTTTTAGTATTTGTTGTTATAGCGGCAACAGAAATACATAATTTGTGAAAATTTCAACTATCTAGCTATCGCGGTTCTTGAGATACAGCCTGAAAAAAACAGTAGTTGTATGGGAGCCCCCCTTAAATATTTATTTTATTTTGTTTTTAGTATTTGTTGTTATAGCGGCAACAGAAATACATCATGTGTGAAAATTTCAACTATCTATCGCGGTTCTTGAGATACAGCCTGGTGACAAGACAGACAGACGGACAGCGAAGTCTTAGTAATAGGGTCCCGTTTTTACCCTTTGGATACGGAACCCTAATGATGAAATAGGTCCGTAACAGTGTCATCTCGTTTGTTTGTAGATCCTGCGCAAGTTCTACACGCCCGGCGACTGCGTGTGTCGTGTTGTGGTGTTCAAGCCGAGACAGGAGGGGGCCGTCGACAGCGACCTCAACGAAAAGGTTTGCAGGAGTCACTATTGCTAACACTATGGGCCATCATGGTCCTTCGTATAGGACGCAACTAAGCGTTAAAGGGAGGAATACCTGCTGTCGTCTCACTCCGCCTTATGGCTGAGTCCTGACCTAGGGCCATGATGGCCTATTATGTAGAGGAGCCATTATAAAAGTGATGCTGACAGATCAAACGATTAGTTTTTATGAACAGTCAAAAACTAAAAAAACTAGTTGCAGCGTTATGGTACAAGGAGCAAGGCTGCTAATGAAAACCTCCTGTAACATCTGACCATAATCACCTGCCCCCCTAGCACACTAGGTTTTATGTCCGACATAAAGCATTTGTCCCTCTTGCACTCGCATATTTGCCAAAATGGGACGAATGCTTTATGTCCGACATAAAACTTAGCGTACTAGCCCCTCTGTTGTAGGTACAGATGTCGTTAGTGTATTCGATGAGTCCGTAAAAGGCATATTGATATAAGCGACATCTATTGCTGACAGCAATCTACATAACCAGGTTACTAACGCCCCCTGGTGCTCATAGCAAATAAGGCGGATTTATTTTAATGTATGGCGTTGACATATCTTCTTTGGTAACCCATATAGCCCTCCGAATCGCTAAACTTAGGTGGCAGTGGCCGGAGCACATTGCACGTAGAACGTACCGGAAGGCGCAGCGTGGGTAGGCTCACCCACACAAGGTGGACTGATGACCTCTGGTAAAGGATGCGGGTGGCGCAGGACTGGTCATTGTGGCACTCTTTGGGGGAGAGGATGATGATGATGATAATGAGTATTCTCGTGTTATTGGTAATGCGAAAACAATTAATTTTTATTGTCGTGAATACCGTAAAGCGTTCTTGGATTCACATATAAAACGATCGATCAGATGGGGATCACAACTGGCTGCCATGTAATCATGCTGATCGCGTCAGTTCTTCTATGATAGTAGCCGCCGAGCAAAGCTTGGTCTCTCATCACTCGTGTACCTACTATTCGTATACTGTCTGTAAACATGGGCCAGAGACGCATGGGCCAGAGACGGCTCTGTACAGAGGCGTCTCTGGCCCATGTAGCGCCCGTGTGCAAACGTTACTCCAGCGCCCCCTAGTAAGCGCGCGGTCAAAATGGAATGGTAGCGGGCGGCGCTCGGCGCCCCCGAGGACCGCTGCGCCCGTGTGCAAACGTTACTCCAGCGCCCCCTAGTAAGCGCGCGGTCAAAATGGAATGGTAGCGGGCGGCGCTCGGCGCCCCCGAGGACCGCTGCGCCCGTGTGCAAACGTTACTCCAGCGCCCCCTAGTAAGCGCGCGGTCAAAATGGAATGGTAGCGGGCGGCGCTCGGCGCCCCCGAGGACCGCTGCGCCCGTGTGCAAACGTTACTCCAGCGCCCCCTAGTAAGCGCGCGGTCAAAATGGAATGGTAGCGGGCGGCGCTCGGCGCCCCCGAGGACCGCTGCGCCCGTGTGCAAACGTTACTCCAGCACCCCCTAGTAAGCGCGCGGTCAAAATGGAATGGTAGCGGGCGGCGCTCGGCGCCCCCGAGGACCGCTGCGCCCGTGTGCAAACGTTACTCCAGCGCCCCCTAGTAAGCGCGCGGTCAAAATGGAATGGTAGCGGGCGGCGCTCGGCGCCCCCGAGGACCGCTGCGCCCGTGTGCAAACGTTACTCCAGCGCCCCCTAGTAAGCGCGCGGTCAAAATGGAATGGTAGCGGGCGGCGCTCGGCGCCCCCGAGGACCGCTGCGCCCGTGTGCAAACGTTACTCCAGTGCCCCCTAGTAAGCGCGCGGTCAAAATGGAATGGTAGCGGGCGGCGCTCGGCGCCCCCGAGGACCGCTGCGCCCGTGTGCAAACGTTACTCCAGCGCCCCCTAGTAAGCGCGCGGTCAAAATGGAATGGTAGCGGGCGGCGCTCGGCGCCCCCGAGGACCGCTGCGCCCGTGTGCAAACGTTACTCCAGCGCCCCCTAGTAAGCGCGCGGTCAAAATGGAATGGTAGCGGGCGGCGCTCGGCGCCCCCGAGGACCGCTGCGCCCGTGTGCAAACGTTACTCCAGCGCCCCCTAGTAAGCGCGCGGTCAAAATGGAATGGTAGCGGGCGGCGCTCGGCGCCCCCGAGGACCGCTGCGCCCGTGTGCAAACGTTACTCCAGCGCCCCCTAGTAAGCGCGCGGTCAAAATGGAATGGTAGCGGGCGGCGCTCGGCGCCCCCGAGGACCGCTGCGCCCGTGTGCAAACGTTACTCCAGCGCCCCCTAGTAAGCGCGCGGTCAAAATGGAATGGTAGCGGGCGGCGCTCGGCGCCCCCGAGGACCGCTGCGCCCGTGTGCAAACGTTACTCCAGCGCCCCCTAGTAAGCGCGCGGTCAAAATGGAATGGTAGCGGGCGGCGCTCGGCGCCCCCGAGGACCGCTGCGCCCGTGTGCAAACGTTACTCCAGCGCCCCCTAGTAAGCGCGCGGTCAAAACGGAATGGTAGCGGGCGGCGCTCGGCGCCCCCGAGGACCGCTGCGCCCGTGTGCAACGCACACCCTGCATCATAGGTAAAGACGCCTGTGTCTGTATTACAAACTCTCTTCCACAGCTGACGGAGTTCTTCAATGAAGAGAGGCATGGAGTGCTGGTCGCAGGGGAGGGGGACTTCGCCGTCGCTCTCTTCAAGACGTCCAGAGGTCAGTGCTTTTAGTTAGTTAGTTAGTTTTTTTTTAATACAACGACGGTGGCAAACAAGCGTACGCACAGTGTATTATTTGACCTCAGATGCGGCCATGCTTGTTTTATTGTTTAATATAAAGGTTCAAACTCTAATAAATCATTATAAAAAACACCCATGTAGTTATTTTGCTTAGTTTCGAAAATACAATAGTTTTTCTAATTTTTCAAGGTCATTCATGAAAACAAAATTTCCTTGTATCTCCCTAAAACTTAATTTATCAGTCCGTTAAATTTTACCGATCAATAGCTAGTCAAAAACGACACATTAAAAAAAAAATGCAAGTTACTGACTCTTGAAAAAAGCAAGAAAAAAAATATTTTTCAATTATCGGAAATATTTAAATAATTACGCTGTATTAGCATTTTTATTTCCTTTTAAAATGTAAGTACAAAATGTAGCCACATATTAAAGTTCAAACGAGATTTTTAACTAGCATGACCTCTGAGATATTGCATTTCTAAGTTTTTTTCTGATTTCTATGGAATAAGGGTTGTCACTAAAACATACTTTAAAAAAATTGGGTTAATTAAAACAAAATAGTTTTTTTATAGGTATAATCTGATCATATTTATAACAGAAATGATTTGAAAAATAAATCTTTTCCAAAATATATAACATACGTCCGGAATGGGTTTACTATTATGTTGGAAATTATCTTATGCATTGTCTTCGCTATCCGATAATAGTAAAATTTCGTCTCGCCTCGGTTGTTCTCTTCACTGTTAAAAGATACAACATTATCTGTTGTAACTTTTAACAATGAGATAACTTTTTTTGGTATTGGTAATGCTTTTTTTTGTTTCTTGCGGTTAGATATTGTAATAGATGATAAGTTGGGATCGGACGATTCTAGTGCACGATGGAATAAATCTAATATAGTAATCTTCCTGTCTAATTTTCGTGTGTGGTGTTCCCGATCGTAACGCCAATATTTGTTTCGGGATTCACCGGCTTGTTCAGATAACATACCTATTGGCAATGAGCTGGATTCTCTATAATTTGCCGACCGTGAATTAATATTTTATGTAGTGTGTCTGACATATAACACCAGTTATACTTTTGTACATATTTATAGGCGAGAGATTTGCAAAATACTCCGAACTTTTCTTCGTCAATTGGTAGTCCACTTGAGAGCGCTACTAAAATAGTATGCAAATCATCAACCGTTAACCGTTAACGTTTTTCACAGTTACTCAAAAATATTGTAATAGTCTCCTTAAAATATGACCTATGTATATTAATATCGAGAGGTACATCATTGGGATATAATATAATGCATTAAATACAATATCTGTCCGCTCTTCGATGTCAATATGCAAAGGCCTGTTTTAGGTCCATATGAGTTTGCCTTTTCCAAAAATATATTCAACATATCCAGTCTCGTGAGGTTAATCGGAGCCGTGGTAGTGCTAGAGTCGTCGTTTAGTCCATATGCCACTCGCTGACCAGCGTGAGGGTTGGCGCCCTTATACCCCCCTTGCATTAAGTCCTCTGGTCGGGGCCCAGAAGGACATCCCCCAGCAGGACGGGTCAGTGCCTGCTGAGGCAAAGCAGTGCCATGGGTCTTTGCCGGCTCCATGACACCTCACCCCCGCTTCTCCAGTTATTGTGTATAGGTATTGGGTTCTAGCAATAGGGAATATGCATGTGATTTAGAAATGGACAAAAAAAATCACGTGTAATCTATATTGCTTAATAAATATACACACATGATTATTTTTTCAAATTATCATGTTTCTATTGATAAAATAAATTGTTTAAAAGTACTATTTTTCAAATTCCCTCGCAAATTTCCAAAACGAAACGCTATTGGCGGAGCGAAACGTGACGTCACCGTGCAGGTCGTTAGTATGATTATTGAAAGTTATTCGCATTGTTTGGCCGCTGTTTATGATAAATAATCAGTGTTTTTTGGTAATTATTAAGTGAAAAAAGACTCGCCACAATGACTGAAGGCGGTTTTGTCAAGGCACAGTCGGATAATCTGCCTAAAATTGATGTGTTCATGATGACTAAATTTAATACATACTTCGCAAATATTTGTGACTTTACGTCCGCTGAACTAAGAGGAGTAAAAGCTGCAAGGTAAATAAGTTACAGATATTCAATAAATTTTCATATTCCTTGTTTTTATACTCGTGAGATTGGTCAATTAAATAATTATAACCTATTTTGGCGATTCAAATAGCTAGACTTTTAAACTACTTCAAATAGGTGTCTTTGTTAAATAAGTGGAATAAAATACTAGTAGATATTTATCCATACTATATACTATTTTACTATACTATAACTTTATATATTATATATACTAACTTCTGCCCGCGACTCCGTCCGCGTGGAACTCATTTATATCGTAGCTCCATACAAACTTTCACCCCCACTTCATCCCTTTGGGGGATATGGGGGGAGCTACGATATAAACGAGTTCCACGCGGACGGAGTCGCGGGCAGAAGCTAGTTATATTATATATTTTATATATACTTACTTAATAATAAATTATAAATGCGAAAGTGTGTCTGTCTGTCTGTTTGTTACCTCTTCACGCTTAAACTGCTGAACCGATTTGGATGAAATTTGGTATAGAGATAGTATAAACGAGTTCCACGCGGACGGAGTCGCGGGCAGAAGCTAGTATTATATAATCAAAGATATGTACGAGGGGCGTCTGAAAAGTTCTAAGCCTAAGGTATTTCGAGCTTATATATGCGTTTATGATACTGGCCACTAGAAAGGCCATTTAAAAACAAATTATTAAAAAATAACATGTCACGTTTTTATTATTCTGTTTCGAGACATTCAACGGAAAAGTACATCATGTGTGAATTACCAACGAATATTACGAAAATTGAGCACCGTGCTGTAATTAAATTCCTTACAAAAAGTGACAAATCACCGCAGTGTATTTTTGAGGAAATGGCTATTATTTACGGTGATTCTGGGCCTTCTTATGCCACAGTCAAAAAGTGGAGTCGCTTATTTAAACTCGGACGGGAATCGATCGAAGACGACCCCCGCTCAGGGCGGCCAATATCGGTAGTGACCGAAGAAAACGTAGCAAAAGTCAAAAAGCTGGTATTAGAAGATAGAAGAATGAAGGTTTGGCAAATAGCTGAGGTCTTAGGTATTAGTAAAGAAAGAGTCGGAGAAATTTTACTTGAACATTTGTACATGAGTAAAGTCAGTGCTCGTTGGGTACCGAAAATGCTAACGGCCTTCGATAAAGTACGTCGTGTGGAAACTTCTCGGGCGTTTTTAGAATTGTGCGAAGATGATTTAGATGAAGTTTGTTCCCGAATAGTAACTGTTGATGAAACATGGATCAGACAGTATGATCCGGAGTTTAAGTCTGAGTCGATGCAGTGGATTGATAGGGTGAAAGGCCGCCGAAGAAATTTAAAGTGCAAAAGTCGGCCTCTAAGTTAATGGCTACGGTATTTTGGGACTGTGATGGCATTCTTTTAATCGATTATTTAGAAAAAGGCTCTACGATAAACGGAACTTATTATGCAAATCTAATAAGACAGGTGCGACAAGCCATAGTTGAGAAAAGGCGGGGTAAACTAAGGAAAGGCATTTTGTTTTTGCAAGACAACGCACCCGTTCACACCGCTAATGTTGCGAGGCGTGCTCTGAAGGAAGTTGGTTTTGAGGAAATTGACCACCCACCCTACAGCCCAGATCTAGCCCCAAGCGATTATTTTCTATTCAATAATTTGAAGAAAGAGTTGAGGGGAAAGCGATTTAGAAGTGACGAAGAGATGAAGGCGCCGTACAGGAGCATTTTGAAGGGCAAAATAAAGATTATTTTTTTAATGGCCTAAAAGCACTGTATAAAAAATGTAAAAAATGCATTTATTTAGGAGGAGACTATATTGAAAAATAAACACGAGTTCATTTTTGTAAATTGTTTTTTTCTATCTTAGGCTTAGAACTTTTCAGACGCCCCTCGTAGTTACCTATTAGGAATGTTAAATGTTGAGAACATCTTTATGAACTTTAACAAACTAGGTTGTTTTCGTCAAGGCTTATAAATAAAACAAATTTGTGTAGGTCACTCAGTAAAAAGGATTAAATTCTTTTAACTTTCTTCGATCAACAGTGCAAACAAAGAAACTTAGCTAAAACGTTTCTTGATCAAAATCAACACTCGTAGTCAGCTGTTGATCAACAAAAATCATAATATTTGTAACATTAATAACTAAAAAAATTGGGAATCAGAATAGTTTTATGAATAAGTATATAATACAATTTTGAGGTTAGGTTATTGTTTACCTACCTATATTGTTCGCGAGTCGTAATAAAAAAGATTTTAGGTACATACATTCACGTCGAAATGATCTTCACAACAATATAAACTACTCAAGCACGATACATTAGCTTTCCTCATCGCCTTACACCACTTTATCCTTATATTTGCACCTTTGGGCATATGAAAATATTTGCAGTTTTAATGTGATTTTCACACATAGGGACAATACAATATTTATAATAAGCTTTTGTGTGCTCTTCCATTACAATAAGTTGATCTTATAAGCTTTAATCACTCACATTTATTAAAAGTGTGAATCAAACACTTTGTTGTTAATTTGTTTAAGAACCGCCGTGCACTAAGCTGCACGGTGACGTCACAAATGAGCGCGCCAAAATGGTGGCGTTTTGATCGTCCGAAAATGATAGTAATTTTAATTAATTTTTTTTAGCTTATTTAATAATATTGTGAAAGTGTTATATTTTTTTCCGGTTATATAATTACTTATAGAATAGATAAAAAAAATAAAAAAATGTCATGAATATTCCCTATTGCCTCACGAGGGCGGACCCCTTCCCAATACCACACATTAACCTTCTTCGAAGAAAAAATAATTTAACTTATTTTTTTTAATTTATAAACTAGGTGAACCATTTTTACATCAAACTGTCATTAACAACAGAGTTGACAACCCTAATCAAAAAATTTCAAAAATATATTTCCTAAGTCCTGCTGTTGTAGCATCTGATTTTTTTGTGGGAACATATACTAATATTATTAATCATTTTGCATTAAAATAAAATGCTAATACGGAAAGATGCCTTAGAAAAAAAATTATATCCAAAATGGTAAAATTCGTTTGTAACTCAAAATTTTGAAAGTTTTTTAGCAATTTTTTTTGTTCCTAAGATACCTTTACGTTAACCCTTTCAGTCTGTACTAAGTTTGATGAATAATATGTACGTACAGAAGAGATAATTTGTTTTTCTGGTTTCTATGGATTTTTCTTAATTTTCTTTATATTTCAAAAACTATGGGTCAACGAGCGATGAGAGTTTTACTCTTAGGTCTGTGTTAACGAGACCTATTTAATAATCCGATAAAATGAGGGTGGCCGCTTCTAAGGTCAAATAATACACTGTGGTACGGCCCGCCTGATAATAAGCGGACACCGCAGCCTATAGACGCATGCAACTCCAAAGGAGTAACATGGGCGTTGCCGACCCTTGATATGTTTGAGGATTCGCCGTGTTGACAGCTGAAGGAGCAACTTCCCTCGCTCTCTACACAACGCATCCTCGGGAGCTCTGGCGACTTGCTCACCTCCAGGAACACAACACTGCTACAGAGCAAGTAGTAGTGTTATTATGGTCGTGGTTCTGCAAGGCGGAGGTAGGTACTTCCCCAGTTGGGCTGCTCCAAATTCGAGCGGGATGACATTTCGCTGTGCCCTACCTCACTAAAGCTCCTCAGTTACCCTTTTCCTCCAAATAAATCTTTATCTTATCTTATCCTATCTTAGTTAGTTAGTCAGTTTTGCTGGGCTCTTTTCCGCAAGTCGACATCCAGTTTGCCTGTTTTGCGTGAAATGGTAGGGTAGCGCTACTACCAACCCAGCTCCTCTAGAAAGTTGGTGAGTGCCTTGGTGTTGCTGACTGCGTCCCGTAGTGTTTCCAGAGACCCTAGGTGTTTTTTCCTGTGTACTTCTACCTGCTATTTATAAACCCCGACGAGGTATGTTGTAAGTTTAACATCTGACCCCGTATCATGGTCGGCCTTATCACGCGATAAGTGACAAGATAGGAGCGTCGTCTTGTTCTATCGAACGGTGTCAGCCAGTGACGGACGCTCTATCTTGTCACTTATCGTGTGATAAGGCCGACCATGATACGGGGGTCTGTATCTGTGTGACTGTCTGTTGCATCGTATTTAGCTCCCAAACAGGGTGAACCGATTTGAGTGCTGTTTATTTGAAACGAATGTCTTGTCTTTCGAGATAGTATTTAGCTTTGTTTGATGTGTTGGGTAGGGGTGTTTTTATTACACTGTAATAAGGGCTCGGGTGAATCTCCGACGGTTTGTAAGTCATTATTGCCTCGCGATTATCTCCGCAAAAGTACACTCATTAACATTATTGGCTGAAATTATAATGGTTGAAAATGAGCCACACCCCTAAACATTATTAACATTACATATTATTGGTTGAAAATAAGCCACACCCCCTCCTAAATATTTCTCGAGTATTCAGCGTTTTAAGTCAGACCAGGGCTATCAGAATTAAGCCTCCCAATGGGGACTTTGACTTAGACTAGGGACTAAGATGCCTTAGGCATCCTTTCCAAAATCTTTCCCCAAACCAAAATCTTGTATCCACTGGCGGACACCTTACATGTATTTTTGTAAATCAAGTTAGAACACCAAATACCCTGTATGTCCCAGAGTACTACGCGTTCGATCCAGCCCGGCATCGGTTCAGCAGATACCCACTGGTATCTGCTGAACCGATTGAGATAAAATTTGGCACTTTTGGAGATAGTTTAACTCCCCGGGAAGGAAGCATAGTCACAGAATAGATAATAATACAAGTACAGAAGGGACACTCCTTTGATCTTTACCAAAGGCGCTTTGTTCTCAGCCAAAACATTAAGATTTATGGCCCTCTGCGACCCAACGTTGGGGCACCGGCATGTACTTGTAGCGATGAACGTAAATCGCGGAGTGTCCCGCGCCTGGCATAGTCTTTATCCCGGAAATTATCCCCTAAGGAGGTGAAATGGGGGGTAAAAGTTGATATGGAGCTACGACATAAACGAGTTCCACGCGGACGAAGTCGCGGGCAGAAGCTAGTACATAATACCGTTGCTCATGTGAGTGTTGTTCCAGGGTTCTACATGTTCGACCCGGCGGACCGCGACCGGTACGGCCGCGCCGTGCCGCCACCCTGTATAGGACACGCGCGCGCTTGCTTCTCGCAGTACCCCAGCGTGAGTGATTCAACCATTCATTCATTCAGGCTACACATCAATCATATCATTCAATCTACGTAGACGTGCTGCACTTCTACCGAAGGTATTGACTAAATACAAAATAATATGGTCGACTTCACAAGGGGGTGAACAGTTTAATACCGTGTCGCTTTAACGTCATGTGATGTTTAACCCTTCGAAGAAGACACCAAGAACACAAAGGTGTTTCGTGTTATTATACCCCCCACGGGTATTGTACAACTATATGTGACACACTGTCAGTTTTTTTTTTTTTTTTTTTTTATTATTATATAGGAGGCAAACGAGCAGACGGATCACCTGATGGTAAGCGATTACCGCCGCCCATGGACACTTGCAACACCAGAGGTGTTGTGTGTGAGTGCGTTGCCGGCCTTTAAGATGGGAGTACGCTCTTTTCTTGAAGGTTTGAAGGTCGTATCGGTCCGGAAATACCGCAGGCGACAATCCATTCCACAGTTTAACTGTGCGAGGCAGGAAGTTTCTGGAGAAGCGCACAGTTGAGGACTGCCAACCATCTAAGTGGTGAGGATGGGAATGATGTGAGTTAAACTGTCATACTTTCAAATAAGGTTAATTTTCACACCGTTATTGAAAATAAGTTGGCGTGTCAGTCTCAACTTCATGGTACGTGAAGAATGACGTCCAAACGAAGTTATCAAACGGGTGAAACCGACAAGTTGTCAAGAAGTTCAGCGACTTGCGAGTATGACTGTACCTAACCGTGACATGAATTAAACATTCTTAATAAATTAATGCAAAGGCCCACTCATTTGACGATGAAATAAATTGAGCGCGCTATGCACGCTCCTATAAAGGAGGAACTCGGGATCAACCAGCGTCTATCACCCATAGTGCAGTCTCGCATCCTAACGTTTTTCGGGCACATATATTATGTCGTCGTGGAGACGTGGCTATCGAGCGAATTGTGGTCCAGGGTAAGCAGAGCCTGATTTAGAGTTCTGACCGCCCTTGGCTAACTATGAAATGTAAACTGTACCTAGTTAAGTCTCACTCAGCTCAGTGCCGCGCCCCCTTGCTTGGACTTTGCGCCCGGCTCTAGCCTTATTAGCATGTGGGTCGAGGGCACCAGACCGCGAGGCAGGTCACCAATGAGATGGACAGACCAGATTAACGCTGCAGTAGATGCATCACTACACGCAAGCATAGTCTGAGAAGAATGGCGGCGTCTTGTGAAGCTTGCTGCCAACACCTGAAATTATGACCACGACCACTCTGTCAAGAGTGAAACGAAGTTCAAGGGTGTAAGCCGATACGGGGTGCTTATTGAAAATATATTATAGCGTTATATCCATAGAGAATAGAAGCTAGGAGTGCAACAGTAGACTAGAGATTTTAATGATAATTATAATTGTCCTGGCAGCATACTGAACGATTGTTTGTCCAGAAAATTTTCTGCCCTTTGACTATGTTTTAACACTATTTTCCAAATATTCTCACATAACAATCTCTATTACGTTATTTCATGTATTCCATAGTTGTTTTTATCATATTTACAGGTCCAGGCTTTGGCTGCAAAACTCGGCCCCAACGTCCCGCCCGTACTCACGCCAGAGGTATTTAGACATAAATATAGATAATATAAAAACAATACAAACGTTTTCCTAACTAGACCCGTAGGCAAGGAGTTAAATTAAATTTAAAACTTATTTGGCAAGTGGGTAAGTTTCAACTCGTTGAAAAAATAGAGTTTTGAACCCTTCAGAGTAGTTATAGGAAACTTACTAAAGCTAGAACGAGCCGAACGATAGAAACCATCTCTTTCTTTCACAGTGGGTGAGTTCTATCCCTGTGCGTTTAAAAAAAAAGTGTACTTTTTAATGTGTAAGTATTATAACATAACAATAGGTTAAGTTAAAATGTTACTCACCGATATGGAACTTGTTCGGAAATAAATGTTCCCGTTCATTAATTCATTTAGCTACTGTCGTAGCTAGATAATAAAATTAAAAACAAGATTTTTTTCCCCATACAACTGCATGCAAATATGACTTTTCAAATTTAATGATGATTTAAAATATGTTTGGCCAATTTCATTTCTGATTATATGGAGGTATCTGTGGATAAATAAGATTTAATTAAGTTTATATAAAGCTTCTGTAAAAGTTGTGCTTAAAAAAATATGGATGGTCAAATGGGCAGTTTTTACAAGTTCATACTGTAATTGGGGACAGTGTATGAACTTATAAAAAGTGTTGATTTGATCGCCTATATTTTTTAAAGTCTTAATTTTACAGAAGCTGAGTGTTCACTATATTCAATACTGTTTAAACATGGTTACATCTGTATAATCAGAAACAAATTTATCAAACACATTATTAAATTATCATTAAATTTGAAAAGTCACAACTGTAGGTATGCAGCTGTACCTATGGTGAAAAAAATGGTGTTCTTAATTATCTGGCCACGGCTGTATATATATCTGGACTGGATCTGATGGACCTAATATTAGGTCCATCAAGGACGTACAGTAATAAGGGCATGAGAATCGAACGAATGATTATTTTCAGGAGGAGCCGGCCAATTCTGCCAAAGGCGAGGAAACGAAGGTGAGAGCAGGATCTTCCACAATTTATGATGGGTTCTGGATCTGGGATGCTTTGTCGTAATACCTATTAACTCTTAGATGCATATATGGTATCAAGCACTTTGCTTCTGGACTTGCTTATTGACGTCACATTTGAGACTGTGTGGTGTATGACAGTCTATAATTTGACATTAATTATTCGATAACAAATTGTGTCAAAAAAAATTCAGCAAATAGGCCATTACAAGTCAAAATGTCTACCCATAGACTCAAAATAGTATGAGTACATTATTCATAAAACATAATAGAATTAACTACATCAGAGATTACATGTCAAAAACAATAAGAGAATGAAAATACAATCTTATTTCTTAGAGATGTATAAGGTCTCCAAGTGTCAAAATTAAAATAATTATATTTAAATCTCATAGGTTTGTGTCACTTCCGTTGAATCGTTTTTGAGAATTATTTCACTTAAGCCAGCCCGCCAATAGGTCAGCTCTGACCTAATTGGACTCCACTATCGATAAAAGAAATCTGACGTAACATGTTTGACAGTTTCGACAGCTCCATTTCAAGGCGGTTTGCCACTCGGGCACCAGAAGCTACCTAACAAACCTAACTTAACTTGTTGCAATCACTAGAAATACCTGGAATCTGGTTCTACTTAGGTCGTTAATTTTCTGACCTACACGGAATCCCATAAATCTGGATGTATAATTATGAATTTTCTGACGTAACTGGACGCTGGCATAAGGAGACGCTACACCTACAAAATTGGCGGAGGGCCAACAACCCGACCTTTGATTTGGCCGCCGCCGCCGCCGCCGTGCTTCCGACACGTATCCACACGGGCCGAAATCACGCGTCGACCTGCATACAGTCCCCCCATTTCGTATTTGTAGCGTGTCCTATAAGTGGATGGACCGCTTTTGATACTGTAAAATACATCTATATCAACACTTCAATTTCACAGGTGACCTTTAAAGCCGAGCCAGCACAGTTCACGATCTACGGAATGGAAATAACTAGTCTCCGAAGATTGAACCGGTTTGAGAAGTGAACCCAACTATCTATAGTCTACCAATTTATTTTATTCTAAAGCATACTTACGTCGTAAGTATGTGGGGGGATCTAATTTAAATATCGTCTACGTAAAGTCTCGTCTCTCTTTACTGCGGAAGGGTGTGAGGGAGGGATCTAATTTAAGTAGGTACTTATCGTCTCCATAAAGTCATAAGTTCATTTTTATGTAATACAGCACACTTCTCTCTCTATTTCAAAAGTGTGAGAGGGAGGTATTTAGTGTCTGGTACCTATTTTATAACTTCATGTCTACATACAGTCATGTAGTAAGATTTTCTTCTCTGTTAAAAACTCCATCCTTCTCTTCTTCGCAATTGCGAGAGAGAGAGGTTTCATATCTCTTGTCTCTACCGCGTAAGTATGAAAGGGAGGGGTTTAAGGTCTGTTTTCAACTGTACAAGTGCTAAAGTATTTAATAGAACGTTTGGAAAAACATTTTTTTTTTTTTTAAATGTTACAAAATACGTTTAATTCTGCTGCTGTGAGACTTATAGTTGATTATGAATTGTGTAACTTTTTTACGGGACAACAATGAAATAACGAGGTTTTTACATATTTTTTTAAAGAATGTTTAGAATGTCAACAAAAAAAACGTGTTTTGTTTGTCGCGGCCAGTTTTGTATTTGAAACAGTTTTAATAAAAGTATAAGTAACTTTATGTGACTATTACTAACCTGTCATTAACAAACGTCGGCAATTCCCGTCAGAGACTTAAGAATTAATTTCCTGAAAGTAAAATTCAAACTCGACACTTTGTTTTGTTCACAAATTAATGTTGCAATCCAATTTTGACTGAGAGTTTGTTTTCATGAACTTGATTTTTAGTTGCCGACTTTACTAGAGCGGGGAGACCCCCAACAGATTAATTTTAAATTTTGGTAAGTATATCAATAGGTACTTAAATGGATATAATGTAATGCTTTGCTACCCAGCTAGCACAAAACGTTTTATCGTTATGTTTCACGTGACGTCGCCATTACATTTCGCTGTAAAACATGGCGATAAAAGATGTGCTAGAGCCTCTGAGGGGCTAGTACGTTAAGTTTTATGTCGGACATAGAGCATTCGTCCCATTCTGACCAATATGCGAGTGCAAGAGGGACAAATGCTGGTATGGTTTAACCCTTAAATGCATGATTTTTTGTATAACTTTTTAATAAATTGAAATAGATGTGTCATGTTGTATAGATTGAGGGAAAAATAAAGAAAAAAATCATAGTATTTAAAAAAACACATACAATATACGATGCATATATACATCATTATGCATTTAAGGGTTAAGTAGAAATTACGTCACATAATAGTTACATTTCGCGTCGAGTTTATTTTTAGCAAATCAGTTTTTTTATAATTTTTGATATAAAAAGGGTTACAGGCCCACACAACACAAAACTACAACTTTTTGATCAAATATTTATTAGATTCTTGTTATATATTACATGTTTACAACACTTAAAATATAATTAATCACATAATTTACTACGATCGATCACCTTACACATTTACAAGTGAGCAAATATCATTTACTATACTAATATTGTACGTATTCATCACCTTTGTCCCGGTTGTGACGTAAAGGACCCTTTGACACCTACTTAATCCCAAGATCACAAACATTCCGAAGTCATTTGTCCGAAAGCATCATTATTCAGAATACCTATTCAAAATTGCGAACGTTATTTACCGCTTAACGAAAATTTTGACGCAGATTATTAAGAAGCTCCCATACGCCAATGACCTTCGATCTGAATCCCTTAGTTTTCTAATGTTTTTTGTAGCTTATCAACTTATCATATTATCTACAACGGCTTTAAACAATATAGTATCTACTATATGTAGTATATTTACTTCAAAATTAATTGTTTTCGAGATATTTGGCATCAAAGTTGAACAATATAGGCCGAAAAACTGGTTTTCTGGCCATAACTTTTGTGTTAATTGGTTTAAAATGAAAAACCTGGACCAGTTTGTAGAGACGTCACAGAGAAACCCAAATATGTAGATTTCGTATATGTTAGATCTTTCACATCAATAGAGATACGAATTAACCGTTTTTTTAGACAATGTTTAAAAAAGTCATACAAAATTAAGTGTTCATTTGTTTCAAAATCCGGTAGACCAAAATGGAGATACAAGATTGAAGAACCGATAGCCGTTTGATTTATTATTCTATCTGTTGTGCAAAAGTAGGAGATACGATTCAAAACTTATCAAAAATCGATGAAAACCTCGGGTAGCCCCTTAAATGAAATACATAGGTAGGTTAGGTTAGTTTTACATACTGCAAAATATGCTTTCGGACAAATGAGTCTTCGGAGTTATGTAGTGTACCTACCCCAAGATTTGGCATAGGCACTAGTTTTTACGAAAGCGTCTGCCATCTGACCTTCCAACCCAGAGGGACAACTAGACCTTATTATATTAACTTTGGTAGGTAGGTACTTCTGCTTCAGAACCTGTGCTCCAAAAGTAACACGTGACAGACAAAATATTAAAGGAACAGCTATACTCAGGACAAGCTGGTAATAACTAATAATCAGAGGCCGGAATTCTCGTGGCACTTTCGAGCTGTCATAGGGACTTCTCATTTATCGACTTCCGATATTCATATTATGTCGATACATTATTACATTATTCAACATAACATATTTAAGAAGATTGAAAGTAGAGGTAAACAACAGGCAGTCTTATCGCTAAATATACAGGGTGATTCAGGAGACATGAGCAGGATCAACCCTACGGATTCAATAGTTTATAAGCTACTCAGTCGTACCAGCATTGGTAAGATTAACGTGAATTTTTTTTTAGTTGTGTAGGGTGACCATGATTTATTGTGAATGAAACTTTTACACAAAATGTTAAAAAAAACTGTGGGCGTTTAACTTAATTACGATGGTAAAAGATCCATTAACATTAACTGTATGTGTAGGGTTGATCCTGCTCACGTCTCCTGAATCACCCTGTATATGCAACCAAACGAAAATAATGAAAAGTTAACATTTTCACATTTAATCAGTTCAGACCCCGTATCATGGTCGGGCTTATCACACGGTAAGTGACGAGATAGCGCGTCCGTCACTGGCTGACACCGTTCGATAGAATGAGACGGACGCTCTATCTTGTCACTTATAGCGTGATATAGGCCATGATACGGCTAAACCCGTTCAGTGTATTATCAATTTCATGTTCAAAGTTTGTTTTAGTGCTAACAAGTGTTTCAACATTAGTTTCTTTATAAAATAAAAAGATAGTCATATTTTTTTCCTAATTATCTGGTTTTAAATTACTTCTTTTACAGTCAAATGTATCGATATAATATGAATATCAGAAGTCGATAAATGAGAAGTCCCTATGACAGCTCGAAAGTGCCACGAGAATTTCGGCCTCTGGTAATAATAGAACAACGCCCGAGCGAGATGGTAGATACAAATCTCAATAAGTGTGACTGAAAGGGGATGAGGGAATAAGTGGGATATCATTAGTTGTCCTTCGGGCGTAGCATGGTTGTTATTTTATCACTTATCGCTGTGGATAAAACGTACGTCGCGTCCTGACAAGGAAGCAAGTGAGAGAGTGACGGATATCGTATCCATAATGAGATAAAATCGCAACCATGCTGCGCCCGCTGGTCATGGTTACACTTTTGTTTTAAAGTTCAAAATAATTTGATTTACTTGTCGCAGATATACAATCTTAGGCGGTTCTCCCACTACACCGCGTCCCGCCGCGGTGCGTGGAGCGGCAGATTTTTACTCCAGGCAAAATACGGTTTTGAAAAACATTAATTTATAATAGCGTTTTTTTTGTTGATTTCATTTGAAAATGTTATTCTAAGATGATTTAGTCAAGAATCCGACAAACTTTCCACCCGGAAGTAATTATGTAGATTTAAATGAAGCATGCATTATCTTTTTTTGTACGATTTATCTTGAATATTATAGAGCAAATGTAAATGAACCAAAATAAAGACAAAAACATTTATTAATATTTTTACTGACTTTTTAGAAGCCAGTTAACTTATCACTTATCATTTTTTCGATGTCTGAAATTTTGTCGGATTTTGTCGCTGGGTAACAATTTAATTGATGATATTATATCCGTTATACTTAAAAAGTAAGCTATTATAAATTATTTGCAAAATTGTCATTTTTTCCATACAAGCTGTCAGTTCATTGCCTGGACTATTTGCCGTCGTATGCAAAAATTTCAATTTATGTAGAAAACACGCCTAGTACTTCAAACTGTCGACGCGGCAATGCGCGTGTAAAGCCTGCTGTTCACACTGGGCCAACGTTAGCGCGGAGCAGAATGCAGCTATGCGTTAGAGGAAGAGGGCTTTATTTCGTTCTCATGCGTTTGCATAGCTGCATCCTGCTCACGCGCCAACGTTGGCCCAATGTGTACAGCAGCCATAAAAAATCTGCCGCACCGCGCACCGCGGCGGGACGCAGTGTAGTGTAGGGAGAATCGCCTTAATGCTAAAGCCATTAATGACTTTTGCCACAACATTTTTTTTAAAGATATCGCGAGTTTTGCAGCTCACAGCCATAAGTACCTTTACTTACAAGTTGGGTACAAGAGCATTAAAAGACAGATAATAAAATAACCAATATTGTTTTGCTATCGATTGTCAGGAGTGACTGTCACATGTTGGGAAAGAGGCCAGCACAGTTAGTGGTCATCTTTGTACAATTTGTACTATAAATCAAGGTAGAAGTAAAATCAGGTAAGTCATTCCTGACGGTATGTCTTGCCTACGTCACACAGATGTTGCCATTGTGCAAAGTTGGCACACAAATGTTGCCGTTGTGCAAAGTTGTGCACAAAAATGTAGCCATTTTGCAAAGTTGGCACACAAATGTTGCCATTGTGCCAATTTGGCACGATTATTTACGGAATCCTTAAAAAAATGATAGCGTTCTACTTATTACTACTTACTTATTTAGAGCGAAAAAACAATTGTGTACTGTGTAGTAGTTTAAGGTAAATATTGATTGAAAGCACGTGAGTGAAATAAGACAATCTACTCAGGCAATTTACTTTAACACAGTGATAACACACTGACAGTCCGCCATTTTTAAGATGCTGATGACGTAGGTATGATATGATGACGTCACGAGCTGTTACAGGAGGAGGTCTACCTTGTTTTTTTATTTCCCTGTCATCTTTATGACAGTGATATAAGATTGAATTACCCGTACGTTCAAAAATTTAAATAAAGTTGTCACAAAACTTGAAAAAAAAGGTTTTTGAAAGAAAAGCCTCTAATAATTTGAATTAAGTACTTTTTATACTATTATTTGCGCTTTTCTAATATGTTTATTACTAGATTTGTTTCACTGAAAATTATATTATCATAATTAATTTGATTTATACGTAGGTACTTATATTTTAAGTACTTTACAGACTAAACATTACCTAGAGTTTTATTGAAATATGTATTTATCCTACTCATTGTACCAGTAATGAGTGACAGAGACAACACGCCACTAATTCCAACAGATAAAATAAAGAGGAAGCATGTCCATATTGCATTTGGAGAAATAAATTAAATAATATATTATAATAGATAAAATAAACATTGTTGGTTTATTGAATTCATTAATTGGTAAGAATTTGAAATACTATGAAAAGCGGATTCAATTTAAAAGAATGAATAAAAAAAGTACATAGGTATTCAAAATCCTGGACAATGTTTCATCTTGAACGATATTTTTGATAAAAATTCAACAAATCATTATAATAAAGGAGCGTAGTGTGAACTACATAACATTATCGGCATGCTTATGCATGCAAAATTAACTATTTGAACTAGGAATGAACTAGAGTATTGTACTAAGAATAAAAATGTGATCTAAATAAACATCACATCATGTACTTTGATTTGGGTGCGATTGGATACGAAACTAAATAAAGTTCAATCTTAGGCGGATTTTTGACAAATATCCATATCGTCCCTGTTTTACCACAACAAACGAAGGAGTAACATAGACATTTGACAAATATTAACACCAAGACCCATCCGACATGGTCCCTACGTAACCACGGTTACACAAAATAATAATTTGTACTTTAAATCAATAACAGTATTCAGCCATCGGTTGCGTAATGTATCAAAATATACATTTCCATCACAAAATCACGTTACGTCCTAGATCAGATCTAGCGAGGCATTCTTAACTAGTAGCATGGACTGTGCGGGTCCACTCAAAACAAAAACGACACGAAAAACCACAGCAACCTCAACGTTAACAACCCAATAATGGTAAGCACAGCGTAATGAAGGACTTTAAGTCGTTGATGCTTCTTCAAACTCTCAGGGATGGTAGAAACTGGATCCTTAAGCAGATACACGCGAATACCCTTCATGTAGTTGGCGAAGTATTCGTTCCAGTCGACGCAGCTGGTGTCGAAGTCGTAGATGTGTTTGTCGGCGTCGCACATCTCGTTGTAGAGACGCGTCATGTTGTTGTTGTGGAAGCGCCATGTGCGGAGAGCGAAGAACCTGAGCACGTTGCTGAACTGCTCGATTTTTGTGTAGGCTTTTCTTAATCTGCGGATAATAGTTGACATCTTAGAAAAGTTATAAACCCCTGACATTATCATTTCTCATAAATGAAAATTCATCAGTCATCGTGAACATGTATGGTCAAGTGCCATATCGCAGAATGATACTCACTGTGGCTTCTTCCCGACGACCATACACACGCCGTCGACCAGGTACGCGGGCAGCCAGTGCAGCAGGAACGAGAGGAAGTTAAAGACGGGACGGGAGCTGGTCATCGTGAACATGTAGTACCACATCGCCTGCATCGGTGGCACGAGGAGTCCGTGCGTCTCCGCTAGCGACATGAACTGGTCTATAATAGAAAACGTAGTCAGTTAGAACGGTTAGAAAAAAGATTATATGCCGCATCCAGAGTCCTACAAGCTAACACACATTAACTTAATTTGCTACTAGTCTTTATGAATTGAATGTCAATATGCCAGCCATCCATTTCACTGCTGGTTTCCTAAAAACACACTTGTTAAGATTAATTTACTGTAGCGTCAAGGTAAATACGTCTGTACACGTGTTAGTTTGTCTATCTTGTTGTTCCCGATCTCAACTCAATTGCTCAAAGGTTAACTGGAAGAGATCCCTTACAGGGATAAGTTCGCCTTTGTACCGAATTAACTTTTTTTTGTCTGTATTTTTACCTGTGTCTTGTGTACAATAAAGTATTTACATACATACATACTTGTAAAACAGTGACGCATACTGAAAAAACGCAATAGTTAGCAAAAACATCTCGAACCCACATTTCTTTTTAGGGTTCCGTAGTCAACAAGGAACCCTTATAGTTTCGCCATGTCCGTCCGTCCGTCCGTCCGTCCGTCTTCGGCTTAGCTCAGTAACCATTACTACTAGAAAACTGTGATTCGGCATGGGTATATAAATCAATCTCGCCGACAAAACACGCCGACAAAACATTTCCTAAAACCATTTTTAAAATCAGTAATTAGTTTGCGAGATATTGGGCTTTGAAGCCCTAATTTTTGTTGAAGTTATGTGTGTCCTCCCTCTGACGGCTAAATGGCTACAATTATTATTTATGTCATGAATTTAAAAGGAAAACTATCACGGATAAGTAGGCATAAGTAGTTACCGAGCAATAGTCGACCAACTTAATGTGTCGACGGCCGACGCAACCGCACCGCACCTCGATGTAACTAAGACGGAGGACAGGCAACTACGGAACTCTTACACTGCGCGTGGCCCGTTTTTTTTAGAACTACAGGCGCAAACAACTTACTCCAAGTAATAGGGGCTTTCTCTGAGCAAACGCAGTGGTACAGCGGCGGGACATCCCTCGGCGGCGCGGGCGCCTGGTGGTTCTCGGCGCGGGCCACGCTCCACGCGGCCGCCACGCACGCCGACGCCACGCTGTCGCCGGGGACGAGCGACGCCTGCGCGTTGGGGTTGGCGTGGAGAACGTGTAGCAGCCCGAGTTCTGCGCCGACTATCACCTGGGAAATAATAGATTAGAGCGATGTTAGTTGACTATCAGGAATATTAATGTTATAAATGTGGATTATCTAGGTGTATATTTCTCAGGTGCAGTTTTAAGGCTGTGCATTGGAAATTATCGCGTACTTTGAAACGCCGTTCTGACTAGATTAAGAAACAATAAGGTCTGATTTTCAGATATATATGATGCTTGACTATATGATTGTTTATCTGATTTTATCGATACATGATTGCTTAAAATTTCCTCTATAGAAAAAAAAATCCAAAGTTGGGTCTATATTTTCCTTTTTTTACTCAGCCTACTTTTGAGTCTTGTTGTTTTGAGTATTGCGTCAAGTTAAGTCCCTCTCTCGGGACAGTGACACTATCGTCGCGCGGCCGGGGTTGTCCCTAATACCTGAACCACACCTGCGGTAGCGGTCAATTGGTAATTTTTGCGATAGCTTTAAAAAAATACTGTTGACCGCCACCGCAGACCGCGCCAGTCTGTGAGCTTAACAGTGTCAACGCAACGACCAGAGAACACGATGTCCTGATTTGAGTTTACTGACTTTTCTGTCCGTCAAACATCGGTTTAGTTCATGGACCTAGAATACTCAGGACAGGCTGTACGTGATGCCACAGCGAGGGACGGAAAGGCTCCTATGCAGCTAAATTAAGAACTGGTCTTAAAATGGCTGATGACTTGCCACCAACAACCTACTTCATTTAGACGGGTAATGGTTTATGTGCTACTTCATACTAAATCAGTTGTGTTAATAAAAAAAAGTGGAACTATGACAAGGACCATGAATGATATTTCCCTTTCTGAGAGATTTGTATAGTCCCAGCTCGCTCGCACGTGGTATTATCCAGAGTATTATAGGTTCATGGTTTAGTTAGACCGAGGATCTTCTGAACGTGAGTACTATCATTTATCCTGTGGTGTTGTCAACAATTTTTAGCTGCGAGCAGTTGCACTGCTGAGCTGGAGCGAGGCCAGGAAGGCGTGGCGCGAGCTAATGAAGGCCCTATATGCACCTCGGGGGTTCCCTAGGACACCAAAAACAACAACAACATTGTTAACAACAAAGTACTCACCCCGGTAGGTCCATAAACGTTGTCGATCCACCCTGCAACAGGCTCCTTAGCGGTGCCAATCACTGGAAAAATAAACATATTTTTTCTTAAAAATGCAATGACTTAAATATGTACTATGCTGAACGCCATGATCAGGGTTCCGTAATCAAGAAGGAACCCTTATAGTTTCGACGTGTCCCCCCCCTGCCGGTTAAATGGCTACAAAATACAAGTACAAATATAAGTATCTCGAATACTATCATGGCTAGGTAGACAATTTCTTATTAGACGACCAACTTAAAAATGTACTTGGAAAGATATTTAAAAATGTATAGGTAATTTACTTGGCACGTAACTGTCCACGTAACAAAGACAGACAGGCAACTACGGAACCCTACACTGCGCGTGGCCCGACACGCACTTGGCCGGTTTTTTGTTTTACAATTTGATATAGAAACTAAACAAAGTCATCATGTTGCAGGCCTAATATACTTTTGGTATGAATATTTGGGGAACACTTGTAGTCCCCAGCATTGTTCCTATGAATAAGGGATAAAACTGGCCGAGATGGCGTCGGACTTTCGCAGCGATGAAGCGCGCCGGGTGCCTTTGAACGTGTTAAATGGCTTTATGTGCAACAGAATAAGTATTGTAAAGAATTTTTATTAAATAAATAAATAAAAATAATTAATCACTAATATACAACTAGCGCTGGAAGTATAGGTACTCACCGATTGAGGGTCTGACGACGGCGACGGGGAGACCCTGAGAGTACTTCTGCAGGACATCCTCGGCCACGCCCTTCGTGTAGGCGTACGAGTTGGGGAAATCACCGAGCAGTCTGGAATGGAACAGTGAAACGTTAGTTAACCCTCTTGGTAGATCTGCTTGGAGAATCGCTGGAAAATCGTTGACAACCGATTTATTACAATATCTGTGGACCTCGCTGGAATGTGGAGCCCCTCCCCATTCTCTTTTACCCGCGCTCGCCCCGCGCCGTACCAGAAGTGCCGACGTGACGTCATCGACGCCAGCTCCACAGATATTGTAACCGGGTTATAGCTTAGTGAGTATAATAGAATTAATAGATTATAATAGAGCTGGCGGCTTTCTCGCGCAATGCATCAGCATTGCAATCAACGAGGAAATGCCGCCAGCACCGGTAGGTACAATGCCTCGAGGGCCTTTTTATAGGGTTCCGTATTCAACAAGAAACCCTTATAGTTTCGCCGTGTCCATCTTCAGCTTATCTCAATAACCCTTACTACTACTATAATTCGGCATGGGTATATAAATCATGGGTTTCTTATAACCATTTTGAGGGTTCCGTACCCAAAGTGTAAAAACGGGACCCTATTACTAAGGCTCTGCTGTCCGTCCGTCCGTCCACTTATCCTTCTGTCACCAGGCTGTATCTCATGAACCTTGATAGTTAGTTTGTTGAAATTTTCACAGATGATGTACCTACCTATTTCTGTTGCCGCTATAACAATAAATACAAAATAACAGAATAAAATAAATGTTTAAGGGGGCTCCCATACCACAAACGTGTTTTTTTTTTGCCGTTTTTATAGATAATGGTACGGAACCCTTCGTGCGCGAGTCCGATTCGCACTTTAAGAACAAGAATAAGAATTATTAACACACATCCATTACATACGAACTTTTTCAACTTAGTGATCCATTTCAAAAAAAAAAAAAAAAAAAAAATTAACCAACGTTGTTTTTACATGGTGTCGAGTGGATCCATTTGCGAGAAGTTGGGCTTTAAAGCCCTAAGTTTTGTTAAAGTCAAGTGTCTCTCCCCCCTGCCGGCTAAATCGCTACTATTGGGGATGTGAAAAATTTCGTGGCAGTAGTACAGTCGAGGAAAATGAATGTTTAGCACTTTTGGACCTTAACGTCATTCAAATAGAGTTGACGTGTGCCAAACCTTCATTTTCCTCGACCGTACATATAATATAATGGATTTAAAAGGAAAAGTACCACTAGTTACTGAGTAATTTAATAGTCAACCAAATTAAAATGTAAGTACTTAGAAAGGCCAACTTTCGTAGAAAATCGGCCGACGCAACCATACCATTTAGTTGGCGCACGCGTGTCGATGTACTTAACAAGGAACCCTATAGGGTTCCGTACACTGCGCGTGGCCCAACACGCGATTGGCCAGTTTTTAAGATTCAAATTTGTTTTAATTTGATTTTGTTAATTTAATGTTAATTATCTTGTATATACCTTAGAAAATAAATACTTCGTTAATCATTACTATTACTTAAATATTTGTAACAGAAAATACAGACTTTAATTCAAGTTAACTAGCGTCATTAGCAACTTATGCATGCGATACACACGACATTCATATATATTTGCATGTCCTTGTGACCAAACATGTAGCTCTGTATATTATTGAACCACCTATTTGTACCATGTTTAAGCGAATAAATGACTGATTACTGATTACTGATTACTTCAAAAATAAATGCGCGGTCTTTATCAAAGTACTCGCGCGTCTGCGGACACGCAACGCAAACTGACGCTAGACCGCTATTTCATCAACTCGACAATTTTTACCTGCCAATTCGACCTGATAAGGTGGTCGCTGTACAACTACGTGTAAACACCAAATAAAATAACCAATAATGTTGAATTTTCCCGAAAAAGGATTAAAAATATTGTCAAATGGAGAAAAAAGTAAAGCAGGGGATTAAATAATCACAAAGTTATAAGTGTCCAAAGTTTTAAGAGGGAGTATATTCTGTCCCTTTTCCGCAAAACGCACCGATTGTCATTTACTGTGACGTCACGATTTGCGAGCGTTTACTCTCTCTAACAAGCAATATTAAAACGGTTGTAGCTTCGTAATTCCGTGAGATATCCGAATGGGATTTTCGTCACAAGGCATATTTTTTGCCTTCTTTGTTTTGAAGTAATAATACATTATGAGACTTCACCCGTATCGTCGGTGTTATGTGATATATGAGTAGGTTAGTGAAATAGGGACCTGTCATCATGTTTACCACCATCATAGGCGCGGTCTTACCCTGGGGTGATGCTGTTCAGGGTCTTCTCATCCAGGCTCTCGGCCAGGTCTATCAGCTTGTCGCCGGGGATCGGGCTGTCGTAGAACACCTCGTCTATCTCGCTGATGGTGCAGTTGCTGGACAGACAGACAATCATTGTTAAGATAGAATTAGACGGTTCACTTGAATGAATGTTCACTCAAGTAAATGCTTCATTTTTCTTTCATGTTTTGTTTCACTTTTCGTTCAGACGTGTCACTTTGACTGAAAGATGCAAGATGAAACAAGAAAATGAAAGAAAAGTGAACCGTCTGATTCTACCTTTAGACATAGGCCACCGGAGAATGCAATGCTGCTCGCATCGGGTCTGTATTTAGATCAGCGGCGCTACCACGAACTTCGAAAGTCGAAGTTCGTAATACATGCATCCCTGTCACTCGAGTAAGGGAGTGCGATAGAGATGGAAATACCCGAACTTCGACTTTCGAAGTTCGTGGTAGCGCCGCAGGGATGGCGCGGATGCGATTTTTTAAATATTATCCGCGGATGCGGAGCCGGATATTGGGGTCAAAGATAAATAAACAGCGTCTATTTTATGATATCACGCAGTCATCAAACACATTGAGACTTCATTACAATCAATCGTAGCGAACAAATCGAAAACGCGTCTGCTCTCGTCACAGAAACAAAATGAATTTTGTTGTACTGATAGCGAATATATTAAAAAAGCGCGCGGTATTAAGCGCCGCGTGGGCTCCTTTCTTGTGATGAATTGCACTACGTCCGCATCGGCATTCTCAAACACTCCTCATTGATTTCAGCGGATGCAGATGTTGAAATTTATGCAGAACTTCCACATAAAGAAATACAAAAAGATGACCTAAAGGGTACAGATATGTGACAAGATATACCAGGGCAAGCTGTAAATTGTTGGCTTCATCTTTGACAAATTTATGGATTAATTAGTAACGCATTTTCCATCATTATTTTATTTATTTAATTCTAAGATTTGGTATGTACTAGTTTTACAAAAGCGACTCCCATCTTGCCTCCCAACCCAGAGGGAATACTGTACTATAAAGAAATAATAAATATAAAAAAAATATGTGGGTACAATCTTACACAAATCGACCTAGTCTCAAACTAAGCGAAGCAAACAAGGCGACGATATGCATACTTATATATTATATACATACGAAACATCCATGACTCAAGAACAAATATTCATGCTCATCACACGAATAAGCCGTTTGTAAGCCGTAAGGCGCCACATAGTGAAACTGACCATAATTCTGTAACATCCTGTAACCTATGTTGGACAAATACCGGGATTCGACCCCAGGACCCCCAGCTCCATAGGGTCACTACCAACTAGGCTAAAGTGGTCGTCAAACTACCTGTACGCGGTGGAAATGTGGACCATCGCCTTCAGCTTGGTGCACGAGCGCGCCAGCAGCAGCATCTCCCGGGTCCCGCGCACGTTGATGAAGACGGCTTCTCTCAGGGGCTCGTTGAAGCGCAGCGTGGCCGCGCCGTGGAAGATCACCTCCACCTGAAGAACAAACGATTGGAATAGATAGAGTAACAGAGGTAGGGCACAACGGAATAGTCTAGCTTTTATTTGGAGCAGTCCAACTGGGGTAGTGCCTCCAGCCTACAGAAGACCGCAGCCATAACAACGCCACTACTTGCTATGTACTATCTGTGTTTTCTGTGTAGATATTGGAAAACTCGACTGTACCTTTTTGGCATTATTGCGACGCACGCAACGCACTGTCTTTAATTATTTTTTTTCGTTACATTTGGTCTTTTTTTTCACAATATTTTTTCGGTTTGTTGTGTTATTTTTACTTTGGTTGTTGGATGTTGTGCGAAATGCCAAATAAATGAGTTATTTATCTATCTATCTACTCGTATCTTGTCATTTACTCTGGCATTTACTATTAAGTGCGGCACGGTCAATTGTATGGCACCGCATTTTATAGGTAAAAAACAGGGTATAAATACTTAGTCCTTGTTTTATCAATTGAGGAGGTCTGAGACAGTCTATTTACTCTCATTAAGTCTCAGCCCTACAAAATATCTTAATATGAACATTACCTTAGAATTTCATTTCATTTAAACTTAGGATTTATTAAAAACTAAACCTAGACTCTCACTGGACACAATGCTCCTTCTATGTCCTTCCTGCGCAATGTAGGTACGACGTTTCATCACCAATTCCTATAAGGACAGTACTCCAATAGCTTCTAACTTGACTTGACGTTTTATTCCCGTCCAACATACGAAGAATTCTCAAATCAATAAAGGGTCGGTCAAGCGCTGTTGATTCTTCTGGAGTCGTAAGCGTCCTATGGGCTACGGTATCTGCTATGGGGTATGCTATGCAGGGGGTATGCTCTGTTGCCGCTGCCGTAGTATAAAAAAACGTCGATGTCAAACATGTTTACACTTTTAAACCATAACTCCCTCGTGATTAGGAGACGTTACACGAGCGAAATCGGTAGGACTGCTAAGCAAGGTCACAGAAAATCTAGTATGGAGTGACCTTGATTTGGTTGGCCGCTGTGCTTCCAACACGTATCCACACGGGCGGAATCACGCAGCAGGACTGCAGGCCTGCCTAATCCGCTCGTGTAGCGTCTCCTAAAGGCGGAAAATGAATATCTCCTTGAGGTCGCGTCGACTGTAGACGACTCACCTCGTCGGCAATGGTCTGGCGGTCGCTATCGCTGATGCCGAGGCCGACCTTCCCTATGTCTCCTTCCACGACTCCGATCTTGGACATGAAGTTCGGGAATTGCTTGCGGAGGCGCTCGTATAACTGCAAACAAAGCATGTTGGAAGTTAGAAAACAAATGCATTAAGAGGAAACACTAAGGGCTTGATAATTGAGAATTAGGTATTTGTAAAATGTACTGCTGTCGCCCCAACCTCAAGCCTCCCCCCGCAGAGCGCGATATAGAGACAACTTCAGCTTGGACCGAAAATACCTGTTAAAAGTACATAAAATCAACGTTTCGTAGTCCCCTGATTTCTTCTCCAAAACTTGACCTATTTAACTATTTTATTTATTAAAAATCAAAGAAAGGCTTTGGCCGTGTTCCTTATGTTTTCCTTTTTTTAAATAATCTAGATCAAACTGTTTTCTGAATGTTTGAACACAGCGGAAAATCTGGCATTTTTTTAGGTTTTTGAAGGTTAAATAAATATCTCTTTTAAGAATAAATTTATGAAAAAAAGGAAAAAATAGCAACATGTCAATAGTAGCCATAGATTTATGGAAAAATATTGCTCTACTGCCATTATCCAGGGAGAAAACAGGGGACTACGTTTCTATGGAAAAACAGCCCGTGTGTTTCCTCTTAAGTTAACCCATTCGAACGTCGATTCACTTTGACCAGAAGCACTTTCGTTTTGTGCCACGTCAGTTTGTTCTTCCGCGTTACTTTGTTAGGATTCTGTACCGTAAAATGGTGAGTTGGGTCAAAATAGACAGTCAAACCACGATAAAAATGTATTTTTACATGTGGCACGTTGAGTTTTATACTGAAAAATGTTCCGGTCGTATGAATTTTAGTTTTATAATGATTATTCTTTCGTTTAATTTCATAATTTTAAGGATACACACATTAAGAGTCAGAAATCCCACCTCATCCCTTAGTTGAGTTAGAGGGGATAGCAATGGGTTTTATAACAATAAAAAAAAAGAGTCATATTACTCTTATTAAGTACCTACTTATTTCTGCAATAAAGTTTAAATCCATACTATTATATGGTATGTAACTCTGTCTGTGACCTTTTTACGCTTAAACCACTGAAACGAGTGAGATAAAATTTAATATGGAGATATTTTGAGGCTCTGCAAAGGAGACTACTTTTATACTGAAAATCGTCCCTTTAAAAGTAAAATGGAGGGCGGAAGTGTATATAAAGGTACGACATAAAATAGCTGACGAAAATTACTGACCATATCGTCGAACTGTTCTTGCAGCCTTTTCTGTACGTCTTTGTTCTTCTTAGGGCGTGCCAGGAGGTAGATCTTCTTTACGTCTGGGCATGTTCTGAAACGAGAAGATCATCAATTAATACACGTTTGTATTAATTTACAAATGAAGCGAATTTATATAGAGCCGAGTTTTTTTTGTTCGTGTGTTGCCATTGATGAGGTATGGCACCGAAACGTGGTCGCTTTACTATGGGCCTCATAAGAAGGCTCAAAGTCACCCAATTTGGGTGACCCAAAGGGCAATGGAGAGGACTAATATGTTGGGAGTTTCTCTGCGCGATCGCATCAGAATTGAGGCTATCCGCAGCAGAACCAAGGTAACCGATATAGCCCTCCGAATCGCTAAACTTAAGAGCCTTATCACACTTGCGATTTGCGAGCGTGTTTTCTATACAATTATCAGTCGCGGCGAACACGCTGCGTGATCGCCTTCATACAAAATACGCTTGGAAATCGCAAGTGTGATAAGGCTCTAAGTGGCAGTGGACGGGGCACAGTGCACGTAGACCCGATGGCCGTTGGGGCGAAAAGGTTCTCGAGTGGTGACCAAGTGCCGCGTGGGTAGACACAAGGTGGACTGATGACCTGATGATGGTGGCGTAGGACTGGTCATTGTGGCACTCTTTAGGGGAGGCCTATGTCCAGCAGTGGACGTCTTTCGGCCGATATGATGATGATATTGATGATTTATGTTTTTTATTCTTTATTATATTGTAGTCATGTTCATAATACATTGAGGTGTTACATTACAAGCTTAGACGGTGTAGGTACATGACACCCTGTAAATGGCACTCAATATTTGTTGTTCTTGAATCTAGATTCACATAATTGTATTGAGAAAAGTATTTACCTATACCATAACATTTTAAATTAATAAATTACTTAATTCACATTAATTGTTTACTATGAGCCGTAGGAAATAGCATTAACATAATAAGAATTCTATTTGCAATTACCTACAGATAACGTCAAATTGACACATTTCCTTAAGGCGGTGTATTGGAAATTATAAACGCCGTTCTGACTAGATTAAGAAACAATAAGGTCTGATTTTCAAATATATGATTCTTGACTATAATATGATTGTTCATTTGATATTATCGTTACATGATTGCTTAAACTTTCCTCTATAGAAAAAAAATCCAAAGTTGGGTCTGTATTTTCCTTTTTTTACTCAGCCTACTCAGACGATACATTATTTTACGACACAATCAAGTTAATACTATGGTATTTTATCTCATCTAAAATCTCACTTTATGAAATTTTAATAAACCTTCACTAAGTTAGGTATTTATCGAAATTTGTCCAAAACAGCGATTCCCGAAGAGTGTTACATCTCTTTTTCTCGTGGGCGGAAGGCATCAGCGTGTCTCTGTCTATGGGGCGTGTTCGACTCAAATCAAGGCATCCCCTTAACATGATATGGTTGATCCATACTAATAGCAGGAGACCAAATTACATTTTTACATTGCATGAAGGTTTTCTTAAAGCAAAATTGGATAATATATTGGATACAATCGTCAATTTAAATAAGTGTGTGTTTTTTATCGTGTCTGTGTGTGTATGTGTGTGTGTTTTACTTGACTCATCATCCTCATTTATTCCAGGTTGTGCCATAAAGGAGTCCGGGGTCTGCTTTGACACCTAATCCCAAGATTTGGCATAGGCATTAGTATTACGAAAGCGACTGCCATCTGAGCTTTCAACCCAGAGGGAAAACTAGACCTTATTGGGATTAGACCGGTTTCCTCACGATGTTTCCTTCACCGAAAAGCTAACGATAAATATTCCGTATATAAGTTCCGAAGAACTCATTCCCGGGGTTCGAACCCACGACCGCCGCTTGACAGCCGCATGCCTGAACCACTAGGCTACCGTAGCTGTTTGTATGTTTTACTTGACTATTTCCAGAATATGCAGGCTGTATCAAAAATGGGGTGATAAATGATCAAGGGCAGGTTCGGTACCGTATTGCGAAAATGCATTTATTTTTATTTGTTTTTGTTTACATTGAAATGTTTCTTTTTGTTTACATTACAGTCTTTGTTTTTGTTGACATTGCTTGTGTATGACATCAAAAACGTAAAAGCTGTCACCTGCGTGTCAAAACAACATACACAAAACATTTGTTTTCATAACACAGCTGTGCGCGCAGAAATAAACCCTCTCACCCTTCACGCGGGGAACGTTATCGTACACAAGCCATGTCAACAAAAACAAAGACTGTAATGTAAACAATAACAAAAATAAACAAAGAATAAAAAAATAAACGAATGCATATTTGGAATCGCAATGTGCTACCGAATATGGCTTTGCTCGGTTCACACCCGATTTTTGATACACCCTGTATTGTATTTTATAAGCAGCGCAAATCGCAGAGCCTTGCTCCCGACTCTAAATAGATGCAGCTAACCAAATCTATTTATTTACATCATTGCACACTCGCGCATGCGTGAGGCTATCGTTGCGTGGACGGAATCCGAAATGTAACTTGGCCGTGCCGATGCTACGATACAACAACATCTTTAACTAGCTGTTACCTTCGACTTTGCAACACATAAGTTTCTGTCAAAAATTTCATATTTAGGGTTCCGTACCTCAAAAGGAAAAAACGGAACCCTTATAGGATCACTTTGTTGTCCGTCTGTCTGTCGGTAAAGTGTCAAGACCCTTTATCTAGGGAACGCGTGGAGGTATCCAGTAGGCATTAAAACCATATACTCAGCAGGTCGATCACGTTATTACTACAGAGGCGGCAAGTAAGGGGTTGCCGGCCGAGTACATATAGACGGCCGTGCGTAGCGAGGTCGGATAGTTATGAGCTTATGAGGCTGGCAACCCGAGGTATGTATAGTGTTTTTGTCAAACATGCAATGAAATAAATTAAATAAAAACTCCAAGAAATCAAACTTTATACCCTTTTTCACGAAACAAATTTTTAATCAAATATTTTTGTTTCGTGTTATTTTTAACGAGGAAGTTACCCCGATCATTTTATAAACGATATGATACAGAGACAGAATATAATGGAAAAATAAACCATCTTCGTCTGTAGCCCCCGACAGGATTCGAACCTGAACCTTTAAATCAAACTTTAATTTTCATGGATGAAAATGGAAATTAAAAAAGACCATCTTACACACATTATGTGTAAATTGTATTGTATTTGTACTCCCTTTGTCTCTGTGTGTCTTTTGCGTAGTGAATAAATGTCTTCTTTCTTTCTTTCTTTTATCTTGCCGGCCTAGGCCTCCAATTTTGTATGAAATGCCATTACGGATATCTCGTCTCGCTGCGCCCGAAACGTGACACTTGGCCCATTATAAAGAAAACAATGACAATATTTCATTGCATGTTTGAGAAAAGCATTGTACGAACGAACGTTAGGTAGATCTAAATGTCAATTTTTATATTGAAAAATGACAGTTGGACTGTTCTAACACGGGTTGGAAACGTTACGTGTTTACCTGCTAGTCAATCACGTAACGCATTGTACTCCAGTCAGGTAGATCTAAATGTAAATTTTTGTATGAGAAAATGACAGTTGGATTGTAACGCTCGTTCGAAACGTTACGTGTTTACTCCTATGGTCTACAGTCCTTTGAAGCTTTGAACTTGACTGATTGACAACTTTGACACATGCCTCAAACAAAAATTAGGACTTTATAGACCAATATCTCGCAAACGAATCATTGAGTTGAAAAATGATTTTATGGAACCCATAATATTTCATTAGGTACTTTCCTAGAACTATGAAATTTGGCAAGTACCTACCTAATATCGTCTTATACGACAAGTATAGGGACAAATCTGAAAACTATACATTTGTAAGTACGGAACGGGCGGTGGGCGAGTTTTCTGTATACCATGCCATCAACGATTCGTGGGACGTATATAAGCTGTCTTTTTTTATATAATACATAAGGTAAACATCCCTATGTTTGACAATTTAATGCCAATAATTGGCACCCTATCCAGCTTTGTTGCTAGGTATGTATTATTTGTTGCGCATCCAATATAATAATGCATTTAGAGTGCTATTGATGGGACTGCCGCGTGTCTGCGGCGCATCATCCATGTTCACCGCGGCGCGCAATCGGCTTTGATGTTGTCCGGCGCAAGAAAACCGCCTCACTGCTAGACAGGGTGCAGGGCAGTAGCAACAGCATTCTACATGTCATGGCCAATAAGGCAGATTGTCCCCTGATGTGGAAACTCAGCCAGAGGACCAAATCCACATGATCAATAGGCTTGTGACCTAAAGCTGGTTTTCCACCTATTTCTATAAATAGGTAGTAAGTCCCATGCGATTTAAATTCTCGCCTCGTCTCGTCTCGTCTCGCCCCTCCGGTGGAAAACCAGCTTTAGATTTATTTACGAAGCCAGTCGTACCTACCAGTTTTTGGAGGGGAAAAAATGTTTGTATGTGTAATGTTGAATCCAAGCGCATTTCATCCAGGGGCATATGAAGATATGCTAGGGAGTTGTAGTTCATTTTGAAGGAATTTCCTGACTATTCTGCAAGCATTGAGATGACAGCTTTCTGCATAAATACATAAGAATACGGTGGCAATGAAAGGGTTTTTATTGAAGTGTGTAACGTAACTGTTGTGGAATGACGCCTGTACTAGATAATAATCATTGGGTCAGTGTCAAGCACTAGAAAGTTTATCTTATTATTGAATAGAAACGATGAATGCTGAATAACTATAGCCAGTATTCCCGTTAGCCGGTCTATCGAAGTCGTCGACACGGATTCAAATCTGTACACACTTGAATACCTACTTTCTACAATAATATAATAACCGTACATTTAAATAATTCGGCGTATGGTATACAATGGCTGTCAGTTAATGTTAGCTGTCAATATCACATTAGTGTTAATATTATGGTAGGTAGATAATGTCGTTGTCATTTAAAAATGTAGGTACCTACAGTAGCAGAAATTGCTAAGCAGTTCTAGTGCTCTAAATGATCTATACACGAATTCTAATGTCAAGGGAATAAAATAAGGATCTGTGCAGGTTATTTTGCTTAGTTATTTTTTTTTATACAACGACGGTGGCAAACAAGCGTACGGCCCGCCTGATGGTAAGCGGACACCGCAGCCTATAGACGCATGCAACTCCAAAGGAGTAACATGGGCGTTGCTGACCCTAGATATGTTTGAGGATCCGCCGTGTTGACAGCTGAAGGAACAAATTCCCTCGCTCTGCACAACGCATCCTCGGGAGCTCTGGTGACCTTGCTCACCTCCAGGAACAAAACACTACTACAGAGCAAGCTACTTCTGATACCGACTGTATTTTCCTTTTATTTTACATGAATTATTTGAGTTGGCCGAATTTACATCAAAGAAATCCATGCAAAAAGCAACCCTACCGTCCAAGCTGTAGATTCAAATTCGCGTGACGGTTTGATTATAAGTTGGCCACAATAAATAATCTCAACGCTAATTTTTTAGTTGACTTAAATTTTTTGATAATAGTTAAAACAAACTGTTTCTAGTACCTAGCTGATTGGTCACCGTTCCTTCAAGAATATAGTGACGTGTTGAGGTATAACACGTTAACTAGCTTTGTGTGAAATGTCTTTGGTTAATGTTAAGTCGGAAATAAAACAAATCTAAAGGTCAAAAACAACTCCATATTGTATAGCATTTGGTAGTGATGACACGTATAGACACGTGTAGGTAATCAATGTCGTCAAACCTAAATATGGTCGAGTACTGGAGTCCAATTTACTAAAATTAATGATATATTTCGCGACGGCGTCCCAATGGGACACATCACCTCACAGGTCACCCCACCTCTCACCTCACCTGTCACCTCGCGCCTGAAGCCTAATGCGACAGACAAGATAATCTTACCCCGATACGTCACATTTCTTTAATTTGAGAAAACATTGGCTTTGTACTTATGTTTCACACTACGATTAGCAAAGTTCAATTGTTACTTTAATTTATAATTTTTGTACTCAAATTGGAATAGTTATAATACATACTTTCCGTCGATGTGTGTATCGATAAGTAGAACACCACAAGGGGTGAGATGATTTGACAATTGTACCTTATTCAATAAGATTTTTTGACAGCCTGGGCTACGCGCTGAAACAGCTCACCCCGCCAATCACCCGTCACGTAACTAGACCTCTACCTACGCTCGGTTACTACGCATCGCGGTGTCAAGATATATTTGTGGGTGAGCGTTGAGGTGAGCTTAAAAGAAGTTACAGAATAGGGGGGCTGGTGTCAGAGTTTCCTCCCACGGACGCTTCGGTTGTGGAATGAGCTGCCGAGGTTTTCCCGAGGGAGTACAGTACTTATAGGGTTCTTCAAGAAAGAAGTGTATAAATTCTTAAAGGGTCGGCAACGCGCATGTAACACCCCTGAATTTGCAAACGTCCATAGGCTACGGTAACCGTTTACCATCGGAAAATACATAAAAGGTCCACCATAGAATACAGATAAAAACTAATAGGATGAAAATGTGTTATGGGCGATGGGCTGACAACCTATCACAGCAATATTAAATTTTTTTTTTCACATGCGCTCGAAAAACATTACCCTCCTTAGGTATTGAACACGGCCGCACGGTAGAGAGTCCAGCCAAGTTCGAAAAAAATCCGCATAAACGATCCCCGTTACAAAACTGTGTTTGTTTACTGTTCTGGCTGACCTTCTGTATAGTGTGAAATCATATAATTGCGAGATTTTCGTAAACATGATGTTACATAGCATTATATATGTGGAATGCTTGTAATTTGCTTTTAGTTATTAAGTTAAGTAATTAATGTATACAAGGCAGTAAGAATCCCAAATAAAATAAAATAATATAAAATAAAATAATTTAACAAAATATACCAAGCCTTGTTTAGCCCTATAATTTACATTCAATACTGTACCTACGTATCATTGGTACTATCCACAACACAGCTAACTGACCATCCGTGCACTTTATGCGCATTGTAATAAGGCTGTATATAAATACAGGATGGTCAGTTACCTGTGTTGGCGTTTGTACAAGATACAATGAAAGGAATAAAAACTGTACTGGATAGTTAAGTAGTGTTTTGACGGCTGGTGTAGCCTAGTGGGTAGTCGAGTAAAGTCTTGGGTTCGAATCCAGGTTAGGGCAAATATGTGTGTGATGAGCATGGATGGATATTTGTTTCTGAGTCTTGGATGTGTTCTGTGTATTCAAGTATTTATTTATCTACATAAGTATGTTAATCGTGGTCTAGTATCCATAGCACAATACTTATTGAGCTTACTATGGGGCTATTTGGATTCGTGCATAAGATTGCCTATAAGTGGGTGAATCCAAGCTATGTTCATCGATGAGTGACACGATAAGATCCGTTGGGTATTTAACGCATTCAGTAAGTAGGTACAGTCCGGGAGCCTTAAGAATAGGATTCGGGTCTATATTTCTCTCTCGCTTGCACTCATACGTTCTTATAACAAAATACACGATTTCACCCGAAACCGAGTGCTGTTTTAAGTACTCATCGACTGTACATACATTCTTACAGATATAATCTTACGCCATTGGTGTATCTACGCATCGTGTAGCGAATATATTAACTTAAATAGTAGCTTTGCCCGCAACTTCGTCCACGTGGAACTCTTTTATATCGTAGCTCCGTACAACTTCCACTTCCCATTTCACCCTCTTAGAGAGTGATTTCCAGGATAAAAACTGTCCCCCGTCTGTTCCCCGGTAATCAAACTATCTGTAAGTATACCAAATTTAATCTAAATCGGTTCGAGGTTTAAGCGTGAAGAGGTAACAAACAGAAAGACCGACAGACACACAGACAGGCATACTTTCGCATTTATAATATTAGTACGGATCCAGTGCTTATACGAATTCACCTGCAACCGGTAAAATGTCTTACCGCTTTGTAGCTGTGAGCGACGCAATTACAGTTTTATAAACTACCTTTTATTTATTTGTCAAAGCTAGGGGCGCGCGGAGAGAGCGAGATGCGCGGGAGGGGTGCGACCGTTACTTTACCTCACCGTAGCAAATTTAAACCAGTCGATATACGCTAATGCACTCGCCGCACGCTCCTCCAGCTAGTAATTTTGTCTATGTACCGACCATTTCCAAAAATATAAGTTTGTCGCGTAATTTGCCTATTTTTTCATCGTGAATCGAACCCTGAACGCTACAAAGTGGTCTTCGAACCGAATCTTGATGTATTTCACGCCGCCGTCGAAAAATATGGTTAAAACACGCAGCACCGTAAGGAAAGAACAAGAAGAAAATAAAGTTACTGCTACTGAGGTCGACCCAGGCAAGGCAAGTACAAGTGCAGCTCCAGATGTTGAAGAAAAAGTGCAACCTGACAAAACAATAGTGATAGATGCCGGAAGTGTTAAGTCCGAGATGCCAAAACCGAATGAGCCTACCTTCCAAAAGTCTTTGTCAAGAAAATCTTCATCATCCTCCGTCGCAGCACGCAAAAAGAAGCTGGAATTACAAGCGGCCGAGGCAAAAGCACGAATTGAAATGCAGCTTATCGATAAACGCTTAGAAGCGGACCTTGCTGAATTAGAAGAAGAATACAGTCCACAGTCTTCAGTTACCGATAAACAAAGTGATGTTGCTAGATGGGTAGAACGCAGCCAAATAGAATTGGAGTCACAGCATGCCACCAAGCAGGACGAAACTTCAGGTGTGCTGTGCCCGCCGGCGAACATGGACGCCGGCACTGATGGTCCAATTCAACAGTTAGCCTGTGTACTTAAGGATATGATAACTACCTCTGCATGCAACAGCAACAATAATAATAATTTACTTACCCGCATCAGCACACCCAAGGATCTGCCGCTGTTTGCTGGTGACTCAATGGAATGGCTCCAGTTTAAAATGGCCTACGAAGAATCCACCCGATTGTGTCAATTTAGTGATTCGGAGAACTTGTGGCGCCTACGAAAGTGCCTTCGTGGCGCAGCCAAGGATGCTGTCCAGGCGTTACTTATCACGGCTACTTCTCCTGAAATACTTATATCCACGCTGGAACTGCAGTTCGGGAACCCAGATGGAATCTTGTCTCGTATAAGGCAAGAAATCAAGAAGTTAAATCCAGTGTCTACAGAATATCACAAAGACATTATTGTGTTTTCAAACAAAATAAAAAATTACGTCGCCGCTGTGCGTGCCCTTGGCCGTGAAAATCACCTTGAAGATTCGAGTCTAATTACCGTTGTGTTATCAAAACTGCCTACAATCCTGTTGTCTAAATGGGCTGACTACAGTTACTCACACAACACTGAAAGTACCACGACTAGACTCGACCAACTATCGGATTTCCTAAACCAAGAAGCCGTTAAAATATCTAAGTGCAGTGTCGCGTTAATAAACACACCAAAGGACAATTATAGGCGTAAATATGCGGACAATAATGCTAACTCACAAACAATCTTACTGCAAAGTCAACAAAGTTATTCAAAGTGCCGTTATTGTCATGGACCTAATCACAATCTATCTGACTGTAAAAAATTCAAGAAGTCATTAAGAAAAGATCGCTGGAGTTATGTTAAACGGTTCGGACTATGTTATAAGTGCTTATTACGTCATCACGATCGACAGATGTGCCCGGCACCCGTGTGCGATATTGATAACTGCGGCCTGGCGCATCATCGCTTGTTACATTTCGTGCCTAGTGAAAGACAATACGAGAACAATAACAACAGTGCTGTCCAAGTGACAGAGATTGAGACTGAATCTGATCCCCAAGTAGTGGCCCACATGAAATCATCTTCGAAAGTTTTATTAAAAGTAGTGCCGGTAAATATCCACGGACCGCGCGGTGTAATTAGTACTAGTTGTCTCCTTGACGATGGATCTTCTGTGACTGTAATAAGTGCCAAACTCGCAGAGCGGGTGGGGTTGCGCGGCCGCCGCGAGTGTATGCGTGTGCGTGGCGCATGGGACAACACTGAACTAGTGTGCGACTCCTACCTGGTCGATTTATCTTTATCTAACCGAGATGGACAAATGTTTACGATTAATGCGCGAAGTGTTAATGAACTTAATTTACCTAGTCAAGGCCTGAACTTAGTGAACTGTGATAACTTTATGCACTTGCAAAGACTAAAAAATGACTTATGTTGTGAACAATTAAAACCCGAGATTTTGATAGGACAAGACAATTACCAACTACTGTTGCCGTTGGAAGTTGTCACTGGCAATCCTCACGAACCTTGTGCCACACGATCACCGCTTGGTTGGTGTTTGCACGGAAGGGCTCCTGTGCGTATGACGTCATCTGCGCACGCGCCTCAGCCTCACTCAACATTGTTTATCTGCGATAGTGACGTCAGCGATGACGTGGCTGAGAACAAACGATTGCTGCAAATTTTACATGAAGATGTTCGTCGGTCCTTCACATTCGACTCATTGGGCGTCAGTAGCAAGCCACGTGAGAACCACAACGACGTATGTGCCCTGGAAAAGTTAGACAAAACTTCTAAACTGGTTAATGGGCGATGGTACGTCGGATTACCCTGGAAGAATGAAGATTGCGTGATGCCAGACTCCTTTCCTCACGCACTGTCACGACTCAAATCAGTGGAGAGAAAGATGGAGAAATGCGAAGGGTACAAAGACAGATACAACGATCGCGTCCAGCATTTGTTCGACAACGATTACGCACAGGAATTGCACGATACTGAGGCAACTAGCAAATCATGGTACCTCCCTCATTTTGGAGTGGATAATAAAAACAAGAAGCGCCTGCGTCTCGTATTTGATTGTGCTGCCCAAACTAACGGATTGTCGCTGAACGATTACATTCTTAAGGGCCCGGACCTACTGAGGTCACTGTTTGGAATAATGCTACGGTTCCGAGAGCAAAGAATTGGTGTAACCGGCGACATAAAAGATATGTTCCTGAGGGTGAAAATAAGAGAAGAGGACCGAGATGCGCTACGATTTTTATATAGAAGCGAACCTAAGGGACCCGTGAAGACATATGTCATGACTTCTCTTATATTTGGAGCTACATGCAGTCCCTTTGTAGCCCAATACATTAAAAATAAAAACGCTGAGCGTTTTGAACCAACGATGATGCCTGCATGTCAAGCTATACACAACCAACACTACGTTGATGATTATATGGACAGCGTCCCGGACGAGAAAACTGCAATCGAGTTGATAAGAGATATAAAAACAATTCATCAGCAAGGTGGCTTCGAATTACGTAACTGGACTTCTAATAGTAAACAAGTTCTCGAGTCTATGCCAAAAGAAACTCTCGGCGAAGCGGCAGTAAAGTTCAAAATCGGAGAGCAATATGAAAGCGAACGAACACTTGGGTTGATCTGGTTTCCACATGAAGATGCACTGGGATTCGATGTTTCTTTTAAGAAGATCCCTGAAAGCATAATTAACGGAACACAACGGCCGACAAAGAGAGACATGTTACGTGTTGTTATGTCCATATTTGACGTCTACGGTTTTTTATCTCCGTTTACTATTAATGGGAAAATTATTTTACAACAATGTTGGCAACAAAATATCGATTGGAACGACCAAATACCAGATTCATTATACGAAAAATGGTGCAAGTGGATAAGTTGTCTGAAATCATTACACAACATAAGGCTACCCCGATATTACTACAATGCAGCGAACACGGGGGTGAACGAGCCCGATTCGAACCCGGCGGCCGCCACGACCAGTCAGCGAGATAACGCGCCCGCGCCGGTGCGCCCGCTTACGTCACAGCCTCAGAGCGTCGCCTGCTACAGCAACTTGCAACTGCACACATTTTGCGATTCGTCCTCTAAAGCCATGTGCGCCGTTTCATACTGGCGCTGGGAGAATAACGCGCAAGTATATATAGCGTTTGTGGCTAGTAAGTGCCGCGTGTCGCCTAACAAATTGCAGACTATACCGAGACTAGAATTAACTTCAGCCATTATTGGTGCTAGATTGGCTGATACTATAATAAAAGAACACAAAATAAAGGCAGATCGTAAAATATTTTGGAGTGACTCGAGCACAACATTACACTGGATAAGAAATAAGTCTCGCACTTACAAGCCATACATAGCCAATCGCTTAGGCGAAATTGATGAACTTACCTGCAGTGACGAGTGGAGGTACATTCCGACGCACCTTAATGTAGCGGACGTAGGAACACGGGAGGCATACGATGTGACGATTCTGCAAAATCAATGGCTTCACGGACCGGTATTTTTATACAATGATGAGCGCACCTGGCCAAAGGATTTTATGCAACCTGCAATAAACGACCTTGAATTAGAATGCATATCTATTGTACAAACGGTAAATAACAAAAGCTTATTACCTGTACCCGAGCCTACACGATTTTCATCATGGTTGCGCCTGCTAAGAAGTACTTGTACTTTTCTAATGTTTATAAAGAAGTGTCGAAAACTTACCGATGACCTCAATTACGAAACAATGGAAGAAGCCGAGCGCCTGTTGATAAGATATTCGCAGGCACAGACGTTTAACGATGAGATTAATAACCTAAAAAAAGGTAAATATATACAGAAGTATAGTAAACTACTTACCTTATCACCATATCTTGATGAGCACGGAGTCCTGCGTGTCGGGGGCCGAATCGATGCTGCTGCCGAAGTGTCACCTGAAACTAAAAGACCGATAATTCTAGACGGGCGAGATTACATAACCAGATTGATCGTTAAATCTTACCATGTCAGCGCTGCTCACGAGAACCAGGAGTCTGTAGTGAATAACCTAAAACAAAAATATTGGATTATTAAAATTCGTCCTACTGTTAAAAATGTTGCCTCTAAATGTATGATCTGCAGAATTAAGAAGAGTAGACCTGAAATCCCAAGAATGGGTAACTTACCTGAAGCACGGATGGCTCATCACCAGCGACCCTATACTTTCTGTGGAATTGACCTGTTTGGACCGTATGAAGTTACGATTGGGAGACGACGGGAGAAGAGGTACGGAGTGATATTCACGTGCCTCACCGTACGAGCCATTCATTTAGAGACGGTTGCTTCTCTCACGACCGATTCCTTGATTATGGCCCTACGACGTATGGCCGCGAGGAGGGGATGGCCGAAGCAAATTTTCTCTGACAACGGTACGAATCTCCGTGGCGCCGATGTTGAACTGAAAAAGGCAATTCAGGAACTGAAAAATGACGAAGAGCTTCATAACACAGCTATCAATCATGGGACTAAATGGACCTTCATTCCGGCCGCAAGCCCACACTGGGGTGGGGCATGGGAACGGCTCATTAAGAGCGTAAAGAGCTCGCTGAAAGTCGTCCTGAAAGAACGCGCACCTAGGGAGGAGACCTTTAACACTTTCCTCGCTGAGGTGGAAAATATTGTTAACAGCCGACCCCTAACCCACGTCTCTGTCGAAACTGGAAGCAGAGAAACACTGACCCCAAACCACTTTCTCTTGGGGTCATCGTCGAACTTACCTCAGATGGGCATTTTCGATGACTCTGAGTTTTATCTACGGAAACAATGGCGGATCGCGCAAAGGCTTGCCGATTCATATTGGAAACGATGGGTGCGAGAAGTGTTGCCCGATATGCTACCACGACAGAAATGGAACAAGGAGCAAAGGCCCTTACAAGTGGGAGACCTAGTTTTTGTCGTCGACCCTGATGGACTCCGAAATATTTGGCCGCGAGGCATTGTCGAGCAAACTTTACCCGGCAGAGACGGGCGAACCAGAATGGTTAAGATAAGGACGAAAACAGGTGTCCTTACCCGATCCGCCGCGCGCGTCGCTCGGATACCTATTGGAGAAGAGTGCTGCTAGAACAGCACTGGGGTGGGGCATGTGAGCGACGCAATTACAGTTTTATAAACTACCTTTTATTTATTTGTCAAAGCTAGGGGCGCGCGGAGAGAGCGAGATGCGCGGGAGGGGTGCGACCGTTACTTTACCTCACCGTAGCAAATTTAAACCAGTCGATATACGCTAATGCACTCGCCGCACGCTCCTCCAGCTAGTAATTTTGTCTATGTACCGACCATTTCCAAAAATATAAGTTTGTCGCGTAATTTGCCTATTTTTTCATCGTGAATCGAACCCTGAACGCTACAGTAGCGAAAACTAGCAGTAAACAGAGGACTTGCATAAAGGTTGTTATGTATTAGTTTTTTTACCCATAAACATATTTAAGACCGATCAATCCCCGTTTAAACAACCAGATAGATTTAATTTTGTATTAAAACAGTAACGCTGCTAACGAAATTATAAATTTAAATGAAAGGAAAAATTTAGAAATATACCATGAATGCCAGAGGTCGCCGGTTCGGAGCATTAAATTTGTTTTTTTTCCTTAAGTCGAAAAAAACTCAGATAGGTTTAATTCTATAGATAGCAGCATTTTAAATTTTCAACAGTCGGATAGCAGTTAACTGATGAATAAAGTCGTTAACGGAGAAATAAGTTATCTGTCAGTCCAAGAGTTAGCACCTATCGCCAGAGATGTACAAAATACTTTTAAAAAAGCATTTAAATACAAAATGCAAATACTTTTCTAATTTGATATTTGCGAATACAAAATACTTTTGCTTTTTGTGTCATAGGTAATTTTATCTCGAGTGTTCTAAGCCATGTTTCATGAAAATCTGTTCAGCCGTTTTTGAGATATTGGACTTTGAAATGAAAATGTCGGGGGTTTTTCAACTTTTCTAAGTTGTAGTTATAGTGAATTAATTCAGATATATATTTTACGGGTAGGTACACCATAATAGCAGATTCCTTTTAATAATCAATACACTTTGAATTTAACAAGAGCACACAGGGTTCCATAGCCAACAAAGAAGTATCCACTTAAACTTAATCAACGGTTGTATCTCCGACACAACCCGCTTCTTTTAGGTTATGTTATGGTAAACGTGTCACTATTTGTGTTTCGCAGATAAGTATTTACTATAGTGTACCAATTCTGTTTACGTGTTAATTTCGTTTTGTGTAGGTATGTCCGTTTTTGTTACCACCTTTTAGTCACATTTCAATATCTACAATCTAATCACAAACTTAACACTATTTCAGACACTTTTGGCAGGCCTCCCCTTTCCACTATTATTTACTAGCTTCTGCCCGCGACTCCGTCCGCGTGGAACTCGTTTATATCGTAGCTCCAAACAAACTTTCATCCCCTTAGGGGATGATTTCCGGAATAACTTACCCTATGTCCTTCCAGGGGCTCAAAATATATCCATGTCAATTTTATACACACACAGACAAACACATCTTCTTGTATAATCCCTGTTTTCTTTCGGTCCTCACGACACAGGCTGGACCTAGTGTGAGGGCCACTGATAATGTATCTATTGTTTTGCTGTTTTTTTTATATACAAATCGGTTCAGCGGTTAAGGCGTGAAGAGGTAACAGACAGACCGACAGACACACTACAGACACACCTTCGCATTTATAATATTAGCATGAAAGTATGGATGCCCTTACATCTTCGGCGCACCTCGGAGGTGTCAATACGCTTTATAGGGCTCTAGCGCTAGAAGCGAAAGAGCAAGTACATTCAAGTGTAAAAATACTACATAATACTACTATAATTTAAGGAAAAGAGTCAGTTGGTCAGCTGTGCTTACCGCATACCATGCATTTGTAACCTCAACGTTAAGGTACGGTATAATTTTCTGGGGCAATTCAACTGACCGTGAAATTATATTTCGAGCCCAAAAAAGATGCGTCAGGTCAGTATGCGGTGCTGCTCCTTTAGAATCATGTAAGCCATACTTTAAAAAATTAAATATATTGACACTTCCTAGCCTTTACATTAATGAAATGTCGGTCTTTGTTAAACAGAACTCTCATTTATATCATAGCTTCAACAGCACACGTCTTCGTCATAGGATATCGCATCATGTAGTACCTAATACAGCATTGTATCAAAAAAATGTACTTGGAATGGCTCCAAAAATATATAATAAAATACCACTACGAATTAAATCTGTACAAGAGCTGAATATGTTCAAAACCCTCCTAAAAAAATTACTAGTCGATAAGTGCTACTACACTGTTAACGAGGTTTTGGAAGACCTAATTTAAGTACTTAGAATAAATAAGGTGACATGCATGCCCTTACAATTTGTATGCCGAAAGGCGCCACATAGGGAAGCTATAGCATAAAGTAACAACCTGTATACCTATGTTGGACAAATAAAGATTTTATGATTTATGACTACTAAATATGTCTCATCGCTCCTATGTCAGCGGATTACGGTTTCGGTACATATTTATGAGGATTAATTCGTTTACAAATCGTAGTTCACTGTATTGTGGCGAAATTTAAATTTTCTAAGTTTCTAACACGTACCTCGTCAGTGTCGGGTTACAATTTCACGACCCTTTCTTCCCGTGGGTGTCTTAAAAGTTGACTAAGGGAGCAGGGTTGAAGTGTGTTGTTGGCGATAGGCTAGCAATCGATCTTTTATACCCACATTTATGCTAAAAATGGTACTGGAGCATAAGTTTCATGTGTTCTGTGCCTATCCCTTTTGGGAATGAAGGCGTAATTGTATGTATGTATGTAACTGTCAAACATCTATACTATTAGACAGACCTGTCGTACGTAAAAGTATTATTATTTATTCTGTGCTTTTGGTGGCACTTGAGAACTTGGCCTATATTTTACATTCGCGTTTTGGCAGATCAATTAAGTATGCTGACTGCGCTCTCAAAACGGTATAACGTAATTATATTACGTGAAATCGGACCATATCACATGCTTAGATCACAAGATTAGTATTAGAGCCTTAAAACGACTGCCTAAGACCTATTTTCGTATAGCTGTTGAGTTTATTCATTTTATAATATACTATACCATATTACGTACCTCTGCATCTATACAAGGACATTAAAATCACAGATTGCAACAAAATACGACTTTAAACCTGCACATTATAGTTCAAATTACAATAAAACAATTAATTAAAGATAAACTGGACCTTAGACGTCACAAGTTTAAGTCGAAATTTAAATAATTGTAATTGGTCTTGGCACCTCGAGTTTTGAAGCGAAACGACTTATAATCGTTCTTATTAAATGGCGTTTATGACCTTTTAATATTGTAACGTTTTTCGAACGTCACTACATACGTCAGCAGATTTAAATTTTCCGTTGGCTAATGCAAATGAGACCGTATGACGTGGTAATTGGGACGAAGTGGCAGCAGGGTTATGTATGCACGGTTTGATTTGGAATTCAATAGTCATTGTTGATCGTGATAATGAAATAATTAAAGAAATGGTCGCAATAAATAAGTGTATTCAATCAGTATTTGGAAATAAATGAAGGACACGTCCATGCAGTAATACGTATTATAATAAACTTTAATAGAATTTAACAATTAGGCAGAAACACATAACAGAATAATAGGCTTAAACTTAGAATAATAAACGAAATAGGATTAGAATTAAGATAATTTTTAATGTCAGGTAAAGAATATTATAATAAAGTCGGTTTAAATATACATTACAATTGCATGAAATCGGTATAAACAAGCATGTGAAAGAAGAGAAATAATAAGATATTAAATGACAATATTTCAGAGATAAAATGGAACAAGTGATGGATGATTATTGGGATAATAAATAATAATAAATAAATATTAGGGGACAATCTTACACAAATCGACTTAGTCCCATAGTAAGCTCAATAAGGCTTGTGTTATGGGTACTAGACGACGATATATTTAATAGATAGGAAATACTTAAATACATAGAAAACATCCATGACTCAGAAACAAATATTCATGCTCATCACACAAATATTTGCCCTTACCGGGATTCGAACCCAGGACCTTCAGCTTCGTAGGCAGCGTCACTACCCACTAGGCTAACCGGTCGTCTCAATCGTCGTCGTCGGGATACAACAATTAAATTAAATACAAATAATTGATCAATCAAATATATTACCAAAGTATTCGTCCAAGTTATGGAAAGGTCTACGTATTCAGTATGATTTTATCTTCCCACTAAATTCCCTTATGCAGGTAGAATTCTTTATATCAATTTAGAGATGATTATACATTTTTATTTAAGCTCTTCTTAAAATGAGCAAAATGTACGAGGAATACGATGCAAGGGATATATTTCTTTAACTAATTCGTACAGGTTTTAATTTTTATATACTACCTAAATGAAGAGTATGAAGAGAAACCTGATACAAGTATAAAGGGAATGCAATCTCGAGCCGAGATTGGTAATTCGAGATCTCGCGTTAAAATTCTGATGTCGAGATTAGCGATTCGAGATCTCGTCAGCCAAATCGACGAGATCTCGATTAATCTTGAAAATATCGAGATTTGCCATATTTCATAAAATATTGCGTAAGGTACCCTTATAGTTTCGCCATATCCGTCCGTCTGTCCGTCGGTCCGTCTGTCCGTCTTCGGCTTAGCTAATAACCATTACTACTAGAAAACTGTAAAATATTCGGCATGGGTATATCACGCCGACGAAACAATTTAGCCTCGTTCCGCCCAGCACGCAAAAACGAACAGTGAAATGTCAAGTTTCTCTTAAATGGAATTAATTTGAATTTTCATCAACTGACATGGCCTTTTAAAAGGCGTGTGGGCGCCGCCGCGAGGGTACCTGGAGTAAAATCTTGAAAAACTCGTTTTTTTTTTAGTATACATCCCCTACATCTAAAGTGGAGATGTAATAGTTTTTTTCGTTAAACCCATTGTGTTGGATATCTTGTTCAAAGACATTCTGGGTTTTTTAAAACCATTTCTCAACTCAGTGATTCGTTTGCGACATAGTGGGGTTTTTTCTTCGAGTCATGGTCCCCCACCCCCAAATTAGACATACACATACATGGACGTTCGTAAAACATAAACCTCTTCTCCTTCGGCAGTCGCGTAAAAAACTTGAGTGCTATTAGTTTTAAACAAATAACTACTGGGAACCAATTGTTTCCAATGCATTGTGAAGTGGTTAGCGATCATAAAAATAAGTAATTTCGCTGTCAGCAAAAAGTTAACGAAGACATACGAACTTAAAGTAGTAAACAATAGTAGTTTATGCAACTGATACATAATCAGAGTCCTTAAAATAGGAGTGTGGTTTTATGAAACGAGCGCCAGCGAGTTTCATAATAGGATCACACGAGTGTTTTAAGTCTAAATTATGTACAGTTGCATACACTACTTTATCTACACACATATCATAAGTACTCTAAGATGGGTTCGGAAGCCGTAGGAAAATGACCTTCATTGCTACTATAGTGCTACCTGTAAAATATCTTTGTTGCAATCGTGGTTCCATTTACGATATCCGGCGGAGTGTGCATATCGTTTTCGGAGTCACTACTACTCATATTTTCAACTAAAATGTGAATTACAAACAACTTTTCACAATTCTACTTTCGTAACAGCAAAAACCAACAAAGAAATGACAACAGTAATGGCGGCAATTCGATCCTACGTCAAGACGAATGTTTTTTTAAATCATAGACAAACGAATGAAAGTCCCTATTCTCATGTCACTCTTGATCAAATGTCGTGCGGTTTATATTAAAAAACATACTGAATTGACGTTTCGCATCGATAACTGTTTTAATATCTATGGATATTAGAATAGAGACCCATTTGAGTTTTGATAGCTGTTCCAAATTTAAACTCATAACCTTACAAAAATCTGTACTGTAATAACATTACAGTACAGATTTTACCTATTACCACAGACAAGAAAGTTCTTGTAGTAAAATTGGTTGTAATAATGTTGGTCATTTCCTACGGTTTCTGAACGCATTTTAGAGCACTAATGATATGTGCGTAGATAAAACTATATTGTAGTATAGTGTTTACAGAAAAGAGTTCAGCTTTGTAAGTTTTTAAGTGGGTAAATCTCCTTAACTACCTACTCATTCTATTTCAAACACGCATTGCAATGTCAAGTGTCACATTGCACGTAGAACCGATGGCCGTTGGAGCGGAAAGGTTCTCGAGTGGACTGATGTGGATGCGGGTGGCGCGGGAGTAATTGTGGCTCTTTGGGGGAGACCTATGTCCAGCAGTGGACATCTTTTCGCTGATATGAGCTAGGAGCATTTTTTTGTCGTCCCCCGTGCGATAACTTCTGAGAAGGTTAATAATCATGAAGCCCCGTGGACGTCAGCTGTCAGCTACGGCGTGTTTGGGTGGTACATACTGCTGGTGAACCCACCGACGGAGCCGCAGCTGACATCCACGGGGCTTCATGATGCATCATTCTTAATACTCCAGGCAAAATACGGTTTTGAAAAACATTAATTTATAAAAGCGTTTTTTTTGTTGATTTCATTTGAAAATGTTATTCTAAGATGATATAGTCAAGAATCCGACAAACTTTCCACCCGGAAGTAATTATGTAGATTTAAATGAAGCATGCATTATCATTTTTTGTACGATTTATCTTGAATATTATAGAGCAAATGTAAATGAACCAAAATATAAAGACAAAAACATTATTAATATTTTTACTGACTTTTCAGAAGCCAGTTAACTTATCATTTTTTCGATGTCTGAAATTTTGTCGGATTTTGTCGCTGGGTAACTATTTAATTGATAATATATCCGTTACACATAAAAAATAAGCTATTATAAATTATTTCCAAAATTGACATTTTTTTCATACAAGTTGTCAGTTCATTGCCTGGACTATAACCTTCTCAGTAGTTATCGCATGGGGGTTGATTGGTCACGAAAATTGTTGCTAGCCCGCGGGCTCCTAATGTACGATTCCCACCGCGGTCGGGCCGGAGCGCATTCTATTACATGCAAAGGAATTTGAACCGTCAATACAGCAGATACGATTCATATTTGATTACAATCCCCACCGACCGCCTCGCAGTGCATGCACGATTCATTCAAATATGAAATTTAACTGCTATTTATACGGTTCAAATTCCTTTGCATGTATTAGAATGAGCTCCGGCCCGACTCTGTCGGTGGGAATCGTACATACAACCGATCTTGCCTCACAGACGATTTTACCCCCATTGACCTCACGTCACGTGCGCCAATTAACCGAACCTCTAATTGTAATGTGTCCCGCGCATGCGCGCCACGGCCGCAATGTCGTGCGCTGCATTTGGGGGACTCATTACTGTCGCTCACGACGGAGTGACGTAAGAGGCGTGGACGGAATTAGGACAAATGGTACCGAATTACTGAGAAAAAAAGGTTCTTTATCAAAATAAATCAGCCTATACACGTCCCACTGCTGGGCACAGGCCTCCTCTCATGGATGAGAGGGGGCGGGCAGTATTCCGTACATAAGTTCGCCTTTTGTACGATAAGTTGTTCTTTTGTGCAATAAAGATTAAATAAATAAATAAATAAGTTCCGAAATCCCCAAAACATATTTGTTGCAGGCAGGCCTAGCAAGGACCCAAAAAAAAAAAAAAAAGTTCCGAAAAACTCATTGGTTCGAGCCGGGACATGTTGTTGTTTGTTGACATGACTTGTGTATGATATGATAACGTTCCTCGCGAGGGTGAAAGGTGGGAGGGTTTAATAAATTTTCAACCGCTGCGCGCACAGCTGTGTTTTGAAAAGAAATGTTTTGTGTATGTTTTTGTGACAGCTTTTACGTTTTTGGTGTCATACATAAGCAATGTCAACAAAAACAAAGACTATTTAAACAAAAACAAACATTTCAATGCAAACAAAAACAAATTAAAAAAATAATTAAACATGCATTTTTGGAATCGCAATACCTACGCTACCGAATCTGCCCTTGATCGGTTCACACCCCATTTTCGATACACCCTGTATGTGGTGGACAGTGACAGTTTAGTAACGAGCCGTGTGTAACAGTGATCGTCAGTTTTGTAACGAAACGTCTGTGCCCGTCAACGACCGTTACTTTTTAACTGAAAATGACCTAGAGGACTAACCTGAGTATCTTCTCCACCAGCAGCTTCCCCAGGAACCCAGTCCCGCCAGTCAGCAGGATGGTGGTCCCGGTGAAGAACTTCTGTATCTGAGACTCGCCCCTCGCCTCAGTCTCATCCACCATGTCCATGAACGTGATGTCTCCCCCCTGCTTCGGCTCGTGCAGTTCCGCATCAGACTGGGTCATAGCTGGAACAAAGGTAGATGTTAGCGTGGGGAACAAAGTTTTTTGAATAACACGATGGTGGCAAACAAGCCTATCCCCAAGCATGGCAGCAGAGTGTGCTTTTTCCATATTTTTTGATTTCCATTTTGTGTCGGCCCATATTAAGGGGCTACCCGAGGTTTTCATCGATTTTTGACGAGTTTTGAATCGTATCTCCTACTTTTGCACTACAGATAGAATTATAAGTTAAACGGCTATCAGTTCTTCAATCTTTTATCGCCATTTCGGTGTACCGGATTTTGAAAGAAATTAATAATTAATTTTTTATGATTTTTTTAAACATTGTCTAAAAAAAACACTTATTTCGTATCTCTATTGACGTGAAAGATCTAACATATACGAAATCTCCATATTTGGGTTCGTCTATGACGTCTCTAAAATCGTGTCTAGGGTTTTCATTTTAAATAAATTAAGCCCACGGCAGCTCAGTTGGATAAGAGCAATGGACGGCTTCCAGAGGTCGCGGGTTCAAATCCCGTTCATGGCGAATGATTTTTAAATTTTCCACTATGATTAAAGTTTTGAATTTAGTTACCGGACGTTTCTGCTTAGTAAACATTTACTTTTATTCTTCACCGGTATTAACAATAGGTACTTAGGTAGGTACTTAATGGTTCTCAGTACATGGAACGCAAAATCCTTATTCTGAGATAAAAAAAATGAAAGGCACAGTAGTCATCGTCCAAATCAATCGTACAATGTTGTCTAATGTATCATTCCAGTAGGTAAGTTTTAACCGTCCAACCAACCGTAAACGTAATAATTACGACTCAAATTATACCTATACGGTGATTGTTTTCGCCATTAGACCTGATTCTTGACCCTTGTTTAGGCTAATTGAATGTAGTTAACACAGTCACGATTAGTAAACGTGATTGATTATTGTTTTTTTTTTATAAATATTGTTGAAATATACCTGATGATAAGCGACGACCAAGTCGAAAATGAAGCTCAAACCACATAAATCATAGTCCTCAGGAATGACCCTACAGATGAAGGGAGCGAATTCCAGTTAGCAGTTTGCATTAGGAAGCCTAGGCAAATCGCTTTGTGCGAATAAATGGTACTATCGACAACACATGTCCTTACACAATTGACGAATATTTTAATCATAAGTTTTAGCACTTACATCACTATTGACATTTAAGAATTGTATTTTAAATTATAAAATAATAATAATGACATTTCAAAGCCAAATTTCAATGTTGTTATGTGAAGCATGTTCTTAGGCAATTGACAGTTAATCAATTTACATTTTAGTTTTAGTATCTTGACATTTGTAACTAAGATTATTTGCACGCATTTAAATTTAATTTTAATTTTTACATGAATGACAATAATAATAAATATTTTCACATGCCTTAAGGCAGAATGTATTAAGGGTCAATAACACTTACAACATCTATTGTACCATATGTTCTCGTGAATAAACTTTCATTTCATTTCACAGCTAACTGACCTTCGGTGCACCTTAAGGCGCCGTAGGTTCAGCGAAGTTAAGCGAACAGTGTTTTTGAAACAATATAATGCGTCTGTTTATAATAATAATATTATTATGGTTTCAAAAAAATACGAATAGTAATCTTGAGGCTTTTTTGCAGCGAGATCAGTGATTAGAAACATGATTAAGCAAATTTCGCTCTATAGAAAAAAAACACGAACATAGGTCTAAAATACACAAAAATACACTTAAAATATTCGTAACAAATTATGTACAGAAGCTATAAATCATAAAATTGCTTTTAAAATTTGGCAATATTGTGTTCGAGGGAAATCAGTGATAACATTTTTATTTATTTAAACGGCAAAATAATTAAAATTAAAAAACAAGATATCCGCGCTTCCGAGCACGCACTTCCATCTCGCTCACGCTTATGCTCAGTGAGAGGGAGAGAAGACCATGAACCTACGGCGCCTTAAATGCATTGTAATAAGGTTCTATATAAACACAGGATGGTCAGTTAAAACAGTATTGTCGTTTGTACCTTGACAACATAAGGATGCATTCGCTCCCCATCATGCCTGGTCGTTCGGTGATGGAACGGGAAAGGTGAAATTAAGTTGTGCAGTTCCCGCCTCGCCAAAATGTATCCTATAAAAACCCCCGACATTTTCATTTCAAAGTCCAATATCTCTAAAACGGCTGAACAGATTTTCATGAAACATAAAATAATAATAATAAAAACTTTATTTCGTTACAACAGAAGTTAATTTGTACAACAAAAGTGTAGTTGAACCTAGTAACACAGTTATCAAGTTGTAATTTACATTATTGGTGCAGAATGAAGTCCTTTACTTCCCGTACTAGTTATAAACTGTATCACGGTGAAGTAAGATTCGTCAGCCAACATTAATAGGTGTAACTGATATACTTATGTAATGTTTTTACATAATATGAGGTACTTAAGTTATTTGATTTTATTTTATTAGATTACATTTTAGGCTGTGGATCATAAGTTTAGACTATTTTATGGTAAGTTAGATAAATCAACAATGTAGGTAGGTACTTGAGATTATTTGAGTTGGCCGAACCGCATCAAAGCAGTCCAATCAAAAGCAGATACTAATTCCGATTACAGCTCCATGGCTAAGAACACTCGGGATAAAATTATCTGTGACACAAAAAAAACGCATTCAATTTGGTGCATCAAGCTACTATACCACAGACACAGACACGTTAAACTTATAACACCCCTCTCTTTGCGTCGGGGGTTAAAAACACCGATAGGATAGGACTGTTGACATGATACATGGACACGATTCTGAAACAGGGACGTGCAGACATTTGCATTCGCATCCATAACGATTTGAACATCTGCCGCATCCGTAAAAACTGATGTGTTTGCGGTTGCGGATGTAGTGCAAGTTGCGTCAAGAAGGTAGTGGACGGGCCGCCATTAACAAGAAAATATATTTCAGCTCAATCGGTCACCGGGAAGTGGGTCAAATTTAACTTGCAAGATTCGATTACAGACGGACAGGCGTTTCGTTTCTGTAATCCGCCTATTCGCTAACAATAATGTAAACGTCCGAGTGCTCGACACTCTACTAGTATATGGCATGGGCACTATGTTAAAGTGACATGGGTTAAATTTGAATGAAGCAAAATCATCTTAATTAGAATTAAACTCATATTGCTTTGACATAGAGTGCCCATAGAGTGCAGTTGGTGTACAGCGTCGAACACTCGGACGTTTAGCATACGCAATTGTTTTGTTTTATTTGCTACATCGCTACGATTGCGTAATCCGGATAGTATGGATTAATATCCATACTAATATTATAAATGCGAAAGTGTGTCTGTCTGTCTGTCTGTTACCTCTTCACGCTTAAACCGCTGAACCGATTGCGATGAAATTTGGTATAGAGATAGTTTGAGTCCCGGGGAAGGACATAGGATAGTTTTTATCCCCGAAATCATCCCCTAAGGGGGTGAAATGGGGGGTAAAAGATTGTATGGAGCTGCGATATAAACGAGTTCCACGCGGACGGAGTCGCGGGCAGAAGCTAGTAATATTATAAATGCGAAAGTGTGTCTGTCTGTCTGTCTGTCTGTCTGTTACCTCTTCACGCTTAAACCACTGAACCGCTTGCGATGAAATTTGGTATGGAGATGGTTTGAATCCCGGGGAAGGACATAGGAAAGTTTTCATCCTGGAAATCCCCTAAGGGGATGAAATGGGGGTTGAAGTTTGTATGGAGCTGCGATATAAACGAGTTCCACGCGGACGGAGTCGCGGGCAGAAGCTAGTAATATTATAAATGCGAAAGTGTGTCTGTCTGTCTGTCTGTTACCTCTTCACGCTTAAACCGGTGAACCGATTGCGATGAAATTTGGTATAGAGATAGTTTGAGTCCCAGGGAAGGACATAGGATAGTTTTTATCCCCGAAATCATCCGCTAAGGGGGTGAAATGGGGGTGAAAGTTTGTATGGAGCTGCGATATAAACGAGATCCACGCGGACGGAGTCGCGGGCAGAAGCTAGTATCATATAAACGTTGTTTATTTATGTTTTCAACTCAACCCTACACTCAGCAAGGGTCAAAATATCCGCATACGCAGATGTCTAGAAAATCGCATCCGCAACAGCACAAAGCAAAAGAAGGTCACTTTGCCTCCAATGTTGTATGAAATTCCATTGCGAATATTTCTACCCGCACCCGACATGTGATACTTAGGAAACGATGAATAGAAAACATTAAATTTATGCCAAACTAGGTTCTGGCCGCGACTCGGTCTGGGTGGAACTCGTTTATCTTTATATACTCCTTAGAGGATGATTTTGAGAAACTATCCTATGTCCTTTCTCGGGATTAAAACTATCTACGACATTACATTTCATCTAAATCGGATCAGCGGTTTAAGACTGAAGAGGTAATAACAGACACAGACAAACACACTTTCGCTTTTAGGTAAAATATTAGTATTGATAATGTTTTATGGCAAGCAGCTTATTGACTCGGCAGGTCAGAGAGCAAAGCGTAGCCGCGACTAGTTCTAACGATAGAATATAGGTGTCGCAAAACCAGTTTAAAAAAACACTACATTATATACCTACTGCGACATTATGCAGAATACAGGCGTCAGGAATGTCATCGCTTATGACAAAGTACAGTGGACTTGTGATCCTACCCGGCAGCAGCGAACAGATTGCCAATAATATTAAAAAAATACGATAGTTAATTTTTTTTAAAGGGAAGGTTCGCCTTTGTGTAATAGTACATTACTACAGAGGCCGGGAAGTAAGGAGTTGCCGTATAGTTATGAGGCTGGCTACCCCTTTTCACGCCGAGGGATGTATAGTGCTTTCCTCAAACATGCAATGAAATAAATAAATAAAACTCCAAGAAATCAAACTTTAATTTTCATGGTCGAACGCCGTGATGCAGGTCCACAAATTGTGGAATGGAAATTAAAAAAGACCATCTTGCAGGCCTAGGCCTCCAATTCTGTATGAAATGCCATTACGGATCTTTCGTCTCGCTGCGCCCGAAACGTGACACTTCGAAGCCCATTAACTATGAAGAACACAACGTTAATATTTCATTGCATGTTTGAGAAAATGTATTTTTATTGTATATTCTCCTATGTAGGTACTTGTTTTTATTTGTGCAATAAAATGTTTACTATAATGCTATGCTACTAATTTGGAGACAAATATTTTTTTATTTTTTACGGTTTTTTGCAGGGTTGCATATAATGCCAGTATTTAAAACCTGGAAGGTTTAGGCAATCGTTGCCAAATTGCTATTATTAACTACAACTTTATACTTATATATAATATAATATTATTGCTAATTGGCTGAGAAAGACAATTAGCAATAATATTAGTTATAATGACCAGTATTGTGATACTATCCCTCAGATTGCTAATAAAAAAACGTTAGTTTGTAAGCATAGCTTGAAATACCAGTATTTCCAGTATCTTAGAAACCGGTTAATCGTCCCTATATCTTATCTGGTAAACACCTGATCTATGAATATTTCAGAAAGCTTTGCCCAACGTCAACTCGTTTTGGCGGTGAAATATGCAAATTTTGCCCCATACTGGGTCCCACATGTCCACATGGCTGTCACGTTTACGCAAAGTTGGTTTATACAATAAATAAGTGCTAATAATAACGAATAAATTACTTAATTAAATATGTATAGCAATGTTTGCTTTTACTTGCAAATATTTCCCAATCATGGAATTTAATCTCCCCCCATTTTCGTAAGACCTTTCGAACTACCCTGAAAACATACATAGTATATTTATTTATTACATTTTATACTATATTGCCCCCTATAATATTTTTCTTGATTTTTTTTTATATACTACTTAATATTAATCATAACCTTTAACACGCCCCGTTTCAGAGGTCGCGCTTGCAAAGTTTTTTCCCTGAGAGCATACAGAAACAACACATCTTTCTATAATCCAGTCACAAGGATGTGTCGTCAGTACAACGACTTGGCTACTAATAATAATACTGACCTAATTGATATATTTGATCCACGCATTACTAAATTCAAAAAGACCTTAACGGACGTCCTCTTCTCTACTCACCCTGAATAATACTAAGTTGTTACTCTAACTTTTGTTTTAGATTTGCTTAAGTTCGTTTCAGACGTTTTTAACATTTTGAACTTGTTTTTGTGATTTATACTTACTGCATATGATATTAATATTCAATGCAGATTCGTCGCTGTTGCTTGCATACGCGCTAACTTGCTGATCATGCTGTGTGCACTTGCCTTGGATGTCATGCTAGTATATAAGCTATTCATAAAGAACCATTGTATCTCATAATGTATGATATCTGTAAAGTGTACCTAATAAATAAATAAATTAAGATTGTAGTATTTTTTAATTCTTGCATGTTGGCCATTTATAAGCATTATCTAAAAACCGATCGTTCTCTTAGAACTATGTTGTATAATTTGTAACTAGCCCTTGCACAGGCCTCGGTCTTTTTGGGCTGTTACCGCACACTGTCTTTAAACACTTGTCTGGACCATTCTTTAGACTTCAGAATAGTGATATACTTGATGTAAAATTGTTGTTAATAAATAAATAAAAATGTCCTCTCAAGCTGCTTTTGATCCTCCATCTGAGTTTCTAGTCAATAATATTGTAATAGATTATATTGCCAACCACAGTAACTCAATCATAATAAATAAATAAATAATAAATAAATGTTAGTGGATAATCTTACTCAAATCAAAATAGACCTATTATACTCAATAAGGCTTGTGTTATGGGTACCATAGATAAGAATACAAAAATACATAGAAAACATCCATCCAAGACTCAGACACAAAAAAATCGTTTGTTGAAACCCATAATATTTGAACAAGCTATCCAACGATACCTACCCCACACTATGGGTTTAACGAGAAAAAAAATACATCCCCACTTTGGTAGGGACGGTACCCCAAAAAAATGTTTTTTTCAAGATTTTATTCTTCTGTTTTGGTGGCGTGATTGATTTATATACCCATGCCTAATTACAGTTTTCTAGTAGTAATGGTTACTGAGCTAAGCCGAAGACGGACGGACGGACAGCCGGACGGACGGACGGCCAGATGGACATGGCAAATCTATAAGGGTTCCTTGTTGACTACGGAACCCTAAAAAGAAGATTAAAATCGGCGCCTATCTGTAGCGTGTGCTTTTTAACCTTCGACCAAACGAGAGGTGTTATAAGTTTAACAAGTGATGTATCTTCATCATAATCTTGTATATAAAGTACAAGATGATACTTAACATTAACTTAATTTAATTAAAACTAATTGTAAGTTAAACTAAAAAACCGGCCAAGAGCGTGTCGGGCCACGCTCAGTGTAGGGTTCCGTAGTTTTCCGTCCAGAAATTATTTTGTAATTTTTTTCAAAAACTATTCAACCTATCAAGTTCAAAATAATTTTCCTAGAAAGTTTTTATAAAGTTCTACTTTTGAGATTTTTTTCATATTTTTAAAACTTATGGTTCAAAAGTTAGAGGGGGGGACACATTTTTTTTACTTCTTGAGGGATTACCTCCGAAAATATTAACATTATCAAAAAATAATTCTAGCAAACCCCTATTTATTTTTAAATACCTATCCAACAATATATCACACGTTAGGGTTGAAATGAAAAAAATAAACACACCCCACGTTAGAAATAGGGGAGGTACCCTAATTAAAAAAAATACACTTTTTATTTTACCACTTTGTCGGCGTGATTGACATACATATTAGTACCAAATTTCAGCTTTCTAGTGCTAACGGTTACTGAGATTATCCGCGGACGGACGGACAGACAAAGCGAAACTATAAGGGTTCCTAGTCGACTACGGAACCCTAAAAAGGCCCTCGAGGCATTCTACCTAGGAAGCTGGCGGCATTGCCTCGCTGAATTGCGCTTGAATGCTGATGCGTTGCGTGATTGTATCTGTGTATCTGTCTGTGGCATCGTAGCTAAACGGATGGTCAGACTCGACTGTTTTAGTTATTTACGATACAAGTGCCGAAAATAGGAAATTCGCAACGAGCGGTGATAAATTAAAACACGACCGAAGGGAGTGTTTTAAATCGACACGAGTTGCGAATTACCTATTTGCACGTGTATCGTACCACGTTTTACTGTACATATGGCTCTTTAAAGTTTCGACATATGCAGAAAAGTGCTCTTTTCCGCACTAGTGCGGGAAAGTAGCACCATATGTACTGTAAAGTATTTTTTTTTATTTTGCGTCGAAGTGGTTAGCTTTGTTTGATTCGTCCCCGACGAATCAAACAAAGCTAGGCAAGCAAAAGCAAGGTTATCGCTTTTTTTCCAAGATTTTATCGTATCGTTATGTCGGTGGCGATTTATATACACATGCCAAATTACTTACAGCTTTATAGAAGTAAGGGTTACTGACCTAAGCCGAAAACGGACAGACGGACAGACGGACTGGCGAAACTATAAGGGTTCATTGTTGACTACGTAACCCTAAAACCTTTTTGTGATTTATCGGGGTTTTTTTTAATTCAAATTAAAAATACTTTATTTCGGATAAATATCCATATCGGTTTAGTTACAGTAGGAACTTATATATATGCTAGTAAGAACTTATTTAGTACATCTACTAAAGTTTACGTATACTTAGGTAAACATTATTAAACCTTTTTTGACCGCTCAGCCCTCCCGCTACCATCACCGGGTTTTATAACTTTTTATTTATTTATTTCAAAAGGTACATAAAACAGACAGTTATCCAAATAAACAAAGAATACACACGAATAGACACTTATATGACGAGATTACAGTCCAAAAGTATATATGTAAACAAACATCATGGCATTTAACAGTTATAAAAAATACCCAATTATTTCATAAGTCTTCTCACGTGATTTTACGCCAAAAGACGTGTTTACAACTTATGTGAATTACATCACATCAGGACATTTTTATTGCCTGCGTCAATAAACTACTTCGTAAAAAGCTCAATATTTACTGCGCAAACATAATTCTAATATATTTGCATATAATAGGCGTGTTTACGAGCACTTGTTTACGATGGTCGAAGGTGTTCGGCATTTTTGGTAAACGGTGGCCTCTCCTACGATAAATAAGTACTTACCTAAGTATTTGTAGGCTCTACTATATATCTAAGTTTACTCGTATGTATGTATACGTTACCGCCAGATTATGAACCCTGTCGGTTACTCGCGATGCCATCAACTATCGAATAATTATGAATTGACAAAACCGTTCACAATTTAACGCATTCTTTTTCGTGACTGTTGATAATAATTTATTATTTATGTAAGTATTTATTTATTTCCATTCAATAAATACTTTAAGGGATGCAATAAAGTATTGAGTTTTCCCGGTCGTAGCTTAAAGAAGCCCGGGGTCCGCAAATCCCGAAATAAGTAAAAAAATATTCAAAACACTCCTAACACAAGAAGAAACAGCAAAGTAACATCTCGGCAGACAAGATTTTCTATTCAAAAACTCCAATTAAATCGGTCCATCCGTTTGAGAGCGGTAAAGTTTATGAAATATAAGTTGTTGGTACATATTACGTATCTTGGGGTAAGATATTTTGGCTGTGACAGGGCGCGGGCGTTGGTGAGGTGACAGGTGAGGTGACAGGTGAGGTGACAGGTGAGGTGACAGGTGAGGTGACAGGTGATAAATATAGGTGAGGACGTAGGACGCCGTCTATCTTTAAAAACGGCAAAAATACACGTTTTTTGTATGGGAGCCCCCTTAAATATTTATTTTATTCTGTATTTGTTGTTATAGCGGCCTCAGAAATACATCGTCTGTGAAAATTTCAACTGTCTAGCTATCACGGTTCACGAGATACAGCTTGCTGACAGACGGACAGACGGACGGACGGCGGAGCCTTAGTAATAGGGTGCCGTTTTTACCCCTTGGGTACGGAACCCTAAAAAGAATGTGTCGTAAGTTTTTGGCAGGAGCCCCTTGTGAGTTCGACTGTCCGCGCGGGCACCTAGTCTTACATATTATGACGGTGCAAAATAACGCGATGAGTATGTTAATTTCGTTGACTACCGGTTGTGTTTACGTCGTGCAATGTCGTTAAATATGCAAGTAAAAACGCGATATGTTCAGGAGACTTGCGTGGACATACATAACTACAACTTAGAAAAGTTGAAAAACCCCCGACATTTTCAATTCAAAGTCCAATATCTCAAAAACCGCTGAACAGATTTTCATGAAACACGGCTAAGAACACTCGGGATAAAATTATCTATGACACAAAGAAATTAAACGAAAATCGGTTAATCCGTTTGGGCGCTACGATACCACAGACAGATGCCCTCTCTTTGCGTCGGGGGTTAAAAAAGCTTATATGTTCTAAACGGGAATTAATCGCGTATAATTAACGTATTTATTTATTTACCTCCTTGAGGCTAGCAATGCACTCACGAGAAGTTTCCAAAGTTGCGAAACTTTCCACATGAGAATTTCTCGGTAACTTCTGAGAATGTTCTCGAGAACGAGAATTTATTTATTTATTTGACACGAGTGACACGACACGATCAAAGAGTCCAAAGACACGCATCAAGAAATAGTTCGGTAACTTAGTTTAAAAAGTCAGGGCTAGTGTAAAGTGTGAAGTCCGAAAGTCGAAATGTTCTCTGAAATACAGTGAGAATTTAAGCAACTTATTGGTAACTTATCACTTATCAACAAAATAGCTAACTGTAATAGACAATAACACATGCATAATAACATTTAGTTTTAAGTTATGCCTATTTTCAAACTTTATTTCAAGTAGATTCTCTTGTTTAAACAATAATTTCCATGTTGCAGGAATGTTCTGAGAACATTCTCGAGAACGTTTCCGCTTTTTGGGAATGTTCTGCAATTTGTACATTGCTACTTGAGGCTTTCTTTGAGTCCCGTTTAGTAAATATAATGTGTGAAAATCGTCAAAGTTTAAATCGATATAAAGAAAATCTTAAAAACCGACTTCACAAAAGGAAGATATTCTCAATTAGTCCGTTTCTTTTATTAAAAAAAAAATACCGACCGCCATACATCACATCCATCCAATCGGCATGATGAAATTCGATTGTGCCGTCAAGTATAACTGTTGGCATGACTCATGCCAATCCACTCCCACACACGGTCATTTCTAATTCTAACTGATCCAATCGGTAGCGTCATGCCGATTGGACGATAGGAAGCATGATGTATGGCCAGCATTAGGCCTATAAATTTGAAGAGTTCCCTTAACTTCTCGAGGATCCCATGATCACATCCTGGGGGCACAGGATTATCGACACTTTCACACAAAAAAATATTTTCCAAATCGGTCCTGCGTCTTCGAGTAATCGGGGGACATACATAAATACCGCCGACCGCTTTAGCCTAGTTGGTAGTGACCCTGCGTCCTGCCTACGAAGCAAGAGGTCCTGGGTTCGAATCCCGGTAAGGGCATTTATTTGTGTGATGAACACGAATATTTGTTCCTGAGTCATGGATGTTCTCTATGTATTTAAGTATTTATTTATCTATATACATAAGTATGTTTATCGTCGTCTAGTACCCATAGTACAAGCTTTGCATAGTTTGGGACTAGGTCGATTTGTGTAAGATTGTCCACTAATATTTATTTTATTTATTTATTTATTATTATCTCGCTCGGTCGTAGTATTACTATTACATAGCTTGTCCTGAGTAATCGTAGGTTCATGGCATAGATCTATGCAAATCAATATCATGCGATCCATATTAGCATACCCACGTTACGAGGAACTGGTTGATACAATCATTGTCAGCGTATTTTGTATTGTCATCAAGTACCTATCAAGAATTCCATTAAGAGGAAACACAAGGGCCGTTTTTCCATATAATTCAATATTTTTTTTCCATAAATCTATGGCTACTATTGACATGTTCCTATGTATTCCTATTTATCATAAATTTATTCTTGTAAGAGATATTAACCTTCTAAAACCTAAGAAAAATGCCAGATCTTCCGGTGTGCTCAAACATCCAGAAAACAATTTTGACTAGATTATTTAAAAAAAGGAAAACATAGGAACACGTCCAGCCTTTCTTTGATTTTTAATTAAAAAAAATGTTAAATAGGTCAAGTTTTGGAGAAGAAATCAGGGGACTACGAAACGTTGATTTTATGTACTTTTAATAGGTATTTTCGGTCCAAGCTGCAGTTGTCTCTATCGCGCTCTGCGGGAGGAGGCTTGAGGTTGGCGCGACAGCAATACATTTTACAAATACCTATTTCTCAATTATCTCACTCTTAATGTTTCCTCTTAATCCTCCTAGCATTATTCCCGGGAGTGCGTAATTCAGAGAAGGTATACTTTCTAGCCTAGCTATAGAAAACTCCGAAATTGCAATTCTTTAATGATAATGACTTTTATTTCCAAGCAATTTAAATAATTGCGTACCATTAATGGTTGTGCTCAAAATTCCCAAGACTATAATGGAAACCATTATAAATATTTAAAGTTTATTGACGCAAATCAACTAATTACTGTAAATACTGTAATTGAGACAATTACAATCAATCATCCGTCAAATAGAAATGTTGGTAAGCGGTTTCATTTCATTTCATTTCATTGATTTATTTCTTGAATGTGGTACATTAGTAAGATGTATTAAAAAACAAATTTTGGCCGAAGCGTTCGGACTGGTTTTATGGGAAAACTTGTTCAAATTTTAAAAAGGGTTTCATAGCCCAGAAGAAATGCTTAAGAGCGATATAAAAAATATATATATATATTAGGGGACAATCTTACACAAATCGACCTAGTCCCATAGTAAGCTCATTAACGCTTGTGTTATGGGTACTAGACGACGATATATATAATACATATAAATACTTAAATACATAGAAAACTTCCATGACTCAGAAACAAATATTCATGCTCATCACACTTATTTGCCCTTACCGGGATTCGAACCCAGGACCTTCAGCTTCGTAGGCAGCGTCACTACCCACTAGGCTAACCGGTCGTCAGATATGTGGTGTTAAATGCAATGCAAGCCTCAATATATAAGTCATCCCGCGAACTTCATTTTATGCGAAACAATGTTATTGCATGTGCATGAAGTTATTTAATAAGTTACCGCCAGACATACAACGATTTTCTTTCAATTCAATATGTTTCGAAGGAGCATAATAAAACTATTGCAAGAAAATAGTTATTTACGATATAAGTGCCGAAAATAGGAAATTCGCAACGAGTGGTGATAAATTAAAACACGACCGAAGGGAGTTTTTAAATCGACACAAGTTGCGAATTACCTATTCGCACGTGTATCGTACAACGTTTTACTGTAGGTACATATGGCTCTTTAAAGTTTCGACATATGCACGAAAAGTGCTCTTTTCCGCACTAGTGCGGGAAAGTAGCACCATATGTACTGTAAACAATATTATGATATAAAGTTGTTCATTTTAAGATAAGTTTTAATTATTTGTAAGCTAGGTAGTATTATTGTTTTGTAAACTTATAGCAGAATAATGTTCCCAATAATATTTTGCCATCTCTTATCATGTAATATTTTATTCTTTGCAAATAAAAAAGTTTGAAGTTCGCTACAATACAATACAATACAAATACTCTTTATTGCACACCTCACACAAACAAAGCAGTTAAAAAGAGAAACAATACAATAACATACGCTACGTACGGACGATTCAATTACTTATTTAGTATAAATTAGAATCCGATTACTTATTTAGTATAAATTAGAATAAAACCAAAATAGAAGTCCAAAGTTTGAGAACGGTCAGTCTAGCTAGAGCTAGACACCCACATGAATATTAGTTAGAAGATTAGCATATTAATATAGGGTCAAGTTTTGGGTTCTCATTAATGATGTCATTACGTCACCCCGTAAAACAATTGTTTGTATTCAGTTAGAAATTGGTAAAATTCTTTTTTTTACCACGTCGTTGTAAACGAGCGCACGGGCCACGGGATGGCAATCGGTTACCGTAGCGGACGCTTGACTTCAAGGGATATGAACAGTCGAAGAAAAAGGTAAGATTAAATCCTCTCATAAATATGTACCGAAACCTTAACCCGCTGACATAAGAGCGATGGGACATATTTATAATTATAATAGAAAATAAATTAATATTTATTATTTTTATTATGAGCCTATGGTGTCCCACTGCTGGGCAAAGGCCTCCCCCCTCCGTTTCCAACTATCCCGATCCCGAGCAGCCTCTGGCCAATCCTTTAAAAAGGAGTCTCTCTCGTCCCGCCATCGCCGGCGAGGTCTGCCGCGTCACCGTTTTGAGTTGTCGGGCTGCCATTCAGTGGCGGTCTTGGCCCACAGCTCACTTGGCGTGCGGCAGACATGACCAGCCCAGTCCCACTTCAACTCAGCCGCTTTCCGAGCTACATCGATTATTTGCGTCTTAGAAAATAAATAGACATAAATTTGATGTATGTTTATCGCCGTCTAGTACCCATAGTACAAGCTTTACTTAGTTTGGGACTAGGTCGATTTGTGTAAAATTGACCCAAATTTGCACCTGAAACTAATTTCTGATCTACACTCGCGGTCAAAGGAACCGGGTCAGTGACGAAAACCTCAATATTTTGTAAATCGTTGGTCGTATCTGCATGAAACTAACTCTGTTTTATAGAGAATTTAATATCCTTCTAAATCCAACCTTCAATGTTCTACGTAGTAACTGGAAAAAGGTTTAATTGAAAAAAAAAACCAATTAGGTACTTATTTGAAATTGCGTTCGTTTTACTTTTGCTTGTTTTTAAGCAATTGTTTTCAATCTGTCAAAGAACTATGATAAAAGGCTGTCATTGTTTTATTTTGTGGTCATTCTTGAATGTCTATCATGCCGCTAACACGAGATGAATGTACTCGTATCATCACTATGTTAGAAGAAGGAAGAAGTCAGAGGTATACAGCGAGAAGAACAGGTGTGTCACTTTCTACAGTGCAGCGAGTCCTCCAACGTTACCTACAAACTGGGCAGAACCTTAGAAGACCAGGAACTGGCAAAACAAGATGTACTACAGCTAGAGAAGATCGATTTATTGTTACAACCATGCTCCGAAATCGGCACCTCACAGCAGTTGAAGTGAAAAATCAGCTTTTAGAGACCCGAAGGGACGGCATCAGCGAGCGGACTGTCAGGCGGCGGCTCAAAGAAGCAAATTTGACCCCACATAGGCCGGCCAAAGGCCCAAAACTTGAAAGAATACATCGAACAGCAAGACGACTTTATGCCCGCGATCACAGATACTGGGGTGACGAAGATTGGGCAAGAATTTTGTTTTCCGATGAATCCAGATTTATGCTCTATGCAAATGACGGGCGGCAAAGAGTTTACAGACGGCCTGGTGAACGTTTTATTCCAGCATGTTTTGAGGAAAAAGTGGCGTTCGGCGGTGGGTCAGTCATGGTTTGGGCTGGAATCTCTTCAGAGAGTCGCTCGGAGTTAGTTTTAATAGAAAATGGATCATTAACGAGTGCAAGATATGTAGAAGAGATTCTTAATGAGCATGTCGGCCCATACTTAATTAATATGGGTGGAAATTCTATGTTTATGCATGACAACGCCAGGCCACACACAGCTCAAATTGTCAGAGATTATTTTTTGGAGGTTGGTATCAACTGTATGAACTGGCCCTCGAGGAGTCCGGACTTAAATCCGATTGAGCATGTATGGGACAAGCTTGGGAGGCGTGTAAGAGCTCGAAACCCCGCCCCAGCTACACTTAGAGACCTGAAACAGGCGTTAGTGGAAGAATGGGACAATATCCCGCAAGAACGCATAAAGAACTTAATAAACAGCATGCCGAATCGTCTAGAAGCTGTAAGAAGAGCCCGAGGAGGCAATACGAAGTATTAATTTTTATTTTTTGTGTTGTATGTGAAGTACCTACTGCTTATTTTTGTACGTAAAATTGGTTGATTTTTTGTTTCCTATGTAATTTTATTAAACAAAAGAATTACGATTCCACCATTTGATGTTATTTAATTCAGTATAAAATTATCTACAATATGCAGTTTAATTCATGTCCCTAGCTTTATTATTTTAGGAGATATTACAGATTTTCGTACTGACCCGGTTTCTTTGACCGCGAGTGTAGATATGGCGGATCACATTATTTATACAAACATATTAAATTATATTCCATTATGCCGTTTTAAAATGAGAACCAAAACTACGTTTGTATTGAGATTCGACCTGGGTCAGCCTTTCTGGGAACTCATACGGTTCAAATGTGCTAGACCAATTCCTTGGCCGACTGTACCGCTGGCCGTACGGTAGGCCACCATCGTAGAAATCGTGTCATATTGGCACTCGAATTAAGCACAACGACCTCCTCCAGTTACGGGAGTCTTACATAATTAACCTTGGGTTGTTACCAGCTATAGAAGACATGTGTACCTATGGCGCTGCTTTGCTAATCGTAATATAAGTACAAAGCCAATATTTGGGTTGGCATTTGAATCACGCATTATAGGGAGGGGGGAGGGCGGCATTTTATAGGAGTTGGTCACCCCTTTCCAAAATGACACCCAATTCGTGTCTAGGAGACGCGTATTTTATTTTTATACGTGTTTGAAAGTTACGTGTGACGTTATTCATATTCATATTCATATTCATTTATTAATAATAATTCATATTACATGTCATTGATGTTGGCACATCACAATTTCACAAATAATATTACTAAGAAATGTATTTAAAATACATGAGTAAACAATTATAAATTAATTAATGTCAAATGAAATATCTGAAAAATAATTAAGTATTTTTATAGTACTTAGTAAATTCATTAAAACTATAGAAAGTGTGCTCGATAAGCCATCGTTTGAGCTGCGATTTGAAGCTCGCCAGAGAGGGTGCGTCCGTGACTCGCGCCGTTATAAAGGGCGTATTATAGTTGCCGAGATATACGGACCTAAATGCGGATGGCCCATCGAAATCGATAGGGGCCATAGGTACTAATATTATAAATGCGGAAGTATGTCTGTCTGTCTGTTACCTCTTCTCGCTTAAACCGCTGAACCAATTTCGATGACATTTGGCATAGATATAAATTGAGTCCCGGGGAAGGATATAGCATAGTTTTATCTCGGAAATCATCCCCTAAGGGGGTGAAAGTTTGTACGGAACTACAATATACTTAAACGAGTTCCACGCGGACGGAGTCGCGGGCAGCTAGTAATAACTAAAATCAAGTAACATTAGGGGTTCACAAGTAGGTACAAACTATAACAACTGTTATAGCTATAACAAAGTTAACTGACCATCCTGTATTTATATAGAACCATATTACAATGCACATAGAGTTAGCTGTGTTGTCGATAGTACCTAAAACTGTAATACACTGTTTTCAGGTGCAACCATATGAATAGGTAGTCCATATATAGTTCTGTAGTATTTTATGGTAATAAGACTAATAAGTAATTCACCTTGAAAACAGCTAAGAACATCGTCTTTATATTTTCATTCTAGTGTAGTAGCCAATTTAAAATCAGATAATAGGTTTACCATTGACCATATACATGCGGTAAAACAGCTCATGGAGAAAAGTCAGGAGTATAATCGACCCCTGTGCATGGCCTTCGTCGATTACGAGAAGGCCTTCGACAGTGTCGAGCACTGGGCCGTGTTTGACTCTCTCCATCGCTGCTCAATCGATGCTCGCTACGTGGTCGTGCTTCGGGAGCTGTAAGGTACAGCTCGGCAACAATGCAGGTTCGGCTCCATAAACTGAGCGCGCCAATTTTAATTCAGAGGGGAGTGCGTCAAGGGGATACCATTTCACCCAAGCTTTTTACGGCTGTTCTAGAATCTAGAGGACGTCATAAAAACGCTTGCATGGGCCTAGGTCCGGTATTAATATCAATGGTGTATTCTTGTCGCACTTGAGATTCGCCGACGACATTGTTTTGTTTGCCGAGAACCTGGATGAGCTCCAAAATATGATCCAAGATCTTTATCATGCTTCCTTGCAGGTAGGTCTCAGGATGAATATTTGCAAGACTAAGGTCATGATGAGCGTTTCCGGCGAGTCGAATTCAACTGTAACGGTTGGAAACGAGTCGCTGGAGATCGTCGAGCGATACGTTTATCTCGGTCATATTCTATCCTTTGACAAGGAGCATCAGAGCAAAGAGATCTCCAGGAGAATTCAGCTCGGTTGGGCGGCATTCAATAAATTAGACGACATCCTCAAATCCGTTGACGTTCCACAATGCCTAAAGACTCGTCTCTATAATCAGTGTGTCCTGCCCACAATGACGTATGGTGCTGAGACATGGACGCTCACAAAGGAGGCTGTGCACAAAGTAAGGGTGGCACAGAGAGCCATGGAGCGCGCCATGCTCGGCATTAACCTACAAGACCGAGTGAGGAATACTGAGATCCGACGTCGCACTAAGGTGCGTGACGTCGGAGAAGTCATAACCAAGCTCAAATGGAGTTGGGCAGGACATATTGCCAGGCAACGTGACGGTAGGTGGACCAAAACGTTAACGGAGTGGTGGCCACTTACAGGAACAAGAAGCGTCGGTCGTCCACCAGCACGATGGGTTGACGACGTAAACAAGACCGCGGGTCATTTCTGTATGAGACTAGCACGGGACCGGGATAAGTGGCGTACTCGAAGAGAGGCTTATGCTCAGCAGTGGGCGATTAAAGGCTGATAATTATGATGATGATGAAAGGTACTTCCGTAAGTTGTCAGAAATCTATAAAATATGAATTTATAACCGAAACAAGACATGATATGAAAAAATATAGAAACATTTCTATATAATATTACAATAACTGTACAATCTATTAACCTAGTCCAGTAAATGAACTTGTATGTATGGAAAAAATCTTAATTTTGGAAATAATTTATAATAGCTTATTTTTTCTGTGTAACGGATATATTATCAATTAAATAGTTACCAAGCGATAGAATCCGACAAAATTTCAGACATCAAAAAAATGATAAATTAACTAGCTTCTGAAAAGTCTAAAAAAATATTAAGTAATAAATATTTTTGTCTTAATTTTGGTTCATTTACATTTGCTCGATAATATTCAAGATAAATCATACAAATAAAGACAATGCATGCTCCACTTAAATCTACATAATTACTTCCGGGTGAAAAGTTTTTCGGATTCTTGAATAAAGCATCTTAGAATAACATTTTAAAATTAAATCAACAAAAAAAACGCTATTAACAATTAATGTTTTTCAAAACCGTATTTTTCCTGGAGTTACCTATGAACCCACGGTTGCCGCTCTGCGTTTTTAAAATACGCCGATTTTAATTAACATTGATTCGATTTTTCGTTGATCATTCGTGAATAGCTATAGATAAGATATGCTGTGCCCTAACAGGGTCCATGTGAGACATTGTATATTATATGTAACATCTATGCTGTACCATGGTTGCATTAAAGAATTATGAAAAAAAATAAAAAAATGTATCTAATATATGACACACATTTTCCCCTTACCACACTTAAGGGATAATTTCCGGCATAATGTATCTTCTATTTCGTCTAAATCGGTTCACCGATTTGAATGTGAAAAGGCAGACGGACAGACCGAATTAATTTCGCATTTATAATATTGTTATCGATTTCTTGTAGTTTTTTTTGTAATTAGTTATGTTTTATTTACTTATACGATAATTTTCATCTAGAATTGGCGCAAAATAGTAAGGTCCCGGAATAAAATGTTAGTAGGTAAGTAGACATATTATTTACGTAGGCTACCTAGTACCTACTCGTAAACGTCAAAAATATAATTCATCGACAGAGTAAATCGCATCAAGCTTCTATAAAAAACTAAAGCTAGATTCTTAATTACATTTGTTTTTATAGGGTTCCGTACCCAAAGGGTAAAAACGGGACGGGACTAAGGCTCCGCTGTCCGTCCGGCCGTCTGTCGCCAGGCTGTATCTCATGAGCCGTGATAGTTATACAATTGAAATTTTCAGATGATATTTAAGGGAGCCCCCATACAACAAACGTGATTTTTTTGCCGTTTTTATAGCTAATGGTACGGAACCCTTCGTGCACTAGTCCGACTCGCACTTGGCCGGTTTTTTTAATACTATGTTGTTTGATTCGGTTATCTTGTTTTTTTTAAAGGAAGTACCTAAGCATCATAAACGAGTAATTTTTAGAATGTGAAACTGTGTGAGTTAATACTATTTCAATTAATTTCCAAGTCTATGCCGTTTTTGAAGTCAGTTTAAAACCAAATAAAACACACATTCACAAGGGTTATACCTACACAATACATACATTATATACACAAGTATACTTATAGCTCTGAACTAACGATATTCTTTCTATAAGTACCTATTATTATTCAAATGCTTTTTGCTGTTCGTAGTTCGTAGGTAAATGCAACTTGAAAACGGCTGCACCAATTTTGCTTATGTTGTTTGAATAAAATGTTTTTAGAAAGGAATCATAGTTTTTTTTCTAAACAATATCTTGACATAGGTATCTAGTTGCCTAAAAATAAAAACAACTAACTAATTACACTATTGGCTGAATAAGCACAAAAAAAGGAAATATTACAAAAAAATATTCAATTTTCACAAGGTGCTTGGGAGGAACTCGAATAATTTTACTAGCGGATTCTAGCTAGACCATATTCAGAAAATAAAATGTCTCATAAAGTAAGTTCGGTTCAATTAAATTTCCATGGGTACCTATGCAAGTAAATATTTGTTATATATGAAAAATAGACATAATATACTCCTTACGACCTCATAAATATGCTATTTGGACTCCTCGCGAGCATTCTAAATACTGGAGTGTCCCAGAAAGAGACAAAATCATTTTTTTTTCTTATAAACCGGAAAATACGTTCAGCACGGCATTTAAAAATGTCTTTATTTATTTATTTATAATTCCTTTTATGATGGCACAAAAAAAAAGTTTTTCATAATAAAAAGTAAAATAGGTTTCCATAGTATTTTTGGTCAATACACATATGACACAATATCAAAGATATATATTTATATGTATGTAATGTACTCACCCATATTGATGTATCGTGTAATAATCCGCAACTTTAAGCACTCACAGGCGGGCACTCGGCGCCGCGTCTCTCGATCGACTGGCTTTGATGCGCGTGCGATGGTGCAAGCTATCACTATCACTAGGGCTGCCACCCACGTTAAAACATTAAAGTACAGTGAGTCATCCTAAGAAAAAGACAGAAAAAATGCCACCCTGTCTTACTCAGGATAGATACGTCTATACATCATTGGCGCTCTGAGGTGTATGTACTTATAACTATAAAAGTACGTCACCGATTATGATATGATTCCGTTGAAATGAAGACCTCAGAATCACCTTTCTTGATCAATTGGCGGAACTCCTACAAATATTATCAGCCCACATACAGCGATTTGGTTTTTTTTTCTATAATAAATAATCAATGTTCATGTGGTATAGTGGAAAGGAAATGTGGAAACGTTCAAATGGCGTGGCGGAGTCGGTTGAAACTTTGTTTTTAAAGGAAATTATAATCATCTAACTCAAACTGGAAACTGTATTCGGGACAAGCAATTACAAACAAATGATATTAAAAAAAAACACATTAGCCTTTATCACCAAGTACTAACTCATGACGGACACTTAGAAATTTCTCAAAGAACTTGCTTTAGGTGGAATTTATTTATTTTCTTCTACGGGACCCCAACGGAGTACATGTTTTACCTACCTACAGTTATTAATTTAAATGTCTACGTTTACTTGGGTTCACTTGCACCCCAATTACCGGTGAACACATCGTTCTAAAACTATAAAGATTTAGAAAAATATGCATAATTTAAGCCACTAAAAAGAAGAGAATTAAACATAAATGGACTTTAAGTTAGCTAAAATCAAAAATAGCTCTTTAACGACCGTAATGCTTTGACAGTAAAAAAAATGCTTTTACCATTCATTTTTTTTTTTTTTTTTTTGATTGATTGCTACGAGCCGGGCCTACGCAGGACCCTTTAGCTCGGCTTGGACTGAGCGTGAAATGACCAGAGGGTCAAAACAGCAAATTTTACCATTCATCCTCACTGTTACTATTTTTATACAGGAATAGATACTTCGTCGTGCTAAAGGTGTCAATTTGCCAGTGATTCCGTACTGTAACATTTTATGACAGATGTAGTGCATAATTGGTTTCCAACGTATTTTCTCGGAAACGTTCGTATTTTTCAAGCTACATCAGTCACCCTCAGTATTTTTTGTACCGAGACTGACTGAAATAGCATAATACGTTCGTACGTTTCCGTGAAAATACGATGGAAAATAATTATACACTACACCTGTACTTGTGTTAACTGTGAGTCATAAACAGTTAGCTAAGGGTGGGTTGCCGGCCAAACCCTGTGTAAGCCAAGCGGTGTTCGTTAAGGGGCTCCCATACGCCAATGACCTTCGATCTGAATCCCTTAGTTTTCTAATGTTTTTTGTAGCTTATTATAATAACAACAACAGCTTTAAGCAATATAGTATCCCATATTTACTTCAAAGTTCATTGTTTTCGAGATATTTGGCATCAAAGTTGAACAATTTTAGGCCAAAATACCGGTTTTCTGGCCATAACTTTTGTGTTAATTAGTTTAAAATGAAAATCCTTGACCAGTTTTTATCGACGTCACAGACGAACCCAAATATGTAGATTTCGTATATGTTAGATCTTTCACGTCAATAGAGATACGAAATAAGTGTTTTTTTTGACAATGTTTAAAAAAATCATACTAAATGAAGTGTTCATTTATTTCAAAATCCGGTAGACAAAAATGGAGATAAAAAATTGAAGAACCGATAACCGTTTGATTTATAATTCTATCTGTAGTGCAAAAGTAGGAGATACGATTCAAAACTTGTCCAAAATCGATGAAATCCTCGGGTAGCCCCTTAAAATCTGACTGTATAGAAAGTTTGTATGGGATGACAGCTGCCGCCGCCATATTGAACGTTGATCAGTCTGCAATCGTAAGATAGAGTAACCCTAAATTACGCGTAAATGCAAAAAAAGGGTTTCGTTTAATCAGAATTTGTCTTTGTTCCAGTTGATAAACCCAAGTTAAAGTATTTGTTCCAGTAGATAAAACCCAGGTTAAAGTCGCCCTCGATCACGGCCTGCAGATTTAAAAAACCGGCCAAGTGCATGTCGGGTTCCGTAGTTGCCTGTCTGTCTTAGTTACATCGACGTGCGGTGCGGTTGTGTCGGCCGAATTAGTACGAAAATCGGCCTTTCCAAGTACACATTAAGTTGGTCGACTATTACTCAGTAACTACTTATGCCTACTTGTCCGTGATAGTTTTCCTTTTAAATTCATTATATGTACTGCTACCACGAATTTTTTCACATCCCCAGTAGTTGCCATTTAGCCGGCAGGGGGGGGAGACACATGACATGACTCGAACAAAAATTCGGGCTTTAAAGCCCAATATCTCGCAAGCAAATCACTGATTTGAAAAATGGTTTCAGGAAACCCGTAATATTTTTGAACGAGCTATACTAGACGATACCCCACAATATGGGTTTAACGAGAAAAAAAAATAGATCCCAGCTTTAGGTGTAGGGGAGGTACCCTAAAAAATCTAATTTCAAGATTTTATTGTACTGTTTTGTCGGTGTGATTGATTTATATACCCATGCCGAATTACAGTTTTCTAGTAGTAATGGTTACTGAGCTAAGCCGAAGACGGACAGACAGACGGACGGACATAAATAAATAAATAAATAAATATTAAGGGACAATCTTACACAAATCGACCTAGCCCCAAACTAAGCAAAGCTTGTACTATGGGTACTAGACGACGATAAACATACTTATATAGATAAATAAATACTTAAATACATAGAAAAACATCCATGACTCAGGAACAAATATTCGTGCTCATCACACAAATAAATGCCCTTACCGGGATTCGAACCCAGGACCTCTTGCTTCCACACATGCTTGACATGGCGAAACTATAAGGGTTCCTTGTTGACTGCGGAACCCTAAAAACTGTGTTACAACTGTCAAAGAACAAGGAAAGAGACAGCAATGCATAGCTTTCATCATTGATTATACAGATCAAAAACATATTATTAAAACAAATGGATCATTGAATAAAATATAATGAGTTTTGCCAGCCCTACAACTATGAAATGTAAGGTGACGGTGTACGGTGTGGCATCACACCACGCGTCAGCAATACCTCTCTAAAGGATTCTCAGTAGTAGGTACCCCGGATTGAACATACTTATATTTACAACTTTTTACTGAACGACCGAGCGGAGCATACCGTAAAATGGGGTGATTAGAGTTCGCGGGGAGAGTTGGATTGTGGAAGGGGAGAGAAGGGATGGGAAGGGGGGTGAGATGGGATTTCAAGGCTACTGCTACAAAAATAATGTATTCCAATTTAAAATGGAGCTATAGTAATACTCATAATAATAAAAAAAATCGATCCAACAATATTCCACAATCTCCTTTGTATGAAATCCCATCTCACCCCAATTACGAGGGACTACGGGGTGCGGTGGGATTTCCTGTTTATCGTCAAATCAAATGGAACTACGCAAAATAAAATAAAAACTAAAATACAAACGTCCGGAACACTTATTATATACACCATTCAGTTTGCACATGTAAAAATAAAATGTTATCGAGGTTTGAATGACAGTTTTCACCCTAGTCACCCCGTATTACGGTACGGCGCTCTCCGTTACATCTTGCGCTAAGATTATTTATTTCGTATGACCGTTTGTCCCGCTGTTACTCCAGGCAAAATTCGGTTTTGAAAAACATTAATTTATAATAGCGTTTTTTTTGTTGATTTCATTTGAAAATGTTATTCTAAGATCATTTAGTCAAGAATCCGACAAACTTTCCACCCGGAAGTAATTATGTAGATTAATTAAGCATTAGATTAGAGTAATTAAGCATGCATTATCTTTTTTTGTACGATTTATCTTGAATATCATAGAGCAAATGTAAATGAACCAAAATAAAGACAAAAACATTTATTAATATTTTTACTGACTTTTTAGAAGCCAGTTAACTTATAATTTTTTCGATGTCTGAAATTTTGTCGGATTTTGTCGCTGGATAACTATTTAATTGATAATATATCCGTTATACATAAAAAATAAGCTATTATAAATTATTTCCAAAATTTTCATTTTTTCCATACAAGTTGTCAGTTCATTGCCTGGACTATGTTCTTCTCTACAGGTCGCATTTCTTAACCGGTAGGTTAGGTACTCGTGATTTTTACCCACGACGGAACGGAGAAGGTATATGCGTTTAGGGTGAGAGGCTGTTCGCTTGTTTGTGTACACCAATGTTTTGTGAACAGGTTCCATACTAATTATGTATTTTTTTGTCGGTTCAGTTATTGTTATTGGATATATTAAAAAAAAACGCGATTTAGACAGCTTGCCACTAACAAAATATTAATGTATTTAACCTATATCTTACTAATGAGGAGTACTAGGTGAGGTAGGGCACAGCGAAATATCATCCCGCTCGAATGTGGAGCAGCCCAACTGGGGAAGTACCTCCGCCTTGCAGAAGACCACAGCCATAATAACACTACTACTTGCTCTGTAGTAGTGTTGTGTTCCTGGAGGTGAGCAAGGTCGCCAGAGCTCCCGAGGATGCGTTGTGTTGAGAGCGAGGGAATTTGTTCCTTCAGCTCTCAACACAGCGAATCCTTTAACATATAAAGGGTCGGCAACGCCCATGTTACTCCTTGGGAGTTGCATGCGTCTATAGGCTGCGGTGTCCGCTTACCATCAGGCGGGCCGTACGCTTGTTTGCCACCGTCGTTGTATAAAATATATCTTACTAATATAAGTCGTATCGAGTCAAGAAAACAAATGTCGTATTTTCTGTGGTGGTTGTAATATTATTTTTAGTACAAAGGTGAGTCTCTGTTTCTTTTTAACCCCCGACGCAAAGAGAGGGGTGTTATAAGTTTAAAGTGTCTGTGTATCTGTCTGTGGTATGGTATCGTAGCTACCAAACTCGATTTGAATGTTCTTAGCCATGTTTCATAAAAATCTGTGCGGCCATTTTTGAGATATTGGACATTAAAATGAAAATGTCGGGGGTTTTTCAACTTTACTAAGTTGTAGGCATTAAACAACCATCAGGTGGGGTAAGCTTGTTTGCCACCGACGTGGTATAAAAAAAAAAAAAACAAGGTAACCTAACCTAACCTAACCTACCTACTTATTTTTATTAAATTCCAAAAACTTCATTGACGAAAAATTATACATTTATAATAATCGAATCTGCTCACAAAATTTCACGAGAATCGGTTTTGAAATGCAATCTGTATATCTATTCATATAAATGCCTATTATAAGTATGTGCTGACTGACACTTACTCACTCACTCATTAACGCACAGCCGGAACTACCGGGACTAGACACGTGAAATTTACACCAGAACTTCCATTTATGACAATGACGTAGGCAAGGGATAAGACGGGATTTTTGAAATTCCATTCCTAAGGGTTCAATTAACTAGGGGTGCAAAATTTGTATGAGGGATTTTTTTTTTAAACTAGAGACTTGAAACTTTTTAGCTAAATGTTGGAATTTCTCTAACTTACATTTTATTGTATTGTTCTAGAAATAAGTTTCTGTCAAAAAAATCATTTTTGGTTTAAGCTTTTCTGTACCTGTACCTAATTTTCTGTATACCGTCATCAAGTACTCGTTGGGACGATTCTAACGAGCCCAAACTCAACGGGGTTACATCGGTTAAATACCGAATTCCCATGGCCACCTTCTGTCTCCATCATCGGATCGGCTCGATAGTCCCTACCATAATATTAAATTGTCATCCAAACTATACTTATACCCAAAATTTCAGCTCAATCGGTCGCCGGGAAGTGGGTCACAAAGGGTTTTGCTCAAAATTGGTGCCTTTTTTTTTGATGGCACAACACCACCGCCACCTTGTTAGATGTGTAGAGTACTTCCATACAAACAATATTCATATTCATATTCATATCATTTATTGCACTCATATGTAAGTTAAGTATACAGTTCTTAAAGTAATGGTAACAGATTAACATGAACCCTGGAAGGGCAAAGCAATTGAATAAAAATACTGTTAAACATTGTGTAGGTCTTCTTCTTCTTTTACAGACTCTAATAGGGATGATGACTAAGATTTTTTTGTGACGTCATTCGAACCAGTTTTTGGACAGGAACAAATGTTTGTATGGGAGCAACTACAATTAAAGAACATAAATACCTAAAAAAATGAGATAAAGATTGACCTCGCTGGCGGCAGCGCGAAACGCTTCATACTGTGTGTCTATAAAATTGTGACGTCACATTTGTATATTTGTACTAATCGTAGTATGGAAAATCAGGTAAATTGTTGTTTCAGTCGCGAAATACTGCGTTTAAGTACATAGTTGTCATACAATTTTGTTTCTAGAAAAGCGTAAGGATTCTATTGGTAACTTTTAATTTACTCATGGACAATAAAAAAAAATGCATATTTTTTCTAAACTTTCAAGGTTCATAACTTTGTATGATTTTAATTATATTTTATAATTTATACTTTATTACGATAATTTGATGGTTTACTAGCCAATTTGCATTATTATGTTATCAATTTGAACATGAGGCATCATACCTATTATCTTATACTAATGAAATCTTACAAATTGTCTTGTACATAATTATTAATTAGATATAATTTATTTTATATTATTATTTCTCCATCCAGTTCACGCTCTTATCATTAAAAAACTCATCTAATGTATAGAAAGCTTTCCTCATAAGATATATATGATTTCACTGTATTTTTAGATATTTTAGTATCGTTAATGTTTTTAATTGTGTTGGGGACTTTATTATAATTTTTTATTGACATGCCATAAGAGCTTATGTGTATCATTTAAAGTGCTGAATTTGGCCTAGCCAATTTGTTTTTCAGGAAAAAGATTGTAATTATTTTTGACGAAAAGGCAGATTTCTAGGATATACATGGACACTATAAGGTAAGGATTTTTAGTTGTCTAAAGTAAGATTTGCAACTTACCATGGGGTCTATATTTACTAATATTCTGATACAACGCTTCTGTAATCTAAAGAGGTTAATAATGTTGGTACTACTTCCCCATAACACAATGCCATATTGAAGCCAGGCGTGCGCGTAAGCATAGTACGCGCTCGTTGATGTTTTTAAATCTGTGCTAAGTATTAATATTTACTATGGCAGCTCAGCTCTAAAGTACATCCGTCTTAAGTTACGCGTCCTAATCTATAATAGTATTCGACCATTATAATAAGTAAATCATAAGTATTCTCCGTTTTAACGCGTATCTAATGCCATAGTAACTATTGTTTGTATGGAAGTACTCTACACATCTAACGAGGTGGCATTACTGTGCCATCAAAAAAAAGGCACCAGTTGCCCATACATTTCCAGCAAAGCCTTAACTTGCAAGATTTAATTACCGACGCCGCGACGGGTTAAACTAAATAAAAGCTTGTAAAAAACACAAACCCGAATTTATTCTCTTGCAGGACATTAAATACTTAACTATTACATAGCTACCTACTACGACTACGTATTAATTAAGTCTCACTCAAAGTTTGTCCCGATATCATGACGTCAATCGGCAATCACACGGAATATTTTCTGTATGCGGTCAATCCGAACGCGATTCCTTTGAAGTGATTAGGAATATCCTGGTGGTACAACTTGCCAGAGAACCAGTTAAACTTTGACCCTGACATCCAATAACCTATAACCATTGCTAATACCATCCATATCCATACCCATACCTATTATAAGTGCGAGAGTGTGTCTCTTTGTCTGTCTGTCGCTTAAACCGCTGAACAGATTCAGATTAAATTCGGTATAGAGGTAGTTTGAGTCCCGAGGAAGGACATAGGATAGTTTTTATCCCGGATATATTCTCATCCCCTAAGGGGGTGAAATGGGGGTAAAAGTTTGTATGGAGTTACGGTATAAACGAGTTCCACGCGGACGGAGGCCCGGGCAGAAGCTAGTAAATGAATAAATTACGAATACACAAATCATACACTAGGTGGTGGTGGTCATGTAGACACATAGCTGGTCATTTCAGCGAAATCAGTAATTAACGTTACTGGCCCTAAACTTTAGTGTGTCTCATTTATAGCGTGAATTGGCCCTAGCAGGGCCCATGTCGCACTATAATATGAAACGTGTTATTTTAAAACCAAAAAACCGGCCAAGAGCGTGTCGGGCCACGCTCAGTGTAGGGTTCCGTAGTTTTTCGTCCAGAAATTATTTTGTAATTTTTTTCAAAAAATATTCAACCTATCAGGTTTTAAATAATTTTCCTAGAAAGTTTTTATAAAGTTCTACTTTCGAGATTCTTTTCATATTTTTAAAACTTATGGTTCAAAAGTTAGAGGGGGGGACACATTTTTTTTTACTTCTGGAGCGATTATCTCCGAAAATATTAACATTATCAAAAAAATTATAGCAAACCCCTATTCATTTTTAAATACCTATCCAACAATATATCACACGTTAGGGTTGAATGAAATGAAAAAAAAACACTCCCCACGTCACGTATAAGAGAGGTACCCTAATAAAAAAAAACACTTTTTATTTTACGACTTTGTCGGCGTGATTGATATACATATTAGTACCAAATTTCAGCTTTCTAGTGCTAACGGTTGCTGAGATTATCCGCGGACGGACGGACAGACAAAGCGAAACTATAAGGGTTCCTAGTCGACTACGGGACCCTAAAAAGGAAGGTACGAACAACGTGGTAAATAATATAAGAATACATAACTAAGCATACAGTCAAGGACCATTAAAATGGGCCACGTTGTGTAGTAATTGCCACAGAAACAGACCCATCCCCAATGCCCGTGAGTATATAACAATAGGTACTATATGTCGAAAATATACCTAATGCTACAGTTAAGAATTACTAAATTTACAAAAAGAGTTTACTTCTCAATAGCAATACATTAATTGAATTGGATACAAATAATTGGGACACAGGTAATTTTTATTGTACTTATTCGTTTAATTTAGGCTACAAGGCATATGCATAGTTATACATATATATAGATAAGAATACGGTTATTTAAGACCGCGTAAGTCATTTCGAGCTTTATACATTACTAGCTGTTACCCGCGACTTCGTCCGCGTAGAACTTGTTAACGTGTTAGAAAAATGATTGCTCTTAAATTATTGTGGGCAGAACTTTAATTATCACCGACCCAAACAAAGTTCTACCATCCTAAGGGATGATTTCCGAGATAAAAACTATCCTATATCCTTCCATGGTCTCAAATGATAGTACGAAAATTTTCATCTAAATCAATTATTTAAGCGGAAAAGGTAACAGTTGAGATGAGTTCATTAGTTTAAATTGGTAAATTAAAAACTCCGTTTTTACAACTATAAATATCTTAAGAATCATCAAGAGACGTTTCTGCATAAATTGTATATTTTTTCATAATGTATTAAATAAAGCTACATTACTGGATATTTATCCCTAAATCCGTCCTGTAGTTTTACTCACGTTAGTGCAGGCTACCTGTATAGTTTTGAAAGCAAACTAAACTTATCTAATGCTAAAAGACGTAGAACTTTCTATCTCCATCCGCCGTCCTCATTTAACGGTGTTACTCGTAGAGAATAAATTATTTCAATTGTCCGCAATAAACTGTTTAAATTAAAAAAATATCCCGTAGGTTAAATTAAACATATTACCTACTTTTCGGTTCTGCGATGCTCCGCAGTTCTAACCTAACCTAAACTACATTTCCGGTAGGTGTTCGGGTCTGTAAGGGTCGTGGTTCTAACTTAATCTAAGCTACTTTTCTGCTAGCAGACTAAGTTGACTAATAAATGGCTTACCATATAGTATATGTATGACCTAAGAATTCCCTTACTTCAAAAATTACTTGTTCTCCATATATACTTCTAAGACTTTTTAACCTCATTAGAGGATGAATTTAAAAAAAACGGTGTTAATTGGTTTTTAGTCTTTGACCGAAGTTACAGTTCCCTGACTGTAAATCTGTCTTGTTCCGCGTAAAAACCTCTAACTCCTTTTAGCCCCTTTAGGGGCTGACGAATTTCTTTTAACCTTTTAAATAGTTAATAAATTATTTTCTTTCTCTTCTTTCTTTCTTTCTAACCGCCTTATGGAATTCATTTCTAAGACGTGGAATTGAGTTATCTAGTCTTCAAACAATCTATATATCAATACAAATCTCTTATTTTTAAAAATGTCTTGATCTCCATACAAACTTTGAACCCCGCTTTAACCCGCTTAGGGAAGAATTTCCTAAAACGCTGAAAGTACATTTTACATATTTCAATAAGTAGTCTTTCTACAAAGTTTCAAGTCTTTAGCTCAAAAAAAAGTGTTCCTCATATAAACCAACACTCCTTTTCTACCCCCATTAGGGCGGAATTTCCTTAAGCGCTGTTATTGCTTTATTTGTATTCTAATAATCAATCGATCTACAAAGTTTCAAGTCATTAGCTAAACAAAACAGTGATCCCCCTGCAATCCTTTCACCCCTTTATAGCCCCGTCAGGGGTGAAATTATCCAAAACGCTGAGTTCTTTTTTTGTATTCAAATAAGTAATCTTTCTACAAAGTTTCAAGCACCTAGCTCAAAATATCAAGTTTATCCCATACAAACTTTGCACCCCTATTTAACCTGCTTAGAGGTGGAATTTCCTAAAACGCAGAAAACTTTTTTTTGTATTTTAATAAGTTATCTTTCTACAAAGTTTCAAGTCTGTAGCTCAAAAAATATTTTTTCCCCTATACAAACATTCCACCCCTATTTACCCGCCTTAGGGATGGATTTTTTTCCAAAACGCTGAAAAAACTTTTGTTATTCTGATTAGAAATCTTTATACAACGTTTTAAGTTTCCTGAACAAAAAAGAGTGTTTCTCATCCAAAACTGGCACCCCTTTTTAACCCCCTTAAAAATAGATTTTTCTAAAACGCTGGAAGTACTTTGTTATATTTTAATAAGTAATCTTTCTACAAAGTTTCAAGTTTCTAGCTCAAAAAATAAAGTTCCCTCCATACGAACTTTGCACCACTATTTAACCCCCTCCTTAGGGGTGGAACTTTGTAAAACGCAGAAAGTATTTTTTTTTAATTCTTATAAGTAATCTTTCTACAAAGTTTCAAGTCTCTAGTTCAAAAAATAATATTTACCCCATACAAACATTGCATCCCTATTTAACCCTCTTAGGGGTGGAATTTTCTAAAACGCTGAAAGTACTTTTTTGTATCTTAATAAGTAATCTTCCTACAAAGTTTCAAGTCAAAAAATAATGTTTCACCCGTACAAACTTTGCACCCCTTTTAACCCCCTTAGGGATGGAATTTCCAAAAATCCTGTCTTATTCCTTGCCTACGTCATAAAAGGAAGTTCTGGTGTAAATTTCAAGTTTCTAGCCCCGTAGTTTCGGCTGTACGGTGATGAATCAGTCAGGAAGTCTTCTTTTATATATATACCCCCTTATTCATAAAACTTAAAATGCCTCTGCTAAATAAAATGTGCTCTGTCCCTTTCTTACGAATACAAATGTCAAAGTGACAGATAATGACAAACGAATTTTAACGCCATTTTAGTTAAAACAGGCTGTAGTAGGTACGTTTATGAATACGGCCGATAGATATTATAGATGAGATTAATCTGTTTTGACATTCTGATATCTGGAACACGTTATTATGATATTTGGCTGTAACGAACCGGAATCAATTTTCTCATGTAGGTATTCAAGAATTCTAATTGCCGTCTTCTGTTGTCACCAGACCAGTTTAATTATGCTTAAATATTACAAATGCGAAAGTAAGTTTGTATGACAAATTGCATCTAAATCGGCTCAGCGGTTTAAGCGTGAAAAGGTAACAGGCAAGCAGTCAGACAGACAGTGTTACTTTGGTTTTTTTTATTTAAGTATATAACCAACTGCTGCCCGCGGCTCCGTCCGCGTGAACTCGTTTATATTGTAGCTCCATACAAACTTTCACCCCCATTTCACTCCCTTAGGGGATGATTTCCGGGATTAAAACTACCTTTTGTCCTTCCCCGGGACTATACCAAAGTTCATCTAAATCAGTTCAGCGGTTTAAGCGTGAAGAAGTTACAAACAGACACACACTTTCGCATTTATAATATTAGTATGGATTAGTACCTGGTCTATGGATTAATTCGACACTATGAAAGTGTAAACCGTCTACGCAAATGGTCCCTTATTTGCGTCATGTGACGTATTAATTAAGTCATTAAATGATTAGGCGTCACCGGGAACGCTGATGACGTAGGTTACTAATGATTCTCCTAATAAAAGATACCGAAAAGCCATTAAATATATTTAAAAGATCTCCTCCTACCTACACTTGTTGAGAATCGTCCGCGCAATTCAATGTTCATAGAGGATTTAATAGATGGAGCTCTACCGAATGCCCAAAATGGATAGGGGTAAATTAACCTGACTAAATTGAGAAGGGGCGGGTCATCATCATCATATCAGCCGAAAGACGTCCACTGCTGGACATAGGCTTCCCCCAAAGAGTGCCAAAGTGACCGGTCCTGCGCCAACCGCATCCAGCGGACTCCAGCAACCTTTACCACGTCAGAGGGCGGGTGCGTGTCACGAAATATAAACATTATATATAATTTCATATCAATAAAATAACGTTTACAAGATACAATGAACTTTAGCTATAACTACAAAATTAATACTTTTATATAAGGAATAACGGTCAATAGACATAATATTCATATTTATTTATTTAATCTTTATTGCACAAAAGAACAACTTATCGTACAAAAGGCGGAATTAATGCCGTAAGCATTCTCTACCAGTCAACCTTTGGGCAAAGCAGACAAATTGTGGGCGCAAATTGTGGGTGGCATATTATATAACGTTTTTTTCTATAACACTCAAATAAATAAACAAGATTATGATTATGATTATAACGTATAACGATCGTAACGCATAATATCTTTTCGTATAACATACATAACGTATAACAATCATAACACATAGTTAAATTGAACATTTATTATCCTTTAAAAAAAAGAGAAATAACTAACAAAACTAAAACTAAAGGTAAAATATTTGCCCCAGGTCGCTGCCAGGCGGTAGTGTGCCCAGAAGACTGGCAGCATTGCCACGTTGAATGGCAATGCTGATTCTCTGGGTAAGGGAGGTAAAAGCCAGCCTTCTGGTCACGTGAAGCCTCGACCAAGCGCTTGCACAATCCATTGAAGATTCGGTCCCCACGGTCCGAGGGTCTCTACGCTAAACGGCTCAAATATGAAGCCACTGTCGATGGCTCCATACTTGCGCCGTTTGAGACCCTCGGCTGAATCAGCAGCGGAGCCAGCCCCACACGAAGTCCCCGGTAGATGTGACGACGCCAGGGTGTCGACGCACGTGGCGTCCCACACTAGGGGTCGACCCATCTTCCAGGGAATGAGCGTCATTCCATCGGGCCTTCTTCCGTCGTTCCGTGTCAAACCAGTAGGTTCGAGGACTGCAGGGACACCGGCGCTGACGAAGGCCCGACGGATGATGTCGTTAAGGCTGGCATGACGCGGGATGCGTCCCGCGCTCTTGCTGCACGAGAGACCGTGGTGGGCCAGACGATCGACAGCGTCTCCGCAGTGGCAGCGATGAGGGGCGACACACGTCGCTCCCAGACGTAGACATGCGGAGAGCCTGAAAGTATTATTGTCCATTAATGTGCCTAGGTTTTTAGAGGGAACAGCATGCAGCCACATACCAGATTCCCACTCCGCAGCCGCAAGGAGACGGGCACGCTCGGCAGGGCTGGTAGACGTTTGGTATTTAGTTTTTGGATTTGGGGTTTATGGCTAAACTGAAAAGAGCCGGTCCAAGCGGATCGCCCTGTTGACAGCCAGATGCAGAGTTTAGAATGTCAGATTTATAAAGTAGTTTGGAGCTAGTACTGTAACATTGCCACGTAAAATTATAAATATTCGGGATCTCTTTTCTGACTTGGGTCAACAGCGCGTCCCTATTAATGGAGTTAAAAGCATTCTTAACATCCACCTTCAGCAAGATATCGTTTGGATGGGCATTCATATAAGATCTTAGAGAATGAACTGCTGCTTCGCAACCTCCCTTCGAGCCAAAGCCAAGCTGCAGGGGCTGGAAGTACTGACTCAGTACTGGGGATAGTTACATAGTATATTTCCTTAAAGGTAAATACAGAAGATTAGGTTAGGGCAGCTACAAAAAGGGGGGCCGGGGGGCAGTAAAAAAAAACAGTAAACAATCGTAATGAATATTTATATTTATGATTAATATATATTAATATTTAGGTATATTTATATCCCACGACGCCCCCTTAACGGGTGAGCGTGACGCCGCTGGAGTTTTAGGGTAGGCTCCTCCCCTCACTCCACCTTGTGCGGAGGGGGTTACGGGAGGAGAGATCCCCACATAACCCCCCACTATGGCCTTCCCCGGGCCGGGGGGTATGTGTAACACATTTCTCCAGGGTAAAAAAAAAGGGTTAGCTTGTGTCCCTTAAAAAAGCCGAAGAACGTTGCCGTCTATTAGTGACGTCACAATCTTCAAGCGTCATCGTTTCATATGAAGTTGCGTTTTGCGAAAAAGCGCACAGAACATACCCCTTCTTAAAAATTTGGACACATAACTTCGTGATTTAACCTTTTGCGTTGATTTTTATATGTCGAGCCTATTAGTGTTCACCTCTAGACACTAAATAAAATAATCAATAAAGTCATATTTTCTCGAATAGAAAATTAAAGGAAATTTTAAATGTAAATGTGTTTAAAACTATGTTGAAGACTTTTTTACTAAAAAGGTGTTTTTATTCAATAGAGGAATTTAAGGAATAGAAATGGTAATTATTTAGAACTGTTGACATTATTATTAACATTATTATTAACATTATTTATTTTCTAATGTGACTTGACATTTAATAATTTGTATCTCTTTTTTAAATTCCCTATACTCGTAGATAACGCAATGACATTATTTCTTAGTAAATTTGACATGTAAAAGAATTAATTATAATATTGTAGTAAATTGCTATTTATATGACTATGAAATTCCAATGTGTAAATGTTAATTTCAAATGCGATGTATGTTGCTCATGAATAAATAAATGAAAAATGAAAATGAAATGAAATTCTCGAAAAAGGATTAAAAATGTAGTCAAATGGAGAAAAAAATAGTAGTAGGCTCCACAAATTAGAATATCAATCCTGTCAACGTTTTCCTCAATAACGGGTCTGCACGTCACCCAAACGGTAGTACTCTTTATTATACTGTGCCCAAACATTGAAAACCTGTATTTGGTAAAATCCCGGTTAGGCTGCAGCATACCTAATGCGAGCCTGCGCGGCGCGGTTTGAAAGCTATTGTTTCGTTGGAATACTTGGAATGCGACACATTTTGGTCTGTGTATTAGACGAATAAATGAAAATGAACTTTTTTTGCAGTTTGGCTAGAATAAGTAGGTATCCTAACGTGTTCAAATTTAAGCACAAATAAAAATAAAGCCCAGTATTTCGCACTCTTTTAAAGATTGAACGATCCCTATATACATAGTAAAAAGTACCTACATATACACAGTAAAAAAAAACCGACCAAGAGCGTGTCGGGCCACGCTCAGTGTAGGGTTCCGTAGTAAGTTTTTGTATTTTTTTTCAAAAACTATTCAACCTATCAAGTTCAAAATAATTTTCCTACAAAGTTTTTATAAAGTTCTACTTTTGAGATTTTTTTCATATTTTTAAAACTTATGGTTCAAAAGTTAGAGGGAGGGACACATTTTTTTTTACTTCTGGAGCGATTATCTCCGAAAATATTAACATTATCAAAAAATGATTTTAGCAAACCCCTATTCATTTTTAAATACCTATCCAACAATATATCACACGTTAGGGTTGAAATGAAAAAAAAAACACTCCGCACGTTACGTGTAGGGGAGATACCCTAATAAAATAAAATAAAACACTTTTTATTTTACCACTTTGTCGGCGTGATTGATATACATATTAGTACCAAATTTCAGCTTTCTAGTGCTAACGGTTACTGAGATTATCCGCGGACGGACGGACAGACAAAGCGAAACTATAAGGGTTCCTAGTCGACTACGGAACCCTAAAAAAGGAGATCTTTAGTGTTGTCTGTATAGTAGATTACTTAACTTTAAGTTACTTAGATGGTACAATGACATTATAAACAGACCAACAGAGATTTATACCACGTCAGTGGCAAATAAGCTTACGGCTCGCCTGATGGTAAGCGGTTACCGTAGCCTGTGGACGCTCGTAACTCCAGGGGACTCGCATGCGCGTTGTCGACCCTTATAACTTATAAGACCCGTACTGCTTTCTTGAATAACCCCAATAACCCCATACTATAGTCTGTAGTAATTAGACGCAGTGCATCTGTATTGCATTTAGTGTGCGGAAGTTTAACCTTCATAATATAGTATTTGACCGTTGCAAAAAACCCAACTTTTGGACACAGGGCTAAAACCCTATAAATATTAAAAAAGACAAATAGCACCCGGGGAAATACGTAACTTTCTTGTCGCCTAGGCGATCGTTTTAATTAATTTAATGATCTAATCATCATTAGCGATATGATGCACGATTATTTGTTTCATTATGGCATGAGTCAATGAGGATTTTTGACTTTCATTAGGTACAGTTCAGAGAGATACGGTGACAGAGGGTCACCCTGTTGACAGCCGACAGAATAGTTAAAGTAATGACGCGTAATTAAATGTCGGAGAGGCAACCGGATGGCTCGCGGTATTTGAGCTCCCGAAGTGATGTGGAACCGCCCTGTGCTACCCGAAATGAGCCAATTGACTGGTTGAATGAAATTTTTATGCCATGCGACTGGAGCCGAGTAAGCAAGCGAACAAAAAAAAATTGGCAGGCAACCGCTTGAAAATTGTCTGTATGTGATGAAGAACAAGCGTGCCAATTTGCAAGCGGTTGCCTGCCAATATTTATTTTTCTTCGCTCGCTTTCTCGGCTCCGGTCGCACTAGGAGGGATGGCATAAAAATATCATTATATAAACAGCGTACACACTTTCAGGCTACCGCTTGTCATCCGGTTGCCTCGCGATTTTTTTTTTTTTTACCACCCCCCTCCTATTTCCGAACCAGTCACAGTTTGCTCATTTCGGGTTGCACAGGGCGGTTCCACGTCACTTCGGGAACCATCTGGTTGCCTCTCCGACATTGAATTACGCGTCATTGCTCTGAATAAAAGACAAGACGTTGTTTTTTCTGTAGACTAAGTTTGTGGAAGCGCCATAACATTGGTAGATGTAAGGATATATTCCAGGGCTACTGTTTTGGATTTTTGTCAACAGTGCACTTCTGTCGACGGAATAAAAGGCATTTTTCACGTCCACCTTAAGCGGTACCCACAGACCATATAGGTTATATGGTCTGTGGCGGTACCTGACCTTCCGGGCTATGCAGGAACGTTCGGCATGCGTGGACGGCTGCTTCACATCCACCTTTACTGCCGAATCCGAGTTGAGTTGGTTGAAATTTGGTTTCCGAGTCCGAGATTATATATTTACAAAAAAAAAAATGTGACTAAGAATTTACTTTGCCCGCAAGCATTAGATTGGCCAGACGGGTAATGCTTGACACGGGCTGTTATTCGCTAAGCGCTAATACGGTTCACCCCGCCGATCACCCGTCACGAAACTAGACCTCTACCTACGCTTAGTTACTACGCATCGCAGTGTCAAGATATATTTGTGGGTGAGCGTTGAGGTGAGCTTAAAACAAGTTACAGAATAGGGGGGCTGTTTAGAATCGAGACAGCTTAGTTATTAATTTATATCTCCGCGCGAGAGAAAAGGTATTCAGTCGCCCTCGGGTGCAGCCGGATGCACAAGAGGGACGACCTGCTGCGCGAGAGCGAGAGAGATGCGTGGAGCTGCACTCGCGCCCGCCGATACCACGGCAGAGGTGATACCGAGCGTCGACGCGGTCAGACGCGTGAGGGTGCGTCTCTCACAATTAATTCGATTACAGTTTTAGATCTCGTACGGGAGCGCTCATAACGGAGAGGCGCCGAGATATAGTGTAGCTTTGGACCACGGCAGGGTGACTTCGAGGCTTAGCTATAGTGATATATAGCAGCGTAGTGTACGGAAGTTTGTATGGACTTGGACAAGGTGCCTTTGGAGAACGAGCTGGACGAAGGGGCGTGCCAGTTTGCCGCAAGATAACACATACATACACACTACACAAAACACTACTCTTTAGGGCGCAGAAAAAATGCATAAGAGCAGTACGTGGCCTGCGGCCCACGGATTCATGTCAAACTCATTTCGTAGACCTAAAAATTCTCACTTTACACACAAGTAGAAGATTACAAAGCAAGTTGTGTGCAGCTCCATCTAAAACGGGACTTATGTCAAAAAGTATTATAGGAATGGCCCCAAGAATTTTTAACCATCTACCTAGTCATATCAAGGATAAAGAAACTGTTCTAGAATTTAAGACAGCTTTAAGTAGATTTCTATGTAGTTAAAAAATCTTACTACTCAGTTAACGAATACTTAACTAACTAATTACAATTACTAACACTACTACATAACTCTAATTGAATTGATGTAGGTGAGCAAAGTCGTTATGAATTATTATTTATTACTTATTGTGCCTTTTTTATTTAATTTTTAAATTATGTGAGTTTTTATTTAACATTCATCAACCTGATGTATCAATTATTATTAATTAAATTATTAGTTATTTCATTGGTGTGCCCTTACAGGCTTCATGTTGAACTGTAATCTCTAATTGAAGAACTGTATACTAACCTGAGTGCAATAAATTATTTGATTTGATTTGACTAACTCATTCTTGCGTGCCGGTCGGTGGGACGGAAATATTCAAGAAGAAGGCGAGTAGTTATTTAGGTTAAAGTTAGATTAAGTTTAGCGGCGCGTAAAGCGTCCGCTTTGTTCCCACCAGGACTGTTCGTATTAATTCTATGGGCCCGTGACACTCCCCGGGGTCCTGGTGGAAACAGGGGCAGACTAACAGTTAGTGGCCATTGATTCCTTGTGGTTATCTTATTTTGTCATAATATGGTAAAAGGTCGGAATTCAAGGAATATGATATAAAATTTGTGTAGTGTTCCGCAATAATTTTAGCAAGACTTTCCTTGTCGTTGACCAGGTATTTTCAAAATAACAAACATTAAGAGATTTAGGAAAGATAGTGACAAGTCGCGATGTCAACAAGTCATTCAAGTTTTACTGACGAAGACGAAGATGCTTTATTTTTCCACTAGCTTCTGCCCGCGACTCCGTCCGCGTGGAACTCGTTTATATCGTAGCTCCATACAAACTTTAACCCCCCACTTCATCCCCTTGGGAGATGATTTCCGGGATAAAAACTATCCTATGTCCTTCCCCAGGACTCAAACTATCTCTATACCAAATTTCATCGAAATCGGTTCAGCGGTTTAAGCGTGAAGAGGTAACAGACAGACAGGCAGACAGACAGACAGACACACATTCGCATTTATAATATACTAGCTTCTGCCCGCGACTCCGTCCGCGTGGAAATCGTTTATAAATATCGCAGCTCCATACAAACTTCAACCCCCCATTTTAACCCCCTTAGGGGGTGATTTCCAGGATAAAAACTATCCTATGTCCTTCCCCGGGATTCAAACTATCTCCATACCAAATTTCATCGCAATCGGTTCAGCGGTTTAAGCGTGAAGAGCTAACAGACAGACAGACAGACAGACAGACAGACACACTTTCGCATTTATAATATTATATAGTATATATTATATAGTATAATAGTATATAGTATAGTATGGATAATATTATAGTATATAGTATAGTATATAGTATGGATTATATTATTTCTCTCTGTATCATTATCGTTTATATTTATATCTATCATTAAGTGCTTTTTAATAGGTAGCTAAGTAGGTACTAAGGTTTTTACAATTCAAAATGGTTTCCCTTAAAATCGCGTGTCGATTATTCAAATCTTACCTAAGTATATGGAATAGCGTATACAGGATGTAGGTATTATTCAAATGGAGCAGTGAGGGAAAATCCGAAACTACAAGATCTCAACTCAAAGATTTTCAAAAAACCCTTACACACGGCGGGGAATCGAACCTGGTCAAATCTGTTTAAAAATCAGTTTAAAAATCAGTTCGTTTTTCTTTCTAAGTCTGTCGTTTTCAAACGGATGCAATAATTATGTTTTTTTTTTTTAATACTAATCTCCTTCCAACGGACAGGAGCCGGAATCTATGCGCGCACGCACCCAGCGACGATCGCTTTCACTGCGTGACGTAACGCTCAAGGTCACGGCATCTGGGGCACCGAGTATCATAGGCTGGTTTGTTAGATCGCTTACCAACCCCAAACGCAGTTTTTCTTTGTAGTGAATTTTCTTTTCGCATTTCTTCCCGAAAGCGATTATTCCAGTCGATTTTTTTCCACTGCAGACCCCGTATCATGGTCGGCCTTATCACGCGATAAGTGACAAGATAGGCGTCGTCTCGTACTATTCAACGGTGACAGCCAGTAACCAGACGCTCTATCTTGTCACTTATCGTGTGATAAGGCCGACCATGATACGGGGTTAGCTGGCTTTCTCAGTCGTGTTGCTCCCGTATCGTATTTTATTACGTCTCGATTTTTTTCCTGTAGGAAACCCATTGCAATCGCAAAAGAGTAGGTAGGCTAGGTTCGTTAGGTAGCTTCAAATGTCCGAAGGGCAGAGCCCAGAAATAGGAGCCCTGCCCCGAGGGGCTCCGTCGAAATGTTTCAATTACGAATGAATAAGTGACTGTTGATCAAAGTCCAATATCTCAAAAACGGCTTAACAGATTTTCATGAAATATGGCTAAGAACACTCGCGATAAAATTATCTACGACACAAAAAAACCGCATTAAAATCGGTCCATCCGTTTGGGAGCTACGATACCACAGACAAATACACAGATACACATACACGTTAAACTTATAACACCCCTCTCTTTGCGTCGGGGGTTAAAAACACGTTTATAATCTAATGCAAGAAAAAAATTCGCTACCATAATATCACTAGGTAGGTAAATTTGAAGACTGGGAAATTATGCGACGGGATAATTGCTTAAACTGCTTTCAACATATTCCTTTAGGTACTGAGTGACTTTTCTAACAAGGGGTTCTTCAGTCTGTGTTTGAAGATTTCCTCGTTTGTTTCCTGTTTTATGTCAGCTGGTAGGTGCTCATGTATTTAGGCCCAATATCCCGTACGTTTTTGGCATGCAGTGCTGTACGACGCGGTACTGTGCGAAGGTTTCCCGAGTTGCGGAGACACTTAAGACGCTGTCAACACCAAAATGCCCTTGAGGATTTTGGATAGCGCGCACACTGTCTATTTGTATCGGAGTAAACGAGAGCGAGTGTTACTGGATGGCCCGGATTTGAAGATAATATTACATAAAATATTGAAATAAAGAAAAGGGTGGATTATTTGTGAAATTTGACTCGTTAGCGGTTTAGGTATGAATATGTTGACTTCATGTTATAATTGCAGACCCATATGTCAATAAAATAAAGACATAGAACCGTTTAATGTGATTTTAAGACCAATCTTTGCAATTATTTTCTATCGAGCCGATTTCATCCATTTTTAGGGTTCCGGGGCCAGAATGGCAAAAACGGAACCCTTATAGTTTCGCTATGTCCCTCCGTCCGTCCGTCCGTCCGTCCGTCCGCAGCTTAGCTCAGAGGCTGTTGGTACTAGAAAGCTGTAACTTGACATGAATATACATATTAGTCATGCCGACAAAGTGGTAAAATAAAATCTTGAAAAACATTTTTTTTAGGGTACCTCCCCTACATGTAAAGTGGGGATGATTTTTTTTATTGTCGTCTACCCCATAGTGTGGGGTGTCGTTGGATAGGTCTTTTAAAAATATTGGGGGTTTGTGAAAACAATTTTTCGATTAAACGATCCGTTTGTGAAATATTAAGCCTTAAAGTGCTAATTTTTGTTAGACTCCAGTGTCCCCACCCCCTGCTAGCTAAATGGTTGTTTTGGGATATGTGAAAAAATTCATGGTAGTAGTACATATAACGAAGTTAAAAGGAAAACTATCACAGCTAAGTAGGCTTTACACGTTTACGAGTAATAGTCGACCAACTTATAAAATGTACTTCAAGAAGTAATAGTTTCGTACAAATTCTATTGTAACTTACTTATAAACTTGTTTTTATTATTTAAAATGGTACGGAACCCTTCGTGCGCGAGTCCGACTCGCACTTGGCCGGTTTTATTTATGTATCGAGCCCGTCCACGGTCTTTGAAATATGGTGAATATTAACATACATTTTATTTGATCTGCTAGAACAAATAGTTTTTCTTAAAAAAAACTGCATAAATAACATCAATTTCACCAAATTAGGTCTTGTCAGCCTCTTAAGTACCAGTCACTTCCGCTCGCTTGAACTGTGGCAGGTTCTGTCGTGTGAACATAATGAGTTCGGCGTTCCCGCCGGCGGGGACGTCCACCGCGAATTCACGACAACACAGACACATACAGCCCCTATTCGTCCCGGTACCGCCGCATACCGGGTAGAGTCAGTCCGACCCAGGTCGGGCCTAGCTGAGTTTCTTGCTGGACTCTTCTCAGCTAGGCTAGGTTTTAGCGAACCAGCGATAAAACTCCCAGTAGTTCGACACCACTCACACCCCAGATTCGGTTGATACCGTTCAACCAATCTCACTGGAGCGCAAACTCGTAGAGTATTCCAGTGTACAAACTTTCCCGCGTGGTCGTGCCGGAGGCTCCCCCTGGATTTTCCCCAGGCTACCCTCCAACCATGCAATTCGACCGCTATATTGGGTCCGTCCTATTATAGCCACAGTCAGGTTCAAAAAAAAAAAAAAAAAAAAAAAAAAAAAAAACATAATGAGTATAATGACCTCGAAGATGTATGTACGAGAGTAATGTCATATAGTCATGATACGGTATAGATTGCTGTTTTGGTCGCGAAATACTGCGTTTAGGTCCATTAGTCACCGTTTTTTTTTTTTTTAACACAAGCCTTAATGAGCTTACTATGGTATTAGGTCGATTTGTGTAAGATTGTTCCCTAATATTTATTTATTACGAGTCTCTCGTCTCGCTGCGCCTGAAACGTGACACTTCGAAGCCCATTATGAAGAGCACAACATCAATATTTGAGAAAAAGTAGATTTTAATTAGCTTTTCATTGTGCAGCACCGAGGCACTTGAGGAAAATTGGGCCCTTTTTAAGGGTCACTGCCACAAGTCACCGGCACACCCACATACATACGAACACGAGTAATTTATCCTGCGCATACGCACCTTTTTTATTAAATAACGGTGACGAACAACCGTACGGTCTGGTATAAGTTTAACATGTGTATCTATAAACCTACACTGACTAAATGAACCATGTGTTCTGCCTACCCCTTTATAGAATGCAGGCTTAAGTTTTGTACATTAGCTGCTCCACACGCATATTACAAATATGTAACAATGCAGGAGACGCCGTGGTATAAAACATAGCTTATGTCCATTAAGAAAGTCAATTCTAGACACAGGTCACAGAATAATTAATAAGTAGTACTTAGTACCTAAAGGTACAGAAGATCCACTACCTCAGTCATGGCGTTAGCTGACATTTTTTTGCAATAGACAATCATATTAGAGTGAGATAGGGTTGTTAACGTACCACATAACTGAACATCCAACATGAAATTATCATCAAATTTTGGAAATATATGATAATAAAATAATTCAATAGCCGGGAAGTCAGGATTAATTAAAAAAATACTTGGTTACAGGTTAAGTTTTTACAAAACGGTCCTTGCAATGGGATTAGGCACCGCTTTCGTCATGTTCGTCAAATCCGTGGTAGCGCCGCTGCCCTATATCTTCTCTCGATTTTTCTCGCACTATCCGTCTCTCTCTTATTAGAACACTTAGAACAAGAGGTATAGGGCGAGAAAAATCGAGAGTATGTCGCGGCCGTCCTGTGCTACACGTGCAGGTTCACCTGTCATGCCAAATTAAGTACATGTACGTTTCTAATGTAATCTCCGTAGCTACACATTGAGGAAATATCCTCAGGTATACAAGTCAAGTGCAAAAATATGTATCGATTTAACCCTCTCATAAATGTGTCCCGAAACCCTAATCCGCCGACATATTTACTCGTAAGACCGATGGGACATATTTATGAGTAAGTTGTACGCACCTATATTTTTACACTTGACTGTACGATGCGATGGACCAATAGCGAACATTGTACTACGTCTGTCCGTCTTTCATCAGTGTGGTTTCTAAACCACAGTAATTTCGCCCGCTTCCCCACATAATAATGCCATAGCGATACCGCACTGCAACCGGTTCTGGTCAAACACCTTTGGCGTGACATCCCACTAATAATATGTATTTACGTCAATGTTAATATTATGTATATTTTATGACAAGTTTCTTAAGCTGGCTTCCGCGAGAGCTAAGCTTGTTTTAAAGGTCCTTACAGTATTGATTTCTTCAGAGAGGCTATTATGCGTTAGGATTAATTGCCGTGTTTGTCTCCCGCGGCCGGACATAGATCTAGTAAAGGCTTATCAGCAGATACCGGTTAACCCTTCCGATATAGAAAAAAACTGTGATTACGACCACATTCGGGATGTACAAATTCCCATATATGAGTTTCGGGCTCCGGAACGCTGGAGACATTTCAGCGTTTCATCGACGAAGTCACCACGCATACATAGATTATATCCTGGTTTTTTCTCACCACCATTGATCGACGCACTGGCCGGCACCAAAATGTGAGGCAACAAACCGTTTCCTTAAACGCCAGAACTCGAATAACACGTCGAAGCACGCAAGGCGAGCCCCACTGAAGCCACAATCCTCGCCAAGCTCGGTTTCTTCACCGACGCGTCGAGCAGCCAGGTCGGAGCGTGCTTGCAGCAACGAATTGACAACGACTGGCAGCCCATCTGTACCCAACGTGTCCTCAGCTTCTTTGGGACCGCAAAGCCTGGGAAAGCTAATTATCACTGGCCGCATGGCAGGGAAGAGGAGCAGAGGACCGGATGCCTATGCGTTGGGCGGACACGGTAACATCTGCGGCTACAGCCACACTTCAGGTCAACATGCATCAAACCCAGGACCGAGCAGCTTGGAGAGTGATGTTGAAGAGCGCCCACAGCTGTCACGTCCCTCAGCCATGAGGATACGAGAAGGAAGAAGAAGAAGGCAGCCCACCGCGTTCTTCAGCGGGAAACTAACACCAGCACAGAGCCAGTTGCCCGCCTACCATCGCGAGCTGCTCGCAGTTGACGACTGTGTGCAGCATTTCCGACACATCCTGGAGGCCCACACATGCCACGATTTACACGGATCACAAACCGCTCATATATCAAATCAAATCAAATCAAATATACTTTATTTCGACCAAAAAGGATCATACACAATACAATAGCTACATTATTTATACAAAATTATAATATTATATTATTCGATTAAATTAAAATATACATATGCATTCAAACAAACAGCGCCGTAAAAAATTGCCGCCGCAACAGCTTAACCAACTGTCATTTATAAGCCAATCAATTCACGACCGACATCTTCCACATCACCGGCGAAGAAAATGTTGCGGCTGACGAGATTTCAAGAATAGAGGCGATATCACTTGAAGAGGACTACGCCACACTCACTGCCTTACAGGACACTGACAAGGAGCTACTCAGACTCCTTCAGTCAAACAACTCGTCACTCCAGCTAGAGCAGATCAGCGTACCTGGAACTAACATCACCCTCACCTGCGACACCTCTACCGGTAAGCCTCGCCCATTGCCAGTGCCACCATGCAATGATTTTAATTACTGCTTCAACGCTAGGTATAGGTATAGATCGCGCTACGCACTGGCCTGAGGAATGGCCAGTGATCACCATCACCGCGGAAGAAGTTGCAGAGACGATCAGCGGATGGACAGCCCGGTTTGGTGTCCCAACCATAGTCACCACTGATCAGGATAGACAATTCGAGTATTCTCTCTTCCAACGGCTCATGCAAATGCACGCTACCACCAGAATCAGGACTACAAGCTACCATCCCCAGAGCAACGGGATCCTGAACGCGTAGGTACATCGTCAGCTCAAGGCCGCACTGATGTGTCATAATGACGCCTGGATCAGAGCGCTGCCTATGGTGCTACTTGGCATGTGCTCCGCCTTAAAAGAAGACCATAAATCGTCGCCGGCAGAACTACTGTACGGCGAGCCCCTACGCCTCCCTGGAGAGCTGGCCCCGTATCATGGTCGGCCTTATCACGCGATAAGTGAGATAGCGTCAGTCTCGTACTATCGAATGGTGTCAGCCAGTGACGGACGCTCTATCTTGTCACTTATCGCGTGATAAGACCGACCATGATACGGGGCCTGCTCCCTCCTCCCGTCACATCGGCCCACCGACCTACGTCAACCAACGTCGTACGAAGATGGCATAATTTCGGCCTACTCCAGCTTCTCATCACCAACACGACTGCATTTTCACCTTAAAAAAACCTTTCCTCAGCGGGCCATGCGTTCCTGTGGGGCATCGCTCAGTACAGCCACCCTTACACAGTACCCGACCGCATCATCGAGCTTAAGGAGAAGACTATCCAACTTCTCAGTAGGTAAAGGAAAAGAAATCGAAGTTAGTATCGACCGGGTCAAGCCTACGTCGTGGACGAGACGGGCCTTCCGAGCCAGGCCGACAGTCTCGTGCCAAGCGTGCCGCCCGCCCTGCCCTCGGTGTCTGCGCACCGGAGCGTCTTACGCAAACTGACACCACGGCAGCCAGTCGCGCCAGGAACAGTCGCTATCAGATATATCGGAGCGCATTTGTGAGCACTTTGGCCCGAAATATCTGATGGCGACTGTACCTACACGCTCACCCCCATCTCCTAACTATTGTAGTGCATGCGGCCTCTGGCCAGTAAAGTACTTTGTACCTACGCAGCTACGCGCCTGTCAAGTATTGACTTTGTCTGAATAAAGAGATCCTTCCTAACTGCCGTTTATCTGATCTCCGGTCCCCGTAAACCCAGAACTTCACATTGGCGACGAGGATGGGCTCCATCAGATGGCTCACCCCCGTCAGCTGATCCGCCGAGCACTCCGCACGTCCTGGCAGAAGGTTTCGTTTCAAATTACCTTATGACCCCTACCACAGAATAGATAATAGTACACTACTCGTTCGTTATCATTTTTAACCGACTAAAAAAAAAAAAAAAAGGAGGTTCTCAATTCGGTTGTATTTTTTTTTAGTTTTCAATGTTTGTTACCTCAGAACTCCGCCGCTGGGCCGATTCAAAATTTTTTTGTTTGTAAGTATATGCTTCCCGGTGGGTCCCATTTTTTCAAAATTCAGTTGGATGATGGGATCCATGAGGAATTGAGGGAACTCCTCAATTATATTAGGCACGCGTGTAGTGATTTTGGTATTTTCTATTATAACTAGTGTATTTATCTACACCCGGAAATCATAAATTTGGTGGAGTGGAATTGTTGATGAAGACCACAGATGACTTATGGAATTCCTCAATTATGTACTTAAAAGTACAAAAGTACGTCACAGATTCTGATAAGATTCCGTTGAAATAGCAACTAATGAAGTGCCAAAGGTGATCCTTGTGGATTCGACGGAATTCCTCAAATATTATCGGCCCACATACAGCGATTCGGTTTCTTTCTCTAATAATCAACGCATTTGCTCTTGGAAATCAGATCATGTGGTAAATTGGACAAGAAATGTGGAAATATTCTCGTGCCTTGGCGGAGTGCTAAATTGAAGTCGGTTAAAACTTTGTTTTTAAAGTAAATTATTTCATAACCATTTGTAGTTCAATTTTTTTTTCTCATTTTATCCACAATATCTTCATTATTACATAACATGGATGTGTAATTGTCCGAAATAAATGCATGCTTTCATTTCATTATTGTAAGTATTGTGAAGTCGGCGAGCATCGATATCCTTGAATTAATAACAATATGTAAATCTTATTTCAAGCCATCATTAATATGCATTAGGTACCTACCTACATTTATTACTTACTCTTTAACATGTATATTGATGTAAATTTTATTTGAAGTAATGATAAATATTGCTTATTATCATTATATGTAAATCTTAATTCCAATAATTAACAACTGAAATGTTGTTAGTTTAAAATTAAAATGTAACTTGAATGTTAACTTGTGCAATATCCTTGCCTAATTGTATTACCTAAGTACTTAGTCATGTTTTGTTTATAGTTTTTGATCTCAATATCACTATGTTATGTGCTATTTACGTCATAACTTCATAAGCCACGCAATTATTTCTTTCAAAACGTCATGTCCCTTTGTGTGCTACTTTATTATGAATGTTTTTTTTTAGGGTAGGTACAATCTTACACAAATCGTCCTAGTCCCAAACAAAGCAAAGCTTATACTATGGGTACTAGACGACGATAAACATACTTATATAGATAAATAAATACTTAAATACATAGAAAACATACATGACTCAGGAACAAATATTTGTGCTCATCACACAAATAAATGCCCTTACTGGGATTCGAACCCAGGACCTCATGCTTCGTAGGCAGGTAACCAACTAGGCTAAAGCGGTCGTAACTAATTATTTTTCTTAATTAATTAATTATCTCCCTGGGGGGTGATCGCACGAACAGCCATGGCCAAAAAAGCCTTCAATGCTAAAAAGCAAATATTAAAAGCGAAAATACCTATCTCGGAACCTACCTGGAGCATAAGCGCTGTAACCCAGCGAGATATAGAGAGACTGAACGCATTTGAAATGCGGGCATGGAGAAGGATGGAAGGTAGGGTCATTTCGCCGGTTAGCGACCACCTAATTTAATGTGCCGGTGGGCGACCACTTGAGCTGAGTTGGTGAACTGAAAGGATATTTTCTCGGTTTTTTAGTAGATTTCTATTCTAAAACAACAAAAAAATGCATGTACAAGTAATTGTCTCAATAGGGTGTGTAGAATTGATGTTATCTTCAATAGAAAAAACCTTCTCCTTCAGGTGGTCGCTAACCGAAGGTGGTCGCGTAACCAGCGAAATGACCCTATTAGTTGGACAGCAAGAAGAACAAACGAAGAGGTTTTAAATTTGATAAAAGAAAGATGTCTACTAAAAACTATTGAAAACAGAAGGGGAAATATGTTGGGGCTGATAAGACATGTCAATTACATAAAAACTATAATTGCAGGAAAGATAGAAGGAAGGAGAGGCAGGGGAAGTTGAAGACGTGCGTTTATGGACCAAGCTAAAGCGAAAGTTACTGTAATGTATCAAGAGCTCAAAACAGTGGCAGAGAGAATAACAGAGTGGCGATTACTCCACCGACAAGAGCCCGGCTCTTAAGTTTATGATGGTGATGGTGTGATGTGGCGCCACGGTCACCAGCAAAGCTGGATCACTTCCTCAGGTACAAAATACCATTCTAATTTGATAATAGATACATTTTTATTATAAGCCCAGTTACGAGTTACCCTGGGGTTCGAATTCGAACCCACATCCTCTAGACTGAAAGTCACAGGTAGGCAAGAAATAAAACAATATAACTAAACAAATGTAATAATTAAATAACATAACATAACTATACAACACTAGGCATAAATAAAACCCGGCTGGACGCCCGTCCTTACACAATGTCAATCAATTATCAATAATAGCCAATTAGAGATAGGATAGATTTCAAAAGTACTGGACTTAGCCGTATTTGTCTCAATCAACTATTTCTTGTTATTTTTCCTTTAGCCAGGAGACAACATAACAGTTTTCTTAGAAAGGAGTTCTAACATGCTTAGTAAAATGGGGCATGGGCATTTAAAAAAAAACTCGATACTTAGTGTATAAAATTACAGTTTAGCGTTACCACACATACCACTTGAGGTTTGGGGCAATAGTGTTCACGTGAACCGTGTTCTCATACTACAAAAAAAGCTCTTAGGCATGTCGAAACAGCAAAGCCTCTCGAACACTGCCGACCACTATTTATAAAACATAGAATACTGACCGTGATATCGCTTTACATATATTTACTATGCATTTTTGTTTACAAAAACAAGTCCAGTTTTGTATGTAATAGTAACATTAGACCACGTAGATTATGCAGAGACAATTTTGACATTCAGCTACCAAAATCTAATAATTATGTACATTTTAAAAGAAGTATTGAATATAATGGTATAAAAGTTTAAAATAATAAGTTAAATGACGACTTGACGACATAAAGCAATGCAATAATATTAGTGAATTTTCTAGAAAATTAAAATCCTACTTGATTATGATTACTCGACCGTTTTATAACTTGAAAGAATATTTTGATAATTTGTATAAATAGATTATTGGTGTAATTAGATTAGTATTATGACGTTTTAAATTAGAATTTATATTTTGAATGCCAAACTATGGCGGAACATGCCCTCATGTAAATTAATTCTACTGACATGTATATTTATAACACCTGTGTATGTTTTTCATAATAAATCATTTCATAAATCATTTCATTTCATTTCATTTCATAGCGACGTTAGAATAGCTACTAACCACAGAAATAATTGATTGGCCTAAATATGTCAACGATTTAATTGATTCCACTGTGTCACATATTTAAATAAGTTCACAAGATGACTGAATTAATAAGTTCACACGTTCTTATGACAAAATCAACGATTTCGCCCGAGCATGAATACTGTTTTAAGAGCTCTAGGACTAAATTAATCAAGGAAATTGTTGAAATAAAGTCCTTTGCGTATTTTTTTTATCCATCTAATAACAAAATACGGCAAGTCTCAACTACCATTAGACCATTGACCATTCAGAGTTTAGAGTTATGTCAATATTTACCAATACCATTTCTGAATGGATTATATTTTACATATTTGTCAATAAGTTAATTCCATTGTGTAACGAAAGTCGAAACCTTAAAACGGATTATTCGCAATAGTTCCTTTGGACAGTAGCTTTTAAACATTTGAATTGATTGCGAATTCGAAAAATATTTATTCGCAGTAGCTGCTTCAAAGGGAACATTAATTTTCGTTACGCTATGGAATTAAAATTGCTGACTATTTTTATTTTTTAATCCATCCTAATTGCCTTTGTGCATGAAATTATTAACAAGGAAAACCTTTCCTCACTTACCTATGTGTCTTTGGGCCGATTACACAATTAATATTATCACGCGATAATATGTAACACATGCATATTGACGTTATTGAAGCAATCCATTTTTGAATATCGCGATAATATTGCTATCAAGATCTTGCAATAATACTCAGGTTGCCTTTCAATAATTCTCAGGTTGCCTTTCAAAAAGGTACCGTCGAGTTTAAGAATATGCGCATTGACAAAGTGATCAAAAAATGTGAACACGACTTTATTAAGGGCATATATGGTTACTCAGATATTTTTTAATGTTTAGTCATGTACATATACATATATGAGCTCGTCTGTACAAAGGATATTACGGATATGTTTATATTTCACTGCTTGTGCGAGGCACTCGCATGCTTGTCAGAACGAGACGGATGTCTTATCCACATATAAAATGTCAACCACGCTACGCCCGCAAGTAGGTAACCGAATTAAAAAAAAAAAAACATAAGAAACAAGTATGTTCATATGATTTTAATATAAGAAAACCACTCATCAATCTATAAACCTGCATTCGTAACATCCGTCAACAGTCCAGCATGTATTATTTAAATAAATTATAGCTGACTTCAAGTCTTTGGCACTAAAAATTATACATAAAAGCAATTTTAATCGTAAAATACTACCACCAATACGAATGTTGAATCAATAATTGAGGATAACAAATTCTTTTTTAAATATTAATGATAATCATAAATTAAAATTTAACAGTACTATGGTGTAACTATACATGAAAAAAAAAAATGAAAAAAAAGGTTTTAAAGTTGCACAATTTTATTTTTGGTAGGAAAAAAAATGCTAAACGGAATTTCAAAAAATGTGTACTCACAAGTTTATTTATCTACAAATAATTAATTCAATGGTATAACGATAATTGACTATATTAAATATATGAAAATGTTCGTTACACAAATGAATTAATATATGTAAATTGACGAAAGTTTTTTTTTAATCAGTCTTCCCATCCCTATTAAACGGTATCCTTCTAGCATTATATAGATATAACCAATTATAATTAGACCTGTTATAATAGTTCCATCCATAGTTACACCAACAGTAAGTAAATGTTTATAGAAATGCTATAAAAACACACATAATTAAACATACCACACATATATCCGCTCTCGATCAACGAGGCCGACTGGAGATCGGAGTTAAGAAATAACTTTTCTTTGTGTAACGAACTTGTTACAATAACGTCAGTTGTGTGACAGACGAAAAGCCCATTTTTTCCCTATTGTATCACCATTTCGCCCTTGTATGGGCAATAACACGATAGGAAAGTTCAAGTGTATAGAAGTTTTGTGACACTTTTTTTCTCCTTAGTAACATAAAATTTGCAGACAATATCGTAATAAATGGTGTTTTTTTTTTAACAAACGCTCATTAAGCGGCAGCATTATTGTGATGACTGCGGTCCTCGTTGATCGGGGTACAACCACCGTCGCAGACGGTACATACTCACTAAGCACCAATAGTTGTGATACTGACTTCATACAAATTATGACAGTTATCTCTTTTCTATGGAATATATGGATAAATATAGAAAATTGATGTCAATTTTTAAACTAAGTTTAACTGTGTTTTTGTAATACATATTTTTTCGTCTATAATGGTATATTACTGAGTGTAAAAAAAGTTATATTGGTGGTTTCGTTACACAATGGAATTTATTAAATTAAGTTCTTGATTTTTTTTTATCCATGCTAGCAGTGTTTCACTTTTTATTTTTTGCAAACATGTTAATAAATAAAATGAAATATGTTCTTATTTTAATACCACGTCGGTGGCAAACAAGCGTACGGGCCTGGTATTTGAGTACAAATTATATTATAATGTAATATCTGTCATAATTTGTATTCACAGTTTACCTCTATAACAATATGGCTACTAATTCTACATTAGTGTATATGTAGAAAATTAATTATTTAATATATATTAATATTATAATATACCTAATTTTTACATATAAACACAACCGGAATGCTGACACCATTTCAATGTACAATTTTCATTCAATATCGTATCATGTGCCAATTTTTTACATATTACATAGATATAAACCACTTTTTATTAAAAGAGAACAGTCAAGGTCTATGCGGACAACGCGTGCCGCGGCACGTGGAGCGAGTATGAATACCCGCATCAGCGTTAGTCAAAAACATTAATTTTGTAAAAGACTAATAACTAATAAATTATAAGATGTATTTTAATGAAATTTTAAATATAAGTGTAGCTTGTAAGCCGTAGCATAGTTGCGAAGTTAAATTAATAAAATATTGTTTTAAGAGGCACCATTTTCTCCACGTGGGCCAATATGTGGCAATAGATATTTTTAAGCATATTTTTTTGTAGCCTACTGCCAGTCTTCACAAATATTAATGTTATCAACTACGTAATCCGTTGACGCTATATTTGTGTTAACATCCGCTCCGCCTGTTCGTAGACAAGACTTTACTTATTCCATGACCTACTAGTCAATAATTTTTTGGGCAATATGGTTAAGGCTTTGGTGTCGAGTTTGGATAAGGGTGGTATTCCACTTGTATGTGCATCGCGTCTCACTCACTCTTTAAGCAAAACGCGAAACGCAAATACACATTGGACAAAGATCTTGGACAAGTGGAATACGGTCAGTATATGTGGCTGTAAAAAAGTTCATCTACGCTAGATTTTTTTCCACTGCGTAACGAAAGTTACCCATATTACTTCACTGCATAGTATAAAACAAAGTCGCTTCCCGCTGTCTGTCCCTTTGTAGGTATGCTTAGATCTTTAAAGGTGGTTTTCCACCGGATGAGCGCGGATTGAATTGATTTTTTATTTGCACGCTAAATTGAAACGTATTGCCGTACTATTAGAATGCACATTACACTGAAGAAATTTTCCCGCGATGTCAAGCGCTTGAAAATAATCTTCAGTGTGATTTGCACTCTAACCAGTCACCCTCAGTACTTTTTGTACTGTGACCGACTGAAATAGCAAGACACGTTCGTACGTTTCCGTGAAAATACGATGGAAAACAATTATGCACTACTTCTTTTTCTTCCTGTACAAACTCAAATAAAATTTTAATTTTAACTGCATGCTGGTAGGTAGAAAAGCATTGGAGTAAGTTGTGGTTACCTAAATATAATTAGATAAGCATCAGTATTACGAGAACAATATTTCTTTGCTATTCCGCTAAAAAAACGTGCTGCGTAACCATGCGTTGTCTGACAATCATTCTTACAACATCTTGCATGTTTGCGAAAAAGGATTGCGTTTAAGTGTTCTAGAACAACTAGAAATAATTAGGTACAACAATAGAGGCGTTATTATTAACGAACAATTGAATGTTGCGTCATCACCGTTACTACGTGTTCTTCCATCTCTTTCACGCATGAATGGTAGTATGGGGGGACAGAATATAAATATGGCGGACGGCTCCGGGCGGCTCATTTGCTCAGTGGACGTGGCGCAAGCAACATCTCCTGCCAGCAACTCCTGATGATGCCTCGTAGAGAGGCGAAACACGTGTCGAGGTTTTTGTCAATATTGGTGGTGGTTTGCTGTAATTTTTTGCATGTTTATACGCAAATAGTTGCATCTTATCTTCACTGATAGACCAGCACGTTTTTTTAGCGGAATAGCAAAGAAATATTGTTCTCGTAATATATCATGGACTTCCGCAAAGTAACGCCTGATTCAATAAATTATAAGCATCAGTCTCGATTATAAATCAGATATAAGTGCACGTATGATGTATTATCTGTTGGTAATCCTAAATAAATAAATACATAAATTGTCGTTACACAATGGAAAAAAAAACTCATTTGCCTTACCTCCCTTTTTACCCACCCACCATAACGTTGAAGTGTTTATGACTTACTAGTCAATACGTGTTGTAGGCTGTAGTCAGTATGCCGGTTATGTCACGTGACACGACTACATGAGTGCGCACTGCGCGGCGTCGGGGGCGGCGAGGCCGGTGGGCGGCATGGCCATGTCGCCCACCAGCTCCGTGGGCGGCTGACCGAGGTCCTGCATCTGGGGCGAGACGTGCTCAAATTAGATTCATTCATTCCCTTCAGGTTCACCTCATTGGGAATTGGGAATGTGAACGACTTGGGAATGCCGAGTTTTATGGATAAGGTGCACTCGGGTAATTTCGAAAGTCGGGTTATTCCGAAAATTATTAATATCTACTAAACGCGGCTACATTATTTGCTCTGGCAACACTACCTATGACGTTCAAAACTTGAATGTCATAGGGAGTGTTGCCAGAGCACTTTAGCCGCGTTCAGTAGATAATTATCCGAGTGCTTACATGAAATAAATTAATAAAATAATAGTACATTACTACAGAGGCCGGGAAGTGAGGGATTGCCGGCCGAGTACATAATTCGCTACGCTCGGTCTAGACCATAGACCGAGCGTAGCGAGGTGTCGGATAGTTATGAGGCTGGCAACACCTTTTCACGCCGAGGTATGTATAGTGCTTTTCTCAAACATGCAATGAAATAAATTAAAAAAACTCCAAGAAATCAAACTTCAATTTTCATGGCTTAACGCCGTGATGCTGTGCCACAAATTGTAAAATGGAAATGAAAAAAGACCATCTTGCCCTAGGCCTCCAATTTTGTAGGAAATGCCATTACAGCTACCATGAAATGCATCTCTCGTCTCGCTCCGCCCGAAACGTGACACTTCGAAGCCCATTTATAAATAAATTAATAAATATTAGGGGACAATCTTACACAAATCAACCTAGTCCCATAGTAAGATCAGTAAGGCTTGTGTTATGGGTACCAGACGACGATATATATAATAGATATAAATACTTAAATACATAGAAAACTTGCATGACTCAGAAACGAATATTTATGCTCATCACACAAATATTTGCCCTTACCGGGATTCGAACCCAGGACCTTCAGCTTCGTAGGCGGCGTCACTACCCACTAGGCTAACCGTTCGTCATTTGAAGAACACAACGTCAATATTTCATGGCATGTTTGAGAAAATGACTTTTATTCTGCAATTCAGGAACGAGCACTCTATTGAAAGACTAGTGGTGCAAGGTCATGTAGAGGGCAAACGATCTACAGATCGATCACCCGATGGGCAGACCTAATTAAATCATCCACGAAAACCACTAGCTATAATGAGCGGTTCTCAAAAAAATGCCACTACATTTTTTCGGAGAATTTCTGCAACGTTTATGTTATTTCTACTCAAAATAAATAAATAAAAGGGGATAATCTTACACAAATCGACCTAGTCCCAAACTAAGCAAAGCTTGTACTATGGGTACTAGACGACGATAAACATACTTATATAGAAATACATAGAAAACATCCATGACTCAGGAACAAATATTCGTGCTCATCACACAAATTCGAACCCGGGACCTCTTGCTTCGTAGGCAGGGTCACTACCAACTAGGCTAAAGCGGTCGTCGAAATCACGATGTATTTTCATCCCAATAGGAGAAAAAAAGTGTCTCAAAATGTCCATACGTTTTTGAACTTTCCTATTGTGTTACCGCCATACAATGTATTAGGTAAATGGTAACACTATAGGAAAAATATCGTATCCCACCAGGGTCGAAAGAGCTCGTGATTCTGAGTGGAAATAGTTAACATAAAATTCCTAGAAGTACAATTGATAATAAAGGCTTTTTTTGAGAAATGCTCATATTAGAAAGCTTTCGCAACGCAGCAAACTGGCGAAAATTATGACGTTGCCAGGAAAGAAGTTCTAGCCGAAATGACATACGAAGATTAACCATATACGCGTACTCTAACTTTGTACGCCATCGGAACAACAACATCGAAACGACCACGCTGTCTGTCAAGCGTCTGTCAAGAGTACTCTGTCTGGCAAGCGTCTGTCAAGAGTACTCTGTCTGTCAAGAGTCTGTCAAGAGTACTCTGTCTGTCAAGCGTCTGTCAAGAGTACTCTGTCTGTCAAGCGTCTGTCAAGATTACTCTGTCTGACAAGCGTCTGTCAAGATTACTCTGTCTGACAAGCGTCTGTCAAGAGTACTCTGTCTGTCAAGCGTCTGTCAAGAGTACTCTGTCTGTCAAGCATCTGTCAAGAGTACTCTGTCTGTCAAGCGTCTGTCAAGAGTACTCTGTCTGTCAAGCGTCTGTCAAGAGTACTCTGTCTGTCAAGCGTCTGTCAAGAGTACTCTATCTGTCAAGCGTCTGTCAAGAGTACTCTGTCTGCCAAGCGTCTGTCAAGAGTACTCTGTCTGTCAAGCGTCTGTCAAGAGTACTCTGTCTGTCAAGCGTCTGTCAAGAGTACTCTGTCTGTCAGCGTCTGTCAAGAGTACTCTGTCTGTCAAGCGTCTGTCAAGAGTGTACGACTGAGGAGGAAGATTCTGCAAAAAAATCTACCAGCGTTTCCAAAAAAGAAGACCCGTAGAAACGCCGAGACAAACTCATCAGTCAGTAATTTACTGCCAAAAAGAAGCTTATTACTGTTTGTTCTATAGAAAACATGACCGAAACTGTGTTATGAGGCATGGAGATTTAAAAATAACGAAAATAAAGGAAATGCGACTATTAACTTCATCCTTGGGTATGTTTTCTGGTAGGAACTGTGTCATCTAGCTCCCTAGGTGTGTAAGGGGGACAAATATAAGGGGACACAATCATACACAAATCGACCTAGTCCCATAGTAAGCTCAGTAAGGCTTGTGTTATGGGTACCAGACGACGATATATATAATAGATATAAATACTTAAATACCTAGAAAACATCCATGACTCAGAAACAAATATTCATGCTCATCACACAAATACTTGCCCTTACCGGGATTCGAACCCAGAACCTTCAGCTTCGTAGGCAGCGTCACTACCCACTAGGCTAACCGGTCGTCAAAGGTGTGTGATACAATGAATATTAACTTATGAATGATTAAGCTATTTTGGGCTCTGGTTTGGGACATGCATTTCTCTCAGTTATATAGTCCACTGTAATAAGCCTTAGACATTAATGTTTTCAAGTAATTTTTAAGAGCTGGAAACAGTTGATTCAAAATTTCATTACTTCATTAGATTAACTAGTATGTATGTCCTCACATGAGGCTATCCGCAGCAGAACCAGGGTAACCGATATAGCCCTCAGAATCGCTAAACTTAAGTGGCAGTGGGCGGGGCACATGGCACGTAAAACCTATGGCCGTTGGGGCGGAAATGTTCTCGAGTGGCGACCACGTACCGGAAGGCGCGGCGTGGGTAGGCGACCAGGTGGTCTGATGACCTGGTAAAGGTCGCGGGAGTCCGCTGGATGCGGGTGGCGCAGGACCGGTCATTGTGGCACTCTTTGGGGGAGGCCTATGTCCAGCAGTGGACGTCTTTCGGCTGATATGATGATGATTATGATGATGACGATGTCCTCACATAAGCAAATCCAGGATTTTTATTATGGGAGCTTGATCTCCTAAACTGGAGGCGTTGCCGACCCTTTATTAACTTGAGAATTCGATGTGTCGACAGCTAGCGACAAATGCTCACCACAGCGCATCTTAAAGAGCTCTCGACCGCCTCATCTCCGTCTACCTGTTTCTATCCGTTTGTCTGCCACTTACAGAATGGCACAATCACCATGTGTTTCCAGTAGTATCTGACCATCTGCCAGCATCTATCTAAACCTGATGGTCTCACCTTCTGCATGAGTTCCAGCACCACCTCAAACCGCTTCCTCTTCACATCCTCAGGGTCCGACTCCTGCTCGGGCTCCAGCTCGGAGCACACTTTGTGCATCAGCTCCTGCTGGCGGGCGTACCTGGGGACATTCGTCGTAAACGTGATCATATTTTCGTATACAAACAAAAGATTTTTAGAAAAATCTGCTGCTTCATTCAAATATCAGCCAGTGATCGGATCTGGGATGCAATTTGGGGTGAACGACCTCAAACGTTTCGCTTATCGTGGATGCGTCTCGGATTTCCCGGGATTTTGCGAAATGGGCTATTGTAAATAATAAGTTTTTCGAGGGTAAAACTAAATAAACAAAATGAAAATATTCGCTATCTATAAGGTCATTTATTTTACATGTACTTTAATAGTACATTACGTACCTAGGGCGGTGAATTCGTGAACGCCCCAGATTGCAGGTGTTTGTGGCCCGAACCGAAGGTGAGGGCCATAAATATGCGATCTGGGGCTTTACGAATTACCGCCCGTGGTGAGTACACAATTTTACGTCTTCACCTCGCCACAACGCATTATGGCCAGGTGTGACGTAATAGTACATTGTTTAACGCGGGGCGTAAGTGGAATATTGCGAATAAGAGTCTATAGATATAGATGACTCGAGTTTGAAATATTCTTACGCCCGTGTTATACACAATGTTTTTCATCACATTTGCGAGGAAACAAATACATTTTAGATGAAATTAACACAAATCGTAATAAAAACTGCAACATGTCAGTCGTCCATTTTGTTGAATTTGACGTGAGGCGCGTATGGCAAAGACCCTTCGGTATACAGCCACGATTTGAAAACACTTAAAAAAATAACTACATATGAAATATGTAAATAATTCAGTCAAACATGTTTAAGTCGTTTTTTAAGTTTAAATTTATTTATAAATACGTTTTCAGACATCGTATTTGATATAAAACCTCTTTGCTTTGTAACTGCTGCATGAGTGACAGATACAATTTAAGAAAAAAACCATTACGCCCGTGGGCGTAACACAGGCTATTACAGCTCTGTATGTCTGCGCATTATGAAGCCCTTTTCGAGCCAGTGTGATGAAAAGTAAGTTACTTTCAGTTCTTCTATGCAGTAGGTACTTTAAACATTTTTGTTGTTATTACATTTTCTGTTAATTTTATACTGTAAACTACTTAAAATTAAAAGTTATTTACCTTTTTGTAAAGGTAGGTAACAAAAAAAGTCGCGGGATTGTAAGTCGTATCTTCTTAATATTACGGACTTAAACCCCGGGAAATTGCATCCTAGATCCAATCACTGAATATCACAAACATTTGTAGCCGCGTCGAATACTTCCCTCATTTTGTATTTTTATTTTGGCGACCCTAGAAACTGCCACGCTGGACGGCGTGAGGGGATAGGTTAGAACTAAGTCAACATAAAAAAGGTACCTCCGGAGAGTGATAGATAGGGAGAGAGTCAGAGCGTGTGAGAGACAAAAGGAAGAAGAATCTCATCTATCTTGGAGCACTTTTCACCATAAAAAGGCATGGAGAAGGATTGGCAATCGATACATATACAGGGAGGGAAATAGAGAGAGAGAGGGAGATAGAGAGAGAGGGGGGCAGAGTTCAGAAACTGCGGCATTATTAGCCTTGGCAAGTGATCGGTAGGGAGAGACAGATAGAAAGGGAGGAAGATAGGGAAAGAAAGAGGATGGGAAAGAGGGAAAGAAAGCGAGTATAAGAGAGAGACAGGGAAGGAGAGAGAGCGAGACTCACCTGTCATAATCGTCCTGGGGCACTTTCCCTTTGTTCTCCTCGAGCCACGCCGGGTACTTGTCCACAAGCTCCTTGAGCGAGGGATAGAGCACCTCCTTGGAGAGCAGCGACTGCATCATGCCCTGCATGAAGGGGAGGAACATGTTGCCATCCTAGAAAAAACGAGATACATAAGAGACTCAATGATTTTTTTGACGACCGGTGATGAGCACGAATACTTGTTCCTGAATCATGGATGTTTTCTATGTATTTAAGTCTTTATTTATCTATATAAGTATGTTTATCGTCGTCTAGTAGTACGATTACTGTTAGTTGTTGTTAGTTGATTTAGAAATAACGACTTAATTTGTATGAGGTTAAGGTTGAAAATTAAATGAAGGCTAACTGCAATACAATACAATACAAATACTCTTTATTGCACACCTCACACAAACAAAGCAGTTAAAAAGAGAAACAATACAATAACATGTAGGTAGAGGTAGACAACAGGCGGTCTTATCGCTGAAGAGCGATCTCTTCCAGACAACCTTTGGACAACTACCTGTCAGTGGTAAACCCCAAATAATTCTACTGTACCCATAGTACAAGCTTTGCTAAGTTTTGGGACTAGATCGATTTGTGTAACATTGTCCCCAAATATTCATTTATTAATTTATTTTTATTTTGCCACTAGGCGATAAGGAGTCGCCTCCATGCTAAGGCTTGCTGCCAACTGTCTTCTCGGGGCGTTGTCCGAAGGACTCGAGCGCCCGAATACGATGTTTTGGGTTGAGGTGGCTACTGGGAGAGCTAAGTATAGCCTGGGTGTCCTCTTAGCTCTCTCAATGGACAACTTTTTCAACAAACTTCTCAACTTACTTCACTTCACCGTCCTGTGATCTGTTCACAACCATGGTTTTTATTGAACAATCCTTATCAGTAACTACTCATGCACGCCATGCGTAACGTTTTAATTTATAATAGTTTTTTTTTTTATACAACGACGGTGGCAAACAAGCGTACGGCCCGCCTGATCGTAAGCGGACACCGCAGCCTATAGACGCATGCAACTCCAAAGGAGTAACATGGGCGTTGCCGACCCTTGATATGTTATGCTAGTGCTTGATATGGTGTGTTGTCAGTTATGTTTAGTTTAAGATCTGTGACGCTTTGGCGGTTAGCTGTAAGTTTCAGATGTACTTTTCAATACAATAAACAATAGTTTTTATTACTTAATTTTATTTCTAACTAGCTTCCGACCCAGGATAAAAAGTATCCTACGAGTATATTTTAATCCAGGCTATAAACTAACTTCGTGCAAATTTTCATCAAATCGGTTGAGCCGTTTAAGCGTGATTGTAACCAATATCCAAATATCTAAACATCCAAACTTTCGCATTTAAAATTTTAGTAGGATCCTAATGGGGCTTCTAAACGGGCAACATTTTTACGGCAATGTGTGGCCGGCAAGTATCTGCATCTTGCTCTAACGTACAAAGGCAGTGAAAGACAGCAATAATTTCCGGCAAGAGGTAGAAATTGCAGGAAAATTTTGCCTATCTCGTAAGACTTCACTAACAAAATATAGACCACGGTCCAAATTAAATTATTTTTATTATAATTATTGCTATTTCTTCATTTGCTATATAAACGCGCTTTGAGCTACTAGTGCGGGAGAGTTCTTTGAAATATATTTCTATAGCACCACACCCAGTCCAAGCTACGCGAATGGATCGCTAAAATGCCTATAACCGCGTACGAAACCAACGCCACGTAACCATTTTTCTTGTTACGAAACTAGTTATTTACAATGAATTCTTCTCCCTTGTTGGAAACCTGTTACGATCACACAAACACTGGTAAGGTTAGGTCCGTTAGGTAGCTTTAGATGCCAGACCAGACCAGAAATAGGAGCCCCGCGGAGCGGGGATCCGTCGCAACTCGCAACTGGCCAAATGCGGAAAAAAATTACCTAACTGGTTTCGTACGAAGAAAATAAATTATTTGTACGATACTAGTTTCGTAGCAAGAAGAATAATTCTTCTCACGTAACTGGTTACGTGGCGTTGGTTTCGTAGGCGGCCGATGGAGCGAAAATTGGTTTCCAAGTTTCCAAAATGATTACATCAGTCTGACTTTGGAAGTCATCATCAGTCACAAAAGTGAAGTTAACATAAAACTAATAACTATTTTTCATGTCGGTTCTCTGTGCCAAATAAATAACTTTTTTTTTTATCTTTGTCTTGTGTCTTTTTGTTTTATGTTTGTTATCAAATATATAAAAAAAAAAAAAAAAAAAAAAAAAAAAAAATTGACCCACTTCCCGGTGACCGACTGAGCTGAAATTTTGGGTATATGTATAGTTTGGATGACAATTAAATATTATGGTACCATCGAGCTGATCTGATGATGGAGACAGAGGGTGTCCATGGGACTTCAGTATTTAACCGACGTAACCCCGTTGAGTTTGGGCTCGTTATAATTGTCTCAATGAGTAGTTGATGATGGTATACAGAAAAGTAGAGTCGGCAATAAAAGCTTGTAGCTACCTAAAATGATTTTTTTGGCATAAAAAAGTCCAGGTTGCACTCCGGAGTGCCGGCAGAAGTGAAAACTCAATGACATTGTAACAGTTTTTCGATCAGGTCACGTGTCCGTCTTACGAATTTTCAATCTCTTACGGTCACGTGACCTGTGGCGAGTTTAACACAAAAAGTGTACAGCGCCGCTAGAGGTTTTCACTTCAAAAAAAAAATTACTTTGCAACATTCAAAAAGTTGTATAGTAAGTACCTGCTGTTCTCCTCCAAGATTAAAGTTGCCGAACATGTTGGCCAGGTCCTGGTCGCTGAACGGCACCTGCAGACCCTCGGAGTTGGAGCTCAGGTTCTGCAGTGTCTGCGAGATGGCTGCCGACACCTGTGTAGGGGATAGGGATGATGAATAAGATTTTTTTATGATGTCATTCGAAGCAGTTCTTGGAGGAACAAATGTTTGTATGGGAGCAACTACAATTAAAGAACATTAATACCCAAAAATTTTAGACAGACTGACCTCGCTGGCGGCAGCGCGAAATGCTTCATACTGATAGACACACAGGTATGACGTCACATTTGCACATTTGTACTGATCGCTGTATGGAAAATCAGGTAAATTGTTGTTTCGGTCGCGAAATACTGCGTTTAAATACATAGTTGTCATACAATTTTGTTTATATTCTTCTAGGAGGTCAATCTAAGAGTTGCGCTTTGCAATTTAATTTCAATGTGTTTCACATTCTCGCTTATACTGTACAAGCTTCGCGCCGCGTGGAACTCGTTTTATATCGTATATAAACCCCACCCCATTTACTCCCATTTCACCCCCCCTTGGAGAATGATTTCCGGGATAAAAACTATCCTATATCCTTCCCCGGGACTCAAACTATCTCTATACCAAATTTTATCTAAATCCGTTCAGCGGTTTAAGCGTGAAAAGTTAAGAAAAAAAAAACACTTTTTACCAAGCAGTTTTCAAGCGAAATTCAAATTTCCGATCATAGTGAACAATTTATAAACTCTCGGTTGTGGCGACTATATTTTTTTTGCTACAGTCGGAAATAGATTTTCGATGTCGGAAAACATCGTGAGGAAACCGGTCTAATCCCAATAAGGTCTAGTTTGCCCTCTGAGTTGGAAAGTCAGATGGCAGTCGCTTTCGTAAAACTAGTGCCTATGCCATGGGATTAGCTGTTAAAGCGGACCCCGGGCTCCTTTAGGGCACAACCGGGAATAACGCTAGGAGGATGACTTTGGTCGGAAATTGAAAAAATATATAACCAACTACTGGTACAGTCAGCATCAAAAGTAACTGCGCAAACAAAGACGTCAAAAGTGTTTATTAAAAGGTAATAAGAGCTTCTGACGTCTTCGATTGCGCAGTTACTTTTGATGCTGACTGTACCATCGCCAACACAGTTAACTGACCATCCATGCACTTTATGAGCATTGTAATAAGGTTCAATATAAATACAGGATGGTCAGTTAACTGCGTTGGCGGTTCGGTTGTACAAGAAGTTACAGTAGAGTATGTTTGACGAAATATAATTTACCCTGATACGCCATACAATTTATCGAGAAATCGGTGCAAATTAGTATATTTCCTCAACTATACTATAAGGTTTTTTATTAACATATAATTTACTAAGCGAATGTAACCGAGCCGTATGGCACGCGATTTTCAATGTGGAGGTCGTAGGACCGAACTTCGGCTCGAACCACTGGGTTTATTTACAGAGCTTATATAAGAAATACCATTTGGTAATTTAAAGAAAAATCAAGAGTAACTTCTCGGTGAATGTAAACATTATGAGATTTATGAGGAAACCTCTAACTCCAACAAGGTCTACTTTTCCCTCTGGGTTGGAAGGTCAGATGGCAGTGGGCCTACCGCTAATTTAAGATTAGGTGCCAAAGCACACCCTAGGGGGGACCCTATTATGGAACCGGGAAAAACGCTAGAAATATGAGGATTAGGATGACATAGTGAAATAAAATAGAAATAGAAACCATTTATTCGTGACAACACAACACAACAGTAATAAAAAAACAGTAAAAGTAGGTATGGAAAAAAGGGTGTTGCACGAAATGGTTCCATCTCAGCGTGGTGGGACTCATAACATAACTGGGCAGCGGATGGCGTGGATAGATAGAGATGGTGGGAATAGTGCGACATACAGTAGTACCACAAATATAAGTTACAACGATGTACCTGCGCAGAAAGCATTTTTTGAAACCATTTTAACCAATCATAAGGCAGCGCGTTTGCGCGGGTAAAATCTTCAACACCCATTAGCCAAAATTTTGCGCGCGACGCCGGCAGCTCCGGCGCCCGCCATTTTGTCTGGCGCCATGAGCGTGAAAGCACGAGTTCACCTGTCATTGCATATTGTACCTTACGTATAGTGCAACAAGGTCTTTATTGAAATGGTCATACGTTCGATTTCATTCGGTACTTGTCAGCACTCGTCGGCGTGGACGAAGATTGCCGATGTAACTTATGTTTGTGGTACTACTGTACCTCGTCGACCGGACACAACACCTGGAACAGACACCTATACAACTTAGGTATCACAGACAGCCCCATGTGTAGACTGTGCATAGAAGCGGAAGAAACGACTAAACACATTCTACTGGACTGCAAGCAGGTATAGAAATATACAGGAAAAATCACCTATGGTCTCCGGACACAGTACGGGACGCAGTCAGCAACACCAAGGCACTCACAAACTTTCTGGAAGAGAGTGGTTAGAGTAGCGCTACCCCACCGATTCACGCAACAGGCACATTGGATGTCGACTTGCGGAAAATGCCCAGTATAACTAACTAACTAACCTCGTCGACCTTGGCGGGGTCCGCGGCGGGCGCGATCGCCTCCGCTCCCGCTCCCGCGCCCGCTCCCGCCGGCTTCAGCACGGCCGCAGCCGCCTCTGCACACACACATTATTCACATTCAAAACATTTATTTATAACACATAACAAAAGAAAGTACAAAAGGCGGACTTTATTTCGGACGTGTACACCCATTAATCCTGAATAAACTAATGTTAGTGGACACAATTACATAACTAAATATTAACTCAGAACTAAAAAAAAAAAAAAAATGCGCAGCCTAGATTGCCCGCTTCCCATTCACATGGAGACATTATTATTAGTAAAGAAAAGGCTACCGGGGCAATTGTCACTTTCTGGTTTATGTTGATTTCATCTACAAATACAATTTTATATAATTTAACTAAGACATGCAGTAAACTAAAAGCCAAGCAAAGGTAAAACGAAAAAGACTTATTAAGAAAGAGATAGGGATATTGGACTTAAGACGATATATATGACAGGACATATAGCGATCGAGACGAATAAAGAATGAGTGACGAACACAGAATGAGACGGACATAAGAAATGAACGAAAAACTAATGGGACGAATTACGCTGATACCATTTAGTTGATGAATTTTTTAATCATAAAATTACATAGTTTAGTGATATCTCTTTTTAATGACATGTTTTTTTTATTATTTGACGACCGGTTAGTCTAGTGTGTAGTGACGCTGCCTACGAAGCTGAAGGTCCTGGGTTCGAATCCCGGTAAGGGCAAATATTTGTGTGATGAGCATGAATATTTGTTTCTGAGTCATGGATGTTTTCTATGTATTTAAGTATTTCTATCTATTAAATATATCGTCGTCTAGTACCCATAACACAAGCCTTATTGAGCTTACTATGGGATTAGGTCGATTTGTGTAAGATTGTCCCCTAATATTTATTTATCTATTTATTTATTTATTTATTATACGTATGTCTTTCCCGCTCACGAGACAATGATGTCCCGGACCTTTGGGAGGCATGCGTGGAGCTAGGTACAAACGCCAACACAGTTAACTGACCATCCTGTATTTATATAGAGCCTTATTACAATGCACATAAAGTGCACGGATGGTCAGTTAGCTGTGTTGTCGATAGTACCTACAAAGTACCAACTGAGCCAACACGTAGAGGCTCTTTTGACAATTTAATGAAATGGAGTACACTGCGACTAAACACCAAGGTAGAACACCAAAAAATTTGGAATACCCTAGGCACCTGCAGGCAAACCAGGGAGGCCCTCCCGACAATCAATCCCGGATTGTCAAGGAAGCTAAAACAGCTAAAGAGGCCGGCACTCCGTCTCATGACAGGAGCCATAACTGGTCATGCACTACTAAACAAACACCTTTTCACTCTAGGTATTACAGACAGTCCTCTCTGCAGAGCCTGCATGGAAGAGGAAGAGACAGCCGCCCACGTCATCTTGACGTGCCCTGGGGTGGCAGAATACCGGGCAAAACACCTCGGAACACCGGGGTCGCTACCGGAGGCCGTCGGCAACGTAAAGGGTTTGCTAGGCTTCCTGGTGGAACTGGGTTGGCACGAATAACAGTAGTGCCAATAACCCATACGCAAAATAGGCGCTATTATGACGTCGAGTTGCGAAAACCAAGCCCGCGTACACCTATAACCCTATAACCTATCACATTTTGCCGATCTTTTATATTCAATTCAATTCAATTATTTATTGATAACATGGTTACAGGTTCGGTTTACACAGAATATTAATTTGAAAATATTGAAGATCATAAAAAGTGGCACTGGAACATGTGTTCATGTGCTCTGCGTATCCCTTTTGAGAATAAAGGCGTGTATCTATGACTTAAACAAAATTGTCACAAATATAACTCACCAGCCATCCTGGAGAAGGTCTGTGCAATCTGCTCTTGGCTAATCTGTTCCTCTGAAACATACAACATCTTTGGTTATTGACAATCACTTTAGCCTTGTTCGTTGTGACTCTGCCTACGAAGCTAGATGTCCCGGGTTCGAATCCCGGTAAGGGCATTTGTTTGTGTGGGCAAATATTTGTGCCTGAGTCATGGACGTTTTATGTGTATTTAAGTATTTATTTATGTATACAGGGTGTTCAATAAACAATCTAGCATCCCCTCCATATCCCGGGCGCACCGCGCTTACCTGATGACAATGACAGACAGATGACCCTTTGCTTGCATTAAAATAAGGCGTATGTCGCTCCACCTGTGACGTCACATACCTAGTCGATCCCGCGTGTGAATTCGTGTGTGTACCTGTGACTGGCTGTGACTCCTGAACCCTGGGCTGCGCATCTATCTATGGTATGTAAGCAAATGACCTAAAGACACCTTTTCTCAATGTTAATTCCCATTTTATACACAGGGCGTCCCAAACTTATGGGACACGAAGGGGAAGTACCTTAAATATCGTAGATAGTGAATTTTGCTCAAAGAAGACTTTATGTTATTTTTAAAAGTTAGTAATTCTGCATTCATAGATTTTCTAAAAATTACTTGCTTCGTCTGGGAATCGAACCTACTTAAATGACAAAAAAAAAACACCCTAATTTTATGATGCCAATCGAAAGAATAGCTAAAAAATAATAGCTCTGCTTGAGTAACATGGTATTTTAAAAGAAAGGAACAACGTGAAATTAATATTTTAATAAAATTAAAAACATACATGAAACTGCCGTAGTCAATTAAGTAGGTATTTTTTTGTAAATTAATTAATTAAATGCTCAAAATGTGATCCCTCTTGTCTTACGCAAATCTCCAATCTTTTAATGAGCCCGCTGCCTGTTGATTTTCTTATCATTTTATGGCGAACACTCGATGTGATATGGCACAATTCTGTTTGCAACTCGCCCACGTTCTCGTATCGCTTGTTGTATAGCATATATTTCACGTATCCCCAAAAGAAGAAATCTAATGGTGTAAGGTCGGGGATCTGGCCGGCCATCTAATCGGTCCATTTGTCCTTTTTTTTTTTTTTTTTCTTTTTGTCCTTTCTTTTAAAATACTATGTTACTTAAGCAGAGTTATTATTTTTTAGCTATCATAAAAGTAGGGTGATTTTTTTTGACATTTAAGTTGGCGGTTCGATTCCCAGACGAAGCAAGTAATTTTTAGAAAATCTATGAATGCAAAATTACTAACTTTAAAAAATAACATAGTCTACTTTGAGCAAAATTCACTATCTACGATATTTAAGGTACTTCCCCTTCATGTCCCATAAGTTTGGGACACCCTGTATAAGCATGTTTATTGTCGTCTAGTACCCATAGTACAAACGCCAACACAGTTAACTGACCATCCTGTATTTATAAAGAACCTTATTAAAATGCACATATATAAAGTGCACGGATGGTCAGTTAGCTGTGTTGTCGATAGTACAAGCTTTGGTCAATTTGGGACTAGGTCGATTTGTGTAAGATTGTCTGCAAATGTTTATTTAAGTATTTAGTTATTATAAAATGTCAAAAAGTATTGTCATATTTAAAACTAGCGACAGACAGCGGGAAGCGACTTTGTTTTATACTATGTAGTGATAGTGATGATATCAAACAGTATTGTCATAAAAGTGTATTAGGCTGTTTTTCGAGCAATGGTAACTACTTGAACCAGAGACTCAAGAGAGAAAGACCAATTATAAAGACTGCCCATGTATAGCAGGGATGTTACAGACATTCGCATACGCAGCCTTTTCGATATCTGCATTCGCCCATCTGCAAAAATCGATGCAGAGTTGTTGCAGATGCGTAGTGACATGTTACAAAGACAAAAGGCGAACTCAATGTCATAAGGCATCTCCTACCAGTTGAGGCATTTAACCTTTAGACCAAAAAATTATGCACTTGAACTGCGCGGCTGCCTCCTTGATGAACTCCTCGCTCCACTCCGACTCCTGACCCGCAGGCCGCTGGCAACTGTCTCATGTAGGGCTTTGGGAGCTCAGACCAGCTCAGATGCGCCATGAAGAACTCAGCCAAATAACGCTACTTAGTAATGTTACTGGGATTGAAAGTTCAGATGGCAGTCGTTTAAAACTAGTGCCTACGCCAAATTTATTTATACTTATAAAACAGTGTATGTTTGCTATGTTCTCATATTACACTTGATATATTAGCCACAATTTTTTTAACTCGTACTTTCAGAAAACTATAGGTCTGTTTTTATGATACTTTTATCTTACTCAAGATTTAAATGTACGACTGTTTCTTAATAAATAAATAAAAAAAAATCGCCAAAGCGGACTCCAGGTTTGATTATTGTTACCTGGAATGACCAAAGGTCCACCTTGCAGGAGACTGCTTCATCATAATATTCATAATACTACTCATGACGTGACGGATTGCTAAAGCTCCTAAGGATGACTACTGCTTGCTATGTGGTAGTGTTGTGTTCCTGGAGGTGAGCAAGGTCGCCAGTGCTCCCGGGGATGCGTTGTGTTCAAAGCGAGGGCATTTATTCTTTCAGCTGTCAACACGGCGAATCCTCAAACATATCAAGGGTCGGCAAAGCCCATGTTACTCCTTTGGAGTTGCATGCGTCTATAGGCTGCGGTGTCCGCTTACCATCAGGCGGGCCGTACGCTTGTCTGCCACCGTCGTTGTATAAAAAAAAAGTGTCACCCCGTGCTGTACGAGTTGGCGAGGCGGTGAGCCAGGAAAAACTCAACCATTATGCCGGCTGTGCAGCTGTGTGAGCCGGAGGCAGCTATGTAAACGAAAGAGATCGAGTTATAGCCCTCTCCCTCTAACGCATAGCTGCCTTCTGCTCACGCGCCAACATTGGCCCAGTATGTACAGCTTTAGCGTGGCTGGCCGCGCTTGGCCATTCCTTCCTATTGGGTCCATTTAGGGTTCCGTACCCAAAGGGTAAAAACGGGACCCTATTAGTAAGACTTCGCTGTTCGTCTGTCTGTCTGTCACCAGGCTGTACCTCAAGAACCGCGATAGCTAGACAGTTGAAATTTTCACAGATGATGTATTTCTGTTGCCACTATAACAACAAATACTAAAAACAAAATTAAATAAATATTTAGCTCCCATACAACAAACGCGTTTTTTTTTGCCGTTTTGTCTGTCGCCAGGCTGTATCTCAAGAACCGCGATAGCTAGACAGTTGAAATTTTCACAGATTATGTATTTCGATTGCCATTATAACAACAAACACTAAAAACAAAATTAAATAAATATTTAAGGGGGGCTCCCATACAACAAACGCGTTTTTTCTTTGCTGTTTTTATAGATAATGGTACGGAACCCTTCGTGCGCGACACCCGCACTTGGCCGGTTTTTTCCTTGCTCACATCTCAACTTCACACACCTCTGGTAATAAACCACCCTTAGAATCTGGTGTTTTCTGCATGTTTCGTCCGCAGTAATCTCAGCCGAATTTCACCTTCCCATACAAACGCAGTTTAGTTCTCATTTTAAAACCATGTGTTGGATCGTGACGAAACTTTGCATATACAATGACATGAGGTATATCTATGTCTGTAATTTGTTTATATGGTTCCAGTTTATAAAACAAACGAAATACAGCAAAAACAAGTTTTGTATGAAAAACTTAAATTCTCTGTATTCTCTGTATCTAAAGCTACATAAACTAATTACAGACCTGGATATACCTCATGTCATTGTACATGCAAAGTTTCGATATAATCCAAGTTTTAAAATGAGAGTGTAACTACGTTTGTATGGAGAATCAAGCTTACTGCAGACTCTTAAACTCCTTTGATGATTAAAGGGTCCGTCTTAAGAGCCTGGTCTTCACATTTTTATCTAAGTAACTCACGGTCCCCGGGCACTCCACTGAAGCTGCCAAGCAGCGCTGCCATGTTGTTCTCAAACTGCGCGGCCGCCTCCTTGATGAAGTCCTCACTCCACACCTGCTCCTGCGGCTCCTCACCGGCCGCTGGGAGCTTCTTCGTCATGTCTTGGAGAGCACCTGGAAGGATACAGGTAATCAATGATTAATCACAATAATCGATAATGCTGTCAATGCTCTTGAACATCATCATTCCCCATAACAGAACCTCGTGACGCCTGAGATGGAAAAAGCCAGCTAGCTTACTGGCTCACAAGGTAACTGCCATGTGGGATGTAGATTCGATAATCATTGTCCCGTTATATAGTCGTTTTGACGAACGGTTTAAAATGGAAGGGTGACTTAAGAGATTCTCGCTAGATGGCTGGGTCAATGGTCAGATACAGAAATGGTAGTCCTGGACACTGCACGGACGGTCAGGTGGTTTCTATCTCTGTAGCCCTTCACCACCGGTAGCATAGGCTCGAACCTGCTACTGGTAGCATGGTGGTTAGGTTTTACGTAATGTTTTACTATATTTGTGTAAGTATGTATATTTTTTAGTTGACTAAGGGAGCAGGGTTGAAGTGTGTTGTGGGCAATGACCTAGCAACTTCTATCAATCTATGATATGACTATCACTTCAATATCCCACTGGAACATAAGTTTCATGTGTTCTGCCTACCCCTTTTGCAAATAAGGGTGTGAATCAATGTTTGTATATTTTTATTTTACTTTTAAGGTCAAACCAGGCCCTGTAATGTTTGCTCTGTCCATCCCTGAACGCCTTAGTCCAAGATATCACATAAGGAGCTGGTTCTTTTGATTGGTGATGATTAAGCCTTGTATAAAATAATAGTAGGTAACTAAGTAAAGACTAATATGTAAGTTTTATCTCAACAACATAACAGTGTTGAGTTTTACTGTCTAAAAGGTCAGTGTAGCTCAGGGATCATTGAACTCTAACAATGACTAGTGTCGTGACGTCTATACATTGTACATATCTCTAACCTCAGACATTGCCCGAGTTCTATTAAGACATAACGACAAGAGTTCTGACATGTACACTTTACATTGTAAAGTGTACCTGCAATATATACGATACACGAGTGAGAGGTGAAGTGATTTCTCTATATTCTCATTCTAATCACGATACTGATTCTACATATTCTGATTTCTTTTTATTCTTACGTATTGGCAGGAATTCTTTTCCCGCCGCGGGTCTCCACAACTCCCCTTATAACCCGGCCCTTTCCTCTCATAACCATTTGGCATACTCTTGGCTATTTCTATTCTGTATATTCCACTTACTGGAATATCCCTTCATCTCTCAACTCATCTTTCTAATAATACACATAAGACACTCACCGGGATCCCCGGCGGTCTTCTCCTCGATTCTATTCTCGTACTTACTCCGTCCTTGCAGTTTTCCTGCTAGGCTACTTATTGGATTCTGGAAATTCTGGAGTCTCCCGCCACGCGAACATTGTTCCGTTGGGAAATTAAAACTTCTCCTCCTACCGTTAAGACAAGATTCGTTAAACCTTCAAATGTTCTTTTTGAGTTGCCAGTTGAATAAATCAAGGCTGTTTGAGTCAAGCATTTACCTGTTTTGTGTGAGGATCGCGTTCGTCGCGACACTCCCGACGGCAAAGAAATTCTTACAGGATCGCTGCCAGCTGGCTGGGCCACAAGGCAATCTTCTCCCTTGCCCTAACAGCCGCCGTTCTTCTAATTCTTTCTTCCTTCGCATTTTCACTATCCCCAATTACTTTCATATCTTGTTTGACCACCCTATTTCTGTCATCGATGCCAGTATCCATTTTTTCTATGGGATCGGGGCTATGTGAACCCATCAAGCGATTTTCAAGCGATGCATCTCTTTTTCCTTCTACAACGCTTTCTTCCATCAGTTCTATGGGTTCTTCAACAGGACACACTGGTTCTTCTTCGAGATCCGTAGTTCCTCTGAGTAGGGACGATTCTTCTAGTCTCTGCAATCCTCCATGTTGATAGTTCTCATCCTCTACTTCTAAGGGATATGAATGCGCCATAGAGCGGATGAACTCTTTTCCTTTAACACATACTTTCGCAACTTTGCATCTCCCCCCCGTCCCTTTTCCAAGCTGATGATTTTCCCTACTTTCCAATTCTCTCGGTTCTTAGAGTCTCCTTTGATCTGGACTAGGTCTCCTACACTTGGACTCCGGCTCCTGGACTCGAGGTTCTCTATGTGAATTCTGGTACTTTTCTCTTAGGCTGCAAAGGTACTGGACCTTGAACATTCTTTTAAATTCGTCAATTGGCCTTTCTATGGATGTTTCGATAGAGATGCATTTTCCATATCTCAGAAAATCTGATGGTTTCGAACCATATTCTATATCCGAACCAACACAGATCGGACGCGAAGTAGCCACGGCTTCGATTTCCTTGACGACCGTACATAGTTCTGTATCGGTTAAGAGTCGCTTTTGTAGGGTTCTTTTCATACAGTTTTTTACCAAACCGACCAACCGCTCGTAGAACCCTCTATGCCATGGACTAAGCTGTGGAATGAACTTCCACCGTATCTTATTGTCCGCAAAGTACGTGTCCGACAACAACTTTGCCGTTAGTTTAAATTGCAAGTCGTTATCAGAGACGATGAGTTCAGGTCTCCCCCGCGCTGCCGCTGACCAGAATCTTCTCATAGCGAGTAAACATTCTTCTGCCGTGAGGTCCCTCACTACTTCCAAGTGTACAGCGCGTACAGCCAGGCTAGTATACAGGCTTATCCATCTCTTCTTCGTTTCTCCGTTGTTATCTGTAAACCCTGAATCCTTTGGTATAAGAATTGGATGCTTGGCGTCATACGAACACATTGTGTTCATTAACCGCCCTTTCTAATCCATGTCCATGAAGAGACCCAAGTTCCTGGATATACTGGTTTCCTTTCCTAATAACACATACAGGAGGGTGAAGTAGGTTTTCTGTAATTTCTTCAATTCAGTGATGTTCTTATCCTCGCTGATGATCAAATCAAATGATTCTCTATCATCTATTTCCATTGTAGCTTCTTGCGTATCTATCTTTTCCGTTTGCGTGGCAATATAGGCAACTCCTCGGTTGACCTGTCTTTTTCTACACCAAACAGTTCCGTTTCTAGGCTTGTTAAGAGCGCTGACTGGCCATGCTCTTGTAGCCTTGGCCAGCCCTCCTCACCAAGCAAAAGGAATTGCGGTCCATTGAACCACAGTTCCCCTTTCAAGTGCCACAGCTCAAGTCGTGTTGCCAGATCAGCCGGATTCATTTCTGTGTGGACATATCTAGCTTCTATTTCTTTGTTTTGTTTGATTTCACTTATCCGCTTGCACACAAATGGAGGTAGTAGTTTTTCTGACTTCATCCAATACAGAACCACTTCACTGTCAGACCAGAGACGTAACCGCTTTATCTGTAATCCTAGGCTGTCTCGTACATACATTAAGAGACGTTTGCCTATAACAAATCCAAGAAGTTCTAGTTTTGGTGTCTTGAGATCTTCTTTATGGGAGATCGGGGTCACACGTGACTTGGCCATAAGGAACACCATTTTAGTGCTATTGTCATTCTTATTTCGTATCCGTAGGTACACTACTGCTGTAAATGCTCGTTGTGAGGCGTCTGTAAAACAATGAAGTTTACATTCTGTTTCATTCTTTGATGTTTGGCCTCTTGCCATTCCTTTTCTAGCTCTTCTGACAGAGGAGTGTCCCACTTTAGCTTTCTTTTCCACATCTCTTGTAAAATAAGTTTTGCAGGCAGAACCAGCGGTGCTGCAAAACCACACGGGTCATACTCCTTCATGGTGTCTTCTGGGAGTCATTGGACTAGGCTTGACAGTCTGCCATGGGTGAGGCCGTAGTTAGAGGGCAGATCGGGAAGGTATGTTATCCAAGGCCACTTCACTTGGTCAAATCAAATCAAATCAATTATTTATTCTGCAATAGGCCACAAGGGCACTTTTATGTATCTGTTGTCTTCATACTTGACCTTTTCATTGAAATATTTGACCGCTTCTTCTTCCCTAGTGACTTTCGGAGAGTCTGTTATACCAATGCCTTCTAGAGCCCAGAGAAATTTAATATCTGGCTCTCGAAGAGGCAGATCCGGTGTCGCAAAGTATGGAGTATCAGAATTCGGACACTGACAATAAGTACTCACGAATAAACTGTTTCCATTTTCTTCCTCTTTCAAGATCTTCCCGGCGACCATCCATCCGAATTCTGTATTAATTAAAAATAAAATTTCTTCTTATAATCTCATATAATTTTTGAGAAATGAGAAGTAATAATCACTTCCTATCAACATGTATATTTGATCCCCCGCCGAACCATCATCAGCCACGACGTCTACACCATTTACCTTCATGGGAGGAGGTATTCTATTAGTGATATGGTGTACAATATTTGCTCGAATACTTCTCTTAATACCCTCTCCTCGTGGTGATCTCTACGTCAGTAGCCGGACTTGCGATTTCTACTAGTTTGTCAGCACCAAGTACAAATATCATTAAAAGATCTTCCTGATTCGAGGCTAGCTGCAGTTCTCTAGCGAGTCCCTGCGCGATATAGCAGCGCCGAGAACCCGAATCTTCTTTTGGTGTTCAACTGCCCCGCCTTTGCTACTGCCGTCTGCAGATCAGACTGAGAATTAATTTCTGTGTTACTGTCACTATTTCTGGGAAGTGAATTTGATGTCATAGCTAAACTACCTGGTTTATTCTGCGGGCACAGAGCTTGGTTATGTCCCCCTTTGCAGGACTAGCACAACTTCTTCCTTGTTCATCAACTACCTTGTGTTCATTTCCATATCTTTCTTTCAGTACATCCACAGCTACTTGATAATTAAAATTTGTAATACTTAAACCCTCCACCGCTTGGAGGGCTTCTTCTTTTAGGCAGCCTACTAAATATGCCATCTTCTCCGACTCAGATATAAGCTTCTGATCCACATTTGTCTTGGACCGGTCCCAAAACTCCGACCAGCGCAACACGTCACCCTTAAATTTCGGCAAGCAGAGCTTTGACAGCTTGGCTGTGCTGCACCCGACGTCAGGAGGCTGTCGTGGTGTTCCATCTTTCAGCAACGCCTTCATATCAACCATCCACTCTTCTGCCTTAAATTGTGTTTCAGTTAATGACTGCAATTTCTCATGCGAGATTCGACTGGCCTTTTCCAAATAAAAGTGTATCTAACTGGTCAATCTAGCGCCGTATTCATCTACCAACTGAACTAGTTTCCTTAAATCTTCTTTAATCGTCGTTATAGCACTTGTACGTTCTAAAAGATTCAGAAGCCGCCGTTATATTTGGTCTAAACGAACCACTATTGCCTCATCCATTTTGAAAGCAACTGAAATCAAATAATTTCCGTCCTATACTCGCAATTTCTCATTTACTGATCATAATACTGCTAGGCATACAAATACAATTTTCCACATGATTACTTCTACGCGGCTTCTACAACTGTACTCGTACCAACGCCAACCGTCAACCCTCACCCTCTATTGCATTGCAACAAAGGTCAAGAATGGACAACCGACAGTACCGGCGTCTAAACTTTAAGTTAAGTAAAAACACTCGAAAGTGCTGTACATTAACGTCGTAATTACTTTTTTCTTTCGACACAAACTTACAAGTTCGCCGGTTTTCTTCTAGCAATAATATTGCTTTGTACAAAATCAACGGGAAATTTACTTCAAAAATGGCGTATCAAAAGTTTTATAGAATGCAAAATGTACATAAAACTTACTTGATTCTTTCACAATATTGATTTACCCACTAAATGAAACTTTCACTGATGGTCACTTTTACACTACTTAATAATTTAAAAGATAAATCCGTCCATTTAAGTAAACACAAGCACATCGAAAATATCGAAATAACGCTTAGTAAATTTAAAATAGAAAATTCCGCTGTCTCGTTTGCCTATGTATATTTGTCAACATTGTTTATCGTTTCTAAGTTCTCTAACTTCCACTCGTTCTATCTTTATCCTACTTGTAGTATCTTATATATTCGAGCGACAGAGAGAAGAGAAAAACACTAAACAGCACTAAACTTTGATCTTCAACTTCATATCATAACATATGCTCGCGCTTTATTTATTAGATTCTCGCTTACCGCAATCATCTTCTATTTCTTAACTATCCTTTCAACAAATAGGAAAAAGTCCACTCAGTAAACTGACCAATGAGATACAACCCTGTTCGCGCCATGAAAATTTTGTTGTAACGAGAACAGACTTACCAGAGATAATGCACTGATGCCAGCCTACCCAGTCTGAGGCGTTTTTCTATCAGCTAACTCTGTAAACCTTAAAAAACCCCTACACACTATCCGATTGCCGCGACACTAGCGCCACTACCGCGATACAGCAACAACATTCTACTGAAAGGAACTTGATTATGTTATAATGTTACAGCTTTATTTACGGCCCCAGAACCTTAATATAATATTATGCGAATACTTATCGACTTCTTAATTAGTAATAAACAGATTTCCTTTTAATAACTGTAACAATTAAAATTAAAAAATACTTTTATATCTATTCTATTCACACAAGCCCAACCTAGGATTCCTAGCCTGGGCCTACTTCTTTCTCATACCTGCAATGACAACATCTCAATGAAATGTCGTCTGTTCTAGTAATATTTTGCGAGTTTCTAGGTCTCCACCGAACTGTGAGTTTCTAGGTCTCCACCGAACTGTGAGTTTCTAGGTCTCCACCGAACTGTGAGTTTCTAGGTCTCCACCGAACTGTGAGTTTCTTGGTCTCCACCGAACTGAGAGTTTCTAGGTCTCCACCGAACTGTGAGTTTCTAGGTCTCCATCGAACTGTGAGTTTCTAGGTCTCCACCGAACTGTGAGTTTCTAGGTCTCCACCGAACTGCGAGTTTCTTGGTCTCTACCGAACTGTGAGTTTCTAGGTCTCCACCGAACTGTGAGGTTCTTGGTCTCCACCGTACTGTGAGTTTCTTGGTCTCCACCGTACTGTGAGTTTCTTGGTCTCCACCGTACTGTGAGTTTGTAGGTCTCCACCGAACTGTGAGTTTCTTACCGTACTGTGAGTTTCTTGGTCTCCACCGTACTGTGAGTTTCCTGGTCTCCACCGAAAACTGTGAGTTTCTTGGTCTCCACCGAACTGTGAGTTTCTTGGTCTCCACCGTACTGTGAGTTTCCTGGTCTCCACCGAAAACTGTGAGTTTCTTGGTCACCACCATACTGTGAGTTTCTTGGTCTCCACCGTACTGTGAGTTTACTGGTCTCCACCGAAAACTGTGAGTTTCTTGGTCTCCACCGTACTGTGAGTTTCTTGGTCTCCACCGTACTGTGAGTATCCTGGTCTCCACCGAAAACTGTGAGTTTCTAGGTATCCACCGTACTGTGAGTTTCTTGGTCTCCACCGTACTGTGAGTTTCCTGGTCTCCACCGAAAACTGTGAGTTTCTTGGTCTCCACCATACTGTGAGTTTCTTGGTCTCCACCGTACTGTGAGTTTACTGGTCTCCACCGAAAACTGTGAGTTTCTTGGTCTTCACCGAAAACTGTGAGTTTCTTGGTCTCCACCATACTGTGAGTTTCCTGGTCTCCACCGAACTGTGAGTTTCTAGGTCTCCACCGTTCTATGAGTTTCCCTTTCCTTACCGTTCTACTACGGAGCCTCCCGAGCAAAGAAAAAGTTGCATATTGCCGAGCACGCTTCGCCTACTTATTCTTAAGGTATTCACTCAGCTCCTCCACCAATTTGTCGTGACGTCTATACATTGTACATATCTCTAACCTCAGACATTGCCCGAGTTCTATTAAGACATAACGACAAGAGTTCTGACATGTACACTTTACATTGTAAAGTGTACCTGCAATATATACGATACACGAGTGAGAGGTGAAGTGATTTCTCTATATTCTCATTCTAATCACGATACTGATTCTACATATTCTGATTTCTTTTTATTCTTACGTATTGGCAGGAATTCTTTTCCCGCCGCGGGTCTCCACAACTCCCCTTATAACCCGGCCCTTTCCTCTCATAACCATTTGGCATACTCTTGGCTATTTCTATTCTGTATATTCCACTTACTGGAATATCCCTTCATCTCTCAACTCATCTTTCTAATAATACACATAAGACACTCACCGGGATCCCCGGCGGTCTTCTCCTCGATTCTATTCTCGTACTTACTCCGTCCTTGCAGTTTTCCTGCTAGGCTACTTATTGGATTCTGGAAATTCTGGAGTCTCCCGCCACGCGAACATTGTTCCGTTGGGAAATTAAAACTTCTCCTCCTACCGTTAAGACAAGATTCGTTAAACCTTCAAATGTTCTTTTTGAGTTGCCAGTTGAATAAATCAAGGCTGTTTGAGTCAAGCATTTACCTGTTTTGTGTGAGGATCGCGTTCGTCGCGACAACTAGGCTAGCTAAAATAGCAAATTATCCTAGACAGTATGGCCAGTAGTCTTCGACAGCTTTAACCAACTAATTAAAAACAATCAGACGGACAGAGTCCCACCGTAGTCCTTTTTTACCTTTTTGGTACGGAACCCTAAACCGGAAGAGAAAAATAATAAAGTAGACAACTTTTGAATTTCTTACATGACATTTCGTCATACTATACCCGTGCTTACTTTACATGCATACGTAAACCTTACGTGCGTATTGACATAACAAATGTACATAATGTATGCAAATATCTCAGAGGTCCCAGCCGTGAACGTAAAGAAAAAATAAAGGTTATACTTATTAGGTAATGAGCGACAATTTATTTCGACAACTTACTGTCCAACAAATCGTCCAATTCGGGATCGACCTCCTTCTTCGTCTCATCTTTGTTATCGGACATATTATTTTAGTAATTAAACTACTAATTTAAATAAAATTAAGAGAAATATCGCACAAGACAGTCCAATTTTTTGACGTATGAAGAATTTGAAAGTCTGTGTCATGACATCCGATATGTGTGACTTGAAAACTAGATGAAATGCATTGTACCAGCCTCACAAGTAAAAATAAAAGTGACTAGGAAGGAAATTGAAGCGATATCGAAAGAATTCTAAATCTCCAGAAGTTTTATATAAAGTTTAAGAATAGTAGTTTATTTAGAGAATAAGCTAACAAAATATAGATTTGATTGAAAAATTATTATTGTTGTGTTGGACATTCTATTTCCACACAGAATATAGGCTGCTGCTTGGTACCATCGATATGTTATCTGTGGTTGAAATGTGACAGATTGCGTTTTGTTACTGCTTCGTGTGCAGTCGCATGTAATCATGTGACTCTATTTAATGCCAAAATAAATGAAAAAAATTAATGTTTCCTTTCTTCAGTTTTCTTCCTTTATAGCAGGTAGCAAAATTAAGCCTGTATATAAAGGATCAGCCTAATCGCCAAACCTTATTAAACTAGGGCGTAGCCTGATAGTATAGTGATATCATTAACATCGCATCCAATATGTACAAATAGAGAATGCAGATTTTGAGACCGGATTAATAAACCAAATCCGATCAAATTATAGCTATAAAATAGATTCAGTGAGTTCTGCCTCACCTGACCTGACCTTAAAACATCACTCACGGCATATTACGCCTATGCCTACTCAAGAATGTCGTATGGTATTGTTCTGTGGGGAAATAGTTGTGATATAAGTAAATAAGATTTTTACCCTCCAGAAAAAGTGCATAAGTCCTCACTCTTACTTCCATTTATATACTTGTCCGTCCAGTACATACAAGTCCGGAAACGTAGGTTTATACACACAGATAACGAGTATCAAAAGAAACGATATGCACAAAATTAGAGCACCGTTCTCCAAATATAAACTCGTCACGTCACGTCTAGTACGCATTACATGACAATTAAAATCTACAATCATCTCCCTAATTACATAGAAGGCCTCGATAAACCAAAAATGTTTAACCAACAGTTGAAATCACTGTTAATCCACAAATACTTCTATAGCCTGAATGAGTTTTTTAGCGGAAAATTGTGAATCCAATTGTGTTGTGTGAGTGTGTTTTGTTGTGCTTCCAACTATAGTTTTATTTATTCTTTCCTGAATTAATAGTCCATATTATATGTTATAAGTTTAGGTATAAGTCTGCTGTCTTATTGGAACCTGTTTCAATAATCAGCTAAGTATAATTATCTTTTGTAGTGAGTGCCCTTGCAGGGCGTCACATGAATAAATAATGTTTATATGTTTATGTTGTTTGTTGTTTTTGTTGTTAATTTACCTACCAATCCTACCATATATTTTTTGTAATGTGATACGCAATAAATAATTTGATTGATTGATTGATTGAACATATTAACAGTGAGCAACTTCTATGACGTCCAACGTAATGTATAGGCTTGGCAACATTATCAGCAATGGTTTTATTGTATACCTACTAGCTTCTGCCCGCGACTCCGTCCGCGTGGAACTCGTTTATATCGCAGCTCCATACAAACCTTCACCCCCTTAGGGTATGATTACGGGGATAAAAACTATCCTATGTTACTCTCCATCCCTTCAACTATCTCCTCTTAAAAAATCACGTCAATTCGTCGCTCCGTTTTGCCGTGAAAGACGGACAAAAAACAAACAAACACACATACACTTTCGCATTTATAATATTAAGTATGGATGGTGCTGCACGTTGGCGTTGGCTCGGTCATGTAGAGCGGAGCGGCGTCGTCACCTTACAGAAAAGGTGTCGCTACACATACGAAATTGGCGGACTGCATGCAGTCCACGGAATAAAGAATCCATTATTCCGTGATGCAGTCCGCCGCGTGATTTCTACCCGTGTGGATAACTCCCGGAAGCACCGTGGCCGGCCAACAAATCAAGGTCACTCCGCTAGATTTTCTGTGACTTTGCTTGGTCGTCCGCCGATTTTGCTCGTTTGGCGTCGCCTAAACAAATGTACAATTGTCACCAATCACGCAGAAGTGAGGCTACAAAATAAAAAAAAGCGGCCAAGTGCGTGTTGGACTACGCACAACGAGAATTCCGTGCCTATTAAAAAGATCGTATCGTTACTGAAATCTAATGGCACTTACGTCCTTTTCTTTAAGGAAGGCATTTTTTTAGAAATATCTCAAAAACCTTTGAACTGATCTTGTTCAAAACAATTTTCGCTGAAATAATTTAATAAGCCCTATAAGCATGGTTTTTTTCATATTTTTAAAATACACGGTTCAAAAATTAGAGGGAGGGGGACACAATTTTAGTGACTTTCGAGGCGATTATCTCCGACTCTATTCACTTAATCAAAAAAATTGCTGAGAAACCTTATATTTATTTTGAAAGGCCTATCGATTGATGTGCCACATGTGGGCTTGCAATGAAAAATGATTTTTTGACTTTCTGTTTTATGTATGGAGTGCACCCCTAAAAAAATGTTTTTTTAGTAATTGAATTACAAAACTATGTAGCGGTTAACAAAATACACCTATCCTCAAAATTTTATTCAAATACACCTCATAGTTTTCGAGTAAAATGCCTGTGACATACGGACGGACAGACAGACAGACAGACAGACAGACAGACAGACATGACGAATCTATAAGTGTTCCGTTTTTTTCCATTTGGCTTCGGAACCCTAAAACTGTAGAAGTGGGAGTTTGTAAGATTGGGAGGAGTATTGGGACTTTGTAGAATTGAGACTGTAGGAATTGGAGTCTAAATCTACCACAATGGGAATCTGTAGAAGTGGGAGTCCGCCGAAATGGGAGTCTTTAGAAGAGGTAGTCTATAGGAGTGGGAATTTGTAAAAATGAGTCTATAGGAATAAGAATGAACTAAAGTCTACCAAAATAGAACGTAGAAGCGGTACTCATTGGGAGTCTGTAGAATTGAGGATCTATAGGAATGGGAGTGTAAGGTCCACCAAAATAGACTCCTCCAATCCTTTCCTTACTATATATAATATTATAAAAGCGAAAGTGTGTGTGTTTGTATGTTTTTCCTTCTTTCAACGGAGCGTCGTATTGATCTGATTTTTTGTATGGAGATAGTTTAGAAGCTGGAGAGTGACATAGGCTACTGTTTCCAGCGGGAAAACATCAAATTCCCACGGGAAAATTCAATGTTTCATTTTCCAATAACCACGCGGGCGAAGCCGCGGGCATCAGCTAGTGGAATATAATAGGAGCCTGTGGTTATTAAAGTAGGTATCTAGAAATGGTAATAAAGGCACCATACAAAAAGTGAGAATAGGTTTTGTATTGTTTATTTATGCATAGCGCGAAGTCGCCGTGCTAGCAGCCAGGGCAGGTGGGGCACGGGGGGCAGGGGGTGGTGCTGCCCGACGGCGTCGGCTCCGTCACGTAGCGAGGCGTCGTCACCTAAGAGACACGAAGGCTACAATTTAGACTCGCCGAACATCTTACGATCAAGGGTTGGCAACGCGCACGAATCCCCGAGAGTTGCTAGCGTCCGTAGGTCCGTACCACTAGTACTTAGCTCTGTCGGCTGCAGAATTCAGGAGCCTGTCTTTATTTCACTCTTGCATAGTTGATTATGTTGTCCAAAAACAATCAAACACCCCTTTAGCCCCTGCAGCAGAACTAAGGTAACCGATGTAACCCTCCGAATCGCTAAAATTAGGTGACAAAGGGCGGGGCATATTGCACGTAGAACCGATGGACATTGGGGCGGAAAGGTCTCCACGTCCACGAACCGGCAGGCGCAGCGTGGGCAGATCAAGCTGGACTGATGCCCTGGTAAAGGTCGCGGAAGTCCGCTGGATGCGGGTGGCGCAGGACCGGTCATTGTGGCACTCCTTGGGGAGGCCTAGGTCCAGCAGTGGACGTCTTACGGCTGATATGATGATGATAACCCCTTAAAAGGAATACGTTGTACGTACGTACCCCTACTAAGTATACAAACCTTAAGCCACTTGAAACGTATGTTTCCGTATTTTTTCAAATTGGACAGCGGCGCCCTCGTGATGCAGATACACTGAAAATAATAACGACAACATTGGAGCCTTGCGTCTCATTCAATTGTTGAAAGGGCTCTACGAGTTCGTTTAGTTGTGCTTGGTTGGTACAGACAGTCCAGTTCGTAAATATGTGAACGGACAATGCATTATGTGTAGGTACTTGAGATTGTTTGAGTTGGCCGTATTGCATCAAAGTAGTGCATTCAAAAAGCTAGCCACATTAAATAATCTCAACCATGCGCGGCGCCGCGGTTTAGGTAAAGATGTGTGAGAGAGGGAATTGAGGGACGTCGACCTTAAAGATTCTGATCTGCAGGAAGAGAAGAATTTGACGTCGGAACGCCGCCGGGACAATAACCTTAAGGTCCAACCTTAGGGAAAGGGGTTGAATTTATTTAATCGTAGGTATGGCATACATTATTTTGGCCTTTGAAGTCTGTCACTCTTTAGTACCACCTAGGGGACACGTGCAGGGTTGTGGTAGGTAGCTCCTGCGGACGCGAGTGACAGTTGCCCCCCTTTGTCAAGTGTGTGGGCAACTCGACTGTTAGAAATTCTTAAGTCGCCCGAAGGAATCGGATTGAATGAATGCTAACGATCGACCAGCCTGTTTCCGGCCAATACGGTTATCACAAGCGCGCGAGCTGTGTCGCGGCGAGATAGACTATCTGTCTCTTTCTTCTTCTTCTTCGTCGATACGTTCTTGTCAGAACGGTCGTGGTCGTTATGAGAGGCGAGCAGAGTCAGGAAGTTGCCTCACGATTTCTTGCCATTTCGATCAGTTCTTCGATATATATGTTAGATAAACGCTCGAATTAGATTAGAAAGAGACGGATACTCTATCTCACCGCGACACAGCTCAGGCGCCGTCTTTGATAGTGCAGGCGTCCCTTCACACCAACATAAGGGGATAAATAAGGATATTTCGGCTCGACGTTTCCCTTCGTGAGAGCGGTAAAATATACATATGTCCATACGATAGCACAGATGCGGCGCCCGCGCATGTCTAACCAGGCACACTAGTGAATAGTGACCCTGTGTAAATGCCCACATCTAAGTTCTACTTCGGTGCCGGGGATTATATCAATAATTAATGGGAAACAGAAGAATGAGAAAATAGCTAGTCAAAAACTTACGCCAGGCTATAAGAACAAAAAATCAAATGATTATAAATATTAAAAGCGGCCAAGTGCGTGTCCGGCCACGAGCAGTGTAGTGTTCCATATACACTCGCGGTCAAAGAAACCGGGTCGTGACGAAAACCTCAATATTTTGTAAATCGTTGGTCGTATCTGCATGAAACTAACTCTGTTTTATAGAGAATTTAATATCCTTCTAAATCCAACCTTCAATGTTCTACGTAGTAACTGGAAAAAGGTTTAATTGAAAAAAAAAGACCAATTGGGTACTTATTTGAAATTGCGTTCGTTTTACTTTTGCTTGTTTTTAAGCAATTATTTTCAATCTGTCAAAGAACTATGATAAAAGGCTGTCATTGTTTTATTTTGTGGTCATTCTTGAATGTCTATCATGCCGCTAACACGAGATGAATGTACTCGTATCATCACTATGTTAGAAGAAGGAAGAAGTCAGAGGTATACAGCGAGAAGAACAGGTGTGTCACTTTCTACAGTGCAGCGAGTCCTCCAACGTTACCTACAAACTGGGCAGAACCTTAGAAGACCAGGAACCGGCAAAACAAGATGTACTACAGCTAGAGAAGATCGATTTATTGTTACAACCATGCTCCGAAATCGGCACCTCACAGCAGTTGAAGTGAAAAATCAGCTTTTAGAGACCCGAAGGGACGGCATCAGCGAGCGGACTGTCAGGCGGCGGCTCAAAGAAGCAAATTTGACCCCACATAGGCCGGCCAATGGCCCAAAACTTGAAAGAATACATCGAACAGCAAGACGACTTTATGCCCGCGATCACAGATACTGGGGTGACGAAGATTGGGCAAGAATTTTGTTTTCCGATGAATCCAGATTTATGCTCTATGCAAATGACGGGCGGCAAAGAGTTTACAGACGGCCTGGTGAACGTTTTATTCCAGCATGTTTTGAGGAAAAAGTGGCGTAAGGCGGTGGGTCAGTCATGGTTTGGGCTGGAATCTCTTCAGAGAGTCGCTCGGAGTTAGTTTTAATAGAAAATGGATCATTAACGAGTGCAAGATATGTAGAAGAGATTCTTAATGAGCATGTCGGCCCATACTTAATTAATATGGGTGGAAATTCTATGTTTATGCAACAACGCCAGGCCACACGCAGCTCAAATTGTCAGAGATTATTTTTTGGAGGTTGGTATCAACTGAACCTCGAGGAGTCCGGACTTAAATCCGATTGAGCATGTATGGGACGAGCTTGGGAGGCGTGTAAGAGCTCGAAACCCCGCCCCAGCTACACTTAGAGACCTGAAACAGGCGTTAGTAGAAGAATGGGACAATATCCCGCAAGAACGCATAAAGAACTTAATAAACAGCATGCCGAATCGTCTAGAAGCTGTAAGAAGAGCCCGAGGAGGCAATACGAAGTATTAATTTTTATTTTTTGTGTTGTATGTGAAGTACCTACTGCTTATTTTTGTACAGCAGACAGCATAAGTGCATGGTCATTCCAGAAACAGATTCGCTTGTCCGCCGATCCTACGCCATCTATGAGCACAACGCACGACTATTAGGGAGATTTCACTAGATGGCGTTGTAAGCAATTTTTTGGCAAAAATAAAATTGATGATTTTATTGTCTTTTAAAACTGTATTCTTGTGTGTTACCACCTATTCTATTATTTTTACATTATATTTATCAAGTCAACTCCAGCGCGTTGCCAATTTTTTGTTTGTCACTCTCACCTTTTTGTGGATTTATTCATCTTTTTCTTATGTTTGCGCTACGAGGAAATATTCAAACATCGAATAAATTACAAAAACACTGATTCCCACCATAACTTGGCTGGGCGCAGATTTGAACTCGGAACCTTCCAGTGATGATAAGTTGATAACTTAGGTCGAGGTAAACCTGTCTAGTTACCATTGGGCCATTATGACAATCGAAAGATTGGTTGAAATTCGTCATCAGTTTAATTTTGTATGCAAATATTCGTCACATCACAACTACGAATAATTGAGGAGGGTAGACTGTATTGTAATACATAACTACCATCCAATTTCTTATATTTCTTATGGCACTTACTTCTTGTTCGTTTGTCGGCCATTTACGATTCGATTTCCTTCTATACAACCATAACAATGAGTTCTCGTTTGATCTAGTTAAAAGATCACAATTAATTGGTTAAATATAATGTAAACGTAAGTATATAGTGTTTACATATGTTTTGTAATATATATTATACCTTACTACATACTCGTATCTTACATTGTTCTTATTGTGTATTTACGAATACAGTTGTTACAGCGAAGAACGGTTGTTTTATGGGCACAAGAGGAAGGATCTCGTAGACCAGGTCTCATTGATGCCGCGCATTATGAAGCTGTGAAGATGACCTGTACGAAGAAAATTTGTTTAAGCGGATAACCCACATTCCACACAAGCGAAAGCCCAGTTCGTTGTTGCTAACGGAAGGCCAGAAAACAAGGTTGTAATTTGGCCTATGATATGGCTGTCTGAAGTGAAGAGTGAAAAAGTGAAGTGTATTAAATCCAGTCAACAGCGCCATTTAAGTTTATGGTGTTATAATAATACGTGCCGTGATAATGGTCGCGTAGTTCCTAATATAGAAAAAGTGCTGATGCTGTCGCCCAAAGAGTACGGATTACGTTAAGATTTATATATTCTATAAACCGGGTTATCCTAAATAAATTTAAAAAATATAATTATATTGTTTCAGTAGGTAGGTATTAATATGCCGTTTGCTTTCTTTTTTTATATTCCTTTACTATTTAAAATGTGATATTTCATAAGATCAAACAAGTGTAAGTAACGGTGAAAGCCCAAATAAAATTATTATGATTATTTTCAAATCAATAACACAATAATTCATGGTTTGAACGCTCACATATAGGTAATGATATATTATGGCAATTAACACCTTAATGCGTTCTGCTGATTTGAATGTTAGATAACCCGGTTGTAAGTTAATATTGTCAATATTATATTTATTGGGGTGAAGCTTCAATCTTTTTCCAATTATGGAAATGAAACTTAAGCTATTACCTCAATAAAAATGTTACAAAGTTGATAGGTAACTATTACTAAGTAGTATTATAAAAATGCTTTAAGAGAACTGTAGTGAACAAAATAAACATATTAAAACATAAAATGCTGTTTTAATTATTTAAGTTATGAATATATAACTCTCTTTATGACTAATATTTGTATATAAAAAACTTTCATCTATACATGTAGAAATAGAACAAATATAAAAAAATAGAAAAACATAAACCTCCCATTAGAGCTGGGATTCGAACCTCGATCGTTCTAGGCCGCTGAGCCTAGAGCACATGTCTTAATCCATTGAGCTATCTCAACATTATAGGTAATGGTGGAAATATAGCATTCACATACCAGTGATATCGCACTTAAATACAGTTATTATACATTAGCATTTAATAGCCTTGTTAATAATTATACTAATATGAAAATATTTCTGGTGATAACAGGTGTCAATTTAAAGGTATTTAATGTGCTTATTTTCCGCGGTATCTCTAAATAGTAGCGCTAACAACGCCATCTAGTTTAATTATTGCGCACCACGTGCAACTGTGTGAGCAGCAGACGTCAAACGATGCAAGCGAAACTGGGCCGTAAGGTGTCCATGCATTATTGCAGCCGATAGTACGTAAAATTGGTTGATTTTTTGTTTCCTATGTAATTTTATTAAACAAAAGAATTACGATTCCACCATTTGATGTTATTTAATTCAGTATAAAATTATCTACAATATGCAGTTTAATTCATGTCCCTAGCTTTATTATTTTAGGAGATATTACAAATTTTCGTACTGACCCGGTTTCTTTGACCGCGAGTGTAGTTGCCTGTCTGTTCTTGACCTTTGTTACATCGACACGCGCTAACTAAACGTTGCGGTTGCGGCGCAAAGCACCATATAAATATTTTTTTTTAATTGTATTCTACTATAGAGGTCGTTGCTTTGCGCACTAATGCTCTCCAGGTCAGTCGGTTCCCTGCGTCGATCCAACGGGTTGGTGATTTTCACGATTTTCCACGACTCCTTTTTCCTTCCACATTGATTTATATATCATATCACCATGCTGATTTGCAACTTTCTAGTATTAAGGGTCACTGAGCTAAGCCGCAGACGGACGGGCACGCGGACATGGCGAAACTATAGTTAACCAGGAACCCTTAAACTTAGTTCCGCCATGTATATATTTTTTTATTTCTAAAAACTACAACAACAACTAATATATTTTACTAGATTGAATGGCATACTTACTTTCTGAAATAATAATGAATGTCATTTAATTTTGTTGTTTTTTTTTTTTTTTTTTAATAAGAACAAAATTAAATGGATGCGGGTGGCGCAGGACCGGTCACTTTGGAACTCTTTGGGGGAGGCCTATGTCCAGCAGTGGACGTCTTTCGGCTGATATGATGATGATGATGATGATGTCATTTAATTTTGTTCTTAAGTATTTTCTTACTTTAATTCGAATATTCAATTAATTCAATGTTTTCCGAGAAAATGATGAAAGAAACTCACCGTCGGCGGCTAAAATGTATAAAAAAAGAATGTTATTCCGTAAAAAAATTAAAAGGCCGTATAACACACATTAAATAGGTAACATTAGAACTTACTGCCGTCTGTAAAAAAAAAAAATGAATTAATAGGATATTATTATTATTTTCTATTTTAGTTTTAATTTAGTTTTCTTATATTCTCTTAGTGGATAGTCTTGGTTTATAATTTTTACTTAATATGTATTGTGTTTTTAACCAATAGTCTTGTTTGTAATAAAGTATTTTTTTTAATGACCGTGGTTGAGACAGTAAATACTCAATTGAATACTCACGTATTTCTGAAAAAAGAGGTAGTTTAGTTTCTGGGATGTTACATTTTGTTTATTTTAGGTATATTTTATTTTTAAGTACGATAAACTTACAGTTTTCTGAAATAAAAAATTCAAAACATTTCATTAAATTATTGGTATACAATTACAACATTCTAGTTATAAGATTAAAATAATACATCAAATAACCTACAGTTCGGCTAATAAAACCACTAAATGTTTGAAAAATATTCAAAATAGGTATAATTTTTTTTTTGTTTTTGCTCACCCATATCTAGAAAAGTTTTACAATAAATTATATTATTATTTGCACGTTCAATTCAATTTATTATGTACCTCTTTCTTATATAACATCATTGGGTATTTAAATTTAAATTTTACGATGATGAATATAATTTCATTATTTACCTCAGACTGAAAAATAACCATTTTAATGGAACATTATTTTCAAAAAGATGTACGCTTATGTTTATTAATGATAGGACCGGTTCGCCTAGTGGGTAGTGACACTGCCTACGAAGCTGAAGGTCCTGGGTTCGAATCCCAGTAAGGTCAAATATTTGTGTGATGAGCAAGACCGTATGATAGTTTGCCAGCGTCGTAGAATCAAACGAGAATGGACATACATATGTACAAGCAGTAGGGCAATACGTGTAAGTTGGTGGGTAAACGAAGTTGAGACTTACATATACTCGCTGAAAATAAAGCCTTCATAAAATGAATCGAATTTGACAAAAGAGAATAGGGGCAGTTTGGCACCATTCGTACACGGGGAACCTACGTACAGTCACTACTACAGCGTACTAGGACAACCGTATCTGTGCGGCTTTGTGTGTGTGAGTAGGTGCCGGTAGCGACCTGTATCACACGAAGTTAGCCGTCAGTGCGGCCACCGCGAGCGACACGAGAGGACGTTATGTGTTTTCACGCACCCAAAGTAATTTATTTATCGATGTTCTCGGATGTTCCGTGCTTAAGTGAAGTGTCAAATTCTATAAATTTATTATCCAACGGTAAGTAATTACTATCATATTCATAATAAAGTACACATTTTGCGTATTTATCTGCATGCTTTCTGTATAGGTAAAAATATTTTATTTTTGACCTTCGGGGAAGGTTCGTACGCCTACATCTGGGGCACGTTCATACGCGTACGAATGTACCCTCACTCGTAATCATGACTGTACGAATGTACCCCTAGTAACAAGTTTTTTTTTATTTCAGAAAATTTGCAAAAATGGTGCGGAATTATAAGAAAAAAAACACAAGATGTACAACAGTAAATGAAAATGATATGGTACAGGCAATAAAAGATGTTTTAGAAGGAAAATTGTCGTATAGAAAGGCAGCGGATAAACACAATGTTAAAGCTTCAACTTTGGAAAGTCGAGTAAAGAAAATAAAGAACAAAAGTGATGAGGTTGGCCCGAACCATACATATCAGTCTAAATTCACAAGTTACCAAGTTTTTTCTAACGATGAAGAGTCAGAGTTGATTGAATACATTGAAGAAAGTTCGAAAATGCATTTCGGGCTCACACTACTCCAAGTCAGAGCACTGGCATATCAGTATGCCTAAGCATTGAAACGAAAATATCCACCTAAATGGGATGAAACTGGATTGGCAGGTATTGACTGGATCCATGGATTTCGAAAGAGAAATAATCGTTTAAGTTTAAGAAAACCGGAAAACACAAGTGCTGCCAGAGCTTTTGGTTTCAACAAAACAGTTGTAAATGAGTTTTTCGATAATTTGAAAACTGTATATGAAAGACACAGGTTTACTGCAGATCGTATATTTAATTTCGATGAGTCTGGTATATCGACTGTTTTAGATACTCCGAAAGTGTTAGCTGCAAAGACACAAAGGCAAGTCGGACAAATAGTCTCCGCAGAAAGAGGTGAGCTGGTTACATTTGGCGGCATTATCTCAGCGAGTGGAAACACCATTCCTCCACTGTTTGTGTTTCCTCGAGTACATTATAAAGACCACTTTATGGAAGGAGCTCCAGAAAGTAGTCTTGGGACTACAAATAGAACTGGTTGGATCAATTCTGAAATATTTGTAGAAGTATACATTTCCTATTGATATGACTCGATTTAATGTCCAGTAATTAGATAATAAGATTTCCTAGCATTTATATCTAATGCACCAAATAGCTAGATGCCTAATGCATACAAATAACTATTCCTAAGATTGATTTCTTGTTGACTGATTAGATTACCTAATGATAAATAATTAGTACTTAGGGTAGGTACCCACACAATAATTATATAAAAATATTTGTACTAGATTACTAGATGCTTAATGCATCAAATAACTGAAGGTTCCTAAGATTGATCTCTTGTTGACTGATTATAATTACATTAAAAATGATAAATAATTAGTATAGTTTACACTGTGTTGTGTTTTTTCTCTACATGGTTTTTTACCTAGAAGACGTATTTGTTTTTATTGATAGAAGATTTTGTCACTTAGTTAATTACAATATTAATGTTAATACGGCAATTAAAATATTTTTGATATTTATTTTGCTGTTTTATTTAACATGTACTAAGCTACCCCGCACTGTCTGAATGTTCCCCGACCTATGTACGAACCTGCCCCTTTTGAGGGGTAGATTCGGGCATTTGACAACTTCTACTAAAATTGAATTTGCTCTTTTGTTGTAAAATTTACTCACTTCTAATTTTTTTAATAAGTAGCGAAAGGTATCTGCTATGTCATAATGGCCGAAGGAATAGTCTCCCTTTAAAACCAACATTTTTAAAAATCTTAATCTAAAAAGTGTACGAATGGTGCCAAACTGCCCCTACAGACAGATTTATTCCTCGAAAGTTATAATAAAATAAAAGTATATTGTTACTCACAAAGTGCTGGAAATAAAAAAAATAACACTTCAGTTTTTGGAATAGTGCTATTTATTAAATAATAGTAGCAAAGTATAATATTCCAATTTCTATATTACACGTACAATTGGCTATTTAGCCAGCAATTTGTTGAGATTCGAGGCTCTAATTACCTTATTTTGTTTTTTTATTACTTACAACTTCTGCCCATGTTAATTTATTATTGTCATGAATAAATGCTTATTCTATTCTATTATATTCCTAAAACTGGCACTGAAGATTAAATTTCGTGCGCCTTTTTGAGAAAACAGGCGTCGTTTACGAGTTGGTAATTACAAGATATAATAATTACAAAAATACTTACTCCACCGTTCTGCATAAGTTGAAAAAAAAGAGAAAAACATGAATAAAAAGAAAAAAAGCAAAGAAATATTTTGAATAAAGTCAAGTAAAGTATTTATTATCTTCCAAATACAAACCAGTTGAAAGTCGAACATTTAAATAATAATTATTATAATATTGTTTATTAAACATACCGCTAGCTGCAAAAACGGAGAAATATAAAAAAAAGAAAAACATACATGTAAATTCATTGTATTTTTTTACTATTATATTTAATAATGTAAAAAAATGTACCGTAAACTGCAAAAAGTAAATTATAGTTAATATTTATTGAAAAGTAAAATTACACTAAAACTAATTTCAGATTTTAGGCTAAAGTAATATAGATGCTGTAGGTTTTACATTGTTTACATAAAGTAAGTAAGTAAGTAATTTATTGAACTCCAAATGTTACAGTGTGTCTTACAACTATGATACATTTCATACTTCACATTTACTGGCTGGTCTAATGTGTCACTGATACTTAAAATAGGTATAACCTGTGCTTTAAGTATCAGTAAAGTGAATATAAAAGAATATAATAACGGTAAGGGTTCAACTACATTAATTTTGTGTTAAATATCATCCGACACTCACATTAAGCTACAAAAAATGCAAATAATACAATTAAAGTATAAAACAATAAATTGGCTTTATTTTTACATAACTATAAATACTCGTAAAGACTTTTTGAAATGGGATGAGCAGTTTTGGAAATCACCACTATATCTTCGCTCAGACTTTACAATACTAACTACTGAGTAAGTATAGTAAAACAAAACTATGAGCAGAGTACTTACTTCCGTCTGAAAATAATTTTAAAAATACATTAAGCAGAAAATAAAACAAAAGTAAATAAGTCTTCTCTATAATAATAATTATTATTATTTAATAAAAATATATTAAATACTTACTCTTTCCTGAAAAACGTTTATAATATAATTATGTTAATATTATTTTATAATAAAAAATACATATTTAAAGGTCATGTCAAAAGGTTGATTTCGATACTTACAGTCAACTGAAAAAAGTGGATAGTTTAAGTTATTGTTTAAATAAAAAATACAGAACAGTATCAAGTACATTAATAATATAAAATAACTTACCGGTCCCTGTGGAATAAACAAATACCGGAATTAAATAACAATCAAACACAAACTTTTTTTAAATACCTAATTAGTAATATTTTTAAACACTCACCCCCTTTTACTAGAACAAAAAGAGATTTATATTAATCATAAGAAAAAATATTTCATAATCTAGAAATATAATTAAACACGATTTATTTTAGTTTTGAGCTATGGCTGTTTTTTATGTATTTAAGTATTTTATTTATCTATAAGTAAGTATGTTTATCTTATCGTCATCTAGTAACCATGGTACAGTCACCACACAAATAACCAGTCACCAGCACCAATATCTGCAAAAACAAAGCGGGCATAAATATCTGACACATCCTCACGGCCCTAGAATTAGTCGTGTCAGATATTTATGCGCGCTTTATTTTGGCAGATATTAATGCTGGTAACTGTACAAGCTTTGCTTAGTTTAGGTTAGGTTAAGTTTAGGTCGTTTTTGTGTAATATTTCTCCGCAAATATTATTTTTGTGACACTTATTAATTTAAGAAATATGTTAAGTACGGAAAAAAAACAAAAGAAAAGAGATGTTTTTTGCTATTTGATTGTTTAGTAGTTTTTAGTATATTTGGTACTCACTTTTTGATAGGGTCGTGGAATAAAACAAAAAATATATAATTAGTCAAGAAATGTATTTATTTATTATTCGGAGAACCAACAGCTAACAATTCAAAATAATAATGTAAGCTAGTTATATAACTTAAATAAATTAGCAATATGTAAGTAATAAATTGTTTAAAAAAAATGATATTTTATTGCTGTTAGGTATAGTCAACAGCAAAATTAGTTGATCATTTGAGTACCTTGTCACTTTCACTACTTTGACGCATCCCAATTGTCGCAGTATCGTTACGTTAAATGCGACAAAGTACTAAAATAATCAGATATATTTGCTGTTGACTGTACTAATTATTATATTTTCAGTTAAAACTTACGTATTTACCCTATTTGTATGAAAATAAAAATTAAACAATGAATTATTTATATAAGTCTGTCTTTTTGATAAAATAAAAAATGTTTTACCCTGCGTGATTCGCGAGTGCAAAATACAATATTTAGAGGGGGAATTTCACCAAAATCAACTCGAATCTTGTAAGCCATATTTTCAAAAATTACGCATTTTGACTCTCCCATGCTTATATATATTTGAGGTGATAATGTTTGTGAGACGTAACCTGCACTTATATCCAAGTTTTAGGAGTACACGTCTTAGGAATAAAATAAGTGGAATATCCTTCAAAACAGCTTTATTTCGGAAAAGTTTACTAGGAATGTCCCCTACAATTTATAACAAAGTTCCGAAAGATATAATAGATATAAATAGTATTGCTGATTTTAAAAACAAATTATTTAAGATTCTCGTAAGGAAAGCCTACTATACTGTTAATGCATTTCTGACAGATGGTCATTAATGGAATTGAGCGAGAACAAGCTTTGGCTCCATTAATAGCTTAAAAATTTGTATGCCTAACGGCCCAACATGGTGATTCGACTCGATGTATTTCTAGATCTTTGTACCTACCTGTGTTGAACAAATAAATGCATTATTCTTATTCTTATCTTAAAAATAATGGTACTTAATTATTTATTTTCAAACAATGTTATGCATGTATTATTATTTGCCATATAGGTAGCGCTTTTAAAAATGAGAGTATTTTTGATGATTTTTGTAATATCTACCCGAAGTGTCGAAAATATTGAACGTAACGTTTACGAAAAAATGCTATTTCATAAACCACTAAAGTCCATTAATTGTACTTACAAGTATCTAGAAAATAATTATTTTAAGTATATCAATATATATCTATTTTAATGGGGAGGGCACAAATCAAATTATTAAGTTAATTATTATTATTTATACATACCACATTCTTGAAAGAGGAAAAATAATAAAAAAATAATTAAAATTAGCCCTTAGACAATATTAAAAAGGTAACAAAGGCGTTTGTGATTATTTGAGTTGGCCGAATGTCATAAAAAAGTCTATTTAAAAAGCAACTCTAGCGTCCAAGGTATACGATTCAAAATATTCCAATTGCAATGACACTTCACACACAACAGCCGGCCACATTCAATAATATCATACATACCAATTATTTCGCAATATAAACCAAACATACCTCTGGCTGTAAGGTAACGAGCAAGTTATGTATTTATTTGTAATTCATGTTATTTATCAGCATGTATTGTGTGTTAATTTTTGAAATGAAATCTTCTTTAGCGGCGCTGAGCACTTTTTGGGATGGGGAAAAATTGTTAAATACGCGACAGAGTTTTTGTGACGTCAGATGTGAAGGAGGTCACTTTTTGCTGCTAGCCGATTCGACTTCATTCAAAACTGAACGCTATTTGTAATAGTATAAAAGCCGTTAAACACTTTTTGCAATAGCATATTCTGCAAATAAATTTGTAATAATACCAACGCGTCCTTCAAAGTTTTGCTATTGAGAAAATTCGAATAGTTCGAATTTGGGCGTTATTCCTAAAGAGATAAAGCTTAGAAAAATATTTATCAACGGCAAAAACAAATTGATATTTTGGTCGCCACCGTGCACCGCCATCTGCTGTCTTGCAAATTCGAATAGTTCGAATTTCGACGTTATTCCTAAAGAGATAAAGCTTTGAAAAATATTTGGCAATGGCAAAAACAAATTGGTATTGTGTTTGCCGCCGCCCGCCGGCGCGTTGGGCCCGTCGCACCCAACGCGCCCGCGGGCCGTCCGCCTAAATAATTGATAATTGTTTATAAATTTGCGTCAAATTCATTTTTAGGGTGACATCGTAAGATGTCACGTGACCTGATCGAAAAACTGTTACCATGTTATTGAGTTTTCACTTCTGCCGGCACTCCCGGAGTGCAACCCGGTCTTTTTTTAAATTATTTATTTATTTAGCCACGTCTAATAGTACATTACTACAGAGGCCGGGAAGTAAGGGGTTGCCGGCCCAGTACATATAGACGGCCGAGCGTAGCGAGGTCGGATAGTTATGAGGCTGGCAACCCCTTACTTCCCGGCCTCTGTAGTAATGTACTATTAGACGTGGCTAAATAAATAAATAATTTAAAAAAAGACCGGGTTGCACTTAGGTTTGTATACTTAGTGCTTTTCTCAAACATGCAATGAAATAAATTAAAAAAACTACAATTAATCAAACTTAAATTTTCATGGCTGAACGCCATGATCCTGTGCCACAAATTGTGGAATGGAAATTAAAAAAGACCATCTTGCAGGCCTAGGCCTCCAATTTTGTATGAAATGCCATTACGGATCTCTCGTTTCGCTCCGCCCGAAACGTGACACCTCGAAGCCCATTATGAAGACCACAAAGTCAATATTTCATTGCATGTTTGAGAAAAGTATATACTTAATGCTTTTTTTCTTCACATGTTCTTAGTAGTAATATCATACTTTTTTTTGCGCCTTTTGTAAACAGTAGTTTAGTATTTTAGTACTAAAAGTAGTTTTGTACTTTTCTGTGTTTTGTTAAATTAATTTGAAATAGATAAATATACTTACTGGAACATCTTGAGGCTGGAACAATAACATTTTTTTAAAAATTGGGTTACATCAATGTTAGATAATAATTAATACGACCGACTTAAAAATCCGTTACTCCGATTACTATTTTATGTTCGAAAAATAAAACATGTTCATTGAAAAAACATGCTTTTAAAAATGGTAAAAAATATAAAATCTCAATTATTTTTCATATCATTTAATTTGAACGTTATCAAACAATATTTTTTAAATAGGTATTATTGTTAAAAAAATCCGATAAAACTGAAATTGTTTAGGTATGCTTAAAATTTTAAAACATACTCAAATACTCACATCTAGCTATAAATTAAAAAATATGTGTTAAGCCTATGTTTTTTTTTGGGACAAAATAAGGGCCAATCCACATTTTGTACTATATTCTGTTATAGTTACATGAATCGCTTTTCTTCGCCGTCAAATATATTTGAGATCTAAACAGGTACAGTCTCTGTAGATAATCCCTAATAAAACTCTTTTCATCGAGATTTTTGCACATGAATTCAGTGTTTTATTTAAACATTTTTTTATCAACATCATCCTCCTAGCGTTATTCCCGGTTGTGCCCTATACGAGCCCGGGGTCCGCTTTGACACCTACTCCCAAGATTTGGCATATGCAGTAGATTTACGAAAGTGACTGCCATCTGACCTTCCAAGTTCCAACCCAGAGGGAAAACTAGACCTTATTGGGATTGGCACGGTTTCCTCACCATGTTTTCCTTTACCGAAAAGCTGACGGTAAATAATTCATACATAAGTTCCGAAAAACTCATTGGTACGAGCCGGGATTCGAACCCATGACCGCCACTTGACAGCCGCATGCCTGAACCACTAGGCTACCGTAGCTTCTATTTTAACATTTTAATAAAATTACAATAATTTACTTACGTCCAACTGTAATAATAATTCACTCGTCAATAAACTTTTGAACAAAATGTTATATGTACAAAGTGTCTCAAAAGTCGACGTCTACCTAGCTAAACTTAGCTACCTAGCTAAACTTCAGGCATTATAAATAGACACCCTGTAATGATCTTTTATGTAATAAGGTCACATATTTTTACTTTTCGTCATTGGTATGTAATGTAGGTACCTAACCGTACATAACACTTCTGTAATCTTAAAACCATAATTAGATTCCACAAAAATAACCTTTTGCCATTAAAATGATGGACGTAGCTAAAAACTAGCTACGTCCATCATTTGGAAGTGTAGTTTGCCAGTGTCGGTTATTTTTTCATTTTAATTGCAATTTTAAGGTTATTTTTGTGGAATCTAATTATGGTTTCAAGTTATAAGTTAAAACACAAACATTTTTTCACAATTTTAACTGACTATATAGAAAAAAATGTACATAGCATCAAAAGTAACTGTGCAAACGAAGACGTCAAAAGTCCTTATGAAAAGGAAATAAGAGCTTTTGACGTCTTCGATTGCGCAGTTACTTTTGATGCTGACTGTACTAAGCTAATTTGGAAAGTTAGCTACAAAGGATTTTTATTTTGTCAATATAGTATAAGTAAACACTTGAAGAAAGACTTGGGTTTTGTAAAGCATGAGATGCATGTTATTAATGTGTATTCTGTAACTCTATGTGGCACTCCTTAGCTCAAGTCAAGCATTTTAAGTATTTGGGCCACTGGGTCACGGATGATACGAGTATGTGTGACAACATGGACATGGAGAGGGAACGCAGAGCGCTGGCTGTGCGCTGCAACATGCTGGCTCGTAGGTTTGCACGATGTACTGACAAGGTGAAGGCTACGCTTTTTAAAGCATATTGCCAGTCCTTCTACACGTGCAGCCTATGGATCAGCTATACGCAGCGGGCATACAGCGCTCTGCGGGTGCAGTATAACAACGCGTACAGGGTGGTGTTCGGGCTGCCGCGGCACTGCAGCGCCTCGGGTATGTTCGCGGAGGGTCGGATCGACGGCTTCCACGCGATCATCAGAAAGCGATGTAGCTCGCTACTGAGACGGTGGCGCGCCAGCTCGAATACTATCCTGTGCACGCTGGCCGACAGGTGGGACTCACCGTGGCTGAAGCACTGGGTGTAACTGCATGCACCCTTATGTTTTAATGTGTATTAATATAATATTAACCCTAGATTTAAGTAAAATGTTACTAACACGTTATGGACTTTGTTCGAAATAAAATTATTTGAATTTGAATTAATTCAAACCTAAATTTAAATCATAAAAAAAAATGTTTTGTTTTTTTATAACTGTTATGACTTGGGCTGTCACCCGTTTGTGGCTTGACGTTGACTTTTGGGACATCTCAGGACATCTATATTATATTTCCGCGACTTCGTCCGCAGCGAACGAAAAGACCATAGAATGCGCGCTCCTTACAAATGTCTACCCAAACACGTGCCTAAAACCCGGTATGCGCATGTTCGAACTAAACGGCTGCCTGGCATCGTTTTGACACCCCGCCCCCAACCCCGCGTAATGGCAAAGGCACTCATTTTGTGGGGCCATGTTATATTGCGGCGCTACTTAGACTTCTATGGTTTTTTCGTTCGCTGGTCGAACGTATCTCAAACAAACTTCCCACATACTAAGGGCATGATTCACAGTATACTATATTGCGAACAGAGTCATCTGACGGAACATTCGAACGCCAACTGAGAAACTTTTTATTGAAAAACGCATTATATTCAATAAAGGCATTTATGGACATTAAACATTAATAATATCACTGTTTTTGACATTGTAAATTTTTTGAGTTTGTCGTTTAAGTATAGTTTGTAATCTGGGGACCGATTTTTGACTTTGGCGCGCTCGACTCTTTCACTCGAAAACTGACAAAAATTATGAAATGCTATCTTGAAATAGCGATAGAAAATTTTAAAACGAGTGGTATTGACCACTTGTATTAAATTCTGTTGGTTTCTACTAAGTGCCTGCCATTTTGACACTACAAACGTATTTACTTTTATTAGATTTTCGAGCGCTCGAAAGTCAAAAATCGGTCCCCTGACGATCTTTATGTGATATTATCTACCCTGAGGTAGTGTCGCTGTTAACCGCATAATATTATGGCAATAATATCTATACATACGTCATGCATGTGTATTCGGGACAGTGTGTATGGGCATTGTGTTGTTAATTGAATCCAAAATTCTATGCTTTATAATAAACTAGCGGCCCGCCCCGCCTTCGCACGGGTACTATTATACATATAAACCTTCCTTTTGAACCACTATCTATTAAAAAAACCGGATCAAAATACGTTGCGTAGTTTTAAAGATCTAAGCATACCTACATAGGGACAGACAGCGGGAAGCGACTTTGTTTTATACTATGTAGTTATGATAGTGATACCTATTATCCACATCTGGGGGGTTAGACAAGGTTACAATCGACAAGCGCTAACGCTAACGCTAACTAATAGAATGTATGGGAACGACAGATGTTAACGAAAAGTGTTTCGTCGGGATCTGTCATTCCCATACATTTTATTCGTTAGCGTTAGCGTTAGCGCTTGTCGATTGTAACCTTGTCTACGGCCCCTGGTCCCAACTCCCAAGTTCGTATTCGATATTTAAATATTGTTCAGATTGAGACACCGATGACTCAGACTCTGATGTGTCGCTTTCAAGACCGCCGTCCTCAATTATAAAATGTTCGGTCTGGGATTCGACTAATATTGATAATTACATTTTTAGCTTCGCTGATCTGCTATGGAGGAAGAAGTGGGACTACCTCTGAACAGAGATTTTCAAATAACTCTGATGTCACCCGGAAACAATCTACGAACTCCTTATCAGGTAACTGTTCGTAACGTGACGTTTCAGTTGGCTTCACTCTGGACTGTAATCTTAACTGGAAGTGCCATGTAGACAAACTATGCGATAGATTGAGTAGTGCAGTCTTTGCTTTGCTTAACCTAAAAGCTTTAATATCCGACGATGCCGCGAAGCAGGTTTATTTTGCTCATTTCCATTCGCTGATGTCGTACGGTTCGCTCATTTGGAGAAACTCAACGGATGCCAACAGAGTGCTGCTTATGCAGAAACGTGCCGTACGTGCGATGATGATGTAAGAAGAGAGCACGTAATGCTGTTTCTCGCCGAACAAGTCGCTTAATCTTTGCTATTATCAATGTCCGGTGGCTTGAATATGTCATGCTCGCTTAAAGGGCTTTGCTTACGGTGGCGTCGTTGATCGGGTCGCCACCTTCCCTAACATATGGTTGAGGGAGGCGATGGCTGAGATATGCGTCATACTCGTGATCGGGTGCTGTTTGTGGAGTCCGGACTGTTCATGCTTGCAAGGGCATATAGTACCTAATTAACTACTTAAATACTAGTGTTATTATTATTATTATCGTATTGACGAGAGACATCATTCTGAACTTGATTTATTTTGTTTGTTTGTTTATTGTTATTGACCCTGTACATCTCTGACAATATAACATTAATGTTCCTTTTTTGTTTTGACGCTTAGAGACCGTATACATCTCTTAGAATATTAGAATAATTATTAATTGTATTTGGACGCTCAGAGACCTTATACATCTCTTGAATACTGAATAATATCATTAACTTCTGTTAATGCTGGATACAGATCTTATATCGAATGTAATGGTCATACTTTGCAATTTTGTTTTGTTTACATTAACTTAGTGACATTTAGTTTGTTAACCTTTTATGTATCATTTTAAATTATTATTGTGTAAGATTACTATTTTATTGTAAATTACCGTTTGACATGTAAAAGTGCTCTTGTGGCCTATTTGCAGAATAAATAATTGATTTGATTTGATTTGATTGATTGGGGCAAAATCGAGGACTTCGTGTAGAGGCTACTTCCCAATACACGGTATTATGAATCTAATCTAGTATTTTTTTATTGCGCTATTCGGCCAGGTAGATCTAAATGTCATTTTCTGAATGGGAAAATATAACAGCTGAGTTGTCCTAACGTGCGTTCGAAAACTTACGTGATCACCCACCAGCATCATTCGTGCGTTCATTTATTAAGTATTTATATCCATTATATATATCGTCGTCTAGTACCCATAACACAAGCCTTAATGAGCTTACTATGGGACTAGGTCGATTTGTGTAAGATTGTCCCCTAATATTTATTTATTTATTTTATTTATTTATTTATTTATTAAAATACTCACCACTGCCGTAAACTCTTGAACGTCGCCCTGAAGAAAAAAGTGGAATTAAATCAGGAATCTGAATACTCGTATATTATTAGCGAAACATACAACTAGGATGATTATTGATTAAGTATACATTTTTCTTAAATAATTTTATTATTATGTAACCGTGAATGCCTGAACCACTAAGCTACCGAAAAGCTTCTTAAGAGGCTCCCATACGCCAATGACCTTCGATCTGAATCCCTTAGTTTTCTAATGTTTTTTGTAGCTTATTATATTAACAACAACGGCTTTAAGCAATATAGTATCCCATATTTACTTCAAACTTCATTGTTTTCGAGATATTTGGCATCAAAGTTGAACAATTTTAGGCCAAAAAACTGGTTTTCTGGCCATAACTTTTGTGTTAATTGGTTTAAAATTAAAACCCTCTGCCAGTTTTTAGAGACGTCATAGACGAACCCAAATTTGTAGATTTCGTATATGTTAGATCTTTCACGTCAATAGAGATGCGAAATAAGTGTTTTTTTAGACCATGTTTAAAAAAATCATACAAAATTAAGTATTAATTTGTTTCAAAATCCGGTCTGTCAAAATGGAGATAAAAGATTGAAGAACCGATAGCCGTTTGATTTATGATTCTATCTGTAGTGCAAAAGTAGTAGATACGATTCAAAACTTGTCAAAAATCGATGAAAACCTCGGGTAGCCCCTTAAGCATGCGTAGAGTCTGGCAAACGAAAGTTGAACCCATCTAAACTCAATTACGCGGCAACCCTAAACGTCAGACGCATACATATTGATCAACAGTGTTGCCGCGTAATTGAGTTTAGTGGGTTCAACTTACGTTTGCCAGACTCTATCCATTGAAATAAAATGTTGGTAGGAATAATAGCCAATTCATTCAGCTGTCAGTTGATACCCCACACTATGTACAGTCGAGTTCTCCAATATCTATACACACAACCTTTCAAAAATATCTATACCACAGATCAAAGAATACACACAGTCTTTATTGTTACCGACATAAGATGCATGTGTAGATATTTTTGAAAGGTTGTTTGTATATATATTGGAGAACCCGACTGTACGAGTATGCACGTACATTCAAGTGAATTATTTATCTAAGTATTGCAACATAAATAGATTTGAAGTATTGATTTCGAACGGTACTTCGCCACAATTACGACTTTGTTATGTTGGGGCCACACTAACGAGAAATGCCATCGCGATAATCGTAGTGTGGACGTACCTGATAACGTCCATTATCGCGATAATAGGGATGATGACTAAGATTTTTTTGTGACGTCATTCGAACCAGTTTTTGGAGAGGAACAAATGTTTGTATGGGAGCAACTACAATTAAATAACATAAATATCTAAAAAAATGAGATAAAGATTGACCTCGCTGGCGGCAGCGCGAAACGCTTCATACTGTGTGTCTATACAAGTGTGACGTCACATTTGTATATTTGTTCTAATCGTAGTATGGAAAATCAGGTAAATTGTTGTTTCTGTCGCGAAATACTGTGTTTAAGTACATAGTTGTCATACAATTTTTGTTTCTAGAAAAGCGTAAGGATTCTATTGGTAGCTTTTAATTTACACTTGGACAACAAAAAAAAATACATATTTTTTCTAAACTTTCAAGGTTCATATCTTTTTATGATTTTAATTATATTTTATAACTTATACTTTATAACGATAATTTGATGGTTTACTATCCATTTAGCATCACGAGGCATCATGCCTATTAATGGCACTTCTCGTTAGTGTGGCCCGGGCATTATAAATGATAAGAAGGTAGTGTTTTATGCTAGGGCCAAACTAACGAGAAATGCCATTAATTATCGCGATAATCGTAGTGTGGCCGTACTGATAACGTCCATTATCGCGATAATTAATGGCATTTCTCGTTAGTGTGGCCCGGGAATTAAAAGGTTACGTGATGGTCGGGAAAGTGTCGTTGGAGGAACGTCGGGCGTTTGAGAACTTTTTTGTTACCCTTACGATGATGAGGTGGTGAACAAAATTAGGTGATCAAGAATCAAGACCTAGTAATTGTAAATCCAGTTTGTAGTATTGTTAGTGAATCTTGTGACTACTGAAACTGAATTACTCATTGTGGTGACCAAATACAATAAATATTCGACGGGATTGAAGAGTTCCATTTCACAAGTGTGGTGAGTTTGGATGTAATTGACACTTTTCCAAATGCGACTGCAGCGATTTGATGACGCCAGTAATGGGGAGATCTACTCCTTCGCCCCGCTCAGAACGAGGCGTCGAGCGTCCATATAAATTGCATTTGTTTTATATGGACGCTGCACGCTCCGCTCTGAGCGGGGCGTCCACTCAGGCCTTGCACTAAGAGGAAACTTACTTCTTCTTTTGCCTGGCTCCTTCCCATTTACTTGGGGTCGGCCCTTCTAATCATGCGTCACCAGGCCGGTCGGTCCTGGGTCGTCTCTGGTCTTAAATTTCCCTCTTCCATGTCTTTACTACTGCCATCCAGGTTAACCGGGGTCTACCTCGCCCTTGAGGTGCAACAGCCACGGCTAGGACTTGGTCATGTGCTCCGGTGGTCGACGCATCACATGACCGTAGGTACCATCTCAGTCGGCTTTCTGCGAGCTTATCTTGTATAGGTTTTACTTTGAAACTGCCTCTTATATGGTTGTTCCGCACATGATCAAGCCTTGTAACGCCACCGGCCTTTTCATTTCAGCGAATAGAATTAGAGGAAACTTACTACTTACTTAAAAAAAAACGGGAAACTTACTTTTTTTTCTCCTTCTGGTTTGGGCGCGTCCGGCTTGGCCTCCCCACCTTCTTCCGGCGTTTTGGTATCGTCCTGTTTATTTAAATAGAATTAACAATAAATAAATCTTAGGGGACCATCTTACACAAATCGAACTGTAGCACCATAGTGGAGCAGCTCTCGTTCAACTTGATACTGGCAGAGCTGGGCACAAGACCGCTAATCGTTAATTAACGAAGTCAACATTTTGAGTAACGGATTAACTTTTAAGATAACTTAAAAAAAAAAATAACGGACTCATTAACTCCGTACGTAACCTACTTTAAGATCTCACATTTTTAAATAACAGCAATTGTTATAGGTATCCAATAAAGCAAAGAAATAGAGTTTAATACTTGTTCATAGTGTTATATTGTTCATATAAATACATATTTGGATTTTGCATACAACTTGGCACTCATTTAGATCTCCATTCTTTTTGCGGCGAAGCCCACAGCTAAGCTTAATTTTTGTATTGAACTTGGCTCTCCTTTTTATATTTTTGTTTTTGGTGGGATAATATAAAACAAAGTCGCTTCCCGCTGTCTGTCCCTATGTATGCTTAGATCTTTAAAACTACGCAACTGATTTTGATGCGGTTTTTTTAATAGGTACCTACCTAGAGTGATTCAAGAGGAAGGTTTATATGTACAATATAGTACCCGTGCGAAGCCGGGGCGGGTCGCTATATAAAGTAAAAGATAAATACAAACATTGTATTTAGTGTGAAAAAAAAACAGGAAACTTACTTTTTCTCCTTCTGCTTTGGGCGCGTCCGGCTTCGCCTCTCCACCGTTTCCCGGCGTAGTGGTATCGGTCTGTTTATTTAAATAAAAATAATAATAAATAAATATTAGGGGACCATCTTACACAAACCGAACAAGCCCCATAGTGAAGATCATGTATTACTATAGCCGCTATAATAATAAGTTTCTGTCAAAAAAAACATTTTTGGTACAAGCTTTTATTGCCGACTGTACTTTTCTGTATACCATCATCTACTCATTGAGACGATTCTAACGAACCCAAATTCGTACCTGAATTCCCATGGCCACCTTCTGTCTCCATCATCAGATCAGCTCGATGGTAAATATTGAATTGTCATCCAAACTATAGGTACTTATACCCAAAATTTCAGCTCAATCGGTCATCGGGAAGTGGGTCAAATTTAACTTGCAAGATTTGTCCCATACATACATAATATACTAACAGGGCAAGCTTATATAAAGCTTGTAACAAATAATAATTAATAAAAGTAAATTATAATAAATTTAACATTTTATTGCAGACGGACCCACAGTGGAAGGCATAATAACAGGGTTCCGTTTGGTATCCTTTTGGGAACTCGATCCTAAGAAATGCCTAGTTGGATTCTCTGACCCAAAATATGTGTATTTAGAGACCAAGTTTGTGATTCTAACATATTTAGAACTCGAGGTATTACTGACTTAGTATGAGAGAGGTGTAGACTCAAAATGTATTATTACTTCTAAAGAAAGAAGGCAAAAAATATGCCTAATAACGAAAATCCCATTCAAATGTCACAAAACAACTACGAAGCTACAACCGTTTTAATGTTGCTTGTTATAGAGAAAACGCTAGCAGATCGTGGCGTCACGATCCTCGAGCGTCATATTAAATGACAATGAAAATATGAACGTTTTTCGGAAAAGGGACAGAACATAAAATCCCCTCTTAAATCTTCGGACACTTATAATTATAACTTTCATTGACCCAAATACCATAAAATATTGACGTAATATTGCTATTTAGAACATTTTTGCTGACGTCTTCCATGAGGTCGCCTCTAGAAATATTAGATCTGAATCACACGTACTTGTAGTATAAGAGGATATTACTTGCCAAATTGTACATCTAGGTCAACCTGGTCAACGGAAAGTACCCTAAGGGCTTGGCCATATATTTCGTCATCGTTTTTTGTCCATTTTTTTACGTTAACTTACTTAGACGTTTCAAGAGACTGTAGACCTGAGTATATGGTTTTAAATTTTAATTTCAAATCGGTAATCGTTCCCTAGATAAAGGGTCTTGATATACAGACAGACGGACAACACAGTGATTCTATAAGGGTTCCGTTTTTTCCTTTTGAGGTACGGAACCCTAAAAACTACAAAGATATAAATATAATACGAATGTATCATAACTGTAAGTTTTCTGGCACTGTTTATGCTACTAACGATGCATATCGATAACTCATATTTTTTTATGTTTTTAATGTTTAGGTTTACATAATTCTAATTAAGGTCTACAATGATGACTAAGATTTTTTTGTGACGTCATTTGAACCAGTTTTTAGAGAGGAACAAATGTTTGTATGGGAGCTACAATTAAAGAACATAAATACCTAAAGAAATGAGATAAAGATTGACCTCGCTGGCGGCAGCGCGAAACACTTTATACTGTGTTTTTTATACAAGTATGACGTCACATTTGTACATTTGTACTAATCGTAGTATGGAAAATCAGGTAAATTGTTGTTTCGGCCGTATACTGCGTTTAAGTACATAGTTGTTCTACAATTTTGTTTCTAGAAAACCGTAAGGATTCTATTGGTAGCTTTTGGACAATAAAAAAATGCATATTTTTTCTTACCTTTCAAGGTTCATATCTTTTTATGATTTTAATTATATTTTATAATTTATACTTTATTACCATAATTTGATGGTTTACTATCCATTTAGCATCACTAAGTTATCAATTTGAACATGAGGCCTCATGCCTATTTAGTACTTTTTATTGTGTCAACTGTAACCATAATGAGACTGTTTCTTAATAAATAAATAATGACTCCTACCTTTTTGTCAGTCTCTTTTGCCCCATCTCCTTCGGGTTTCTAGAACAACATATTAAGTACCGCTATTAATAATTGGGGCGGAAAGGTTCTCGAGTGGCGACCATACATACATACCGGAAGGCGCGGCGTGGGTAGGCCCCCGACAAGGTGGACTGATGTAAAGGTTGCGGGAGTCCGCTGGATGCGGGTGGCGTAGGACCGGCCGCTTTGGCACTGTTTGAGGGTGGCCTATGTCCAGCAGTGGACGTCTTTCGGCTGATATCATGATGATGATTAATAATCAGCTGCAAAATATCAACTCGACGCGCTCGACCCCTCGGTCTCGGTGACAAGAATGATGGTATCCTGGCCGATTACGACCACAGCGACTGTATGTAAGGATTGGGTATCTTTTGTAATAATTAAGAATGATTGGAGTGTTGCTGTTCTACTCTCTGGTGCGCTCTCAGGTCTTGCGTACCTACCCGATCTTTCTAATAAAGGTACGGGCGCAATTGGACCAGGTTAACACCCCGCCGACATAATTGTAATGGATGGCTGCTGGTGGACGAGCCTTGAGCTCGTTTCGCTTATGCCGGCTGCGTTGGCGCGTGAGCAGGAGGCAGCTATGTAAACTGTTCGAAACTTATTTAAATGATAGGGAGCAGTATGTAGAGCTTGAAAATGCGGATGGAAGCAAGGCTGTTTCAGACATACGCAATGTGCCTAGCGGAACACCCCAGGGGTCTATACTTAGTCCGATCCTATTCTCTATCTTCACAGCAGACATGCCTGAACAGCTCCAAGTGTGCAAATATCATTTGTACGCAGATGACACACAAATTTATTATAGTTTTAACTCTAAAGACACTGTAGAGGCACTGACCAAAATAAATAAAGACTTATATGAGATCTCTAAGTGGGCTGCGAAGAATTCTCTAGTTCTGAATCCGGCAAAATCGAAGTTTTTAGTTCTGGGCACAAAAATGCAAGTCTCAAAAGTTTTAGATCACAATCCTAAAATATATATTGATAAAGTAGAATTACCGATTGAGAACGAAGCACGAAACCTGGGACTTATTATGGACAGCGAGCTAATGTTTGTCAAGCATGTGAACGAAAAAATCAGAAATGCTTTCTATAAACTCAAAGTATTGTACAATATTAGGAAGCATATTTCTGAGGAAGTCAGAATTCTATTGACTGATCTTCTGGTGCTCTCACCACTAAATTATTGCAGCGCAGTGTACGGACCTAGGTTATGGGGTAAAACGGAAAACGCAATACAGAGAGTGCAGAACGCCTGCGCTCGTTTTTGTTTTAATATTCCTAGACGAGCGCATGTCACTCCCTTCAAAATAAAAAACAAAATTTTAAATATGAAGTCTCGTAGAGAACTACACATAGCTTGTACGACTCAGAAGGTATTATGGAAAGGTCGGCCGGAATATCTTTTGGAAAAGTTTAGATGGTCCAAGGATGTACATGGCCTTAATACACGGTCTAAATTTAGAAATTGTTTAAATATTCCTCGATGCTATTCTGCTGGTTTTAGAGGCTCTTTCAAATATCGTGCTTCAAAGATTTGGAACAATCTACCGCCACCCTTAAGGAAGAAAGTCAGTAGTCAGACATTTAAAATTAAATTAAAACGAGTCTTGCATGAGAGGCAGAAGCAAGATTTTGAAATAGCCTTTAAATAGCTTTTAATTTAAATCCTAGCAATTACAATCACAAGATAAATTTCAGTCATTTATTTCATATATCACACGCACCACATGCACAAGCGCGCGCACACACACACACATACACGCACACACACACACGCACACATACACTCACCCATATATAAACATTAACATACACAAACACACTGTATATAAGTTTGTAAGTACTATTTTTAAGTTAGTTTTGTTTGTTACCCGCTTATTCTTATTCTCCTTCCTCCTCGGCAAACATCTTGGACCGAGTGGGGGCACATTGAAAATCAGCGCTGGTGGTACATTTATGTGCCGCCAGCAGTTGCTGAATGTGCTCCTTTTGCCTTTAGTTTAACATTTTTATTTTGTAGTTTTTGTGTCATTATGTTTTTTTTTTTTTGTTTCCTATATTTGTGTTAATTGATATGCTTTCTGTTAAAAGGCAATAAATATATTTTTCTTTCTTTCTTTCTTCTTCTTTAAACGAAAGAGATCGAGTTATAGCTCTCTCCCTCTAACGCATAGCTGCCTTCTGCTCACGCGCCAACGTTGGCCCAGTGTGAACACTTGTACAGCAGGCTTAAGATGAGAGATGCAACGGATTGTGGTTTGGCCGGATACCGTAGACCGAATTTCCACTATAATCTATATATTTCAGATTGGAAGAGTCCGCTGACAGCTGTCACTCAGTACAGTTTAAGTCATCTTTGACGTTTGATGACATAAACTGTACTGAGATGACAGCTGTCAGCGGACTCTTTCTCTTTCGATTCGGCCGAAACTTACATAGCTACACGGTCTACACACACAGATACTTAAACAATACATACGCTCCAAAAACATAATCCTCCTCTCCTTCGGCAGTCGGGTAAAAGCAACAACAAACATCAAAATATTATAACTAACCTGTTCAGGTTCAGTTTTATTAGCTGATTCTTCGCCTGGGCTCGCATCCTGCAATATAATACAATACTTATCATTTATCAACTACGCGTTTGGCAACACGACGCGCGCGATTATGGAAGAGTCGCCTCATTCGGTAGGTACTATCTTCTTTAAAAACCGGCCAAGTGCGTGTCGGGCCACGCGCAGTGTAGGGTTCCGTAGTTGTACGCAGTTGAATGCCAAGAGCGATCGTGCGACGCCCCCCTACAAGGCGGAGCCGGATGTCGTTGGTGGTTTTAGAGGGTAGTCCAGTTTCGGTTAGTCCGTGATACCCAGGACGGCTTTGGCCTCCCCGGATAGGACAGGATGCGTAAACGCATTTCCCCAACGTTAAAAAAAAAGGGTTCCGTAGTTGCCTGTCTGTCTTAGTTACATCGACGTGCGGTTCGGTTGCGTCGGCCGAATATGTACGAAAATTGGCCTTCCCAAGTACACATTAAGTTGGTTAACTATTACTCGGTAACTACTTATGCCTACTTGTTCGTGATAGTTTTCCTTGTAAATACATTATATGTATGTACTACTATCACGAATTTTTTCACATCCCCAGTAGTAGCCATTTAGCCGGCAGCGGGGCTTTAAAGCCCAATATCTCGCAAACTAATCACTGATTTGAAAAATAGTTCTAGAAAACCCATAATATTTTTGAACGAGCTATCCAACGATAATACCCCACACTATTTACCGTGTTTTTTTTTAAAGATTTTATTGTACTGTTTTGTCGGCGTGATTGATTTATATACCCATGCCGAATTACAGTTTTCTAGTAGGACAGACGGACATGGCGAAACTATAAGGGTTCCTTGTTGACTACGGAACCCTAGAAAATGGCTCCCATCCCGTCTAAGTTAAGATGATTTCGCCAATGTCCAGTTTACTTATAAAGCGACGTTGTTCGGTAGTTTGGTCAGTCGACAATAATGCAATCGGCGTCAGAAGCTCCGCTTAAGAAGCAAAGAGTCCACCGCTGATCGCATCCCCGACGAAAGACCCCTCATTCGGCACACTGGGCGGTGTAAACGAACTGCTGGGCACAGGATATATTTCTGTGGGCACAGGATATAGTTCTGTGGGCACAGGATATAGTTCTGTGGGCACAGGATATAGTTCTGTGGGCACAGGATATAGTTCTGTGGGCACAGGATATAGTTCTGTGGGCACAGGATATAGTTCTGTGGGCACAGGATATAGTTCTGTGGGCACAGGATATAGTTCTGTGGGCACAGGATATAGTTCTGTGGGCACAGGATATAGTTCTGTGGGCACAGGATATAGTTCTGTGGGCACAGGATATAGTTCTGTGGGCACAGGATATAGTTCTGTGGGCACAGGATATAGTTCTGTGGGCACAGGCCTCCTCTCGTGGACGAGAGGGAACGGGCAGTAGTCCCCGCGCTGGCCCAGTGCGGGTTGGGGACTTCACATACACCTTTGAATTTCATCGCAGATGTATGCAGGTTTGCTCACGATATTTTTAACCGACTTAAAAAAAAGGAGGTTCTCGGTTCGGTTGTATTTTTTTATCATTATTATTTTTAATGTTTGTTACCTCAGAACTCAGTCATTTATGAACCGATTCGTACATTTTTTTTTGTTTGAATGCAGATGCTTCCAGATTGGTCCCATTCTTTTCAAAAATCCACTTGAATGATGGGACTCATGAGGAATCGATGTAACTAAGAAAGACAGACAACTACGGAACCCTACACTGCGCGTGGCCCGACACGCACATGGCCGATTTTTGTACGTTAACTTAGAAGTTCCATTTTTTCAGAGCTAAACTGTAGACTTGAGTCGGTTTTAATTTCAACTCGATATCTCCACGCGTTCCTGAGATAAAGGGTATTGACAGATAGACAGACGAACAGCAAAGTGATCCTATAACTCCTCTAAGGATTCCGTTTTTTCCCTTTTGAGGTACGGAACCCTAAAAACAACAATAAAAGCTCAATATGTATTAAATTACCGGTGGAGTTTCATTTTTAGCATCAGGTTCTGCGGGTGCGTTCGGATCCTGCAACATAATATAATATCAACACGACAGTAGGGACAGCATTTGGAACACGGCCTTGGGAGTTGGGACTAGCGATGGGCAATTTCCGAAAAAAATCAAATATTACCTCTTGCCGGTGGAGTATTTTCCATCTCTCTCTGTCGTACGCCAGCCCTTTGATTTGCTGATTCGACACGACACCAGCGTTTTCCTTTATTTGGTCCATATAACTGCGCCGTGGTCTCCCTGCCACTTCTTCCTTCTATCTTCTATCATTGACCCACCAACGGAGCCGCCGCTGACGTCCACGGGGCTTCATGATACAACATTCTTAAGGCGCCGTAGGTTCATGGTCTTCTCTCCCTCTAACTGAGCATAAGCGTGAGCGAGATGGAAGTGCGTGCTCGGAAGCGCGGATATCATGTTTTTTAATTTAAATTTTTTGGCCGCTTAAATAAATAAAAATGTAAACACAGATTTCCCTCAAACATGATATTGCCAATTTTTAGAAGCAATTTTGATATCTATAGCTTTTGTGCATAATTTGTTACGAATATTTTAAGTGTATTTTTGTGTGTTTTAGACCTATGTTCGTGATTTTTTTCTATCGAGCGAAATTTAGGTACTTAATCATGTTTCGAAGCACTGATTTCCCTGCAGAAAAGCCTGAAGATTACTATTCGTATTTTTTTGAAACCATATTATTATAAACAGACGCATTATATTGTTTCAAAAACTCTGTTCGCTTAACTTCGCTGAACCTACGGCGCCTTAACCTTCTCACAAGAGTCACAAGTTATCGTCCGGGGGTGAGTGACTGATTATGATAATTTATATCCTCTTTTATTCCTGTTTATCCTTCGCTAAGTCGCTCTTTGTTTGTTTACATTTTTGTTTTATGAGCCATACCCCGGGGTTTTGGGTGCGGGAATAACTTGAGAAAGAGTAGAGATAAACAGATAGGTTATATTGACAAATAATCATATTGTGCCTAATGAATAAATACCTTCCTGCGAATTGTAAACAAACTACAATTTAATTACAATTTTATTTCATTACACTTGGTGCAAAAGAACATTGAATCTCGAACCTCTATTTCTGGATTATTTTCTATCCACGAATGCACGAACTCGTAACGAGCTTTTTTCCGTGAAGGCATGTTTGTATTAACTGTTATATAGTATTTTGAAAATGCTATTGCGTATATGTAAATTACATAAGACAAAGGCACGGTTTGTATGACAGACATTGAATGTCAAATATCAATCTTGACGTTAGATATCTCTGAAGTGTTTATTAATTTATAAATACTTGAGTAAGAACTGAACTGAAGAGGTTGATAATAAATTACTGAGCATTTATTTGATATCATACTAGATGTTATCCGCGGCTTCATAAGCGTAGTTAAATGAATTATTTTCAAATAAATCAATAATTGAACGTATGTTTTTTTTGTATTTTTTTATTCAATTAATTATTCAGTAGGTAAGTATACATTCTGTTATTTAATTCATACCTATTCTTTGGCTTATGTCATTCATTCGCGCACCCAAAACCCCGGGGTATGTTTATGACGTAAATGTGGACAAACGTGGCGCGGCATTGTTTTTGCATGTGTTTTTGCAACTTTTAAAACTGTATATTATATGTATATGATTATTTTGTAATGTTAAATGTTAATTTTATGTTTTGGCATGTTTTCTTGTATACTTCTGTCTAATTTTGCATGTGTGCATGGCAACTTTTATGTTTGTATAGTTTTTTTTTTTTTTTTATGATATAGGAGGCAAACGAGCAGACGGATCACCTGATGGTAAGCGATTACCGCCGCCCATGGACACTTGAAACACCAGAGGTGTTGTGAGCGCGTTGCCGGCCTTTAAGATGGGAGTACGCTCTTTTCTTGAAGGTTTGAAGGTCGTATCGGTCCGGAAATAACGCAGGCGACAATCCATTCCACAGTTTAGCTGTGCGAGGCAGGAAGTTTCTGGAGAAGCGCACAGTTGAGGACTGCCAACCATCAAAGTGGTGAGGATGGTAATGTTGTCGCGTTGGACGATGGCGAAAAGAAGCGGCAGGGATTAATCCGAACAATTCCTCGGACATGTATGTATGTTAGGATTTTAGGTTTTTGTTTCATTTGATCTCATTTGACTAATAGTTTTTAAGTTTCTGCATGGTTGGCATGTTATATGTTATGTTTTGGTTCGTACATTTTCACTTATTTATTTGTTTTATCGATGGGCTACATGCCGACTCGCATGCGGCTCTGTTTACGCGTCTCGCTCTTGGCCGCTGCTATGGCGGGCGGCTGGGGCGTGGCGGGGGCGTGGCCTGCGTGCCGCAGGGCGCGCTATGGGGTTGTCGCCGGCGTGTTTTTAGTATTGTTTTGTTAGTTTTAAGGTAGTATCTGTAGTTGAATATAGTTTTTAGTTTTAAGTTTGTCCTTTTTATGGTTTGCCGGTTCTTGTATACATTGTTTTTATTTTTGGTGTGTATTTTATACCACCTATGCTATCGGCAGTTAGTTAAGGGGCCCCTTCGAAGCCCAACTTAGGAAGTAATGTAAGGAAAAAAAAAAGAGTTAGTGACTGACAAAATATGCTCCTAGCTCGCGGTCTATTGCTATGTTTAGGTTTAGATTCCCTTATGCCTGGGCCACACTTCGCCCGAATGTTGTTGCCGTCCTTGTCTTACGGATATCACACGTTAGACAAGGATGGCAACAACATTCGGGCGAAGTGTGGCCCAGGCATTACAAGTATAAAATATTGCAGTAATTTTCAACGTAAGTATAGGCAGTAACTTTTGATTGTGTATACTTAAGCAGAAGTTTTTTTTTTTATACCTCCAATCAACTGCAGACCTGAGTATTTTATTTTAATTTCAACTTGATACCACGCATTCCGGAGAAAATGGGTTTAGACAGACGGAGAGACAGAAGAAAGTGGTCATATACCTAAGGGTTCCTTTTTTCTTTTAAGGCACGGAACCCTAAAAAGCAAGAATAAATATCAAAATGTAACAACCTTACTTGGCTCGCCAGGTGGGTCATCTCTCAATATTTGCTTATTCTGGAAGAAATTTAAAAAAATAAAGGGAGGTTTGGAAGTGTATAACTTACCGATTTCTCACTAGAGGGCGTGACGGCGGACCGTACCCAGACCGTTGCCTAGGCCAAAATCCATATTCATACTATCCATCCATACTTCCATACTAATATTATAAATGCGAAAGTGTTTCTGTCTGTCTGTCTGTTACCTCTTCACGCTTAAACCGCTGAACCGATCTGGATGAAATTTGGTATATAGATAGTTTGAGTCCCGGGTAAGGACATAGAGTAGTTTTTATCCCGGAAATCATCCCCTAAGTGGGTGTAATGGAGGGTGAAACATTGTATGGAGCTACGATATAAACTAGTTCCACGAGCCCGGAGGAGGAGAAGCTAGTATTCCATGTAGTTAGGACATGCTATCGCGTCAAAGGCAACCAATGTGTTAATATCACATACAAAGGTCAGTACCTACTTAATTGGCTCCCGTCAAAAATCAACGAAATTTAGTAGTTTTCATTTCGACACTCGTCCTCTGTTTATTGAAGCTAGCTTTCCAGGTGGAGATATGGGATAGTTTGATTCCTGTTTAACATTTTTGATATTTAATAACTTGAAAAATGTTAATACAGAATTAATTATCCATTTTTAAAGAGAGGTCGGTAAAAATACAAAACCCGACACTTCATCCTCATTAAAACTTTTATACACCCGAAACTCATACCTACTCATACATACTGAACTTACCTAGAAATTTGGTATGCGTTTTTATAATCTTATTAATTAACACAAAAGTTATGGCCATAAAACGAGTTTTTTGGCCTAAAATTGTTGAACTTTGATGCCAAATATCTCGAAAACAATGAACTTTGAAGTAAATATGGGATACTATATTGCTTAAAGTTGTTGTTGTTAATATAATAAGCTACAAAAAACATTAGAAAACTAAGGGATTCAGATCGAAGGTCATTGGCGTATGGGAGCCCCTTAAGCAATAGCATATGTCAAAATTCGTCGGCTTGATCAACTGGACCTGTGGCTTAACCCATATATGCCCCTTGATTCAAAATGATATACTTAGTACCTTCATATGCCCAGAACCGCATTAATATACATGTATAAGGTCTGTTCATCGTTTTGGAAACAAGGGCAAATGAGATACCAAAAAACAAGCATAGTTCTGGGCATTACCTATATGGGTTAATTGGTCAAGCACTCCAGGGCTGGTATCCTGAGCGCACTCATTCACCTCACTAATTAACCCATCAACCCTAACGGGGTGCACGACGTTTTATATAATTTCACTTGATTATTTTGGTTTGATATACCATTGCTTATTATAATGTAACGAATGATATAATATTGTTTCAGACAATTTTCAAATGATCTAATGTAAAAAGTGATATAATTATTTAAGACTATAATTACAATTAGAATAAAAGATATTTACTATAATTATCACTTGGTAGAAAACGTGTTTATAATAATGACTTTCCTAACTTTTCCTGTGCCACAAATTGTGGAATGGAAATTAAAAAAGACCATCTTGCAGGCTTAGGCCTCCAATTTTGTATGAAATGCCATTACGGGAACCTCGTCTCGCTGCGCCCGAAACGTGACCCTTCGGAGCCCATTATGAAGAACACAACGTCAATATTTCATTGCATGTTTGAGAAAAATAGATTTTCTCAAACATGCTCGGAAATGTACGCGTTAATATCACGAAATGAAGACGTGAAGTTTCTTGTTTATGGCTCCCTACATTACTTCTTGCCTTACGCCAAGAAGTAATGTATGAAAACCCTAAGTAAAACCATTATTGTCCGCTACTCTAACTTTTTAAATTTGCTTACTAATATTAAACTGACAAAGGAAAATTTACATACTGCCAACCACCACTAGACACTGTAAGCATACTTGATCATAAAAAAAATAAAAATAATCTATGGTACTATACTTTAGGTGCGGTTAAACATGGTGCTCGAACGGCTTGTTCAAATGGCATGTTTAAAAAATAAAAAAGGCGCAAATTAACCTATTATTTAATTGATTACCTAGTTTTTATTTTAATTTTAATATTTCCTCACGTCGTTTGAGAAAAGTACTATACAATCCTCGGCCGGAACAGGGATTGCTGGACTCGTTGTATTCGGCCTCGTCTACGACTCGGCCGTCTACCCCAATCTCGTCCAGCAATCCCTTACTTCACGGCCTCTGCAGTAATCTACTATTAAGTACACTATAGTTATTTGTTATACAAGGGTGCAAAGTTGTATTTTACCCGCGAGTGTGGAATTGAAACACAAGCAAGCGAAAGGATTCTATAGTTGAACCACGAGCGAAGCATCATCATCATCATTCTCCTAGCGTTGTTCCCGGTTATGCCCCTAAAGGAGCTCGGGGTCCGCTTTGACACGTAATCCCAAGATTTGGCATAGGCGCTAGTTTTACGAAAGCGACTGCCATCTGATCTGACCTTCCAACCCAGAGGGAAAACTAGACCTTATTGGGATTAGATCGGTTTCCTCGCGATGTTTTCCTTCACCGAAAAGCTAACGGTAAATATTCCGTACATAAGTTTCGAAAAACTCATTGGTACGAGCCGGGATTCGAACCCACGACCGCCGCTTGACAGCCACCACCAACCACGAACCACGAGCGAAGCGAGTGGTTCTAAATTAGAATCCTGAGCGTAGCGAGTGTTTCAACACACGAGAAGTAAAATACATTTGAACCCGTGTGTAACACAAAACTTTTCACCTCACTGTAGCGAGGAAAGTGCAACATGCAAAACAACTTTATTTAATTTAAATAATAATATTTTCATTTTTTTAACAGTAATAAATAGTAATAATAACGTTAAGTAATATCAAGTAGAATTTTGGTCAAGTGCGAGTCGGGTTTTAATTTCCCCATACATTTTGAGACCCAGCGCCTGAATGAAGTCAACAAGCAATTCTTTAAAAGTTCTTAAATATTTATTTTATTCTGTTTTTAAGTATTTGTTGTTATAGCGGCAACAGAAATACATCACCTATGAAAATGTTGTATTATGAGTGTTTTACATTTTGTTATCTGTCAAAAGTCTCAAAAGCTGCTTAAACGCTCCAAGGTCAAATTACTTTCCCCACTAGTGGATAAAATGCGTTTTTGCTCACTGGTTTTAAAGGATAAAAGACGGCTTTCCGAGACAGTGAGGGGAAAAAATACATTTTATTGAATTTTATAATAGTATAATCGGTATAATGGAACGGAAGAGTGAAAATTGTAGTGGCTATATCTGTGAATATAGAAGCAAATATCGTTGTTAGACTAGGAGCCATTGCAGATTAAAGACCTTGCTAAAGCGGGCCACTTACGGACACTTCGGCACTCTTTGGGGGAGGCTATGTCCAGCAGTCTATCGGCTGATCATGATGATGATGAACTCGCGAGCAAAAGCTAGTAGATTTAAGAAGAATACATACGGGGTAGCACGACACGGTGGTCACCGCCGTCGCCACTACGAGCGCGCACAGAAATCTTCGAGGTTCCATGTGATCTAGTCACCAATAATATATACAAGTTAATAAAATAATACATGACATCGTAACATTATACTAACTATTGTATAATTTTGTGTGAGGAATTCGACATTCGAGACTATTTTGCCGACCGGTTAGCCTAGTGGGTACTTGGGTAGTGGCGCTGCCTGCGACGCTGAAGGCCCTGGGTTCGAAGCCCGGTAAGGACAAATATTTGTAAGATGAGCATGCATATTTGTTGCTGATTCTTGGACGTATTCTAGGTATGTATTTAAACACAATGCCGAGGGAGACCCCTTAACAAACTGTTCCGTCAGTTTGGCGAGTCAATTTGAAATTGAATATGTTCTGTGTTATGTACCTTCTTAATACAACGTGTTCCCGCCAATTTCCGTTAATTGAAAGGGGGCATAGCTTAGGTCAAATAAAGGTAATTTCTCCAAGACACCAGTATCTCTTACTGTTGGCAAGATATTCAACATTTTAATTTAATCAGTTATGCAACTTTAACCAGTGTAAACGGTTTTTTGACGTGCATGTCATGTGATGTCATTTGAACATTATCACATTTGACACTAACTTTTCATTAACTCTTAAGACCCTTGTACAATAACCGTTAATGCTAAATTTAATTATTTTGTATGAAAATCGAAAAAAAAACTTTTTTTTTTTTGAAAAACTAATTATGCTACTTTGTTTCGGTGAATGGACTCTGCAATATGCCGAAGTTCAAGGAAATTCAGAAAAACACCCTGTATATACATGTATATACAGGGTGATTCAGGAGACGTGAGCAGGATCAACCCTACACATACAGTTAATGTTAATGGATCTTTTACCATCGTAATTAAGTTAAACGCCCACAGTTTTTTTTTAAATTTTGTGTAAAAGTTTCATTCACAATAAATCATGGTCACCCTACACAACTAAAAAAAAATTCACGTTAATCTTACCAATCCTGGTACGACTGAGTAGCTTATAAACTATTGAATCCGTAGGGTTGATCCTGCTCATGTCTCCTGAATCACCCTGTATATATATTTATACAAGGTGTATTTTATTATACTGAAAACCTCAGACTACCCAACTGAGTTTTTTAATCCTTAATAAGATTAATACGTCCATTTACAAATACGTTAATTATTTCAAAAGATATTCGTTGGTTTTCTTTATCAAGCAGATCTACTTGATTCGTAACTCTACACTTGTAATCACTAATCAGTACTTGTCAGTGACGTAGATCCTGACGTTCACCTCACAACAACATCCTCCAACATTTCTCTGATTCGCGTATGTTGCCTTCGTAACTTTTAGACCCGGCACAATAAAAAAATATTTTTCAAAAAAAATACAACCTACCTTAAAAGATGGTGCAATCGATTCAGCTTTCGATTCTGAACAAACTACTTTCAGGTTTTCAGTTATATGATTTACACCTTGTATAATAATAATGAATCTTTTACTTTGGACGGAATTAGGGTACGTAATACGAGGTATAACAACTTATCATAATATAACAGTCATAATATATACGCTCACTTTGTATAAGCTTGTTTAGTATAATTCACTGCATATATATCGTAGACTAGTCTAGTAGACTATGGGACTAGGTCGATTTGTGTAAGATTGCCTCCAATATGTATTTATTTATTTAAATCATTACTTATTTTGTATTTTACAGTTGACACATCAAGTTTTTATTATTAAAATTGACGAACATGGTAGAAATTCTTGTAATCTTGACATTTATGCAAATTTATATTGTCATTTTTATCGTGTGTAATATCTAAATCTACTTTTTACTTTACTTACTTTTATTTATTCAAAATATAAACTTGCCTATGCTAATACATTTATTGCTGTATTCTTACTGAAGCCTCAATTAGTCTTATTTGCAAGAATCCGTTGAGAATGAATTATATACTATACCTACGTAATTATATTACTTACCTTGTTCAAGTGGTTGCTTCGGGTACCAAAGCCGACTTTATGTTTCGATGTCGAAATTATGCGATCAACTATTTACGACGCCATGAATTTCGTATCGATAGCAATTGTAGTTCAACAGTATTGCAGTTACACATACTTTTTATGTTTATTTCAGACAAATATTGCTAGTAATCACAATCGCTAAACTTAAGTGGCAGTGGGCGGGGAACCATGGCCACTGGGGAGGAAAGGTCCTCGAGTGGCGACCACGTATCGGAAGGACCCCCAAAGTGCCACGGTGACAAGGTGGACTGATGACCTGGTAAAGGCCGCGGGAGTTCGCTGGATGCGGGTGGCGCAGGACCGGTCATTATGACACTCTTTGGGGGAGGCCTGTATCCAGCTGTGGACGTCTTTCGGCTGTATACAAAGATATTTACAGCCATAATAACACTACTTCTTGCTCTGTAGTAGTGTTGTGTTCCTGGAGGTGAACAAGGTCGCCAGAGCTCCCGAGGATGCGTTGTGTTGAGAGCGAGGGAATTTGTTTCTTCAGCTGTCAACACGGCGAATCCTCAAACATATCAAGGGTCGGCAACGGCCATGTTACTTCTTTGGAGTTGCATGCGTCTATAGGCTGCTGTGTCCGCTTACCATCAGGCGGGGCGTACGCTGGTTTGCCACCGTCGTTGTATAAAAATTATCCCTTGACTCATTTCAAGATTTTTGACAAATTTCAGGAAATATTTATGAGAGGACAAGCTATTGCCTAGAACCATCCCCAACACCATACTGCACGCGGGTGAAATAATTTTTGAAATCGGATAAGCGGTTTCGGAGATTACCCAAAACATGGAAACTTACAAATCTACAATCTCAATTTTTTATTCTCTTTTCGGACAAGAGAGCAAACCGAACGAATAAACAACAAATTCTTATGCACTTTAAAATAAACGTCTACTTTGTAGATTAAAAGATTCTTAGTTTGAAATTATCTAAATATACGTTAATAAAGTTCGGGAAGCTACGGCACATCTTTTCGTCCAATATTCCGCAGTGTCTCAAGACGAGAGTCTTTGACCAGTGTGTGTTGCCAGTGATGACGTATGGCACTGAAACGTGGTCGCTTACTATGGGCCTCATTAAAAGGCTCAGTCACCCAAAGGGCTATGGAGAGGGCTATGTTGGGAGTTTCTCTGCGTGATCGCATCAGAAATGAGGCTATCCGCAGCAGAACCAAGGTAACCGATATAGCCCTCCGAATCGCTAAACTTAAGTGACATTGGGCGGGGCACATAGCACGTAGAACCGATGGCCGTTGGGGCGGAAAGGTTCTCGAGTGGCGACCACGTACCGGAAGGCGCAGCGTGGGTAGACCCCCCCCAAGGTGGACTGATGACCTGGTAAAGGTCGCGGGAGTCCGCTGGATGCGGGTGGCGCAGGACCGGTCATTGTGGCACTCTTTGGGGGAGGCCTATGTCCAGCAGTGGACGTCTTTCGGCTGATATGATGATGATGATGACATTAATAAAAAAATATATAATATGGAGGTTATTAAAAAGGATACGTCACGATTTATACGATCTCGACTTCCTCGTGGTGGCGTCTCGTCTCTCGTCCTGGAAGCTGAGGGGGCTGTTGCTTCTGATGCGGGCCGGGATACCTTATAATATGATACATGTGACATGATACATATGACATGAAAGTGATCGGATTTCCCGTTGCAACACGGGGCGAATGACCTCAAACATTATACTAATATGGATATACCCCGGGATTCCACAACTTATACTTACTTACTTCCACAGCTCCTAGTCGATTCATAGATCAACTCAGGGTAGGGTTCAATCCAGCTTTTGATTGTAGCTTCCTTAGCTTTGAAGTTAGGTCTGCCTTTAGTCTTTGGAGCCATGTTGCAAGTAAGTAGATAGAATGGTTTCAACACCAACAAAGTCACCAAAATAGTCCAGTCAGATGCAAAATCGTAAGTCCAGTCAGAGTTAGCCACATTAGTCGTGATACAGAATAGCCAATCATCGAGTCCACAAAACAAGCCAGTCTTCTAATTAGCAAACAACTAAAAATCACTACCAAACTTAAAGAATCGAAGAACGTAATTAAACATATTTCAGTCATCCAGTCAGTTTGACAATTCACTGATATTTATTTATTTTCTTGCTTTGCACCAAAAGTGGCCAGTAACATTAAGATATCGAATGATATACAAACTATTGAAGTATTGATAAAAGGTACCAAAAATACTGTACAGGTTTACATTAAATTAAACTAAAGAATATTCAATGCATTGGTAAAGATATTGTTTATGTTCGTAATTTGAGCTGCCTATTTAAATTACCTATCATATCAATATATTTTTTTTTCAAACGAAATCCCGGGATTTTGGTCATATCCATATTTCGTTTTCTACTTGGTATCCAACGGTGTTGCATCGGAAAATCCGATCACTTTGTTTGCCCTTATTCATACGAAACGAGACGGAGATCTACGTTGGCTTCGCTTGCTCCCGGGCTCCTTCAGGGCACAACCGGGAATAACGCTAGAAGGATGATGACGTATAGAAGGCTCACTGTCTAACAAGCCGTTGTCAGCAAGTGCTCTTTCACCCAGTTAGGGTTGTCACGTTAGTCTGTCATCGTTAACTTTGGATTATTGTTGTACTTTATGTTGTGTTCATTATTTTGCGATTTAAGTTTTTTTTCACGTGTTTCTTATTTATTTGTTATATGCCATTTTTGTTTTTATATTTTTCCGCTGCTATTTTTAAAATCTGTGACATTTTGTTTTTCTATTTTTTAAACCCCCGAAGCAAAGAGAGGGGTGTTATGGGTTTAACGTGTCTGTCTGTTTATCTGTCTGTGGTATCGTAGCTCCCAAACGGATGGACCGATTTGAATGCGGTTTTTTTTTGTCATAGATAATTTTATCCCGAGTGTTCTTAGCCATGTTTCATGAAAATCTGTTCAGCCCTTTTTGAGATATAGGACTTTGAAATGAAAATGTCGGGGGTGTTTCGGCGTAAAATGATGATAATCATATTTATACGTGCTCACTTTACAATTTAATAATATATTTGCAGGTATACCTGTATACTTATGGCAAATAAAGCATTTGAGTTTGAGTTGCATCCAGGGAGGGCTCTATAATAAAAAAGGCCGAGTAGAAAAATATGACAGTTTATTAATCGTAGCATGTCGTGTCAGGTAGGTCACTTGGTGTCTCCCTTCTCCTGGTAGGAGATGACTCCCTTCTCGATCAGCTCGGGGACCTCCACCGCCAGCCACGGGCCCAGCTGGAACAGGAAACAACCATAAACTCACAGGCAATCAATCATAAGGGCACAGCGAAATCTCATCCCGGTCGAATGTGGAGCAGCCCAACTGGGGAATTGCCTCCGCCTTGCAGAAGACCAGAGGCGTCTTTACCTATAGTGCAGGGTGAGCGTTGCACACGGGCGCAGCGGTCCTAGGGGGCGCTAGAGTAATGTTTGCGCATGGGCTAGAGACGCCTCTGAGAAGACCACAGCCATAATAACACTACTACTTGCTCTGTAGTAGTGTTGTGTTCCTGGAGCGAGCAAGGTCGCCAGAGCTCCCGAGGATGCGTTGTGTTGACAGCGAGGGCATTTGTTCCTTCAGCTGTCAACACGGCGAATCCTCAAACACATAAAGGGTCGGCAACGCCCATGTTACTCCTTTGGAGTAGCATGCGTGTATAGGTTGCGGTGTCCGCTTACCATCAGGCGGGCCGTACGCTTATGTATACGTATATGTATTATCACTCCTCTTGACGTAACCACCACTAAAAAAGAAAATCCGCACCGTTATCGATAAAAACGGCAAAAAATACCGTTTGTTGTATGGCCCCCTTAAATATTAATTTTATTCTGTTTTTTAGTATTTGTTGTTATAGCGGCAAAAGAAATACATCATCTGTGAAAATTTCAACTGTGACTATCACGGTTCATGAGGTACAGCCTGGTGACAGACGGACGGACGGACAGCGGAGCCTTAGTAATAGCACAGATTAAAGAATACTAGTACAGATACCCAATCTCATAGAGCAAAACCGTACCGTCCTAATGTAGGCAATTCTGTATACAATTTTAGTCCCGTAGCTACACCAGTAGATGCAGTATCCGAGCTACCACGGCTATGACGCTGTCAGCCTTTAGTAATACATTGAGATATCACCAGATGGCGTTGACTTCCCGGGCAACAAATAGAGTATTTTTGATTTTTTCGATATAAAAGTAGTATTTTAGAGACAATATTACACATCACACAAAAATATACATAACCAAATGCTTAGAGCCTGTGGTTCCATAGAACTTTCGCGACCCGTGATGGCGCCATCTAGTGACAGTACCCAATAATACGTAGCAAGCTTGAAAGCTCACTCGTATATTACGAGTTACATGGATTTAGTATCCATTTTATTGCATTTACTAAACTTATAAAATATACCTTTATTGTATGTGCGGAAGTATGTTTGTGATATAATTAAGGTACGTTTTATTTATTAAGGTGTAAAAATCATTCTATCTTCACGATTACAGGTTCAAATGTTTCGCTCGGTACCTGTGTCGCCATCTATGAGTTCTTTTTAGTATCAATTATACGTTGTTCTAGTTGGGAGGCCATGGTAATAGGGTCACGTTTTTACCCTTTGGGTACGGAACCCTAAAAAGATGGTAGACCGTAGATACTCACTCCTAGCGCCATGGCGTGTGCGATACCGAAGCGGGGTACATTCCTCGCCCACAGCGGCTTGAAGTGGTCCGTGAGGCAGATCTTGCCCCCGCGGTACATCTTGGCGGTCTTGCCGTCGAGCCCGGGGAGAGCGAGCTCGGGGGCTGTCGTTGGGTACGTTATGGGGATCTGAAATCATTTATTAATCATCACCACTTTTAGAGATCAACACACTTTGTACTTTAAGGTCCCTATGACATTCAAGTCTTGAACGTCATAGAGAGTGTTGCCAGAGCAAATAATGTAGCCGCGTTTAGTAGATATTAGTAATTTCCGGAATAACCCGACTTTCACCTTACGTACAAAACGAATAATTTTTACATTTGTAAGGCGTCATAAAACTGTACTTTTGAAGTCAGGTTACATGAGCTGGGTCACTTTTTTAATTGTGATTCTAGGGTCCAACAGCTTCAAAGAACCTATATATATTGAATCCGAACAGATAGAATATGTTGATCATTACATCTACCTAGGGAAACAAATAAGCTTCAATACCATATCAAATGAAAATGAGATTGAGAGAAAAATCAAAAACACCTGGAACAGGTTTTGGAGTTTAAAAGAGACCTTAAAGAGTAACTTGCCCGTTCAGCTCAAAAAGAAAGTTATGGACATGTGCTTACTCCCAACTTTAACCTATGCATGTCAAACATGGAAATTCACATCAAAAGCAAAAAGGATGTTAGTTTCATGCCAGAGGGGAATGGAAAGGAGTATGCTAAAACTTAAAAAAATACAGAAGATTAGGCACTCCATAATCAGAGACAAGACAAAAGTTATAGACGCACTAAGCCAGGCCCAGAAACAAAAATGGAGATGGGCTGGCCATGTCGCTAGACTACAGGACGGAAGATGGACCTCTGAAGCGACAGTCTGGAAAGGGCCCATCGGTAAGAGAAAAAGAGGACGGCCACTGGCACACTGGTCAGATGACATAACAAAGGTGGCAGGGGCCAGCTGGATGTGGCAGGCCCAAGACAGAGAGAAATGGAATAATCTGGAAGAGGCCTTTACCTCCTAAGGGTTCTGGTGTGATATCTCACAAAATTAATACTAGTAGGTTTAAATCCTAGATTAAGTTATTTTATATTTTTTTCATACTTTCACCCAGAAATAAAAAGGCTTTTTTATTTTTATTTTATTTATTTATTTCTAGGGTCCACCAAAGTGGGGTAGTATCTGCCAAATGTAGTATTTTGTTGACAATTTTAACCCTTTTTTTACGGGTCAGATACTAAGCATGTTGGAAATCCATGTTTCCTGTTGTCAGATCCTCTTGAATGAATGAATGAATGGATTATTCATAATGAATATGTGGTACATAAGATCTTAAATATCTATACATACTTCTTCCCATGATATATTCAGCCAGGTCAGGCATAATGAAAACTTAGTCAGTCATTTTTCTTCTGGCTAACGGGACCAAATAACAAAAAGTAATAGTTGATTGTCCTCCATGCAGATGTAGATATGCCTACGACTATCTATATCTTTCAAATAAGAACACTTAAAAAGCAAAGTGATTATCTTACATCCTTGTGCTAGCTGAGCAGATGCACATATCTTTAGCACAGATACTATAAATGTTAATTTTAAATACTTACATCAAACTCCAGGTCAAACTCGTACTTCAGCAGGTTGTGCATGTACCAGCACTTCCCGAACCACCGCGTGCCTGTCTTGTCCGACTCCAGCCGGAACCAGTCGTTGTCTGCCGATTTGTTGTTCTCTACATACTGGAATATAGACAAAGTTTACTTTATGGGTAAGGCCAACTAAAATAAAGTTATTTTCAACCCATGTCTGCCTTTGTGTTACGTTTTGCCGTGTGTTTGGTACCTACTTTTGTGTTATCCATAACACAAAATTTGTGTTACACACAATGCAAAATGTAACACAAAAGCAGATATTGGTTCAAACAAACCTCAAGTTTGACTGATATAGCCTCATATCAGTTTCTGTCAGAAGTTAAATGGAAGTTACTTTCATAAACTGTTGCCTACACCAAATATTGTGATTAGGTGCCAAAGCGGACCGTGAGTTCCTTTACCACTGTAGGGGGATGGCGATGTCAGAAACTTCATTTTAACAAGCTTTTCTTGGTGGTTGGGCTAGTGGGTGGCGTCAGCTATAGCTTGGAAACATTTATGATCAGGGCTCGGATTTTTCATCGCACGATAAGACGAAAGAAAACTATGGAGTCGATATAAACATTAAAACTTTACTCATATTCATACTCATACTCATTCATTTAATTAATACCAAAAGTTTATTATATTGTAAATAAAAATGTTAACCGCCACACCATGTTTATTACATTATAAGCTAAATAATAAAATGTTCACGAAATAATTAAGTTAATTAATATATGCACTAATTGCAAACTTAAATAAATGACACGTCTAAAGCCGTCAATGATTGAAACATGAGGCAATTAAATAAAGCGGCCAGTACCCACCGTCTATCGCAACAATATGGTCTGGATAACTAGGTATGCAACTAAGTTGAAATTTGACAGCATGATAAATATATAATAATTACGGGACTAGGAAAATGAGTGAGTATGAATATGAGTAAAGTTGTAATGTTAATATCGACTCCATAGTTTTCTTTGGTCTTACCATGCGATGTAAAATCCGAGCCCTGTTTATGATACAACTAGCTTCCGCCCAGGACTTGGTTTGCATGGACCCAGGATAAAAAGTATCCAATATTTTAATCCAGGCTATATACTATTTTCGTGCTCAATTTCATCCAAATTGGTTGAGCTGTTTGAGCATGATTGAGTAACAAATATCCAATCATCTAAACATCCAAATTTTTGCATTTATAATCTTCTTCTCATTAATAATATTAGTAGAGGATTATACAATAATGCTTATGGTATGGCACTAACGGGTATTAAGCAACAAACTTTACCATGTTATCAATAATTGCCTATAATAGAAAATAGGTAATTGTTATTAACATAATAGGTAATTGTATTTATGTTTGCCTTAAATGTTTAAAACACACTTTTTGTTACTACAACATCTATATTTATCTGTCTGTTTGGGATCCACTGACTCAGTGTAATTTTTGTAATGTGTTTACGTCCTCAATAAACTTTTTCATTTTCATTTCATTTAATTTTTTAATTCAAAAGACATATGACAGAGAAATATATTTGCATTTACTGGGATTAGAACCTGGAACCACTGGCGTTATAGGCAGCCACTGCCAGCCACGTCGCCAAGCCAAACGTTCCTCTGCGTACATTATACAATGACTGAATACAACCCACCAGGAAGTGAACCTAACAAACTTTAGTGAATGTTGCTTCCTAACCAAATCAATTTAACAATTATGCACACGCATAATTAGCCTTCACCTAAACACATAAAAGGAGCAAGGCACTTGCGTTTAAAAGTAAATTTTCTCCATAAATACCTTGATGAGAGCCTGATATTCCTCTTTCAAGCGCGTCACCCACAGCTCCTTGTCCCTGGGCCCAGCTTTAGTCTGCATGAGCGGGATGCTGCTTAGCGTCTTGCGGGTACCTTCGTCTACCATTTTGATCTAATAGTTGGTCTTTATTTCATAACTTTGGTGAGAATTTGGCGAAACACCACAACAGGATTTTCAAGACGAAAACATTAGATCAATCGCGAAACTAGTTAAAATTTCTCCTTAATTCTATTTTTATATCAAAACATGTAGATGATATTTTAGCCTCTAAATTTTTAACTATAAGTTCTAATTTTCTAAGCGTCAAAACATATTTTTAGTAAATAATAAGAAAATTTGCGTCTACTCAAACTGCAGCTTTGACGTTAGATGTCAACGTGTCAATATTTTACGTTCTATTATTTAACAAAATATATGATACATCTTAATTATTAAACTTTATTCTTGAAATAAGATTCAACAAAACTTTACAGAAATATTTTTTTAGTCAAATACAGGTTATCAAAGGCTTGTCTTTAGTTTTAGGTTGTAGTCTAGTGCAGGAAAGCTTATTTAGACTGGAGATTGCTTTTCGAATATAATACAAAACGCAAAAATGACATTGACAATTGGAACGTTCTAATGTCCGAAATGAATGACTGTACACATTAGAGCAGAGGAAAATTTAAAAACAACATCATGAATGGTAATCAACTAATCAGCAAATTATTCTCGCTAGGTGTACATGTATTAACTTTATGTTTGATAATATTTATTCTTTTTATTCGAAATTTGAAGGTTTCAGTAAAGTAATTGTATGAATATGATTTGGACATTAGCTACATAGTATTGATGTTGTCAAATCTGAAATATCAAATAATATTTTAAATATTTTAATCCGAAAATTATTTCATGAATAATTCATTTATGTGGAGATATTTGTTGATATAGCAATAATTACAGTGCACTAAACAAAAAGAGATTGTTCTGTAACCCGTGTTTTGACGGACAGCCAGGTATGTGCCGTAATTTATAGTTTTAAAGTGTACATCCCACAAAAACCAGGGGAAACTACAAGTTTTGTTATCAAGTTCTAGTGCCATAGTGAACATATCTATAGGTATTTCATCCAGTAAGCTAAGCATTGCATACAATTAAGCCAAGTTTTGACACTGTGAGTGGGTGGGTGGCTTCTATAATTTTCCTATTATACGAAGTATTTTATACATTTCGCATCTCTAGCCACTTCTGGCTTCCTCGAGAGGAGCCTGGCCTAGTACTCGGTAGCAAACTCCGAGTTGTCTAGTGTCTCTAAATTTGGATTAAATGTAAATCTCTTTTATTTATTTATTTATTTATTTATTTATTTATTTGGAGAACCAACAGCTACAGAAACATATTGACTATATAGATAAAATACAAAAAGCCAATTACAGGTTCCCACCGATAGCATCGCAGTAAACATTTGTGAGATCACTATTTTTACACTGAATTTGTGAGATTTCCTAACTAGGGGTTACAAAATGTGGAAACTTATGTATTCATTTAACTTAACTAAACAACAACATTATACGGATAGGAACACATTATGATTAACTAAAACTTTGAAGCTACGCTCATTCAAAGTAACTTCTCGTCAATTTACGCCTCACAGCAGGAATATTACTGTTGAATATATCAATATCAAGGTCTTTTGTCAGCTTATTAATTTTTTTACAGCCACGAATTAGAAAAGTGTTCTGCCTATACTTACACGGGGCAAAGGGAATAGAGAGAGGGGGATAGTGTCTTTTGGTTCTAGACGGAATATTGAACGAAAGTTTAGCTAATAAATCAGAGCAGTCTACATTTCCATTTATAATGTTTAAAATATAAGTAATATCCGCTAAGTCCCGACGCGTGGAAAGCGGAAGAAGGTGATGCTTTTTACAGATATGGCTGTATTCAGATGATTTGTAAGGAGTTTTCAGTTTAAAGCAAAGATATTTAACAAACTTTTTTTGGACACGCTCAATTCTGTCAATATATGTCTGATACTGCGGGTTCCAAATTTGCGACGCGTACTCAAGTTTGCTTCTAACATAAGCACAAAAAAGTACTTTTATAGTTTTAGCTTGGGTAAAATAATAGGAATTACGTATGATGAAACCTAATGCTTTTGTAGCACTAGATACAACATTATTAATATGTTCATCGAATAGAAGCTTAGAGTCATGTAGAAAATATTAAACTAAAATACCTAGTAATAATTGTATTTAAATGAATATGATTTCAGCATGGGTTCCGAACAGTCTTCGGCGGCGGCGCCGAAGGCCACGACCCGCGCGCCTCCCGTGCGCCGCGGACACACCATCGCGGCACCCAGCAGTGCTCCAGGTAAACTCTAAAAGTAGAATAACATAATATTGTCAGACGACAACGAAAACTCCCTCGTTATAGGTAAAGGAACTCAATAGATGAATTTTTAAAAGATCCATCATTGAAGGATTTTTTCTAGCCTAATAGTAATAATACATACTTATATTTTTATAACTTTATTAAGGCGCTGTAGGTTCATGGTCTTCTCTCCCTCTCACTGAGCATAAGCGTGAGCGAGATGGAAGTGCGTGCTCGGAAGCGCGGATATCATGTTTTTTAATTTGAATTTTTTTGCCGTTTAAATAAATAAAAAAGTAATCACTGAGTTCTCTCAAACATGATATTGCCGATTTTTAGAAGCGGTTTTAATATTTTTAGCTTTTGTGCATAATTTGTTACGAATATTTTAAGTGTATTTTATAGACCTATGTTCGTGATTTTTTTCTATCAAGCGAAAATTGCTTAATCATATTACGAATCACTGATCTCGCTGCAGAAAAGGCTCAAGATTACTATTCGTATTTTTTTGAAACCATATTATTATAAACAGACGCATTATATTGTTTCAAAAACTCTGTTCGCTTACCTTCGCTGAACCTACGGCGCCTTAAGTATCTTTTGTTCCGTTTGTAATGTAATTCTAAAAATATTCATGTTCTTATGCAATTTGCAGGTGCTTAGTAATTGTGTGAATGCATGCTAGCTATAATACATATAAGATTATAATATTGCTGTGCCCTAACAGGGTTCATGTATTGGATTCTAATGTATTGATAAGACCTTTGTTAACAACATGATGCAATAAATAAATATAAATAAATAAATAAATATTTGGGGTCAATCTTACACAAATCAACCTAGTCCCAAACTAAGCAAAGCTTGTAATATGGGAACTAGACGACGATAAACATACTTATATAGATAAATAAATACTTAAATACATAGAAAACATCCATGACTCAGGAACAAATGTTCATGCTCATCACAGAAGTAAATGCCCTTACCGGGGTTTAAACCCAGGACCTCTTGCTTCGTAGGCAGGGTCACTACCAACTAGGGTAAAGAAGTATAGGTCAATTTTTCTTTTATAGTTCCACTTTATATCTATTAATAATACATTCATCCATATAATTGTTTTTATTCTCCAGAGGAATTGGCAGGGATCAACATTCACATGCCCTTCCAACTGTATTGAATCTTAATTAATAGGGGTGTATACACTAAATGAAATAATCAATAATGTTGTATTTTCTCGAAAAAGGATTAAGAATCAAAAGTCAAATGGAGAATAAGTTTCTGCCAAAAATTTAATGTTTGGTACACGCTTTTATTGCTGACTGTACTTTTCTTATACCATCATCTACTCATTGAGAAGATTCTAACGAGCCCAAATTCAATGTGCTTACGTCAGTTAAATACTGAATTCCCATGGCCACCTTCTGTCTCCATCATCAGATCAGCTCGATGGTACCATAATATTGAAATGTCACCCAAACTATACAAATACACAAAATTTCAGCTCAATCGGATAACAAGTGACTGAAAAATCGATTGCAAATTTTAACGGACAACTTACATACTTACAAATAGGTCAAGTTAATATAAAGCTGGTAATGAAAAAGCAACGCAAGAGGTTAAGTAATCACAAAGTTATACGTGTCCAAATTTTTAAGAGAGGGTATGTTCTGTCCCTCGTGCACCTTCATATGAAACAATTGTCATTTACTGTGACGCCCGCAGATTGTGACGTTACTATCTGCGAGAGTTTTCTTTCTCTAACATGCAATACGGTTGTAGCTTCGTAATTCTTTGAGATATCCGAATGGGATTTTCGTCACTAGGCATATTTTTTTGCCTTCTCTCTTTTGGGGGATTCAACCTCTCTACATGCCCACACCACCTTAACACGACTGCAGGCATCAAGTACACCTTTTGCAGCTTGTTTTGTGCAAGTGCAAATAAATATACAAAATGCCCTTTTTTGTCACTACAGCTTCATTCACTGCCCACTTCTCTTAATACGTATGAAAGTATTATCATGATTATGTTGATATGTAACAGAGGTGCGCCGGGAACCACTGGCGAGTGGCAACAACTCTCCGGGCGCCAGTGTCTGCAGCGACTCCGAGTTGCCCTACATATCCTACACTGTGGGCCGGCCTATTGGAGGTGAGTTACTTTAGCTAAGTTTAATAACAATAATAATAAGGAGATTGCTCTCTCTGTCGCCCTCACCGCCGGTGGCTTAGGACTCGCCTCGCTGCCGGCGGCACTCTAGACTAGGTTTTTATAATGATTTTATGTTTGCCACATGCCGTGGCTGTCCCATCTCACTAACTGTCCCAAATAAGTAGACCCCTTTTCCAACCCACAAACAAACCATCCAAGACACAGGAACAAATATTCATGTTCATCACACAAATATTTGCAAGTGGTTTAAGTCACTACCCAATGTTAAAACTATGGTTTATCATCAAATTGTCGACACTCACTTCGTTGAATTTCACTTCAAAGCCAATGTTTCATGTAGTTTCATTTCGTCGACAATTCAGAACGGTCATTACAAGTAATTTTAAATCGTGTAATTTTACTAGTCCGATGATTAATTAAATAGTTGAATTATGTCATGGAAAACGTTTTGTGATTTATTGTTTCAAGTATTTTTAATTAACAAACAAATTATATCAAGGATTATTGTTTAAAATTAAAATAGTTGGCATACACAGATATCTATGGCAATTATTTTAACCTAACCTAAACTAACCGCCAGCGTGTCAACGTCACCCCGCTTCGCGGTGAGGGACACAAGTGAACCCTAACCTAACCTACTTATAATACAATTGTTACGGTTGTTCGTTTATGTTACTGCGGGGAGCTTGGCCCCCCGAGCCCCCGCTTCTTGCCTGCCCTATTCTAGTTAAGCCCCTGTTATCAGTTGTTGTTTGTTTTTGTAATGTTGTAATAAAATTTCGAGCAAATGAAATTCGTTCTTTTGTTATTCTGCCATTTAAAATTCATACAAAATGAATCATTTGCCAAATAATATTACGTCAGCAGTTATTCTATGAAATAATAAAAATCGGAATGATCTGGTCATGAAATAAAATTACACCAAACAATAATTCGTGAACTAAATGTCACTTGAAACGTTTTCGATGAAATAAAATTCGATGAAAAGTTTGTCGACAAAACAAGGGACATCCGTTAAACTATACAGGGTGTTTTTTTTAACCGTCTTAGAGCCGAAGCCCAGTTAATGTACATAGTACAATGAACTTTTTTTTTTAAATGTGTTAATACCTATTGCTTTTTTTTGTATTAATATTAATTTTAATCATCCAGCCGAGTGACCGCAGTGACCGCTAGCCGCCATCTTATGAAGATAGGTACGAACTCTAACCGGGTGATGAACTTCGCACCGCGCGCCATACAAAATTTTTCAAACTCAATTACTTGCCTTTTATTACTACAAACTTAACTAATACACACAGTGGGCTTCGGCTCTAAGACGGTTAAAAAAACACGTTGCATATCTATCTTTGTATTTTGTTTATATATATTTGTATTTCTCTATAAGATTCCCCGAAAACCTCGACGAAGAACCAGCGTCAGGACTCGAAGAAGTCGCTCCTACTGCGGCGACAGATGTCGCTGCAGGCGCGCAAGACGAAGCGCGCGCGCGACATCGTCGTCGTCAAGGGACACGCCGCGGCCGCGCTGGACGAGGACATACGGCGGCTGCAGGTCCGTTACATTTATTTAATCGTATGGCATATATTCATTTCGGCCTTTAAGGTTTGTCACTCTTTAGTACCATCCAGGGGACACGTGCAGGGTTGTGGTAGGTAGCTCCTGCGGAACCGAGTAACAGTTGTCCCCCCTTTGTCAAGTGAGTCGGCAACTCGACTGTTAGAAGTTCTTATGCCACCCGAAGGCCTCTAACTCGGCTAAACGACTACTGTCATAGACAGCAGTAGCGTGCCTTCCAAAGCACGGAAGCGCTCATTTATATTAACCACTCAAACATCAGGTGGTCACCCATCCAAAGACTGACCGCTGCCATCAATCGCTGTCATCATCGCTTGGTTTGTTACGAGCATTTATTTAAGGGGCTCCCATACGCCAATGACCTTCGATCTGAATCCCTTAGTTTTCTAATGTTTTTTGTAGCTTATTATATTAACAACAACGGCTTTAAGAAAAATAGTATCCCATATTTACTTCAAAGTTCATTGTTTTCGAAATATTTGGCATCAAAGTTGAACAATTCTAGGCCAAAAAACTGGTTTTCTGGCCATAACTTTTTTGTTAATTAGAAAGATTATAAAAATGCATATCAAAATTATAGGTAAGTTTAGTATGTATGAGTAGGTATGAGTTTCGGGTGTATAAAAGTTTGAATGAGGATGAGGTGTCGGGTTTTGTATGTTTACAGACCTTTCTTTAAAAATTGAGAATTAATTCTGTATTAACATTTTTCAAGTTATTCTATATCAAAAATGTTAAACAGGAATCAAACTTTCCCATATCTGCACCTGGAAAGCTCGCTTCAATAAATCGAGGACGAGTGTCGAAATGGAAACTACGAAATTTCGTTGATTTTTGACGGGAGCCCCTTAAGTATAGTCAATCGCCTTTTTTGTTGAACGTCTAACAAAAACTAACAGCAAATCCTACTAATATTATAAATGCGAAAGTTTGGATGTTTGTTACTCAATCGCGGTTAAACGGCTCAACCGATGTGGATGAAACTTTGCACGAAAATAGTTTATAGGCTGGATTAAAATGTAGGATAGTTTTTATCGCGGATCCACGCAGATGAAGTCGCGGGCGGAAGCTAGTATTATAAATGCGAAAGTTTGGATGTTTGTTACTCAATCACGCTTAAACGACTCAACCGATTTGGATGAAACTGCACGAAGATAGGTTTATAGCCTGGATTAAAATATAGAATGGTTATTATCCCGGGTCCACGCAGACGAAGTCGCGGGCGGACGTGTATTATAAATGAGAAAGTTTGGATGTTTGTTACTCAATCACGGTTAAACGACTCAACCGATTTGGATGAAACTGCACGAAGATAGGTTTATAGCCTGGATTAAAATATAGAATGGTTATTATCCCGGGTCCACGCAGACGAAGTCGCGGGCGGACGTGTATTATAAATGAGAAAGTTTGGATGTTTGTTACTCAATCACGGTTAAACGACTCAACCGATTTGGATGAAACTGCACGAAGATAGGTTTATAGCCTGGATTAAAATATAGAATGGTTATTATCCCGGGTCCACGCAGATGAAGTCGCGGGCGGAAGCTAGTATTATAAATGCGAAAGTTTGGATGTTTGTTACTCAATCCCGCTTAAACGACTCAACCGATTTGGATGAAACTGCACGAAGATAGGTTTATAGCCTGGATTAAAATATAGAATGGTTATTATCCCGGGTCCACGCAGACGAAGTCGCGGGCGGACGTGTATTATAAATGAGAAAGTTTGGATGTTTGTTACTCAATCACGGTTAAACGACTCAACCGATTTGGATGAAACTGCACGAAGATAGGTTTATAGCCTGGATTAAAATATAGAATGGTTATTATCCCGGGTCCACGCAGATGAAGTCGCGGGCGGAAGCTAGTATTATAAATGCGAAAGTTTGGATGTTTGTTACTCAATCCCGCTTAAACGACTCAACCGATTTGGATGAAACTGCACGAAGATAGGTTTATAGCCTGGATTAAAATATAGAATGGTTATTATCCCGGGTCCACGCAGACGAAGTCGCGGGCGGACGCTAGTATTATAAATGCGAAAGTTTGGATGTTTGTTACTCAATCACGGTTAAACGACTCAACCGATTTGGATGAAACTGCACGAAGATAGGTTTATAGCCTGGATTAAAATATAGAATGGTTATTATCCCGGGTCCACGCAGACGAAGTCGCGGGCGGAAGCTAGTATGCTATAAGACTTCTCACAGGCGCAGCATCAGTCAACACACTCCTATAGAAACGAACACTCCACATTTCACCCTTGTAATGCTGGCTGTACACATTGGGCCAACGTTGGCGCGTGAGCAGGATGCAGCTATGAAAACGAATGAGATCGAATTATAGCTCTCTCCCTCTAACGCATAGCTGCATCCTGCTCACGCGCCAACGTTGGCCCAATATGTGTATAGCCGACTTTAGCGATGATTCCCGGGTTCTCTCTGAAAATATCGTCATACCAAAATCGGTTCAGCGGCTTAAGCGTAAAAAGGGAACAGAAAGAAAACGAGCTCCACAAATGATCAGTTGAGTATGTGGTCGATGGTAGTACACTAAGTTCAGTGTTATTAAAGTTGTTACAGTAGATCATTTAGTAAGTGGCACATTCGCTGACAAACTGCCCTCAGTTTGGCGAAACAGGAAATGTATACATACCGCTAAGAGGTTTTTTGAAAAAAAGAAGACGGTTACTTTTGCATTTATCATATTAAATATGGATATTCCCACCTGCTACCACCAAATTGGTTACCATACTGACGAACTCCCAAAGGCCCCGCAACATGTCGACCGTACTGTCAGTTAATACGTGAGTTTACCCGTTACTACTAGTATAATTAGGCATGATGCCTCATGTTCAAATTGATAACGTAGTGATGCTAAATGGATAGTTAACCATCAAATTATCGTAACAATGTATAAGTTATAAAATGTAATTAAAATCATAAAAAGATATGCACCTTGAAAGTTTAGAAAAAATATGCATTTTTTTATTGCCCAAGAGTAAATTTAAAGCTGCCAATAGAATCCTTACGCTTTTATAGAAACAAAATTGTATGACAACTATGTACATAAACGCAGTATTTCGCGACCGAAACAACAATTTACCGGATTTTCCATACAACGATACAACTACTTTGTACAAGTGACGTCATACGAGGGTACGTCATCAGTATGAAGCGTTTTCCGCTGCCGCCAGCGACGTCAATATTTGTCTCAAATTTTTGGGTATTTATGTTCTTTAATTGTAGTTGCTCCCATACAAACATTTGTTCCTCTCCAAAAACTGGTTCGAATGACATCATATCAAAATCTTAGTCCGCATCCATATTGCTCACATGTGATTATGTTCATGTGCAGGAAATCCCTACGTTCCTCCCGATCATGCGCGGCACGCTCGGCCTGCCCGGGGCGCGCGACCCCGAAGTGCTTGAAGGTAAACAACCTAACTGACGCAGTGTGGTAATAGGGCCGTTACAGACTGCATTTCAGCTGCTTTCTGGCTGCAAAAGAGCAGTTTGAATACAGTTAATGTAACTGCATCTAATTTATTGCTGAAACGTACGTCACGAATGCGATAGCATTCGCATACTCGTGAGAACGTGACCGATGTCTTTGCGACAGTGATGACTGATGACTGATGAAATGGCAACTATCATACGCCCGCTGATGGTAATGAGAATAATAAATGAATATCTAAATTTTATAATTTCACTCAAATTCTCTTGTTTCTGAACTAGTTGTCTTGTCAGGTCTGGACGCGCGTCCGTGGGTGCGTCTGTGCGCGCGCCTGCAGGCACACCTGGCCGCGTGCGCGACCCCGCTAGCCCAGGAACAAGTGCAACTAGCCGCTAAACTTAAAGAGGTAGGGTTTAGGTGCAGTAGCTCCGGTGTCTACTAACCATGTTGCACACCTGGCCGCGTGCGCGACCCCGCTAGCCCAGGAACAAGTGCAACTAGCCGCTAAACTTATAGAGGTAGGGTTTAGGTGCAGTAGCTCCGGTGTCTACTAACCATGTTGCACACCTGGCCGCGTGCGCGACCCCGCTAGCCCAGGAACAAGTGCAACTAGCCGCTAAACTTAAAGAGGTAGGGTTTAGGTGCAGTAGCTCCGGTGTCTACTAACCATGTTGCACACCTGGCCGCGTGCGCGACCCCGCTAGCCCAGGAACAAGTGCAACTAGCCGCTAAACTTATAGAGGTAGGGTTTAGGTGCAGTAGCTCCGGTGTCTACTAACCATGTTGCACACCTGGCCGCGTGCGCGACCCCGCTAGCCCAGGAACAAGTGCAACTAGCCGCTAAACTTAAAGAGGTAGGGTTTAGGTGCAGTAGCTCCGGTGTCTACTAACCATGTTGCACACCTGGCCGCGTGCGCGACCCCGCTAGCCCAGGAACAAGTGCAACTAGCCGCTAAACTTATAGAGGTAGGGTTTAGGTGCAGTAGCTCCGGTGTCTACTAACCATGTTGCACACCTGGCCGCGTGCGCGACCCCGCTAGCCCAGGAACAAGTGCAACTAGCCGCTAAACTTATAGAGGTAGGGTTTAGGTGCAGTAGCTCCGGTGTCTACTAACCATGTTGCACACCTGGCCGCGTGCGCGACCCCGCTAGCCCAGGAACAAGTGCAACTAGCCGCTAAACTTAAAGAGGTAGGTTATAGGTGCAGTGGCTCCAGTGTCTACTAACCATGTTGCACACCTGGCCGCGTGCGCGATCCCGCTAGCCCAGGAACAAGTGCAACTAGCTGCTAAACTTAAAGAGGTAGGGTTTAGGTGCAGTGGCTCCAGTGTCTACTAACCATGTTGCACACCTGGCCGCGTGCGCGACCTCGCTAGCCCAGGAACAAGTGCAACTAGCTGCTAAACTTAAAGAGGTAGGGTTTAGGTGCAGTGGCCTCCAGTGTCTACTAACCATGTTGCACACCTGGCCGCGTGCGCGACCTCGCTAGCCCAGGAACAAGTGCAACTAGCTGCTAAACTTAAAGAGGTAGGGTTTAGGTGCAGTGGCTCCAGTGTCTACTAACCATGTTGCACGTTGCACGCTAGTGACCTACTCCACGAAGTTACAAGTTACAGATTCCAAACAAGCCACACAGACGCGCTTGGCCAATAACGACTGGTCACTAGACCAGTGTTGCTGGTGGAACCTTATATTGTAACGTGTTGCTTCATAAAACGGGCCGCTGGCGCCTAATGCGGCATGAATATAAGAACAGGTGCAAATAGGCGATAGCCTTAATGAAATTGGCCATAGTACACCTCCGGCATCAAGTACATTTCGTTTCAATCATGTCCCAGAATACGACACTTTGCTGTCTTTAACATTGTAGTATGGTTTTTAATAGTACATTGTTTAACGAGGGGCGGAAGTGGAATATTGCGAACTTTTGATGACTCGAGTTTGCAATATTCTTACGCCCGTGTTATACACAATGTTTTTCATCACATTTGCGAGGAAACAAATACATTTTAGATGAAATGAATACAAATCGTAATAAACACTGCATCATGTCAGTCGTCCATTTTGTTGAATTTGACGTGAGGCGCGTATGGCCAAGACCCTTCGGTATACAGCCACGATTTGAAAACACTTAAAAACATTTTACATAGACACTAAATAACTACATATTCAATCTGTAAATAATTCAGATAAACATGTTTAAGTAGTTTTTTAAGTTTAAATTTATTTATAAATACGTTTTGAGACATCGTATTTGATATAAAACCTCTTTGCTTTGTAACTGCCGCATGAGTGACAGATACAATTTAAGAAAAAAACCATTACGCCCGTGGGCGTAAAACAGGTTATTACAGCTCTGTATGTCTGCGCATTATGAAGCCCTTTTCGAGCAAGTGTTATGAAAATATCTAAATCAACCTCTCTCGAATAGATATAATCACAGACAAACTGAAAATTGGCCTCCAGCTTAATTATATCGCGTTGGTTGCAGGCGGACTCCGAGGTCACCCGGCTATACTCCAGCATGGTGGACAAGCAGCGCAACAACGCGCGTCACGCGGAGCGGCTCGCGCGCGTGCACGAGGCCGCGCACCAGCTCAGTCGCTGCAACTCGCTGCTGCAACAGGTACAGTTGTGTCAGCTGTCTGTCCCACCGCGTGGCCCACGGGAACAAGCAGTGGGACAACCAGCTCCGTGCTGCAACTCGCTGCTGCAACAGGTACAGTTGTGTCAGCTGTCTGTCCCACCGCGTGGCCCACGGGAACAAGCACTGGGACAACTAGCTCCGTGCTGCAACTCGCTGCTGCAACAAGTACAGTTGTGTCAGCTGTCTGTCCCACCGCGTGGCCCACGGGAACAAGCAGTGGGACAACCAGCTCCGTGCTGCAACTCGCTGCTACAACAGGTACAGTTGTGTCAGCTGTCTGTCCCACCGCGTGGCCCACGGGAACAAGAAGTGGGACAACCAGCTCCGTGCTGCAACTCGCTGCTGCAACAGGTACAATTGTGTCAGCTGTCTGTCCCACCGCGTGGCCCACGGGAACAAGCAGTGGGACAACTAGCTCCGTGCTGCAACTCGCTGCTGCAACAGGTACAGTTGTGTCAGCTGTCTGTCACACCGCGTGGCCCACGGCAACAAGCAGTGGGACAAATAGCTCCGTGCTGCAACTCGCTGCTGCAACAGGTACAGTTGTGTCAGCTGTCTGTCCCACCGCGTGGCCCACGGGAACAAGCAGTGGGACAACTAGCTCCGTGCTGCAACTCGCTGCTGCAACAGGTACAGTTGTGTCAGCTGTCTGTCCCACCGCGTGGCCCACGGGAACAAGCAGTGGGACAACCAGCTCCGTGCTGCAACTCGCTGCTGCAACAGGTACAGTTGTGTCAGCTGTCTGTCCCACCGCGTGGCCCACGGGAACAAGCAGTGGGACAACCAGCTCCGTGCTGCAACTCGCTGCTGCAACAGGTACAGTTGTGTCAGCTATCTGTCCCACCGCGTGGCCCACGGGAACAAGCAGTGGGACAACCAGCTCCGTGCTGCAACTCGCTGCTGCAACAGGTACAGTTGTGTCAGCTGTCTGTCCCACCGCGTGGCCCACGGGAACAAGCAGTGGGACAACCAGCTCCGTGCTGCAACTCGCTGCTGCAACAGGTACAGTTGTGTCAGCTGTCTGTCCCACCGCGTGGCCCACGGGAACAAGCAGTGGGACAACCAGCTCCGTGCTGCAACTCGCTGCTGCAACAGGTACAGTTGTGTCAGCTGTCTGTCCCACCGCGTGGCCCACGGGAACAAGCAGTGGGACAACTAGCTCCGTGCTGCAACTCGCTGCTGCAACAGGTACAGTTGTGTCAGCTGTCTGTCCCACCGCGTGGCTCACGGGAACAAGCAGTGGGACAACCAGCTCCGTGCTGCAACTCACTGCTGCAACAGGTACAGTTGTGTCAGCTGTCTGTCCCACCGCGTGGCCCACGGGAACAAGCAGTGTGACAACCAGCTCCGTGCTGCAACTCGCTGCTGCAACAGGTACAGTTGTGTCAGCTGTCTGTCCCACCGCGTGGCCCACGGGAACAAGCAGTGGGACAACCAGCTCCGTGCTGCAACTCGCTGCTGCAACAGGTACAGTTGTGTCAGCTGTCTGTCCCACCGCGTGGCCCACGGGAACAAGCAGTGGGACAACCAGCTCCGTGCTGCAACTCGCTGCTGCAACAGGTACAGTTGTGTCAGCTGTCTGTCCCACGGCGTGGCCCACGGGAACAAGCAGTGGGACAACCAGCTCCGTGCTGCAACTCGCTGCTGCAACAGGTACAGTTGTGTCAGCTGTCTGTCCCACCGCGTGGCCCACGGGAACAAGCAGTGGGACAACCAGCTCCGTGCTGCAACTCGCTGCTGCAACAGGTACAGTTGTGTCAGCTGTCTGTCCCACCGCGTGGCCCACGGGAACAAGCAGTGGGACAACCAGCTCCGTGCTGCAACTCGCTGCTGCAACAGGTACAGTTGTGTCAGCTGTCTGTCCCACCGCGTGGCCCACGGGAACAAGCAGTGGGACAACTAGCTCCGTGCTGCAACTCGCTGCTGCAACAGGTACAGTTGTGTCAGCTGTCTGTCCCACCGCGTGGCTCACGGGAACAAGCAGTGGGACAACCAGCTCCGTGCTGCAACTCACTGCTGCAACAGGTACAGTTGTGTCAGCTGTCTGTCCCACCGCGTGGCCCACGGGAACAAGCAGTGGGACAACCAGCTCCGTGCTGCAACTCGCTGCTGCAACAGGTACAGTTGTGTCAGCTGTCTGTCCCACCGCGTGGCCCACGGGAACAAGCAGTGGGACAACCAGCTCCGTGCTGCAACTCGCTGCTGCAACAGGTACAGTTGTGTCAGCTGTCTGTCCCACCGCGTGGCCCACGGGAACAAGCAGTGGGACAACCAGCTCCGTGCTGCAACTCGCTGCTGCAACAGGTACAGTTGTGTCAGCTGTCTGTCCCACGGCGTGGCCCACGGGAACAAGCAGTGGGACAACCAGCTCCGTGCTGCAACTCGCTGCTGCAACAGCTATTATATTTCGTCGTTTCATTCTTCAGATATAATATAATAACCAGGTAGTCCCTTAAACCTACAGGCGACTCTGCACGATATTTAAGAGAAGTTTAATTGACTTATAAACTATTTTTAATTCATTAATTCATTCACCTTACCCTTCCTGTCAATCCCACCTTCAACTGTGCTCATTCTTTTTTCGTGCACGGCGACAAGCGCACGCGCCTCCTCTTTTTCGTTACGCGCCATAATGTCGAAACGTAAGGCGCGAGAGAGGATTGATTATTATCAAGAAAAGATTAAAAAACTTCAAGACGACCGTAGGCGATGGTCGAGAATAATTTACTCATCGTCGTCATCGGAAGATGAAGGTAAGTTAATTTTTTACATAATTATGCCGAGAAGTGATTAAAATGAGCCGACATAGGGATTGACTGCGAGTCATTAACTATGATCAAACACACAACGGGGTTGACTGCGAGTCTCCAACGCTGTGATAAAGCAGAACATACGTGCATTCTTCAGTAGAAATACACGTTTCTCTGCGACACTAATATTTTCTCAACCTACCCTCAAAAGAAAATATTTTTTTCTATAAAGTATTAATCACTTCTTTTGTTGTTGTTGACTCTTGTCGAAAATTTGGCCTGGTAATCAGCGCGTCGAAGACCCAGTTTCTTAAACAGCCCGCCAGAGGGAAATCTGCGAATGACGCTGCTGTTTACTTAAGAGGTAACCCATTGGAGGAAGTGGGTACTTTTCGTTACCTCGGGAGTCTATTGCGTAGTGACAATCGCCTCGAGTCTGAAATCTCTGCCAGGATCGCAAAAGCCGCTGCAGCCTTTGGAGGCTTAAATCAACGAGTTTGGAAATCTCATGATCTGAGACTAAACACGAAGCTCGCCGTTTATAGAGCAGTTATTCTCCCTCTACTGCTCTATGCGTCGGAGACATGGTGCTTGTACAAAGGGGATATTAAGCGTCTTGACTCCTTTCACCTAAGATGTCTCCGAGCAATTCTTCGGCTGAGATGGTAGGATCGGATTCCAAACTCGGAGATTCTACGCCGGACGAACATGGCGGGTATGGAATGTCTGCTCATAAAGGGCCAATTGCGTTGGTGTGGACACATTGTGCGTATGGCACCATCAAGACTGCCTAAAGCTTTATTCTACTCTGAGTTAGCATTGGGTAAACGTAGAGCTGGTGGGCAGTACCTACGGTACAAGGATGTCCTAAAACGCCATTTGTCTGCCACCAGCATATCATGTGAGTCGTGGGAGGAACTTGCTACTCAGAGATTGGACTGGCGAACTGCTGTCAGTACGGGTGTCAGTGACTTCGAACGCACCCGTCTCGAAGATCTGGACGCCAAGCGCCAGCTCCGTAAAACGCGGCCCAAACCTTCCTACAACTACACTTATGACTCTAGTGGACAGCTTCACTGTGTCTCTTGCGGTCGTACGTTCAAAACCAAATTTGGTTTTGCAAGTCACACTCGTGCCCATGCACGTAAAGTTTCCCAACCTTAGTACCTATATAACTTTGTCAGGATGGGTCAGAGTATAGCAAAAGGGGCCCGATTTTAGGACTTAGAAAATTTACGAGCAAAATTTTTTATTTTCGTTTTTGGTAGATTTTTTTGTTAAACTTGAAAGAAAACATTAAAATAAGCATCTTTTATTGATAGAAGCTTTTTTATAAACTTGATCGTTTAGGAACTAGAGCGATCTGAAGTTGCGAGTTCGGCCATGGGATTACTAAGGCACCGGAGAATTTACGAGCAAAATTTAAATCTTTTTTTTTTATATAGCTTCTCTTTTTATATAAACGTACAGTAGTTTAAGTCGGTTCTGGCGCTTTGCCGGCCGCTGCCGCGGCACGCTCGCTTCGCTCGCTCGGCGCGCGCGCTGTAGGGTCGCAGTTCTACCTAACACTCCTCCTCGCTTCTCTCGTCGTCGTACCTAACATATTTCAGTGCTCATTCAGACCGGGGGCTGAGTTAGGTCTGGGCTAAGTTAAATAAGCGAGCAAAGCGATGGTGACTCTCATGGAGTTCTGAGCATGTGCTCTTTAAAATAAGACAAAAATGATGAACAAGTTTTTGACGTGCTTATTACGATATATGCTTTTTTTTTAATCGTAAAATTTCTAAGTCTCTGGTGCCTTAGTAATCCCATGGCCGAACTCGCAACTTCAGATCGCTCTAGTTCCTAAACGATCAAGTTTATAAAAAAGCTTCTATCAATAAAAGATGCTTATTTTAATGTTTTCTTTAAAGTTTAACAAAAAAAATCTACCAAGAACGAAAATAAAAAATTTTGCTCGTAAATTTTCTAAGTCCTAAAATCGGGCCCCTTTTCCTATACCCCAACCCAAAATCGAACAAAATGCAGATTGTCCATCACCGGCTCATGATCCGATATTACCGGAATCTCAATTAGATTGCGAAATTCCCGCGCCTGAACATCCTAGCGACGTACCGGCGCTGGAACCGAATAATGAACTTTCCGTCACTGAAAATCAGACGACGATGCCGGTTCAGCCTGAACTCGATGCGGACATGTTACTAGCACTTGGGGAGTCGACAGACGACACCCCAGAGTTCAGCGAAAAGATCCATGACAATCTAGCCAAGCTTTGGCTGCCGCTGCTAAAAAAGGGTATGATAAAGGAAACTAAAGATAAACTCCAGAAGGAATATCTCGTTCCCGATAATTGCCGCTTATTACAAGCACCAAAATTGAACGTGGAAATATCAGCGGCTGTACCCGATATGGTTCGCAACCGAGATAAAAATTTGGCGGCTTTGCAGCAACAGCTCGGCTCTGGAATCTCAGCCATTAACAGGGCAATGGATACCCTCATAAAAGGAGCCGATGCCGATAAAATCCAAGCAATGAAACATCTCAGTAATAGCTGTCGTATATTGTGTGACCTTCATGCGTCATCCACTCAGAGTCGCATAAAACTCATCACACCTAGCCTGGACAAAACGTTCTTGCAAGTAATTCAGGACGCGGAACGTGACGAAACAGTTTTCGGTAATAAACTGTCCGAAAAAATTAAGGCCGCGAAGACCATAGAAAAACAAGGCCTTCAAATCAAGAAAGCAGCTCCCAAGAACGTTACTTCGGTTCCATCGGTGAGCAATCGAGCGTCTTACTCGGGAAACTGGTCAGCGCCCCCTCATTACACGTCAAACAGGGGGGGGCGAAGGAATGCTCGCAGCAGGCCAACAGCAGGGAACTACACTCGCCGGACATTCCCGGCACCACAAACGGCCAAGACCTTCACCACAACGAATACACGTGCCCAGGCACCGTGAGTCAGGTACATGCAGGTCGAATCTCGAATTTTTATGACTGTTGGTTAAAAATAACCTCGATTCCTATGGTCTTGGATTGGGTCAGATATGGCTTTTCCATCCCATTTACTACACAAGTAAAACAAATATCGGTCCCAAAAAATACTTTCTCACCAAGTGAAGTAGCAGACATGAAACTAGCTATTCAAAAATTAGTGGATTTAGGAGCCATAACTATATGTGACCAAACCGAACCACAATATTATATATCTAAGGTTTTTCTTGCATCAAAACCTAATGGGGGAAAGCGCTTTATCTTAAATTTGAAAAGCCTTCATAAATTTATTTCTCCCTGTCATTTTAAGATGGAGGATCATCGCACAGCCTCAAAACTCATTCCTAAAAATGGTTACTTAGCCACAATAGACTTAAAAGAAGCCTATCTTCTTATACCAATCAATGTCTTCATAATGTAAATGAAACTTTAAAACTGCTGCTATGTTTAGGATTCATTGTCAATTACGACAAAAGTTCATTAAATCCAAAACAGACTTGCAAATTTTTAGGGTTTAATTTTAACACTCAAAATTTGACTCTGGCTCTACCCGAGGATAAACGAAATAAAATTGCGCAGCTAGTCCAAAAATTTCTAAGGCTTCCCAGATGTACTATTCGTGAATTCGCACAGCTCATCGGTGTTTTAGTATCTGCTTGCCCCGCTGTAAAATATGGTTGGGTTTACACGAAAACCTTAGAAAAGCAGAAATATCTGGAGCTATTGAATAATAATGACAACTATGAAGCTAAAATTAAACCTTCAAAAGTTATACTGGAAGATCTTAACTGGTGGTTAAACAATATTTACACTTCAGATAATAGTATGAGATATCCAGGTTTCCATCTCGAAATTTACTTGGAATTACTGGCTGTTTTCCTAGGTTTAAAGAGTTTCGCCCGAAACAGGACTAACTGTGCAATTTTGTTGCGTGTTGATAACACGACTGCCATAACCTACGTAAATCGCATGGGCAGTATACAGTTTCCACACCTAAACAATCTAGCTCGTTCCATTTGGCAGTGGTGCGAGGAGCGAAATATATGGATATATGCCTCCTATGTCAATACAAAAGAAAACATTGCGGACGCAGAATCCAGAAAAATAATTAACCCTGATACCGAATGGGAATTATCAGCCGGAGCATTTGAATCCATTATAACACGGTTTGGGCTACCCGTAATAGATTTATTCGCTTCTCGTTCCAATACCAAATGTTCAAATTATGTGTCTTGGAAACCTGATCCCGATGCAATAGCCGTGGATGCATTTACAATCAGCTGGCGCACAAGATATTTCTACGCTTTCCCACCATTTTCGTTAATACTAAAATGTCTTAGAAAAATTATAGACGACCAAGCACATGGAATCTTAGTGTTTCCCTATTGGCCATCGCAACCGTGGTTCCCGTTACTGCAAAGCCTGCTTAAATCGGAAATAGTGTTTCTCAATCCGAATAAAAATCTTCTCCATTCCCATTTCAGGGACTCTCATCCCCTACACAAAGGGCTTACCCTGGGTGTCGCGAGGCTCTGCAACAGTCGTTCAGTCGAAGAGGCTCTCCTCCAGAAGCAATGACCCTTATGCTAGGATCGCTTTCCGACAGTACTATAAAACAATACGACGTCACGTATAAGCTCTGGTGGCAATTTTGCAGCATAAAGGCTATTGACACCTTTAATCCGCCTAAATCATCAATTTTGTCTTTTTTAACTAAACGATTCAGCCAAAATTGCGCTTATGGCACACTTAACAGCCACCGTTCAGCTTTATCTTTGTTATTGGGAAACAATGTTGGTTCAGATGATTGTGTAAAACGCCTACTCAAAGGAGCGTACAAACAAAAACCTAGTTGCCCCAAATACAATCATACTTGGGATCCACAGGTAGTTTTAAATCGCATTTCCCATTGGTATCCCAATACAAGTTTAAACCTGGAAAAAATTAGTAACATTACTGGCCATATGTACGGCACACGGAGTCCAGACATTAGCGCTTATTAAGATTGAAAATATAGTTACTTCCAATGATGGTGTCAAAATTGGTATTACAGATATAATTAAAACATCCGCCGCAGGGCGCGAACAACCCGTTCTCTTCCTACCATTCTTAAGGGAAAATGTAGCAATATGTCCTGCTACAGCTCTCAGAGATTATATTTTTGTAACAAAAAATAAGAGAGCTGATAGTATAGGAAACCTTTTATTGACATACAGACCACCACACAGAGCTGCCACTTCTCAAACCATCAGCAGATGGATTAAACAAGTCCTGTCGGAAAGTGGCATAGACATTGAGGTATTTAGCGCGCATAGCTCGCGACACGCTGCTACTTCCGCCGCGAGCCGAGCCGGAGTCAGTATCGACACTATCCGGCGCACAGCGGGCTGGACCTCGAATTCTACTTCGTTTGCCCGTTTTTATAATCGTCCAATATCAGACGAAGGACTTTTTGCAAGGACCGTTTGCTTACCAAGCAATAATCCCTAGAATAAGTCACATAAACAAGATTGATTATTGTTAATCATCCAATAATTAAGTTAGCCAATGTTGATTATTGTCACTCACTTACTTGTAATCTAGTTGAAAATAAACATATTTTCTTACAATAACTTCTGTTTTAATCCACCTAAAGAAAGCAAAACCTTAAAACTCTGAACATCTACCTGGTTATTTATTATATTATATCTGAAGAATGAAACGACGAAATATAATAGATGATCAAACGAACTTCTCGAGCGAAGTTCGATCTCTATTATATTATATCTTCGAATGAAACGACTCATATAATAGAGATCGAACTTCGCTCGAGAAGTTCGTTTGATCATCTAGTGTACTGTCCCAGCGCGTGTCCCACTGGGGACGAGCCGCGGGACAACGCGTGGCAAATGAAATGAAATGAAATGAAAGTTTACTCACGAGAACATATGGTACAGTAGATGTTATAAGTGTAGTTACATGACATTGACCCTTAATACATTCTGCCTTAAGGCATGTGAAAATAGTTATTATGACATGACTATGTCATTCATGTCAAAATTAAAATTAAATTTAAATGCGTGCAAATATTCTTAGTTATAAATGTCAAGATACTAAAACTAAAATATAAATTGAGTAACTGTCAATTGCCTAAGAACATTCTTCACATAACAACATTGAAATTTGGATTTAATGTACAATTCTTAAATGTCAAAAGTGATGTACGAGGGCTGTTCCGAAAGTTGTTAACTGCTCCGGCTCTACTCATGCGATTACAATATTATTTTTCCTTTGTAAATCTGTATATTTCTATTTCTGTTTTTTCCCCAGTTTAGAAAAGAAAAGAAAAGAAATAAAACACTTTAATGTATACATATGTAAGTATATTATTTATTTATAGGTATTCACCATAAATTTCTCATAAACGGACATAGAACTGCGTGGCCTTTTCTTCGGCGGCGAAAGTTTGTCCTTTATATTTGAATGGCCTGGCTGAAGTTCCATAGTCCATAATTTCAAAAGAACACGCACAAAATCAAATCTCGTCTACAAATGGCCGCTATGGCATGACACGGTCTACGCATGCCTATGTTGTATGTTAAGAAATGTTTAATGATTTATCAATAGGAAACCGGTAATTGTTTGAATTACTTACCAAATGTTTACAACTTCTCACCATTACCAACAGCATAAATTAAGACTCCACATATTTTATTTAAACAACGGCAATACGTAATAAAAAAATATTTTGGCTTTTTAATTTAGTAAAATATTTTTGACTATTCATACGATATTAATATGATAATATTTATGAGTATTTCAATGACTTTAGACTAACCACTGTTTGCGTTTATTTTTTTATGGTGGCAACCCATCTGTTTACATTTTTGATCTCGAATATCATCTCAGACTTTAAGTGCTAAAATTTATGACTAAAATATTCGTCAATAGGCATGCGGCCTCATGTTCAAATTGATAACGTAGTGATGTTAAATGGATATTAAACCATCAAATTATCGTAATGAAGTATAAATTATAAAATGTAATTAAAATCATAAAAAGATATGAACCTTGAAAGTTTAGAAAAATGATGCATTTTTTTTATTGTCCAAGAGTAAATTTAAAGCTGCCAATAGAATCCTTACGCTTTTATAGAAACAAAATTGTAGGACAACCATGTACTTAAACGCAGTATTTCGCGACCGAAACAACAATTTACCGGATTTTCCATACAATGATACAACTACTTTGTACAAGTGACGTCATACGAGGGTACGTCATCAGTATGAAGCGTTTTCCGCTGCCGCCAGCGACGTCAATCTTTGTCTCAAATTTTTGGGTATTTATGTTCTTTAATTGTAGTTGCTGCCATACAAACATTTGTTCCTCTCTAAAAACAAGTTCGAATGGCATCGTAAAAAAATCTTAGTCCGCATCCCTATTGTGTAAAAACATGCGTTACATAAAATATTTTTGAATTTAAATTCGAATTATGCATGCAAATATGCTATTAGTCTTCCCACAGGCGCTGCGCCAATTATCGCACTCCCATAGAGACGTTGACTCCCTTATTCACCCCTTTAAGCTATGGTTTCCGGGATGACAACTATCATAATTATAACTATCCTGTTCGGTCTAGTCTAGTATCTAAATAGGTTCAGGGGTTTCAATATGAAGAAAAGGTTACAGACAGAACATCAGAATAGGTTTTCCTCTTTATAATAGTACTAGCGTCCCGCGCGACTCTGCCCGCGTATCGCGACGAATGCAGGAAAACCGCGAGATAGAACATAGCCTAAATCCTTCCAGAAAATCCATTCTACGCGCAGGTGACAGAATTTTAGAAATGACTAACTACAACGTCACATACTTTTCCTCATTATAATCCATACTAATATTATAAATGCGAAAGTGTATGTGTGTGTTTGTTTGTCCGTCTTTCACGGCAAAACGGAGCGACGAATTGACGTGATTTTTTTAAGTGGAGATAGTTGAAGGGATGGAGAGTAACATAGGATAGTTTTTATCCCCGTAACCATCCCCTAAGCGGGTGAAACGGGGGGGTAAAAGTTTGTATGGAGTTGCGATACAAGCGAGTTCCACGCGGACGGAGTCGCGGGCAGAAGCTAGTATTAGTATAGATCAAGGATGTCGCGGAAGTGATTTTTTTGACATCCGCGGACGCGGATGCGGATTTTGTGGTCTAACACTCAAAAACGTAAATAAGCAACGTCCATTTTATGATATCACGCAATCATCAAACACGTTGAGACTAAATTACAATCGTAGCGAGCAAATCAAAAACGCGTCTCTTGGTTGCAGAAACGACAAGAAGATTTTTTGACTAATGGCGAAAATATCTAAAGCTCGCGCGGAAAGCTCCGCGTCGGCTCCTTTCTTGTCGTGAATTACACTACATCCGCATCCGCAAAAACTCCGCATCGGTTTTAGCGCACGCCCATTCGTGTTTAACTATGACTCATAGTAAGGTCTTGAAGTTTATATAATTAGCTAAGTAGTAAACACGATCATTATGAACAACATGTTTTTTTGATAGCAACATTAGCCATAACGCGTCATTGTACAGTTTCAGTTTTCCTCAAGCCAAAGGTCACATCAATCCTATTTCACTATCGGGTGTCAATCCTTCGCCCAGCAGGTCTTTTAAGACGCTGTCAACACCAAAATGCCCTTCAGGATTTTGGATAGCGCGCACACTTTCTATTTGTATCGGAGTAAACGAGAGCGAGTGTTACTGGGCGGCCCGGTTTTTGAAGATAACGTTGTGCATTTTTGATATTTTGGAATGGTTAGGGAATCATTTTGCACGAATTGCTTTAATTATCAGTATAGAAAACTATTGTATTTTTATTGTAGTTTATATAATACTAATTTTAAGTCGTCAAGGAATTCGGAAGGTCGAAGGGAATTTTAAAAGGCCAACTTTCGTACAAATTCGTCCGACGCAACCGCACCATTTACTTGCCGCGTGTCGATGTAACAAATACAGACAGGCAACTAAGGAACCCGACACTACGCGTGGCCCGACACGCACCTGACCGGTTTTTAAGTAGTTGATTGAATCAGTACTTTGCGCAAGTTCATGATAAGTTGCGAGAACAATGTTCCTTTGATATTCCGCTAAAAAACGTGCATGTCTATTAGCGATGATGACCACCTATTTACGTATTCTTGGATGCGGTGAAGGCGCCCACCCTCCCACCACCAATATCAAAAATCAGAATCAAAATCAATTATTTATTCCGCAAATAGGCCACAAAAGCACTTTTACATGTCAAACTCCAATTTACAATAAAATAATAATAATCTTACACATTGATAATTTAAAATTTGCAGATTAAGGACCGATATAATATAACTAAACGGTTTCCAAACTAAATGTCACTAAGTTAATGAATACAAAACATAATTGCAAAATATGACCATTACATTCGATATAAGGTCTGTATCAGCATTAACAAGAAGTTAGTGATATTAATTCAGTATTCCCGAGATGTATAAGGTCTCTGAGCGTCCAAATACAATCAATCATTATTCTAATCTAAGGACTGTTCAATTTACTAAGCGGACATATTTAACTCAAGCTTTAAAACTTAAACTAAATCTAACTAACAAGTACTGGCCGGATATAAAATGACCATGGATAATTCTATCAAATGTTTTATATATTTTATTAAATGTCAAAATATTTTTCGAGATGGAACGAATTAATATTGAAGATCGAAAATTAATCTTGCAGAATTGGTGTACAGGCAAATTTTCATTGCGGAAAATTGCTAATAAGTTTGGGGAGCACAATACCCTCGAAGATTTACCGAAATCGCGACGCCGAAGTGGATCGGCAAACCCACATATCGATGAAAAAGTCGTGTGCTTGTTAAAATCTAAAAAGTACATGTCCGTTCGGGAAATTGCTAAAAAGTAGGTGTTAGCATAGGTACTATACAAAATATAAAAAAAAAGAAATAAATAACATACGGACATACAAGAAACAAAAAATGCCAAAGAGAAGTGTTGAGCAACAAACGCGGGCCAAAAAAAGGTGCGGAAATTTATATAATATGTTGCTGACAAATAAATCTCGATGCATTCTTATGGAAGATGAAACGTACCTACGTAAAGTTTGACACCAATACGTTACCAGGGCCCCAGTATTACAATGCAGTTGTAGGAGAAATTATATGGCAGGCAATTTGTTCCTGTGGCCTCAAAAGTAACTCTTATTTTGCAACCGGCACTATTAATGGCGAAATTTATAGAAATGAATGCATCAAAAAACGGTTGCTTCCAATATATAGAAAGCACAGTGTCCCCCCTTTGTTTTGGCCTGATTTAGCAAGTGCTCACTATGCTGGTGAGACCGTGACGCTGTTAAATACAAAAAACGTTGAATTTGTTAAAAAGGTAGACAATCCACCAAACTGCCCGGAGCTCCGCCCAATCGAGCGATACTGGGCCATTGTTAAGAGAAACCTGAGGAAGGATGGCCGAGTAGCTGGTTCATTAGAAGAATTTAGACGCATGTGGTTTTCTGCATGTAGAAAAGTTTCAAAAAGTGACGTGCAAACACTTATGCGGCAAATCCGGGCTAAAGTCCGAAAATTCTACCGTTGTAATTAAATTTGATTATTTTTGTGTTTATATTGCTTTATGTTAAAATTGTAAATAAATATTCATCATTATAAACTTATTTTTGTAATAAGAATTCCCTATATAAACCTATTTTTGATCTCCGCTTAGTAAATTGAACAGTCCTTAATGTTCGTAAAGATATACATATCTATACGGTCTCTAAGCGTCAATCGCTAATAATGTCAAACCTCGACACGTATTTCGCCTCTGTCCGAGGTCCGAGGCATCATCAGATATTGCTTGTCACCTCCGCTGAGCCAAAGGCGCAGACGGGCGTTTTTTAGTGGAATAGCGAAGGTTGTTCACGTAACTTTTCATGGAGTCGTGTCCAATGCGCGCAGCGACGTAGACGCATTGATGACTAATTAATTAATTGCGGACATAGCGCGGCTCGGCCGCTGCTAATATTTTTGAAACGATGAGTGAACCCATCGTGAATAAGCTACTCACCTTTCTGCTGCGGGTACTGCGGGAAGATGAGTTGGACGCGGAGCAGGTCTGTTTGGCGAGCTTCAGTGCCGCCGACATCTGCGCAGCGAAGAAGGTGCTGTTCCAGTCCCTCGGGATCGCCGGCACATTCATACCTCACCGGAGAGGAGACGAAACCGGGGAAAAATCCCTTAAAGACATCGTTGGTGTTCTGAGGGAGCGTGAGAGCGACTTGCCTGAGTTCGTGGCGACGGAGGTCTCCAGATTGCCGTCCTGCATTCCAGAACATGTCGACGTGAGTGGCCTGCTGAAGGAAATCGTGGCTCTTAAGGCAGGCATGGCTGAAATTTTGGAAAAGTTTGACGTTTCGCAGGCTACGATTGCCGTGTTACGCAAAGAAATTATCGAATTGCGTAATAGTGCCCCGGAAACTCGGTCACCAGCGGGGTCAAATTTCAAGAGTAATGACCGGGCGTCAAGTGTCGACTCGGTCAGTTTGCATGTTGCTGACACTGCGCATGCCGTTGCACGGCCCGCGTGCCCCCTCCGCGCCGGGCCTCCCCCCGCCCCATCCTCTAAATCACGTCATCGCTATGCTGATGCCGTAGCTGGTCGGTCTGTCGCACCCGACCGGAGAGACGCGCCCTCAAGAGCGCGTGAAGTTCGGGTTCCTCCAAAGGAGAAGCCCCCGCGCACCGATGTGGATAAGGAGGGTTTTACAACGGTGTCGAGGAAGCGCAAGCCGCGCAAGAGTCAGTGTGGTACTGCAGAACCGGTTGGTTGCGGTCTGCGGGTTGCCACACCGAGCAAGGCGCTATATATATCGCGCCTGCATTACACCGCCACGGCTGATGACGTGGTGGAGTACGTTCGTCAGAAGACCGGCTTCTCGCTGAGGGTGTTCCAGCTGCGTTCGCGCCACTATGTGCACTTCAGCTCGTTTGTGGTGCGCGTGCCGCGGCCGCTGCAGGAGACCATCGCATGTGCTGACTTCTGGCCGAAGGGTGTCGTGTTTCGACGGTTCCGGGGCAACCTGCCGAATCCAACACCGGAGATGACGATGCAACGGGGCCACGCCGTTTCGTCGCCTAAATAGTATTATTTGTTGTTTTTAGTTTCGTGACGCATTGGTTTTTACTGTAATGTCACGTAAATGTATTTGTCAATAAATAAATAAATAAATAAATAAATAAATGTTCTTTGTTTGAGACCAATATTACACATAGCGCGTCATTATACAATTTCAGGTTTCCTCAAGCCAAAGATCACATCAATCCTATATCTGTCTATCGTTTAGGCTTGGGGTTCGTGACCCTAATTAACAATAAAATAACATGTTGTTTAGACTGTGACAGACAAATCTTCATAGGTAATATATATTGTGTTGTCGTCTAGTACCATTAGCAAAAGCCCTATTGCGGTTTATGGAAAATCGTTCTCCTATATTTATTTACTAGATTTTCCACTAATACATTTTTATGCGAAATTAACTCTGTCTGTTTCTGCTACTCTTTTAAAGTACTGAAACAAATGTGATGAAATTTGACATGTATGTACATCGAAAGCTTAATTCCGGGGCCAGAGTGCATATAAGCTACTTCATAATAACATCAATTTAAAACACAATTTCTAGTTAATTTTCTCTTAAAAAATTATACATCTTAATCTGAACTGTCGAATAATGTATCTCGTATACATTAAATGATACATTAATTGCGACGATAGAATTTGTAATAAAATTTGTTCTACTAGAATTACGAGGGCAGTCCCAGAAGTACCCGACCTGACACGCTTAAAGAGGTTTTTATTTTGAGTAAATACTCTTTTTGAAAATAATGCACTTTAAAAAGTTTAAATTTGAAATTCGAACACGCAGCGTCGTTTGTCTTTTGTTTAGTAGCCATCAATAGTGGACGCTGTGAACAACTTTTCAGACATGGAGAAAATTGGCCATCGTTATGTGATGCAATACTTTCATTTGAAAGGTTTTAGTCCAACTATTATTAAAGCGGAGCTAGATTCTACTTTGGGGGAGTCTGCTCCATCGTTTACAACAGTAAAATATTGGGTGGCAGAGTTTAAACGCGGTCGCTCTAGTTGCGAAGATGAACATCGATGTGGTCGACCAAATGAAGTGACTACGCCAGAAACAGTAAAAAAAATCTACAAAATGGTATTAGATGACCGTAGATTGAAAGTACGCGAGCTAGCAGACATGGCAGGGATTTCAAAAAGTGCTGTACATCGCATATTGACTGAAAATTTGGATATGAAAAAGATGTGCGCAAGGTGGGTGCCGCGATTGCTCACAGACGAACAAAAACGACGTCGCGAAGATATTTCGACCGAGTGTTTGGCAATATTTCACAACAATAAAGCGGAGTTTTTGCGGCGTTTTATCACTATGGATGAAACGTGGGTGCATTATTACACACCAGAGACGAAAGAACAGTCTAAGCAATGGACTCGAAGAGGAGAACCGGCCCCAAAGAAGGCAAAAACCGTTCCATCAGCAGGAAAGGTCATGGCCTCCGTTTTTTGGGATTGCCATGGGATAATCTTCATAGATTATCTTCAGAAAGGAAAGACTATCAATGGCGAGTATTATGCTAACCTTTTGCATCAATTGAGTGAAAAAATCTGTGAAAAACGACCGCATCTGGCGAAAAAAAAATTTTTGTTTCACCATGACAATGCACCAGTACACACGTGTGCCAAGGCCATGGCTAAAATCCGCGAGTTAAAGTTCGAATTACTTCCGCATGCACCCTATTCGCCCGATTTGGCCCCTTCCGATTATTTTTTATTTCCAAATTTAAAAAAATGGCTTGGTGGTAAAAGATTTGCCAGCAATGATGAAGTGGAGGCTGCGGTTGATGGGTATTTTGACGAGCTCGACAAATCTCACTACAAACAAGGCGTTGAAGCTTTCGAACATCGCTGGGCCAAGTGCATAGAACTAAAGGAGATAATGTAGAAAAATAAAATAAAAGTTTTAGATTTTCTTTTGTTTTTTTTTGTCAGGTCGGATATTTTTGGGACTACCCTCGTAGTTGTAAAGCCGAAGTATTGTTGAAACCTTTTAAAGGTACTTAGTGAAAAAGTGCCATAACGATAATGCTACAATACCTACCTACTGCTTAACTAATCTCGTTAGTACCTACTTACTTCTAAATTCTTTGAAATCTAGCCAATTTGTTGTTCGAAATGAACGACGTCGTATATTAGGCCAAAGGTCGAAGACGATACGATGTTTACTTACTCGGGGCTTTTTACAGGCAAGCCTATATTTATCCTTGTAAGTAACGTTTAATGACCTCTTTTTGAGACATAAGGCTTTTTTATCCACAACTAATTAATGTCTTAACTTCTTGGAAAGTCAATGATATTTTGTTTTATTTATATATTTTAGTCACATGACACAAGAGGAGGCCACCAAACCATGTTGGTACGCAAATGGAGGGATGTAGTGCTAAGACACAAAAGAGAGTGCAAGTTATCCGAAACTGATGTCGAGGACAGAGCGAAGTGGAGAAGTAAGACAAGGAAAGCTGACCCCACCACCATGTGGGATACACAACACAATATAGGACAGAGAGAGGGAGAGAGTAAACGTCTTTCGGCTGATATGATTCATGGCGGCGGCACACAAACATTGATTTGAGCCATGAACTCCTTAGTTTGCAACGCACACAGTAATTTTATTGTACGTTCAACTTTTTAGTTCTATCATGTTTGTTACAAGCTTTTATTTAACTTGACCTGTTCGTTTGTTGGTTAGTTGGGACAAATCTTGAAACTGAATTATGAACCGGTTAACCTCAACCGATTGAGCTGGAATTTGGGGTATAAGTTTGGGGTCGTTAGAATCGTCTCAATGAGTAGTTGATGACGGTATACAGAAAAGTACAGTTGGCAATAAAGTGTTGTACCAAAAATGATGTTTTTGACAGAAACCTATTCCATATAGTATTGGGCGAGCTGACGTTCCCCTGTTTGTCCGCAGACGTTATCCGACGTGGATGAGCTGAACGCGCTGCTGCCTCCGGACCGGAGGCTCGAGCCGTTCGTGTGGAGCGAGCGTTCCACCGCCTCGTAGCGTCCCTACAACTAACCTGGCCTCATCAAGTCATCATCATCCTCCTTAGAATGCGTCTACACTAACTCTGCAGCAAATCATTTTAGCCAAAAGACCCGTTTCTCATCGCATCAGTATGTCAAAACACCCGGTTCTCATAGCATTTGTATGCCAAAAGATCCGTCTCTCACGACACCCATATTCCCAAATACCCGTTTCTCATCGCATCAGTATGTCATAACACCCTAGAAACCCATATGTTCTGCTATACATATTTAACACAGAATACCTAAGGCAGAGGGATCATTTTCTACATAAATTAAAAACCATTAGTATTGTAACCAAGAACTTTACTTATATGCAGTACAATTTGTATGTAAAATATTTATCGGGGAACGGATTATTTAGGAAAAAGTGGTGACGGAAACGGATTAGGTATTTTTGGGAAACGGATATCAAGCCAAACCTATCTTTTGGGAGAAGTACATATTGGGAAATACTTATATCGGGAAACGGATTCATTGGGAAAAAGTGGTGACGGGATCGGATGTTATGGGAACGGGTGTTTTGGGAAACGGACAGAACGTTCCGAAAGGCATTTGGCAACACTACTCATTAAATACCGTCGCAATACAATAATTCGTTTATTCTCGTGTCGTTGCACGTAGAACCGATGGCCGTTGAAGGGGATAGGTTCTCGAGTGTCGACCACGTACCGGCAGGCGCAGCGTGGGTAGAACCCCACGAGATGGAGTGATGAACTGGTAAAGGTCGCGGGAGACCGCGGTCATTGTGGCACTCTCTAGGGGAGGCCTATGTCCAGCAGTGGACGTCTTTCGGCTGCTATGATGATGATGAAGGATAACATTACCATAATTACCAAAAATACAAATATAGTTCATATAAAATTACCCCAAAGAAGGAATAATGAAAGCTAACTTAACACTTTCGCAACCGGACTAAAAATGGAACAATATAACGCGCGCAGATAAAGAATGGATCTGAAAATGGCGTCCGCTCGCTTGCTATCTCGCTCACACTTTATCGCTGTCTATGCTCACCAGAGCTCGGACAGGGTGAGCTATTCTTATGTCATTAATGTCATGCGTTAATATTAATATGGATACACCCTGAAAATAAATATTAAAACAAAACGAAACTTTAATTGATTATGATTAAACTATAATGATAATGCATTGCAAAAAGAGTACTCTCTACGATTTTTAATTTATTATAAAGTTTCCGTGTAAAAGAACTATCAGTTTTTCTATATTTACTATTTTCAACGTATTTCTTCTTACGTTTGATATCGACTTAAGTATAGATATAATTCAACAAAGTAAGGTACCTAATTAAATAACACTTTGGACAAATACCATTGACAGGTATGTCCATGTAATGCAAACTCTCAAAACAGCTCACCCTATCCGAGCTCTGATGCTCACACAGTTAAAGTGAGTCGTTATCTGCGCGCGTTATACACCAGAAACCGACAGAACTCGCTAGGCGTGTAGGTTCATACTACTGCGCGCCTAGCGGTCAGAGCCGGCATCTGAGCAAACATTACATTACCAAGCGTTTAGTGTTAAAATCACAGATATAGATATACATAGATCAGGCAAATGCATCTACTTCGCGTGTCCGAACTCGGTCTCTGAGTTGGCCGTCCGACTGACATGCTGAAAATGCCTTATTGTAGAATCGTGTTTGCGCGGACAACGGAATCACATCACTAATTCGCCCTTGTGACGTCACAGCAGGTAGAAAAAAGTCACACGGTCGGTTTTTATACAGATTGAGGTGTTTAAGTTATCTAGTGTATATCTATATCTGTGGTTAAAATTGCTTTTAGATCAATTGGTCCTTGCACAGCTTTGGTGCTTTGCTTTGGACATTGAGTAGTGTCAACGTCGCACGAAGATGGTTTTACAGATTTTATGAAAAGTGTAATCAAAAGATTTTTCAAAAAGCCCAACTGCTTACGTTAAAATCCATCGAGCCGTTTAGACTGTATCCCGTGAAATATAATTTTCTGGTCGACATGCATTCAGGCATACATACAGTTAGGGGTATTTATACAATGTGTTTTTATAACCGTCATAGAGCCGAAGCCCAGTTAATGTTTACATTACAAAGAACTTAAAAAAAGGTTTATTGTTGTTTTATGTTTTTTTGATGTATTAAAATAGTTTTTTTTTGTATTAAAATTAATTTTATTCATCCAGCCGAGTGACTGCATTGACCGCTAGCCGCCATCTTTTGTAGATAGGTACGAACTCTAACCGGGTGAATGAACTTCGCACTGCGCGCCATACAGGGTTTGTTAATCTGAATTACCTTTTAGTACTAAAAGCTTAACTAATAATTTATTTTTTTCACGAATGATTAGTACGTTTTGGATACTTTAAGTGGGCTTCGGCTCTAAGACGGTTAAAAAAACACGTTGTATACTTGCATAGATATGGACATAAATATCTATAAGTACACGCCTTAATGATATTGATAATAGAGTTATGTTATGAATGTATGTCGACTATAAAATGATATTTCAAAGGCTGCAGTCTGTGCTTGACGGATTTTGACATATGAGGTGTTGGATTCCGATACAGACATAATGGTCAAGGTCTTTAATTGTTGGGCCATTTAGGTGTCAACTAATTTCGGTTTTTAATAGTAGCTTTGAAGTGTCCAGTATAAATGGCTCAACAATTAAAATCCTTGGCTGTACCTACGCTCGAAACACATTAAGTAACATAACCCTCCTTCGGGGAGTACTCGGGTAAAAAGGGGCATATTAATTGCTCATGTTTAATTATGTGTTAAGTGTTTAGCCGATTTAAGTATTGCTAGTTAAATAAAAATGCTCAAGTATGTTTTGTCTTTTATTTTACCACGTCCTTAAATGATATGGCCCAATAAATTTTTCTCTGTCGCTAGTTGGGGCACTCTATTTAAACTGTGATTTTATGGATACGTAACCGCCAAATATAAGGGTTTTGTTGACATAATAAACACCTTTTTAGTGGCCATCTTGTAATGCTTACAGAAGCCATAATTTAATGCCAATCAGTTCAACGGTTTAAGAGTGAAATGTTAACAGACAGAGTTACTTTCGCATTTATAATATTACTTAGTATGAATTATAGTATACCTCCGGTGGAAGATTAGAGTTTTTAAAGAGAAATATATTTTTTTGGAAAATAATCTGCCACTACCCCCTATGGATGATGACTATAAGAATGAATTTTAACGAAACTAGGCAGATTCTTTGTCAATTATATATCTGCCCATAATTATTTCACATCATAACATAACGTATCATGCCGACTAATCGTCCTAGGCATTGGCACTCAGTAATCAATATTCATTATTTATTGCGTTAAAGGACACCTTCCATGCAGTAATAAATAATAAACAACAATAATAGAATGAACAATTGTACAGTAAAACATAGCAGAATAATAGGCTTAGAACTTAGAAAAATATACGAAATAGGATTACAATTAAGATAATTGTGAATGTCAGGTAAAGAGTACTATATTAGAGTCAGTTTAAATTATACATTACAATTGCATTAAATCGGTATAAACATGTCAAAGAAGAGAAATAATAAGATATAATAAAAAGGAAATTACAATAGTTGAGAGATAAAATGGAACAAGTGATGGATGATTATTGGGAACAAAAATTAATTTAAACACAAGTAAATGATCAATCAAATATCTTACCAAAGTATTCGGCCAAGTTATAGAAAGGTCTACGAATTAAGTATGATTTTAATTTCCCACTTAATTCCCTTATGCTGTTTTCTTTATGTCAATTTCGAGATGATTATAACTTTTTATGGCTATAAATTTGAAGCTTTAGTAGCGTAGGCACAATGTTATAAACCAGAAGGCCAAAAAAGTAAAAAAAAGTTCTGACTTCTCCTAAACAGTGAAAAGAAAGAAAGAAAGTATTTATTCGTAATCATGAAATTGTGGTGTGGACACATCTAGATGTACATATTTATAAGTGGTGGTCCGCTACTCTCTATAACTCGATCCTCGCCTCTAGCTCGCGCACCTATTTCGACACTTTCAAGGGAATCAAAATTTATGGGGTACCTACTTTCCGTTGACCTAAAACTGAGAAATTTGGCAAGTAATGTCTTATTACAAGTGCAGGGGAAAATCTGAAAACTATACATTTGTCATTTTCTACGGAACCCTCGGTGGGCGAGCCCGACTCGCACTTGTCCGGTTTTTTCCAAGTACCCTACCCTCGCGCGCCGTGTCGTGCAGACAGCCCGCGAGCGATTTTCTCGCACTACTTATCCGTCTCTCTCTTATTAGAGCATTTAAAACAAGAGGTATAGTGCGAGAAAGAGAGAGACCGAGTGTGTCGCGGCCGTCTCATGATCGACGTGCAGGTCTATCACAAGGGCGGCCTGCGAGCCGTGTCGCGGCTAGATTTAAACTATTCACTATCCTTGTCCGTCTAATTAGAACACTTAAGAGGCTAACAAGACCTAATTTGGTGAAATTGATGTTATTTAACCAGTTTTTTTAAGAAAAACTATTTGTTCTAGCACATCAAATAAAATATATGTTAATATTCAACATATTTCAAAGACCGTGGACGGGCTCGATACATAACTGGACGAAATCGGCTCGATAGAAAACAATTGCAAAGATTGGTCTTAAAATCACATTAAACGGTTTTATGTCTTTATTTTTTTGACGTATGGGTCTGCAATTAAAAACATGAAGTCACCATATTCATACCTAAACCGCTAACGAGTCACATTTCACAAATAATCCACCCTTTTTTTATTTCAATATTTATGTAGGTACTATATCTTCAAAAACCGGGCCGCCCAGTAACACTCGCTCTCGTTTACTCCGATACAAATAGACAGTGTGCGCGCTATCCAATATCCTCAAGGGCATTTTGGTGTTGACAGCGTCTTAATTGCTAAGATTGTACCTAATCTAGTCAGAACGGCGTTTCAAAGCACGCGATATTTTCCAATTCACCCTCTTAAAGTTTAAATCCGGCATTTGACTAGTTTTGATCGATGTCAAGTTCCCGCGCCGCGAGCGCATGTCGAAAGCGACCTTCGGGCCTTGCCCGTAGTATTTCATATTTTGGCCATTCACGCGAGGCCAGCGATGTTAATGTGTGGATTACATACTCGTATGTGAACACGTGTGTTTAGTAGGCCTACTCGCCACATAAGTTTGCTTCTACGATGTTTCATCATCATCATATCAGCCGAAACACGTCCACTGCTGGACATAGGCCTCCCCCAAAGAGTGCCAAAGCGACCGGTCCTGCGCCACCCGCATCCAGCGGACTCCAGCAACCTTTACCAGGTCATCAGTCCACCTTGTGGGGGCGATGTTTGCTACATATTGTTGCCAGCACGGCTATCACAAGACGGTGCGCTCGCGCACCGTCTCTCTCGATTTTTATCGCACTATCCGTCTCTCTCTTATTAGAAAACTTAGAAAGAGACGTATAGTGCGAGAAAAAGCCGTGCAGATAGGTACTTAAGATCAGAAAAATCATGCATGCGTTATACGATTTCAAGGAAAACAGTTTTGTAATGAATAACATTAGTAAGTATTGATGTTATACAGTGTGTGACTTTCATGAGAACATAATATTTTAAGGGCTGAAAGTATACTCCCTAATGATCTTAAAAATTGGTATCACTACTTTTATTTTTTTATTCGGCACCCAATGTATCGGTAACAAAGCTGACAACTGACAGTATCATTTGAAACTAGTTCTGTCTTTCTGAAACGTCAAATAAATGTTACAAATACATTGCTGCTCGAGAAAATTAAAGATATTAATAATAATAACTCTCCATTAGAATGGGTAAATAAAAATAAATAAATATTCTAGTACAATGTTTATCTTTGAGTAAGTTAAATAAATGAAACGTTGGCGGCTTTTTCTGTTTAAAAATCTAATGTTATATGTGTATTGTTGTTGATTAAAAGATATAGTTTGATCTTCAGAGACGTTTATTTTATAGTGTCTTACTGTATTTATAATATTAAAACGAGAGTGCGTGTGTCGCTAGAGGGATGGGCGATCAAGAGAGGGATGTCACTTTGACAGCTTAAACATACTTTTATAAAATCCGTTCGGATACTGCTACATCATCCCCTTTTTAAAAGAAAAACAAATCTTTATACAAACAAAAGCTCCGCTCTATGCTTAGCTATACCGATTTGTACATTGCAATTAAATTACAGTTAAACATTGCTCTTCATCCCCCTTTTTAAAGACACTCTTAATTATTACTAAATTAAGTTAAGATTAAATACTACTTTATCACAATAATATGCATAACTAAATTAGCAGTAACATCAGGTACACATAACTGTACCACTACAGCATTCGACCAGTGCTGAACCCAACTATGGAGTCCGATGAAGCACCAAGCACAGCTAAGGAGATCTGATGTGATAGGAAGTTCTACTATAAATTACATTATTTCTCTTATCCGCTACACCATATGCTCTATTACCATTACAACTGGTAATCTTGCCCTCAATCCACACCTTTTTAATGGGATCCTTCTTAAACCAAACATTCTGGCCTACCTGAAATGGTTCTTTGACTTGACTAGTTTTATTATAATTAGTAATATTTCTGTTTCTTGTTTTATCAAATTGCTCATTTACATTAATATTAATCTTTGGCTGTAGGTACTGAGTGTTTACAATTAATTTAGTTCTTAAATTTCTATTAAACATTAGCTCAGAAGGTGAGAAGTTAGTACCAGACACGGGTGAGGCCCTGTAATTTAATAAGGCTAATCTGTAATCAGATTTATCTTCGTGACATTTATTTAGAATTTTCTTAGCAATCTGAACTCCTTTCTCTGCCATGCCATTAGACTGTGGATACCTGGGGCTTGTATATGTGAAGATGAAGCCATTGTCACGAGCAAAGTCTTTACATTCTTTAGAATCAAATGGTACATGATCTGCAACTATTTCTCTTGGAAAACCAAAATTTGAAAAAATATCTGTTAAAACCTCAATAATGGATCTGGCACTCTTATTACGTATGTACTTAATCTCTAGCCATTTTGAGTAATAGTCATAAACTATGAGGTAACTTTTTGTCTTAAAATCCATGATGTCTGTAGCTATCTTTGTGAATGGCAAGTTTGGCACTTTATGAGACACTAAAGGCTCTTTAATATTATTGTTTTGGTGTGTCTGGCACGGAAAACATTGTTTGACGAATTTATCAATATGTGAATCAATGTGAGGCCAATAGTATAATTTTCTAGCTAACTGTTTCATCTTTGACATACCAATGTGCCCTTCATGTAAAGTTTTAATAAAAGTTGGTCTTAAATTTCTTGGAACAATTAATCGGTCATTAAAAAATACCAAACTATTATCCTCTGAAAGTTCACCTCTTAATTTATGATAATCATGCAGACCATCTGGAATATCCTTATTATTAGTAGGCCAGCCATTTTTTATAAAGTTTCTTAATAATTCTAATTCATTATCTACTTTACTTTCCGCTATTAGTACGGTTTTTTGTTCTTGTGTACATTCTAAATTTTGCGCTAGGCCAATGCAATGTATAACCTCATACATATACGACTCATCCACAGCTTCATTATTAGACTGATAAGAGCGTGACAACAAATCTGCAATAAACATTAACTTTCCTTGCAAATATTTGAAATCCAAGTCATATCTTAATAATTTTAGTTTTAGTCTCTGTAATCGAGGGGACGGGACTTCATGAAGATGTTTTTTTAACAAACTCTCTAGTGGCTTGTGGTCATTTAAAACTGTAACTACACGCCCATAGATGTAATAGTGAAATTTGCGAGTTGACCAAACCACACTTAATAATTCTTTCTCAATTTGTGAAAAATTACGCTCAGCTGGTGTCAGGCTTCGTGAAGCGAAGCAGACTGGTTTACCTTCCTGGAGTAAGCAGCATCCAAGGCCATCTTTTGATGCGTCACATTGGATTGTAACGGGCAGTTTTGTATCAAAATTCTGCAATACCGGGGCTTCACAAATTTTATTTTTGATATTAACATACACATCTTCATGAACTTGCGTCCACAGCCAATCCACATCTTTTTTTAATAATAATTGCAGGGGGGATGCAATGTGAGCTAAGTGAGGTATGAATTTTCTTAAGTAATTTACCATACCGAGAAAAATTTGTAATTCTTTTTTATTGTTAGGACTTTTCATATTAACAATGGCCGTGACTCTATCGGATCTATTTGCATACCTTGCTCTGAAAAAATGTGGCCAAAATACTTCACTTGCTTGAGTTTGTATTGAAATTTATCCTTGTTGAAGCGAACATTGTGTTCTTTGGCTCTACTAAACACTTTGTCTAATATTGCATCGTGTTCCTGCTCGGTGTCCCCACATATCAATAAGTCATCACAATATACAATCACACCAGGAATGTCTCCGAAGGCTCTCTCGCTATACTTCTGAAAGATTTCTGGAGCTACGGACAGACCGAACGGTAATCTTAAGAATTTGTAACAGCCGAGAGGACTGTTGAATGTACATAAATTGCTCGACCCTTCATCCAGCTTAATATTGTAAAACCCATCGGACAAGTCGAGAACAGAAAAATATCTCTTATTACATATTCTTGGTACAATTTCATCTAATGTGGGTATTAAATGATGCTCTCTTATAAGAGCTTGATTGAGATCTTTAGGGTCGAGGCAAATTCTCAAAGAACCATTTTTCTTTTCAATTATTACCAAATTACTAACAAAACTATTCGGGTGATCTACCTTAGCTATAACTTCATGCTTCACCAGAGCCTCCAGCTTATCTGCGAGGCGTGTCATGAGCGCGTTGGGCACTCTGCGCGGGGGTCTCACCACAGGCTCCACACCCGGTCGAATGCGCAGCTGCAGAGGTCTATCGAACTCACCAACACCCTGGAATAGTTTGTTGTGTTTATTAATTATACAGTCTTTACTTTTAATGTTACTATTATTCTCGCTATGTGTTACCGATTCAGTCTTTAATGTGTCTATTTTAGTATTATTTAGTAATTTTAATTGCACTAATGAAGCTAGCCCCATAATTGGCCTGACCTTCTCATTAATAATTAAAAACTCAGTATTAATAACTTCATTGTTTTTACTATTAAAAACCCTTAATGTGACTTTTCCCACTGGGTATAATTTTCCACCTCCGAAGACCTCAATTAATGTTTTTGTCTCAGACATTTTAATATTAGCATCATCATCGACAATCATCTTCAGAGTACTTAAACTGATCACATTAATCTGAGCACCTGTATCACACTTAAACTGAACCCTCTTATTTTCTACCCGTAGAGACTCCGTCCACTCATTATTACCAAAATTTATACAATAGACTAGTCACAAGTCCTGCACATCATTGCAAGCTTCATCACTATCATCGTAGTTTTTCATATAATGAACCTGGCCTTTCCTAAAGGTACAACCCACACTGAAATGATTGAATCGGTTACATCTAGAGCATACTTTGCCATAGGCTGGACACTGCCTTGGCCCATGCTCCGTGTTACACTTCTTGCAATTATAAAATGCTTTATTATACTGTACCCCATTATTATTTCTGTCACTTGAAGAGTGAAACTGACCATTTTTATTATTCTTATGATTATTAGCATAATACTTAGCTTTGCTAGCCTGTTGACCGTGCTGCGCTGGCCTCTCCAACTGCGCCACATGCACCTCCGGGGCATTCAGCGTCTTCACGAACTCTCTGGAGAGCTCCGCAGACCGGCAGATGTCAACCGCCCTCTCCAGTGTCAGGTCCTTCACCTCCAGGAGCTTCTGCTGCACCCTTTGATCTCGAACTCCGATGACAATTTTGTCCCTGATCATCCTGTTCTTTTGTTCCCCGAAGTTACAGTTCTCGGCTAGCTTCCTGATTGCTGCGTAGTATGTGTCGAATGATTCTCCGTCTTCTTGTTTTCGTTTGTTGAGATTATAGCTGTTGATGACTTCGTTTTGCTTCGGTTTGAAGTAGTCGTCGAATATTGTGAGCACATCTTCTAGTTTGTCCTTGTCATTGTCGTCTGTTTTAAGCACATTAAAATACAACTCCTGTGCCTGTTGTCCTATGCAATTAATTAATATTGCGGCTTTTCTAGCCTCCGACAGTTTTTCTAAACCTGCCGCCAGGACGAAGTTTCTAAAAGACAATTTAAATCGCTGCCATCGTGGCCAGCAATTTTCAATATCGTCCAAGTTCAGACTTTGCGGCATTTTGTACTCGACGGCACACATGTTGTCAATTTTCACTTCGCTGTCACTCATATTTATTAATGTTCTTCATAAATGAGGTTCTTCTTAGTACTTTAGTATTGTTAAAAATGCCGGGCCGGTGAAAACGGTGTTGTTGGAGGTTACCTTTTTTAATCTTCTTGAATCTTCATGAATTCGGTTCGTTTCGGCTGCGCCATGTATTGTTGTTGATTAAAAGATATAGTTTGATCTTCAGAGACGTTTATTTTATAGTGTCTTACTGTATTTATAATATTAAAACGAGAGTGCGTGTGTCGCTAGAGGGATGGGCGATCAAGAGAGGGATGTCACTTTGACAGCTTAAACATACTTTTATAAAATCCGTTCGGATACTGCTACAATATGGAACTAGGTTCCGCGTGGAACTCGTTTATATTGTAGCTCCAAACAAACTTTAAACAATAGGCATCTCCTATGAACGAGCACAGAACGTCATCATTTTTATCCCGGGTCCACGCGGACGAAGTCACGGGCGGAAGCTAGTGTTATAAATGCGAAAGTTTGGATATTTCGATGTTTGTTACTCAGTCACGCTTAAACGTCTCAACCGGGCCGAAGCTAGTATTAGTAGATATAAACCAGGGATGCCGCGGATGCGATTTTTTTGACATCCGCGGATGTGGAGGCGGATGCGGATATTTGGGGGCCACATCCGCGGATGCGGATGCGGATGCGGATTTTGTGGTAAAACACTCAAAAACGTAAATAAACAACGTCCATTTTATAATATGACGCAATCATCAAACACTGATAATAAATTACAATCGTTGCGAACAAATCAAAAACGCGTCTGCTTGGTCACAGAAACGACAAGAAGTTTTTTCACTAATGGCGAAAATATCTAAAACCGTTTGGGTTTGTTTCGTGAATCTCTCTCGAGACTAACTCAACATCCGCATCCGCAAAAACTCCGCGTCTACTTTGGCGGATGCGGATGCGGATGTTGAAATTTTTGCGGAACTTCCGCGGTTGCGGATGCGGATACGAATGTCTGCAACATCCCTGATATAAACCCTCTCTATGGTCCCTATTAGGACGCTGGTTGCATTGCCTCATTGCGTTTCTTTAAAAAAACCGGCCAAGAGCGTGTCGGGCCACGCTCAGTGTAGGGTAACCCTCCTACGTAGTTTTTGTAATTTTTTTCAAAAACTATTCAACCTATCAAGTTCAAAATAATTTTCCTAGAAGAAGTACTACTTTTGAGATTTTTTTCATATTTTTAAAACTTATGGTTCAAAAGTTAGAGGGGGGGGGGGACACATTTTTTTAACTTCGGGAGCGATTATCTCCGAAAATATTAACATTATCAAATCTAGCAAACCCCTATTCATTTTTAAATATCTATCCAACAATATATCACACATTAGGGTTGAAATGAAAAAAAAAAACACTCCCCACGTTACGTATAGGGGACCTCCCCTACTACCTACCCTAATAAAAAAAAAAACACTTTTTATTTTACCACTTTGTCGGCGTCATTGATATACATATTAGTACCAAATCTCAGCTTTCTAGTGCTAACAGTTACTGAGATTATCCGCGGACGGGCGGACAGACAAAGCGAAACTAAGGGTTCCTAGTCGACTATGGAACCCTAAAAATAAACTTTATCATGGAACTCCGCAATGTAGCCTGATTCATTCAATGTGTTTACACAAAATTTCACGCAACGCCATTATAGACTATGACTTGATTATGTCATAAACAAATATTATAGTAGAAACGAAGCATATTTTCTGCCAAAGTAAGTAAAGAGTTACCTAACTCAATGATGTTGGATAAAGACAAACATAACTCTAGTGGCAATCGAAAGCCTGTCTAGAAATTTTGAAAACTGAATCGCAAAAAAAAATGTATGTAATTATTGAAGCGGCTCACAAAATTCCACTAGAATCGGTTGAGAAATCGACCAGACCCCGTATCGTGGTCGGCCTTATCACACGATAAGTGACAAGATTAAGGAGCGTCGTCTCGTTCTGTCGAACGGTGTCAGCCAGTGACGGACGCTCTATCCTGTCACTTGTCGTGTGATAAGGCCGACCATGCTACGGGGTCTGTAGAGCAGAACAGCCGGATGTACGTTTTTTTTTTCCCAAGTAGAAACGGAGAAGTTCGGTCGCTTCGCTCGCTCACTCAATTAGCGAACTAACTTACACACATCGAGATATAGTAGGTAAGCTCAATAAAGCTTCTGTTATGAGATTAGATGTAATCTACATACTAATACAAATACATAAAAATGCATACTCACTTATATACATAAAAAAACATCCCAGACTCCGAAACTAAACTCGTGTTCATCACACAAATATGTGCCCTTCCCGGGAATTGAAAGCAGTACCGTCAGCTCCGCAGGCCGGAGAGTAGCACTACGGTGGTAACCAAGCATACGGTCTACCTGATGCTAAACATCCTATGGACGGTAACGATTCCGGATAATGAAAAGCGCGGCCGGTCCTTTATTGATATTATGAGCGCTTCTAGAGTAGCAAGCGTCCCATCCCAAGTAGCACAGATAGCTATATAGCAGCCGAATAATGGAGTACGAATACGCTTGAGGCTGAATATAAGAGCTGCATAAGGGCTGTATAGCCAGCTATTCAGCTCTTATAACTCTTAGATGCGCACAAATTTTGGTAGCCGCAAGTTCACATAGCTACTTAAGTGTTGTAGCAGCAATTTAACGGAGTTATAAGTGGTAACAGTAGTTTTAAAAGCTTTTGACTGGGTAAGAGACCACCGTCCCTAGGCCACGGTGTCTGCTTACCATTAGGCAGGCCGTATGATTGCCCTCATCACCCTCCCACTGTTTGTCCCGGTTGTACCCTAAAGGAGCCCGGGGTCCGCTTTGACGCCTCATTCCTCATAATTTTTGGGGCTTACACATTAATTAATCTCGCGTCAGAAAAAAAGTCAATACAGCTGAGCCCACATGAAAATTATTATTATTTTGGTATTCTTAATTAACGCTGGCAACCCCCCCACCACCCGACCGATTTAATTTTTACTACACCCGCACCCACCGCCCACGGCCTGCCAGCACAAAGATTATCGGAAAAGGTTGTTGAGGGAAGTAGCTAACGGAGTTTCAATACAGCTGAAGCCACATGACCGATTTGGTCGCTAGTCTAGGCAATCATTGCCTAAAATTTCCTCGATTGAAAAAAAATCCAAAGTTGGGTCTGTATTTTCGTTTTTTTTAACTCAGCCTACTCAAACGATACATTATTTTACGACACAATCAAGTTAATACTATAGTATTTTATCTCGTCTAAAATCTCACTTAATGAAATATAAATAAAACTTCACTAAGTTAGGTATTTATCAAAATTTGTCCAAAAAAGCCATTCCCGGAGAGTGTTACATCTGTTTTTCTCGTGCGCGGAAGGCATAAGCGTGTCTCTGTCTAGGGGGCGTGGTCGACTCGAATCAAGACATCCCCTTAAAAGAGAAAGGATATTTTCTTGTCTTTTGCCGCGTCAGTGTTATGCTAGCTCTGCATAGTCGTTGGTGAAGTGACGGAAAACGAAAGGTTCATCTAGAAAAGTTCAGACCGCGCAAGGACGAATTTTCGCGTGTGTCGCAAGAATCAACGACTGCGCCGGCTGCGCGTGCGCACACCAGTCCGCCGCCGCGAGCCACCACAGTTGGTCCTTTGTGCACGGAAATACTTAAGATAATATAGGTGAGTCTTTTTTTATATGCCAAAAATGTGACCTCTAAAATGTAGGTGTTCATTGATAATTGGTGCCAACGTTAAATATTTATGTGCTTCTATTAAAACTGTGTCTACCATAGTGAACTGATATAAATATTTAGTTATAATATAATAAAATAAATGTCAAAAATGACGGATGAAAATACGACAATTTGTATATTGTTGGTGAGTCAAATTAAAATAATAAATTATACAGGAAATGATATATTAAACCTATTGATAGGGATATTGGTAGGTATAACGAATATAAAATAATTTAATTGATATAAAAATATTAAGGTATATTTACGTGTAAAAAATAAAAAATCATATTAGTTTGATGGAAATTAAAGTTAGGCGGAAATACGTAAAACAAAATAAAAGATGTTAACTTATGTTTGATAAAATTCATTTCAAAAGCTACAATACCTACTTATTCTACATACCTACTAGGTACAGGTATAGTTTCCACTTTCCGTGCATACTTACAGAATTTTTACAATCTGGAGTTCTTAAACTGGAAAATAAGCAACGTTAGCTGTAGCTGTGTGTGAGAGTCGGCAACGCGCATGTGACACATATAATTTATGAAAGGATTAATCGATACACATTTTTGCACTTGACTGTACCTAAATACTAAAAAGCCCTAAACCGATTCATTAAGTTCTAAATTACTAACAGGTACTAATTAATTAACATGAGGAAACGCCTACGAAATTTAACTGATAGGTTTCATTAAATATCAAGGAATTCCACGACGGATATTCGCCATTATATTATGTTTGCATACTTATTGTAAATACTTTTGTCTCAATTCACAGCGTTTCCACATTGCGCTCTACATGTCAAAAAATTACTAACATCAGCTCAATTACTACTCGTTTTGCTATACCGACATCACATTGGTTTCAACATTCAGAAAAAAATACAATACCATAATAATTCTTATTTAAGTTACCAACTACATTTTCAACTGTAGGTATGTCAATATTTGGATTTCATGGATATAGGATGTTCCAGAACTGGAGGATCACCTGTCACACAGAAACAGAGTAAAAGTACTTATTGTAAAGGATGTATGCTTCACTATTTCCAAAGTTTGAAATTTAAGTGTTAAGTACAACAACGGAGCCATTTTAAATAAGCTTATATGAGAGATCGTCAGAGCTTCTGAAGATCTGTGGATAACTCTTCTAGATACTCAAACTCATACTCATTTATTTGTAAAACCAATTTACATGTCAAAAGAAATTATTATAGAAATTGCATTGTTAAAATGACATTATTAAAAATATATTATTCCTTCATTGCCTCTCGTATGAAGAGATAGAGAGACACACACACACACACACACACACACACACACACACACACACTTTCTTAGATAGAAGCTTAATTATAACTTTCGTTTTTAATTTTAATCTCACCCTTCTGCTGTTTATCGTGTTAAGTATGTTTAATGTAGTACTTTAATCTGCTGATCTTATTAACATTTCGCACCTATTATGTAAATTCACACTCGAATTGGCTACCTACAGGACAGGCTGTGCCTAAAGCCCCATGTATGTTAAGTGTAAAGTTGTACCTATCCACGGAACTAATTATATATTTGCGTAAAAAAAAAAAAACAATAATTACATGATTAAAAATAGAAATCTCATAGCCATACGTTTCCTCCTCCTACTCTATACGTATCGCGTTGAGTGAGGTGACTGGAATCACCATTCAAGATAAAAATGCGAAGTCCCCATACCTACTTTCCGGATTGGAGGCGTACGTACCTAGACCTAGACTACGGTGACCGCTTACCAGGCGGGCCGTATAGGCACTAGGTACTTCAAAAACTCTTTCACATGATGGACATAGGTTATAACATATCCCGCATTGTTTCGGTGAAGGAAAACATCGTCACCGGTCTAATCCAAATAAGGTCTAGTTTTCCCTCTGTTTGGACGGTCAGATGGCAGTCGCTTTCGTAAAACTAGTGGCTAAATCTTTGGATTAAATGACAAATCGGGCCACGGCCTTATTTAGGGCACAACCGGGAATAACGCTAGGAGGATGGTGACTCCTCCTGGGTTCATCCACGTTTTCCTTGCGTATATTACGGACTGTACAGCTGCCTGGTCTGTTTGTCCGCTGGGCTGTTATTCGCTACGCGCTAATGCGGCTCACCCCGCCGGTCACCCGTCACGAAACTAGACCTCTAACTACGCTTAGTTACTACGCATCGCGGTGTCAAGATATATTTGTGGGTGAGCGTTGAGGTGAACTTAAAACATGTTATAGAATAGGGGGGCTGGACGCGGGTGGCGCAGGACCGGTGCTTGTGGCACACTTTGGCCGATATTATGATGATGATGTTACGTAATTGCCCCGTACGTTTTTGAAGTGAAAACTTCTTTAGCGGCGCTGAGCACTTTTTGGGATGGGGAAAAATTGTGAAATACGCGACAGAGTTTTGTGAGGTCAGATGTGAAGGTCACTTTTTGCTGCTAGCCGATTCGACTTCATTCAAAACTGAACGCTATTTCGCCGCGGCGGCGCGTTGGGCCCGTCGCACCCAACGTGCCCGCGGGCCGTCCGCCTAAATAATTGATAATTGTTTATAAATTTGCATCATTCATTTTTAGGGTGACACCGTAAGATGTCACGTGACCTGATCGAAAAACTGTTACAATGTTATCGAGTTTTCACTTCTGCCGGCACTCCCGGAGTGCAACCCGGTCTTTTTTTTTACTCTCGGAAAAGGACGCACGGTTCATAATTACGCTATTACGTTAAATTTTTTAATGTATGTGGGTGTAGGCAGGAAGAAGAAGTGAAGAAGAAGCGTTGACATACGCTGGTCATCCTACTTATATTAAAAATGCGAAATATTGGATGTTTCGATGTTTGTTACTCAATCGCGCCGAAACGGCCCAACCGATCTGGATGACATTTTGCACGAAGACAGTTCGTAGCCCGGATCAATACACAAAATAGTTTTCATCCCGGTTCATCGCAGATGAAGTCGCGGGCGGAAGCTAGTACGAAATAATTTCAGCTAGTTCAACTAGTCAAACTGTGGGCTGTAGAACTCGCAATGTTTATTGAACCTGGTCTCAAAATTTCACGAGAATCGGTAAAGAAAAAGTGGCATCTGTAGAACAGCCTGAGATACGAAAGCATTTAGGCCCAAGCTGAAGCCGAGAACTACGTTCGCTTTGCTCCCTCGTTCAATGAATTTAGTCCAGGCAATGAACTGACAACTTGTATGAAAAAAAATGTCAATTTTGGAAATAATTTATAATAGCTTACTTTTTAAGTAGGTATAACGGATATATTATCAATTGACAAAATCCGACAAAATTTCAGACATCGAAAAAATTATAAGTTAACTGGCTTCTAAAAAGTCAGTAAAAATATTAATAAATGTTTTTGTCTTTATTTTGGTTCATTTACATTTATTTGCTCTATAATATTCAAGATTAATCGTACAAAAAAAGATAATGCATGCTTCATTTAAATCTACATAATCACTTCCGGGTGGAAAGTTTGTCGGATTCTTGACTAAATCATCTTAGAATAACTTTTTCAAATGAAATCAACAAAAAAAACGCTATTATAAATTAATGTTTTTCAAAACCGTATTTTGCCTGGAGTAAATTCTACTAATCGATATATTCAGATTCATTTATTTCATAATAAGATTAGATTGTTAGGATAGGCCAGCCAGTGGACGTCTTCCTGTTGATATGATGACGATGAATCGATAGGATCAATGTTAAGGATACAATCTTACCATCCGTCGATCGTTTATGGATTATGAAGACAGTGACAGTAGCGGGAATATAGTGGAAAAATATACAACTTGCGTCACTGTCCTCGTAGCTCAGTTGGTAGAGCAGTCTAGCGTTAATAGAAAGGTCGCAGGTTCGAATCCTGTCGGGGGCTACAGACGAAGATGGTTTATTTTTCCATTATATTCTATCTGTATCATATCGTTTATAAAATGATCGGGGTAACTTCGTCGTTAAAAATAACACGAAACAAAAATATTTAATTAAATAATTTGTTTCGTGAAAAGGGTACAGTGACAGTGTTGTGTGAATCCAAAACAGTGAAGTGGCAAAACAGTGTAGTTGCAAAACAGTGTACCTTGTGGCAAAGTAGTGTAGTGACAGAACAGTACAGTATACAGCTTTCCAATTTTAAAAATAACATGCTTAATTTAAAAATAATAATTGATGAACCTATTTATACATTGTATAAGTAAACTCATAAGTATTAATTTTATTACAATATTAAGTATTGGGATAGGTATGCTGCAAAGTGTTTAATAGTGTACGGTCGAGGTCATAAATACGTTTACACTTTTGCACCTTATTGCCTTGTAATAAGGTGCAAAAGTGTATACATATTTATGACCTCGACTGTACAATGTAATGGTACATAAGGTAATGTAATGCTATATGTATGTGGTACTATAATAAACTACCGGATCAAATTTTGACTTCCAAAAAAAAAATAAGGTAATTGTGAAGCAAACGCTGGAAAATTGAAATTGAAACGTTTAATTCGAGTAACACAGGACTCATACATGATATAGTTAGTGCGATTACTTATTTCTAATGTTAGTATATACTACCTACTTACTGCTATACATCATATAAAAAAGCGGCCAAGTGCGTGTCGGACCACGCGCAACGAGGGTTCCGTGCCTATTAAAAAGGTCGTATCGTTACTGAAATCTTATGGCACTTACGTCCTTTTCTTTAAGGAAGGCAGTTTTTTAGAAATATCTCAAAAACCTTTGAACCGATCTTGTTCAAAACCATTTTCGCTGAAAGAATTTAATAAGCCCTATGAGCATCATTTTTTTCATATTTTTAAAATACACGGTTCAAAAATTAGAGGGGGGACACAATTTTAGTGACTTTCGAAGCGATTATCTCCGACTCTATTCACTTAATCAACAAAAAAATGCTGAGAAACCTTATATTTATTTTGAAAGGCCTATCGATTGATGTGTCACACGTGGGCTTGCAATGAAAAAACTTTTTTTGACTTTCAGTTTTATGTATGGAGTGACCCCTTAATTTTTTTTTTTGTAATTTAATTACAAAACTATGTAGCGGTTAACAAAATACACCTATCCTCAAAATTGTATTCAAATACACCTCATAGTTTTCGAGTAAAATGCCTGTGACATACGGACGGACAGACAGACAGACATGACGAATCTATAAGGGTTCCGTTTTTTGCCATTTGGCTACGGAACCCTAAAAACTGACTGTGCGAAATATGCATCTCGGATTGACTGTCCGTTTATGAGACACTGGATTGACTCAATCGTGTCCGCTATAGAACGCAGGATGGGGTTGAGGCTGGCGCACAGTCGCGCACCCGGCGGAGTGCTTATTACAAACTAAGCGAGTACTTAGACGATAAAGACATAGTCAAAGGCCATCGCTATACCTAAGCAGACTGTAAATGTATAATATTGGTGGTTTGAACTTCACAAAGTGTTCTATATGGATTTATTTTGGATGAACAATTTCGACTTGGTCTGGTAATAAAATTTTAGTTATTTATTTAACTACTAACTTCCGCCCGCGACTTCCGCGTGGACCCGGGATAAAAACTATTCTATATTTTAATCCAGGCTGTAAACGTGCTGTAAACTATCTTCGTGCAAAATTTCGTCCACATCCGTTTACGCGTGATGCGTAACAAACATTTAGATGTTTTGATTTTGGGATTTGGATGTTGGGTTTAGTTGGACATGCTAACATCCAAACTTTCGCAATTAAGTATAATATTAGTAGGAAAAACAGTTTTAAAACAGAACATCCTGATCGTATGGGGATCGTGAATCTCTGGATGAAGGCCTTCTCCGTGTCTATAGGACCATAGTGATGATTGATTACCTAAATAGGACTAGTGGTCATAGATGAGCTGTACCGCAAGTCACTTTGGGCTATGAACCACAAAATCTCATAATACCTTATTCACTAATACCCCTAATTTTCAATTTACCATCGGCTCATAATACCTAAAATGACAAATTGTCTCATTCTTAAAATGACCGAAATTCATTATGACTGACCTAAAACGTCATATTCTCTAAATACCTAAAGATTGAAACGCACAATTCCTTCAAATACCGACGATGACAGAAATGACAAACTCAAACAGAAAACACCTTTTTGAAGTTTAGGCATTATGAGACGAAGCTATTTTGAAATTCGGCCATATTAAGATTCCGGTTTGAGAAAAAAAGTTAGGCATTCTGTAGTTTAGGTATTTTGAGACCAAGAAGTTTTGAGATCTGGGAAAGAGGTACTTAAATTGAAATTTAGGATTTATAAACCCAAAGCCGCAAGTCTTATTATTATTATTATTATTGTGAGCCTGTAGTGTCCCACTGCTGGGCAAAGGCCTCCCCCCACTTTTTCCAGTGCTCCCGATTCTGAGCAGTCAAAAGACGTCCACTGCTGGACATAGGCCTCCGCCGCAAGTCTTACTTCAAAAAAAAAGAATAAATAAGACAGACTTGCGATTTTTACCTACAGCTCATAGAGCCACTAGTCTTATTTAATCATCACTATGTTAGTCTGGTCCGCCACTCGAGAACCTTTCCGCCCCAACGGCCATCGGTTCTACTATGTGCCCCGCCCACTGCCACTTAAGTTTAGCGATCCGGAGGGCCACATCGGTTACCTTGGTTCTCCTGCGTACCGGAAGGCACGGCGTGGGTAGGCCCCCGACAAGGTGGACTGATGACCTGGTAAAGGTCGCGGGAGTCCGATGGGTGCAGGTGGCGCAGGACCGGTCACTTTGGCACTCTTTGGGGGAGGCCTATGTCCAGCAGAGGACGTCTTTCGGCTGATATGATGATGCTAGTCTGTCTTTTTAGGGTTCCGTAGTCTACGTCGTAGTAGGGGTCGTGTCTAGCACCCTCACCAACAAATATGTCACGATATATTAGTGGGTGAGCGTTGAGTTGAGCTTAAACCAAGTTGCAAGGGGGGCTGTAGTTCCGAGCAGCCGCCGGACGTGTCGCAAGTCGCGTCGCAACTCGCAACGCGCGCCCTGCGCAAGCGCAACGACCCGCTCCATTACTCGCGCTTGCGACATGAGACGAAGGACGCTAGTTTACAGGCTTTGTAACCGCTTGGTTTGGTCCTTTATTTATTACATTTATTTAATAAATATCGACTTTACCCCTTTATCGCTTCGCAGTGCTATGCTATACGCGCTTAAAACATAACAAGGTGGACAGATGATCTGGTAAAGGTCTTTGTGGCACTCTTTGGGGAAGGTATATCCCCTGCAGTGAACGCGCGTCTACCGGCTGATATTTATGATGATACTCGCTTGCGCTTGCACACAATTTCTCGTTGCAGCCATGTTATAAATATTATGATACAAGTTCTTGATCCTGTTTGTTACTAACAGACCGGTTCAGTGCAAATCGGACTCGTGAATCATGAAATTAAATCGAGAAGCATGAAAATAACTCGTGATTCAAGAAAATAACTCCCAAATAATAAATCTCTTCCTATTTTCAAAAATCTCTTGAAACAATATTACCTGTCTCTCCCTTGTTGTTGCCTTTTATGTATTGTATGTATGTATATTGTATGTATGTTTGTATGGTTGTATATAGAATCAGAATCAGAATCAGAATATATTTATTTGTTTAACATAGGTACATAAAAGATCTTTAAATAATGCATATAGCGAAACACTATGTTTTTTATATGTCTGCATATTTATTTAATTATTAGGTATGTATTTTAAAGTGTCCTGTTTAGTAATATTTGAGAGATTGATGTGTTAGTATGCTCTACTTGATGAATAGCACTACCTGTTTAAAATTCTAGTTTAAATGATTTCTGTGCTATACAAAGGTTGTCTGGAAGAGATCGCTTTAAAGCGATAAGACCGCCTGTTATTAAGTATAACTCGTGAATCATGAAAATAAATCATAAATCATAAAAATAACTAAAGGTTGTCTGGAAGAGACCGCTCTTCAGCGATAAGACACCGCCTGTTGTCTATTGTCTACCTCTACCTAAATGTTATTGTATAGTTTCTCTTTTTAACTGCTTTGTTTGTGTGAGGTGTGCAATAAAGAGTATTTGTAATGTATTGTATAACTCGTGAATCATGAAAATAACTCGTGAATCATGAAAACAACTCGAAGAAAAATTCCCGGGTTATTGGGCCTACTTATTTCGAGCACCTACACGCCGATATAAGAAACGAACCTTTGTGACGAAACATTTGGGCGTAGACTGAGAAATCTTTTGTTGGATAATCCTCTGTACTCTGTTCACGAGTTCATGGAAATAATGTTTTAAGTATAATTATTTGATTTATTGATACATAATCTGATACTATTTCTAGTGTAATATTTATATTGTATTTCTACTGTGAAATCGTAATACGTAAATAGACATTGTTTATTTCTGTTTAAAATGAATTATCCACTAGTTGTTAATTGACAATCCGTAATCGGAGATACTATTTCCACTTTCCGTATTGACATTTTGAATAATATTTAATTTTTATTTCTTATTATTGACGATCGTAATAAGGATTCTTATAATTTTGACATTGTATGCGAATCTACATATATTGTATTTTTTATCTAGAAATAAATAAATCGAAATCTAAATCTATTCATGAAAATAACTCGTGAATCCTGAAAAAGACTCGTGAATCATGAAAATTACTGGTGAAGCATGAAAATAACTCGTGAGTCATGAAAATAACTCGTGAATCATGAAAATAACTCGAGATCATGAAAATAACTCGTGAATCATGAAAATAAGACATACTAGATCGATTATTCACTGCCCTAAATCTCATCGTAATCGTTAATCGTTAGAGCCTCTCTCGAGAACCTATTTATAAGCATTTTTTTTATTAATACAACGACTATGTAGCAAATAAGCATACGGTTGGCCTGGTGGGTAGACGCTGTGCTAAATAGACACTACAGTGACTTCAGAATCAACATTGCCGACTCTTTATTAATTTGAACATTAATTGGGTCGATAGCTATAGACTAGGGGTCACCAATTAGTTTCGCTCAGGGTCCGTTTTAAGAAATGAAATGACCATCGCGGTCCGCACAACATTTTACAGAAAAAAAATGCGGGGGGGATACATTTTTATTTAATTACGTAGGTACTCTGTAGTGCAAGTTGCTGTGTTCTCGCGGTCCTCACAAAACGGGTCGGCGGTCCGGATGCGGACCGCGGTCCGCCATTTGGCGACCCCTGCTATAGACAGTCAAATGCGGGTCCCTAACTCTTAACATAGCGCATCTTGGGCCGCTACGGTGACCTCAAAAGTATTATTTTAGTAGGTACCTTATAATACATAGGTTATTATAGAAATTCGTCATACGATATGTTTCTAGGTATTTAACTCACAGACATAGTTAAGTCACAGTCATGTCATAATATGGGCATGCGCTGATTGATGTACAAATATTTTCAGAAAGAGTGACTTTCGGTTGCAAGCAAGCTTATTTACCGAAGTGAGAAGCGTTGCCACTATGTCAACCGCGGGTCAATATTGACAATTGACGTAATACGCTTTCATACCATGTCATGTTTACACGGACTGTCAAATAGCAAAGCGGGTCATACACACACCGTTTAAGTTACACTTGAGCAATAGTTACCTGACCCCGTATCATGGTCGGCCTTATCACACGATAAGTGATAGGATAGTCCGTCACTGGCTGACACCGTTCGATAGAACGAGACGACGCTCCTATCTTGTCACTTATCGCGTGATAAGGCGGACCATGATACGGGGTCTGGTGCCTACTTTAAGGTCGTGGGAGTCCGCTGGACGCGGGCGCAGGACCGGTCACTTTGGCGCTCTTTGGGGGAGGCCTGTGTCCAGCCCCGTTATTCTGTAACTTATATTAAGCTCACCTCAACGTTCACCCACAATTATGTTGATGTGATTCGTAGTATCTAAGCGTAGGTAAAGTCTCGTTTCAATATAGGCGTCAGGGTGAGATGATGCGCATAAGCAAGTTCCGAATAACCCTGGTAAAGGTCGCGGGAGTCAGCGCTTTGGGTTAGGGGCATGTCCAGCAGTGGACGTGTTTCGTGTGGTCAGCTGGTGGGCGTGTCCGCGCGCTCGGCCCGGAGCCACTCCACGAACTCGTCCAGCATTGCGGGCCCTGGAAGGAAGGTTGAAGATGAATAGGGGTAGTTTTATCAAAATAAAAACTTATACTTTTTGAAATTCATCCCTCGATGGGGTTAGAAACGGGTTGAGTTTGTATGGGCATGGCCTCCCAACTAGAACAACGTATAATTGATACTAAAAAGAACTCATAGATGGCGACACAGGTACCGAGCGAAACATTTGAACCAGTAATCGTGAAGATAGAATGATTTTTACACCTTAATAAATTCAACGTACCTTAATTATATCGCAAACATACTTCCGCACATACAATAAAGGTATATTTTATAAGTTTAGTAAATGCAATAGAATTGATACTAAATCCATGTAACTCGTACTATACGAGTGAGCTTTCAAGCTTGCTACGTATTATTGGGTACTGTCACTAGATGGCGTCATCACGGGTCGCGAAAGTTCTATGGAACCACAGGCTCTAAGCATTTGGTTATGTATATTTTTGTGTGATGTGTAATATTGTCTCTAAAATACTACTTTTATATCGAAAAAATCAAAAATACTCTATTTGTTGCCCGGGAAGTCAACGCCATCTGGTGATATCTCAATGTATTACTAAAGGCTGACAGCGTCATAGCCGTGGTAGCTCAGATACTGCATCTACTGGTGTAGCTACGGGACTAAAATTGTATACAGAATTGCCTACATTAGGACGGTACGCTTTTGCTCTATGAGATTGGGTATCTGTACTTGTATTCTTTAATCTGTGGTATGGGGAACAACTCACTTTTTAAGCGAGATATCCGAAACTCCGTACAAATATGATAATGATTATTACCTTAGAAAACGTAGAACAGGGACCTAAAACCCCTTCGTTTGATTAAGGGTCGCCAGGAAGCTCGAGTCTCCATACAAACGTAGATTGGTACTCATTTTAAAACGACATTCTAGAATAAGATGGAACTTTTATACACAATGGGATTTGCCATATCTGGGTCGGGAATTAGTTTCTGTTGTATTATAATACTAGCTTCTGCCCGCGATTCCGTCCGCGTGGAACTCGTTTATATCGTAGCTCCATACAAACTTCCACCCCCCATTTTAGGGAAGTGGGGAGATAGAAAGAGACAATAAGTAGCCTATGTCACTCTCCATCCTTTCAACTATCTCCACTTAAAAAATCACGTCAATTCGTCGCTCCGTTTTGCCGTGAAAGGCGGACAAACAAACACACACATACACTTTCCCATTTATAATATTAGTATGGATAACGCAACGCAACGCAATTGTAATAGAATACGTGAGAGAAAAAAAATGAGCGAGTAGAACGTTTTTTGGTGGATCCTTTTGTGTATACAAACTACGTTTGTATGGAGAGCCAAGCGTGCCGGGGGCTCTTAATTGCCGGTTTTGTTCCCGCACCGCATTGAGTTAGAAATCGGCTCTATTTAGATCGCAGATGCGATATGGGGCTTTACGAATAACCGTCCACCGCCTGCGGCGCTACCACGAACTTCGAAAGTCAAAGTTCGCAATACATGCATCCCTGTCACTCGAGTAAGGGAGTGCGATAGAGATGGAAATACCCGAACTAGCGCCGCTGGTGCGTACACAATTTTGCGTCTGTTCCTGGGTGTGAAGTGAGATTTGCCGCTGCGCCCGTGGGCGGTAAATCTCACTTACCGCCCAGAGTGACGTAAATTGCTATTTGCCTAATATAGGACCTTCCCCTTAATTAATGATACCATTGTTGATAAATTGTATTCGTAAGCTCTGACATGTAAAAGGCCCCTTGAGGCCAACTTGCAGAATAAATATTTAAATTTCGAATTTTGAATAATTATTTTTTTACAATCAAACCACAAGCGCATTGCTTCGACCGATTGTTTGTGTCTCTGCGTACTATGGGTACTAATTCACGAAATAGCGGAACAAATACTCGACCTTTTAAAGATTATCTGGACTGTTAGTTTTACCAAAACTGGTTACACGTGTCCGGTTTGCTGGTACCAGGATCGAACCGATACAAACAAAGGTGTTTATGACTGTTTGTTATGGGTTAACACTAAATACCCAGGCGAACCCATACGGCACCACTAGTATCGGCAAAGTATCACATAGCAGCTACGGCGAAGACTGAATCACCGCGATACACCTGTGCCCGGCTCCCAGCGACGTGGGAGGTCGCCGCTCCGCGCTACCATAACGAGGGAAGACAATTACTTAATTCGGATCTAACATCGACCGGATTCACTAGTTCATAATTAAAATAATTTATTTCATGTATTAATTAATTAAATCGTGTGTGCTTAAATTAGACTAAGATCATTCATCTCCACCCTCCGCTGCCCCGAAACCATAAGTGGCGCAGTCGAGTGAAGTTCGGGAGTGCGAACTATTTACGCAAAAATCGTGTAAAGACTCTCTTATATCGGGAACGTTCGCGACTTCGGAACTCAGAACCTACGGGCGGTTGCAGCCGGAGGCGTATCCAGCTATCGATACCGGAGACCGATGATGAAACTGTGAGTTTTATATACTAAGAATTTTTCTATTGTGTTGCTATCCTTTCCCATTCCCAATTTTAACTGTCAAAATTTTTTATCCCGGGAACCAGAGATCCCAGGAGACCCTACCTCCTAGGAGAACAAGTAGGAATAATTTAGTAGATACGAATAGAAATTTAAGTGATAATATGGCGCAAACCGACCTTGACTCGATATACAAGGCGTTGCGTGTAGTGCCCGATTTTGACGGGAACCCCAATACTTTAACAAGATTTATACGTCTGTGCGACCAGTTAGTACTTACTTACGTTTCGAATAACCCGGTAGCCGAATTAATGAATCTTGCTCTACTCAATGGCATCCTTAATAAAGTCACAGGCCCTGCGGCCCGGACAATTAATACTAATGGTGTTCCAGAAAACTGGAATGGTATCAGGTCAGCGTTGATTAATATTTTTTCTGATCAGCATGATGAGACAGCCCTCTACAACGACCTCGCTTTGCTAGCTCAAAGTTCGAGCACCCCACAGGAATTTTATGAACGATGCCAAACTTTGCTCAGTATTATCATGACCTATGTGACCTTGCATGAAACTTTAGGAACGACCATCGAGTCCAAAAGAGACCAATACAAAAAGCTTACCATGCAAGCTTTGGTTCGCGGATTGGACAAACCTCTGGGTTCTCCAATAAGATGTATGCGTCCTGAAAGTATTGAACGGGCATTAGAATTTGTTCAGGAAGAAAGTATTGCCATTTACGTACAGCAACGCAACGAGCAGGCAACGGGTAGGAAACCACCAGCACCTGCATTTCAGAAACCGTTTACCTAACAAAAAATCAAATCAGTATCAACAGAACACTTAAGCTATTAATACAAGATAGCCAAAAAGTGAAAAAAAAAATAATTATCTTACTAGATTTGCTCAGATCTTATCTATTGTTAGCGGAAACGTAGACGATTTATTGAGTGAATTACATACAATAGAAGGTATTATAGCTAGTGTGAGGGCATCTAGTACCCATCATTCTACATCTTAGGTAATATGATAATTAGGCTTAGAAAGTTATACAATAAAGACCAGATACTAGATCTGGAACGTAGAGAGTATTATAGTATTATAAAACCTGGTTCTTTCTACAATAGGAAGCAAGTAGTTTTAGTTTTTAGATTTCCGATAATTTCTCCAAATCTGTTTAACTTTTATAGGCTATCTATAGTTCTGAATAGGTACAACGTCACCCTCATTCCCCCGTTTCCCTATATAGCAACATGTAGAGATTCTTATGTATATGTAGAGGCTGAATGCCCGAAGTATAACACCCGGTATCTCTGTGAGGAGAAGACAAATCACCAAATAAGGACCCATGCGGACTGCATCCTTCACCTCATCAATGACCAATCTGTCAGCGAATCCTGTAAGAAGACAGCTGTTCTACTTACTAAGACGGCCTTGGAGAGACTGGATGACCGAACTTACACCTTAGTGTTCCCGCAACCGACAAAAGTCCAGCAAATTTGCGGCAGGGAGGATTATAATACATATCATGGAAGCTATCTCGCAACGATTCCTCAAGGTTGCATATTAAAAACTCATCAATTCACCATCATTAATGTCAATGACCACATCGAAGGCCAACCCATGAAGATAATGAAACTTCCAAACAGGAACGAAAACTTAACTGCAGCTACTCTACCCAGGCTTAACCTGAGTACTGTGGATCTCAGAGCCCTTCATTCGATCGAAGAAAAGATCACTCACCAGTCACCTGTACTACTGGAAGAACCCAGCGCTCAAAGCTTATACCATACTACTATACCTTTCTACGGCATCATTGCAATCGTCTTGCTGCTGCTAACAATCATCCTATGTCGCCGTCCTGAACTCCTACGATGGGCATCCTGTAAGGAAGACGCTGCACCTACACTTGCCAAAACCGATGAGAATAAGAGAAGCCCAGACGAAAAAGCGTCGACATTTTCACTAAACGTTTTAAAATAGTCGACGTTCTGAGGGCGGAGGTGTTATGGGTTAACACTAAATACCCAGGCGAACCCATACGGCACCACTAGTATCGGCAAAGTATCACATAGCAGCTACGGCGAAGACTGAATCACCGCGATACACCTGTGCCCGGCTCCCAGCGACGTGGGAGGTCGCCGCTCCGCGCTACCATAACGAGGGAAGACAATTACTTAATTCGGATCTAACATCGACCGGATTCACTAGTTCATAATTAAAATAATTTATTTCATGTATTAATTAATTAAATCGTGTGTGCTTAAATTAGACTAAGATCATTCATCTCCACCCTCCGCTGCCCCGAAACCATAAGTTGTTAGTGTGTGTGACTGTTTACCAGCCGGGGCTACTTTTGTACTTTGGCAATACAATGCACTGAGGTTTTGTTTGTCGCGAAAAACTGCGAGGCTACCACGAACTTCGACTTTCGAAGTTCGGGTATTTCCATCTCTATCGCACTCCCTTACTCGAGTGACAGGGATGCATGTATTACGAACATCGACTTTCGAAGTTCGTGGTAGCGCCGCTTACCTTACTTAATTGACATCCATATAATGTATAAGTGATAGGGGCAACATGAAAAATTACCGAAGGGATTGAAAGACGTCAGTGTATCGGAATTCCAGTCCCAATTAAAGAAACTTTTGGACTTTTGAACGATCCATGGAACATGGCGGATCGTGCTCCAGACATTTTTTTTATTTTCCGCATCCTGCTGTTTAATGTATAATTTTGATAGCGTATTATACAGTGAATGGCAAACGTGACGGTTACAGATAATGAAGATTTTTTCTAGAAATGCGAATAACCAATTCTTGGGTTCGTGGTCGCGGCCGCCATTATGCTTTGTACTGCTCCAGCTATCACCCAGTGCATCGTGAACTGTGAAGGCCTTCCACCGTACATCATGCTAATAATACTGTGTATTGTGAAATGTTTTTCTTATTCTGTACTTGTCTTTGGCAAACGCCCTAGAGGCTGCCATTTCTCTAATAAATAATAATAAAGAAACTTTTATAAAATACAATATTATTGCATGAACGAATTCAAAAATCTAAATCATTATTTATTCTGCAAATAGACCTGGCAATGGCACTTTTTCATGTCAAACGGTAATTGTCTATAAAATAATAACGATAATAAAAAGTAAAAAAAATAATTCTTATTTAACACAATTCTTATTCTACAACAAGAAAAAAAAACTAAAATATAGGGGAAAAAATACTAAAATATAGGGGTTAAAATGTGCTAAGAAATTAAAATAATATTTTATGATAAGTACATACATGTAAAATAAAAGTGGGTAGTGAGAAGTGACGCTGCCTACGAAGCTGAAGGTCCTGGGTTCGAATCTCGGTAAGGGAAAATATAAAAAAATCCTATTTCGATTTTTGTAACATTGCCCCCTAATAGTTATTTATTTATTAAAATTCATGGTAGTAGGAAGAAAGATTGTAAAAAAGTAATTCTCTGAAATGTATCGACAATGGTGACACACGGCATTCCAAGAAGCAGTATACTTACTTGAGATTATGTATTTGGGTTTGCCGAATGCATCAAAGTAGTCCATTTGAAAAGCAACTCTACCGTCCTAGGTATAAGATTCCAATTCCAATGACATTATTATATACGTACCTATAGTTGCCGCGAGGCCGTCAGCTACTTGCGACAGCGTTTGCAACACTCCTGCGCAAGCCCTCAGTAGACATATAGGTTTCGGGAAAACTATGTACAATACAAACAAACGTAGATAGTTAAGAGGAAACACAAGGGTCGTTTTTCCATAGAAACGTAGTACCCTGTTTTCTCCCTGGATAATGGCAGTAGAGCAATATATTTTTTTCCATAAATCAATGGCTACTATTGACATGTTCCTGTTTTCCTTTTTTTCATAAATTTATTCCTAAAAGAGATATTAACCATCAAAATCTAAAAAAAATCCAGATTATTCGCTGTGTTCTAACATCCAGAAAACAATTTTGACTATGATTATTTAAAAAAAAGGAAAACATAGAAACACGGGCAAAGCCTTTCTTTGATTTTTAATAAAAAAAATAGGTAGTTAGGTCAAGTTTTCGAGAAGAAATCAGGGGACTATGAAACGTTGATTTTATGTACTGTTATTTTCAGTCTAAGCTGCAGTTGTCTCTATCGCACTCTGCGGGGGGAGGCTTGAGGTTGGCGCGACAGCAATACATTTTACAAATACCTATTTCTCAATTATCTCGCCCTTAGTGTTTCCAAAACTATGTATTATCGACAACACAGCTAACTGACCATCGGTGCACCTTAAGTGCATTGTAATAAGGTTCTATATAAACACAGGATGGTCAGTTAACAGTGTTGTCGTTTGTACACCATAGATAATTGACGTTTCTGGATCTCGCCCATATTTGGAGCGACACGCCTATCTTCGTGCAGAATTTCATCCAAATCGGTTGAGCCATTTAACCGTGATTGAGTTCTTAACAAACATCAAAACTTTCGCATTTATAATATTAGTTGGTAGGGTGCTTGTGAGCTAGAGACAAAGATATAATGAACTGAGGCATGATTAGATTAGATTAGATTATTTTATTTCATTTTGAAAATTTACATGTCATTTCATAAAATTAAAATAGCATGGATTCACAAAAAGATCGTCAGAGTGTATAAGAATAAGGAACAATAATAAAAATAATGATAAATGGTACAATGTCAATGTCAGAATATTAATAATAGCTAGGCCATCCTAGATTTAAAGTCAAAAAATAATAAGTATTCAATATTCCTTCATCATAATAATATAATAATGTCATCTTAAACCTAAAAAATATACTTAGATGTCATTTTTAATACAATTTCAATTTATTAGTGTTTGTTCGTTGTATTCCTTTACGGAATACAGCGATTTTGATAATAAAAATTCTTTTAGTCGGCGCTCAAATATATCGTTTGTGGACTCATTTTTAATTGTGGCGGGTAGGCGCTCGTACATCGACGGGCCTATTACGCGCGGGCTCCTGTCGAGCAGCGCAAGTCGCCGCGGCAATGGCATTAATCGCCCCGTCTGACGGGTGATTCTGCCAGAATGTAGGTACATAACCTTGCAAGTGAGGCAACACTGCCATTAGGCGGTTAGGGCGACGGTAAAACACTACCTACTTTTCTAGCTTTTCGCAATACCGCTGTTCTTAAGAAGTTGTGACTCATCTTTGAATATATTGGTCTAGAAATCAAAGTTCAGTTGTTTATTAGCTAATGCCTAATATGTTTCACCTCCGGCGCTAAAAGAGGGATGTTATGAGTTTGTCATGTCTGTGTGTCTGTCTGTGTGTCTGTCTGTGTGTCTGTCTGTGTGTCTGTCTGTGTGTCTGTCTGTGTGTCTGACTGTGTGTCTGTCTGTGGCATCGTAACTCCTAAATTAATGGACTGATATTAATGCCGTTTTTTACCGAGATGGAATCGGTTCAGCCGGTTTTGAGGTATTGCACTTTGAAATGAAAATGTCGGGGATTTTTAAACTTTTCTAAGTTGTTAATTATTGAGAAAAGTAATGTTTTGAAATGCATTCGCGAAAACGAGTTCCAAAGCAAAACTTTAGTCCATACTCCATAAAAAATACAGTTACAGTTAATACAGTTACAGTTACCTATGTGGGGTTCTACTGATACTCCAACTGTGACATACTTGGGAGTCCAGAAAAAGCACAAGCGCTACCCTTTATTGATTTGAGGATTCGTTGCGTTGACAGCTAGAGACAAAATGCAGCAAACTCTGAACACAACCCTCGGGAGCTCTGGTGACACCGGGGACACAACATTACATTAAGTTATTCTATGAATGGCAATTGGCACCGAACGAAACCGGCCAAGTGCGAGTTGGACTCGCGCACGAAGGGTTCCGTACCATTATCTATAAAAACGGCAAAAAAATCACGTTTGTTGTATGGGAGCCCCCCTTAAATATTTATTTTATTCTGTTTTAGTATTTGTTGTTATAGCGGCCACAGAAATACATCATCTGTGAGAATTTCAACTGTCTAGCTATCGCGGTTCTTGAGGTACAGCCTGGTGACAGACAGATGGACAGCGAAGTCTTAGTAATAGGGTCCCGTTTTTACCCATTGGGTACGGAACCATAAAAACCATAGAATGCGAACTCCTTACAAACTACCCAAACATGTGCTTATAACCCGGTATGCGCATGTGCGAACTGAACGGCTGCCTGGCATCGTTTCGATACCCCGCCCCCAACCCGCAGAATGCAAAAAGTCCACTTCAGCACGTTGTGGATTCTAGTGTCCAATAAATCCGTTCAAATCCATTGATAGGTCTGAACGCACAAAAGGTCCACTCGGATCCATACCAAATAGATTATAGTGGACGGAGGGGGCAATAGCACCCATTCTGTGGGGCCATTTTGCAGCCCACTTAGACTTGGGTTTTTCGTAAGCTAATGAATGGGTCTAAGACCCGGTACGCACTAAGCGGCTTGCCGTGCGGTTGGACAAAACATTATGAAACCGCAAACGCAATACCTCTACGCACTAAAATACAAGGGCTAAGGTACTTGTCCCACCGCCGGCGAGTAGCGAGTACTCTCATAGTAATTCTTACTCGCTTTTAATCGCGCGCGTAAGAATTACTTTGAGAGTACTCGCTACTCGCCGGCGGTGGGACAAGTGCTTTAGGCTAAATTAATCTACGCATTGAGCCTAATTCATCATCATCCGCCTAACGTTATTCACGGTAGCGTCCCTAAACGAGCCCGGGGTCCGCTTTAACACCTAATCCCAAGATTTGGCATAGGCACTAGTTTTACGAAAGCTACTGCCATCTGACTCTCCAACCCAGAGTCTAATTAGACGTCAATTTTAACCCGTACTTTCTGGGCTCTTCTTGTGTGGCCTCAGCATTCGCCGACCACTATAATACGGGTGTAGACTCGAAAATTATTATTACCCCAAAAGAAAGAAGGCAAAAAAAATTCCTAATGACGAAAATCCCATTCGGATATCTCAAAGAATTACGAAGCTACAACCGTTTTAATATTGCTTGTTAGAGAGAGAAAACGCAAACGGTGTGTGACGTCACATTATAGGATGCTGCCGGGCAGCCCGTCGACGGCGGCGCCGACCACGATGCAGCGCGGCACGTTGCCGTCTTCTGTGACGTCACATTCTTCCAGCGTCATTGTTTCAAATGAAGTTGCGTTTTGCGAAAAAGGGACAGAACATACCCCTTCTTAAAACTTTTGACACTTATAACTTAGTGATTACAATATGGTTAAAAGGCAAAAATTACGAAGAAACCGAATTAATCCTGCGTTGACCCCTTGTGATCTTTTATATTCCTAACTCACGTTCTTCATTCTGCCCACATGTAAACTTTTGTCACCTCACAATCCAACACACACACGCACACACACACACACACACACACACACACACGCACATACACACACACACAGACACACAGACACACGCGCACGCACGCACGCACGCACGCACGCACGCACGCACACACGCACACACGCACACATACACATCCTCACAACAGCCTAAACAGGCAAGCTTAGGAGAGGCTTAAGGAAATAATTTGTAATTTGTAATTGTACTCGTAGTTTAAATGTAGTAGCTAGTTAATTTATTTTTAACTTTATAACATCTTTGTATAAAAGAGCGAATGCCTCCTAACACAAGTGCCATACTTAAAAGGAGGATTCGACCCCAATTGTGTACCCGTTAAAAATAAATGATTTTTGATTTGATTGATTTGATTACTTGACCTTTTGCGTTGATTTTTTCTCCATTTGGCTACTTACATTTTTTATCCTTTTTCGAGAAAATATTTATTTATTTATTTATTTAAACTTTATTGCACAAAAGAAAACTTATCGTACAAAAGGCGGACTTAATGCCATATGGCATTCTCTACCAGTCAAACCTTAAGGCAAAGCGGAAAAGATTGTGGGGCAGTGCAAATAACAACTAAAAAAAAATAACATTAAAATAATATGACATTATTCATTATTTTATTTAGTGTCTACGCCCTTATCGCCGCGAGCCACTACGAGCGTCGCGAGCCGCGAGCGACCACGTGTCGTAACCAACTGCGTGCGCGCAAAGTCAAGGTCGACAAGAGCCGATTATTAACATTACTGGTGTCTCTGTGAGCTGTGCAACTCGCGAACCTGTTCTTTTTCCAAAAAAAAATCGTTTAATTTTTAAGCCAGTCAGAATTATTTATTTGTAAACGTAAACATATGCATGTAAAAAAAACTAAATGTGAGTCACCAAAAATTTTGGAATTTTGGCCCAAGCTGAAGAATCGCTCATTCGATTAATATTTCACGTGCAGATATTCTATAATCTAATTTAAGGTTGCGTATTTTCAATTTACCTTCTTAGAAGTAGCTTCTTATTAGAGATTTAAATAATCAATGAGAAGAAACTATTTTGAAACCCATTATTTTCTCAAAAACTATATAGGTATAAGAAGTTTATGCCCTTAAATATACAGGATGTTAACGGGGTCATGATCCGGAATGACAAAAAGCGAATAAGATGATCATACTGAACAACCTTTCCCATGGGACCAGCCACGAAATCGCAAAAAAAAAAGAGCCAATTAAGAGTTAACTGTGAGTTAACTGCGATTTAATTGAGAGTTAATGTATGGAATACCTGGTTTTTTTTTGCGATTTCGTGGTTGGTCCCATGGGAAAGGTTGTTCAGTATGATCATCTTATTCGCTTTTTGTCATTCCGGATCATGACCCCGTTTACATCCTGTATACACTTGAAAAATAGGCAATACCGCCGAGCCTTCTTTGTCCATACTAAGTACTCTAAGTAGGTGTCCTTTGAAGTCCTTTGTTCCGTGAATGGACACCCGTTGATGTCTTTTGCACGAAAACTGCGATAGAGTAGTTAGATTAGAACAAAACATTATTATGACGTGTTCCATTCGTATCAAAATAATAGGGTAGTTTCATTATGTCAACATTAAGTGTTCGAAATGGATAGTAAACCAACAAATTATCGTAATAAAATAATGTATAAACTCATAAATATAATTTTAATCAAAAAGATGAAAATTTTGAAGAAATATGCATTATCAATTTATCATCCTACTGATAAATAAAAGACAGCGTGTGATGTGTAGTACATATAATCGCAGACTGAACGGCCTAGCTAAAACCCACCCTCATATACAAAAGTATGTTAGTATAAACTACCCCCTATCTAATACATAACATCTCCACCCTTATTTCCTAACTTACAACTACTAGATACTTACAAGGTACCTACTAGACAAATACAGAAAAACACTAGATTAAAAGTAATCCTCAAAACCGTAGCGTCTAATAGGTGGTTCAATAACGGGTCTTAGTCGATCGGGCCGTGTGCGCTCAGCGGCGGCCGGGTCGGGCGGCGCGAGTCCCGTCAGCGGGTTCGACTCTGGCTCTGCGCGCGACTCCCCGCGCGTATTGCCAACCTCGCGTAGTACATTACTCTCCGCCGACCCTGAACTTGAAACCCCTGCAATCGGATCGACTACGGGCACCTGAGCCGGTGGATACCCCAATGCCATGCCCCGCTGCGTATTTTCCTTGACCGCACCAATTGAATCGCGTTTTTTTAGTTGGTCTATATCCCTATGATTAATTCCCAATGTGCTTTCTATTTTATAGTCAGTTTCCCCTATCCGTTCTAATACCTTACCAGCACCCCACTTGGGCTGCGCGTGACCTACATTATACAATCTGTACCATACTAAATCTCCTATACCGAACTCACGCCGCGTCCCCCCCGCTGCCTCTTTCTGCCGGCGTTGGAGACTACTCACTCTCCGTTCTCGATCGGGTTTAAGGCAATCTAGGCGGGTACGCGCGGCTCGACCTAAGAGAATCTTAGCTGGGCTTTCGCCTGTGGTACTGTGTGGTGTATTACGATACATTAATAGAAATGTACTTAAGGCAGTGTCTATATCGGTATTTTGAATTATGGCTTTTTTAATTACACGTTTGCACAGTTTGACTGCATTTTCAGCGGCTCCATTGGATGCCGGGTGGTAGGGTGCTGAAAATAATTGGTCTATTCCGTTATTCGCACAAAAAAACTTAAAATCTTCACTCGCATACGGAGGGCCATTATCACTAACAATCTGTTTAGGTAAGCCGAACCTAGCGAAATATTCGCTCAGTTTTTTAATTAACATTTTGGAGGTAGTACTGGTCATTTCCGTTACTTCTATCCACTTAGAATAAGCATCCACGAGTACTAAATACTTAACTCCTGCTATTGGACCTAGAAAATCTAAATGAATCCTAGACCACGAGCGACTAGGGTAGGGCCACGGGCAGGGCGTGTGGCGCGGCGGCGCCGCAGCTACCGCGGCGCACACGGGACACGCGCGGCACAAAGCCTCCACCGCCTCGTCCAGGCCGGGCCACCACACGTAGCTACGCGCCAGCGCTTTAGTTTTTACGATCCCCATATGTGGCTCGTGCAGCTCTTGAAGGACTCGCTCCCGACATGCCGTCGGCACCACAACTCTGTGACCCCACATTACACAGTCCAGCTCTGTATACAGTTCCGATTTACGATTGAAGTAAGGCTTCAATTCTCTAATCTCAGTTTCTTGAGGCCATCCATCCCTAATATAACTCACTATTCTACCTAATAATACATCATCACGTGTTTCCTTGCTTATCGTATTATAATCTAAAAGCATAGCGTCAGTCGCAAAGTGTAAATAAGTTTGTTCCGGACAGTCCTCATACATGGGTCCCGTCGACTTATGTGCCGCTATAAGTCGAGAAAGTGCATCCGCCATATTATTTTCCGACATGAGGTATTCTATATTGAAGTCGTACGCGGATAATATTAACGCCCAGCGTTGCAACCTACTCGCCGTCATGCTGGGAATACCATGGCCCGGTCCAAATATGCTTACGAGCGGTTTGTGGTCGGTTTTCAAGGTAAACTGTCTACCGTATAAAAATTGATGAAATTTTTTTACAGAAAAAATAATCGCCAGGGCCTCTTTGTGAATCTGACTATAGTTGCGTTCGGGAGGCGTGAGCGCTCGCGAAGCGTAGGCGATGACTGTGTCGGGCGCGCCGCGCGAGGGAGCGCGCATTGCCAGCACGGCGCCTACGCCGCGAGGCCCCGCATCACAAGTCAGGACCAGTTCACGTGCAGCATCGTAGTGACCTAGTACTGGCGCCTCACTCAATAATCGTTTTACCTGTACAAAAGCCCTATTTTGTTCCACCGACCACGACCACTTCCTATATGTTTCCGCAATAACTCGTACAATGGCGCTAAATACTCACTAAGGTTTTGAACGAACTTGCCGTAAAAATTAATCATGCCAATAAACGATTTGTGCTCGGAGACGTTATTAGGCGGTGTCATTGTTAAGATTGGCTTAACTTTGTCTTCGTCTACCCTCACTCCGTTTTTATCAATCACAAATCCTAAATATTTAACCTCTTGCACTAAAAAGGAACACTTTTGTTTCTTTATCCTTAACCCGTTGTTGCTCAATGTCTGTAATACCTGTTGTAGACTACCTAAATGTGCGTCTAACGTGTTTCCAGTTATTAAGATATCATCCAAAAAAAATGTCACATTAGGAATATGTTTAAAAAGGTTACTCATTATTCTCTGGAATATACCTGGAGAAGAAGAAAGCCCGTAGACTAAGCGCTTATACCTAAACAAACCCCGGTGTGTATTTACTACAGTTAAATCCCTAGAGCCGTCATCTTCTAAAATAATCTGGTTGTAAGCTTGCGATAAGTCTAACTTGGTAAAATACCTACTGCCGTTCAATTGTGCAAACAAGTCTTCAATTTTTGGAATAGGGAACTTATCCACCAACAAAACGCGATTCAATGTGGTCTTGTAATCCGCACACAATCGTAAAGATCCGTCTGGCTTATTTACAATTACCAATGGCGTGGCCCAGTCGGAGTGCTCCACCGGCTCAATGACGTCGGCGCGCAGCATGGCGTCGAGTTCAGCGTCGACCCGGTCTTTCAACGCGTAGGGTAGCGGCCGCGCACGGCAGAACACGGGCACCGCGTCCGGGCGCAGGCGCAGCCGAGCCCGCCCGCCGGTGAACGCACCCAGGGCCCCATCGAATATCTCCTTATGCCTGGAAATTACATCTAAAATTTTATGTTCGCACACCACCTCGCTTGAGAGAATACTTTCACATGAAGTTAGCTTTGGTATCGTTATACCCAATTCCGACAACCACTGACGACCTAATAAACTAGTAGTACCCCTATGGATAACATACAAATCTAATTTCTTATTTACATTTTCGTATTGAACATCTACAACAATTAATCCCAACGGTCTCGTCATACTACCATCATAAAACTTCAAGGTCAGATTGCACTGTTCTAACGGTATATCTTTAAACAACGTATTATAAGTCTGTTCGTTAATACACGCTAAAGCCGACCCTGTGTCAACCTCAAAAGTTATAATCTTGTTATTCACACATATTGGCATGCTTACCGGTTTGTACTGGTTGAGGCTCATTTGGTAAATAGGTTCCTCGCTTCCTTCGTCTACTTCCTCCTGGCCTAGTTGGCCATCGTCATCCACCCAATGCATGCGCGAATTTCCAAAACGGCCCGTGCCGCGACCGCCTGCGCGCGCGCCCCGCGCTCCGCCACGTGCTGGCGTGGCCGCCGCGGTCCCCGGCCCGTACCGGCCTCGGCCCGCTGCGCCTGCTCCGCGTCGGCCATAGTAGACCGGATTCCCGGTGCTGCCCCTTGACGAGTGCGTCCCGCCGTCCATCTCGCCATTTAAAGCTGGGCACACGCGGCGTAAATGTCCTTTAACATTACACCGACTACAGACGTAACTGTTAAATTTGCACTGCGCCTGCATATGACGAAAATCACCGCACGCCATGCACCCTGCCGAACGAACGCTGTGCACTGTTGTACTGAGTAGCTCTGTTCCCGAGCCACTGCAGGCGGCTGCCCCGCAGCCCCCCTCGACCACCGTTGAGTCTCGTTCGGCCGCTTCTAGCGATAACGCTAATGACACTGCCCTTTTAAAATTAATGTTACCTTCTGCAAATAGCCGCTGCCTTAACGCATCACTTAATAAACCGCACACAAATTTGATCGCGCATATTCTCGTCTAATGTCGCCTCAAACTTACAAAATCTCGCCATCTTTTTAAGTTCCGCCACGTACTGCGCCGCTGTCTGACCTTTGACCTGTCGGTACTGGCGAAATTTAAACCGCTCCGCCAACACAGAAGGAGTTGGCTGCAGATGTTTCTCCATCACCTCCACTATTTCGTTGTAGGCCATCGTGGCCGGCTTCTTCGGGCTACACAAATTAACCATTAATTCGTAAGCCGCGTCACCAACTACCGATATTAACGTCGGCAATTTCAGCTCCCCTTTCACGGCATTGACGACAAAGTAGCTCTCCAGCCTGTCACAATATGACCTCCAGCTACCACTTTGGACGTCGAACTCGCCAATTCTTCCTACAGACATGGCCTTTACACTTTATCCTCGTCAGCCACTGATAAATAAAAGACAGCGTGTGATGTGTAGTACATATAATCGCAGACTGAACGGCCTAGCTAAAACCCACCCTCATATACAAAAGTATGTTAGTATAAACTACCCCCTATCTAATACATAACACCTACATTTCAAGGTACCAATAGAATCCTTACGTTTTTACAGAAACAAAGTTACAACTATGGAACTCAACGCAGTATTTCGCAATTTACTTGATTTTTAACCAACTTCAAAAAAAAGGAGGAAGTTCTCAATTCGGTTGTATTTTTTTTTTTCAATGTTTGTTACCTCAGAACTCCGTCATTATTGATGAGCCGATTCGAAAATTTTTTTTTTGTTTGTTTGTATATGCTTCCAGATGGGTCCCATTTTTTTTAAATTCAGTTGGATGATGGGATCCATGAGGAATTCAGGGAACTCCTCAATTATATTAGGCACGCGTGTAGTGATTTTGGTATTTTCTATTATAACTAGTGTATTTACACACGGAAATCATAAATTTGGTGGAGTGGAATTGATGATGAAGACCAAAGATGACTTATAATAATAATAATAATTTATTTCATTTATTCAGATAACTTAGATCCACTGGTTAGTAATTACAAAATCTTACAAAACTATTGTTAAGGTATACCTACACTAGAACTTATAAATAATTAAAATACTCACTCCCTGTCAACAAGTTAATAATTACCAATCAGTTTTCGATTGGCAATCATCAACTTGTTGACATGAAGGTATATGGGGGAATCAGGTTTCGCCGCAAACATTTCCAAAATTCTATTGGAGCTGCTCCGCATCCTGCGCACCACAGATGCGACCCTCTTCCGTACAATGGCGTCAAACCCATCCGTGTGAGCTTCGGCAAACATAAGTGATGCGCTACAGAAGCGGGGCAGCCTCAACAGTGCCCTAAATCCATTGTTATATTGGACTTTTAGGGCACTAAGCGATTGTTGAGTACAGTTAAGCCACAGGCTGCTCGTGTAAAAACTCTGACAGTACGCCTTGAAAAGGGTGATTTTTACTTGGGTGGAACAACGAGCAAACCTGCGGGCCAACATGTTACTTCTCACCGCCAGTGCCCTGCGTTCTCTTTCAATGTCCATTTGATCCTTGAGGTCGTCGGTAAGATAATGCCCTAGATACTTAAAACTGTAAACCCTTCGTAGCGGCACGCCATTAAGGATAACGGCTGGCACATCATCCGGTATCTTTTCAGGACGTTTACCGAAGGCCTTAAAGATCAAATATTCACTTTTCTTAACATTATAGCATAACCCATGTCTGGATGCATACGATTCGCATATCTTCGTAAGCTTTTTCAGTGCACTCACCGTTGGGCTCAGCAGCACCATATCGTCCGCGTAGCTGATGTTGTTGACGCAGACACCGTCCACATGACACCCGACACGGGTGCTGGTGAGCTCACCGATGAGCTCGTCCACATACAGATTAAAGAGCTTGGGTGACGATAGCCCCCCCTGTCTCACCCCGCACTCCAATGCATACGAGTCGGACAGCACGCCCGCCCATCTTACGCTATTCTTCTGATTGGCATACCAGAACTGAAAGATGCTAGTCACCTCCACTGGCACGTTCCTGTCCCTCATCTTTTCCCATAAAACATCGTATGAGACTAAGTCGAATGCTTTAGAGAGGTCTAGGAAACATGCGTACACAGTGGTGCTGCGCTCAGTGTAGTAACGAACAGCATGCTTAAGGCTCAAAATGGCACTTTCGGTCGATAATCCCGGTCTAAAACCAAATTGACCGTCTTGAAACTGTAAGTATTCATCCAGTTGAGCATTAAGCATGCTATCCAGCACCTTAGCCAGAACATTAGCCAAAGAGATCGGTCTATAGTTCATTTTGTCAGCGATATCTCCAGTCTTGTTTTTTACTATGGGCACTACAATGGTGTTCATCAATTCATTAGGTAGGTACACATGGCTAAGACAAAGCGAGTAGAACATAGACAAAACTCTCGGCAAATGAGATCCTGCATATTTCAAATGTTCCATGCTAAGACTGTCACAACCAGGGGATTTGCCTCTAGTCATATTTCTAATAACTGTCTCTATTTGTTTGGCAGTGAAACTAACTGACGTCCTGTTATGACTAGTCTCAGCATAGATCACCGACTGTGACGGACCCAACGGCGACTTATGGAATTCCTCAATTATGTACTTAAAAGTACAAAAGTATATCACAGATTCTGATAAGATTCCGTTGAAATAGCAACTAATGAAGTGCCAAAGGTGATCCTTGTGGATTCGACGGAATTCCTCAAATATTATCGGCCCACATACAGCGATTCGGTTTTTTTCTCTAATAATCAACGCATTTGCTCTCGGAAATCAGTTCATGTGGTAAATTGGAAAATAAATGTGGAAATATTCTCGTGCCTTGGCGGAGTACTAAATTGAAGTCGGTTAAAACTTTGTTTTTAAAGTAAATTATCCATACAACGATTAGTACAAATAGCAAACTGTGACGTCATACTTGTATGTCAAAAAAATCAAAATTCAAAAATGCCGCTGCCGCCAGCGAAGCCTATTGAGTGCAAATCTTGAAGTAATTTGTTTTGGGTATTTATGTTCTTGAATGTAGTTGCTCCCATACAAACATTTGTGCTTCTCCAAAAACTAGTAGCCTAGTAACAGCCATAACTTAATAAATTTAAATAAATATGCAACCCCTAAAAAAACATCAAAATTGTTCACGCAATATTAACCTAGAAATATTTTTTAGAAAGATTGTAAATAAACTCACTCGACTTGTAAAAATGCTTGATTAATTATTAAAATTATAATAAATCTAATTAATATAAATGATTATTTATTATCCTTATCCTTACTAATATTATAAATGCGAAAGTGTGTTTGGTTATTTGTTTGTCCTTCTTTCACGTCGCAACGGCGCCTCATGTGATTTTTTGTATGGAGATGGTTTAGAGGCTGGAGAGTGACTTTTTCCAGCGGGAAAACATCTAATTCCCACGGGAAAAATCAATACCTATATTACATTTTCCTATAACCACACGGGCGAAGCCGCGGGCATTAGCTAGTAAATTATAATAATATCTCTAAATGTCAGATGATGACAGCTAGGTGCCAAAAATAAGTAACTAATATTGATGACAATATCGATGGAGCCATAAAACCAAAGATTGATTGATTGATTGATGCTTAGTTCAATGCAAAATACACTGCATTAAATATCATTAACTTTGATTAAGTTACGCTATTTTGATTTTAAGTCATCCACCTTCACAAACCTCCAATTCGCCCGATGATCGGTATTCATTCATACCCCTTGCACAACACTCGTGCATTCGCCACAGACCTTAACACCTTGCAATAAAGTCCACATTCAAACAACAACGGTGTTCAAGGAAAATTGTCGTTTTGCAAACCGTAAATACACCTTTTGACATCTACAGTTATAAATGTTATAATAATAAGGTTGAAAGTCGTGGTATTTAAAAGTTGGTGTGATTTTGTTTCTTTATTGCATTGATTTATACCGACTATTACAATTGCATCTTTAATTTTTTTATTGTTAATAAAATAAGGTTCGCTTAATGGCTCGCTATTCAAATGCATTCCTTAATTTTGCAAAACTAAACATGCACAAACGATACCTTTACCTCATAAAAATAGAGTTGAAATCGGCGTAGCTCATATTAATTAATCTCTGGTACAATATACATCTTTGCAAATTTATTTGCTGTTCTCGTATTCTTTAAACCATTGGTATAAGGTTGAAATTGGCATGTAGTAGCGTATTTAGTAATGAGTGGGTCAGTGGCGCAACGCTTGGCCAAGCGGTCGAAGACCGACCTTCAACTGTTTTGGAAGAAAAAGAGCTTTTATACAAAGAGTTTCTGATCAACATAATATGCTTTAGATGTTGAGTTTAGTAGCATATCGGCTGGTTTCACGTCAAGTGGGTATAGTTAGGTATGGTCAAGTACACCTAGTTATGGTAAAGAAAAGCATGCAATGTCTAAATGTAAACAAAAAATGTGTAAACAGTTCTGTTCGGAATGTGAACAAAGAGACCCACAGAATTGTGTAACAGTTTCCCCCCTCTCAAACGACGCACGCAATACGAACGACCTAACAATGACCTAACACGCTGCAGAAACTCCTCGTCGAAGCTCGAGATCGCTGAATAATTTTAATAAACTCTAACGTAATGTAAAACCCTAGACTTTACTGTAATTCGCACTCTCTATTTTCCTACTTATTAAACCTTCTTTCGTTGTGTGCTTTCATTACAAATACCTGAAGATATGGCCAAATTTGTGATCGCTAGTGGTAGAACCCCGAAGTGTTGTGAACCGTAATAACCCTAGGTACTTTTATGAAAGCTTGACAGGTTTTGGACTCCGCATTCTTAATACAACTAAAGCTAGTCTATCTGTATATAAATAAGCCTATCTATACACTAATTTCCACTGCTATTTTCCTATTTCTTGATATAACAAAGTCCTAAAACTTGTTATTATAATTTATTCTTTATTCGCTGTAAGTTACTTTATGATTATAAATATATTTTGTTTTTGGTAGAAGATCTCCTACCCCCTATTACATGTCCGGTTGAACAAGGAGTAGCTCTTATCAAGATCAAGATTATTTATTTAAACCTATAATGAGATAAAAGACTGCCTTATACTTGTATTTTGGAACAAGGTTCTATCGACGGGTCGTGCGGTAATCTTTTACTCACACTAGCTACTCTCTTGTTTGGAATGGAGTCTGGACATCCTATACACGTTACTTACCTAGCTATCCTATGGGTTTATGACCCAGAGAGTGAATCTACCAGCGTCTCAAGCCTAGCGGTCAGTTTCGAGAAGAAACGCCGAAATAAACTCGTCTGACCTTTTTTTGTATTATTAGATGTTTGTGTTGATAGCTTTTATGGCCCATAACCTAAGACCATTCTATACCGACATCCATGGTGGGTAATGCCGAGGCAATCCGTTCATTACATGTGAAATATTCTACCTAAACCGTACCTTAAATGAAGAGTATCCACTCATGATAATAAATACCGTGAATGAAGAGTATCCATTCATGATAATAAGATATTGATAAGGATTTGATGAACTGCTCAGCCTGTCATCAAATCCAGAATTATTTCATCTTTCTGAAACAATCCTGATATCTCAATGTCACGAATAGCATTATAACCTTTTGATGATCTTTGATAATTGTCACACCTTCATAATATTTTACATGTAATCCACGGCAACCCAACTCCACTTGCCCACGCTACTCAAATGTCACATCAGTTACTCATATTGATAATTTGAACCTTCATTAAATCTTATTGGAATAGTGATTATACCTTTAGTGATCCAAGCAAACCCTTGGAATATCTTAAAGTAGATGTAGTTTTTAAGCCCTAACACCCCATAACGCGTGAGTCTACTTCTACGTCTACCCCACAGTCCCTATTCTGCTTACTTCTAGAACCATACCTTAGTTCAGAAGCAAGAATGTATCCCTAGTTAAACTGTAAGTAGTTCAGTCGGCGAAACTGAGATAGCAACCCCTAGCAGCCTGTGTATTTGCTTCCCCCCGCCGTGCTCGAAAGCTAGGAAACGACGGGTAAAGCGACCTATCTGGGAATAAGTCTATTATATTTACGTATATATAATGCTGAACGACCCCTCAGGCATCCGATCGATTTCAACGAGCGGAGTATCCTCCTGTGCTTATCACATGAATGACCAAGCCTCGTCTACGTCGTCAGCTGTTCTGAGAGACGTGAGGGCCCCAATTAAGGGGTTTCGTCTCCTATGTCGGTAAAAAGGTAGACGCCAGACCACACCTCAAGTCTGGTAACTATGGACACGGACCCAATCCCATTTGGCACCGTTAGGCGGGACTGACTTCGCAGATATACTGATTCTTGGCAGTGTTCCGGCTGATTAGGTAGTGAGAATTAACCCCAACTAAGTTTCGAAAGCAATCACTCAAATATATCCAATCCCAGAGAGTACTCGGGCACATTAGCTATATTTGATTAACCATATGAACCTCCGGACTTGATCCGTTACGGTAAATAACAGTTTCGACTGAGTTCCGAAACTACTTGTCAAACATGCCCAATTCCAAAGAGTAGCCCTGGCGAATAAGACATGCTTGATTTAGCCATATAAACCCCACAGAATATTTCCGATAAGGTAAACATAGCTTAGGCCCTAATACCCCTTTAAATATTTTATTATACAAATGACTATAAAATTAAGAAAAGCAAATGACTCATAATTACGGAGAGAGCTTCCCCATAACGACGAGCCATTCACCACAATAAAGGTAACACGCACCAATAATTTCCTAGCCCACAACCAGAGACACTGCCAGTCCGAACGATGTGAATTGAATGATCCGGTACCAGTCCGGCAAGCCCTTTTATACTCTTCACGAGGGTTACGAGGGTCACGAGGGTCACGAGGGTCAGTAGGGTCAGTAGTACGAGGGTCACGAGGGTCAGTAGCACGAGTGTCACGAGGGTCAGTAGGGTCACGAGGGTCATCAGCACGAGGGTCACGAGGGTCAGTAGGGTCACGAGGATCAGTAGCACGAGGGTCACGAGGGTCAGTAGGGTCACGAGGGTCAGTAGCACGAGGGTCACGAGGGTCAGTAGCACGAGAGTTGCGAGGGTCAATAGGGTTACGAGGGTCAGTAGGGTCTCGAGGGTCAGTAGGGTCACGAGGGTCAGTAGCACGAGGGTCACGAGGGTCAATAGGGTCACGAGGGTCAGTAGCACGAGGGTCACGAGGGTCAATAGGGTCACGAGGGTCCGTAGCACGAGGGTCACGAGGGTCAATAGGGTCACGAGGGTCCGTAGCACGAGGGTCACGAGGGTCAGTAGGGTCACGAGGGTCAGTAGGGTCACGAGGGTCAGTAGCACGAGGGTCACGAGGGTCAATAGGGTCACGAGGGTCAGTAGCACGAGGGTCACGAGGGTCAATAGGGTCACGAGGGTCCGTAGCACGAGGGTCACGAGGGTCAATAGGGTCACGAGGGTCGGTAGGGTCAAGAGGGTCACGAGGGTCGGTAGGGTCATGAGGGTCAGTAGGGTCACGAGGGTCAGTAGGGTCACGAGGGTCAGTAGGGTCACGAGTGTCAGTTCACGGGAAATGCGTGAGTTAAAACGTTGGTTGTATCATGAATCTCTTCAACTCTCCTTAATCTTTTAGCAATAAGTTGATTTAGCTTCTAATGCTCTAGCTATTAAGATTGAAATTCGTATTTCACCCTACGCTTCCAGCCATGACGGACTGTCGTAGTATAAACATTATTTGGGTATCTATATTTTAAATTATTCATACAATGTTCATAATTAAAATAAGTTTCCAATACTGATTGTTCACACTGTTGAATGCTAGCTTCGTTGATTTTCTTCTCCCCTTTAATTATTACGTCAATTTCCCAAACTGAAAGGTATGAAGCAATAGTTTGGCTTCCCCTCTCTTTCTATATCAATAATTGTATAATAAATATTCAGAAATCCGCTAGCGAGCATGCCCATTCTGTTTCAATTGTTCATAGAGAATTGGTCATAGCATCTGAACCTTTTACGACTGATTCATCTTAGGTGCGTGCGTCGTAAATAAGCAAGTTTTATAACGTGAAGTTGTATAAATGTCATCTATACAGCACTTTAGTTTAAATGCAAATTGTTCTTAAATCGCAGTTGTACAGACGTTTGTACGACATAGTAATAAAGCAATTTAATCATTGTCGTACAAAAGTTTTAACCAAGACCTTTTCCCGGTTTTACAAAATATGACATCTTACAGCACTTTGGTCATAGAAAAGCTTTATGAGTGACTACTGTACAACTAATCATAACATCAGCTTTTCACAGCTGTTAAATTGCTAAAATGCCATACAACAGTCATAAACACGACCGTCTTATGGTTAAAAGATAGGGATTACGACTAATGTTTCATAAATTTTCAGCTCTTATTAATACAGTATCAATACGCAGAATGTTAAAATTAGGTTGGAAAAAGTGGAAGCAGTTCAAAAGGAGTGGTACGCAAAGTTCGTCAGAATTGTGCTTCTTCACTTAATGACTAGCACAGACATAACTTCAATTCAAAACGGTTGGTTTCGCCTAGTAGTGTAAGTACCCAGCACCTGCAGCCATGAGAAATAAACGTGCCGGAGAGTAATGGTTCCGTAGATATTTTTTTAATTGAAAGTAGGTAGAGGTAGGTCCACATCCATAAAACCCTTCATTTGGTGTTATTCTATCGTTCTACAAAAAAAAACGAATTACGGTTATTTCAAAAATAAAAATCATTTTAAAACGTTTTGAGACTTATGGGCAATTCATTTCTTCATGACTATAAGGTTCACCGGTTCACCAAGGGAACCCTGTATTAGGGTGATGGCGGCCGTATCGTGTCGGCTTAGGAGTTTTAAGTCGTAAGCTAGTTATAAATGAGTCATATAACTACTCAGAGATAAAAAAACAATTAATTTATTAAATTAATTATAATAAATAAACAATATTTAAAGGGAGCATTAAGAATTTCTTACAAAACCTTGTAACATTCGTCGAAAAAATTATGTTCGCATTCGTATCTGATTTGTTATACTTACCCATTTTAGTTACGCTAATAGTAGATGACAAAGTCAGTTATATTATACTTACGTACTTAATTGAAATGGTAAAAAGTATAATACTTAGGTACTGTTTTTCACCAATTGTATAACCGGCGATTCATTCCATGCACAATAAACATGTAGTTATGTTATGATTGAAACTTCTTCGATATTGCATTTCACCGACTCATTTGTCGTACAAACGTCTGCGTTTTGGTCACTCTACAAGCAATTGCAGTTACAAAGCGAGAATTTACGATACTTTTCCGACTAAAAGGTCGTTTAATATAATTATTTTTAGGACTAAATATGCTTGCTTACGACGATCGAGTGACCACTCTACGACTATTTAGCCATAAAACCTGCGCCCAAATCGCGTCATATAAACGTTTGTATGCCTTAAATTGCATACCATCAAGTTTTATGAAAAACGTTTGTACAATATTTATATGACTTATTTTTGCTAGTTGGGGATGTAATACCTACTTTAATTTGGCTAGTTTGATTTGTTGGATTAGTCTCCACTCCGAATAGCAGAATAAATAATAATACATGGTTTTTTTTCGTCTTATTTTTCTTTAATAGTTTGTTCAATGATGTAATATGTATAAAAAGTCAATTGCACCAACTTGCCTCAGTTTCGCTTCGTCATTGGAAACGTATAAACGTGTCTCAGCTGTTAGATTTGGTGGCCATTTTTAAACACGGAACTGGGCGTTTTTCAAAAAAAGTGTACATAACTTTTATTTCATAATTACTTTTTTTTTGGTTTTTCTTAGGTACCTACTCAGAATCGTTGACACTATCGATCGTCATACAAGAAAAAAAGCGTCCCAGATTTTACTATGTAAATTTGTTCTTCCAGTGGGTCACGAGTCACGACCATATAAATAAAAAAAGCCTGCAAACAAAAATATGACGATCTGGAATGGAAATTTTTCACACTTTTTTTCTTGTATGAAGATCGATAGTGTCAACGATTCTGAGTAAGATAAACCAAAAAAAAACGAAATCTGAAAAATTAAAGTTTTGTACACTTTTTTTGAAAAACGCCCAACTTCGTCTAAACAACGTTTCTAACTCTTTTTTTATATGACATCATTGTGTTAGTACTATATACTATTTTGCAGTCGCGGGGTTAGGATCTAGTCTCCGGATAACGCGTTAATAAAATTTGCTTGTCTGAAGTACCGCCAAATATCATGAACGTTTGTGAAAGTGAATTCAAATAGTCATATACAACGCATTCTATGAGTGAGAGCCTGTAAAACTATGGTTTTCGTACGAGTATGTTGCGCTGTTAATAAAAATAAAAAAGATTGCATGGCTGAAGTAACGCCGATTATCAGGAACGTTTGTCAAAGTGAATGGCAGTGAGTGTTGAAAAAAAAAAAATTATTATATTTACGAAAATTAGATTGGAAAAAAAACTATAAGTACATATAATTAACGAACCTGCTATTTATTCCTAATCAGAATGTGTAACTAAAGTAATCGTGACACATACAAATGAAAAACAAATGAATGTCATTTTAGTGTTTTATGCAGTGAATGTCAGACGTAAAAAAGGTTGAAAAAGTGAAACGACAAAAAAAAACACATAATTTTATTAACGAAGCTGTTCACAAAATTTCACAAGAATCAGTTGAGAAATGCGACCTGTCGAGGAGAGCAGCGGGACAGCGGGACACCCGGACATGCAAACGATTTCCGGTCCAAGCTGAAGCATAGAACTTCTTTCGCTTCGCTCCCTTGTTCGATTATGTCTATAGAAGTATGAATAAAATGAACATTCCCGCGATTATTAATTTATCATTTCCGACGTCTAAGCGGGTTGCATAATGTTAAAACCGCCGAGTCAACCGCGACCATGACCGGTGCGTGACATGACTCGAACAAAGCTCAATATCTCGCAAACGAGTCACTAATTTGAAAAATCGATTTAAGAAACCCATAATATTTGAAGAAGCTATCTAACGATACCCCACAGTATGGGTTAACGAGAAAAAAAAAAACATCCCCAATTCAGGTGTAAGGGAGGTACCCCAAAAAACATTTTTTTTCTATATCTTATTCTTCTGTTTTGTCGGCGTGATTGATTTATATACCCATGCTGATTTACAGTTTTCTAGTAGTAATGGATACTGATCTAAGCCAAAGACGGACGGAAGGACGGACGGCCAGACGGACATGGCGAAACTATAAGGGTTAATTCCTTGTTGACTACGGAACCCTAAAAATGTAGGCTATCACAGGATCACACATTCTGTGTCGCGGCGAGATATAGACGTTTTAGCGTCTGTAGGCTGCGGTGTCCGTTCATCAGGCATGGCATGTGCTAGTTTGCCGAAGACTTACAATGGCTATCCACCCTAGCTAGCTACGGGCCCTGATAATGCTTGTGATATACCTTAGTACAGTCAGCATCATATAGTTAGTAGCAGCCAAAGTAGCCAAATATATCGGAACACGTCTTTATTACTATAGGAGTAAGGAAGTGTTAGGATATATTTGGCTACTTTGGCTGCTACTAACTATGTGACGCTGACTGTACAGTAAAATGCCAGTGACTTTCGGACAGACAGACAAGACTAACTAATAGGGTTTCGATTTTGCCATTTGGCTTCCTGCGGAACCCTAACAGAACCGACTTAGAACAGCTAGATTACATAAAGATTCGAGTCGACCAACCCCTAGACAGATAGATACCTAGATATAAATCTTTATTTGCTATAAATATATGGTAGGTGAATAAATGTATTGATTAAAACTTTCACGATTCTCACATAATTATTATTTATACAATTAACTTATTTATTTACCTCACTGAGGTCTCCCGACGTTTCGGATGTGTTGCAACTTGCAACATCCATGGTCACGGGACAACTGGCTTGAGCGGGGGCTCAGCCAGTCCCGTTTAGTATAAATAATGGGTGCATAAATATGCCTTAATAGAAGAATAAATAACTTTTACTTTAAACTTTAAAACAAAAAAATTGACTATGGGAGACATTATAAACTTTATATATTACGTTAAATAATACAATATAATATAAAAAAGACCGGGTTGCACTCCGGGAGTGCCAGCAGAAGTGAAAACTCAAAAACAATGTAACAGTTTTTCGATCAGGTCACGTGACATCGTACGGTGTCACCCTAAAACTGAATTTGACGCAAATTTATAAACAATTATCAATTATTTAGTCGGACGGCCCGCGGGCGCGTTGGGTGCGACGGGCCCAACGCGCCGCCGCGGCGCAACGGTGCCAGGGTCCGGCGCGCCGGCGGGCGGCGGCAAACACAATACCAATTTGTTTTTGCCATTGCCAAATATTTTTCAAAGCTTTATCTCTTTAGGGATAACGTCTAAATTCGAACTATTCGAATTTGCAAGAACAGCAGATGGCGGTGCACGGTGGCAACCAAACTATCAATTTGTTTTTGCCGTTCGTAAATATTTTTCTAAACTTTATCTCTTTAGGAATAACGCCCAAATTCGAACTATTCGAATTTTCTCAATAGCAAAACGGTGAAGGACGCGTTAGTATTATTACAGATTTATTTGCAGAATATGCTATTGCAAAAAGTGTTTAACGGCATTATACTCTTACGAATAGCGTTCAGTTTTGAATGAATTCGAATCGGCTAGCAGCAAAAAGTGACCTCCTTCATATCTGACGTCACAAAACTCTGTCGCGTATTTAACAATTTTTCCCCATCCCAAAAAGTGCTCAGCGCCGCTAAAGAAGTTTTCACTTCAATAATATCATAAAAATAAGAGGAATCTTATGTTCTATGATGGGTAATCCACAGCCGTTTTCGCATCCATTTGACTATGGTGACTTTTACATCTCCAATATTTTCATTTTATTTTGACGCTGGAGACTGTTTACATTTACATCTCTTGATTATCGAACGAGGGAGCGAAGCGAAAGAAGTTCTATGTTTCAGTTTGGGCCGAAAATCGTTTATATGTTTAGATGTCCACAATGTCCAGATGTCCGAATTTCCCGCTGTTTTTTTGACAAGTATTTTTGTAGGAAATTCAATAAAAACCTTTTTTTTTCTTACAAACCGGAGAGGTCTAAGTTTTCATTGTTACTGTATATTCATGTCACTTAATGATATCATTATTAATGTATTGTATTTGTAAGCTCTGAGATGTAAAAGAGCCCTTGAAGGCTGCTTGCAGAATAAATATTTGAACTTTGAATTTGAATTTGGATTTTAGGGTTCCAAAATACTTTCTCATCTTAATAAATATATTTAATAAATATCCTACTTCCTAATAATCTTGGTAATATTATAAATGCGAAAGTGGATTTTGGTACCTACTCAATCCCGCTTAAACGGCTCAACTAATTTGGATGAAATTTTGGACGAAGATAGTTTACAGCCTGGATTAAAATATAGGATAGTTTTATCCCGGGTCCACGCAGATGAAGTCGCGGGCGGAAGCTAGTTAAAACATACTGAAAGACCTAGGAACCAATTGTTACGAATACATAGTCCTCAGAGTTGACGCAGGCACTTGGTTTTGCGGAAGTGACTGCCATCTATCCTTCCACCTTCCATTCCAACCCCGAGGGGGAAATAGACTTTATCATGCGCGGATAGTATCTCATCTTTCTTAAGAAAATTAAAATCGTGGCTTCACTCACTCTTTTTATGACATCAAGGAATTTTACAAGTTACCAGAATAATAATTAATATCCATAAATGTGTACAATTTAATTTAAGAATGATGACATGTAATATTTTAAATATTATTAATAAATGACTTATGACTTACTTGTGATTCATGTAGTTTAATAAGTTAAAATTATAAAATTGAACCTATCGTGGTGGCCATTTTTGACACTACAGTAAACAACAACGGAAACGAACATCCGATGCAAAAGTCACGCAATACCCCTGAAGGTCTTCGGTCGCTTGAGTGGGACTTGTTTCTGTATGCGGACTCATGACGTCAGTACCTACTTAATGACTGAAACTTATGAGAACGCGTCCTATCATTGTATATTGTGAGTTTATAAGTGTGTGTAGGAATAGTTGTAGGTTGGCCCAAATAATGGCTAATTATATATATTTTGCATTTGTCTGATTATTTGTTTCAGTTATGTAGGCATTCATGCATGTCTTTAGTATCTGTAACTTGTTAGCATGCTATAAAGTACTTAAGGTACATAAGTAAAATAAATAAAATCGATAAAATTGAAGATTATGTCTCAAGGGAGCAAAATTATATATTTACGGCGAGGGCGGTATATTGAATCCTGAATGAAACGAAATATTCTACAATATAATCCAGCGGGATTTTAAAGTAGAATCTTGAGCGTGACGATGGATTTAATTGATTACGCCCATGACGAACATAATTTTGCAACCAAGTGACTTTTTTATTTTTTATTCATTAAAAAAAAACAGTCATTTACAGACATTAATTCTTAAACTATCATCTTAGACCTGGAGATTCCTTATTTTATAAATATAAGCATATTACCAACATACATTATCAACAAACTTAAGTGTTATAGCTTCATGATAATAAATGACTTTAAAGTTTAACTTGCTATTGTAACTAATCAAATTCTAATATTTAATATGACAGTTTACAATCCGATTGTAATAAACCCATATGTAAGTATATATGTACATAACAGTCAAGTGATCGATCATATATGTATATGTAGACCATGTCAAGTGACATATATATACTCGTACCATTCAATACCTCCTACATCGAAAATTTTAGACCCCGATTTGAGGCCAACAAGGCCTTTTTTCTGAATAGCATAATATGCATGCAAGTTACGTTGCATTGAGGGTTACCGAGGTATTCATACTGCGTTTATCTATCAATCCTCGCGATTAATTTGCGCTTTATGCTCATGATGTAAATAAATATTATTTTCGTAGGACATGTGTCATCATGTGTATGGACATAGCTTTGTTTTACGATTTATATGGAAAACTCAAAAACATTACATCACTGGTAATAATTATTATTTATAGTTGCATACACACGTTGCGGGATCTTTGCGGCTCAAAACCAAAGTGGCTGAATTTTATATGATTTTACGCGAAAACTATGCTTATTGCTGAGAAATTACAGCTTATTCCTAATCATAATGTAAACTGAAGTTATCGTGACACAATACAAACGAAGTCAGAGGTCATTTTGAATGTATTTTTAGTGTTTTGTGTCGTGAATGTCAGAAGCAAACAAGTTTTGAGTTACGAAAAAGTGAATCAACAAAAAACCCATATACTTAAGGGGCTCCCATACGCCAATGACCTTCGATCTGAATCCCTTAGTTTTCTAATGTTTTTTGTAGCTTATTATATTAACAACAACGGCTTTAAACAATATAGTATCCCATATTTACTTCAAAGTTCATTGTTTTCGAGATATTTGGCATATTTTGGCAACAATTTTAGGCCATAAAACTGGTTTTCTGGCCATAACTTTTTAGAGACGTCATCGTCACAGACGAACCCGACGAAAGGTTAGATCTTTCACGTCAATAACGAGATATATAAGTGTTTTTTAGACAATGTTTAAAGTATTAATTTGTTTCAAAATCCGGTGGACCAAAATGGAGATAAAAGATTGAAGCCGTTTGATTTATAATTCTATCTGTAGTGCAAAAGTAGGCGATACGATTCAAAACTTGTCAAAAATCTATGAAAACCTCACGTAGCCCCTTAAGTAACGAACCTGTTCACAAAATTTCACGAGAATTGGTTGAAAAATGCGACCTGTAGCTGTAGAGAAGAGTTGGACAGCGGGACATCTGGACATTAAAGTATTTTTACCCAAGCTGAAGCAATAGAACTTCGTTCGCTTAAAGAAGTATTTAAATATCTTAAGTATATAATAGTATATTTAGAGATATATAAGGTCTATAAATGTCTCCACGAAAGTATAATATGAAATAAAATTTCACGTCAGGAGACTGTTTGAGCTAATAGTCTTATGCCTTTAGGCGGAGTACGTCATTTTCTTTACCAGCCACTTTCTGGTTAGGTCACGTTCTGAAGACGCCACTTTCTGTGGACGTCACGTTCTAAGGAGGCCACTTTCTGAGAGCGTCACGTTCCGAGAATGTCACTTTCGTAGATTAGGGTCTTATGAACTAAGAGCTGGAAACAGGACTACCGTAGCGAGAACACGAAGGTTTGTGAAGCTGTTTTACCTAACTTATTAGTGCCAGTATAATACCCGCTATCAGTAAATACATCAACGGCTAAACCGCACGTACAAGATAATGACTACGTCCCTAACTACGTCAGTCAGAAAAACAGACGCGGCTAATGGAGGATCACTGCACATACAAGGTTGTCCTTTGTCCTTGTCCGTAATACCTACTTGGTATTCTATAATTTCTCAGAATAATATACTTAGGTACTTCTGATTGCTATCTGCTGCCATTTATTCTGAATAGTATGAAAAAGATAATTTACTTTAAAAACAAAGTTTAAACCAACTTCAGTTCCGTACTTCGTCAAGGAACATACATACATTGCCTTTTCACTTTACCACATGAACTGCTTTCCATTAGAGACGTCGTTATATATGTGAATATTTAAGGACTTCCGTCGATTCCTCGAGGATCTCAGAATCACCTTCGGCACTCCGTTAGTTGCTACTTAAATCGAATTATATCTGAATATGTGACGTACTCTACATCATTGAGGAGTTCTGAAGTCTTTATCATCAGTTCCACTTCACCAAATTTGTGGTTAATTTCCGACTGTAAATAATATAAAATACCGAAATCAATACACGCGTGCCTGATAAAATTGAGGAGTTCCCTCAATTCCTCATGGATCCCATCATCCAAATGGATTTTTGAAAACAATGGGTCACAATTCTTGTTTTGTTTGAAAGTATATGCTTCCAGAGTCTGGAGATCAGGAGGCATATACTTTCAAAGAAAAAAGAATTGTACGAATCGGTTAATAAATGACCGAACAATGAGGTAACAAACACAAAAAAAATACAACCGAATTGCGAACTTCCTCCATTTTATTGATGTCGGTTAAAAATACCGTTAATCCCTACTATGGTCCAAAGAAACTCGAAGTTGACTCTGACAGTTAGAAGTGACTTATTCATTTTAGAGACGTAAACTGAGACAGGTAGCATACTTTACACAATTACATCTAAACTAAAATAACATCAACAAGTATTGCCAGAAATTAATAAGTTTGTTTTTGGACTAAAGTTGTTCCTTTGAAATATAGTTAATTGAAATGTTTTCATCGTCATACCGTGGACCATAAATACATTACGAGTATATCCATTTTTCCCCCTACATGACAGAAGTCGCAAATATGGATAGGGACATATTTTGTAATTGACTGTATTTACCAACCACACATACGCAGCTGATGACCATGGAATAATCCTTTATTACTTTAAGATATGCTGTTGGTCAGCAGTGTCAGCACCTTCTTCCTGTAGTCACTCTGGGGGTAATGTGTCAAAATGAAAATAGTGATGATGTCTTGAATCTGCCCCCTCCTATTTATGGACTCGCAGTAACTCTAATGTTTCTTCCACATCAGACATGGAGAAAACATACACGGCGGAGGAGCTGGCGGCGCTGCCGGACCGCATCGCGGCGACATTCAGCGGACGGTCCGTGTTCGTCACCGGCGGCACCGGCTTCATGGGCAAGGTGCTCGTCGAGAAGCTACTCAGGTATGAAAAGAACCCGTTCTTCCTTGTCTGTATGACCCATCCCTGAAGTTATAATTGAAGGTCAACCTCATCTCCGTGTTTGTTTGAAAAACTGCGCTCCTGGTAAACCTCAGCCTTGAGGTACCGATGTAGAATATGATGACCCATATTCTTAATTATAGTTGACTGTTATCCTCATCATCAGCAGCTGAACGTAAGCCTCCTTATTACCTCTATCCCATCGTGCCACTCCATCATCCATGCACTGCCAACAGTACTCTTAAGTTCATCGGCTCAGTGAATTGCATGTCCTTCACAAGGATGGTCAATGTAATGTCGTATCAGGAGCTGAATGCATCAGCAGAGAAGCTAAAGGGATGGCGGTCACTGACAAGAGCTGAGCTCTTTGATAATGAAGACTAATGCATTCTTGGAGTACGACGAAGGCCCGAAGATCGAATTTCAAATATGGTTCGAATACGTCGGTCTTTTCTGCCTCTCGCCTTTCCTTTCATGTAGTAAGTAAAGTGTAGATCACCTCCCCAGTAACTTCCTGTTAAATGCTGCGACCACCATCTATATAAAGGTGGCTGTGGCCAATGTTTCTTAAAACGAACGCTGCTGTTGTTGTCGCTCGCTGCGTGCAGTGCGAGCGGCACTCGATCATTATGTTATGTGCAAGTACCCTTTTTAGGGTTCCGGAGCCAGAATGGCAAAAACGGAACCCTTATAGTTTCGCTATGTCCGTCCGTCCGTCCGTCCGTCCGCAGCTTAGCTCAGAGGCTCTTGGTACTAGAAAGCTGTAACTTGGCATGAATATACATATTAGTCATGCCGACAAAGTGGTAAAATAAAATCTTGAAAAACATTTTTTTTAGGGTACCTCCCCTACATGTAAAGTGGGGATGATTTTTTTTATTGTCGTCTACCCCATAGTGTGGGGTGTCGTTGGATAGGTCTTTTAAAAATATTGGGGGTTTGTGAAAACAATTTTTCGATTAAACGATCCGTTTGTGAAATATTAAGCCTTAAAGTGCTAATTTTTGTTAGACTCCTGTGTCCCCACCCCCTGCTAGCTAAATGGTTGTTTTGGAATATGTGAAAAAATTCATGGTAGTAGTACGTTGTGCACTCAAAACATTTTTTTGTTTTTAATTATGTGTTTATCTCATGTAAGTGAATTGTAAAATTCTTTATGAGATTAAATGATCTTAAACCTTTTAAACCAATGTCATCATTACCTAATGTTTTCCCAGTTGTAACTCAAAGGAAAAGGGTCTGCTTTTGCACGTAATCCCAAGCTTTGGCGCTACGACTGTCTGACCATCCAACCCGGAGGGAAAACTAGAACTTGTGGGGATGAAAGAGGTTTTTTTCATAATAAATGTGCAATTTTCTGATGTGACTATTTTGCCGGTTCCAGGAAGTGCCCCGACATCAAGCAGATCCTGCTGCTGGTGCGGCCCAAGAAGGGCAAGACGCCGCGCCTGCGCATGGAGGAGACACTCAACGACCCGGTCAGTACCTAGGTCTATTTGCGACTAAAGGGCTCAGCGGGGTCGTAATGTTCAGGGGCACTTGCCTAAAGGAAGCCCAAGGAAGGCGACGAACTTCGTTTTCGTCTTAGGTTCAGTAGGCGTAGCATTGTTGACATTTGTCGCTGTCGTGTCGATACGACGTCCGTCGCGTTCTGACAAGTATGTGTTAGCGAGAGTGACGGATGTCTTCGAGTTTTTAGTGGATACAAATACCACATACCTAACCCAGTCATCCCCCGATCCCCCTCCTAAACGCACTCAGACGCCTATTACTAAAATAATAATAATATAATCCCCTACTGTAGGTTTACAATGTGGCTCCAGACTCTAGCCAAAAAAATCTGTACAACTCATCATCAGCCCGTAGTCGTCCACTGCTGGACTTACGCCTGTACAACTTTACAAAGTACGCCTCGGCGCCCCCTAGGACCGCTGCGCCAGTGTGCAACGCACACCCTGCACCATAGGTAAAGACGCCTCTGCCCTCCCGCGTGCTGGGTGGCTCTCCTGCGCTAGGCGCTTCTGGAGCTGTGGCGGGTCACGTCTTCGCAGGACCGTTTGAATGCGGCAATTTTTGCTTTCTTACTGTTAACTGGCCACACTGAATGAAATTGTAGTTGCAGATTGTTAAGCCGACACCCCACTGCGCTATGCGCTATTCGTTATTCGGCTTATGCGCCTGTATTCGACGCAGTGTGGACGGTTACCGACTACGGACTTAGTGACTGTGAGCTGTAAAAATAGCAAGCATGTTTCTTTTTCAATAAAGGTGTCTCGACAAATATAATATTTAAAGCTAACAAGAATCGGTTGAGAAACTTAGAGAACCGCGAAACAGCTGGACCGACACCGGACATCATACAAACGATTTTCGACCCACGCATAGAATTTCGTTCGCTTCGCTCGCTCGTTCGACAAGATGAATACAAGAGGACCATTAATGTCTGCAGTGTGGCGTGCAACTCCTTTCAGCATAGAGAGGTCCTATATCATTCATTTCGTTTGGAACTTTAGACCTCTTCGTAATCCATGTGTGCCATCTATAGAAACTTTAATTGAGGTCATTATCGTCCTCCACATGCAACAATGATTAACCTTGTCATGACCGGGTCCATCGGCTGGTTCTGACAGCTCATATTGAGTGGATTCTATTAACTGCTCCCATCATCATCATCATTACATCAGCCGACAGACGTCCGCTGCTGGACATAGGCCTCCCTCAAAGAGTGCCACAATGACCGCGACCCTTACCAGGTCATCAGTCCATCTTGTGGGAGGGCCTACCCACGCTGCGCCTTCCGGTACGTGGTCGCCACTCGAGAACATTTCCGCCCCACCGGCCATCGGCCATGTGCCGCTAATGTGCTACTGCTTCCAAGCTATATCCATACTACAAATTCATACTATATAACCAATGTAATAAACCCAGTTAATAGAATCCACTCAATATGAGCTGTCAATAGTATCCATACTTTCCATACTATAATATTATAAATCTCTCTCTGTCTGTCTTTTGCCTTTTCACGCTCAAACCGCTGAACCGATTAAGATAAAACTTGGAGTGGAGGTAGATTCACAACCCCGGAGAAACGTAGGATACTTTTTATCCCGGAAATTATCCCTTACGGAAAAAGGCAGGCAGAAGTTTGTTTGGAGGTGCGATATAGACGAGCTCCACGCGGATGAAGTCGCGGGCAAGCTAGTCTGTCATAAGTTGACCCTATACAACCCTGGGATGTGTATCATGGACGATATGTCGCAGTGTCCCAAACGCATCACGCTAACGCTACATTATACCTAATATTGTCAATACGTATCTCTGAAACGCGTTCAAATCGTATTTGGGCCCCGGTAACCTCCGCTAGCTGTTTCGCCGCGCCCTTGGCGGCGGCGTGTTGCAACGCTGCGGTCGGCGCGTTCAACTAAGTTAGCTATTCTCGACCCTCACCGCACCATTCGACCAGGGACCCATTTTTGACTTTCGAGCGCTCGACTCTTTCACTCGAAAACTGTCAAAAATGATGTAATGCTATTTTGGAATGACGATAGAAAATTAAAAAACGAGCGGTATTAACCACTCGTATTCAAACCTATCGGTAGAAAGTAAGTGCCTGTGATTATGACACTACATTAGCATTTACTTTTATTTAATTTTCGAGCGCTCGAAAGCCGAAAATCGGCCTCCAGTAGTTAGGTACCATTGGATCCCGACATTTAACAATTTTATTTTTATTTTTATTTTGTATCCGGCTGCCAAGAAAGGGTTTTCGAGCGCCGTATGTAAGTAGGTATATAAGGTTTATAATATTGTTTTCTCAATCATGCAATGACTATTGACGTTCTGTTCTTTATAATAAGCTTCAAAGCATCACGTTTCTGGCGCGATGAGACGTACGAAATTCATACAAAATTGGAATTTGCTGTGCAGGCCTAGAACGCGACCTTCTTTTGTTTCAATATCAATTGGGTTGGCCGGGCGAAGGTATTTGCAGATGGCGCCAGCATAGGATGAACCTGTCAGTCCTACCAAAACTGTCAAATTCTTGTTTTTTTTTTCAGAATTTTCTTGTTTAGAATCAAGCCGTTTAGGCCAAATCCCATAGAAAAAGGCTAGTGACAGGTAAGATCTATGGTGGCGCCATCTAGTCAAACATTTGACAGTTGCCAACCCCATTGGTTAGACGCGTCATGATATACAGTCATTAGAAAAGATGGAGTTTTATTTTATTTTGTTGCATGTTTAAGAAAACATTCCTCGGCGTGAAAAGGGATTGCCAGACTCGTGTCCATAACCAGTCTGTGTCTATTTGGCTGGCAATCTCTACTTTCCCGGCCTCTACAGTAATGACCTATTAAGTTTCATCTGGCCATACATAAAGTAACGCCGAAAAGTCAGTTTGCCTGTCCAGGGGAGACGTAATGTGTTGTGATGTTGATTCAAGGTAGTTGGGTATTAAATCCTCTTTTGATTTACATTAAGATAATATTTATCATCTGGGTTCCAGACCCGCTGGGTCGCGCAATTTTTTCATTGTGTTGGTCTATATTCCAATATTAATTAATTGTTTGTTGTGTACTGGTTAATCTCAGAGTCGGTGAGTGTTGCGATCGTGAATAACAGCTCAGTTGAACCGGATAGATCGCACTTGAGATGTCCACACGGAGACCACAAAATGCATTCTAGTCAGGCAAAACGGACATTGCTTCTGAGCTGAAGTTCCACAACTTTTGCTGTTATTTAGATATTGTTGAACGAGTGAGCGAAGCGAAGTTCTCTGTTCAGTTTGGGCAATCATTCTTTGGTATGTCTGGCATCTGTTCTCTTCAATAGGTCGCATTTCTCAACCATTTTTAGTGAAATTTTGTGATCAGAGGATCATGTTACCTTTCGAACGGTCGTTAGGACAACTCAACTGTAATTTTCCCATACGAGTGACGTTTTGATCTACCTGACACGCCAATGCGTTACGTGATCGACCAGCTGTTTTTTTTATCAATTCACTTTTTCGAAATTAAAATATATTGCAAGACAATGCCACAATGCTAAAGCTCCCGAGGATGTACTCGATTTCTCGCCCTTACCCGCTAATTTATCGCCCAGAAGTCCCACAACACACTTCAACCATGTTCCCTCAGTACGACTTTTACGATGCCCACAGAAAGAAATAATAATAACTCAAAATATAACCCACAATGCACTTAGCTTCAGTTGTCAAGGTCACATTTCGTCAATATAATTACATTACAGTTAGGTAACTATTTGAATTGAGTTTGTGTATTCAACATTTTGCGATTGATCTTGACCCAGTTGTAGATTTTGATTAGGAGCTTATTGAATTGAAACCGGTTTTGTATTGCGCGCGGTCGCTATGACGCGTCAGCTTGTCGCCGCGCCTGGGGGAGTGCTCGCGAAAAATACAATACTTATTCCAATGTAATACGTTCAGACAAATGGACTCTCTGTAAGGTTAATTTTTGCCCGACAGAGCCGAAAGTAAGGAATGCGATTTTATGATAGCGAGAGTCTCTTAAGCCGAGACGACTAGGTATCGGGACAGTGAAAGTAAGAAGTAATAAGTAATTTATTGTTACTGTTTTCAAGTACCTATCTCATTAGTTATTACAGGGTATAGGGGAAGTCCCTTGACGCCGGACGGCCCCCTTTTCCCCAGCGCCCCTTTTACTTGTCCTTGAATCGCTCGCGTTATTGGTTATCGAGATAGTACCAGTGCCCGGCACTAGGTGCCGTTCGGCGTTAAGGGACTTCCCCTAACGGCCGACGGTGCTGGCTGAAAATCAGCGCTGCAGGTGTCTGACACCTCAGCATAATGCTGAGCCAGTGTCCGGTTCACTGCCGCAGAGACACACTTGTTTCATGTTTTATCTGTTCTTTGATTATTTTATTGTTTAATATGTGTGTCCTGTGTGTTTGTGAATAAATGTATCTTTCTTTCTTTCTTTCTTTCTTTCTTTAAAGTGGTCGTCGATAGAATTTGCCAACTATATAAACAAACCGCCATATTGAAATTGTCTTTCACTATGGCGGTTTGTTTACGTACATACATAGTTAGCAAATTCCATTGACGGCGACTTTATACATAATTTCATTTTTTTTTTGTAAAATCGGTCTGTAACAGTCACGCAGTAACAGGTATCCAATGGCCCATCATAAAACCACGTTGTAGGCTAGCTGCATCACGTCATACGAATGTTGCAAAAAATACCAAAGCCATCATTACCAGTGGGCCAAGGGCGCCAGGCCACGCGTGACCTTCGCGGGTCCGATGGCCACTTGCCCAACCGACCGGCTGGTCCGGTGGCCTGCTGACCACATTGATGACCTTGGGACACGCGAAGGTCGAGCGGGCCTGGTGAAGAATGTTTAGCACAAAGCAGAAAATACGCGACTTTTCCGTGTCAGTTTGACTATAAAAAAATATCAATATTGTTTAATCCATAGCTCATAATAGAAGTTCATGGAATTTGTTGAATTTCCACTTCAAGTTTAAATTTATTATACGTACATTTATTTCCTTTACCTAAATATAGTAAACTGTATTTCGTTAAGTAAAAAAGTTGGTTAATAGTTCTATCTCTTCTTCTGTGCCTGTTCCCACGTTAGGTGGGGTCGGCTCTCCTAATTAATCGGCGCCAAGTCGCTCGGTCTTGGGTTGTCGGGTCTGGTAATTGTTCCTTTTTCAAAAGCCGGGTCATGCTGGTCCACCATGTAGAAGGGGGGCGGCCTCTGCGTCTTTTACGTTCCGGGATGTTTAAGGCCTTTTTGACAGCGTAGTCATCAGGTCGTCTCATGACGTGGCCATACCACCTAAGACGGCTTTCAGAAAGCTTTAGCTTCAGGTTAATAGTTCTATAATGTCAGAAAATTCAATTATATTTTTTTAGACCATACGGCTGGCTTATTGCTGGAAGTAAAGAAAGTATATTGACTTAAAACCCTCCTGAAGTGGTGTCGACTTGGACGCGAGTTGGGAACTGTGTTCTTTTTGCATATTTGTAATAGTCCCATGTGGTGTTGTGTGACTGCCTGACTGGTGGCGAGTGAGGTCGTTCGAGCCGTAGTTACGTTCTTTCACGTTCATTCACAAACCGTAACTTATATTTTTTGAATGCGGACAATGCAGATATGTACCTACTGACATTCAAGTCAAGTGTAAAAAAGTTAGGTTGCATTCAACTTACTGATAAATATGCCCCATCGCTCTTATATTAGCGGATTAAGGCGCCGTAGGTTCAGCGAAGTTAAGCGAACAGAGTTCTTGAAACAATATAATGCGTTTGTTTATAATAATATGGTTTCCAAAAAATACGAATAGTAATCTTGAGGCTTTTCTGTAGGGAAATCAGTGCTTCAAAACATGATTAAGCAAATTTCGCTCGATAGAAAAAAATCACGAACATAGGTCTAAAACACACGGGCGATTCTCCGAGCTGGCACGATTTGCTTGACTTCGGTGAACGTATTTTTTTTTCACTTTTTCGATTGGTGACCTCGGTATTCAAGAAAAGGCCTAAATTTAAAAAATATTGGTGGTAAAGGCCTTCATAGGAACCTTGTAGTTCATGGGATATTCGGGTTTTTGCGTACACCGAAATCAAACACACACACCGAAATCAATATTCATAAAATAGTATCACCGAATTCAAAAAATGCTTACACCGAAATCAAATTTGAAATTAAACAATGTTTTTTGCTACAAAATAACCTTTATTTCCAATTGGTACACTTACAAAATATATATATATACAGTCGTGGCCAGATAATTAAGAACACGATTTTTTTTCCCATACAGTTGCATACAAATATGACTGTTCAAATTTGATGAAGATCACTAATTGCTCTGTATGCATGTAGTGTGTTGTGTTCTTGGTGGTGAGTAAGGTCGCCAAAGCTCCCGAAGATGAGCTGTATTGAGAATAAGGTAACGCTGAGCCACAGCTTACACTCAGCACCAGGATCATAATCAAACCTATATACATAGTAAGCCGTGGGACATATCCTAGTTATATTATATATGCGAAAGTTTGGATGTTTGTTATTCGATCACGCTTAAACGGCTCAAGATAGCTTATAGCCTGGTACAGTCAAGGTTACTAACATACGTACATTAATAAGGACATAAATATCTGTACAGGACTCTATTGTCAATGTCATAAAAGCGTGTACAGATTTATGTCCTTATTTATGTACGTATGTTACTGTACCCTTGACTGAACTAATCATTTAGCCAGCACTAAACTTTAATGAGAATTAGAGTTTTAAAACCACATAGTTAACAGATCCCTGAATTTACAAATGGTTTTACTAAACAATTTTTTTTAGAACTACGTATTTACCAATATCCTACACTACTTTTTAACAAAAAAAAAATACATTCCCACCTTACGTGTAAGACAAGTACCGAGTTTTTGTTAATTATTTTATTTTAACCGTTTTGTTGGCGTGATTGATTTACATACCCAAACCAATTTACACTTTTCCAGTAGTAATGGTCACTGAGCTAAGCCTCGGGCGGACAGACATACGGACATGCTGAAAATATAAGGGTGTTGACTACGGAACCCTAAAAAGCAATCATTTATACATAAAGATTGATTTCGGTCCTCATTTTATTGAATTCGGTGACCAAAAAGTACACCGAATCCGCGGAAATCAATGTCACCGAATTCAATATTGATCGATATTTGCAAATTACACAAAAAGCATAGATAGTACAGGGAAAGAGTTATTCAATACGAAATCACATACCTCTGAGGATTGCTTATTCACTTTTATAATAATTAAAACACAAACACTACACAATTTAATAGCTTCACCGAATTCAAAAAAACACGTAACCAAACTCACCGAACGACGAACAAACCTTTGTAGTAGCTGCCTATATGACATCAGCCGGCGTCCGCTCTCGTCAGCAAACGTGGTGCGACTAAAGCTACCGGCGTGTGAGTCGCGAGATTCCTACGCCATTTCTTTGATATGATGCCGACGCGTTTTCTAAATGTCACTGAGTTTACGTGTTACCCCCGGACGCTTCGAAAAAATGCTTTTATTGAGTAAGTTTAATAGATAAATTATCGTAATATAGATTATATATGGGGGAAACTAAATGTTGATTACGTGAACCGATGTAAAACATGTACTATAATTCCAATCTTGGGTTATGATTTTTTGTTTAAACCAACTTGGGTAGTGGACGCTCCCACTGAACGTCAATTTGGGCGCTATTTTTTTTTTTCTTCAAACATATGTATATCTACAGAATATCTAAATAGCTGTCCAGGTATCAAAAAGCCTGAAGTATATGTGAGATTTTATTCAAAAATATCACGCACCTATTTGAAGAATTTTTGGCCTTGGACACTAAAAAATGCCACTCCGGAGAAATGCCCACACAAAAATACACTTAAAATATTCGTAACAAATTATGCACAAAAGCTATAAATATTAAAATTACTTCGAAAAATCGGCAATATCATGTTTGAGAGAAAACAGTGTTTACATTTTTATTTATTTAAACGGCCAAAAAATTAAAATAAAAAAACATGACATCCGCGCTTCCGAGCACGCACTTCCATCTCGCTCACGCTTATGCTCAGTGAGAGGGAGAGAAGACCATGAACCTACGGCGCCTTAAGGTTTTGTACATATTTATAAGAGCATTAAATCGATACATATTTTTGCACTTGACTGTACAAGCTGCAGAACATTCTCAAACAGGTGGGAATATTCTGGGAATATTCTGGAAACTCACGAACACTAGGCAAGTTTACATTTAGAAAGTTCTCTGAAAGCTACATCCATACTAATATTATAAATGGGAAAGTGTATGTGTGTTTGTTTTTCCGTCTTTCACGGCAAAGCGGAGCGATAAATTGACGTGATTTTTTAAGTGGAGATAGTTGAAGGGATGGAGAGTGACATAGGCTACTTTTTGTCTCTTTCTAACCCCCCACTTCCCTAAAATGTTTGTATGGAGCTACGATATAAACGAGTTCCACGCGGACGGAGTCGCGGGCAGAAGCTAGTTAGGAAGGTATATATCGAGAAAGTCCCCTTAGAGTGTCGCAATTTTGGAATTTTGTCTTGGGAGCATTGGTTTCAACACTTCCATCGTAATGTGACCAAACCATCAATGATTACTAAGAATTAAAGTTCAACAGCGGATCCGTTTCGCCTGCAGTTTGGTGTTGCAACTTGCAACCGGCCCGCGGGACTGGTTTGCGCCGCTTTCCAGCCAGTGCCCAAACTTGGGCCTTTGCTTTTATAACAAGCCGCTAGTAAACAAGCGAACAGCGTGGCCCATATAAATACGTTTACGATTTCAGAGTCATCAGCGCCGGTTGGCAACTGTTTATAAAATTAATTTGTGGATTCCTGGCTAGACGCATAGAAACAACTTAAAAAAGTTGAAAAAGTTGAAAACCCCACGACATTTTCATTTCAAAGTTCAATATCTCAAAACCGGCCGAACAGATTTCGTTAAATCGTACTAAACTATCTCGATAACGTCAGCTTTCTGACGAAAAACCCCCAATTCGCTTAGAAGCTGCGATGCCACAGACAGACACACAGATACACAGACACGTCAAACTCATAACACCCTCTTTTTGCGTCCGGGGTTAAAAAGTAGGACTGTGACTGTCTCACTCGCCGGGCTCACGAATAATTTTATTTATTGGAAATGTTTTATACAAACTATGATTCCTAATTTTACTATTTTAGGCAGTGGTTCTAGGTCGATGGTCCCCAAACGATTTTTAGGGTTCCGTAATCAACAAGGAACCCTTATAGTTTCGCCATGTCCGTCCGTCTGTCCGTCTTCTGCTTAGCTCAGTAACCATTACTATACTAGAAAACGGCATGAGTATATAAATCAATCACGCCGACAACAGTACAATAAAATCTTGAAAAAACTTTTTTTTAGGGTACCTCCCCTACACCTAAAGCTGGGGGGGGGAGGGATAGCTCTTTTAAAAATATTATGGGTTTTCTAAGACTATTTTTGAGTAGTTTGCAAGATATTGGGCTCTAAAGCCCAAATTTTTGTTCGAGTCATGTGTCCCCCCCCCTGCCGGCTAAATGGCTACTACTGGGGATGTGAAAAAATTCGTGGTAGTAGTACATATAATGAATTTAAAAGGAAAACTATCACAGACAGGTAGGCATAAGTACCTACCTAGTTACCGAGTATTACTTACTTTTGTCTTGAAAAGGCCAATTTTCGTACAAATTCGGCAGACGCAACCGCACCGCACGTCGATGTCGCCGATGTAACTAAGACATACAGGCTACTACGGAACCCTACACTGCGCGTGGCCCAACACGTACTTGGCTGGTTTTTTATCTCCATTGCCAGTTCATTGAGAAAGATTAAGTAGAATACAAACAAATAAATTCATAAACTGACGCCTGTATTCCCAAAAGGGGTAGGTAGAACCCATGACATTTATTTCCACTATCACGTCTAGCAATTATATATTTAGGTTCAAAGACGAAGATATATTACAAAAAGCGGCCAAGTGCGTGTCGGACCACGCACAACGAGGGTTCCGTGCCTATTAAAAAGGTCGTATCGTTACTGAAATCTTATGGCACTTACGTCCTTGTCTTTAAGGAAAACAGTTTTTTAGAAATATCTCAAAAAACTTTGAACCGATCTTGTTCAAAATAATTTTTGCTGAGAGAATTTAATAAGCCCTATTAGCATGATTTTTTTCATATTTTTAAAATACACGGTTCAAAAATTAGAGGGGGGGACACAATTTTAGTGACTTTCGAGGCGATTATCTCCGACTCTATTCACTTTATCCAAAAAATTGCTGCGAAACCTTATATTTATTTTTAAAGGCCTATCGATTGATGTGCCACACGTGAACTTGCAATAAAAAAAATTGACTTTCAGTTTTATGTATGGAGTGCACCCCTAAAAAAATTCTGTTTTAGTAATTTAGTTACAAAACTATGTAGCGGTTAACAAAATACACCTATCCTCAAAATTTTATTCAAATACACCTTATAGTTTTCGAGTAAAATGCCTGTGACATACGGACGGACAGACAGACAGACATGACGAATCCATAAGGGTTCCGTTTTTTGCCATTTGGCTACGGAACCCTAAAAAGGGCATGTCTGTGAGATTGTAGTTTAGTAAGTTTGTTTGTTTATACAGACAAACTTACTTACTTATTGCATACGCAATGGGTATATTCACCTTCTAGATGCTCGTAGACTAAGTATTGAGTTGCCTGCGTGCTCTGCATTGCTCGGGCGAAGCCGGGCGAGCAGCTATTACACTTTTAATTATTCTCATGCTCGACTGCAATGCAATTTTAACTCGACAAACAAATACCTACCTTCTTCTTCTTCCTGCTGTATATTCCCGGTTGTTCCCTAAAGGAGCCCGGGGTCCGCTTTGTCACTAATCCCAAGATTTGGGATAAGCACTAGTTTTTACGAACGGACTGCCGTCGGACCATCCAACCCAGAGAGGAAACTAGACTGTGGAGTCCGGACTGTTCGTGCTTGCAAGGGCATAGTACTTAAATACTAGTGTTGTTATTATTATTATCGTATTGACGAGAGACATCATTCTGATCTTGACACGTTTTATTGTTATTGACCCTGTACATCTCTGACAATATTACATTAATGTTCCTTTTTTGTTTTTTTTTGACGCTTAGAGACCGTATACATCTCTACAAACATTAGAGTAATTATTAATTGTATTTGGACGCTCAGAGACCTTATACATCTCTGGAATACTGAATTAATATCATTAACTTCTTGTTAATGCTGATACAGACCTTATATCGAATGTAATGGTCATATTTTGCAATTTTGTTTTGTTTTCATTAACTTAGTGACATTTACTTTGGTAACCGTTTAAATCGGTCCTTTATCTGCAAGTTTCAAATGATTATTGTGTAAGATTATTATTATTACATTGTAAATTACCGTTTGACATGTAAAAGTGCCCTTGTGGCCTATTTGCAGAATAAATAATTGGATTGGATTGGATTGGACAGACCTTATTGGGATTAGACCGGTTTACTCACGATGTTTTCCTTCACCGAAAAGACAACGTAAGGGCATATTCCGTACATAATTACCGAAAAACTCATTGGTACCAGTCGGGATTCGAATCCACGACCGCCGTTTGACAGCCGCATGCCTGAACCACTAGGCTACCGTAGCTCTCAACAACAAATAAGGTACCTACGTACATAAAAATCGTATTCATAATTTACCTAATCAGCCAATACATAGCACGCCATGTACCTATACATTGCCGATTACGTAAACGGTAAACAATAGAGTTCATGTCGACGAATACATTATGTCGGGTAAAGTCTAACAATGCCTGATTGCCTATGCCTGGCTAGGGTCAACGACCTCCAGCTGGTTAAGTTAAATATTCTATTCTTGTCCTATGGTAGATATTTAGCAAGCATAGGTACTATTTTATATTAAATTAAATTAAAAATACTTTGTTTGGGATAAATATCCATATCGGGTTAGTAACATTAGGAACTTTTTTTTTTTTTTTAAATCTTTATTTGTAAAAAGAAGGCCTTCGTCGCTGAGCGATGATGCCGGCCTTATAGGTACATTCGTATAACTACTTACTATCTACACTTAACTAATTTAATAATTAAGTTGTACAGTTTAATCGCTAGCTTAGATGTGGGGTTAGATAACAAGATATTGCATGAGCCTACGTCTGTGAGCCTAAGATTGGACTGCTCTTCATATGCCCTGCGTTCGGCTCCGATCCGAGCACACTCCACCAATGAGTGGTAGGTATCTTCCCTCACATGACAAATGCAACAGTCTGGAGAGTCCACCACCCTCATCACATGCCCGAACACATTGAGTGGCATGTGCCCGGAGCGCAGTCGCATGCTTGTAACTACAAACGGTCTATTTAGCCGAGCGTCACAAAACTAAGGTATCTTTGGCGGTTCGTTGACAATTGTTTTGTACCATATGCCTTTCACTTTCGACCTCTCATTAAAATACTCTTTCCAAATTTTAAAGCAGTTTTCCTTAACTTCTCTGAGTAGGTCTGTAAAGAAAGGCATATGGTTTACACGTATCCCTTCGTCAACCCCCATTTTGGCCAGCTTGTCCACTTCTTCGTTGCCAGTGAGGTTAATGTGAGATGGGACCCATTGAAATTTAATATTTTTGCCGCTACTTTGTAGTTGTAAATATAAATTCAAAAAAAAATTAGGAACTTATATCTATGCTAGAAAGAACTTATTTATTACATACTTAGGTAGACATTAATAAAAGAAAAAAATTAAAAAACGGTGAGGCAGATCTCGGCCCCTCCGTTCCCGCTGTCCCATATGTGCGTCAGAATTTAGTATGGAGAACAAAAGAAAAATGTTTTCGCCGGGAGAGGAGGTACCATACCTTACTAATGTCCTGCCCGATCCGTGCCACCCAGGGACAAGGATGGGGCAGTTGCACCTATATCTGCTATCACCTTCTAAATGATGTTTTTAGTATTTCTGACAATGCATTTTTTTCTGATGCGTTCGTACGGGGACCATTCGTGTGAGCGTCCGCCAACATTCCTGAGGCATTGCACCATCTTCATTCAACAGCATTCTGAAGGCGTTTGTTGTTTGTTTTTACGTCATGTGCTCGTTTCGTATATCGAAACTACAGGCCACTTGAGTAGGTAATTGTTTGTCGTAGTAGTCAAAACTATCGGTCTATATGAAAAACTTCGTTTATATCGTGGCATATAATGTAGTTATATGTAAATAAGTACCGACGTATGAACATATTCCCATTTTACCCATTAATGTACCCTACATTATTCGTGTTGGGCTTGGTAGGGTACCTGCAAACTACAATCAGTTAGAAGGTAGGAGGGAGTCTGGTGTCCTACATGTTCAAATTCAAACTTTTACGCGGTAAGGTTAGTAACTCTGGGGTGCTGGCTACAGTGGGCCCGTGCGCCTGCGTGCCTGTGCGGTGGACAGGGGCTCTGCGCACGCTCAATCAAGTTGCTGGGCCATTTTACGAAAAGTTGTACTCTCGACTTTTTTTTTAATTTTGATACAATCGGGTTTTTTCTACTCAGAATCGAGAGCACTTTCGGACCTAATAGGAGAAAAAAACTGTCCCAAGATATTGTATTCCATTCCGTTACCGTTTCCATACTAAGCTTGTATGGTGGTAATGGAACAGAAAACCGAAAATTATATGTAACATTTTGGACAGTTTTTTTCTCCTATTAGGTTCGAAAGTGCTCTCGATTCTGAGTAAAAAAACCCCAATTATATCAAAATTTAAAAAAAAAGTCGAGTTTACAACTTACCGTAAAATGGCCCTGCTACGCGGGATGATGTATTCCACTGCTCGCTGAACGAATTCACTAAACCTACTTTGTATGTGTTATGTTATTTCAAAACTTAGAACGAATATAATAGGTACCCTGTATTTGTTATGTTAATATATAATTTGCTACGCTATCGCATTGGGAGACTGTAATGATAGTCGTATTGTTATATTAAATAAATAAATATTCAATATATATACAGTCAATCACACATCCATAAACCATCTCCCAGCTTTAAAATCTTAAAAACGGCAGAGCAGTTATCAATTAAAACTCATTTCATTTCATTTATTTAATTATAGTCATGTACATGCATACAATTATGAAGGTGTTACAGTTTTATGCCGGTCCATGACACACAAGGGCACACAACAATATATATCCTAAAACTAAAAAATAAATATGACCCAAAATGGGTGCCTGTCGTATCGCATAATGTTGATCGTCCTAAAAATTTTTGGCCGAGAATGTTTGGCATAATGTTGAGTGGCATACTACTTATTTAGCCTATTCATTCACATTTAAAAGTTCTAAAGTATGTTTATCCTAATATTGATTACTCGAACATCGAATGACCTAAAAAGTAATAGTCCTAATTTTCATTGACATAGTAATTATTTTATCTATTATTAAATTAGCTAAAATTACACCACCTATACTATTTTTTTCCAAAATTTTATACTATTTTTAAACTCTGAGCAGACCCGACCTACATCCAGATAAATAAGATAGGTTCTTTAGTTGCCTTTTGTCCCCCAGAGCAGAAATAGGGGCCCCGCGAAGCGGGGTGGCGTCGACTCGCCGCACGGCTATCAAACAACACATACAAGTGAACTCTGTTTTAGGTCGGTTAGGTTAGGGTTCACTTGTGTCCCTCAGAGCAGAAATAGGGGCCCCGCGAAGCGGGGCTCCGTCGACATGAGGGCGGGTCATAAGTAATTTAAGTAATAGGCAATTCTGACCAGATCCAACCTGCATTAAGATTCGGACAACAGAAATATTTAGGACAATCGATATATATGCGTAACAAAATACATGCACAACATTTTTAGAACATGAAATATTAGTAACAACAAAGTTATGCACATCCATCATTCTAAAAAAAAAATTTCGACACAATAAACATTCGGACAATAAATATTTAGGACGATGGATATTAGGAACAACAATTTCGGCAAATAAAAAATATGCACAACAACGTTTATGCCATACGTTATTCGGCATAAAGTTGGTATGCGACAAAATAGTAGGTAACTGTACTAACTAAGTGTACTAACAATTTTATGCCACCCGATATAGACCCGCCAAAAATTTACAATACACAAGTCAAAATCAAGTCAAAACTATACTATGTCCTTCCCCGGCTCTCTAACTATCTGTATACCAAAGTTCATCTAAATCGGTTCAGCAGTTTTAGGGTGAATAGGTAATAGACAGACACACTTTCTCATTTATAAAATTAATAAAACTTAGTAAGGAGCATGTAGACGTAGTGTCGTAGCGTACCAAGAATTCGGAACATTGCGAAGCTAACCTCGGACCGGCAAAGATGGAAATAATCACATCAAGCTGCACCGACAAGAGCCCAGCTCTTAAATTGATTATGGTGATGTTTATTAGGTATCAGTGTTTTTTTAGAGTGACTATAACCTTCATATTGTTTTTCCAGCTGTTCGAGTCGCTACGCAAGATGCGCGGCGGCGTGCAGCCTCTCCTGGAGAAGATGACGCTCATCTCCGGAGACGCGAGCGAGCCCGACCTTGGCCTGTCCCCCGCCGACCGTCAGCGGATCATCGAAGAGACGCACATCATCATACACGCTGCTGCTACCATCAGGTACCAAATTGGTATTCAAAATTACCCTCAGACGATCTAAACGAACCAGATCTTAGTCTGTCTCCCACAGACCTTTAGCGCATCATCGAGGATACGCACAGTATCATTCACACCGCGGCCACTATCAGGTACAATCAAGAGATCTCTCAGGAGTTTGTGAGAGTTTTCAAGAGTTTAGTCGGCCCCCCGTCGACACATACCCACATTGTACGCTGCTGCTTCCTAGCAAGGGACTAGAATATAAAGAAGTGGCATAAAAATATTGATAGAGCATTAGAGCGAGGGACGCCAATCATTGTGCCTTATAACCAGACTAGCTTCTGCCCGTGACTCCGTCCGCGTGGAACTCGTTTATATCGCACCTCCATACAAACTTTCACCCCCCATTTCACCCACTTAGGGGATGATTTCCGGGATAAAAACTATCCTATGTCCTTCCCCGGGATTCAAACTATTTCTATACCAAAATTCATCTAAATCGGTTCAGCGGTTTAAGCTTGAAAAGGTAGCAGACAGACAGACATACAGACAGATAGACAGACAGACAGACACACTTTCGCATTTATAATATTAGTATAGAAGTATGGATATGGATAGTGACAGATGAGCCGATTGAAACGGGGTAAGGCTAACAATTAATGAACTTAGTGTTTGTTATTAGGGCAACTGTAGTTAGCTCCCATGATGTTGTCTCTTTGCCCGAAATTATTATATTTTACGAAATAATAAAAATATATAGTTTTAAAACGAAGGCTTATTTCAGCACTAACTACGATATTGTTGGCAGTGGATGTGTCATGTAATCAAACGTTTCAGGTTTGATGAGGAGCTAAAGAAGGCGGTTCTCCTGAACGTGCGCGGCACCAAGCTGGTCGTGGAGCTCGCCAAGGAATGCAAGCAGCTGCTGGTGAGTTCATATTTTTTTTCTTACTTAGCTTCCTAAGTTGGGTCCCGAAGGGGCCCTCAAGAGTCTTCGTAATGCGTGAAAGGAGTCAATCTACTCTCCTCTACCCAATATACAAAGTGCGAGAGAGACTGAATCGCTGAGCCGCGCTTGATACTAATTGGCAGCATGTTGTGCTAGCCCAGGGGTCGTGTTTGTGAATGAGCACGTCGTTCGCTGGTGAAATGCGGTTTATTTTAGGCGGGTATGGAAAAACTGAGTTCTGTGCATAAACAATAACGCCGCTTTGTTTTTGTTTGCGCGTGAGCCGACGTGGGCCTGCGCCTCTGATTGTCCCACAGCCAAGGATATCGTGCTCTTACGAATGTACTTCACAACTTGGCCAGGCCGTTCATTATCAGCTCACGAATGTACTTTCACTACTTGGCCAGGCCGTTCATTATCAGCTCACGAATGTACTTTCACTACTTGGCCAGGCCGTTCATTATCAGCTCACGAATGTACTTTCACTACTTGGCCAGGCCGTTCATTATCAGCTCACCAATGTACTTTCACTACTTGGCCAGGCCGTTCATTATCAGCTCACGAATGTACTTTCACTACTTGGCCAGGCCGTTCATTATCAGCTCACGAATGTACTTTCACTACTTGGCCAGGCCGTTCATTATCAGCTCACGAATGTACTTTCACTACTTGGCCAGGCCGTTCATTATCAGCTCACGGAAGTATGACATCAAAATAAGTAAGAGTTTAATCTCATAATCTGTTTAAGTGCACTATGCTCGTGCTTGACGCACTGCTATATTTATTGAATTAGGCGTTACTTGGTCAAATCCCATGACAAGTTACCCTGTGTATAAGATTTGAAAAACCGTGCGTTAATCGTGATGCGTTTTAAAGGAAAACCATGTTGTGAAATGTAAAAAAATAGTTATGTTTGAAAAGCAATAATGATCAAAATAAGTCAAATTTGTGAAATATTTTTTGATATCCTAGATAAACGAAAAACCACAAACGAATCTGTCCGATAAACATGTTATGTTATCTGGAATGAGGTATATTTATATACGTATCAGGAGTCAACTTTGTTTGACTATGTCTGCATTCTGAATGTAAAATGCCTATGTCTTGTTCAAATATTCAAGGGACGGCCCACGACAAAGATATATTTTGGATACTTTTGCCCTTGAGTCCTTCAGAACACGTCTAAACTGTATACATACATTATCTTTGACCTCGACATGGCAAACAGAAATCGCAACAGATTCACTCCGTCAACAAGACTGCTAAATCAAAAACCTTCCTTCCCCAGCTGTTCATACACGTGTCGACCGCGTACTGCCACCTCCACGAGAAGCTTCTAGAGGAGAAGCCCTACCCTCCCCCCGCGGACCCGCACCACGTCATCCAGTCCATGGAGTGGATGGATGACGCAGCAGTCGCCGCTGTCACGCCCATGTGAGTAGCGAGAACCTTTTAGAAGAGAAGCACACTCCCTCAAGACTCGCCCCGATCATACAGGCCATGAAGTGGATGGTCGTAGGGACAGTCACTGCTGTCACGCCCATATGAGTACTGCTAGAACCTTCTATGAGCCCTACCCTGCCCCCCGCGGACCCGCACCACGTCATCCAGTCCATGGAGTGGATGGATGACGCCGCAGTCGCCGCCGTCACGCCTATGTGAGTAGCGAGAACCTTCTAGAGGACAAGCATACTCCCCTATAATAAATAATAATAAATATTAGCTATTCCCATCACAATAAGGCTTGTGTTATGGGTAATAGACGACGATATTTTTAATAGATAGAAATACTTAAATACATAGAAAACATTCATGACTCAGAAACAAATATTCATGCTCATTACACAAATATTTGCCCTTACCGGGATTCGAACTCAGGACCTTCAGCGTCACTACCCACTAGACTAACCGGTCGTCAATATAGCAAGCGTCCACTTCCTATGTTGTCCATATTCCTAACGCGTTCCCACTGTTCACATTCCTTACTGGCCCACATTCCTACTTGTTCACTAGATATGACACCGGGCAAAGCAAGAACATGGAGGAAACTACCCTGGGGTTTCCAATTGTCTTGAGTCTAAGCCCAGGAATTTCATTTAAGTACCACTGATTCGCACGAAACGTCGTGTGAATCAGAGGCAGTTTCCACTTGAAAAATCTGCTATCAGCTATGTGTTCAGTTTTCATGTGGGAACTCTACGAGAGCTTTTAAGGTTTTTATCTTTTAAAAATTATCGATTGGTTGGTGTTGACAGGTTGCTGCAGAAGCTGCCCAACTCGTACGCGTTCACAAAAGCACTGGGAGAAGCCCTCGTCGTCGAAGCCATGGACCAGATCCCCGCTGTCGTGCTGCGACCCTCTATCGGTGAGGCGTCAAACACCACCCGTAGCTGCGTTGTTCTCTTCCTATTAATAACTCCACATGATGGTGGCATAAATTGAAAAACCCTCTACATGCGTTATCGGCAATTGCAAAAGAGGCAGTATGAAAGCCTTTGCAATTATACATATGTATGTACTAGCGGGTAGTGCCGGACCGGTAACATTGGCACTCTTTGGGGGAGGCCTATGTCCAGCAGTAGACGTCTTTCGATTCGACTGATATGATAAAATGAAATAAATTATTTTTATTCTGCAAGTAGGCCGTAATGGCACTTTTACAAGTCAACATTCTACTTTTTGCCAAAAAAAGCTTATTATAATGATAGTTCTGAACCTACTTAAAATAAGTCGAATATAATAAAACTGAATACAAAGAAAAAAACATAATGTTGTATATGTTGTTCTACAAGAACACATGTCCGAATAAGCTATATGAATGATTAAGCTATTTTAAACTCTGGTTTGGGCCATGCATTTCTTTCAGTGAGATACTTAGTCCTCAACCCTGTAATAAGCCTTTGACATCAATGATAATTTGTTTGATTTATGTCTGCTTACAGTGATCCCCATCTGGCAAGAGCCGATCCCCGGCTGGACAGACAACATCAATGGCCCTACGGGACTGCTCATTGGTAAGTTGAACTTCTAAAACTGGAATTGCCAAGTGAAATATTGCAGTCTCACTGTGGCTCTGTTGAGCTGCCAAATGCAGACTCATCGCTTTCATCAGTTCACTTTTATAACATGTTACAAAAGTTTGTAGTGTCTTCTGCCGCGGAGATTTAACTTCTTCTTCTAAGATAATATCTTCATCTTAAACGAAAGTATAAACGAAGGCACACTTAACTGACCGCGATACTCGCAAAGATCCCATCTTAATGCGACTGTCGGCAGTGCCAAGAAATGCAAAACCCCTTCAGGTTCTGGAACCCTATCTTCTTTTTTTTTTTTTTTTTTTTTCCAAAAATTGTTACATTGCACAAACATACAACTTCGCCAAACTGCAAGACAGTTTGTTGGCGAATAAAACACTTTAAAATATATAAACTTAATTTTAAGTGTGCTGGTAACAACATGCATAATATGTACATACGAGTACATTGGTAACAGCCTTTATCAGCTTTATCACTGTATCCGTATTTTACGAGGATACTGACTATCTTATTCTAATACCTACAACTATTAAAACTACATAAATGTGGGTAGACTATTTTGTTTACAATATACACGGTGGAATTTAATCGGTGAACAGGAACCCATTTTTCTAATTCAGTAATCGATGGCGGTCACGTTTATGTAGTACTTAAGTGGAACCAAGTTTTGTTTTATCATAACTAATTTTTAAGTTGAAATTAAATTTTAATTAAAATGTATTGTCACCCCACTAATGGTTTAGTCTGAAAAGTTTAATACCTCTTTTCAAACTTTCAGCCATAGAAACTTAAAACATAAATGAGCAATAAGCTGTCAATTTGTCATTGTCAAATTCATAACAAATTGCTTCAAATCGTCTGATCTGTCTAGTTTCCCGCAAAAGCCAGCAAGCACTTGACGTATGTACACTTACGAGTAACTTCCCTTCAATAAAAGTAGGGTGTCCATTTATTCAGTCAGTGTACATTTTACCGATGTTAATTAAGTGTGATTAATTAGATTGTGAGCTATATTGCACGAGATCTCACGTATTGGTTTCTGTGTAGATTGATAATTAAGTGTTTTGGATTCCTGATCACCGATTAAATTCCACCGTGTATATATAGGAAAGGTATGACGATGACATTTGTGTCTTTTATTGCGTATGCGCTTCTTCTAAAAAGGTACCAATCAGAATATCTTGAACTTTTGATTTAAATATACGTATACTTTTGCAATCCTTTTCTAAAAAACTTATATTGTTGTAAATACGAGGTATCAGGTACCTTCTTGTCCTTTGTGCATAATAATTATTAGATCTTGGTTCAATGTACATTTTCCGTAAGGTCAACCTAAGGTTACGATTATGGGTTTTCACAAATCTTTAAGCGGTGAAGCTCATTCTTGTGTAACATCTGCGCCCATCGCTATCATTTTGATTGTAGAGTAATCTCCATGTCGGTCTTGATTTGCTCTTGCTGGTGGAAGCCCTGTCTCCTGGTCTTGCCTGGCCTGGAGTCTTATAGCAAACCTATGAATAAATAACATGAAACTCAAAACTTCCCATCACCCCAGGGGTTGCATTTCAAAATCTTTTGGGGAACAAACTTTTTCCCCGAAAGTGGAACAAGTTTCCCCCACCGTAAGGCGGTGCTATTATCTTTCATTTCGCCAGTAATTTAACATTCTCTGTGCGAACTAAAAACATCGTGAATGTCTTGCCCTCCACTCTGTGTACAAGAAATTCTCTTTGGTCACTCAAGTCGTAACCAACCAGAATATGATTGACATACCACTGTACCTTGACTGCATGTTCCAGGTGCCGGTAAGGGCGTGATCCGGTCGATGTACTGCAAGAGCAACAGCTACGCCGACTACTTGCCCGTGGACGTGTTCATCAACGGAATCATGATCTGCGCCTGGGAGTTCATCGAGAATCAGTGAGCGACTACCCTCTCTCTCGTCAACCTGATCTTACCCTGTCTCAGTAACTTTACCCTCTGTCTCGGCTATACTGACTCTCAGCGACTTCACCTTCTTCCAGCGTCATTACTCTCTCTCAGCGACTCTTACCTCTCTCAGTAAATCTACCCACTTTCATAACGACTACATTTTCTCTCTGTGACTCTACCCAGTCTCCCATTGACTCTACATTCTCTCACAGCGACTCTACTCTCTCTTGCAGTGACTACACCCTCTCTCAGAGAATCTACCTTCTCTCTCAATGACTCTACACTTCCTCTCAGTGACTCTACCCTCTCAGCGACTAGCGTTTCTAAAGCGAACCTGTATTCAAAACCTATTTGCATTCTTAAAACATTGTTTCTGGATTAAAGCGGACCAATATTTTCATTCACCTTGTGGGGGGCCTACCCACGCCGCGCCTTCCGGTACGTGGTCACCACTCGGGAACCTTTCCGCCCCAACGGCCATCGGTTCTACGTGCTATTTGCCCTGCCCACTCCACTTAAGTTTAGCGGTTCGGAGGGCTATATCGGTTACCTTGGTTCGGCTGCGGATAGCCGCTCCTCATTTCTGATGCGATCACGCAGAGAAACGCCCAACATGGCCCTCTCCATTGCCCATTGGGTGACCTGGTAAAGGTTGCGGGAGTCCGCTGGATGCGGGTGGCGCGGGACCGGTCACTTTGGCACTTTTTGGGGGAGGCCTATGTCCAGCAGTGGACGTCTTTCGGCTAATATGATGATGATGATGATGATGAATATTTTCATGTTTTCAAATTTTTACACTATACGGTGTAAAAATTCCAACCAATGTCAAGAAAGCATAGTATGGTTACTTTCATTCCATCTTAACCTATGGTGTGGATCTATGGGCCTCGGCCGCGGAACGTGAGAGGGTATTCAGGCTGCAGAAGAGAGCGGTGCGCGTCATCGCGGGTGTGAGATGGGATCATCCTGCTAAAGACCTCTTCAGGAGATACAAGATCCTAACGTTACCTAGTCTGTACATCCTGGAGGTGGCTAAGTATGTAAGGAGTCACATGCACCTTTTCCACACAAATGCTGACGCGCGTGGCTCCACCACCAGGACGCAGCACCTGCTGAGCCTGCCCCGAACACGACTAACCAAGGCCAAAAAATGTCTACGTGCGATTGGTCCTAAAGTGTATGATATAATCCCTCCAGCTATAAAGCAGGCTCCCAGCTACGTCTCATTTATAGACCGACTGAAAGCGAAGCTGTGCGAGGACGCATTTTACTGTATTGACGAATTCTTTCAGAGCCGAGAGGCGACATAACTTTAAGTACGACATGATAATTATAATCCTTATAACTGGACCTATTCATGTAAAAATTGTAGGTTAAGTTTTTGACATGTAAAATTGTGATTTTATGAATAAAAGATTGAATTGAAACTCGGTTCAGATTGGATTGGTGCAAGCATTTTTTTACTTTTTAATGTGGTTACAAGTATATTATTTCTGTAACTTACTTATTGAATTGTGTTCTTGCAGGGCCCAAAACATCAAGGTTGTGCACTTCACGTCATCAGCCGAGATCAAAGTCACGTGGTCGGAGATGATTGACGCGGGCCGGGAGATCATCATGAACAGGCTGCCGCTGAACGGAGTCGCCTGGTAATTACATGATATTTGTACACACGACGTCAAGGTCGTGCACTTCACGTCATCAGCCGAGATCAAGGTCACGTGGTCGGAGATGATTAACGCGGGCCAGGAGATCATCATGAACAGGCTGCCGCTGAATGGAGTCGCCTGGTAAATGTGTTTGAATACTTCATGGAGTGACCACGACCTCTTCAAAAACGTCTCCATGCAACATGTCAACAGGTGTGCAAAATGTCACCAAGCAAAGCTTCGTCGATTGCAAAACATCGGGTATAAAATGCTGTAAGTATTTACTCTACGATACCATCCCATGAGGGATATTGATATCATCATCTTCAACTGATTCCGTTCATTGCTGGACATATGCCTCTTACATAGGTTTCCAAAATGATCTGGATGCAGCCAGATCGGTCATTGCTGTCTTTTTAATATGGTCCGACCATCTCCCGAACCTACAGTTCCCTGCCCGAGGTCTTCAAGGCAACACTCGCTGGCTCCATCGGTGTTCGATATTGATTTATCTAATGCCGGCTTTACACATTGGGCCAACGTTGGCGCGTGAGCAGGATGCAGCTATGCAAACTAATGAGAACGAAATAAAGCCCTCTTCCTCTAACGCATAGCTGCATTCTGCTCGCGCGCCAACGTTGGCCCAATGTGTACAGCCGGCTAAAGACTATAATGGGTTGTCTCGCAGGTACCCTGGAGGATCGATGAAGCACTCGCGGCTGTACCACAACATCTGCATGATCCTGTTCCACTGGCTGCCCGCCATATTAGTGGACTGCCTGCTCTTCTGTCTCGGCTACAAGCCAGTGTGAGTACAATAGGGGCGTAGACACTAAATAAAATAATCAATAATGTCATATTTTCCCGAAAAAGGATCAAAATTTAGTCAAATGGAGAAAAAATCAACGCAAAAGGTTAAATAATCACGAAGTTATAAGTGCCCAAAGTTTTAAGAAGGGGTATGTTCTGTCCCTTTTTCGCAAAACGCAACTTCATATGAAACGATGACGCTGGAAGAATGTGACGTCACAGAAGACGGCAACGTTCCGCGCCGCATCGTGGTCGACGCCGCCGTCGACGCGGCCCCCCGGCAGCATCCTGTAATGTCACGTCACACACCGTTTGCGTTTTCTCTCTCTAACAAGCAATATTAAAACGGTCGTTGCTTCGTAATTCTTTGAGATATCAGAGGCTCTAGTATAAGTTTTACCGAAACAAAACTTTACGATCGTGTTTGTGTTTTACCCTCAATTTGTATGGGATTTGACAGCTAAACGCGAACGCGGTCGTAACGTTTTGTTTCGGTAAAACTTATACTAGAGCCTCTGAATAGGATTTTCGTCACTAGGCATATTTTTTGCCTTCTTTCTTTAGGAGTAATAATAATTTTCGAATCTACACCCGTAAACTAATTAAGTAAATACCAACGGCTATCCATACAATGCCGCCCTAGGCATTGGTAGTAATGCTAATTACTGCGGAAAAGGTACTCTACTTATTCTACTGTACCTGTGGTACCTACCTAATTGAACTACTATTATAAACCGTTATACCAACGAAGAAGCCAGCAAGTCGTTTATTGGCCGAGCAAGCGCGAAACGTCTCTGTTTCTGCTTGGGCAATGATGCTTTCGTATGTCTGTCCGGCCGACGGATGGATGACTTGATATTGTCCTCTACAGGTAATTTCTCAACCATTTCTCGTGAAATGTTGTGAGCTTCTTTGATAAATGTACGTTTTTTTGTTAATTCTGTTTTTGGATCTTTATCAAAATGGCGGAGCGGGTTCAAAACGTAAAAGATATCATAGTTCAGCCATTTTGAAAAGTTTTCTGACTCGCGAGGTCTCCAGGTTACAAAGCCAGTTGTTAGTTTGCTTATGAATTAATCAATAATCGCTCTCCATGCGCAGATTGTGTCGCGTGCAGCGGCGTATCAACAAAGGTTTTGAAGTGTTCGAGTACTACACCACGAACCAGTGGGACTTCCAGTCGGACATCGCGCAGACAGTCAGGAAATCGATGAACGCTCGCGAACGGAAAGAATACAAAGTGGACGCTATTGGTGAGTGGCTTGAGGCAGTACTACAGTCGAGTTCTCCAATATCTACACAGACAACCTTTCAAAAATATCTATACAGAGACTTTATTGTTACTGACATAAGACACATGTATAGATATTTTTAAAAGTTTGTATAGTATACGGCTCATGAGGTCATGAGATACAGCCTGGTATGACAGACAGACAGACGGACGGACAGCGGAGTCTTAGTAATAGGGTCCCGTTCTTGCGCGGCCGAGCAGTGCCCAAGCCCGGCCGAGCCACGGCCGAGACTCGGAAGTAGCTCGGTCCCGGCCCGGCCCGGACACGGCCCGTTGTACTACAACAACGCTCCGATGCTCAGCAGGCCGGCCCCGGCTCGGGCTCGGCATGGGCGGCTCGGACATATACAGTCAACGTCATATAGTTAGTAGCAGCCAATGTAGCCAAATATTTCGGTACACGACTTTATTACTGTAAGAATAAGGTTGTGTTACGAAATATTTGGCTATTCTGGCTGCTACTAACTATATGACGCTGACTGTAGATCAAAAATACGAAGAGTGTATGCTGTCATATGTGTTGCCCGGTGCGAGCTCGGAATGTCCCGGCTCGGTGCAGGCTCGGAAACGGCCCGGTGGCGAAGTTTGTAGCGTAGGTACACGCAAAGAAGCTCGGTGACGGCTCGGTACGATAACGGCTCGGCGCGGACACGGCCCGTTGTAGCGTGAATCATCCTTAAGATGCGTCACTTCTTGATACATTTCACTTCGTTTACGATGCGGTTAACTTTCAGCAGCGGTATGATCGCTTCCGCTGACGTGAATTGGTGATAATTCTACATATGTGTGCAGGACTGGACATATCGCGGTATTTCGAGGACTGCATCCTGTCTGCGCGACGCTACATCCTCAAGGAGGCTGATGAGACGATCCCCGCCGCACGGAGACACATGAAAGTGTAAGTGATTCATTTAACAGCATGGCTAAGAGGGCCACCTTGTGCTAGTCGTCCTGAGGCTATTTTCCCTGCTGCGAGAAACTGCTACCTGCTGACTACCTATGAGCTTTTTGGGACAGGCGGATCCGCGTCATTTACAACACCCTGCCTATGAAGCAAGAGGTCCTGGGTTTGAATCCTGGTAAGGCCATTTATGTGATGAGTTCGAATATTGGTTCCTTAGCCATGGATGTTTTCTACGCACTTATTTTAAGTATTAGCTTCTGCCCGCGACTCCGTCCACGTGGAACGCGTTTATATCGTAGCTCCATACAAACTTTCACCCCCCATTTTAGGGAAGTGGGGGGTTAGAAAGAGACAAAAAGTAGCCTATGTCACTCTCCATCCCTTCAACTATCTCCAAATTCACGTCAAATCGTCGCTCCGTTTTGCCGTGAAAGACGGACAAACAAACACACACATACACTTTCCCATTTATAATATTAGTATGTTTATCGTCATCTAGTACTCATAGTACAGCCAGCATCATATAATTAGTAGCAGCCAAAGTAGGCAAATATTTCGGTACATGTCTTTATTGAAGCTACGGCACCCAAGCGGTTCAGGCAGGCGGCTGTCAAGTTCAAAACCCGGCTCGTACTAATGAGTTTTTCGGAACTTATGTACGGAATATCATTTGATATTTACCACTGTCCACTTGCAGTTGAAGTAAAAGACATAATCCTTTTTTTCTGGTTTATTAAATTATTACAAGTTTACAGACGTCCACCATCTTCGACGCTAGATATGTCAGAGAGCGAGCGAAACCGCCTTATCGACGAGAGTCGTTCGTACAAATTCGGTAAAGCGTTTTTCTACTCGCCATCTAGCGGAATCAACGGGAACCAATAGGAATCAGACTACACACACAGTTTGCAATTAGGTTAACTGGTTCCCCTATTCCCCGCCAGATGGCCTGTCGCGATGCGACAACCGTTAGCTCTTCGATGGAGGAAAAACATCGTGAGGAAACCTGCATACATCCACGAAGACATTCAAAGGTGTATGTGAAGTCCCCAACCCGCACTGGGCCCGGTCCCTCTCATCCATGAGATGCCGGTGCCCAGCAGTGGGACGTATATAGGCTGTTTTTTTCATGTCTTCATTACTGTAAGAGTAAGGACATGTTACGATTATATTTGGCTTCTTCGGCTGCTACAGTTCCCGGCAAACAACTTGAACATGCGCGACGAAGTGGGGGGCAGCTCGCACGTACAATTCGCCTTTGCGCAGGCAAGGTCATTTGCTCAAGTTGTTTGCCGGGAATTGTACTAACTATAGGATACTGACCAAGCTTTGCTTAGTTTGGGACCAGGGGACCGATTTTTGACTTTCGAGCGCTCGAAAATCAAATAAAAGTAAATACGTTTGTAGTGTCAAAATGGCAGGCACTTACTTTCTACCAATAGAATTAATTACGAGTGGTCAATACCACTCATTTTTCAATTTTCTATCGCTATTTCAAAATAGCATTTCATAATTTTTGACAGTTTTCGAGTGAAAGAGTCGAGCGCTCGAAAGTCAAAAATCGGTCCCCTGGTCGTTTCGTGTAAGATGGTCCGCAAATATAAATGTATTTGTTTTGTCCGCAGCATGTGGTGTGTGGACGTGCTGTTCCGCGCGTGCTTCTGGGCGCTGATGCTGTACTGGCTCAGTGGGTGGGTCACCCCCCTCTTCTCCTCTCCCGCCCCCTCCCCCGCCCCCGCCGCCATCACCACTTAACTTCAGCTAGTCACGCTAGCTGATAAGTTATTATACAACTGACTTCAGATCCGGACGTGATGAGTTTTCTTCATCATCATCATCATCATCATCATCATTACTTATTGTGTGAATGAATTACTTTGCTAAAGGCTATCCGCAACCAAAGGCATTCATGGTGCTTCCGCTGAGCTGTATCATCCGTTTTGTGCAAATGATAGAGCGTGCTTGGGAGGCATAAAGGAGAGGGCAAATGCACAAAAGATTTGGGTCGAAGTGCATCCGAAAGGGCCCTCATCCTAAGATAAGATAAGATCATCATCATCATATCCGCCGAAAGACGGCCACTGCTGGACACAGGCGCCTACAAGAGGGCCTAAGTGACCGGTCCGGTGCCAGCCGCATCCGGCGGACTCCCGCGACCGTTACCAGGTCAACAGTCCACCTACGATACGTCGAGAACCTTTCCCCTCGAACAAACCGAAGTCTTTCTTATAACAAGTGAAATCAGCTGTGGTTTTGCAGTAGGAGCTTTAATATCAAATTAATTGATTATACTTAATGATCAATTTACTAACATTTATGTTTTTGTAATAGTAACCGTTTAATGCAATATAATGTAATAATCCATTGACAGTTGGATTCGAGGATCATGTTGAAGTCAATTGGAAAGTGTAGATTAAAAAATTCCAATGCTATGGCAAAACACACTGCTATGGCATTCGAATAGTATGAAAAGAGAATATCCTAGTTACCCAAAATCCCTGGTCACCCTACATCGTGTAAACAAAATGGCCGAATGATAGTCGTGAAGTATTGTGTACATAGTATGTTGTTAAGGGTAGTTTAATTTTTACATTTGTATTCTGTATCTGTGCTTTAACTTAGCTGTAAGGTTGTTGCTCAAATTAATGTGATCGCCAATTGTTGTGCTCAAGGAGTGACCATGATTTTCGTAGATTTAGTAGACTTTTATAATAAAGCTATGATTTTAGTAACCCTTTGCCTGCGATTAACTAACGATAATGAACCTTAACATAGGAAATTAAGGTTTTTATTTGAAGTCATTAATCTGGGTGAAGAGCATGTACAATTTTATACTTTCATATGAACAAGACTTTTTCTATGAAATAAAATATTATAAAATTAAATATTTTGCCTTATTTTGTGTTTTAGGTACCTAGTAAAGTTAAGGAGTGGGGAGTATTGTAAACGTTATAACTTTTGGATTCTACACATATTTAACCATGAATGTAAATTATCTAGATAACTTGTTGTAACTTAAGAAAATTCATTCGGGTATACCATAAATGTGGTGTGAACCGATGAAGGGCTCAACAGGTATCGTGTTCTGATAAGGAAAAACAGAAAAAAAAAATTGACGCGATTTTTTTTTACTTTTGTATGGAGCGGTGGCTGACTGGGGCGACAAGCTCCATAGAAATGTAAAAAAAAACGCGTCAAAAAATTTATTTTTTCTTTTTTTTTCTCATCAGAACACGATACCTGTTAAGCCCTTAATCGGTTCACAGATGTCCGTGAAGTTAGCGTAACAAGTTCCAGCAGATCAAGTTTTTGTTGGAGTTCTAGTCGCATCCAACATAGTTCTATAGTTCCTGATACCTTTTAGAAATAGTTCTGGCCGCTTACCAAAAAAAAATGGTACTATGGTTTTCAACCAAATAATATGCTAACTTCGCGTAGCATATCACTTTCTTCTGAATGGGCTAATAATTAATATTCTGCCTTTATACAGGCTTCACAACAGTTCCTGATACTTTTAATACATAGTTCTAGCAAAAAAAATACAAAAAAAAAATATTAATTTATTCAATGATATGCTAACTTCGCATGTGATATGCTGATAGTTTTTGAAGAGTTCTAGGCGTATTTAAGGTCTCGATTAATAGCTCTAGCCCTGAAGAGTACAGAACTCCGGAGTTCCAGCCTATATATAGTGTCACAGCTAACACTTTTTTTTTCGATTTTGTCATTGTACTATAGGATGATGAAATATTTTCAAATGACCCCAGTTCGTTTGCAGACAAAAAATAAAGCTATACCTAGTAGTCAGAATAGCGAATTCAACATCTTCTAGCCTGTTACAATCATTATTTAGCTAAGAATATAAATTGTATCTTTGTAGAGTTCAGACAGATGATATGCTAAGTTCACATGTGATATGCTGATAGTTTTGGATGAGTTGTAGGCTTGTTTTTGACTTTAAATGATAGGTCTATCGTCGATAAGGTAACTCCATAGTTCTATTTGAAAATACTCTGAAGTTCTAGGCTGTACTGTCATCCTTAAATTAAAAAAAAGGCTACAAAATGCCGATTTCGACTATTTAGGGCTATAGTTTGATGATATTTTCGAGCGTTCCTTGCTTGCCTGCAGTTTTAAAATAAAGCTTTATCGATGTACAACAGATAACTCTTCTTCGCCAGGCTGTAACACTTTTTATTCAAACAGAAAAAAAATGACATTTTGTTAAATTCATACAGATGATACGCTAACTTCAAATGTGACATGCAGATAGTTTTTGAGGAGTCCCAGGTCTATATTGATATAATGTTGATAGCTCTACAACTCTCTCATGAAAAATATACGAGTTCTGTCCTCTACAATGTCTGTAAAGGCAGAAAAAAAAAGTTTTACAAAGTAGAGGTCGACATTTTGAGTTTTGTAAGAACAGGTGTGATATGCTGACATTTTTCGAGGAGTTCTAGGTCTATGTTTGTATTATTTTGATAGGTCCATAACTGCGTACTACAAAACAAAAGAGTTCCGGGCTCTACAACATATGTGCAGGTAGAAAGAGGGCATCTAGTTAGCCTATACCCCAATTCATATATTTGATGTTTGTCCCCAATGAGGTGTGCTATGCTGATATTTTTCGAGGAGTTCCAGGTCTCAATCTGGACTACTCTGATAGCTCTATTTTGTTATTAACAGACCTCCGCAGTTCCAGGCTATATGGAGTATTCTAGCGTACGAGTATTTTTTTTGCTAAGTAGAGGTCGAAATTTCGAGTTTTGTAACAAACAGGTGTGATATGCTGATATTTTTAGAAGAGTTCTAGGTCTAAGTTGATATTATTTTGATAGCTCTATCATTGCCTCTTTGAAAACAAAAGAGTTCCGGGCTCTACGACATCTGTGCAAGTAGAAAGAGGGTATCTAGTAAGCTTACACTCGAAATTGATGTTTGTCTCCAATCAGGTGTGCTATGCTGATATTTTTCGAGGAGTTCCAGGTCTCAATCAAGGCTTATCTGATAGTTCTATTAATGGTTAATACAGATCTAAGGAGTTTCAGGCTATATGGAGTATTCTAGCGTAGCAGTATTTTTTTTGCTAAGTAGAGGTCGAAATTTCGAGTTTTGTAACAAACAGGTGTGATATGCTGATATTTTTATAAGAGTTCTAGTTCTATGTTGGTATTTTTTTGATAGCTCTATTATTCCTTCTTTTAAAACAAAAGAGTTCCGGGCTCTACGACATCTGTGCAAGTAGAAAGAGGGTATCTAGTAAGCTAACACCCGTAATTGAAGTTTGTCTCCAATCAGGTGTGCTATGCTGATATTTTTAGAGGAGTTCCAGGTCTCAGTCAAGACTTATCTGATAGTTCTATTAATAATTTGTACAGATCTAAGGAGTTCCAGGCTGTATGGAGTATTCTAGCATACCAGTATTTTATTTGCTAAGTAGAGGTCGAAATTTCGAGTTTTGTAACAAACAGGTGTGATATGCTGAAATTTTTAGAAGAGTTCTAGGTCTAAGTTGATATTATTTTGATAGCTCTGTTATTGCCTCTTTGAAAACAAAAGAGTTCCGGGCTCTACGACATCTGTGCAAGTAGAAAGAGGGTATCTAGTAAGCTTACACCCGAAATTGATGTTTGTCTCCAATCAGGTGTGCTATGCTGATATTTTTCGAGGAGTTCCAGGTCTCAATCAAGGCTTATCTGATAGTTCTATTAATGGTTTGTACAGATCTAAATAGTGCCAGGCTATATGGAGTATTCTAGCGTAGCAGTATTTTTCTTGCTAAGTAGAGGTCGAAATTTCGATTTTTGTAACAAACAGGTGTGATATGCTGATCTTTTTAGAAGAGTTCTAGGTCTAAGTTGATATTATTTTGATAGTTATATCATTGCCTCTTTGAAAACAAAAGAGTTCTGGGCTCTACGACATCCGAGCAGGTAGAAAAAGGATATCTCGTAAGCTGACACTTGAAATTGAAGTTTGTCTCCAATCAGGTGTGCTATGCTGATATTTTTAGAGGAGTTCCAGGTCTCAGTCAACGCTTATCTGATAGTTCTATTAATGGTTTGTACAGATCTAAAGAGTTCTAGGCTATATGGAGTATACTAGCGTACGAGTATTTTTTTTGCTAAGTAGAGGTCGAAATTTCAAGTTTTGTAACAAACAGGTGTGATATGCTGATATTTTTATAAAAGTTCTAGGTCTATGTTGGTATTTTGTTGATAGCTCTATTATTACTTCCTTAAAAACAAAAGAGTTCCGGGCTCTACGACATCTGTGCAAGTAGAAAGAGGGTATCTAGTAAGCTTACACCCGAAATTGATGTTTGTCTCCAATCAGGTGTGCTATGCTGATATTTTTCGAGGAGTTCCAGGTCTCAATCAAGGCTTATCTGATAGTTCTATTAATGGTTTGTACAGATCTAAATAGTTCCAGGCTATATGGAGTATTCTAGCGTAGCAGTATTTTTCTTGCTAAGTAGAGGTCGAAATTTCGATTTTTGTAACAAACAGGTGTGATATGCTGATCTTTTTAGAAGAGTTCTAGGTCTAAGTTGATATTATTTTGATAGCTCTATCATTGCCTCTTTGAAAACAAAAGAGTTCTGGGCTGTACGACTTCCGAGCAGGTAGAAAAAGGATATCTCGTAAGCTGACACTTGAAATTGAAGTTTGTCTCCAATCAGGTGTGCTATGCTGATATTTTTAGAGGAGTTCTAGGTCTCAGTCAAGGCTTATCTGATAGTTCTATTAATGGTTTGTACAGATCTAAAGAGTTCCAGGCTATATGGAGTATACTAGCGTACGAGTATTTTTTTGCTAAGTAGAGGTCGAAATTTCGAGTTTTGTAACTAACAGGTGTGATATGCTGATATTTTTATAAGAGTTCTAGGTCTATGTTGGTATTTTTTTGATAGCTCTATTATTACTTCTTTAAAAACAAAAGAGTTCCGGGCTCTACGACATCTGTGCAAGTAGAAAGAGGGTATCTAGTAAGCTTACACCCGAAATTGAAGTTTGTCTCCAATCAGGTGTGCTATGCTGATATTTTTCGAGAAGTTCCAGGTCTCATTCACGGCTTATCTGATACGAGTAGTTCTATTAATGGTTTGTACAGATCTAAGGAGTTCAAGGCTATATGGAGTATTCTAGCAAGAGAGTATTTTAGTGCAAGTAGAAAGAGGGTATGTAGTAAGCTTATAACCGAAATTGAAGTTTGTCTCCAATCAGGTGTGCTATGCTGATATTTTTCGAGGAGTTCCAGGTCTCAATCAAGGCTTATCTGATAGTTCTATTAATGGTTTGTACAGATCTAAATAGTTCCAGGCTATATGAGATGATCTTATGAGTATTTATTACAGTGTATTTTCGCGATTTGCGAGCTCAAATTGGGCATACGCCTGCGACAGGACAATTTTACTAAAACGTTCGCCTCCATGTAATCGTACCACTAAATCCTCCACCCTCGGCAATGGATACCGATCTACCTCTAATACTCTATTTAACGTTAAATTGTAGTCAGCACAGATCCATATACTACCGTCCTTCTTGACAATCGGCACAATGGGCGTGACCCAGTCCTCCGACTGACGGTCGACGGGGGTGACCACGCCGTCGTGCACCAGCTGCCGTTGCACCGGCTCGCGCAGCGCGTACGCCAGTGGCCGCGCGCGCAGGAACACCGGCCGTGCGCCTTCGCGCAGGTGGATGCCCACTCGACTGCCGGTGAACCGCCCCCGGCCTTCAGCGAACATATCACGGTAGCGGGAGATGAAATAATTTAAATTAAAATGATTCCCGGTCACACTGTTAATATTACAGTACTGGGGTATCGGTATTTCCAACTCGGCCAACCACTGCCGTCCCAACAACGATGTTTTGACATTATCCACAACATACAAATCTAAGCGCTTTGCCTTATGTCTATACTTAAACACCGGCCTCACTAACCCGACAGGGGATACTAACTCGACTGTATAATACCTCAATACCATCAATCTCAAATTGGTCTTTTCGATGTTTATGTCACTAAGCCATCGTTGATACTTCTCGTTCTTCTTACACGACACGGCGCTGCCGGTATCACATTCCATAGTCATTAATTTACCATGAGCATACATTTTAATCATAATAGGTTTAAAGCAGTTACAGCATGTTCATTAAAATCCGAAATGTTTACCTCAAAGCTAACATCACTGTCGACGCCCACCTCCTGCTCGTGACCCATAAACATCTCGCCTACGCTGTGGTGCTCCGTGTTCTCGTACACTGGCGCCGCCTCCACACAATGCTGGTCCGCCATGAACCAACACATCCGTTGGAGATGGCCTTGTCGGTTGCAGACCTTGCTCACGTAGCGTCTGAACCGATATGTTGAGGCATCATGCCCCCCGCCACACGCCGTGCACTGCCGCGTCGGTCGAGCCGCTGCCGCCGCCGCCGCCGCCGGCGCTCCCTTGGCGCCGCGGAAGCCGCCGCGCTCAGCGGTGGTACTCGCCGCCCGGAACGGCCTACTACGGCGATACTGCCGGCCCTCTCGATCTGGTGTCGCTCGCCCACGGTCCCATCTCCTGGCGCGACGCGAACCCTGTTATGGCCTAACAGCCGCCGGCCCCGCTCGATGACCTCTCTCTACCTTCCACAACCGCCGCATCCCTTTCCGCTGCCTCCATACTAACAGCCAGTTTGAATCTCTCAAAATATAAACCTTCCTCGGTAAAAAGCCGCTGCCGTATCGTTTCGCTACGCATTCCGCATACCAGCTGATCACGTAGGCTCTCTTCCAACCAAGTCCCAAATTCGAACGTTTTGGACATTTTTTTTGAGAACTGCCACATACTCCGAAATACTTTCGTTGCTAGCTTGTTTTCTATGCCTAAATTTGTACCACTCGGCAAGTACCTACACTGTGTTTCGGTTGTAAGTGACGTTCTAGAATGTTCGTCAGTTCGGTGAACGTCTTTAATATGGGTTGGCCGGAGTACACTTTTTACCAATAGTTCATAGCACTCCGCACCCATAACGGTTATTAGAGTAGGAACGTACATGTCTTTATTCACTTTATTTACCACGAAATACTGTTCTAATCTTTCGACATATAGGCGCCAGTTGTCCGTCCCTATATTGAACTCGGCAATTTGGCCCACCGACACTTTTGCGTCTATTACACCGTTACCGTCACGAAACAACACAAAACAATAACACGCACTGTAGTCCGATCTTATTCATCGCCACTGAATAATCTAGGACCTAGGTATCTTCGGTACCTACGAGTATTAGTATGAGCTCAATAAAACAACGTCTAGCAGCTAGCGGGTTTAATCCGAGATAAAGGAATTACATTGTACCCTAAACATATAAACACAAACTTAAGACTACCCACATAGTATATTTCACAATTGAGAAAAATAATTTTATTTTTATTACTAGCTGTTGCCCGCGACTTCGTCCGCGTAGAACTTTTTATTGTCTTAGAAAAATGATTTCTACACACACTTCTACCATCTTAAGGGATGATTCCGAGATAAAAACTATCCTTCATCCTTCCAAGGGTCTGTGTACGGAAAATTATCCAAATCCGTTCATGGATTAAACCTAAAGGGTAACAGTGCGATGAGTTCGTTAGTTTAAATTGCTAAATCTAAATTGAAATATTTATGCTACAAGTGTGGAAAGTAGGTGATTTCCGACGAGTGACATTTTTATGCATGAGCGAGTGAAGCGAGCGAATTTATAATTCGACACGAGTCGGAGATCATCTTTACGCGGTTGTATACAAACGTAACAGAACGGAGTTGTTATTGTGTTAAGTGTTAAGTAGCGTTCACATTTACCCAAAAAAAAAAAGTTATTAACAATTTTAACTACTAGTTAATCATAATGGCATACGATATAAAGTACCTGTCCTTACAAAAACCGGAATTAGCGTATGAAGTTGAGATTAGGGGCGAAACACCGGCCAGTACAGTGCAAGAATTACGTAGGCAAATAGTAAAACTGGTACAATTGTTCCCTTCAGGAGATATTTTAGCCTCGCCATTCGAGCCAGATGTGGACGTTAGGGGTATACAGGAGAGCTTAGATAAGGTAGATTCAAATATTAAAACTCTCACCACATCCCCGACCAGGAACTTATTTGATCGTACTTCTAACCTAATGCAACATATTTATCATAGGTTGAACCGGGTCGATTGCTCAGACAACCCGGAAGCTTTAGGTCCTTGTACCGACTGTTTGAAGCGGTTCCAAATCTACACAAACACACTTAATTCAATGAATGCTAGCAATACACTAGTAGCTCAAGAAACATTCGAAAACTCTTCACCAAAGCACGTTACAGTTACGTGTGACCGCGGGTTTACATCCGATTTATGTAAACTTAAATATAATGGAAAGACTTGCGTACGAGCGTTTATTTTGAGTGTTAACGAATTTACAAGAGCACGAGATATACCTTCTAGCAAAATACTATCTTTTGCAACCGAGATCTTTACCGACGATGCATTACATTGGTTTCGTAGTATTCGGGATTACGTTACATCATGGGAGGAGGTTTGCGATAAATTAAGGGACGATTTCAGTCACTCTGATTATGACTATCGTTTCTTGGCCGAGATACGGGCTCGCACCCAGGGTGAGCGAGAAAATATCACTATATATTTGTCAGTGATGGCGGGGATGTTCTCACAATTGGATAAAGGCTTGTCCGAGGAGGATAAGCTTGAGATCCTTCTACACAACATCCGACCCTGCTATGCAAACGTGCTGACATCATCGGCAGAGATTAAAGATGTAGACTCATTACGTGTTCTCTGTAAAAACTATGAGAGTATACAATCGCGCTTGTCTCGCTTTCATGAACCACCTAAAGTTACGTCAGATACCTTATCACCTGAATTCGCTTACTCTCACGCATCTAGTTCCGGTGACTTAAATAAAACTCATCGACAGCCATATGCTTCAGTCTATTCCCCAAACAAAACCCAAGCTAACATTGGAAAACACTACACATCTAATTATGATAGTTCAAATAGATCTACTATGTACAGGAAAGACTTACCCCAAGACGACACACCAGCCACAGCACGACCCATTATTCAGAGACCCATTCATGCGGTCAACACGAGACCTAAGTTTTGCCCACGTTGTCGTGTGGATACTCATAATTTAAGGAATTGCACGGCTGAACGCGTAGTCGTGTGTTTTCGTTGTGGCCGCGAGGGCGTCCGTTTTTATGACTGCCCCGACTGTCAGAAACCATCTACATCTAACTCTACGTTCCACCAACAAAAAAACTAATAAGGCAGAATTGCAGTAACAGTCAAAACGACGATTGGCAGACCTGGCTAAAATTTGTAAAAAATTTCTTCACTATATATCAGGTAACTTCAATTCTGCAAAGTAAACCAAATAACGATAGTAGAACCTTCGTTGATTTGGAAATTAACAATCTCAAAGCGTGTGGATTACTTGATTCTGGTGCTGCGGTTACGATTCTAGGAAATAATTCACACGCCGACTTACTAGAAGGTGGGTTACAGTTACATACCGATGACATAATAAGTATTGTCGCAGCTGGGGGTCAAAATCTAAATAGTTTGGGCTATATGAACTTGCCGATCAAATTTGATAACTCTAGTAATATTATCAAGGCTTATGTAGTCCCAGCGGTGGAAACGTCACTAATTTTAGGAATTGATTTTTGGAAAAAAATTAAATTGTGCCCAAAATTTATCAGCTCACTAGACATCGGCAAGTCATCCTTTCCTCCTACCGAAACTTTAGTCTCTAACTTGAACAAACAAATCACATCGTATACCGGATTAGATTCCTCACAGCGTTCTATTGCCGATAAAGTGATTGACCAATTTAAAGAGTTATCATTCGAGGTAAAAGGGCTTGGCAGAACCACTCTTATTGAGCATCGTATTGATACCGGTAATGTAGCACCCGTACGGCAACGGTACTATCGCATGTCACCAGAGAAAACTCGCATCGTTAATGACCAAGTAGATGAAATGCTCGCTATGGATGTCATAGAACCCTGTGAGAGTGCTTGGTCCTCACCCGTGCTGGTGGTCGGTAAGAAAGATGGCAAACCCAGATTCTGCTTGGATAGCCGAAAACTTAATTCTGTAACCATAAAGGATGCATACAATTTGCCATATATTGCTGAGATCCTAGATAACCTCAAGGACGCTAAATACCTCAGCAGTATAGACCTGTCAAAAAGCTTTTGGCAAATTCCAATAAAGGATGAAGACAAGATTAAGACAGCTTTTTTTGTACCCAAAAAGGGTACATATTGTTTCAAAACAATGGCTTTTGGACTTACGAATGCTCCTGCTACCCAGCAAAGGCTGGTCGACCGATTGTTTGGACCAGAATTTGAATTGAAGGTATTCTGCTACTTAGATGATATAATCTGCGTAAGTAATAACTTCGAAGACCATGTATCGCTGCTACAGCGTGTTCATGAGAAACTACAACAGGCGAATCTCACTATTAATTTTGAAAAAACCCAGTTTTTCAGAGATACCTAGGTTACGTTGTCGACACGAAAGGACTGCGCACGGACCCAGAAAAAGTAGAAGCTATTATTAGTTACCCTACTCCCACTTCAAAAAAAGATGTCAAACGCTTTCTGGGTACTGCATCTTGGTACCGGCGATTTGTACCAAACTTCAGTACGATTGCAGGCCCCTTAAACAAACTTACATCCAGTAAAAAGGGCGCTCCTCCGTTTGTTTGGACCGAGGAATGCGACTCTGCCTTTAAGACACTTAAAGGCTGCCTTGCTTCTACACCCATTCTTACTTGCCCGAATTATAACTTGCCGTTCCAAGTTCACACGGATGCCAGCAATTGCGGCATCGGAGCTATGCTGTGTCAGGTCGTAGATGGACAAGAACACCCGATTGCTTATATGAGCAAATCACTGACGGGTGCTGAATTGAATTACAGCATAACGGAAAGGGAAACTTTGGCCGTACTGACTGCTCTCGAACATTGGCGTTGCTATATCGACAATGGTCTAGCATTTGTAGTCTACACAGACCACTCAGCTCTTAAGTGGTTCTTGACACTAAATAACCCTACGGGACGGTTAGCACGTTGGGGCATTCGCCTGTCTACCTTTAATTTCGACGTCAAACATCGTCGTGGTGTGGATAATGTTGTACCGGATGCTTTATCGCGTGCAGTACCTATCAGTTCTATAAGCACTTCAAACGCTATCTTAACAACTACTGATCAATGGTACATTCATAAATTTAATACCGTTCTATCTAACCCAGCCAGTCTTCCAAACTTCACCATAACAAACAATTCACTATACAGACTTTCTAAAAACAAATGCTTCCTTACCAGAGAGTTTGATTGGAAGGAAGTAGTACCAAACGAGTTACGTGAACAAGTGATGCAGGCCAATCACGCAGAACCTACATCAGGACACTTGGGAATACACAAAACTTATTACCGTTTGGCTCTGCGCTACTTTTGGCCTGGTATGCATTCAGAGGTGGTTAAATACGTGTCTAGTTGTGCGACTTGCCTTGCTCATAAACTACCCAATCACGCTACATTAGGGTTTATGGGTAGGCCCAAACAATGCTGTAGGCCGTTTCAGATGCTGTCCATCAATTTTGTAGGGCCCCTTCCAGCGAGTCGGAAACAAAGTACTTACCTACTAGTAGTAGTTTGTTGCTTCTCTAAATATTGCCTAATGTTTCCTCTACGACGCGCAACTACTCAAGCGGTAATAAAACACTTAGAGAACGATGTATTCCTCGTGCACGGCGTACCGCAAACGATATATATGGATAACGGGAGTCAATTTATAAGCAAAAGTCTCGATCACTTCTTCCTTTCTTACAACATCCCAAACGTTTTCTTCACACCTAGATATAGCCCGCAGATAAATACAGTTGAACGCTACAATAAAACAATTGTCACCTGTATTTCAACTTTTATCGATAATGACCACAGAACATGGGACGAAAATCTTTCAAGAATACAGTTTGCCATAAATAATTCCGTGAATGAAGCAACAGGATATACACCGGCGTTTCTTGTGCATGGTCGAGAGCTTGTAACATGCGGTTCGCACTATCTAGAGTCCGACCTTGGCAACGAAATTATTTTTCTTCCACGTAACATATATGCAGAGAATATTGGTCAGTTGAAGAGAATTTTTGATAAGGTACAGACTTGTCTTTGGCGTGCGCACGAAACAAACAAATCCCGTTATAACTTACGGCGAAGACCAGCAGAGTTCGAGGTTAACGATGTTGTATGGAAGAAGACTTACTTTCAAAGTGACAAAGACAAATATTTTACTAAAAAATTTGCACCCAAGTTTTTGAAATGCCGTGTTGTTGCTAAACGTTCTCCCTTAGTGTATGATCTAAAAGACATGTCTGGCAAAGATCTGGGTACGTGGCATATAAAAGATTTAAAATTGGTTAGTTAACATCAGATCTAGCTAGTAACCCCAGTAGTAACTAGTAGTCTAGTAGTAGCTAGCCCTAAATATTCATCACGGATTTTACCTTTCTGAGAGATAGTTAAAATCCTAGTGTAGCGGGCGGGGTAACTGTAGTGTTATTTTATTACTTAGTAAATAAAATCACTTTATGTATAGGAGATTACTAATGTGGGACCTTAAATATATATAACAAATTGTTATTTGTCTATGCCTCCATAAAGCCCTCATCGACATCGATGATAACGCGTATCGATATTTACTTACATCGACACGCCCACGCACAATGCCTCGTATAGGACGATGTATAGATAGCGATGCACCGGCGATCGGGAGATCGACGCGCGCGCCAGACCCATAGAGACTTCGACGCGGAGCGCATGCCGCTCCTGCGCAGATTCATTTACCGCTCTGAAGCCAACAGTTAAGACGTCACAATAATACGTTCAGTCGGACACTATTCCGCCACTAAAGTGAATAAATAGTTGTTACCCCCACTTTTGGGGTTTATGCACGGGTTTCTGATACCGTTGGGACATCAAGTACTGCTTCAACGCTTGACGGGAGCTTCTTTTCGCCTACCTGCGAGCTAGCCAGACGACCTTCCAGGGGAGTACCCTACCGTGGCGATCAAATATAGGGTTCAGTAGTACCTTGAGGCTGATTACAACCCATAGACCCAATATCTATGTAATTTTATAGTAAAATAAATTGTAGTTTCCTTATTAAGGTGTCGCAGTTATTTATCAACCACTGGCCTTAAATAGTACATTACAATCATTGAATAAATTGATATTTTTTTTTGTATTTTTTTTGCTAGAACTATGTATTAAAAGTATCAGGAACTGTTGTGATGCCTGTATAAAGGCAGAATATTAATTATTAGCCCATTCAGAAGAAAGTGATATGCTACGCGAAGTTAGCATATCATTTGGTTGAAAACCATAGTACCATTTTTTTTTGGTAAGCGGCCAGAACTATTTCTAAAAGGTATCAGGAACTATAGAACTATGTTGGATGCGACTAGAACTCCAACAAAAACTTGATCTGCTGGAACTTGTTACGCTAACTTCACGGACATGGTTCACAGCCCATTTATGGTATACCCGTATGAATTTTCTAAAGTTACAACAAGTTATCTAGATAATTTACATTCATGGTTAAAGAACCGAAATTGCCAGTTCACTGTATTTCAATGATGACATTTGTAGATTGACAGTGGAGCACATTACGACCGAAGTCACGGTGAATGTAATAGAGGGCGCTGCATGAAACTTCTCCTCTCCGACATATTTATTAATATTTTTCCTTGACTTTTCAGAAGCTAGCTATAGCTAGCCAATTAGAATTATAATTTATAATTTTTTTGATGTCTGTCTGTAATATGGTCGGATTCTGTCGCTGGGTAACTATTTAATTGATAATATATCCGTTACACATGAAAAATAAGCTATTATAAATTAATTCCAAAATTGGATTTTTTTTCTATACAAGTTGTCAGTTCATTGACTAACTGTCCACTTCAAGTCAGGAACAATAGGTTTCTATGCTGGCGGTTACATCCAGTCTCCATCACGATTAAACTTTGGGCGGTGCCTCGCCTCACGAATCTTGCGTGGTACCCAACATTTTTCCCGTAGTACCAGCAATCGTTTAAATTCGAAGATGGCGTTAGGTTTTAGACCGTTCAATATGGTTCAGTTCGAGAGGATGCGCTTCTGTGTTGTCTTTACCGTCATGTACCTACTTACGAGTATAACGATCGTCCAACATAAATGAGATTAATTAGGTACTGAAGTAAAATAAAAAAAGCGGCCAAGTGCGTGTCGGACCACGCACAACGAAGGGTTCCGTGCCTATTAAAAAGGTCGTATCGTTACTGAAATCTTATGGCACTTACATCCTTTTCTTTAAAGAAGGCAGTTTTATAGAAATAGCTCAAAAATCTTTGAACCGATCTTGTTCAAAACTATTTTCGCTGAAAGAATTGAATAAGCCCTATGTCCATGATTTTTTTCATATTTTTAAAATACACGATTCAAAAATGAGAGGCGGACACAATTTTAGTGACTTTCGGGGCGATTATCTCCGACTCTATACACTTAATCAAAAAAATTGCTGAAACCCTTAAATTTATTTTGAAAGGCCTATCGATTGATGTGCCACTCGTGAGCTTGCAATAAAAAATATTTTTGACTTTCAGTTTTATATATGGAGTGCACCCCTAAAAAAATTTTTTTAGTAATTTAATTACAAAACTATGTAGTGGCTAACAAAATACACCTATCCTCAAAATTTTATTCAAATACACCTTATCGTTTTCGAGTAAAATGCCTGTGACATACGGACGGACAGACAGACAGACAGACAGACATGACTAATCCATAAGGGTTCCGTTTTTTGCCATTTGACTACGGAACCCTAAAAAGTGGGGCGCGTCTTCGTGGCTCGAGTGATCAGTAGGTACCTATCGTGGGGGGCAGTGAAACAAGCTATTAATGCAGTTATATAAAAACACTTTTATTCTTACTATTAAGTACATTTAATTATCTGTAACGGTAACCATAGTTCTCTACCCACGTATACTTATTTACGATCTACAAGTGCTATTTTATAAAAGACTTAAATTTATAAGACGTAGGTATATAATCTAAATTGACATAATTTATTTTTAAGTTTATATATACATTATGCGTAGGCAATTATTTTACTTATGCGATATATTTAGAACGTTATTACATTAGAATTCATATTATTTTGGTGGTCCGATATAACATTTGTAACTGGTAACTACGAGTATTAACATGTAATAGGCACTTTTTAAATCTGAGGCCCAGAGGCGGTTTTCCGCCTAGGCCTACAAGACCCCAGCTTTGAGCTCCAATAAGGCATTAAGAGCGTTTTTAGAACTAGAATAGATCTGCATTCATACATTTTTTTTCTTTCTTGTCGCTTACTTCGTTGTTACATAACGCAGTCCAAATGATCAGTGTTGGTGGGGGAACAAGAAATACTATTCCTTAAGAGTTCGTCTCATCAGTGTTCCTGGACGCATATAACAGACTTTATTTACAAATTCGGCATAGATCCGAACTGCATGAATAACCACCCATGTTGCTTTTGTTGGTTAGAATAGAGCAGGGATGTTGCAGACATTCGCATCCGCATCTGCAACCGCGGATGTTCCGCATCATTTTCAACATCCGCATCCGCATCCGCATCCGCAAAAATTGGTGCGGAGTTTTTGCGGATGGACGTTGTTTATTTATGTTTTTGAGTGTTTGACCCCAAAAATACGCATCCGCATCCGTGGATGTGAGCCTCGAAATATCCGCATTCGAGGATGTCTAATAAATCGCATCCGCAACATCCCTGGTTTGTGTTTTCTAGCTGTCACACATCGGCGTTGTGACAGGACAGGTGTGCCTACTTTACGCAAGGAGGTACTATTATCTATTATGTGGCTATGATGAATCAGCACAGAGCTAGCATCAGAAGTAGTTCTACCGCAGCCTGCCGACGATCGCTCTGAAGAAGTAGTAGCCTGTGGCAGCCTGCATTAGCGTGTACACCCAAAACAGTCTGGAATACAAAGATAAATAAGTATTAGTGGACGATTTTATACAAATCGGACATGCTCCATGGTTTTTTTTTTTTTTTTTTTGCGTAGGTGGTAGAGATCCTCATTGGATCTATATAGTAGCTCAATAAGGCGTTCATTATGGGTACTAGACTATGAAAATAAATAGTTTTAAAATACGTAAATACACAGAGAACATTCAAGACCCAGGAATAAATATTGTGCTCATTACACAAATATTTACCTTTCCTGGGATTTGAACCCACTACCCTCAACTTTGCGGGCAGTCACAACCCATTAGGTTCAACTTAACCGGTAAAATAACTACCAAACATTTGGTAAATTTCAATAACTGATTTCAGCGCCATCGGTGAAATCGTTTAACAAAGAAATAATAAAAGAAAAATGTCTATCGAGCCCATGTTTGATATCTATCCTATTAACTTCCTGATTCCCATCATGTACGTGGCAATGTACTGGTCCCAGTCGATAGCCGGATTAGCCGGCCAGTGAAGAAACCATTTATCTCACCTGTTAAGCTTGGTCCTCGCGTGCGGGAGCGAGTCCGCGCTATCCTTCAGTATAAACTTCCTGATGCCCATCATGTATGTGGCGATGTACTGGTCCCAGTCGATAGCCGGCCAGTGGGGGAAGTTCTCTCCATCATGAGCCGCCTCGGCGTCCCGGTGGAGGGCCGTGAGCTGCTCCACGCCGAACTGCCACTCGTGGTTAGCGAAGTACTCGCCGGTGGCAGCCGCCAGTTGGAAGCGGCGGGCGAGCTTCATCATACTGGAAAAGGTAAAGTTTATATCAATATCCGACCGCGACCGACCGGCGCGGACGACCGGTTAGCCTAGTGGGTAGTGACGCTGCCTACGAAGCTGAAGGTCCTGGGTTCGAATCCCGGTAAGGGCAAATATTTGTGTGATGGGCATGAATATTTGTTTCTGAGTCATGGAAGTTTTCTATGTATTTAAGTATTTATATCTATTATATATATCGTCGTCTAGTACCCATAACACAAGCCTTATTGAGCTTACTATGGGACTAGGTCGATTTGTGTAAGATTGTCCCCTAATATTTATTTATTTATTTATTTATATTTCGTCTCGCAACTTGCAAGTTAACAGATTTGCCAAATTGACAGATGATTTAACTAAAATAATAGAAAGCGCTTTGTGGACTACCTATTTATATATATGATTGCAAGATAATAAGATTTTCCTCGAACTATTGACTGCATAAAGGAGGAGTGGGATTATTTGCTCACATTTCTTAAATTGGTATGTGGTGTCGTTACAATTGGTGCCACGACGCGGATACCTGAACATAGTCAGAACAGATTGACAAATGTATACAATTCCAGAATATATATATGCTTCTAGCAATCAGCAGCATACTCGTAAATGCGTTTTAAGACCAGTTGTGTCTGAGAATGGGTCGATCTGGCTATCAAATAAAATTATAAGAGATAATCATACTTAATCACGTTATCCACGTTAATCCCCTAGCCTGATCCCCCAGGGGAATTAGCGGCAATTATTTTATATTCAACTAGGAAAAAATGGTAATGTTCGGTTATGGCGCTTCGCCGGACGCTACCGCGTCACGCTCGCTTCGCTCGCTCGGCTCGCGCGCTGTAGGGTCGCAGTTCAACTAACAACCTAACCGTTTTTTTCCCCTGGAGGATCAGGCTAGGGGATTAACGTGGACAACAGCTACTTAATCAATTAATAGGAGGTAGGTATGTAATTACATTGCTACATAGAAAGTATGAGATGTGGGATAAGATGCCCATAATTTGCCTTGATGGCTTCGATGGGAGTCCAATATGAAGTATAATGGTGAGGTACTCACATGGCCTTCCGGCCCTGCGCCCTAAGCAGCACGTCGTAGATGAAGGCGGGCAGCAGGTGGCACGTCACCTCCCAGAACGTGTTCATGAACCGCGACTCCGTGAACGAGAAGTTCGGGTACCACATCACGTATCTGCGGAGAGTATCTTTCGTTAAAACCTTAAGTAACAGATGCCCAATGGGCTCGACTCGACTCGAAAGAAGAATAAGCTACAAACTTGCACATGCGAAAGGGTTTGTATACGTTGGGGCACCAGGCTAATTTTAGTAGTCGACTTATATCATTTTCAATAATTCGTGTACCCAATTACTACTCGTACCATGTACATGCGCCAAAACTCGCCATCAAAAGTAACAGTTTGGCGAGAATATAAATGTATAGTATGTATGTTTTCATTTGAATAAATAAAAATAAATTTAAAAAAATTGCGTGATTTTTAAACAAAAATTAACTCGGTGTCAGTTTTGTGACGAAAATTAAGCATACAAATCATGTGAACATGAACTTATTTCACATTCAATTAACGTGTACCTATAGGCATATCATTCACAAATTAAACAGAAACAGTTAGCTTTTATACAAATTGAATGCTTAAATTGTCGTCACAAAACTGACACCGAGTTAATTTTTATTTAACAACTCACTCTAATTGGGTACACGAATTAAGTATAGAAAATGCACATGTACGCCTCCCGACTTGGGCCTAGTGTTTTTATTTATTCTCTCGCTTCAGCCATTGGTTTGCAAATTCGTTGTGTTGACAAAGACAAATGCTGGTCCCACACTATCGACACAGCTGGTGATTCTTCTGGTTTTCTGCTTTCTCAAGCAGCATAGGCAACGGTGTCTAGGCAGGCCGTAAGCTTGTTTTCCACCGTCGTAGTATACAAAAAAATAAAAAGAAGTGACAGCAGAATCACTGACCAGGACCGATTTGGCACTCTTTGGCCCTACGTCCAGCAGTGCACGTTTTTGGCTTATTATGATGACAGCATGCAGCAGAATAAGGCGATCACTATGCCCTAACATGAGCAAAGAGTCCTTACGCCCACATAAGCAGAAGCGGGAGCGTATTTTGCAAAATGCTTCCTTTTTCATTCAAGATTACAACGTAACTATTAGTATTTATTCAAAAACTGATAACGTAATTAAATAATCATTTCTTAACCTCTTAATAATATTTAAAAAATAAACTTCGGCGCGCGGCATCTGTGCAGCGTGATTTATACGTCTTTTAAAAAAATATACATTTACGGCATCGTAGGTCCTATAGTTATGATATGATTAATTTTTTATGGGTTAACATAAAGTTATAATTTGCTGTCATATTATTTTTAGGGCAAAATAAAAGTACAATTTGCGGTAAAAAAATATAATGTAATCCTGTTTTCACCAATAAAATTAAGAAAACTCGGAAGGTGTTTTATCAACTTTTTAAAATGAATCTTTGATTTTCAATCATGTCAGCCCCTCGTAAAAGATCTGGTGATGTGAATTGTAATCATTCATGTACCTAATTCTTGTTTACTGTAAAATTGAGAACCGAAACGACACTTCTCACTGCAAAATTTGAAAAAGACTCCCAATAAAACTCATTTATTTTAGGTTTAGAACCAGAAAATGAAAATTTGAACCATGTTAGCCCCTAGTTTAAGAGATAATTATTTAAGTACGTTATCAGTTTTTGAATAAATACTAATAGTTACGTCGTAATCTTGAATGAAAAAGCAAGCATTTTGCAAAATACGCTCGTTTTAGGCGTAAGGACCCTTAAGGGGATGCCTTGATTCGAGTCGTACACGCCCCCTAGACGTAGACATGCCTTCCGCGCATTACAAAAAGAGATGTACTTAACACTCTTCGGGAATGGCTTTTTTGAACAAATTTTGATAAATACCTAACTTAGTGAAGTTTTATCTAAATTTCATAAATGAGATTTTAGATAAGATAAAATACTATAGTATTATAACTTGATTGTGTCGTAAAATAATGTATCGTTTGAGTAGGCTGAGTAAAAAAAGGAAAATACAGACCCAACTTTGGATTTTTTTTCTATCGAGGAAATTTTAAGCAATCATGTATCGATAAAATTAGATTAACAATCATACTGTCAAAAATCATATATCTGAAAACATGTCCTTACTGTTTCTTAATCTAGTCAGAACGGCGTTTCAAAGCACGCGATAATTTCCAATGCACCGCCTTAATGCTTACTTGGTGGGGTTCTCGCGCGCCCACTTGACGCAGAGCCGCGTGAAGGTGCCCCACTGCAGCGGACTGATGGAGCCCGAAGTCACGTTGTACACGGGGCAGCGGCCCGCCCTGCAACACAACAACACATTCAACGAGGGTTTTCAGAATGTATTATTTCACCAGCTGGCAGCACTGTGGCGAGAGGTCTAGGTGTCAAAACCCACCAATCGAATTGATGATGATTAAATATGATTGGTGGATTTTGACACCTAGATCTCTCGCCACAGTGCTGCCAGCTGACATAATACATTCTGGAAACCCTCATTACAAACAGTTTAATTCAATCTCATTAGTACGTCTAGCGCATTGATGTTTGGTCTAGCACATCGGTTCTGAACTAAGGAGCAATTACCTCCGTGGGAGTAAAACAGTTTACTGTATGAGTTAGTATCTTAAATTGATAGATAGAGGTTGTTAGACCTTATTTAGTTAATAAACAAGCGGTAAAATCATTGTTCCCAATAGTTCTCGGTGATAATCATGAAAAAGGTTAGGAACGATCATTTTTCGCCTATGTCTTCTCGACATGGCGTGGCTAAATCGGTGAGAAATCGAAAGATAAAACCCGCGTAAGCTATTAACGTAACATTAGTTTAGAAGAAACTTTCTGTTTATGTAAAATAAATACTAATAAAGTTATTTGCAACCTTATTTAAGTAAGTACTTATTTCTAAGATACAAAGGATCCAGGGAAGGCTTAGCAACGTGGTTATTTTGATAGTTTTCTATTTTTATATTGACAAACCGAGACAAGAGCCAAGATTGATGTGGGATATAATAGAACAAGAGGTTTTCGAAGCGGTAGCAAGCTGAAAATTAGGTTACGTATCTACTTACTTATTTTTAAATGGTAGGGTTGAAACTTTGAAAGGCTGTAAACGGTCTTTATAATTTCCTTCATATGCTGGTTGATTTCAGCCACATCGATTGAAGAGTAGGTACGTGACTCGTATGAATGTTATTTTTGTGCTCTCGCTCAGCCCACTCAGGTACTTAATGGAAACCTTTTTTTTTGTTTTTTTGTTTAGGGGGGAATATGCGTTACGCATGGTGTACCCTTGTTTTGTCGACAACCTTTTCATCGAATATTATTTCATCGACAACGATTCATCGAAACTTTAGTACCTACTAGCAATATTGTTTGGCGTTATTTTATTTCAACTACTATTTATTTAAATTTATCTTACTACGTAGAAATACTATTCAACGAATATTACTTAATCGCTGATTTGTTTCAAATTAAGTATCTTAATTGGCACAACTACAAAACATTGCAATTCATTTCTTCGACGTATTACTTTAATACAATTTTATATGTCCTACATCACATTTATACATTATTCAAATTATGTAGTTAATTGTGTGACATACAAATATGTATAATATGTATGTATAATAAAACTAAGAATCATAGGTACATCGTTTATTACAAAAAAATATCAGGGCGGACAAAAATGGCTTTTCATAAGCGAACTCTGTTTTAGGTCGGTTAGGTTAGGGTTGACTTGTCAGACCAGAAATAGACACCCCGCGCAGCGGGGTGGCGTCGACTCGCTGAACGGCAAATATAGGTTATAAAACGTTAGGGATTCAGATATAGATCCGAAATAATTTTATGCAGAATAAATATAAAAAAACATATACATATATTACAATATATATACATTAAAAAAAATGAATTAAAAAAACCCGAAATGAAAAGCCATGACATTAATTTTATTGAAATAAGTCAACTACCAATTAAAAGACCTCGGTTCAAATTACCTAGTATCGAGTCCTCGACGCAATAACTTGTCGATGAAATGAAAATACTTGAAACGTTGTCTTTGAAATAATATTCGATTAAATGTTTGTCGGCAATTCAATGGTAAACCGTTACGCATACCACCCAGGCGCAGGGGGTGACCCGACTGGGACTCCCGTATGAGCTGATGAGACCCACGGTGTACCCACTAAAAACCCCCCCACTTGCCGCCTCGCCGCCATGTTGCCGAGGTTACGGGAACGCTCGCGCACACATCCGCGACCCCGCCGGCTGCAGCCGCCCTTAAGCAGCTCTTCGCGGATACCCGGAGGCCCTCCACGTGAGGCGCGCCACATGTTTGGACAAGGTTGGACCCGGCTGCCCAAACAGGCTGGCCCTGGGTGCCTCTTAGCTTCACCGTGGGTGACCAGTCCACAGTTACTAAGCAGGCACCGCCGAGGGGGCAGGTAGTAAATCTAAGGGTATGCGCGCACGAGCAACTTTTGTCTCCGCGACTATGGGTTAGTATGGAAGTGCACGCTAACACGTGCACGTGCGCGTTTGTGCACGTGCGTGCACTTCCATACTAACCCATAGACTCGATGTGAGAGACAAAATAGTCGCGGAGACAAAAGTTGCTCGCATACCCTAACCTAACCTAACCTAATAGTAGTTTCTGTATCCCGAAGTCTGTCGTTTAAGGACTGAGTTGGCAGCCTGCTTAACCGACTGGAGAACCGAAACACAGTTGAGGGTACTCACTTGGCCGTGCCCTGTCTCCACGCCGCCAGGATGCAGGCGTTGACCACCAGGTCGACCGGTACGAGGTCGATCACCAACCGCTCCCGGCAGAATCCGGAGCGGTACGTACCGCGGGAGATCTCCATCACGATGCCTGGGAACAGAAAATTTTATATTGTGGCCATTGTGGGTTTGTGGGTACCTACTTATTTACCTATTTCTTTACATCACTTTTACTTTAGAAATACAAATAGTTGCCATCCCCTTCAAAAGGCTACGCGAGCTCCATTAGGAAACCACTGCGTTAGAGGTTTGCGTGTGGGTTGTGTAATTTGTGTACTAACCGGTGACGCCGTAGATGTTGTCGATCCAGCCCGGGAACGGCTCCTGCAGCGCCGCCGTCACTGTGGACATGCAGAGGGTTAACGTTACTTAAAAGAAAGCTACACCCCAAGCGATAGAGGTGGCAAAATATTGGCAAAACAAAATTTAGCTTAAGTTTTTTTTTATCCCTTCACACAAGAAAGAAGAAGACGTTACTTAAACATTCTACGAGTACAAACAAACATCTATTTGATGTTTATGACAATGGCGGTATTGGGTAGTATTAATCTTCCATGCACTTTAGTTTACCGTCAGTATATCGATAAGTGAGAATATACTTAGTACATACAACATACCTACACAATACCTTTGTAAATGTATATTTTTTTCTTTCGCATGTTTCTTGTAAAACAAACGTTCTAAATAATAAACGATATGATACAGAGAAAGAATATAATGATAAATTATCGGGGTAACTTCCTCGTTAAAAATAACACGAAACAAAAATATTTAATTAAATATTTTTTTTCGTGATAAGGGTATAATGTTCTAAATAATGTTATTATTGCAAGATTTATGGAAAGCTAACTGAAATATTGAAACAGTTGCATAATATGTTGAATTTCTTTTCCGAACTTAATAACCTTAAAAACGATGCATACTAAATAACATGTTAATTTTTTTAAACAATATGCATATCAGATGAACTACTAACTCGCCAATAAACAAACGCGATCGCATAATTTCCGCGATGCACTTTCTAGTTCATTCCACATAGTATAATAATATGGTCTGGAAGAGATCGCTTTAAAGCGATATACCTGTTGTTAATATTATTTAATAAGCAAATTTATTGTAAGATTTTTCTCTCATGTCGTGGTGCAATAAAGAGTATTTATTTTTATTATGGTATATTTATAGCTATTTTGGTTTTGATTAAACTTTTAGAATTCAACCTTTGATAAGCATTAAACTAGTTCCGTGTGCAGTTATAAATGCAGTTTTATATACAGGAACTGGCACAAAAACAACGGCAAAGGTATATTTACCTACCCTACCGATACAGCCATCGCCCGTGACGAGGAAATATTGTTTGCATTTCATGAGATATTGGGTGAGGAAAATTATGGGTAAAGGCGAAAGATTTTTCAGTCCACTAAGAACCGTCTCGCTCGTTATGGACTCGCAAGCACCAACACACAATGAGAAGGAAAGGAATGGGCGCTTTCGTGGATTGACGAAATATAAAGAGGGACATCGGGGTCGGCGATGCTTTTCGAAGCGGGAGCCACGGCACCTAATCAAGTACAATTACTATTGGTAGAAGCTTTAGTATCAAACCAAAGAAGGCGCAATGTCACTGCAGAACCCAGAACGAGCGTGTAGTGACAAGGCTCTAGAATTGTCTATGTAGCGCATTCTGTCCCCGATTCAGGTGCACAATAGGTTTAAGCTGCCAATACCTTGGCAGGTTTGCTTGGTAAGTGTAAGTGGGTCAGAGATTTAGGTCTGCGTCTCTTTTGTGGACATGTTAAGGGCTATATTAGGTTAAGCCTAGGTTGTTGGACTCGTGGTCCGCCTAAACGGCGTCTTCGCAGTAAAGACGAATTTTGTTTTATTCATCTTTATGACCTTGTCGGGGGCCTACCCGCCGCCGCGCCTTCCGGTACGTGGTCACCACTCGAGAACCTTTCCGCCCCAACGGCCATCGGTTCTACGTGGACTGATGACCTGGTAAAGGTTGCAGGAGTCGGCTGGATGCGGGTGGCGCAGGACCGGTCACTTCGGCACTCTTTGGGGGAGGCCTATGTCCAGCAGTGGACGTCTTTCGGCTGATATGATGATGATCTTTATGACCCAAGTATATAATATGAATGGGGTGGTATAGGTGCGTGTTTAACTGAGACTTATTTTCGTCGACATTGACGACACACTAATAAACAGTTCGTCATGGAAAATTGGCCCCTGTCATTAAGGTGGCTATTTCAGTGCAATCGATACCCGACGACTGGCGACATCTACCGCATTAACTATTAACACAAGACGCACCTGCGTCATCCCCACGACACTACTGCGAATTACGTACAGACCGTACGGTGTGCTATATGGTATACGTTCCAGGGGCTCCTAGCTCCCAATGTCCTTCGATCTGTAACTGACCGATTTTAGGGTTCCGCAGTCAACAGGGAACCCTTATAGTTTCGCCATGTCCGTCTGGCCGTCCGTCTGTCCGTCCGTTTGTCCGTCCGTCTGGCTTAGCTCAGTAACCATTACTACTAGAAAACTGTATTATTCGGCATGGGTATATAAATCAATCACGCCGACAAAACAGTACAATCAAATCTTGAAAAAAAAATTGTTTTAGGGTACCTCTACACCTAAAGCGGGGATGTAATTTTTTTCTCGTTAAATCCATAGTGTGGGGTATCGTTGGATAGCTCGTTCAAAACTATTATGGGTTTTTTAAAACCATTTTTCCAATTGGTGATTCGTTTGCGAGATATTGGGCTTTAAAGCCTTCGTTGTTGACTACGGAACTCTAAAAAAAAGGTATAAACAATACTGAGTGTAAATCGCAAGGCGCGGTCCCGGCGGCGGGCGGCCACCTGCGCGTCCCACGGTACTCATCAAATACTCACTTGTATCGATCGCCGAGACTTATTATACCAATTATCTACAGTCTGCATATTACAGTTACCAAGTAGGCGACCGACGACGTTAGTCTAGAACATTATCGATTGTCTTTACTGCTAATGTTTCGCTGATTGACCATTATTTATATCTCAAAGTACCGAACAATTTTAATAAAAAATATTTTATTTATTTATTCTAATAATATTTATAGTGATGACTGATGACCTAATAGGTCGCGTGAGTTCGCTGGATGCGGCTGGCGCAGGTCCGATCGCTTTGGCACTCGTTAGGGGAGCCTATGTCTAGCAGTGAACGGCTTTCTGCTGATTTGATGATGATTTGTATTTCATCTCAGGAGATCAGCACCGACCAGCGCAGATTTATACTTGGTTTCTTTAAAGAAGTGAGTGTGTCCTGTTGATCTAATAGTGACGTCATGACACGACTATAGGTATCACAGTTGAATACCTCAGCGTCCCAAGCCTACCTTATATTGCCTACCTACCCCCGCCGAAAAACAGGAGTGTTATAAGTTTAACATTATGTTCCTCTGTATCGGTGTGTACCTGTCTGTGGCATCATCAGCGTATAAACGTCCCACTGCTGGACACACGCTTCCTCTCATGGGTGAGAGGAGGTAGGCAGTAGTCTGTGGCACCATAGCTCCCAAACACATGAACTGATTTGAGTGCAGTTTCTAATCGAAAGTCTTGTCTGTCGAGATTGATCTTAGCTGTGTTTGTTGGCTCGAGGTATTTCAAGTTTTTAATGAATGTAGTAATTGTCTATCCTCTGTACTTACCGATGGAAGGTCGCACGATGCACACGGGGAGCTCCTGGTGGCTGTAGACGATGGACTCGGCGAGGGCCTTCGTCAGTGTGTAGGTGTTAGGGTGCTCGCCCTGCCGGGGTCAGACACATTCAATTAGATTACATGGAGTGTTTTACTAAAAACAACTGGTTGAAAATTACTTAAGATAATTTCAGTTGGCCGAATTGCATCAAAGTATTCAAAAAGCAACTCTCCAAGGTAACAGATTCCAAGTCCAATGGCAGAAAAATAAAATTATGAAATTAAACGATTATTATTATGTCTTTGCTATATTTCGGGGCCATGGGGTCCAGGACATTTGAAAGGCACGCGTGAGGCCGAAGCCAACAGCGCAGAGGCCCTTTAAGACAACAATAATCTAAAGCGAGGGATACACATGGCGGGCGCCATCTTCGAGCGCACAACATGATACAACCGGTGATGGTCCCCGCAAGGTGCAAAGACTATTGCAGTGCAGCACTGTAACTGCGATGGAAATTAGGGTCATGGGCTATTGAGTTGAATGTTGGATGGCCTGGACACTGGGTTATGGAAGTAGACTAGCGGACACCTGCCGTGACAATCAGTCTCAAAATTGCGTTGACTCTGCCAGCTCGCCGAGTGGACCCCAAAAGAGTCGCACACACAGTGCGACAATGGAGCACCACCTCTGAGCGGCTGTTAGGTTGTTGAGAGGTGAGTCTGCGGTACGCCAGATCCCGGTAATCCGTTCAAGAGCCGCCGGAAATATGACATTTTACACTTCCAACCTGGAGCATAGGTTCCGCTTGCGACTCCACTATGGCCGGCCGGTTAAGGCAAGCACAGTCGAGGGCCACATCACTCGGGCCCTCTGGAGGTTAGGGGTCCGCAGTGTCGCCACTCACCGTCAGCTTGCAATAAGCTCCCCGCGGGCTTATTATTATTATTAAAAAGTCGACCACATTAAAAAAAATCTCAACCATACACATCTGCAGCGAGTGCTGGAACACTTTGACAGTGTGCACTTGACGCTGCGCACGATAGAGTCTGGGTAGGGTACACTAACGGTACGCTACGGGTACGCACCTGCAGTGAATGTTGCAGCACGTTCACAGTGTGCGGGGGCAGCATCTTGGCGCAGCGCACGATGGAGTCCGGATCGTAGGGCGGCGGGTACACGCGCTCCTCAATCGTCGCCTGCGGCGCGTTACTGTACGCTGTGGATACGTGCACCAGCGCCTGCACACACAAACACACCTATTTTTATATCACATTGATAGCAAACAACCATATGGCCCGTCTGGTAAGCGGTTACCGTAGTATCTGTACGCCTACAACGCCTTCAAAAACTTGTAAACTCCGTTCTTTAAGATCCCCATACTGTCCCTTAAGGAAACCCCGGCAGGGAGTCCATTTTACAGACAGAGCGTTCGCTAGAGGTTTCTCTGGAACCAGACTATTGTGCCACTGCCACTTTATGGCCAGGTGGGACATTAAAACTATTGTGTTGTGATGTTGATGGACCAACCTTCAGCTTGGGCATGTCCCTTGCCAGCAGCAGCAGCGAGGCGGTGCCCTGCACGTTCAGCGCCGTCGCCGCGTGCAGCGGCTCCGTGAACCTGAGCACAAGACTTCAAATTATTAAGGCCACGTTTAGAGATGGACATTGTAAAACATGCACCCTTATAATATCTTAAAACAATACCTGATTCTATGCTAGCTCTCCACCACTGGCGATGGAGATAACTGAGGGTCTGGACTAACCTGACTGTAGCTGCTGAGTGGAACAGCACGGTGACCTCAGCCAGGAGTGGTTTCTGCTCGCCCACGCCGAGCCCCGGCGCCGACACATCACCGGCGATGGGAGCCAGTTTGCTCAGACGCTCCGGCCAGCGCGCGCGGATCCGGTCAAACACCTGCCAATCACGGAGATCAAGAGTAATAGCATCGAAGACAGTGTTCTGTGGTCTATTTAAAACTTCTGCTATCTGCGGTGATTACGCCATGAGGGGGCAAAAAATAAAATTCGCAGAGGAGGGGAACTTTGCAAAGCGTTGCTCGTAAACAATCTGGTTTCAATTCACTTTTCTGTCAACACAGGGGCCGGCATACTACAAGCATCTACCCGGCAAATTAAAAAACGAGTCATCTGACGAAGCATTCAAACGCCAACTTAGATTTTTTTTATTGTGTTAAGGACTTTTATGAAAATGAAATATGTTTGGTTTGACATTGTATATTAATTTGTATTTAATATTGATATGATATGATATGATTTATTGGTTAAACATTTTAATGTAGTGTGATTGGTATGTAAAGTTTTGACGAACTTTTTTGGGATAACTTATTTTAGTTTAAATTAACTTCTGTATTGACATTTATATGATGTAATTTTTTTATTTTATTTTAATTCAAGTTTTTATTCTTATTGGACGATCATAAATATTAAGTAAGTCGTGTAAATTGACCTAGGGTATTAAATTGTATTTTCATATTATGAAAGAAAGAAAACTAATCTAATCTAATCTAGTGTGTCACTGAAAAAAAATGGGAAATGATCCACTGTGACCCGTGGGATCGGTTTCCTACCTGGTTTTTGAGTAATTCCTTGAACCGTTGCTCCACCGTGAGCCCCCTCTTAGGCCGCAGCAGCAGGTAGATGGTGGCGATGCCGGGACACGAGCGCAACAACTTCTCAAGCAGCGCCTGAATAAAGTCAACATTCATACTTAGTGGGACCATGTCCATACACTTTGCAATGGCAGATTTAAAACGGAGAAAGAGTCTGAAAAGAGAAGCAGAGAAAGTTAAGACCCAGATTTGCGTTTATGTATTAAGCAAAATAAGGCAGTGTAGTTAACATCGTATTTAGATGCAGGACCTCAAAATATTAGCGGAGGAATAAACAGATTGGCGATTACTCCACAGAGTAGGACCAGGGCATGATGATAAGAAGACATATGGCCGACGCCCAGCAGCTGGATCCATGCAGTGTTCAGGTCGCCTTGCTGATGAACCCGGGCAGGGTGGTCACTGGTAACGGCTTCGTCATAGAAGTCTCCAACACTTCCTCGCGGCTCCTGTTGTATTCAAGACACGGCCCTCTTGCCGCTTCGCGCATAGGTACTCGGCTCTCACGCTGCTCCAAGCAGACAATGTAGCCGCGGATTGCCACTCGCGCGCGTAACAGTTGCTGGATGACAAGTTTCACGCACTCATTAGCGCTTCGAAAGGTGAAGAGCTATGCGATAAAGAAGGTCCGGGTCGTTTGTCCTGTCAAACATCAGGTTCGACGACCGGTTAGTCTAGTGGGTAGTGACGCTGCCTACGAAGCTGAAGGTCCTGGGTTCGAATCCCGGTAAGGGCAAATATTTGTGTGATGAGCATGAATATTTGTTTCTGAGTCATGGATGTTTTCTATGTATTTAAGTATTTCTATCTATTAAATATATCGTCGTCTAGTACCCATAACACAAGCCTTATTGAGCTTACTATGGGACTAGGTCGATTTGTGTAAGATTGTCCCCTAATATTTACTATTTACTATTTACTATTACTATCAGGTTGGACAGACAGTCAGTCAATAAAGGGTCCACAGCGCGCGTGTGATACTTCTGGAGTCACAAAGGGTCCACAGACGACGGCGGCGTCTGCTTAACATCAGGTAGCCGTATGCTTCCTCGTAACTGGTATATATAAAAAAACAGGAGACCCTCTGTTAGCCCTCACCTTGCCGAGGAACCCCGTCCCGCCGGTGACCAGGAGTACAGCGCCGTCGTAGAAGTCGCCGACGCCGGCCGCTTCGCCGGCGCGCAGCGCGGGCAACTCCTGCGCGTTCAGGTTGGGCGTGCGCAGGTCGTTGCCGTTCGGCTCGCTCTTGCTGCAACATACACGAGAGTAAGCAAAATAGTCGTCACTATCAGCTGATAGTGACGACTATTTTGCTGGGCTCCTGAGCTGCAGCCAGGAAAAACAAACCTCGTTCGTCCGTGTATCTCCCTCTCTGTGACTCGAATGCGCAAGTGCAAAAATTCAAAATGTTTATTTGTAAACATAGGTTGTAAGGGTGTTACATTAATCTGGGTATCGCTATGTTTTGCCGTTCGGCATACAAATATTGTAGTCCAAATATTGCATGAATTACTTAAAAACTAATTTAAATAACAATTCAAATAATGTGTCGCTTAAATTAAAGTATCGCTTAAATATTCACCTACGGAATAATATGCTTTTTCTACCAGGAATTTATACAGTCTCTTTTTAAAGTCTGATAAGTCATCTAGTCTAGTTATATTGTTTGGTGATTTATTATAAATTTTTGGTGCCATTCCAAAAATACTTTTGCAAAGAAGAGCAGTTTTGAATGGCCCTGTATAAATTTTGTCCTACTGCCTACAGCTGTTAAAAACGGAAAATTGGCTAATGTTGCTTTTGACATATATTCCTACCCTACCTCGTATATATGTAAAGGCATGGAAGCGTTAATATGTTATAAAAATGCGACAGTGGTTTATGTATACGAAAACGAGATAGAGATAATATATCTCGCGATGTAGATTAATCTCGAGGGATATTATAGTCAAGTTTCATCATAGTTCATATTTTGAGTCGCAATAATATTTCAATCAAAAATATATTTCTGACCATTATAATTCATTTTTTAAATAAGTAAAGGAAAAATTTAATGCTAAAAATAATTTAAATTTAATTTAGTATGGGGTGGCGCATCGTTACTGACGATTTCTCAATATAATTTGAGACGTTGGTGCCGTTAAGAAGCCTAAGTCTTCTGGTAGATGTCGCTACACGCCTCCCTAAGGCGTTGTAGGAAGGAACTGATTGAGAAATTTGGTGCCCGAACCGGATTGTTCCGATAGCTCAGTTGGTTAGTAGCGACGGGCCATGAATGCCTGTGGTCGCCGGTTCGAATCCGGCTCGGAGCATTAAATTTTTCAATTTTTCCTTTATTAAAAAAAAATATAATTTCGTTAGCAGCGTAACTGCTTAACACAAAATTTATTCATTATAATTCAACCAATTGAATAAAATCAGGAGTTGTGTTACTAATGATCCTCTGGTTATCATCCTCTCGATCCGTTGGCAGCAAGCAACGATAAGGCTATAAGCAGCAGGAGGAGGAGGAGGGGGGCCTAGTACAAATCCGATGAGGTGATGGTTTGCAACATTAGTCAAGAGACTCACGTGGCGTCCATCTTGGTTTCGGCGGCGACGTCCATCGCAGCGCGCCTTCAGGCTTCCTCTGTATTCACTCTGCAACAAACACGACATAAGATAGACGGAATGCGTTAGGACCGTATTCTCATTCAAGGGTAAACCGTGGGCCCGTTATGGTTACCATAGGATAGTATTCTCATTCAAAGGTAAACTGTGGGCCCGTTATGGTTACCATAGGATAGTATTCTCATTCAAAGGTAAACTGTGGGCCCGTTATGGTTACCATAGGATAGTATTCTCATTCAAAGGTAAACTGTGGGCCCGTTATGGTTACCATAGGATAGTATTCTCATTCAAAGGTAAACTGTGGGCCCGTTATGGTTACCATAGGATAGTATTCTCATTCAAAGGTAAACTGTGGGCCCGTTATGGTTACCATAGGATCGTATTCTCATTCAAAGGTAAACTGTGGGCCCGTTATGGTTACCATAGGATCGTATTCTCATTCAAAGGTAAACTGTGGGCCCGTTATGGTTACCATAGGATCGTATTCTCATTCAAAGGTAAACTGTGGGCCCGTTATGGTTACCATAGGATAGTATTCTCATTCAAAGGTAAACTGTGGGCCCGTTATGGTTACCATTGGATCGTATTCTCATTCAAAGGTAAACTGTGGGCCCGTTATGGTTACCATAGGATCGTACTCTCATTCAAAGGTAAACTGTGGGCCCGTTATGGTTACCGTAGGATCGTATTCTCATTCAAAGGTAAACTGTGGGCCCGTTATGGTTACCATAGGATAGTATTCTCATTCAAAGGTAAACTGTGGGCCCGTTATGGTTACCATAGGATCGTATTCTCATTCAAAGGTAAACTGTGGGCCCGTAATGGTTATCATAGGATCGTATTCTCATTCAAAGGTAAACTGTGGGCCCGTTATGGTTATCATAGGATCGTATTCTCATTCAAAGGTAAACTGTGGGCCCGTTATGGTTATCATAGGATCGTATTCTCATTCAAAGGTAAACTGTGGGCCCGTTATGGTTATCATAGGGTCGTATTCTCATTCAAAGGTAAACTGTGGGCCCGTAATGATTACCATAGGATCGTATTCTCATTCAAAGGTAAACTGTGGGCCCGTTATGGTTACCATAGGATAGTATTCTCATTCAAAGGTAAACTGTGGGCCCGTTATGGTTATCATAGGATCGTATTCTCATTCAAAGGTAAACTGTGGGCCCGTTATGGTTATCATAGGATCGTATTCTCATTCAAAGGTAAACTGTGGGCCCGTTATGGTTATCATAGGATCGTATTCTCATTCAAAGGTAAACTGTGGTGGGCTCGTTATGGTTACCATAGGATCGTATTCTCACTCAAAGGTAAACTGTGGTGGGCCCGTTATGGTTACCATAGGATCGTATTCTCATTCAAAGGTAAACTGTGGGCCCGTTATAGTTACCATTATATCTCGCTGTGGAATCCAGTGCTTACTTACATACATAAGACATCGTTCTGACGAGTATGGGAGCGCTAGTGACGGACGTCTTACTCACAACAATCCATACTAATATAATAAATTCGAAAGTGTACTTTGTTGTCTGTCAGTCTGTTTCTGTCTGTTTGTTTGTCTGTTACCTCATCACGCTTAACCGCTGAACCGATTTAGATTAAATTTGCTATAGAGATAGTTTGAGTCCCGAGGAAGGACATAAGTAGTATATTATAGTTTTTATTCATAGTGTGGGTGAAAGTTTGTATGGAGCTACGATATAAACGAGTTCCACGCGGACGGAGTCGCGGGCAGAAGCTTAATAAGTGATAAATAGGAGTGTAGTGTAGACACTAAATAAAATAATCAATAATGTTATTATTTTCTTGAAAAAGGATTAAAAATGTAGTCAAATAGAGAATAAATAAACGCAAAAGGTTAAATAGTCACGAAATTATTCATAAACCCTTATTCATAAAATTTAAAATGCCTCTGCTTAATAAAATGTGCTTTGTCCCTTTCTTACGAACACAAATGTCAAAGTGACAGATAAGGAGAAACGAATTTTAACGCCATTTTAGTTAAAACAGGCTTGTAGGACGTTTATAAATACGGCCGTAAGTGTCCAAAGTTTTAAGAAGGGGTATGTTCTGTCTTTTTTTTGCTAAACGCAACTGGGTCGTTGTCAGTCAGTAAAACAAAAATCGTCTTTTCAGTGGGCAATAGTTAAGGGCTTATGTTTATATATAATATGTTGAATTATAGAAGAGGCGACGCCGTTTATGCGGATTCAGAGTTCAACCAAAAATTAGGCTTTAAAGCCTGACAGCTGACAATGTCCACCGAAAAGACGCGCACCTAAATCTGACAATGACCCAACTTCATATGAAAGGATGACGCTAGAAGATTGTGACGTCAATAGAAGACGGGACGTGCCGCGCCCATCGTGTTCGGCGCCGCCGTCGACGCGGCCTCCCGGCAGCATCCTGTAATGTGACGTCACACACTGTTTGCGTTTTCTCTCTAACAATCAATATTAAATCGGTTGTAGCTTCGTAATTCCTTGAGATATCTGAATGGGATTTTCGTCACTAGGCATATTTTTTTGTCTTCTTTCTTTTGGAGTAATAATAATTTTCGAGTCTACACCCGTATTGGCAAGCATCTTACGCCCGCTGGTTGAGAGTGTTGAGACCGAGACCGAGACACAAGGGACCGTCGCACTGCCTCGTTGTGGACAACATACGAACGAACTATCTAATGCACAACGAAGAGCACGTCTTCAAGGATTTTTTATTTAATTGTATGGCATACATTATTTAGGCCTTTAAAGTTTGTCACTCTTTAGTACCACCCAGGGGACACGTGCAGGGTTGTGGTAGGTAGCTCCTGCGGACGCGAGTAACAGTTGTCTCCCCTTTGTCAAAGTGAGTGGGCAACTCGACTGTTAGAAGTTCTTAAGCCGCCCGAAGGCCTCTAACTCGGCTTAACGACTACTGTCATAGACAGCAGCCGGGATCAACTGCTTAGCGGGCCTTCCAAAGCACGGAAGCGCTCATTTTCATTAACCACTCAAACATCAGGCGGTCACCCATCCAAAGACTGACCGCTGCCATCTTTGCTTAACCTGCGGCGCTACCACGAACTTCGAAAGTCGAAGTTCGGGTATTTCCATCTCTATCGCACTCGCTTACTCGAGTGACAGGGATGCATGTATTACGAACTGCGACTTTCGAAGTTCGTGGTAGCGCCACTGTGTTATCCTTTCCGACTCGCAGGCGCCACTGGGCTATGAGCGCTTCAAGGATTGATCCATTTATACTAGAGATGGGCCGAATACGGACTTTGCCGAATACGAATATTCGGCCGAACATTCGGTTCAGATCTTACCGAACCGAATATTCGGCCGAATTATTCGGTAAAACTAAACAGATTTATGCACGTCCGCGCGGCTTTTTATTTTTAGTAAAATAATATGTGTATGCGACCTTGGCATTGTCCATGTCAACATTTACAATTGTTATTGATGGCGAATTAGTGACAGACGTTGATGTGGTGATCTCAATAATAAAGCTTACTAAAATCAAGTTTTCTTGTTTCATTATAAATATGCGGGTAATAACAATAAATAATATAACTTAACTTTTAAGAGCTACAAATAGTAAGAATTATTTATTTATTATCAGATAAATATCATATGTTTATTCGGTAAATATTCGGCAGTTTTACCGAATAATTCGGCCGAATACCGAACATTGAAAACCATGCCGAATATGCCGAATACCGAATAATTACCGAATATTCGGCGCATCTCTAATTTATACGTTCGCCATTGCTTATGATTGAGGTACCTATATTAAAATTGTGTAAGTACATGTGTGTAGTGTCAAATATAAGTAAGTGGACAATCGTAACCCCCCTCATTTTAAAAACTAACTCGTAAGGCAAAGGATGAACGACCAGTTTTTTAAACTCTTTTTTACCTTTTTACTATCGTTGGCAACTAAATGCCGGCGGTACCTTAGTCTCTCCAGAATGGTCGGCGACTTAGATATACACTTACACTTTTGTAACTTAGATTTATAAAAATATGGCTAAAAATGTACCTACCTACTTATACATATTATTATCTCTGAAGTCGACCGTACATTACGCTGCAGACTCTACAATCGATACTGTATCTTTGTGTGATCGTTCAATACTTTTTATAATAAAAACGAGGATAATCTAATTACACACAATAATTGTAGGATTATTATTATTTCATATAATTATCACGTATTGAAAAGCGAATATATCCAAAAATGACATTCATCGTCAAGGTTATCATTATCAGCCTAGTAAAAGTCGTGACATAGCTTAAATTAGAATGAAGAAAAATCCTGTTAGTTCGAATTTAACCCGTATTGCTTTGACATAAAGCGCCTCTGTCATACACTAGTGTGTCAAGGACTAGGTAAAACATCAAAAGATAAGTTCCGGAAAACACAACGGGTATGAATAACACACAAACTACTTTGTTAGAAGTGTTACAACTACTCGGTAATCTATAAGCCAGAGATTACAATCCGTGAAATTATTAACTCAAGCATTCTCAATAACCAAATTGCATACATTCAATTTCCAAGCCTAAATCCATACATCACCAAGTGACCTGTGTGCTCATTTGCTCACCCACAAACGCTCGACTAGTTTCCGCGGCCGAGCGGCGCGGCCGGCGGCGCGTGGAGCGCCCCAACCGACCATTGAAACATGTTACCTAACGTCAGCGCAGTCTTACGTCAATCGATGCCTCGTATTGAAGATATTACTTATGTTTACATTGTACGTTATAGTACAAACTTATGTTGCAAACTGTAATTTCTAATTAAGGGTTACGTCACCGCAGCTTTGCCAATATTATTATTCTGTTGGTAATATTCATTGGAACCAATATATTGTTACGACGGCGGGGTCAATAACAGTTTTGTTGGCATAGTGACTCGCCGTCAAGGTGTTTCAAAATTCGCTGTGTCGACTAAGAGATCTGTAGCCCAGCGGTACAAACGGCGGTCGAAGTGCCGATGTGCCCGGGTTCGAGTCCAGCGACCGACATGCACTTTTTGTATGTTTTTAATTAGTGGTGAGTACATTTTCAAAACGCCGAGTAGCATGGAATGTTCTAGAAAGGGTAAGCGAATAGAACATTCGATGTTTAAGGAAATTTATAGACGAATGTATGGGCTTGGAATATTCGAGAAACGTGGATAGCACGTTTATCTGGAAAAGCCCATGCTACTCAAAACAAGTGAGTAATGAAATGAACAACGAAATGAAGATCGAAATTAAGGACTAGAATCTTCGGTAAGGGGTATATAAGGGGACCACGTTCGCGGTACTAGGCAGTTTGGAAGGAAGTCTTGAAGTGAGTTCTTGAAGAGGAGACTTGGAGTCAGTCCTGAGAGGAGTCAGGGTTGAGTGGAGTCTTCAGAGTGGAGTTCTCAGAATGGGATACTAAGGGAGTAGTATCGGGTGAGAACTGGTTGAAGAAGTACAGTGGAAAGTCGTGATTAGTGAAGTGGTCTAGTGCGTAACAGTAAAGTGTAGCTGTGTCAGTACTAGTAGGCGCGAACTCAGTCACTTGTGCATGTGGACTCAGAGGACTTTACCCTGTGTAAATCGCAGAATAAATCTATTGTCGTGTTGAAAAGGTGTTTAACTCTATCCTACCCCCCCACGCTCGTAACAATATCTTAAGACTCTTCGCACGAGCGAGCGAAGCGAACGAAGTTCTATGCTTCCTCTTGGGCCGAAAATCGTTTGTCCGGTGTCCGGTGTCCCGCTGTCCGGCTGTTTTCCTCTACAGGTCACGTTTCTCAACCGATTCTCATGAAATGTTGTGAGCAGGTTCTTTAATTATATAGTTTTTTTTTAAAGGCAGGCTCCCGAACTCTCAGCTTAGCTAGGCTACAGAGCTACCACCTAGTACGAGTACAATAAAAAGACATTAAGATATTTCAGTGTTGGCTGCGTCAGGAGGAAGGTCTCTCCATAGTTTGGATTTCTTCGCCACATTTAAACTTTATTGCAGTTAATACAGAGTTGTACAAATGGCGAGCGTAATAATGCCAAATGGCATTCTCTACCATTTATAAAAGGTGCAAAGAAAAACGTATGATGATTTCTGTTACGAATACGAACACTTGATGAGAAATAAAAAGCCGGCCAAGTGCGAGTCTGACTCGCGCACGAAGGGTTTCGTACCATTATCTAGAAAACCAGTAAAAAAAAACCGTTTGTTGTATGGGAGCCCCCTTAAATATTTATTTTATTTCGTTTTTAGTATTTTTTGTTATAGCGTCAACAGAAATACATAATTTGTGAAAATTTCAACTGTCTAGCTATCGCGGTTCTTGAGATATTACCAGAAAAAAAAAAGTTTGTTGTATGGGAGCCCCCCTTTAGGCACTTGTCCCACCGCCGGCGAGTAGCGAGTACTCTCATAGTAATTCTTACTCGCTTTTACTCGCGCGAGTAAGAATTACTATGAGAGTACTCGCTACTCGCCGGCGGTGGGACAAGTGCCTTAATATTTACTTTAATTTGTTTTTAGTATTTGTTGTTATAGCGGCAACAGAAATACATAATCTGTGAAAATTTCAACTGCCCAGCTATCGCGGTTCTTGAGATACAGCCTGGTGACAGACAGACGGACGGACAGCGAAGTCTTAGTAATAGGGTCCCGTTTTTTTACCCTTTGGGTACGGCACCCTAAAAAATAAACAAAAATATAAAACGCTACATACACATAAATTATTTAAAAAAAAGAGATACCTACATAAAAACAGATATACTACTACATGTTCAATACATACTGTGGATGGATTTTAGTCGTATTCTTGTACTAGCTTCTGCCCGCGACTTCGTACGCGTATAAATGGTAGTTTATATGATATTCTTATGTTTAACCATACTATTGTCAAATTTGAAAATAAGATTTAATTTCCATAGACTGTGCGTGTAACAGTTCACAGTCTCTTCGAATCTAAATAAAGAACATCATAAACTTGGTCGTCAATAATATTATATATAGATGCCCAAACTATCCTTTTAGAGAGCGCTCCCTATGGGAGCCTCAGGTCCGGTGGCCCTAGGGCGAGTTCGACGGACCCTCACTATCCTCAGGTGTCTTGCAAGCGAGACCTGAGGCCAAAATCCCGAAGGTGGGCGGCGATGCAATCGAAGCCGAAGGTTTTCATTGGAATTAACGGCGAGCGGTCTCAATGCGAGCCCGAGGCCGGCTTGGCCCCACGGTTACTCTTTACACTTTTCTCTATTTCGATTGTCATCACTCAACAAGTTAGTAAATGTCTCCTAAAAGCACTTTCGCGTAGCAGCAAGAGATCTAATAGCTGCCCTTACTTGCTTACTTTAACTCTCCACCCTGTATACCCATGCTCCATGTACTTTTTGATAAGTTAGGTATAACTGATATTAACCAACTAGCTGCAAAATGATGTTATAGCCGACGCACCTTCAACAGTGCGTGAAGATCGGGTTCCTTCAAAAGAGAAGGCCCCTGGCACAGATGTGGATAACGAGGGTTTCAGAAGAAAGCGCAAGCCGCGAAATACTCAGTCTGGTACAGCAGAGCCGGTTGGTTCTGGTCTGCGAGTTCGCATATCTAGTAAGGCGCAGTACCTGTCGCGCCTGTGACATGGCGTTGTATATTTTTTTTTTTTTTTTTTTAGTTTATTTGGGTAAACAAACAGCCACTACAATGAATACTTAAAATAAGTTTTAAAGAAAATGTTTACAGTATGTGTGGCCCACACCGTTTACCACTGGTTAATATTACGATATTTATCATTCAGAGAGTGGGCACCGTCAGTTTTAAGAACGGGCGGTACCCATTAACAACAACAAAGAAAGCGAAGGTATACTTATACGATACAAAGCACACGTATGTTACCAGCGCAGTAAAATAGTAAATCCATTACAATAAGATGTTACTGATAATACTTATAATATAAGTTATTAATAAGACATATGCTAATTTAAATCTACTTATTTCCAGTTACCAGCTTTCGTTGGCACATCCATATTCACCAAAAGACTGGCTATTCGCTGAGGGTTTTCCAGGTGCGTTCGCGCTATTAAATACATTAATTTCAGCTCGTTTGTAGTGCGCGTGCCGCGTCCACTGCAGGAGACCATCGCGTGTGCTGATTTCTGGGTGTCATATTTCGGCGATTCCGGGGCAACCTATGGAATTCTACACCGGACTTGACGACCCAACGGAGCCACGGCGTTTCGTTGCCTAAATAATTAGTTTTTTTTTTAAATAAATGTATGTTAGTCTATAATGTATTTGTTACTATGCCTTAGATGCCTGAAATAAATGGCATATACGAGGGGTGATCCAAAAGTGGTTACCTATCTTAACCTAGAAAAATGTAATACCGAATATTAAAATCCCGAAAACGATTCGTTTTTTTTTATTAGGCCGAATTTTTATTTGCCCGAATTTACGTTTTCCGTATTATCTTTTGCCCGATTCTCAATTTGTCGCAGTTTTATTTCGCATATGGTTCAAATCGACACTTGTTAAAATTCCGTAGTTACGTTTGCCAACTAATTTGTGAGGTCGAATAATAATAAGTCCGAAATATTATTATCCCGCTATATCAATAGATCGAAATTGTAACATGTAAAAGCAAATCATCATTGCAAGCATTTGGTATTTTTGTTGTGTGTTGTGTGTGTGTTTTTATTGTGTGTGTGTGTTTAAGTTAAATTCCTCAAAGAAATGATTAAAATTATTTAAATAAAAAATGTTAAAAATATATACCTACATTAAAACTATTGTTTTATTTTCCTATTCAATACTCAATAATTCAATAGCTTAATAGGAAGTACTACAATAAAATAAATCGGATCTGGCGCTCGCCGGCCGCTGCCGCGGCACGCTCGCTTCGCTCGCTCGGCTTCGCGCGCTGTTTGGTCGCAGTTCACCTAACACGCTCCTCCTCGCTTCGCTCGTCGTCGCACCTAACTGGACTCTGTCAAAGGAAAGCCTTCCGCGATTCCACTTTTATCTTGGGTATATTTGTAGATAGGTTTTTTTTGCAGAAGTTTTTTTTTTCACCGAAACAATATTATGGATAATGAGATTTCGATTAAACGTAGCATCAAAATTATGAAAAGATGGTTAACAAATTGGTTGTCAAGTGATAAAGTTGGTAATCGTTCTTCTGTTTATTGAGTTTCGGGATAACTTTAATGCGGCAAAACAAACCAGCGGTATTTTAAAAGTATGGTAAACAAAGTATATGGCTTATAAAAATTCGGATAACCGTTTTCGGACAAGTGAAAATCGGACAATTAATTTTCGAAACATCGATAGGTTACCTCCAAAAGTAATGATAATCGGCATAAAAAACAGAAGTTATCCGTTATATATCATTTTTAATTATTAAATACACTCTTTATTAGTTTACTTACCTATATAATATATTAAAAATGTGACCAAACCATGCTGATTATCGTTACTTTTGGATCACCCCTCGTATATGTATATTATAGCCGAATAATTAGGTGAAACAACAACTAGTTCAAATACCTACATTATTATATTACGAGTATAAGCAATATGAACATTTATGCTTTGCTACAATTCTACTTTACGACATGTGTATTTTAAATAATAATATGCTGTTTTGCATTCAGCGGTAAGCTTCGTAAATTATTTTTTTCCTATTAGAAAAATGCCAAGCCATGCTTTAGTTTTCGTTTGATTTTTTTAAATCGTAATTTACATACAAAATTTCTGTGTGTCACTGGGTTCAAATTGTCAAAACAGAACATCGTTCTCGCCTTAAAACTTATTAAAAAAAAAAAAAAAAAACTGCTTAATATAACTATTTGCACTCGCTTTTGCCCGCCACTTCGGTCGCGTTGATTTCCTTTTGTTGAACTTTTACTGGGATATAAAGTATTGTATATGTCCAGGCTATACTCTTATAGGTACTGTAGGTACATTTTAATCCGTTCAGCCGTTTTTGCGTGATTTTGTAACAAACCTCCAAACTTTCGCTTTGAAATAGGTATTTGTGGGATTCAATTTTGCAGCTTTTTGTTTAGACATTGCATTGTCACTTTGGCGAGATTGATGTACGACTTGAACCCAGTAAATCACAGAGATTTAATGTAATAAGGCTAATTCGATGGGCTTGAATTTTTTTTAAGTTAGCTACACAATGGTTTTCATCGGTTGCTTACGAGTTTTAAGCACTATTAATTTGATTCAATACTTTTCGTACCTAACTTAACCTGTTTTGCTGATGTAAAAGTTTTTTTTTATTGGGTAATTGCATTTTTTTATTCATAACAATTATTTGAAATACAATTTATATTACTTTCCGATCGATTCGAGAACGATCTTTATTACATAAATAATGAACTAAGTATAAAAGATTTTTATTCTAATCAAGCATACGATTTTTTTTTTCAATTAATTAACTTTATTTTATAAATTATGATTTTATATGGACTTATGATACGAAATAAACGATTATTATTGTTACTAATTACTAAAGTTAGCCTACTAATCAAATTGATGAAGCCATACCTTGACCTAATTTACATAAAATACTAATAAACAAACAACACAATACTCACCAAAAATAAAGGGAAGCACACACGGCACTACGCGGTATTCGTTGTCGGCGCGGGCATGGTCGCGTGCTGTCGGCGGCGCGCGCGGCCTTTCACTGCCCACGTAACCGGCCGCGCCACGCGACGCGCGCCCGCCCGTAGACGCCGCGTCTAACACGGGCCAGCAGTAGGCAGGGACCGATCATTTCATTTATGAACTTGTCATTTTAATTTAAAAAAAAAAAACAAATTAAAACAAGGGAAACATGCCAATAATTAACCAGTTAGCCTAGTGGCTAGTGATATGAGGCTGATTAAGAAGATTGCATGTTTTCTATGTATTTAAGTATTTATATCTATTAAATATATCGTCGTCTAGAACTCATAACACAAGCCTTACTGAGCTTACTATGGGGCTAAAGTAGTAGTGTAAAGAACAAATAACAATGTATTGAAATTGACATTTAATGTCAATTTTAGTATGACGGTTTGTTTACATAGTTAGCAAATTCTATTGACGGCCACTTTAGTGCGATGTGTGTAAGATTCTCCTAACATTTCATAATAATACTATAGTACATTGTTTAACGAGGGGCGTAAGTGGAATATTGCGAACAAGAGTCTATCAGAAGCCCGACGCCAAAGGCGGAGGGCTTTTGATGACTCGAGTTTGCAATATTCTTACGCTCGTGTTATACACAATGTTTTTCATCACATTTACGAGGAAACAAATACATTTTAGATGAAATGAATACAAATCGTAATAAAAACTGCAACATGTCAGTCGTCCATTTTGTTGAATTTGACGTGAGGCGCGTATGGAAAAGACCCTTCGGTATACAGCCACGATTTGAAAACACTTAAAAACATTTTACATAGACACTAAATAACTACATATTAAATCTGTAAATAATTCAAGCGGCCTTTAAACCTATCTAAATGCAGTACACTAAATCAGAAAGACTGCAAAAAGACATGTGTAAAGACTGTAAGCATGTAAGTCACGCTAATGAGACAGTTAGACTCGACACTGCCACTCTGAATCAGTGTACTGCATTTGGATAGGTCTAAATGCCGCTTCAGTTAAACATGTTTAAGTAGTTTTTTAAGTTTAAAGTTATTTATAAATACGTTTTCAGACGTCGTATTTGATATAAAACCTCTTTCCTTTGTAACTGCCGCATGAGTGACAGATACAATTTAAGAAAAAAACGGAAGCAAGGTGGGCAGCACCTACGTTACAAGGACGTGCTTAAGCGCCACCTCACTGCCTGCGGCATACCACCTGACAAATGGGAGGAGTTTGCTTCACAGCGGCCAGAATGGCTTTCTCGTGTTAAGCTGAGCGTAAAGAACTTTGAACACGCTCGTCTCATTGACCTTGATGCGAAACGTCAGATACGTAAATCCCGGCCGAAACCCTCCTATAATTATACTTATAATAGTTCTGGACTACTTTACTGCCCTACCTGCGATATTAGAGTTTTTAAAAGTAAGTTCGGCTTTGCAAGCCATATTAGAGCTCACGCTCGTAATTAGCTAGGGTCGCCGTTGCCGATTACGGCATGGATAGCTATATAGAAAAAAACCATTACGCCCGTGGGCGTAACACAGGTTATTACAGCTCTGTATGTCTGCGCATTATGAAGCCCTTTTCGAGCAAGTGTGATGAAAATAATGATTATGTTCTTCATTGCACCCGCACCGCACATACGAAAAACATGTTACAAGACAGACTATATAAATGTAATGGTAACAACAGGCGGTCTCATTTATTTATTTATAAAAAAGTACAAACTATTAAGAACTGCTACTTCAGTTGTGCCAAATGCCAATGCCTTTAACTTCCGACATAAACAAGGGTTGTTACCGTGTGTCTGGCTGTGGCAACGGATGAATCGATTTAATAGGTTTTTATAATCGAAAGTCTTGTGAAACTTTTGGTATGACTGGTCCTAAAACAAAGGTACTTATGCGTAATTTTGTCACAAATATTTTTACATAAATTGTTGTTTCAAAGGATGACAGTCGATAACAGATTTGTCATATGATAAAGATATTTATCAAAAACATAATTCGATATAACTTGTTTATTATTATGTGAAACAATAATTATGACAAGATATTTTTTATGTGAATCGAAAACTATGATTTAAAATTAGGTAGGTATACATTATACCTAGCATCTGTAGCTTAGTCGTGCGCGTCCGCAAAGGTCGGCCGTGTGTTCCGCGCGTGCGCGATGATAGTAAGCTCACGTAACTGTTATCAGCGCGCGCGCCGGTCGCTACAGGGGGCTTTCGATGGGAGCGGTCAAGAGCAGCCCCAGGGATCCCTGGAAACTAGTTTCTGTTCCTATAATTTATGTCTGTGAGCTATAAAATTCATGCGCCTATTTTTTTTTGGTATTGAAAAAAGTCGAAAAAAAAATCTATATAATTGACGAAGCTGTTCACGAGAATCGGTGGAGCAATGCGACCTGCCGAGGAGAACAGCGGGACAGACGCCAGCCGGACAGACTAAATATTTTTGGCCCAAGCTGAAGCATAGACTTTCATTCGCTTCGCTCCCTGCCCTCGTTCAAAAGTAACGAAGCTGATCACAAAATTTCACGAAAATCGGTGGAGTAATGCGACCTGAAGAGGAGAACAGCGTGAAAGCGGGACATCCGTACATCTGGACATACAAACAATTTTCGGCCCAAGCTGAAGCATAGAACTTTGTTCGCTTCGCTCGCTCGTTCGATGAAGATATTAGAAACTTTTTAATGAAAAACGCTCTACTCGCTCCATTTTCTTTTATTTAATTTATTTGCTACAGATATTATTTTTCGTTCTAGATATGGCAGATCTCACGGTGTATACAACGTTTTATGTTATTCTACCTGCATTTCTCTTAAAAAGGAGAGGCTTGTATGGAGAGCCTAACTACGCTTGCATGGAAAAACGATCGTCCAATGGCATTTTATTACTTATCGCTGTGGATAGCGTGGTAATAATAATTTGTATAATTTGTATCATTGTAGAACGTTGACATTTTGTAATTTGTAATTTATAAATATGACCTAATTAGAAAAATCAAATTAATTTGACAAATTAACTACCTATTTTTTTTTTATTTTTTTTTTTTATTTATATATAACAATTTTTTTTTTTACAATACTTATTGTGTTGCACATAAAGCCACTATTTGAAACCTGGAAGGTTTAGGCAATAGTTGGCGAGATCGCGCGGTTCTTCCCGCGTTCCTTTAGTTAACTACTTATAATAATATAATACTTGTAACAAATCGCTATTGTCCACTACAATTTTATTCCTTACCTACACTTATTCATCTAAACTTAGGTAGTAACTTTTAAGTAGCTTCTTACATTTGTTATGACTAATAATAGTATCAGTAAGGTCTTGTAATAAGTTCTTAGGCAGATTATTTAAGATAGATGGAAGTAAGAAGTTAATAGTTCTGTTACCATAAGTGTTATTGTTGCGTGGCAACGGGTATGATGGCAGGTAATCTAACGTACGTAACTTATTAGGGCGTGTTTTTTTTTTCTAAAGAGGGTAGCATTGCACATTCCTCAGTTAGTAAGGACAAACAAAATCTATTGAACACGTTAATGACCTTGCAGTGTTTGAATACGCCTGTTTTATTATCACGATAGTTTTTTTTAACAGTATTAGGTACAATTGTTTTTAGTAGTGATAGTTGTAATTTATATATTTGCGTTAAATAGGTTTTGTATGTCCTCCCGTAGCTTGTAATACCATAGCTTATAATTGAATCTGCAAGTGATAGGTAAAGCATTCGTAGTATATTATACGGTAGTTTATATTTAAGGATTGCCATATTAGCCAAAATACATCTAAGTTTTGAACATACGTGGTCCACATGGGGTTTCCAATTAAATGTATTGTCTATAATTAATCCTAGGTACATGTGTTGGGGAACAAGCTCGAGCGCCTCACATTTACAGTTACGGTTAGGGTTATGTAGACAGTGATGATCGTGTGCTATGATTGTGGGGGCCCGTGGTTCTTTTGTGTACGGTGAGCGTATATGAACGACTTTGGTTTTTTTAGAATTAATTTCTAGCCCCACGTTATGGGCCCATTTGCATAGCTGGTCAAAATTACTCTGCATTGTATTCTGGGCTTCGAGTAAGTCCCGGTGAGAAGTTACTAGACATGTGTCGTCAGCAAACTGGTATACAGAACCCGCACTAAATATGTTGCACATGTCATTAACGTAGATTAGGTATTCGGTAGGTCCAGCTATAGATCCCTGCGCTGTACCTTGTTCCGTGCGCAGCGGCTCACTGAGCGCGCCGGCGATCTTCACCATGGTGTGGCGGTTGTTATGATAGTCCTGGAACCAGTGTAGCAGGGGTCCTTGTATACCATTTTGCTGTAGCTTGCTATACAGTGTAGAATAATTTAGACAGTCGAATGCTTTACTGAAATCAATAAAAGTGGTAATTACATGTTTACGTTCATTTAAATAATCATTCACCTCGTTTGTAAATTTAGTTAGTAATTGAGAGGTACTTCGGTTTCGCTGGAAACCATATTGATTAACGTTGATTATTTTATTATTGTTTAAGAATTTATTCAGCTCGGTCCCGATATACCTCTCAACTATTTTATCTATACATGGTAGGATAGTTATAGGTCTATAGTTATTGTAATCTGTGTATGAACCTTTTTTATGAATAGGGCGTATTATGCCGACCTTTAACCCGTCCGGGTAAGACGATGTTCTAATGCAAGCATTAATCAAGTGGGTAATTAGGGGTGTGATTTCCGTTATTATATATTTTAGGTCTGAGGCACGAATGCGGTCAGCACCAGGGCTTTTGTTATCGTTTAGTTTTTTAATTATATTGAATACAGTGTGATGATCTGCCCATTTTAATCTCATGGTTAGGTTAGGTGTGTTACAGTATAATTTAGGGTTCAACAAAGGGGTCCCGCACGGAACACTTATATTTTTAACATTTTTTTTTAATGCTTCAGCAAAGTCGTTAGTTAATTTTTCGACATTAGTTTTAAAATGTTTCATAATTATACTATCGATACACTTGCCTATTCTACCGCTTATTCTATTAATTATATCCCACACTTTTCGAGGGTTTCTAAAATTAATACATATTTCATTTTTAATATACCTATTCCTAGTGTTCTCTATGACTTTATTCGTTTTATTTCTATATTTATTATATAACAGCCTTTTTAATTTATTATTTTCGTCTTTACGCCATATATTATACAATTCAAAGCGTTTTTTGCTCATATTAGTTATTATAATTCATATTATTTTTGACGTGTAAAATTTTATATAAATTATTAATAAATGAGTATGAGTATTCCACTTGTCCAAGATCTTTGTCCAATGTGTATTGCGTCTCACTCACTGTTTAAGCGAAATGTGAGACGCATATACACATTGAACTAAGATTTTAGACAAGTGGAATACCACCCTAAGACGACCGTCACGTTTTGACAAGTACGCGAATGCGAGAGTGACGGGTCTTATCCACAAAGATAAGCCCGCTGGTGACCCTTTAATTGGTTGCATTTTGCTTATTAATTAATAACATATATTTAAACGTCATTTATTACGTAATAAGCTGAAGACGAAAGACCTACATCCCAAAGGCGAACCATTTTACCAACTCCGTTTCAAAGTTGCGCGTAAGTTGCTAAACGCTTAAACTGAATTGAACGAAGGTATTAACTATTAGAAGTAACGTGAGCCGTTATGTAAGCTGTATTTAGTCCCTAGAAAGCCTTAAGGTCTATTGAGAACATCGTCTCGTGTATTGCACCATGCTGGATAGTTGTATATAGTGAGTACTAACGACATAACCGGTCATGCCGCTAGTTGAGTAACGATACGATACTGCCGTGCCGGATGCCGGTAAACGCCGAGTGGCTTCTTCAACCTATCTATACACAAACATGGTTTTTAGGGTTCCCTAGTCGACTAGGAACCCCTTATAGTTTCGCTTTGTCTGTCCATCCGTCCGCGGATAATTTCAGTAACCGTTAGCACTAGAAAGCTGAAATTTGGTACTAATATGTATATCAATCACGCCGACAAAGTGGTTTTTTCATTTCAACCCTAACGTGTGATATATTGTTGGATAGGTATTTAAAAATGAATAGGGGTTTGCTAAAATCATTTTTTGATAATGTTAATATTTTCGGAGATAATCGGTCCAGAAGCAAAAAAAATGAACTAACTTTTGAACCATAACTTTTAAAAATATGAAAAAATCTCAAAAGTAGAACTTTATAAAAACTTTCTAGGAATTTTATTTTGAACTTGATAGGTTAAATAGTTTTTGAAAAAAATTACAAAATAATTTCTGGACGAAAAACTACGGAACCCTACACTGAGCGTGGCCCGACACGCTCTTGGCCGGTCTTTTCCTTCTCACTTTAAAGCGAATGCAAGAGTTATTTATATTATCTTACTAGTTGAGTCCGTGGCTTCGCCCACAAGCGTGAGATTCGGTCTGTGTCCATAGGTCCATACCCCCTTCCTTAGGGGTGGATTTCAAGAACTAAGTAGCGTTAAGTACTATGTCTATTAGCTTGGCTTTCTACATGCCTCATTCATCCTAACTGATTGGTTCAGTAACTTAGCCACGAAAAGGTAGATAACAGGCAGACATAAATTTATAATAATAGGAGGAATAAAGGTTTAGGTAAGTACTTCTCGTTTGGGGTGCTGTCACTTGACCTACTAACTTTTGCACTAATGTTTTACTACAACTTTTTCACTAGACCTAATGCATTTTTCTTCGAAACCATGAACTTTCAGGTTTTCTTTGAATATCATCAAATAGAAGTCACTAGGTTAGGTTAGTTTTGCAATAATCCCAAAAAGTTTCCTATTTAAGAAAAAATGCATTAGGTCTAATGAAACATTAGGTCAAATGAAACATTTAGGGCAAAAATAGTTAACAAACACACACGGAAACACAAAAAAGCACAACACAACACACACACGTAAACACGGATCTGTGCCAACCATTTGAACCTATTCATAATTGTATCTACGCTATTTTTACATCTCTGTCAGAATTGTCCAATCATATTATGACTGAGATGTAAAAATAGGGTAGACGGTTAAGCCGCGCTTGTCGCCTGCGGCGCTACCACGAACTTCGAAAGTCGAAGTTCGGGTATTTCCATCTCTATCGCACTCCCTTACTCCAGTGACAGGGATGCATGTATTACGAACTTCGGCTTTCGAAGTTCGTGGTAGCGCCGCTGTGCCTAAACTTACTTACCTACCTCACGCAGCTCCATAACTCGCATGTTCCGTCGTGCCCACCGCTTGACCCAGTGCGGGTCGCCAGCACCGCTGCGCCTGCGCCTATACAGAACGACGCAAGTACTTACAAACTAGGATTAAGATTATTTAACATGGCCAACTCTTTATAAAACTGTCTTTGTAATTTTAATCTTATATCTTGGCCTGTAGAATTGCTTTTTGAATGGTGCCTTTGATGCAATTTGGCCAACTGAAATATTTCCAGTATACCACAAACTCTCTCTCTACGCATGTACACGTTTCGTGCTTAAGTCTGGTGAATAAGGCCTAAAGTTGCGTGTACGTTCACGAGTGTACCTACTGACTTACGTCGTTGTTGGTAGAGCGTGTGGAAAGCATGGCACAATGGTGCTAAATGTTAAATAGAGGAGGTAAACAGTGAAGTGAAAGTGGTCTCGGTCCATCGGAGTGGCGTTCACGATGGTCACCCATCATAGCAGAGCCGGTGTAAGCTGAGCTGCGACTAGCTATAACTGTTGAGAGAGAAGGGGGTCATGTTATACTTGGGACTAGCTCATAGAGTTGAGCTCTGGTTACGTATAATTGTTGAGCGTGTCGGGATCTTAATATAGTTGGGACTAGATCTGCATCGAGGGAAAATGGTTCATGAAGAGATAAACAGGCATGTGCCGGGATCGAGAGCTTTGCGTTTTACAGAGTACGAAGATAAATAGTAGATTGTACAAGTGCATAAAACGCACCATTTTACGCGAGACGTTTAAAATCGAGTGTAACATGGGTTTTATGGATGGACGAATTGTACACTCTACCTACTTTTCAATTCGATTGCGAGGAAATTAAATGAAAACCTTTTTTTTTTCAGTCCTACCTAGTTACGTGACACCTGACTTAGGTCGTTATAAATATATTTTGTTTTTTATATCTATGATAATTGTATGATAATTATTGTTATAGTTTAAATATATTGATTTACTAATACAAAAAACAAATTAAAAAAATAATAAATAAGACGATATAAAAACTATAAGTTTATTTCATGAAGTTTTATTGTGTACTTTGGCTGCTGGTATCCTTGCCTTGGTCTTAGAATACTAACGAAACATAATAAAATAAAAATAAAGTAGTTCTATGAAGTTAAAGTTGCTCGTGTGGCTGTTGGACCGATTGCCTTGGTCTTCGACGAAGATTTTACTTTAGCCACTAGACCATAAAAAGCGACTTTATGTCGCCTACACACAGCATAAAGGCGAACTTTTAGAGCATTAGAAATGAAAAAATACATTCACATCTGTAGCATGATTTATAGTATAGTATAGTAGTTATAATTAGCAAACGTTGCGCGTCCCTGCTAGCACGGGTACAGTGCAGCACCAACAGGATCCTGAGCGTGTTCGCGGGACTCCGCGCTCATGCGTCGATGGACACAGCTCCATGTCCTCGCAACACTTAGTTAAGTAAGTCACCATTTATTTACTGTCCCTAACTATAGATTAAGATTTTATTGTATGTTACTAACACTTATGGGTGCAAGCCTGAAATAAATTATTTGAATTTGAATTTGAATAATATTTTATTTGATTGTGATTATGATAATTCATAAAACATTTATAAATGTGAACAAAATACAATAAAATAAAATGTTGTTCTCGTTGCTTGTTTTTCGTGGCACAAAGTCTTTCCCGCGGAGTTTTAATATTTACTTTCTACTCGATTGACATTAAAATCTAAAATTTTACAAGCTAGTGTGACGATCCTGCCTACTTAAATGTCTAAAAATCTATATTTCCTATTCTGAACTTAACCTAAAGCCTAGCTGTAATGGTAGCCTACCTGTAGCTGTAGGTGTAGCTAAAGGTAAATAATTAAACAAGTAATGAGGGGAAACAAATCATTATTTATTGCTCATTAAACATTGGAAGTAGTATTTTATGTTGAAGCTAAAGAAACTGATTATTTAATCCAATGGAATCAAGCTAGATTTCATAGGATATTCGCTTTGGTTCCTAGACAATACTAACCCAATAACAAAGCGAGTAAAACAATAAGGTTAGTCCCGGCCGAATATATTAGTAAATTTATTAATTTAAGACTCTAATCTAAATCGAATTATCCTAATGCTAGAGAAACTTTTGTTATTTATCCCAACAAATTCAAGCTAGAATTCATTAAGGAATCCACTTTGTCTCCTAGGAATGCTAGTCGAAAAGCAAAGCGGATCAAACGAAAATGGCTAGCTCCGTACCTACTAATAATGAAATGAACACACTAATTAGAACTGTAAATTAAGCTTGAAAATATTATCCTTGGATCCTAGTCTAAAGTATCCTAACTAAACCTGCCGATAGAACAAAGGCGTGGGTAGCTCTGAAATGGTGGCCAAAGACGCGATCATGTATCTAGTGGAAGGACCCAACGCTGTGTGAAAGTAGAACCAGGTGCTTTTCGGATGATGAGAAGAGGTGACGTACTATGGAAGGAAAAATTACACGTTAATAAAATCATACAATAAATTCATTTACATACCTACAACTTAACTTACATTACTACTTCTGAACAATAAGTTCATAAAACTTATGGTCTAAATATCCACAACTTATTATTGAATAACTCACTTTTCTAAATAAGCTATATATAAATATAACTCGCATCGTTAGATTTTTGTCACTACAATTTAAAATATTAAGATTTTGATGATCGTGATGATTTTGAGTGATGACGTTGAAATACAGAAATAAATAATAGTTGAATTCCGGTTCGACCTAGATATTGCTAAGGCGGAAGTGTGATAGGTCCAACGAACGATCTAACAGTACCCAAAGGCACCTTTATAGTCGAAAGATTGATAGATATACGACAATGCACAACTTGTATTTAACCATCATCTCGCTCACACCATTATTATTGAAGATTCTATACCATAATTGTTATATAATTAACTTTCATAATATGTAGTATTCAGATATTAACGGGACGCTGTCTACCCATAATAACTAATATACTCCCGGGCGGAAACACGTTAACTCATCTTAAACATTTACCTAACAAAAGGAGTATTGTATAAGGTAGCCCAATAATAATAATATAATAATATTCCACACTCATGGCTGCTAATAACGCACCAGTGATACTGAACCGAGATACTCAATCACGAATGTTTACTACCCAGAGTATGCCGATTTACTGAAGCATCTCGCGAATCATAGATAAAATGCTAAATCCAGGAACTAACCGTACTAAAATAACTAAATCCTAATATATTAGGATATTACGGCACCAATCGTACACAATACACTAGATTAACTAAATAAGAGTTCCCTTAATAGTAAGAAAACTGCATACTAATGACGCACTCTTGAATGTCGGTAGATACAAAGTTACAACACGCGTCCACACTTGAAATACACACGCGGCAATCCGTAATTTATGCAATCAAACAACAATCATTGCTAATGATTAGATATGATAATGTTGGAAATAGACACTGACTAACCACACACTCTGGTAGATTAAGGTAAAGTTAAATTAAAATCCTACCAGGGATTGGGCTCGCTGAATCCACCCAATTTACCAAATCAGCCGAAGATGTTGCTCGAAGGGAGGCCTCGTAGCTCCGCAACCCGCAGGAAGACTCTGCCTGAAGATCTGCCTGGCCCGTCGCTGCCTCGAAGGAAGATGAAGTCTCGCCCCGCGTCCCGTGTGAAGCGATGTGTTGCTCCGTCCGTGTCCCGTGAAAAGTGAACGCTTCCCCGTCGCGCTGCCTTAAACAAACTTGCCGACACCAGAACCACTGTAACATGAACTCCCAACCGATAAAAGTCCTTATGATCATTGCTATAGCGTATCTAAACGCATGCGCCCCCCCCCCCCCCCCCTACTACGTTATTGCCGTCTCGAATAATCTCGCTATTTCACAGGTAGGTTTTGGCGACACGATGTCTGCCCTCCGTCTAACAAGTGGAGACCTGTCGAAACGAAGCCTCTGTTCCCGCTGTATGATGATATTCAATGCCTAGGTTACCATCTTCTACCAATTCAAACTACACGTTACTTTAAATAAAACAAATAATATGTGCTTAATGAATTATATTTGCTTTATTGTACAGATTAAAAGCATTCACTGGAAACAATAGACCTCGACCTATCAAATCCCAAAATATGTGGATCCTACAGATGTTTATTTTAACGAATTATTTTAAATCATTATTAATTACAACTCGAAGAATATTTCTATAATATAACAATATTCACTAAAGCCCTATTAAAAACATCATGATTAAATATCAGTCCCAATGAAAAAGGCTACCCATTTAAATCGAGCAATTCCTTCGCTAAAATCGAGGCAGCCGTTCAGAACTGTCTCATTAGCCACCATATATTCTGGTTCAACACTCTTTCCTTTCACATAATGAGGTCTTAATAACGCATAACTTTTCCTTCATCTAGATTTCTACTATACGGACTAGTTCAGTCATTATAGATTTTGAGCGCAACAAATTCAAAATATTTTCATCATCTCGTTTAGTCCTCTTCATTTATGCCGTAAAGTTGAAAATAAATGATGAAAATATTTAGAATTTGTCGCTTTTTCAAATTTAATTTCCAAAATATCGATCCTAGAAGAAAAATTGTGAGAACCAAACTTGTAGAGAATCAAATTTCCTACATTTTTTGTCCTCACTGTTTTACTGTAAAATCAAAAATGGCCGAGTTATTCAAGAAAAACCGTTTTTCAAATATACACAGGAGCCTGATTCAGTCTACTTTTTGAATTTACCCTCCCAGTGATCCCCCCGAGGGACCTACGAAAAACAAACCCAGAACTGATTATTCACGGGTAGGGTCGGTTTTTTGATATAATGACTGGACTAGACATACGCTTTTCCGCCCCTAAACTATGCTATAACCACGCAATTCGAAATTTGAAGTTTGATATCTCCGTCCCTATCACAGATATTCTATATTCGTATATCGATATCGGCGCGGGCACCGCCCTGCTCCGGACCGGTTCGTGGTTATGAAAAACTATGTGGGTAACGTTACGTCAGGCCGGACATGCAACCACTACGGTTATAGATCAATGGATCATCTAACACTGTGCGTGCGCGCCGGTGGAGCGTTCGTTCCAATTTTAGCTGGTACGTGAGACCCATTGTAAAGTACATTTGTTTACAATACGATAGGTCATTTCAATCCAAAAGGGGTGTAAAGGATTGCCACCACAAGTATATACGCGAGGGTATACAAACACAATCTGGACTCCGTTAAACATTACAGCCGGCAAGTTAGTAAAATCTACCCTAGGAATGAGCTTCGGACTGCTCACGATTATGACCTGCGTCTTAGCAGGGTTATCCTTCAGCCCAAAACGTTCACTCCTGATCAAAATACTTTTCAAGTCCTTGTTCATAGTATTAATAACCTGAGGTAAATGCAACAGTACCTTGAGAGTAAATTTGAAGATCATAGGCATAAAGGTGATGTTTGGTACCAGTCTTTTACCGCGGGTATCACTCGGTTGATAATCTGGGAAGAAAAAGACACGTCACTATTTGACGTTTTGACGTCTGTCATTTTTGTTGTATAACCTAGAATTTGCTCTTGATGGTTTTTGAACAACCCATTCTTTGATTTGTATTTGATTTTTGAGAAAGAATTCGGGACATTTGATTTATGTTAATTGGAATCAGTTCATAATTGAGGCCAGGCGCTCATATCGAGGAGTTTTGTTTTTGTCTGCCAGTGTTTGGAGCCTGAAGTGATAAATTTAGTGACGGTAGTTTGGTGCGCCTATGTGGTGGGCTATCATCAAGGAGCCAGGAAGTGTTCACCAGGACACGCGACGGCCTCGACACACACACTCTTACTCATACATTCAGATACACATATCGAAGCCGCCCTGTCGAGCGGCGGATGAAGCTTCCATCAAGGTAAAAGCACGTTTTGTTTTGTACCGGACCGATACCTGGCGCATCTTCGGTATGCCACGCTTCTTGGAAGCTATAGCTTAGCGGGGTTATACCGGTCATTCTAGTCCAGGCCTCTATTCGGGTCAGGAACTCGTCGGGCCCAGCCCTGGCATCAACCGAGTAGAGTCTTGCAAGCCCGGGCTAGTAGCGAACATAAATTGGTAGCAAGGGCGTGGTTCTTTGAAACGCCTCTGGCTGTGTCAATAGGTATCTTTGACTGGTTCACAGTATTATTTTGATATTTGTGGAAAAAACGTTTTTGAGGTTAACCGTTGATGGAACTAGTATTTAAAATAGCAAAATATTACTGAATTGGTTTGTAGTGATATAATAGCACACATTGCTAATTGTTTTGATAGTTGATTTGATATTATTTGGTGAATTTCTTGGTCACTGAACATTTTAACTTGACATTTTTATAGGTTAACATTCCCTTGTGAAACTAGATAGCAATCTCAAATTCAATTCTTAGGTATATACTAAACACATAGGAAATTGATATTGCTTGTTTAGATAATAATTTGAACTATATTTCAGGATTGCTCGGTGTTAACACGTGGCAGGAGGTCGAGGTAGGTTGGGGTGTGAAGAGAGACGACCCGTGTGCTTCATATGATGTATAATCGGAAAGTGAACGTACTTACAGATCTATGGTATATATGATTTCTCTTAATAATAATTACAACGCCCTCTATCGGGGCCACTAGGCACAAATTGACCTCAATCGACCGGGGAACATGAGAATGTGACAAAGCCATCCAGGATTCCGCGTAGTACGGAAGAAATCCTGTAGATGGCGCTGTCAACCCGTTCGCGTGTTGACATGCTCCCGAGCGAAGAGTTGGATCTGTCGTACCGTTCAGAAAGGACGCAACGGCAGTTGCCACCTGCCTATGCGTTGTCTCTGTCCGGCATAGCAGATTGCTGTTATACCTCTTTCAACACATGACTATCCATTAAAGAAAGGTAGGTAGGTAACTATGACCATCAAGATAGATCACGTTTAGGTTGAAAGAGTTATAATTATAACCCCAAACTATTTGGTACTTCATAATGTTAAATACCTATCTTCGAGTAAGATAGGTATAATAGGGATTTATGAATAACAAATTGATTGAAATGACTATGTACCAAACTATTTGTTGTTAAACTTATAGTTATGTGAGTGAAAACAACCAGGGAACATATTTTTAATAAACAATAGGTAGGTTCTTAAGTAACATTAGGTTTGTATACTAAACTTAAATAAGGTACGGAATTAGCTACTTATACATCTATCGCGTCGATCGGTAATGGGCAAATATTATTAAATGATCGCTTGATTATTCCTCTTATTGTTTGGATCTCGGCCACCCGTGCGACGCCGTCACGACCTTGGCAGCAGCTGATGATGCGTCCCAGCCTCCACAGGCAGGGCGGCAAACGCTCCTCCCGCACCAACACGACTGCTCCCGCGCGAAGAGCTTGACCCTTGGAACTTCGCCATTTTGTGCGTTCCTGTAACAGTCCTATGTAGTCCCTGGACCAAGACTTCCAGAAGTCCTGTTGCAACTGCTGTAATTGTTGATAATGTGTTAGTCGGTTTATAGGTACATCCTTGTAGTCGTAGTCGGGCATAGAATTGGGTGTTCTACCTATCAGGAAGTGGGCTGGCGTTAGACATGTAATTTCGTCCGTATTCGAATTTGGAATAGGGCATAATGGCTTTGAGTTTAAAATTCCTTCAACCTGTACAAGAATCGAATAAAATTCCTCATAAGTTAATAGCGCCTGACCGAGCACTCGCTTTAAATGAAATTTACATCGTCGGATGGCCGACTCGTGGAGTCCTCCCATATGGGGAGCATATGGCGGAAGGAATTTCCATTGAAATCTTTCCTTTGCACAATAAGTTTCCAGTTCATTGGAATGGTCATTTAAAAAATCGTAAAGTTCGGCTAACTCGTTAGAGGCACCGTGGAAGGTTGTAGAATTATCTGTTAGAAGTTCCTTCGGCGTACCCCGTCTTGCAATAAATCTACGAAAGGCTGATAGAAATGCTGCTGATTGCAACCCTGAAATTAATTCAATATGAACCGCTGTAGTGGTCATACAAGTGAAAATTGCTATGTAACATTTGTAGGTTTTGTAACCGCGTCCCCTCCTGTCCCTGGCCGTGTACGGGCCTCCGTAATCCAACATCGTGAACCGAAAAGGAGGGGAGGGGGTAACCCGCGTGGATGGCAAGTTACCCATAATTGGAGTCTGTGACCTTGGTTTGGCTCTGAAGCAGGTCACGCATTCTTCGACTATTTTGTTAGCTAGGCTCTTACCATTAATCGGCCAACATCGTTCCCGAACCGACGACAGCAACAACTGGGGTCCGGCGTGTAGCATTCTCACGTGAAGGTCACTCATGATTAGTTTGGTAAGTATATGTTTATGAGGTAGGATAATAGGGTGTTTTTTATTATAATCGTAAGCTGACAACCCTAGTCGGCCGCCTACTCGCATCAGCTTGTTTTCCATAAACGGGTTTATGGATAATAAATTTGACGATTTTAGTAGTGCCTTTTTATTTTGAAGTAAATAATACTCCGTTGGAAAAATTTCAAGTTGTGAAATTTCTATCAATTTATTTAATGCAGTTTCTAATTCTTTCACAGATAGTGGCCCGTTAAGTTTCTTGTTACGTCGTAAACAGTTATTCGCAAATCTATAAATAAATGCAACACAATTAATAAGTTTGTTTACGTCTGACCACCTGTTAAATAAATTGTCCATGAATGGATTTGTGTGCACATTCGTAGTAATATTACAATTAATTTCGGTAAGCTCAACATCTGAAAATTGCATGTTATCGATATCGGTACAATTAGAAGGCCACGCGTCACTATGTTTACCTAACCACGAAGGTCCTTCCCACCAGAGGGCGCAGTCGACTAACTTATCTGCCTGGATGCCCCTCGTCAAAAGATCCGCGGGATTGTCATTCGACGAAACCCAGTGCCAATCCCTGATATTAGTTAATCGTTGTATTACGGTGACTCGATTTTTTACAAAACAATCAAGATTGTTTGGTTTTTTCGATTTTGCCCATGCCAAAGCCACATTCGAATCACACCATAGGTACACTGCCGTAAAGTTACATTTTAAGGCCTTGTTTACGTTCTCATACAGCTGTGCGAGTAGCAACATAGCTCTGAGTTCGAGTTTAGGTATCGTGTCTTTACGCGCCACCCTTGACTTAGAGCACAGTAATCGAGTTACAATATGTCCGCGCATATTTATAGTGCGTATATAGATAGCACACCCGAATGCCGTTAGCGAGCTGTCCGAGAACCCGTGCATTTCTATGGTTATGTAATCGCTGATTAGCGCGTGCCTAGGTATACGTAGGCAATTGAGCGTACACAATCTGTTATAAAAGGTTTGCCATTCGTTTGTAATTTCTGTCGGTAAACCTTGATCCCATTGAAACTTATTGTCCCATAACTTTTTAATAATGAATTTCGCAATGACTAAGGTTGGATTTAGTAGACCTAGGGGATCGAATATAGCTGAGGCTAGGGATAATATTTTTCGTTTGGTTAAAGATCCTGAGACCGGTTCAATTTTTAATTGGTACATTAAATAGTCACTACTACTGCACCACGCGAGCCCTAACACCTTATGGGTATCGTGTGCGAGTGAGGTGGGTGTTGTGGTTGTGTATGTGGATTCGGTATTACTCACATTTTTTAATATGTTGACGGAATTAGATTTCCATTTTCGCAGGTGAAAGTTCGCTCCTTGGAGGATCTGCTGGACGCGAACAGCTGTTTCTTGTACCTGTTGCTCGTCGTCTCCTGCATGCAGCAGGTCGTCCATATAGAAGCTGTCGCGTATGGCCGCCGCAGCCTCTGGATGCTGCGCCTGGCACTCCTGTGCGAGCTGCTGTAGGCACCGTGTAGCTATATGCGGGGCGCTTTTCAGACCGAAACTAAGGGTTGTGAGTGCATAGGCACGTAAAGGTTCAGTCGGGTTTTCGCGCCATAAAATACATTGCAGATGTCGTTGATTTGGGTTAATATATATATTTCGGTACATACGTTCAATGTCTGCACTAATGACATATTTATTTTTTCGGAATCTTAGCAGTATGTGGACTAAGTCGTCTTGGTTGATTGTGCCCGTATATTGAATACTATTAAGCGACTTCCCGTTATTAGTTAGGTTAGGTTAGGTTTTTTTTTTTTTTTTTTTTTTTTTTTTTTTTTTTTTTTTTTTTTTTTTTTCTGGCTACCTCCATAAGGGTGGGTGGAGTCTTTATGTATCTGATTTCTCTTTCATTCCAGTTCTCGCTTTTATACCTCTCGCACTTTCATGCTTCATACAGTTCTTTCTAGCGTTCATCATCTTTCTTACTTTTATGGGTGGGACTCCCATCTATATACCTATCTGACTATTGTTTTATTTCTTTATTAAAGGGGATTTTTAACACGACACGGGCATTCTTTATTTACATTTTCCTCTTTTCTACAGCTCTTTCTTAATTTTAACTTTTACATTTTACATGCGACCTGAGTTTTTACATGGTTCAGGCTTTCTTATTCTTAATTTCTACATCCAACAGTTTACATGCTGTTTTTTATTCTTACATCTACATCGAACATTTTCTCCTTTGTTTTACTGTTTACACATTGTACATTCATGTGTGTTTTACATACATTTATTTATCTATCTACTTTATCCTATGCTATTCATTAATATACTTATTATATTACGATAACATATTTACTTATCTTGTGGTATTTCTTTTCGCTACTTGTTTTGTTATGCACACTGAATATTTTAGAAACTCTTCCCTTTTGTCACTCGACATTATATTCTTTACATTTTCGGCCGTTACTTTTTGATCAATTTTCATTTCTAGATCATATCTTTTTAGCTCGTATCTAGGACAGTCAAATAGTACGTGTGCGACAGACTCTGGTACGTTCGGATCACAGGTGCACGATGGGTCCTCTTTACACTTAAATCTATGTAAGTATGCGGAGAACCCTCCATGCCCAGTCATAATTTGCGTATTGATGTTGTTTGTTTTTATCTTTCGGATTGTCCGATAGGCCGACACCGCGTCTGGGAAGAACAGCTTCGTGACCGAGGCTGTTTCGCTTGACTTATACCTTTGATTCCATTCGTCAAGCGTTGACATACGAATGTCCCGCTTGACGAATGAGATTGGGCACCGGTCATAGTCTGGTTGTTTTCTGGAGTTTATGGCGGCCTCCTTCGCTAGTTGATCTGCTCTCTCGTTTCCCTCCAGTCCTGCGTGGGCCTTTATCCAGAACAAAGAGATTTCTCTGTTCTGGAGAGACATAGTTCTCATGTTGTCTCTGGCTTCGACCGCGAGAGCGTGGAGGCAACTATGGTTCTGAATTGTTTGGAGGGCCGCCATTGAGTCGCTATATATTCCGACTGTTTTTGCCCTGTGTTTGACAGCCTCTTTTGTCGCTTCACAGAGAGCCAAGAGCTCTGCCTGGTACACCGTACAATATGCAGGCAGGGTGAGCTTGCGAGCCTTTGTCTCTGTCTCTCTGCTCCAGATGGATAGCGAAGCCCCTACTTTGCCATTAATTTTGCTGCCGTCGGTGTATATGCGGGCCTCGAAGTCGCTGTTGGCCTGGACATCGTCCTGCGTCGTAAGGCAATTGACCTGAATTTGATTGCGTTCCGCAGGGTGAGGCATTTCAAGCGCTGGTGTCATCTGCTCTACTTCACGGTCCCCCAGCACTGGTGCCCCTTTTTTTGCTTCATACAGGGAAGCAGCCTCCTTGACTCGAAGGTCCAGTGGCAGCAACCCAGCCAACAGCAGTGCGGCGTTCAAGGAGACCGTGCGGTAGGCTTTACACAGCTTCTGAGCGAATCCTCTTTGCACTCCGTTTAGCTTTTTGATGACACCTAGCTTTTTCGCGGCCGGTGCCCAGGCGCTAGCAGCGTACAGCACTGTCGGCTCTATAGCTGCTGTTTAGATCGTGCGTATTATTTCAGGGTGTAGTCCCCAGCTAACACATGCCGTTCTTCTGAGTTTTTTATAGAAGTTGAGCGCTTTCTTGCATACATTTCCGACATGTTTGTTGAAAGTAAGCTTGTCGTCGATGGTTAGGCCAAGTATTTTCATATCTTTGGACATGGCAATGGCAGTCCCGCCCATGTGTAGGCGTGGTGTATCGTATTTTAGTTTTCTTGTCACAAGCATTGCGCAAGTTTTTTGTGGCGCAAACCTTAGCTTGTTTTCGATACCCCACTCCCGCACACGAGCGAGAGCGCCATTGGCCTGTCTTTCTATGTCTAGGGCCGTGTCTCCATCGAACGCAAGTACAACATCGTCAGCAAAAGCCTGACAGTATACCTGCTTTTCCTCCAGCAGTCTTAAGAGGGGATCGATGAGCAGGTTCCAGAGGATGGGCCCCCCAATCGATCCCTGGACACACCCTTTTTCGGTCGCTATTTTGTGCTCTTCCCCGGCATACCTCACGCTCACAGCTCTGTCGCTCAAGTAACTATCCACTACCCGTCGCAGGTTGACTGGGCAACCTACCTCCGCAAGTCTCACTCGTATTGCGGGCCACCATGCACTGTCGAAGGCTCCCTCTATATCCAGTGATATTATCGTTATTAATTTCTTTGCCTGCAACTTTTTATTAATGTGGCACATGAGGGTATAGAGGGAGTCTTCGGTGCTTTTTTGTGGCATAAACCCGTACTGTCGAGGACTTAGCTTTGGCAAAAGATAATGTTTGAGTCGTGCTATTACCATCTTTTCGTATATCTTGCCCAGGACTGGTAGGAGTCCTATTGGCCTGTATGACTTGGGCAAGGCATACGAGTCTTTACCTGGTTTCCGTAGCACGACTACTGTTGCCTCCTTCCATGATCTTGGGAAGTGGTTTAGCTCCAGACATTTGTTCGTGAGTGCCAGGAAGTAGTGTGGGTCGCATCCAATTGCCCGAGCACAGATGTCCGCGGTGAATCCATCCGCTCCCGGGGCTTTCTTTGGGTTAAAGGACATCACCGCTACATTTAGCTCATTTTGAGTAAATGGCTTGTCATGGTGTTCATCATGGTTTCGCTCATTTACTTTTTCTGCTAAGTTTCTAATACGGCGGTGTTCTGGGTTATCCTCTTCCTTTTTATCCTTAGGATAAAAGGTGTTGGCTAACAGCTGCACTGATCCTTTCTCATCCAAAGTTTGCCCCTCGCTTTGTAGAAGCTGATCTTCTTCTCTTTTGGAGGCTCTGCTCATTACTCTGTAAATCCCCTCCCAAACCCCCTCCCGATCCTGCCTACAACAAAACTCCTTCCAACTTTCAGTTTGGGCGGTTTGCACCGCGGCGGCATATTCCTCCTTTGCTTCCAGATAGAGGTTGACCACCGTTTCTCTTCTGACTGGTGCTGCACAACGTATCCTGTGTTTTTTAGTTGCAACATCTTTTTTCATTTTTGTGAGCCTCTCGGACCACCATGGCAAGGAGACTGTGCCATTTTGCTTTTTGAGGGGCATCGTCTGTGTGCATGTTTGTGTAATTGCTTGTGTGTAGGCGTCTATTGTGTCATCTAATTGTTGTGTATTATGTATGTTTTCTAGTTGCTGTGTGGTCAGTCGAGTGTCTTGCAGAATTTGAGACAGTTTCTCCAAAAACTGACTCCAATTTGCTTTTTTAGTGTTATACTTGCGTGTTGTGCGTTCGACGTTTATGCCTCTTGATTTAGCTTCATTCAGGTCAAATATGATTGCATTGTGGTCCGAGCTGGTGAGTCCTTCCTCCACCTGCCAGTTTTCTACATGACTAAGGATGTTTTCCGAGCAGGCCGTAATGTCTACGTAGCTGGTGAATTGTCTCCCGCCTCGGATTGTATTGAAGGTTGGAGTAGTTCCGGTGTTTAGTATATGCAGGTCCAGTTCTGTTAGGGTGCCACAGACCTGTTCCCCCCTGTGATCCTCGTTTTTGCTGCCCCACCAGATACTTTTTGCATTGCAGTCTCCACCGACAATCACTCTTGAGGATCCCAGTTTCCTGCGCACTTTCTTCATCTGTTCCAGGTGCCGTTCTATGGGTTCTTCTGGTTCAAAATAAAAGGATACCAGTGCAACAGTCCAGGCTTTCGTTCGAATTTTAATTACAACAAGATTTTTTGTGCATAGTTCTGGAAGTTGTATTATGTCCAGGTCATTACTGAATACCATGACCGGTTGATCATTGGCCTCGGTGTCTTGGTATATCCTGACACCCTGGTATCCCTTTACCTTTTTTGTTGCTCCCACGTATGGCTCCTGGACCAGCGCGAGCGCAGCTTTGCGTTTGGAACCCTCCAAGAGCAGCTCGTTAGTTGCAAGTTGACTGCGTTGGAGATTTGCTTGCACTATTTGGTATCTTTGGTTCGTTGGGGCAACTTTAGCAATACGCTATAGATTCACGAGCTAATCCGTCCCATCTCCTTCTTACAGGGCACTCGCTACTAAAAGCGTTGTGGTCGCATTTCTCCAGCTTTGCTGCAGTACAATTTTTGCAGACTGGTGGTTCCCCTGCTAGCCTTTCGGGACAGTCTGCTCTTAGGTGGGGTCCGTTACAGTGGCTGCACAGGTCGACTTGTTCCCTACAGAGGCGGCGGCCATGTCCGAAACTGAGGCATCGTGTGCACTGCACAAGGGGGGACTGGTCCTCAACCCTGATACTCTGGAGGTCCACCCGAACTCTTTTCTCCTCAGTTGCACGTTTCCACACTTTTGGTGAGACGCAGAGAATGATATGTCCCGTTAGGGGGTTTCGCGCCCGCCGTCTGTATTTTACCTCCATTTTGCGCTCTTCGTCGTCGAGGCCGCAAAAGATGTCCCGATTTTGATTTTGAAGAGCCCTTAGTACGTCTTCGTCGCTGTGTATTAGTAATACGTCTTTTAGGACAATCAGCGGGTTTTTATTTTTTACCTCCTCAACGACCAGTTGCGCTCCTGCTGTTTCGAGCCGTTCCTTTATTTTCCTCCGTTCTTCTTGAGTCTTACATCCCATAATGATTTTCCTATCTTTCGCTTTCCTCACTCTCTCCACCTGTATCCATCCTTCTTTCGCATCTACTGCTTTCCTCACCTTCTCTAATATCTGTTCTCCTGTTTCCTCTTCTATTTCCGAGGAGATCACAACTGAATGTAGAGCGGTCCGCTCCGGTTCACTAATCCCTGGTCTGTTCCGCGCTACTACACCCGCGTATGTGGTCCTCTCAAGGCTTTCTCTCTGCTTTTCAATATCTATTTGAATTTTTTCCAATTTCTTGCTATTTTCTTCGAGAAGTTCTGTGTTTTTCTTTATCAGCTCTACCATTTCAGATTGAGCTGATAGAGTTGGTGAGGAGGGGTCTCGATTACCAATTGAGAAGGTAGAGTCCATTTCAGCAGTTTTCGGAGCAATCATCTGTCGCCCGCTACTTGTCTCTTTTGCCTTACGCTCCTTCTCTGACTCTTTTACTAGTTGGTAGAGCCGTTCCAACGATGTTCTCACCGCCAGTTTTATTTCTCCCTTAGTGTTGCGGGACGCGTTTATATTGAGTTTCCCCTTTTCCAGGCAGGCTCTGGCTTCCGTGAGGCGGTCCTTAAACTGGTCAGTGGATGGACTGTGTATGTCCACCAAATTTTCGTCTTGTGACGAAGTTTTTGCTTCTGCGTTTGCAGCGCCTGTCTGCTTCGTCGTGTTTTTTAGCCCATCGGTCGTTTCCTGCTCTTTGCGGAGGACCTCCGGGGTCTTTACTACCTTCCTTTCTGGGCTCACCGGTACTATTGGGGCTACGGGTTTGTTTGGGACCTCCAGGGTCTTTTTCCCTTTGCCCTCTGCACTTCCCGGTGCTCCTTTGGCCGCAGTATGTGATTCTTTAATGTGGTCCGATGGTTTAGTAACCGCTAGGGCCGCAGCCATACCTTTTGGAGAGTGCCCTACCATCGATTTCGGTCGTCCAGACTCCCAGTCTCCAATACTTCTCCTCACACTTGAGGAAGCCGTCGATTCCATCTTTTGCGGGGTCTGGGGGACCGAGTTTTCTGTCTTTTTCGTATTCGGAGTGCGGTGTCCGACTCCGAACATGTTTACGTGTCGCGTTTAGGTGACTGGTCGAGAAGGAAGAGTAAGTTCTAAAAATTTTAGGCTGAATACAACCAGTAGTACAATAAATTTAATAATACACAAGAAAAGTTTGTATAAGTTTTATAAGAGTTTCTAAAGCTAAATGTATATAGAGTCGCAGACTCTACCTGATCTTAGGTTCTAATTTAGGTTTTCCAGGGCCTAGCCCTTGTCAACAAAATATCTACTCAATTATAATTAAAAGAAAATTTAAAGAAAATTTTTGCTCTACGTAGAGCCGTTGGCGTATACACAATACAGGCAAATACTTATTATCTATTATATAAATGTCAGACAATAGTCTTTTGGGTCACTAATAGACAATTGTTTAATGTTTACAAATGTAGAGTTGCAGACTCTGGTCGTTTTATAAGCCGGGATAGAGGCTGCGTGGGCTTGGGCTCTTCCAGCGGTCAAAAGAAGTCGATTCCGGTTGTTAAAATTTTTGGCTCTACGTAGAGCGGTTTTTATGCCTTCAAAGGATAGCCCTCCCCGAGCCCTTTCCAACGAACCCAAACACGGCCTGGTCTGTGCCACAGCTTCCGGAGTTACGGCAGATCAAAGTTTCTGGTATCCGTGGCAAATCCGGTATCCAAATTCGGTATCCGCTCGTAAGTCCGGAACCGTTGGTCCGATTTGGTCGTGCTTCGGCTCGTTTTACTGGGCTCGACGAGCTCTACCCTCCTAGAGCACTTCCTGGACTTCAACTTTTTGACCCCTGCAAGTGTCAATTTACAATCGGGGCCCACTGGATCAGACAGTCTTGGTCCCGCTGGTTACCCTGAAGAAAGTCCCAGCCCTCTACGACGACGGGTTAATGAGCTATAGGTGTTTAAAAATTTTCAAAATGGCGGCCGAACTGTCAAACGTAATGTTTGACTGTGGATTGCTCCACTTCCCGGGGTCGTAGAGCGTCGGGGTTTTGGGCTACAATATGGAGCTGGACCTTGTCTGTCCGATGAGACCGTTTTCAAAAAATTATTTTTGAGTCTCTCCTTTTTCCCAAAAAGTGGTGGGGGGTGACACGTAATTGGGCCTTCTAGCCAACTGTGAAAACCGCAGTGTTCTAGGACTCCTGGTTGCTGAGATAAGTCGGTCCAAGTAAAAACAAGATGGCCGCCGAACTGTCAAAAGGCAACTTTGAAGGCCTTTATCTCAGGAACCAGTGGTCGTAGAAGGTTCGGACTTTCACTGCTGTACTGGACTTTGTCTCCTCTGTCGGACAAGACTACTTTAAGCTCTAAAAAGTTTGTTGCGAGATAACTGATTAAAACCATGCGCAACGTAAAGATACGTGTCCAGCACAGGTTTAGGTGAAGATCCGAACCCTGTAGGTCTTACGGTTCCAAAGATACAGTCAATTTAATTTTGATACCAGAAAAAACAAAATGGCGGAATTTTGGTATCCCCGCGTTTTTGACGTTAGGGGGCCCGGGTTTTGGGTCAACCCAGTTGGGATATACGTCCTAAAGCTATATACACTGTAAAATTTTTATTATTATTATTATTTTAGAATTTATAGCAAAAAAATCACTTAAAATTCGGTATCTTTGGACCCGATACACCTAAAAATATGCAAAAAATCTTAATATTAGCCTTAAATACACACAGTTAATACAAGAACACTAAATTAATTATTTCCATACAAAAAAATCACAAAAAAGTCGTTTTTCCAAAATTTTGGAAATTAGTGTCTATTTCACTGAGTTTTTGAGTCGGCGGTCTGGGTTCTTGTAGACACGTAGAATAAGCTAGCGCGCAACAGATTCCAACGTAAAAAGTATATAGTCTGCCTGAAGAATTTTCACTATGAGCGATTGAATTTTGAATTTTAAAAAGTCAATATCTTAAAAAGTAGCAGTCCAAAAATTCAAAACTATGTACCGTTTTGCTCCTGGCTTGATGCTGCACAGTTCCGCTTTGGTTGTTGGAGCCGCACGCAGCTGGATCCCCGATCACGTCTTGACCTTGAACTTGTTTTTCTGGCGATTGTGCTTCGACGGTAGCTCGCAGAATTCCAAATTTGGTGTCCTCTTGTAGCGCTTGTTGAGACGCTTCTGCCAATATATCACACGTCTTGGTGAATGTTCTGGATCGCACTGCGTTTGTGGTTTTAAAAACTTTCAACTCACTATTTCGCACTTTTTGACACTTGGCCGCTACGCGAGTACACTGCGGCTAATTTGGGTGTAAGCACTATATGCGCCGCACTTTTTCGCAACTTTTGATACCTTTCCCGATAAGATCGGACGCGGAAAACCCACTTTTTCGATTTTTTAACGTCGGAGCGGCTCTAAAACGTGGCGCTTTCGACGGCGGGTGGACCGCGACTGGGTTAGGTTAGGTTAGGTTAGGTTAGGTTAGGTTAGGTTAGGTTGGCGCAGACGGGTGGGGAGGAGGCGGTTGCAATACATCAACCGCCTTCTCCCCCAATAAGGCCGGTGGGTTGGAGACCCACCACCTGAGGCCTTACACGTTTGGGGGAGGGGTTGTTGCGTTGCCAACCCCTCCCTCCTTTGGCGCGATGGTGCCCCCGGTGTAATGCCGGGGCAGCCGGGGGGACGTCGTGGTAGAATGCTTGCGACCCCATGGCGTCCCCCTACAACGGCAGCGAGGGTAACGCCGCTGGGTTTTTAGTGGGTAGTTCTCCTCCCCTCCCTCCGACCAATAGCTCGGAGGGGGTTGCGGAAGGAGAGAGCCCCACATAACCCCCCACCTTGGCCTCCCCCGGGCCCGGGGGGTATGCGCCACCCTGGACTCTTCAGTGTAGGGGGGATAAACGCATTTTCCCAGCGATAAAAAAAAAAAAATAAAAAAAAAAAAAAAAAAAAGGTTAGGTTAGGTTAGGTTAGGTTAGGTTAGGTTAGGTTAGGTTAGGTTAGGTTAGGTTAGGTTAGGTTAGGTTAGGTTGGGGTGCGAGGTCGGGTAACCTCCACGAGTGTCAGGGCTCTTCCAGTTCCTGTGGACCCTCGCGGGTCTGCGGGAAGGGGAAGGGTCTTGGCTGGTGCACCCTGGAGGCAACGGTAAGTGATTCGTCTATGGGGGAATCGCTTACCGGTGCTACCAATAACCCGACGGGGTGGGGCTGTGTTGCGCTGGTAGTTCTTCTGATGTAAGCAGAGGTCTATCCAAGGGTGACGGGTTTTTGTTGGTGGTCCTTATAAGGGATCTTGTGGCCACTTGTGTTAGTGTGTGGTGGGAGAGACGGGCTCATCTAGTCTCGGTGTCGTTACTGGATGGGCTGACTTCAGTCACCGTCCTCAAGCTCGTTATCCTAAGTGATGAGGTGTCGTGGATCATGTCTCGCGGCCTTTGATAGGACCGGGGGCCTTGCCTTAGCCGGCTGGGCCAAGACGATTTAACCTCAATAAAAAAAAAAAACATTAGGTAAGGTTAGGTTAGTTTCCCGTGATACCGCCCGACCTCACGGTGTAATAGGGTTACCCAGGTACAGGGGGCACTGCCTGGGTGGACCACTTATTTCCCCCATTCTCGTGGGATTAAAATGAACAAATTAAAAAAAAACCAAAATGTAGAGGAGGACGTTGATGTGGATGTGGAGGAGGCGGGTGCTTTGGGGCAGGACGTAGGCGTAGAGGATATGGAGGACTTGGGTGTTGCAGAAGGCGAGGCCTCAGACGGTGTACGGGATGCGGTTGTCAGTGAGTCTGTCACTGGTCGCGCTAAGAAGAGTCGGGGTGTTAAGAGGCAAAGGATAGGTGGAGCGGGTTCACAGCAGTCTGGAGAGGATGACGATGAGTCGGACCCATCGGCGTTGGTGCCAACCTTGCGGCCGAGAGGCCGGCCGCCGACAACGGGGCAGTATGTAGGGCTGGCTAAGGCTAAGGCCGCTCTGAATGCTGCTGTACAGGAGGAGAGGAGGCTCGCAGATGAGAAGGAAATAATGGAGGCGAGTAAGAGAGTGCGTGACCGGTCAGCCAGGCCGCTGAATAAGGCAAATGGGGATGCCTTGGCTTCTGAGCTGCGGGGTCGGGTCTGTGAAAATGCGGACCTTATTAACACAATTGCGGTCAAATCCAAGTCTCTGAAAGGAACTTGTGTCAGGGACTTAAAGGAGTCTGCCGAGGCCATAAAGCGTGATGTTTCGGAGTTGGCGAAAAGATCTCAGTCGGAGGAGAACGAGAAGCTCCAAGCCGCTAATGAGCGCTTGCAGGCGGAGTTGGTTATAGTTCGGAGGGAGTTTGAGGAGCTTCGGAAGGAAGTGCAAAGGCAGCGACCGCAAGTTGCTCCGTCGGTGGCAGCTAGTGAAGGGCCGGTTGAGGCGCCTTCATCTATTCTCTCCATCATGGAGAGCTTTAAAAGTGAACTAGTTGTACTTGTGGGTGAGGTGGTGAACGCCAGGATAGATGCGAGGTTGGCTGCATTCTCAGTGCCAGCAGTGGATGTGGCTGCGGGAGGTGTTTCGGCCAGTTCGGTCCGGATGACTGCAGGCCCGTCAAAGAGTGCATCGGTGGCGCCTACGGTAAAAATGGGTAGGAAAGGGTCAAAGACAGCTGCCTCGAGGCGTAAGCGGGCTAAGCGTGTGACCTTGGCTGCCCGGGAGGCAGCGCGTGCTAGGGAGGAAGCACCATTAGTAATGGTGCAGCAAGTTCCAACTCAGGGGGTGTACGCTACGGTGGTGGGGCGTAAGGGAAAGGGATCCAATAAGGCGCCCGGTACCCCGAAGGTGGCACCGGTGCCAAAAGCGAAGCTCCGTCCGCCTCGTACCGCCGCGGTCACTCTGACATTGAAGCCGGAGGCAATTGAAAGCGGGATAAAGTATGAGACGATCTTGGCTGAGGCGAAGAGGCGCATAAAACTGGCGGAGGTCGGTCTTCAGCAGGTCCGATTTCGGGCGACGGCAACTGGGGCTCGGATGTTGGAAATCCCTCCCGGCACGGAGGATGCGGATAAGGTCGCTGATGCCCTGGCTGAGAAGCTGCGTGGTGTATTGGATGCGAGTGTTGTCACTATCCAGCGGCCTACAAAGTGTGTAGACATACGAGTCACGGGGTTGGATGACTCCGTGGTCGCGGAGGAGGTGGTGGCTGCGGTCGCTGAAGAGGGCGGTTGTTCCGTTGATGCAATAAGGGCTGGTGCTGTGGCTCGGAGTCCGAGCGGCTCCGGCTCGCTATTTGTGAACTGTCCAGTTGTGGCTGCCAAGAAGTTAGTGGAGGCTGGGCGGCTTACCGTAGGGTGGATTTCGGCTAGAGTGGTGCTCCAGGAGGCGAAGCCGTTACGATGCTTTAAATGCTTGGAGCAAGGCCATGTGGCAGCCAAGTGCGATAGGGGTGTTGATCGCAGTAAAGCTTGCTTCCGGTGTGGTCAGGGTGGCCATAAGGCGAGAGAGTGCTCTGCTGATATAAACTGTGTGGCTTGTGCAGAAAAGGGTAAGCCAGCAGCCCATTACATTGGCAGGAGGGGCTGTCAAAGTGGACAGGCATTTAAGTCCGCACAAGCAGCGGTTGGAGGTGAGAAGGCTGTCGGTGGCCCGGTAGCATCCCAGTCTTCACAGCGTGTCGCTGAGGAGGTAAGCATGGACATAGCCCAGTAATGGCTGCTAAGTGTGTTCAAGCAAACATAAACCACTCCGCCAGGGCTCAGGATCTTCTGATGCAGACCATGGCCGAGTGGCAAATTGGATTGGCAGTGGTCTCAGAACCCTATTTTGTTCCCGTGCGGGATGACTGGGTTGGGGATCGCGATAGCACTGTGGCTATAATTGCCCCTGCTATAGCTGGAGCATTGCCTTTGCGTGGTGTCGTTAGGGGTCAAGGTTTCGTTCTTGCCATTATTGGGGACTTGACGGTCATTGGGGTGTACTTCTCCCCCAATAGGAGTCTAGCTGACTTTGAGCGGTTGCTTGCAGCGGTCGGAGCGCTGGTTGGTCAGGTGTCCTCCACCCCTGTGCTAGTCGCTGGGGACTTTAATGCCAAGTCAGCGGCTTGGGGGTCTCCTGTGGCAGATGCGCGAGGGGAGGTGCTGGAGGAGTGGGCGATTTCGCTGGGGTTGGTTGTCCTCAACGCCGGGTCGGAGAGCACGTGTGTGCGCTGGCGGGGGGAGTCAATCGTGGATATCACGTTCGCTTCGCGCGCTTTAGCTCGCCGGGTTGGTAGATGGAGAGTGGAAACGGATGTGGAGACGCTCTCCGATCACCGGTATATCCGGTTTGATGTTTCTGTAGTTCCGGTCTCGATGGGGGTGCAACGATCCCTTGGTGAGGAGGGCCCGCGTTGGGTGCTGGGCCGTCTGGATGGTGAGTTGGCCAAGGAGGCAGCAATTGTGGAGTCTTGGGGGGCGCAAGCGGATCTGATTGGAGAGGTGGAGCAGGATGCAGAGCGCTTGAGCTGTGCGCTCACACGGGTGTGTGATGCAGCGATGCCGAGGGCGAAACCGCATGCTCCGAGGCGTTGCGTGTACTGGTGGCGCCCTGAACTTCGTCAGTTGCGGGGTGCGTGTATAGCTGCGCGTCGCCAGTATACGCGTTGCAGGAGGCGACGGGTCAGGGACAGAGCTGAGGAGGATATCCTGTACGTCGCGTACCGGGATGCCTGCGGTATGCTTCAAGCGGCAGTGGCGCAGGCCAAGGAGGCGGCATGGGAGGAGTGGCTAGAAGCTCTCAATCGGGATCCTTGGGGTAAGCCATATCGGGCGGTGAGGAAGAAGCTCCGACCCTGGGCTCCTCCTTTGACGAGCACTCTTCAGCCCGATCTGGTTGAGCGGGTGGTCAGTGCCCTTTTTCCGGCTAGGGGTGCCTTTGTGCCTCCAGCGATGGCGTCTGGTCCGGGTCCGCAGGTAACAGTGACGGAAGTGCCTCCGGTAACTGAGGCTGAGTTTGGGGTAGCTGTCCGGAGGCTGCGGTCCAAAAAGACGGCCCCTGGTTTGGATGGGATACCGGGTCGGGTGTTGGTTATTGCGGTATCAGAGATGGAGGAGAGGGTCCGGGCCCTCTTTACTGCTTGCTTGTCGCAAGGGCGGGTGCCTAGTAGGTGGAAAACGGGGAAGTTGGTGCTTCTTCGGAAGGAGGGGCGCCCTCCCGATCAGCCGTCGGCCTACCGCCCGATCGTGCTTTTAGGTGAGACAAGCAAGCTGTTTGAGCGGGTGCTCGGAGCTCGCATTGTTAGGAGTATGGAGCCCGGCTTAAGTGAGTGGCAGTTTGGCTTCCGTCCTCTCCGTTCGACGTTGGATGCAGTTGCTCGGGTTGGGGACATTGTATCGGAGGAGGTGTCCAGGGGTGGGGTGTTGATGGCTGTGTCTCTGGATATATGCAATGCCTTCAATACCTTGCCCTGGGAGACAATTGAGGCGGCTCTTCGGTACCACAATGTACCGTCCTACCTGCAGAGAGTTGTAGCAGATTACTTTGCAGGTAGGTTGGTGACCTACCCCACGAGGGGAGGATGGGGGCGGAGGATGATGTCTTGTGGTGTTCCGCAGGGGTCGGTTTTAGGGCCACTCCTGTGGAATATCGGCTATGACTGGGTGCTGCGCGGAGCCAATTTGCGGGGGGTTAGTGTCACCTGTTACGCTGATGACACGCTTGTGTCGGCCCGTGGCAGCACTCATCAGGAGGCTGCGCAGCTTGCCAGGATTGGCGTTGCTCATGTAGTGGAGCGTATTGGTGCACTGGGACTGGAAGTGGCTCTCCACAAGTCAGAGGCCCTAGTTTTCCATGGGCCTCGTAATGCGCCTCTTCCGGGAACAGTTTTGTCTGTTGGGGGAACTTCCATCGCCGTTGGGTCGACGATGAAATATCTTGGGCTCGTCCTTGACAGCAGGTGGAAGTTTGAAGAGCATTTTCGGCGCTTGGCTCCAAAGTTGGTGGCTGCAGCCGGGGCTCTTGGGCGGATTCTCCCGAATCTAGGAGGGCCAGGAGGTGCGTGCCGCCGTTTATATGCTGGCGTGGTACGGTCAATGGCGCTCTATGGAGCGCCTATATGGGCGGGCACTCTGAGTGCTCGAAGTGTATCCCAGTTGCATCGTCCGCAGAGGGTTATAGCACTCAGAGTGGCGAGGGCGTACCGCACAGTGTCGGGCGTGGCTGCTTGCTTGCTGGCTGGTAGCCCGCCTTGGGACCTCGAAGCGGAGTTGCAGTCGGAGGTCTATTGGCGGTTACAGGCAGCAAGAAGGGCGGATAACTGGCCTGCGCCGAGGGAGGTGCGCCAGTGGCGGGAGGAGTCAAGGCATGTCCTCTACCAGAAATGGTTAGAGCGACTGGAGACCCCGGGAGTCAGCCGGGACCTAGTGGATGCTGTTCGGCCTGTCCTGAAGGAATGGGTCGAACGCGAGTACGGCGCACCCACTTTCCACCTCGCACAGCTCTTGACAGGCCATGGATGCTTCGGCAAGTACCTGTGTGAGGTGGTGGGGAGGGAGCCCACGTCGGAGTGTCTCCATTGTAGCGGAGGAGTCGTGGACACGGCCAAGCACACGCGGGAGGAGTGCCCAGCATGGGCGGAACCGCGCGCTGCCCTGTGTGCGGCTATTGGTAGGGACCTCTCACTGCCGGCTCTGGTCAGTAATATGGTCCGCAGGGAGGAGGCATGGGCGGCGGTGGCCACCTTCAGCGTTGCCGTGCTGACACAGAAGGAGGCGGCGGAGCGGATGCGTGAGGACGATCCGAGTTCAGTTCCGCAGCGTCGTAGGAGGCCAGGCAGGCGGCGAAGGGCCTTCGCAGGCCATATGCTGCCGCCATAACGGGGACCTGCGGGTGACGGGTCGGGAGTTCCGTCATCCGCATGGGAGAGGTCCTGAGCTGGTCAGCCCCCATGGTGTTCTGGGGTGCCAAAGGCGGAGTGGTACCAACGTACCCCTACAATCTATGGATGGGCCTGCAAAGGCAGCGCTGGCGGAGTTCCGGATGTGTGCGATAGCGTTCCCGGGGCTCTGTCTTAAAGCGAGTGTTGGAACACCCCAGGGGTTTTAGTCCGTGCGAGTCGGACATACCCACTCGGTTTCTCCCGAGCCGGGTGGGATCCATAACAGATTTCCCCTGGGTAAACAAAAAAAAAAAAAAAAAAAGGTTAGGTTAGGTTAGGTTAGGTTGGGGTGCGAGGTCGGGTAACCTCCACGAGTGTCAGGGCTCTTCCAGTTCCTGTGGACCCTCGCGGGTCTGCGGGAAGGGGAAGGGTCTTGGCTGGTGCACCCTGGAGGCAACGGTAAGTGATTCGTCTATGGGGGAATCGCTTACCGGTGCTACCAATAACCCGACGGGGTGGGGCTGTGTTGCGCTGGTAGTTCTTCTGATGTAAGCAGAGGTCTATCCAAGGGTGACGGGTTTTTGTTGGTGGTCCTTATAAGGGATCTTGTGGCCACTTGTGTTAGTGTGTGGTGGGAGAGACGGGCTCATCTAGTCTCGGTGTCGTTACTGGATGGGCTGACTTCAGTCACCGTCCTCAAGCTCGTTATCCTAAGTGATGAGGTGTCGTGGATCATGTCTCGCGGCCTTTGATAGGACCGGGGGCCTTGCCTTAGCCGGCTGGGCCAAGAGGATTTAACCTCAATAAAAAATGTTAGGTAAGGTTAGGTTAGTTTCCCGTGATACCGCCCGACCTCACGGTGTAAATAGGGTTACCCAGGTACAGGGGGCACTGCCTGGGTGGACCACTTATTTCCCCCATTCTCGTGGGAATAAAATGAACAAATTAAAAGAAAACCAAAATGTAGAGGACGACGTTGATGTGGATGTGGTGGAGGCGGGTGCTTTGGGGCAGGACGCTGGCGTAGAGGATATGGAGGACTTGGGTGTTGCAGAAGGCGAGACCTCAGACGGAGTACGGGGTGCGGTTGTCAGTGAGTCTGTCACTGGTCGCGCTAAGAAGAGTCGGGGTGTTAAGAGGCAAAGGATAGGTGGAGCGGGTTCGCAGCAGTCTGGAGAGGAGGACGATGAGTCGGACCCGTTGGCGTTGGTGCCAACCTTGCGTCCGAGAGGCCGGCCGCCGACAACGGGGCAGTATGTAGGGCTGGCTAAGGCTAAGGCCGCTCTGAATGCTGCTGTACAGGAGGAAAGGAGGCTCGCAGATGAGAAAGAGATTATGGAGGCGAGTAAGAGAGTGCGTGACCGGTCAGCCAGGCCGCTGAATAAGGCAAATGGGGATGCCTTGGCTTCTGAGCTGCGGGGTCGGGTCTGTGAAAATGCGGACCTTATTAACACAATTGCGGTCAAATCCAAGTCTCTGAAAGGAACTTGTGTCAGGGACTTAAAGGAGTCTGCCGAGGCCATAAAGCGTGATGTTTCGGAGTTGGCGAAAAGATCTCAGTCGGAGGAGAACGAAAAGCTCCAGGCCGCTAATGAGCGCTTGCAGGCGGAGTTAGTTATAGTTCGGAGGGAGTTTGAGGAGCTTCGGAAGGAAGTGCAAAAGCAGCGGCCGCAAGTTGCTCCGTCGGTGGCAGCTAGTGAAGGGCCGGTTGAGGCGCCTTCATCTATTCTCTCCATCATGGAGAACTTTAAGAGTGAGCTAGTTGTACTTGTGGGTGAGGTGGTGAATGCCAGGATAGATGCGAGGTTGGCTGCATTCTCGGTGCCAGCAGTGCGACCCTCCTTAGCTATGGATGTGGCTGCGGGAGGTGTTTCGGCCAGTTCGGTCCGGATGACTGCAGGCCCGTCAAAGAGTGCATCGGTGGCGCCTACGGTAAAAATGGGTAGAAAAGGGTCAAAAACAGCTGCCTCGAGGCGTAAGCGGGCTAAGCGTGTGACCTTGGCTGCTCGGGAGGCAGCGCGTGCTAGGGAGGAAGCTCCATTAGTAATGGTGCAGCAAGCTCCAACTCCGGAGGTGTACGCTACGGTGGTGGGGCGTAAGGGAAAGGGATCCAATAAGGGGCCCGGTACCCCGAAGGTGGCGCCGGTGCCAAAAGCGAAGCTCCGTCCGCCTCGTACCGCTGCGGTCACTCTGACATTGAAGCCGGAGGCAGTTGAAAGTGGAATGAAGTATGAGACGATCTTGGCTGAGGCGAAGAGGCGCATAAAACTGGCGGAGGTAGGTCTTCAGCAGGTCCGATTTCGGGCGACGGCAACTGGGGCTCGAATGTTGGAAATCCCTCCCGGCACGGAGGATGCGGATAAGGTCGCTGATGCCCTGGCTGAGAGGCTTCGTGGTGTATTGGATGCGAGTGTTGTCACTATCCAGCGGCCTACAAAGTGTGTGGACATACGAGTCACGGGCTTAGATGACTCCGTGGTCGCGGAGGAGGTGGTGGCTGCGGTTGCAGAAGAGGGCGGTTGTGCCGTTGATGCAATAAGGGCTGGTGCTGTGGCTCGAAGTCCGAACGGCTCCGGCTCGCTATTTGTGAACTGTCCAGTTGTGGCTGCCAAGAAGTTAGTGGAGGCTGGGCGGCTTACAGTAGGGTGGATTTCGGCTAGAGTGGTACTCCTGGAGGCGAAGCCGTTACGCTGTTTCAAATGCTTGGAGCAAGGCCATGTGGCAGCCAAGTGCGATAGGGGTGTTGATCGCAGTAAAGCTTGCTTCCGGTGTGGTCAGGGTGGCCATAGGGCGAGAGAGTGCTCTGCTGATATAAACTGTGTGGCTTGTGCGGAAAAGGGTAAGCCAGCAGGCCATTACATTGGGAGGAGGGGCTGTCAAAGTGGACAGGCATTTAAGACCGCACAAGCAGCGGTTGGAGGTAAGAAGGCTGTCGGGGGCCCGGTAGCATCCCAGTCTTCACAGCGTGTCGCTGAGGAGGTTAGCATGGACATAACCCAGTAATGGCTGCTAAGTGTGTGCAAGCTAACATAAACCACTCCGCTAGGGCTCAGGATCTCCTGGTTCAGACCATGGCCGAGTGGCAAATTGGATTGGCAGTGGTCTCAGAACCCTATTTTGTTCCCGTGCGGGATGACTGGGTTGGGGATCATGATAGCACTGTGGCTATAATTGCCCCTGCTGTAGCTGGAGCATTGCCTTTGCGTGGTGTCGTTAGGGGTCAAGGTTTCGTTCTTGCCGTTGTTGGGGACTTGACGGTCATTGGGGTATACTTCTCCCCCAATAGGAGCCTCGCTGACTTTGAGCGGTTGCTTGCAGCAGTCGGAGCGCTGGTTGGTCAGGTGTCCTCCACCCCTGTGTTGGTCGCTGGGGACTTTAATGCCAAGTCAGCGGCTTGGGGTTCTCCTGTGGCAGATGCGCGAGGGGAGGTGCTGGAGGAGTGGGCAATATCGCTGGGGTTGGTTGTCCTCAACGCCGGGTCGGAGAGCACATGTGTGCGCCGGTGGGGTGAGTCAATCGTGGATATCACGTTCGCTTCACGCGCCTTAGCTCGCCGGATTGGTGGTTGGAGAGTGGAAACAGATGTGGAGACGCTCTCCGATCACCGGTATATCCGGTTTGATGTTTCTGCAGTTCCGGCCTCGATGGGGGTGCAACGATCCCTTGGTGAGGAGGGCCCGCGTTGGGTGCTGGGCCGTCTGGATGGTGAGTTGGCCAAGGAGGCAGCAATTGTGGAGTCTTGGGGGGCCCAAGCGGATCTGATTGGAGAGGTTGAGCAGGATGCAGAGCGCTTGAGCAGTGCGCTCACACGGGTGTGTGATGCAGCGATGCCGAGGGCGAAACCGCATGCTCCGAGGCGTTGCGTGTACTGGTGGCGCCCTGAACTTCGTCAGTTGCGGGGTTCATGTATAGCTGCGCGTCGCCAGTATACGCGTTGTAGGAGGCGACGGGTCAGGGACAGAGCTGAGGAGGACATTCTGTACGTCGCGTACCGGGATGCCTGCGGTGTGCTTCAAGCGGCAGTGGCGCAGGCCAAGGAGACGGCATGGGAGGAGTGGTTAGAAGCTCTCAATCGGGATCCTTGGGGTAAGCCATATCGGGCGGTGAGGAAGAAGCTCCGACCCTGGGCTCCTCCTTTGACGAGCACTCTTCAGCCCGATCTGGTTGAGCGGGTGGTCAGTGCCCTTTTTCCGGCTAGGGGTGCCTTTGTGCCTCCAGCGATGGCGTCTGGTCCGGGTCCGCAGGTGTCAGTGACGGAAGTGCCTCCGGTAACTGAGGCTGAGTTTGGGGTGGCTGTCCGGAGGCTGCGGTCCAAAAAGACGGCCCCTGGTCTGGATGGGATGCCGGGTCGGGTGGTGGTTATTGCGGTATCAGAGATGGAGGAGAGAGTCCGGGCCCTCTTTACTGCTTGCTTGTCGCAAGGGCGGGTGCCTAGTAGGTGGAAAACGGGGAAGTTGGTGCTTCTCCGGAAGGAGGGGCGCCCTCCCGATCAGCCGTCAGCCTACCGCCCGATCGTGCTGTTAGGTGAGACAAGCAAGCTGTTTGAGCGGGTGCTCGGAGCTCGCATTGTTAGGAGTATGGAGCCCGGCTTAAGCGAGTGGCAGTTTGGCTTTCGTCCTCTCCGTTCGACGCTGGATGCAGTTGCTCGGGTTGGGGACATTGTATCGGAGGAGGTGTCCAGGGGTGGGGTGTTGATGGCTGTGTCACTGGATATATCCAATGCCTTCAATACCTTGCCCTGGGAGACAGTTGAGGCGGCTCTTCGGTACCACAATGTACCGTCCTACCTGCAGAGAGTTGTAGCAGATTACTTTGCAGGTAGGATGGTGACCTACCCCACGAGGGAAGGATGGGGGCGGAGGATGATGTCTTGTGGTGTTCCGCAGGGGTCGGTTTTAGGGCCACTCCTGTGGAATATCGGCTATGACTGGGTGCTGCGCGGAGCCAATTTGCGGGGGGTTAGTGTCACCTGTTACGCAGACGACACGCTTGTGACGGCCCGTGGCAGTACTCATCAGGAGGCTGTGCAGCTTGCCAGGATTGGAGTTGCTCATGTTGTGGAGCGAATTGGTGCACTGGGACTGGAAGTGGCTCTCCACAAGTCAGAGGCCCTAGTTTTCCATGGGCCTCGTAATGCGCCTCTTCCGGGAACAGTTTTATCTGTTGGGGGAACTTCCATCGCCGTTGGGTCGACGATGAAATATCTTGGACTCGTCCTTGACAGCAGGTGGAAGTTTGAAGAGCATTTTCGGCGTTTGGCTCCAAAGTTGGTGGCTGCAGCCGGGGCTCTTGGGCGGATTCTCCCAAATCTAGGTGGGCCAGGAGGTGCGTGCCGCCGTTTATATGCTGGCGTGGTACGGTCAATGGCGCTCTATGGAGCGCCTATATGGGCGGGCACTCTGAGTGCTCGAAGTGTATCCCAGTTGCATCGTCCGCAGAGGGTTATAGCACTCAGAGTGGCAAGGGCGTACCGCACAGTGTCGGGCGTGGCTGCTTGCTTGCTGGCTGGTAGCCCGCCTTGGGACCTCGAAGCGGAGTTGCAGTCGGAGGTCTATTGGCGGTTACAGGCAGCAAGAAGGGCGGATAACTGGCCTGCGCCGAGGGAGGTGCGCCAGTGGCGGGAGGAGTCACGGCATGTCCTCTACCAAAAATGGTTAGAGCGACTGGAGACCCCGGGAGTCAGCCGGGACCTAGTGAATGCTGTTCGGCCTGTCCTGAAGGAATGGGTCGAACGCGAGTACGGCGCACCCACTTTCCACCTCGCACAGCTCTTGACAGGCCATGGATGTTTCGGCAAGTACCTGTGTGAGGTGGTGGGGAGGGAGCCCACGTCGGAGTGTCTCCATTGTAGCGGAGGAGTCGTGGACACGGCCAAGCACACTCGTGAGGAGTGCCCAGCATGGGTGGAACCGCGCGCTGCCCTGTGTGCGGCTATTGGTAGGGACCTCTCACTGCCGGCTCTGGTCAGTAATATGGTCCGAAGTGAGGAGGCATGGGCGGCAGTGGCCACCTTCAGCGTTGCGGTGCTGACACAGAAGGAGGCGGCGGAGCGGATGCGTGAGGACGATCCGAGTTCAGTTCCGCAGCGTCGTAGGAGGCCAGGCAGGCGGCGAAGGGCCTTCGCAGACCATATGCTGCCGCCGTAACGGGGACCTGCGGGTGACGGGTCGGGAGCTCCGTCATCCGCATGGGAAAGGTCCTGAGCTGGTCAGCCCCCATGGTGTTCTGGGGTGCCAAAGGCGGAGTGGGTACCAACGTGCTCCTACCATTTATGGATGGGCCTGCAAAGGCAGCGCTGGCGGGGTTCCGGATGTGTGCGATAGCGTTCCCGGGGCTCTGTCTTAAGGCGAGTGTTGGAACACCCCAGGGGTTTTAGTCCGTGCGAGTCGGACATACCCACTCGGTTTCTCCCGAGCCGGGTGGGATCCATAACGGATTTCCCCTGGGTAAACAAAAAAAAAAAAAAAAAAAAAAAAGGTTAGGTTAGGTTGGGGTGCTAGGTCGGGTAACCTCCACGAGTGTCAGGGCTCTTCCAGTTCCTGTGGACCCTCGCGGGTCTGCGGGAAGGGGAAGGGTCTTGGCTGGTGCACCCTGGAGGCAACGGTAAGTGATTCTTCTACGGGGGAATCGCTTACTGGTGCTACTAATAACCCGACACAGGAGGGAGGGGGCTTGCGTGGTCCAGTGATCCCTGAGGCTGTACCGGACAGCGCTACCCATACCGGGGAGGCAAGGGGTGAGGATCCGGGAGCGACGAGGGAGGGCGCCTAGTGGCGCGGGGGCCCCTAGAGGGCCCGGAACGGCTCTCTCCGCGTCCGTCTGAGTAGCAGATGGCGCTGGAGATGGGCAGCGGCCGTAAGGCGGTGGAGATGGGGTGGTCTAACCAACCACCAACAGGGGAGCCCACGCCAGCTCCCCTTGAATCCCGGAACCCGCAGCCCTCCCAACGACCCCATCTATGGCGGCATGGGGTACGGGAGGTGCCAGCTCTTTTAGCGCGCGGACCGGAGGGCTTGCCTTAACTGGCCGGCCCGCGGGAAGGAAAACCCTATAAAACCCGACAGTGAAGTCGTTAAAACCTCTGGACACCGCCCGACCTCCAGAGTAAATAGGGTTACCCAGGTACAGGGGGCACTGCCTGGGTGGACTCCCTTCCCCCATACTCGTGGGAACAAAATGGACACAAAAAATGAAACGGAGAAGGAAACCAACAAACACGGCAAAATGACACTGGACACTGATACGGAGGCCTTCCGCCCCAGCCGGAGCCTCGCACGCTCACCAGTGCGACGGGAGGGGATTAACGTACATGCGGCCAGCTTGCAGATTACGCCGAAAGGGGCAGGCGGCCCGGCGCGCGACGGCTCTGGCCGCTTCATGAGACGAGGGCAGAGCGGGGAGTGCTCTGCGGGGGGGGCCTCGGGCTCGCTCCAGCTGGCAGTCACGGGCGCGGGGCGGGGAGCCCCGGAGAAGGGACACGCGCTGGCGCAGCTGCGAGAGCTGAGGGTGTCCCTCGAAAGAGTGGACGCCCCTAGACCGATTAGCAAGGCGAGAACTGATAGCGGTGCATCCGGGTCCGACTCCAGCCTGGTGACCGTCAAATCACGGTCCGGGTCGGACTCGAGTTCACCGCCTCAGGGGGAGAAAGCCCGCTTCTGGCGGGGACAGGGCCCGAAACGGGTATGTGTGGAGCTGTCGGAGAGCAGCGATGATGACCCGCCGCTGGCACCACCAACGCCTACCCGGCCGGTGGCCGCCGCGGCGTTTAAAAAACAAAGGGGCCGCCCTCCAACAACTGGCGAGTACGTCGGCCTCGCGGCGTCCCAACGGGCGCTTAACGAGGCCAAAAGGGAGGCGATCCTGCTGGAAGCGGAGGAAGATCTTGCCAGAGACGCTGCGCTGGCGGAGCGATCTCGGACCTCCCGCCTGTCCGAATCCTCGCGGGAAGGCGAAGCCACGCCTAACACAGTGGCAAATATGAGAAAAACCGTGGAGGAGCAAATGGCCATTGTTATGAAAGTGGCCACTAAATCGGGGCATTTGCAGGGGACGTACGTGCGCGCACTTAAGAACGTGGCGGCGGCCATCCCAGAGATGTTCGACCGCCTATGCTCGCGCACAGTCTCGGACGAAACCCGCCTGTTGCAGGCAGCTAATGAAAAGCTTCAGGGGGAAGTGGCCAGCCTACGCCAGGAGCTGACAGAGCTGAGGAGCAGCCTAGAGAAATCCAGGACACTGGATCACTCACACGAACTGAGAAAGGTGGTCGAAGAGGTGGCACGCTCCAACCGGGACCAGCTCTGCACCATGCTCAACACCCGGCTGGCGGGCATTGAGTGCCGACTCCTCCCGGAGCCACGGGCGGGGCCCTCATCGGCCGCCGGCGAGGAGATGGAGGAGCGGCCTGACAGCGAGTCCCAGGAGCCCCCGTCCGCTTCCGAGTCCGTGCCCGCTCCCAGGGCGGCTCCGACGCGAGGACCTCCGAACCTAACGGGGGAGCCCCGAAAAGGGGATGAAGGGAGTGGAACAAAAAAGAAGAAAAACAAGAAGAAGGCAAAGAAACCGACTCTGGCCGCGGTTGAGGCCTCCGCTGGCAGAATAAACGTTTCTGACGTCTCTCGTCCGCCTTCGCCGGCTCCCAACGAGAAATGGAGTAACGCAGTCGGTGGGCATAAACAGAGGCGGAAAGCTGCGGCGCTCGAAGCTCAAGGACTAACGGTGTCGCAGCCTCAGAAACAGGCGGCCAACAAACTAAGGCCCCCTCGGTCGGCGGTCATAGTCTTGACCATCTTACCGGAGGGAGAGAAAGAAGGCATGACTTATAAAGCCATAATCGAAGAGGCCAAACGGAAGATAAATTTATCCGAGCTAGACATACAGTCGGTTAAATTCAAAATCGCAGCTACCGGCGCCCGAATGCTGGAGATACCGGGACCGGACAGTGCTCCAAAAGCCAACAAGCTGGCCTGTAAATTGAATGAGCTGTTTAGCTCCGAAAAGGTTCGGGTGTCTAGGCCCACAAAATGCACGGAAATGCGCGTGTCTGGCCTGGACGACTCTGTCACCACGGCAGATATCGCAAACGCCGTTGCGCAGGTCGGCGGATGCACGTCCGAGGAAGTGAAGGTGGGGGAAATAAAATCGGACCCCCGGGGCCTAGGGTCAGCATGGGTCCGGTGTCCAATGGTTGCCGCCAAAAAGGTGGCCGAAGGAGGGCGCCTGCTTGTCGGCTGGGTATCGGCGCAGGCTAAAATATTAGACGCCCTACCCCAAAGGTGCTACCGCTGCCTGGAGCTGGGGCATGTGAAGGCAAGATGTACCTCCGAAGTGGACCGATCGGACCTGTGCTACCGATGTAGTAAGCCAGGCCATAGGGCAAGCGAGTGCTCGGCCATGCCACACTGTGCTCTTTGTGCAGCGGCGGGAAGGCCCGCGGGTCACAGGGCAGGCAACAAGAGCTGCAGTGCCCCACCCACGAAGAGGTCGAGGACAAAGGCTGGCGATGGCTTCCGAGCCCCCTCGCAGCCTGCCCAACCACCCACTCCTAATGTGGGCGCTACCGAGGAGGGCACGAGCATGACCGTAGAATAATATGGCTCTATCAATATTGCAGGCGAACCTTAACCACGCAGCTAGGGCTCAGGATCTGTTGTTTCAAAGCATGGCGGAGTGGAGGACGCACGTGGCCATCGTCTCCGAACCCTACTTTATCCCCCAAAGGGACAACTGGGCTGGGGACCTCGACGGTTCGGTGGCAATAGTCACGCAGACGGCTGCTGGCTCGCCGCCGTTTACACGAACGGAAAAAGGTAGAGGATTTGTAGCTGGGGTCCTGGACGGCATCCTTGTGGTCGGGGTATATTTTTCGCCTAACAGGACCCTGGCTGAATTCGAAACCTTCCTGACGGACGTGGGGGCGCTTATCCACCGAAGTCACCCGACACCTGTGCTCGTTGCCGGGGATCTCAACGCCAAGTCCGTGGCGTGGGGATCCCCGTCAACGGACGTGCGGGGGCGTGAGTTGGAAGAATGGGCCATAGCAACGGGCTTAGTCGTGATAAACCAAGGGTCGGTCGACACGTGCGTGCGGCACAATGGAGGTTCCATCGTTGACGTGACGTTTGCCAGTGCCGCTCAGGCCCATCGTCTCCAGGGGTGGCATGTGCTCGAAGACGTGGAAACGCTCTCTGACCACCGGTATATCCGGTACAGCGTCTCGGCGGTCTCAGCCGCAGCAGCTCCCCAGAGCCGATCCGTCCGAGGTGACGGCCCTCGGTGGGTGTTGAAGCGCCTCGATCGGGAAGTGATGGAGGAGGCTGCATTGGTCAAGGCATGGCTGCCAGTACCCGAAGGCCCCTTAAACATCCAAAGGGAGGTCCAATGGCTCGGGGAAGCTATGACTGACAATTGCGACGCGGCCATGCCTAGAGTCAGGCCACAAACACCGCAGCGTAAGGTGTACTGGTGGTCCGCTGAGCTCGCGCAACTGCGGAAATCATGCATAGCAGCGCGACGCTCTTACACCAGAAGTCGAAGACGTCGAAGACGCAACGTTCAAGAGGAGGCCCAGCTGTATGCCGCATACAGGGAACAGGTAGTGGCTTTGCAAGTGGCAATCGCCAAAGCAAAGGAGGTTGCCGAACAGGAGATGCTGGAGAGTCTCAACAACGACCCGTGGGGGAGGCCCTACAAAATGGTGAGGTGCAAGCTCCGACCGTGGGCTCCCCCACTGACCCAGACGCTCCAGCCGGAGACCCTGAGGCGTGTGGTCGACACGTTGTTTCCAGAGAGGGGCGAACACGTGCCGCCGCCTATGGCGCCGGCGGGTGCCACAAACGATGTCGGTACCGAGCGTGCACCTGAGGTCACGGAGGGTGAATTATTGGCGGCCTTGCTCCGCATGAAGCGGAAGAACACCGCTCCGGGCCCCGACGGCATACCAGGCCGGGCTTGGGTGGTGGCGCTGGGTCCTCTCGAATCGCGCGTAAGGGCGCTATTTAGCGCGTGTCTGGAGCAGGGCCACTTTCCGCGTGCGTGGAGGACTGGGAAACTGGTTCTTATTAAAAAGGAAGGCCGTCCGGCCGACTCACCGTCCGCGTACCGACCGATTGTCCTCTTGGATGAGGTGAGCAAGCTTTTCGAGCGGGTCATCTCGGCTCGCCTCTCCAGGCACCTTGAGGACGTGGGGCCGAACCTAAGCGAGAAGCAATTCGGCTTCCGTGTGCGCCGGTCCACGATTGATGCCATCGCTCGTGTCAGGAGCCTAGTGGAGGAGACGGTCTCTGACAAAGGTGTGGTTCTTGCGATCTCCCTTGACATCTCCAACGCCTTTAACACCTTGCCGTGGGGATGTATAAGGGAGGCGTTGAAATTCTACGGCGTGCCGAGGTACCTACGCGATATCATTGATACGTACCTGTCGCAGAGGGAGATTAAGTACCCGGTGCCTGACGGTTGGGGCTCAAAAGAGGTGTCGTGCGGTGTCCCGCAGGGGTCGGTCCTAGGGCCACTCCTGTGGAACATCGGTTACGACTGGGTGCTGCGTGGCAGGAACCTACGGGGGATAGAACTGACGTGCTACGCCGACGACACTCTCGTTACCGCAAAGGCTAGCACGTTCAGGGACGCATCCATCCTGGCTACGGCGGGAGTGGCCCATGTGGTGGGAAAAATTAGGCGGTTGGGGCTGGAGGTCGCGCTACACAAATCGGAGGCCATCTGCTTTCTCGGGCCCCGAAGAGCGCCCCCAGCAGGTGCCCAATTGGTGGTAGGCGGAGCTTCCATCGACATCGGGTCAACGATGAAGTACCTGGGACTCGTCCTCGATAGCCGGTGGAACTTCAAGGAACACTTCAGGCGTTTGGCTCCAAAACTCCTCAAAGCCGCTGGGGCGCTAAGCCGGCTCCTGCCGAACGTAGGAGGACCGAACGTTGGCTGCCGCCGACTCTACACTATGGTAGTCCGGTCGATGGCCCTCTACGGCGCGCCCATCTGGGTAGACGCTCTCGACGCGGGAAACAAGACCCTTCTGCGACGGCCGCAAAGGGCCATGGCCACGAGGGTGGTGAGAGGATACAGCACTGTCTCCTACGAGGCAGCCTGCGCACTTGCCGGTACCCCGCCTTGGGACCTAGACGCCGAGATGGTCGCTAGCATCTACAGGCGCATAGCGGGGTCAAGAGCCCAAGGACAGGAGCCCATGCTCGAGGAGGTGAACCACTGGCGGGAAGTCGCGCGTACAGACCTCTTAAGGAAATGGGGTGCGAGGTTGGAAAATCCTAGCGCCGGCCACTGGACGGTCAGCGCGATACAACCGTCCCTGGCCAAATGGATGGGGAGGGGGCACGGAATTGTGTCATTCCACCTTGCACAAGTCCTAACAGGACATGGCTGCTTTGGAAAGTTCCTGTGCAGGGTCAGGAGGGAGCAAACGCCAGCGTGTCATCACTGTGGCCACGCAGAGGACACAGCTCTGCACACGCTGGCGGAGTGCACCCAATGGGCGCAGCCGCGCGGAAACCTGGTCGCGGTCATCGGGGCGGACCTGTCATTGCCTACTGTCATCAAGGCGATGACGGCAGATGAAAGGTGCTGGCAAGCAGTAGCCTCCTTCTGCGAGGAGGTTATGGCAGAAAAAGAGGCGGCTGAGCGCGCTCGGGAGGAGGACGTGGATGCCCACCCGATGCGACGCAGAAGAGTGGGACGCAGGCGATTGGCCCACGATCGCCACCTGCCGCCCTAGAGTGGACCTCCGGGAGGCAGTCGTGGGGACGGCTGCCATCCGAAGGATATAGGTCCTCGAGTCGGAGGGGGTGCCAAATGTTCGGGCACGCTCCTGATAGTGGTCTTGGAGAACCCATTTCTCCCGAGATGAGTCCAACGGACACCTGCTGGCGGAGCCGAGGTAGAGTCCGATAGAGTTCCCTTAGCTTCGCCATAAGCAGTGAGAAGGAACACCGTGGGGTTTTAGTCGGTAGTACGGACGGTTTCCGTGAGTCCGACATACCCGCCCGTGCACCCCCGGCCGGGCGGGATGCGTAAAGGCATTTCCCCACGTTAAAAAAAAAAAAAAAAAAAAAAAAAAAAAAAAAAAAAAAGGTTAGGGTAGGTTTGACAGGCCATGGATGTTTCGGCAAGTACCTGTGTGAGGTGGTGGGGAGGGAGCCCACGTCGGAGTGTCTCCATTGTAGCGGAGGAGTCGTGGACACGGCCAAGCACACTCGTGAGGAGTGCCCAGCATGGGTGGAACCGCGCGCTGCCCTGTGTGCGGCTATTGGTAGGGACCTCTCACTGCCGGCTCTGGTCAGTAATATGGTCCGAAGTGAGGAGGCATGGGCGGCAGTGGCCTCCTTCAGCGTTGCGGTGCTGACACAGAAGGAGGCGGCGGAGCGGATGCGTGAGGACGATCCGAGTTCAGTTCCGCAGCGTCGTAGGAGGCCAGGCAGGCGGCGAAGGGCCTTCGCAGACCATATGCTGCCGCCGTAACGGGGACCTGCGGGTGACGGGTCGGGAGCTCCGTCATCCGCATGGGAAAGGTCCTGAGCTGGGGTCAGCCCCCATGGTGTTCTGGGGTGCCAAAGGCGGAGTGGGTACCAACGTGCTCCTACCATTTATGGACGGGCCTGCAAAGGCAGCGCTGGCGGGGTTCCGGATGTGTGCGATAGCGTTCCCGGGGCTCTGTCTTAAGGCGAATGTTGAAACACCCCAGGGGTTTTAGTCCGTGCGAGTCGGACATACCCACTCGGTTTCTCCTGAGCCGGGTGGGATCCATAACGGATTTCCCCTGGGTAAACAAAAAAAAAAAAAAAAAAAAGGTTAGGTTAGGTTAGGTTAGGTTAGGTTAGGTTAGGTTATCCCTCCCGGCACGGAGGATGCGGATAAGGTCGCTGATGCCCTGGCTGAGAGGCTTCGTGGTGTATTGGATGCGAGTGTTGTCACTATCCAGCGGCCTACAAAGTGTGTGGACATACGAGTCACGGGCTTAGATGACTCCGTGGTCGCGGAGGAGGTGGTGGCTGCGGTTGCAGAAGAGGGCGGTTGTGCCGTTGATGCAATAAGGGCTGGTGCTGTGGCTCGAAGTCCGAACGGCTCCGGCTCGCTATTTGTGAACTGTCCAGTTGTGGCTGCCAAGAAGTTAGTGGAGGCTGGGCGGCTTACAGTAGGGTGGATTTCGGCTAGAGTGGTACTCCTGGAGGCGAAGCCGTTACGCTGTTTCAAATGCTTGGAGCAAGGCCATGTGGCAGCCAAGTGCGATAGGGGTGTTGATCGCAGTAAAGCTTGCTTCCGGTGTGGTCAGGGTGGCCATAAGGCGAGAGAGTGCTCTGCTGATATAAACTGTGTGGCTTGTGCGGAAAAGGGTAAGCCAGCAGGCCATTACATTGGGAGGAGGGGCTGTCAAAGTGGACAGGCATTTAAGACCGCACAAGCAGCGGTTGTAGGTAAGAAGGCTGTCGGGGGCCCGGTAGCATCCCAGTCTTCACAGCGTGTCGCTGAGGAGGTTAGCATGGACATAACCCAGTAATGGCTGCTAAGTGTGTGCAAGCTAACATAAACCACTCCGCTAGGGCTCAGGATCTCCTGGTTCAGACCATGGCCGAGTGGCAAATTGGATTGGCAGTGGTCTCAGAACCCTATTTTGTTCCCGTGCGGGATGACTGGGTTGGGGATCATGATAGCACTGTGGCTATAATTGCCCCTGCTGTAGCTGGAGCATTGCCTTTGCGTGGTGTCGTTAGGTTAGGTTAGGTTAGGTTAGGTTAGGTTAGGTTTTTTTTTTTTTTTTTTTTTTTTTTTTTTTTTTTTTTTTTTTTTTTTTTTTTTCTCCTGATCTACCTCCAACATAATCGGAGCCTATTTTAAGCCAAACAGTTTCACTCCAGTTCCATCGATTATGCCTCTCGCACTTTCATGCTGCATACTTTTTCTTTCTAACGTCCTTCCTCATTCTTACCTTGCTTTGTCTACTCTAACTAGCTATATTGTTTCTTTATACAGCCGTCCTCTATTACCATACTTTATTATTTTCTTATTGTATCAACAATGGGAGGGAAGAGGATCCCCGGGTGTTTCTTTATTTATATTCAACAATATTTTATTCTTACAGTTTTTTGACTTAACTATCTTACCACTATGTATTACAATTTTACTTCTTATTTTTAACTTATGATGCTAACAATGTTTCAGTTTTTATGCCAGACACATTTCAGTGACTTAATTTATTGCTTACAATTTTCTTATTAACTACTATATTATTTAATACTATATTTATATATATAACATTTAATACTATATTATTTGTCATATATATATTTTGTATGCTAGTTCTTAATATACGCAGTATATTATTTTAGCATACTTTTCTTTACTTATTTTTATTTTTTACAATAGTCTTACTTACTACTTCAATGCAATACTTGACAAATCTGTCTCTGCTTTTTCCCATCATGATGTTTTTAATGCTGTCTTTAGTTAATGTCATGTCTATTTTTTGTTCCAGGTTATACCTCTGTATTCCATTCTGGGGGCATTCCAGGAGCAGGTGGGTGACTGTCTCCGGCACCCCGGGCTCGCATGAGCATGATGGATTCTCCTTGCACTTAAACCGGTTTAAGTATTCGGAGAATCCACCATGCCCGGTCATTGCCTGGGTCAGTATGCCGCGTGGAACCACCTTCCTGACTATCCTGTGCGCTGCCACCGCATCAGGGAAGAAAATTTTTGTCGTCGCTGCTGTTGTGCCTTCTGTATACCTCCGGTTCCACACCTCAAGCGTCTCCATTCGGAGGACTCGCTTGACGTGTGATACCGGGCATAGGTCGTAGTTTGGTCTCCTTTTGGACGCCATAGCGGCCTCCTTGGCTAGCTGGTCGGCCCTCTCGTTCCCGTCCAAACCCGCATGAGCCTTGATCCAGAACAGGGAGATTTCCTTGCCCTGGAGGGAGATAGATCTAATGTTCTCCCTTGCTGTAATGGCTAGCGGGTGGAGGCAACGATGGTTTGTGACCGTTTGTAGAGCCGCCCTGGAGTCACTATAGATTCCAAAAGAAGACCCAGCACTGCTAAGCGCCGCACTCGTTGCTTCGCGCAACGCCAGGAGCTCTGCCTGGTACACAGTACAATAACTCGAGAGAGCAAGCTTGACGGCTTTGGTCTCGGCGTCGCCTTGCCATATTGACAATGCGGCGCCGACCCTGCCGCCAATCTTGCTCCCATCTGTAAAGATCTTAGTTTGGTGGTTAGGTTAGGTTAGGTTAGGTTAGGTTAGGTTAGGTTAGGTTAGGTTAGGTTAGGTTAGGTTAGGTTAGGTTAGGTTAGGTTAGGTTAGGTTAGGTTAGGTTGGGGTGCGAGGTCGGGTAAGGGGTGCGAGGTCGGGTAACCTCCACGAGTGTCAGGGCTCTTCCAGTTCCTGTGGACCCTCGCGGGTCTGCGGGAAGGGGAAGGGTCTTGGCTGGTGCACCCTGGAGGCAACGGTAAGTGATTCTTCTACGGGGGAATCGCTTACTGGTGCTACTAATAACCCGACACAGGAGGGAGGGGGCTTGCGTGGTCCAGTGATCCCTGAGGCTGTACCGGACAGGGCTACCCATACCGGGGAGGCAAGGGGTGAGGACCCGGGAGCGACGAGGGAGGGCGCCTAGTGGCGCGGGGGCCCCTAGAGGGCCCGGAACGGCTCTCTCCGCGTCCGTCTGAGTAGCAGATGGCGCTGGAGATGGGCAACGGCCGTAAGGCCGTGGAGATGGGGTGGTCTAACCAACCACCAACAGGGGAGCCCACGCCAGCTCCCCTTGAATCCCGGAACCCGCAGCCCTCCCAACGACCCCCATCTATGGCGGCATGGGGTACGGGAGGTGCCAGCTCTTTTAGCGCGCGGACCGGAGGGCTTGCCTTAACTGGCCGGCCCGCGGGAAGGAAACCCTATAAAACCCGACAGTGAAGTCGTTAAAACCTCTGGACACCGCCCGACCTCCAGAGTAAATAGGGTTACCCAGGTACAGGGGGCACTGCCTGGGTGGACGTCTTTCCCCCACACTCGTGGGAACAAAATGGACAACAAAAATGAAACGGAAACGGAGACGGAAACAAACAAACACGGCAAATCGATACTGGACACCGATACGGAGGCCTTCCGCCCCAGCCGGAGCCTCGCACGCTCACCAGTGCGACAGGAGGGGATTAACATACATGCGGCCAGCTTGCAGATTACGCCGAAAGGGGCAGGCGGCCCGGCGCGCGACGGCTCTGGCCGCTTCACGCGGCGAGGGCAGGGCGGGGAGCGCTCTGCGGGGGGGGCCTCGGGCTCGCTCCAGCTGGCAGCCACGGGCGCGGGGCGGGGAGCCCCAGAGAAGGGAAACGCACTGGCGCAGGTGCGAGAGTTGAGGGTGTCCCTCGAAAGAGTAGACGCCCATAGACCGAACAGTAAGGCGAGAACTAATAGCGGTGCATCCGGGTCCGACTCCAGCCTGGTGACCGTCAAATCACGGTCCGGGTCGGACTCGGGCTCACCGCCTCAGGGAGAGAAAGCCCGCTTCTGGCGGGGGCAGGGCCCGAAACGGCTATGTGTGGAGCTGTCGGAGAGCAGCGAAGATGACCCGCCGCTGGCACCACCAACGCCTACCCGGCCGGTGGCCGCCGCGGCGTTTAAAAAACAAAGGGGCCGCCCTCCAACAACTGGCGAGTACATCGGCCTCGCGGCGTCCCAACGGGCGCTTAACAAGGCCAAAAGAGAGGCGATCCTGCTGGAAGCGGAGGAAGATCTTGCCAGAGACGCTGCGCTGGCGGAGCGATCTCGGACCTCCCGCCTGTCCGAATCCTCGCGGGAAGGCGAAGCCACGCCTAACACAGTGGCAAATATGAGAAAAACCGTGGAGGAGCAAATGGCCATTGTTATGAAAGTGGCCACTAAATCGGGGCATTTGCAGGGGACGTACGTGCGCGCACTTAAGAACGTGGCGGCGGCCATCCCAGAGATGTTCGACCGCCTATGCTCGCGCACAGTCTCGGATGAAACCCGCCTGTTGCAGGCAGCTAATGAAAAGCTTCAGGGGGAAGTGGCCAGCCTACGCCAGGAGCTGACAGAGCTGAGGAGCAGCCTAGAGAAATCCAGGACACTGGATCACTCACACGAACTGAGAAAGGTGGTCGAAGAGGTGGCACGCTCCAACCGGGACCAGCTCTGCACCATGCTCAACACCCGGCTGGCGGGCATTGAGTGCCGACTCCTCCCGGAGCCACGGGCGGGGCCCTCATCGGCCGCCGGCGAGGAGATGGAGGAGCGGCCTGACAGCGAGTCCCAGGAGCCCCCGTCCGCTTCCGAGTCCGTGCCCGCTCCCAGGGCGGCTCCGACGCGAGGACCTCCGAACCTAACGGGGGAGCCCCGAAAAGGGGATGAAGGGAGTGGAACAAAAAAGAAGAAAAACAAGAAGAAGGCAAAGAAACCGACTCTGGCCGCGGTTGAGGCCTCCGCTGGCAGAATAAACGTTTCTGACGTCTCTCGTCCGCCTTCGCCGGCTCCCAACGAGACATGGAGTAACGCAGTCGGTGGGCATAAACAGAGGCGGAAAGCTGCGGCGCTCGAAGCTCAAGGACAAACGGTGTCGCAGCCTCAGAAACAGGCGGCCAACAAACTAAGGCCCCCTCGGTCGGCGGTCATAGTGTTGACCATCTTACCGGAGGGAGAGAAAGAAGGCATGACTTATAAAGCCATAATCGAAGAGGCCAAACGGAAGATAAATTTATCCGAGCTAGACATACAGTCGGTTAAATTCAAAATCGCAGCTACCGGCGCCCGAATGCTGGAGATACCGGGACCGGACAGTGCTCCAAAAGCCAACAAGCTGGCCAGTAAATTGAATGAGCTGTTTAGCTCCGGAAAGGTTCGGGTGTCTAGGCCCACAAAATGCACGGAAATGCGCGTGTCTGGCCTGGACGACTCTGTCACCACGGCAGATATCGCAAACGCCGTTGCGCAGGTCGGCGGATGCACGTCCGAGGAAGTGAAGGTGGGGGAAATAAAATCGGACCCCCGGGGCCTAGGGTCAGCATGGGTCCGGTGTCCAATGGTTGCCGCCAAAAAGGTGGCCGAAGGAGGGCGCCTGCTTGTCGGCTGGGTATCGGCGCAGGCTAAAATATTAGACGCCCTACCCCAAAGGTGCTACCGCTGCCTGGAGCTGGGGCATGTGAAGGCAAGATGTACCTCCGAAGTGGACCGATCGGACCTGTGCTACCGATGTAGTAAGCCAGGCCATAGGGCAAGCGAGTGCTCGGCCATGCCACACTGTGCTCTTTGTGCAGCGGCGGGAAGGCCCGCGGGTCACAGGGCAGGCAACAAGAGCTGCAGTGCCCCACCCACGAAGAGGTCGAGGACAAAGGCTGGCGATGGCTTCCGAGCCCCCTCGCAGCCTGCCCAACCACCCACTCCTAATGTGGGCGCTACCGAGGAGGGCACGAGCATGACCGTAGAATAATATGGCTCTATCAATATTGCAGGCGAACCTTAACCACGCAGCTAGGGCTCAGGATCTGTTGTTTCAAAGCATGGCGGAGTGGAGGACGCACGTGGCCATCGTCTCCGAACCCTACTTTATCCCCCAAAGGGACAACTGGGCTGGGGACCTCGACGGTTCGGTGGCAATAGTCACGCAGACGGCTGCTGGCTCGCCGCCGTTTACACGAACGGAAAAAGGTAGAGGATTTGTAGCTGGGGTCCTGGACGGCATCCTTGTGGTCGGGGTATATTTTTCGCCTAACAGGACCCTGGCTGAATTCGAAACCTTCCTGACGGACGTGGGGGCGCTTATCCACCGAAGTCACCCGACACCTGTGCTCGTTGCCGGGGATCTCAACGCCAAGTCCGTGGCGTGGGGATCCCCGTCAACGGACGTGCGGGGGCGTGAGTTGGAAGAATGGGCCATAGCAACGGGCTTAGTCGTGATAAACCAAGGGTCGGTCGACACGTGCGTGCGGCACAATGGAGGTTCCATCGTTGACGTGACGTTTGCCAGTGCCGCTCAGGCCCGTCGTCTCCAGGGGTGGCATGTGCTCGAAGACGTGGAAACGCTCTCTGACCACCGGTATATCCGGTACAGCGTCTCGGCGGTCTCAGCCGCAGCAGCTCCCCAGAGCCGATCCGTTCGAGGTGACGGCCCTCGGTGGGTGTTGAAGCGCCTCGATCGGGAAGTGATGGAGGAGGCTGCATTGGTCAAGGCATGGCTGCCAGTACCCGAAGGCCCCTTAAACATTCGAAGGGAGGTCCAATGGCTCGGGGAAGCTATGACTGACAATTGCGACGCGGCCATGCCTAGAGTCAGGCCACAAACACCGCAGCGTAAGGTGTACTGGTGGTCCGCTGAGCTCGCGCAACTGCGGAAATCATGCATAGCAGCGCGACGCTCTTACACCAGAAGTCGAAGACGTCGAAGACGCAACGTCCAAGAGGAGGCCCAGCTGTATGCCGCATACAGGGAACAGGTAGTGGCTTTGCAAGTGGCAATCGCCAAAGCAAAGGAGGCTGCCGAACAGGAGATGCTGGAGAGTCTCAACAACGACCCGTGGGGGAGGCCCTACAAAATGGTGAGGTGCAAGCTCCGACCGTGGGCTCCCCCACTGACCCAGACGCTCCAGCCGGAGACCCTGAGGCGTGTGGTCGACACGTTGTTTCCAGAGAGGGGCGAACACGTGCCGCCGCCTATGGCGCCGGCGGGTGCCACAAACGATGTCGGTACCGAGCGTGCACCTGAGGTCACGGAGGGTGAATTATTGGCGGCCTTGCTCCGCATGAAGCGGAAGAACACCGCTCCGGGCCCCGACGGCATACCAGGCCGGGCTTGGGTGGTGGCGCTGGGTCCTCTCGAATCGCGCGTAAGGGCGCTATTTAGCGCGTGTCTGGAGCAGGGCCACTTTCCGCGTGCGTGGAGGACTGGGAAACTGGTTCTTATTAAAAAGGAAGGCCGTCCGGCCGACTCACCGTCCGCGTACCGACCGATTGTCCTCTTGGATGAGGTGAGCAAGCTTTTCGAGCGGGTCATCTCGGCTCGCCTCTCCAGGCACCTTGAGGACGTGGGGCCGAACCTAAGCGAGAAGCAATTCGGCTTCCGTGTGCGCCGGTCCACGATTGATGCCATCGCTCGTGTCAGGAGCCTAGTGGAGGAGACGGTCTCTGACAAAGGTGTGGTTCTTGCGATCTCCCTTGACATCTCCAACGCCTTTAACACCTTGCCGTGGGGATGTATAAGGGAGGCGTTGAAATTCTACGGCGTGCCGAGGTACCTACGCGATATCATTGATACGTACCTGTCGCAGAGGGAGATTAAGTACCCGGTGCCTGACGGTTGGGGCTCAAAAGAGGTGTCGTGCGGTGTCCCGCAGGGGTCGGTCCTAGGGCCACTCCTGTGGAACATCGGTTACGACTGGGTGCTGCGTGGCAGGAACCTACGGGGGATAGAACTGACGTGCTACGCCGACGACACTCTCGTTACCGCAAAGGCTAGCACGTTCAGGGACGCATCCATCCTGGCTACGGCGGGAGTGGCCCATGTGGTGGGAAAAATTAGGCGGTTGGGGCTGGAGGTCGCGCTACACAAATCGGAGGCCATCTGCTTTCTCGGGCCCCGAAGAGCGCCCCCAGCAGGTGCCCAATTGGTGGTAGGCGGAGCTTCCATCGACATCGGGTCAACGATGAAGTACCTGGGACTCGTCCTCGATAGCCGGTGGAACTTCAAGGAGCACTTCAGGCGTTTGGCTCCAAAACTCCTCAAAGCCGCTGGGGCGCTAAGCCGGCTCCTGCCGAACGTAGGAGGACCGAACGTCGGCTGCCGCCGACTCTACACTATGGTAGTCCGGTCGATGGCCCTCTACGGCGCGCCCATCTGGGTAGACGCTCTCGACGCGGGAAACAAGACCCTTCTGCGACGGCCGCAAAGGGCCATGGCCACGAGGGTGGTGAGAGGATACAGCACTGTCTCCTACGAGGCAGCCTGCGCACTTGCCGGTACCCCGCCTTGGGACCTAGACGCCGAGATGCTCGCTAGCATCTATAGGCGCATAGCGGGGTCAAGAGCCCAAGGACAGGAGCCCATGCTCGAGGAGGTGAACCACTGGCGGGAAGTCGCGCGTACAGACCTCTTAAGGAAATGGGGTGCGAGGTTGGAAAATCCTAGCGCTGGCCACTGGACGGTCAGCGCGATACAACCGTCCCTGGCCAAATGGATGGGGAGGGGGCACGGAATTGTGTCATTCCACCTTGCACAAGTCCTAACAGGACATGGCTGCTTTGGAAAGTTCCTGTGCAGGGTCAGGAGGGAACAAACGCCAGCGTGTCATCACTGTGGCCACGCAGAGGACACAGCTCTGCACACGCTGGCGGAGTGCACCCAATGGGCGCAGCCGCGCGGAAACCTGGTCGCGGCCATCGGGGCGGACCTGTCATTGCCTACTGTCATCAAGGCGATGACGGCAGATGAAAGGTGCTGGCAAGCAGTAGCCTCCTTCTGCGAGGAGGTTATGGCAGAAAAAGAGGCGGCTGAGCGCGCTCGGGAGGAGGACGTGGATGCCCACCCGATGCGACGCAGAAGAGTGGGACGCAGGCGATTGGCCCACGATCGCCACCTGCCGCCCTAGAGTGGACCTCCGGGAGGCAGTCGTGGGGACGGCTGCCATCCGAAGGATATAGGTCCTCGAGTCGGAGGGGGTGCCAAATGTTCGGGCACGCTCCTGATAGTGGTCTTGGAGAACCCATTTCTCCCGAGATGAGTCCAACGGACACCTGCTGGCGGAGCCGAGGTAGAGTCCGATAGAGTTCCCTTAGCTTCCCCATAAGCAGTGAGAAGGAACACCGTGGGGTTTTAGTCGGTAGTACGGACGGTTTCCGTGAGTCCGACATACCCGCCCGCGCACCCCCGGCCGGGCGGGATGCGTAAAGGCATTTCCCCACGTTAAAAAAAAAAAAAAAAAAAAAAAAAGGTTAGGTTAGGTTAGGTTAGGTTAGGTTAGGTTAGGTTAGGTTGGGGTGCTAGGTCGGGTAACCTCCACGAGTGTCAGGGCTCTTCCAGTTCCTGTGGACCCTCGCGGGTCTGCGGGAAGGGGAAGGGTCTTGGCTGGTGCACCCTGGAGGCAACGGTAATTGATTCTCCTACGAGGGAATCGCTTACTGGTGCTACTAATAACCCGACACAGGAGGGAGGGGGCTTGCGTGGTCCAGTGATCCCTGAGGCTGTACCGGACAGGGCTACCATACCGGGGAGGCAAGGGGTGAGGACCCGGGAGCGACGAGGGAGGGCGCCTAGTGGCGCGGGGGCCCCTAGAGGGCCCGGAACGGCTCTCTCCGCGTCCGTCTGAGTAGCAGATGGCGCTGGAGATGGGCAGCGGCCGTAAGACCGTGGAGATGGGGTGGTCTAACCAACCACCAACAGGGGAGCCCACGTCAGCTCCCCTTGAATCCCGGAACCCGCAGCCCTCCCAACGACCCCCATCTATGGCGGCATGGGGTACGGGAGGTGCCAGCTCTTTTAGCGCGCGGACCGGAGGGCTTGCCTTAACTGGCCGGCCCGCGGGAAGGAAAACCCTATAAAACCCGACAGTGAAGTCGTTAAAACCTCTGGACACCGCCCGACCTCCAGAGTAAATAGGGTTACCCAGGTACAGGGGGCACTGCCTGGGTGGACTTCTTTCCCCCTTACTCGTGGGAACAAAAAATGGAAAACAATATGGAAAACCAAAACAAACACAAACTCGAGATGGCCCCAAAAAACGACGACACACACACGATGGACGAGGATACGGAGGCCTTCCGCCCCCGCCGCAGCCTTGTACGCTCACCAGTGCAAGGGAGAGGCGGCAGCCCACGTATAGATTTGGACGCGGCCGCAATTCAGATCCCGCAGAAGAGTGCAGACGGCCCAGCGCGCGATAGCTCTGGCCGCTTCCTGCCGCGAGAGCGGGGTGTGGAGCGCCCCGTCACGAATACACAGCTGGGGGAACTGAGGGTGTCCCTCGTAAGATTGGATACCCCCAGACCAACGAGGAGGAAGACGACAGTGGAAAGCAGTGAATCCGTGTCCGACTGCAGCCTGGAGACCGTCAAATCACGGTCCAGGTCGAACTCGGAACCCCATACTCCTGTGAATGAAATGGACAATTATGAAAACAAAAACCAAACGACGATGGGCGTGGATGCCGAAATAAAGGAGATGGAGGGAGGCGCCGTAACAGCGAAATCCGATGCCTTACCAGGCCAGTTAATGGCGAGGGAGCTCCGAGTGTCACTCGAGCGTATGGATACGTGTGACCCGAAGGCGGTGGGACAGCTATCGGACTCAAGCGTGAACGAGAGCCTGATATCTGTAAGGACGGCGAGATCCAGGTCCGGATCAGCGTCCTCATTACCTGAAGGCAGATTGTGGTCCCAGGAGGGACAAAAGAGACGGCGTTTAAAACTCTCTGAGTCGTCCAGCGATGGAGATTCAGAGGCCGCAAGGGAGGACAAGCCAAAGACCCACCCACCGACAACGGGGAAGTTCGTTGGAATGGGCAAGGCGCAGGCCGATCTGAAGGCAGCAAAGGAGGAATTTCGCCGCAAAGCTGCGGTAGAGGCAGAAGAAGCTGTGGCTAACATGGTCATCCGCATGAGGCCAACGAGCCAACAGAGAACAACGCAGCCGCCTCCAGCGGAGTCGCAACTAGCTTCTGCGCTGTACACGCAAATGTTCGACAGCACTGAGGTAATTAATGCAGTGATTGCAAAATCAGGCAATCTAAAAGGGACCCACCAGCGGAAGCTGAAGGATGCGGTGGCGGCATACATGGACGCTGCCCATGTGTTAATGAACCGCACCTCATGTGAGGAAATCAAGAAGCTTGAGGCTGAAAACGCGCGCCTACAAGCCCAAATGACGGAGCTCCGGAGGGAGCTAGGGGAGATGCGGAGTGAGCTGCGACTGGCCAAGACAGCTCCCCCTCCGCAAACATCAACACCGGAAGAGGTCGAACGGGACATGATGGTCAAGGTGGGGACCATGGTGAACGCCCGGCTGGAAGCCTTGGAGGACAGGCTTCTCCCATCGAAGGTAGTGCGCCCACCGCTCGCTGCCGACAAAAAGACAGCCGCGGTCACCAAACCTGAAGACCAAAGCAGGAAGGACGTACCAACAGCAGATAAAATCGCCACTGTCCCTAGCGGGCAGAACACGGTGGAGCCTAAAGGGCCAGCTCCAGCTCCCTCAGAAGAACAAAAGGGTAAAAAGAAAAAGGCGGCCAAGAAGGGCAAGAAGAATGGTCGAGCGGTTCAACCCATCGAACCACCGCACGAGCCCCACCCGTTACCACCAGCTCCGGCATCCATGAATGAAACATGGATAGATGTCGTGAGCAAGGGTAAAAAGAAGACTGCCGCGAAGGCAGCAGCGGCAGCAGCGCAGCAGCACAACCCCAAGCAGACCCGAAAACTGCGGGAACCACGCTCAGCGGCAGTCGTTCTTACGCTGAAACCAGGAGAGGGCCAACCCACTTACGGGGAAATTATAAAAGAGGCACGATCGAAGATCGACCTGAAAGATCTGCAAATAGAGGGTGTCCGGTTTAAACGGGCGGTCACTGGGGCGACCATCATCGAGGTGCCCGGGGCTACTAGTGGCGAGAAAGCGGATGCTCTTGCAAACAAGCTGAGGGAAATGCTAAACAGCGACGTCGTCCAAGTCTCGAGACCCATGAAATGCGCGGAAATGCGCATCTCGGGTTTGGATGACTCGGTTACACCTGAAGACGTTAAGACCGCCATTGTTCAGAGTGGTGGGTGTGCGGCCGACGCAATAAAGTGCGGCGATATTCGCCAGGACTTCACAGGCCTGGGAACGGCATGGGTTCGCTGCCCAGTGACAGCAGCCAAAAAACTTAGTGAGAAAGGGCGGTTATTAGTCGGTTGGGTCTCAGCACGGGTGCAGCTGCTGGACTCCAGACCCATGCGCTGCTTCCGGTGCCTCGAGGTAGGACACGTCCACGCGCAGTGCCAATCCCAGGAGGACCGAAGTGAACTGTGTTATCGTTGTGGCCAGCTCGGCCACAAGAAGGCCACGTGCTCTGCCGCGCCGCACTGTGCTCTCTGCGCAGCTGCCAACAAACCTGCGGGACACACTATAGGGAGCAAGTCATGCGCTGCTCACAAAAAGAAGGGAAAATTTGGCAATGGCCGCCGGGCTGCATTACAAAGTATCCACCCGCCTGCAAATGACGCAGCCGAGGCCGAGAAGACAATAGACATGGAGGTCGCTTAATGGCTCTACAATTCTTGCAGGCGAACCTAAACCATTGCGCTAGAGCCCAGGACCTCCTGTTCCAAAGCATGGCACAGTGGCAAACACACGTGGCCATCGTCTCCGAGCCCTACTTTATCCCCCAAAGGGACAATTGGGCTGGGGACCATGACGGCTTGGTGGCGATAGTCACACAGACGGCGCTTGGCTCACAACCGTTTGAAAAAATTTACAAAGGAAGAGGCTACGTTGCTGGGCGTCTTGGCGGCATCCTTGTAGTGGGTGCTTATTTTTCACCTAACCGGAGCCTGGCTGAATTTGAATCCTTCTTGACGGACCTAGGGGCGCTTATCAGCCAAAGCTATCCAATCCCAGTGCTCATTGCCGGGGATCTCAATGCTAAGTCCGTCGCGTGGGGATCCCCGTCAACGGACGTGCGTGGGTGCGAACTGGAGGAGTGGGCCATCGCAGCGGGCCTGGCCGTGATCAACCAGGGGTCGGTCAATACATGCGTGCGGCAACAGGGTGGCTCCATTGTGGACGTGACGTTCGCTAACGTCACCCTGGCGCGCCGTATCCAGGGCTGGGAAGTGCTCGAGGGCGTGGAGACATTGTCCGATCACAGGTACATCCGGTTCAGTGTCTCTGCAGTGTCAGGTTCCCCAAGTGGTCCTATCAGTCGGTCCCTGGCTGGAGAAGGACCACGCTGGGCATTAAAACGCCTCGACCGGGACATGTTTGAACTTGCAGCCAACGTTGAGGCCTGGAACCCAATCCCAGAGGGCCCGGTGGATGTAGAGGAAGAGGCGCAAGCGCTCGGCGGAGCGATGATACACATTTGCGACGCAGCAATGCCCCGAGCAAAACCTCTTCCTCCAAAACGCCAGGTCTATTGGTGGTCACCTGAGCTGGAGCAGCTCCGACAGTCATGTGTCGGGGCAAGACGCCTGTATAGTCACCAACGGAGGCGTCGGCGTAGAGACTTGACCCAGGAGGTGGAACTGTACGCAGTCTATATCCAACGTACGAAAAGTCTACAGTTGGCAATTAGCCAGGCGAAAGAGGCTTCCCAGCAAGAGATGCTCGACACGCTGAACAGGGACCCCTGGGGCCGACCATATAAAATGGTCCGCAATAAACTGCGCCCCTGGGTTCCACCACTGACGCAAAGTCTCGAGCCGAACTTGTTGACGGACGTGGTTGGGGCCCTATTCCCGGTCAGTCAAGACTTCACTGCGCCAGCAATGGCGCCGCCTGCGGCGCCCAGCAACGAGGAGGAAGAAGAAGAGGTTCCTAGTGTCTCTGGTGGTGAACTCGGGGCGGCGGTCCTTAGGCTAAAAGTCAAAAATACAGCCCCTGGACCCGACGGAATCCCAGGTCGTGCGTGGGTCCTGGCCACTAATACGCTGGAGCCTAGACTGCTCAGACTGTTTTCAGCCTGTTTCGAACAAGCCCTCTTCCCCCGGCCATGGAAGACGGGAAAGCTAGTATTGCTGAAGAAGGAAGGGCGCCCAGCTGACTCGCCTGCGGCATACCGCCCTATAGTCCTGCTTGATGAGGTGGGCAAGCTGTTCGAGCGCATAATAGCTGCCCGCCTCATTAAGCACCTGATTCGGGTCGGACCAGATGTGGCTGACTGCCAGTACGGATTCCGCAGTGGCCGCTCGACTGTTGACGCCATCCTCCGCGTTAGGGATTTTGCGGAAAAGGCGGTGTCCAAGAAGGAGGTCATTTTGGCGGTGTCCTTGGACATCGCCAATGCTTTCAATACCCTGCCGTGGGGATGCGTTATGGAGGCGCTGCGGTTCCATGAAGTGCCCGCCTACCTAAGGCGAATGGTTGGCGCGTACCTCTCAGAAAGGCACGTAATATACCCAGGCCGAGAAGATTGGGGGAGACATCGAATGTCTTGCGGTGTTCCGCAGGGGTCGGTGCTGGGGCCACTCCTGTGGAACATTGGCTACGACTGGGTTCTGCGTGGTGCTAACCTCCCAGGGGTAAATCTGACCTGCTACGCTGACGACACGCTGGTCACAGCCCAGGGCCAAACGCACCGACAGGCCTGCATATTGGCCACGGCAGGTGTGGCACACGTGGTCCGACGAATCCGGCTACTGGGTCTTGAGGTGGCTCTCCAAAAGTCAGAAGCCCTATTTTTTCATGGGCCCCGAAATGCGCCTCCGCCGGACGCGCATATAGTGGTGGGTGGAACTCGTATAGAAATTGAGTCTTCTATGAGGTACCTGGGCCTCACATTAGACGGTCGATGGAGCTTCCACGCCCACTTCAAGCGCCTGATGCCGAAGCTGCTGGGAGCTGCCGGCGCTCTTGGGCGTATACTCCCAAACACGGGGGGGCCTAAGGCGTCGTGCAGACAGCTGTATATGGGGGTCGTCCGATCCATGGCTCTTTACGGTGCCCCCGTATGGGCGGAAATCCTGCATGGCCGGGAAATCGCCTTGCTGCGAAGGCCACAGAGGGTGATGGCAAACAGGATGATACGGGGGTACCGGACGATCTCCAACGAAGCAGCATGCGTGCTGGCTGGGTCCCTGCCTTGGGACCTTGACGCGAAGGCCCTTGCAGTGGTTTATCACTGGCGCAAGGAGGCGCAGAGTCGGGGTCACTCACCAGCACCAAGGGAGATGGAGGCGCAGCGCGACGGCGCGCGCATGGAAATGATGGCGATATGGAAGGAGAGGCTGGCGCAACCTAGTGCAGGCCTCAGGACGATCCAAGCAGTTCGTCCTGTCTTTGAACAGTGGTTAAACCGGAACCATGGCTTGCTGACATTCCGGCTGACACAGATCCTCTCGGAGCACGGTTGTTTCGGGAGGTATCTGCACCGCATAGGCCGAGAGCCGACCGCAGTGTGCCACCACTGCGACAATTGCCCGGAGGAGACGGCTCAGCACACGCTGGAGGTGTGCTTAGCCTGGAGAGACGAGCGCCAAACTCTCTGCGCCACGATAGGCCATGACCTCTCGCTGCCTACCGTAGTCCAAAAAATGGTGGACAGCGACAGGGCATGGAAAGCGGTTCTTGCCTTCTGCGAGGCCGTCATGGAGTCGAAAGAAGCCGCTGAACGAGAAAGGGAAGCCACCGCTGTGAATCCCGGTCGCCAGCGGCGAACAGGGCGGAGGCGGCGAGCTTACGATCGCCACATTCCCCCTTAACTGTGGCCAGGGCCGGCAGGCTTGGGGAAGTCCGCCGGCCGTATCACTAACTGGCCCGAGATGGCGTTGCGCGCGTCAGCGCGCGCCACTCATTGCGCCGGTGCAGGTTGGGGCCACACCAACCTGCTACAAAGTTCGGAGCCCTTAACCAGGCCAGTCACCGCTGGGTCGCGGAAGAGTGCTTCGGCGTGCCCGTAACCCAGCACCGTGGTGACGAGATGGAACACCGTGGGGTTTTAGTCGGTAGTCCGGGCGGTTCCCGGGAGTCCGACATACCTGCCCTGGCTTCCCCGGCCGGGCGGGATGCGTAAATGCATTTCCCCACGAAAAAAAAAAAAAAAAAAAAAAAAAAAAAAAGGTTAGGTTAGGTTAGGTTAGGTTATCCCTCCCGGCACGGAGGATGCGGATAAGGTTAGGTTAGGTTAGGTTAGGTTAGGTTAGGTTGGGGTGCGAGGTCGGGTAACCTCCACGAGTGTCAGGGCTCTTCCAGTTCCTGTGGACCCTCGCGGGTCTGCGGGAAGGGGAAGGGTCTTGGCTGGTGCACCCTGGAGGCAACGGTAAGTGATTCTTCTACGGGGGAATCGCTTACTGGTGCTACTAATAACCCGACACAGGAGGGAGGGGGCTTGCGTGGTCCAGTGATCCCTGAGGCTGTACCGGACAGGGCTACCCATACCGGGGAGGCAAGGGGTGAGGACCCCGGAGCGACGAGGGAGGGCGCCTAGTGGCGCGGGGGCCCCTAGAGGGCCCGGAACGGCTCTCTCCGCGTCCATCTGAGTAGCAGATGGCGCTGGAGATGGGCAACGGCCGTAAGGCCGTGGAGATGGGGTGGTCTAACCAACCACCAACAGGGGAGCCCACGCCAGCTCCCCTTGAATCCCGGAACCCGCAGCCCTCCCAACGACCCCCATCTATGGCGGCATGGGGTACGGGAGGTGCCAGCTCTTAGCGCGCGGACCGGAGGGCTTGCCTTAACTGGCCGGCCCGCGGGAAGGAAAACCCTATAAAACCCGACAGTGAAGTCGTTAAAACCTCTGGACACCGCCCGACCTCCAGAGTAAATAGGGTTACCCAGGTACAGGGGGCACTGCCTGGGTGGACGTCTTTCCCCCACACTCGTGGGAACAAAATGGACAACAAAAATGAAACGGAGACGGAAACAAACAAACACGGCAAATCGATACTGGACACCGATACGGAGGCCTTCCGCCCCAGCCGGAGCCTCGCACGCTCACCAGTGCGACAGGAGGGGATTAACATACATGCGGCCAGCATGCAGATTACGCCGAAAGGGGCAGGCGGCCCGGCGCGCGACGGCTCTGGCCGCTTCACGCGGCGAGGGCAGGGCGGGGAGCGCTCTGCGGGGGGGGCCTTGGGCTCGCTCCAGCTGGCAGCCACGGGCGCGGGGCGGGGAGCCCCAGAGAAGGGAAACGCGCTGGCGCAGGTGCGAGAGTTGAGGGTGTCCCTCGAAAGAGTAGACGCCCATAGACCGAACAGTAAGGCGAGAACTAATAGCGGTGCATCCGGGTCCGACTCCAGCCTGGTGACCGTCAAATCACGGTCCGGGTCGGACTCGGGCTCACCGCCTCAGGGAGAGAAAGCCCGCTTCTGGCGGGGGCAGGGCCCGAAACGGCTATGTGTGGAGCTGTCGGAGAGCAGCGAAGATGACCCGCCGCTGGCACCACCAACGCCTACCCGGCCGGTGGCCGCCGCGGCGTTTAAAAAACAAAGGGGCCGCCCTCCAACAACTGGCGAGTACATCGGCCTCGCGGCGTCCCAACGGGCGCTTAACAAGGCCAAAAGAGAGGCGATCCTGCTGGAAGCGGAGGAAGATCTTGCCAGAGACGCTGCGCTGGCGGAGCGATCTCGGACCTCCCGCCTGTCCGAATCCTCGCGGGAAGGCGAAGCCACGCCTAACACAGTGGCAAATATGAGAAAAACCGTGGAGGAGCAAATGGCCATTGTTATGAAAGTGGCCACTAAATCGGGGCATTTGCAGGGGACGTACGTGCGCGCACTCAAGAACGTGGCGGCGGCCATCCCGGAGATGTTCGACCACCTATGTTCGCGCACAGTCTCGGACGAAACCCGCCTGCTGCAGGCAGCTAACGAAAAGCTCCAAGGGGAAGTGGCCAGCCTACGCCAGGAGCTGACAGAGCTGAGGAGCAGCGTAGAGAAATCCAGGACACTGGATCACTCACACGGACTGAGAAAGGTGGTCGAAGAGGTGGCACGCTCCAACCGGGACCAGCTCTGCGCCATGCTCAACACCCGGCTGGCGGGCATTGAGTGCCGACTCCTCCCGGAGCCACGGGCGGGGCCCTCATCGGCCGCCAACGAAGAGTTAGAAGAGCGGCCTGACAGCGAGTCCCAGGAGCCCCCGTCCGCGTCCGAGTCCGTGCCCGCTCCCAAGGCGGCTCCAAAGCGAGGAACTCCGAACCTAACGGAGGAGCCCCGAAAAGGGGATAAAGTGAGTGGGAAAAAAAAGAAGAAGAACAAGAAGAAGGCGAAGAAGCCGACTCTGGCCGCGGTTGAGGCCTCCGCTCGCAGAATAAACGTTTCTGACGTCTCTCGTCCGCCTTCGCCGGCTCCCAACGAGACATGGAGTAACGCAGTCGGTGGGCATAAACAGAGGAGGAAAGCTGCGGCGCTCGAAGCTAAAGAACAAACGGTGTCGCAGCCTCAGAAACAGGCGGCCAAAGCGAAACGAGGGAAAAAACTACGCCCGCCACGCACAGCGGCGATTACGCTCACTTTGAAGCCAGAGGCTGTCGAAAAAGGCCTCAAATATGAGACAGTGCTGGCTGAAGCCAGGAGCCGCATCAAGCTCGAGGAGGTGGGTTTAGTTTCGGTACGCTTCCGTACGACGGCGACCGGAGCCCGCATGCTGGAGATCCCTCCCGGCACGGAAAATCCGGAGAAAGCAGCGGATGCGCTTGCTGAAAAGCTCCGGCAGGCCCTCAGCGCAGACGTGGTACACGTTCACCGTCCGGTGAAGTGTGCGGAGATCCGAGTCACGGGCCTGGATGACTCGTCAAGAGCAGAGGAAGTCGTAGCGGCTGTATGTGCGGAAGGGGGCTGTGCCGCCGAGGCCATAAGACCAGGCGTAATATCCCGTGGCCAGAGAGGCTCGGGATCGATGTGGCTCAGCTGCCCAGTAATAGCGGCTAAGAAAGTGATAGAGGTTGGCCGCATAAAGGTAGGCTGGGTTTCGGCACGAGTTGAGTTGCTTGAGGCCCGGCCACTGCGCTGCTACAGATGTCTGGAGACAGGCCACGTAGCGGTCAATTGTGTATGTGGTGTAGACCGCAGCGGCCTATGTTTTCGCTGTGGGAAACCAGGCCACAAGGCGCGTGAGTGCACCGCTTCTGAAGCAAATTGCGCCATCTGCGCGGCGGCTGGCAAGCCTGCGGCACATTCGCTTGGTGCCAAAGGCTGCGTCGGAGGGCACTCCCAAAAAGAAAAGAGGGCTGTTGTTAAGAAAACAGGGGATGGTGACTCTGCCCCCTCTCAGTCTTCGCAACGGGCTCCAGAGATGGATCTGATGGACGGCGTGCAATAAATGGCACTCAAGATTTTGCAGGCGAACATCAACCACTCGACCAGAGCTCAGGATCTATTGATCCAGACAATGGCAGAGTGGCAGATTAAGGTGGCCGTGGTCTCGGAGCCCTACTTCGTACCCACTCGGGATGGCTGGGTCGCCGACCGCGTCGAGTCAGTGGCGCTTATAGCCCCTGCAAGTGCCGGCTCCCCGACTTTAGAAGGGGTGGTGAGGGGTCGGGGCTATGTTCTGGCGGTCTTAGATGGAATGACCACTGTTGGGGTATATTTTTCGCCCAGCCGTAGCCTCGCCGATTTTGAGCAACTGCTCGACGAAATCGGGGCTCTGATTGGGCGGGTACTCCCCACCCCTGTGCTTGTTGCTGGCGATTTCAACGCCAAATCAACAGCGTGGGGATCTCCAGCAACTGATGCGCGGGGCGAAGTGCTGCTCGAGTGGGCGGTGTCCTTGGGGTTGGCGATTATCAACAGGGGATCGGAGAGCACGTGCGTGCGGCGACAGGGCGAATCGATCGTAGACATCACGTTTGCGTCCCACGCCCTGGCCCGCCGTGTTCAGGATTGGAGGGTGGAGGTGGACGAGGAGACTCTATCGGACCACCGGTATATCCGGTTCGACGTCGCCAATGCCTCTCTGCCTGCGCAGGAAGGAAACCGGTCCTCTGTTGGGGATGGCCCGCGGTGGGTCATAAGTCGCCTTGACAGGCAGCTGGCCAAGGAGGCGGCTATAGTCGAGTCCTGGGGGACTGGGTCGGTGGACCAGGTGGACCATGAGGCCGAACGGCTGGTTGCCGCCATAACTCGGGTGTGCGATGCCGCTATGCCTAGGATGAAGCCACTCCCGCCAAGGCGCAGAGCATATTGGTGGCGCCTAGAGCTCCGGCAGCTGCGACGCGCTTGCGTGGCTGCTCGGCGCCGATACACCCGAAGCCGAAGAAGGCGGATTCGTGATCTGGCTCAGGAGGATTTGTTGTACGAGGCATACAGGTCCGCCTGTAAGGCCCTCCAGACGGCCATTGCACAAGCCAAGGAGGCTGCCTGGGAAGAATGGCTGGGGACGCTTGATCGAGATCCGTGGGGCAGGCCGTATCGCACCGTGAGGCAGAAACTCCGGCCATGGGCTCCCCCACTCACCAGCAGTCTCCAGCCGGAACTCCTGGGTCAGGTTGTGGGCACTCTCTTCCCTGAGAGAGATCAGTTTGTGCCGCCGGCCATGTCCGCCAATGAACCCTCAGAGGCGGAGTTGGAGGTGCCTCCGGTTACCGACGCAGAATTCGGCGCTGCTCTCTTGAGACTCCAGGCCAAGAAGACCGCCCCAGGGCTGGACGGCATACCGGGGCTTGCGTTGACCGTGGCCCTGAAGGAAATGGGTGGCGATGTGTGCGCTTTATTTAGTGCGTGTCTGGCGCAAGGGAAGTTCCCACGGAGGTGGAAAACGGGCAAACTCGTGTTGCTGCGAAAGGAGGGACGCCCGCCTGACCAGCCTTCGGCTTACCGTCCCATCGTGCTTCTCGATGAGATGTGTAAGCTATTTGAGCGCTTGATAGTGAACCGTCTCGTCAAAACCATGGAGCGGGGTCTGAGCGAGTGGCAATATGGTTTTCGTCCCGGCCGCTCGACGTTGGATGCAATTGCTCGCGTAAGAGCCATCGCGGAAGAGGGAGTGTCTCAGGGCGGGGTGGTGATGGCTGTGTCCTTAGACATTTCAAATGCCTTTAACACCCTGCCCTGGGAAACTGTAAAGGCGGCCCTACGGTACCACGGCGTTCCTGCGTACCTGCAAGCGGTGGTTGCCGATTACTTCGCGGAGAGGAAAATCGCATACCCGACGAAGGACGGTTGGGGGTATAGAACTATGTCGTGCGGTGTTCCACAGGGTTCGGTCCTAGGGCCGCTCCTGTGGAACATCGGCTACGACTGGGTGCTGCGCGGGGCCACATTGCGGGGGGTCAGCATAACCTGCTACGCTGATGACACCCTCGTTTCAGCCCGTGGTAGCACACATCGGGAGGCGGCATACCTTGCCACTGCGGGAGTGGCGCATGTTGTACACCGAATCCGGGCTCTTGGTCTGGAGGTGGCCCTCCATAAATCAGAGGCCCTGGCCTTTCATAGGCCTCGCAACGCGCCGCCGCGGGATCTGGCCATCACAGTTGGAGGGACTTCCATTGCCGTCGGGTCGACGATGAAGTATCTGGGACTCGTCCTCGACGGCAGGTGGAAGTTCGAGGAGCATTTCCGGCGCTTGGCTCCGAGGTTAGTGGCTGCGGCCGGAGCTCTGGGGCGGATCCTGCCTAACCTGGGTGGGCCAGGAGGGGCGTGCCGACGCCTATACATTGGAGTAGTGCGCTCTATGGCGCTTTATGGGGCGCCAATATGGGCGGATGCTCTAGGCCCCCGAAACGTCGCCTTTTTGCGACGCCCGCAGAGGGTCATCGCGCTAAGGGTGGCTCGAGCATACCGCACAGTCTCGCACGCCGGAGCCTGCCTCCTTGCTGGATGCCCGCCGTGGGACCTCGATGCCGAGGTTCTTTCCGAGGTATACTGGCGGGTTCTGGCAGCAAGGGAGGAGGAAAACTGGCCCCATCCACGGGAAGTCCAGCAGTGGCGGGAGGAGGCACGCGATGCTCTCCTCGGCAAGTGGTCGGAGAGACTTGCAGTCCCGGGCGCAAGTCGGGAACTAGTGGCGGCGGTTCGGCCCGTTCTGAAGGAGTGGGTCGAACGGAAGCACGGCGCCCCAACCTTCCATCTCACGCAGCTCCTGACTGGGCATGGCTGCTTTGGCAGGTACCTGTGCGTGGTGGTGGGCAAGGAGCCGACAGCGGCATGTCACCATTGCGGAGGAAGGGCTGCGGACACGGCCGAACACACGCGCTCGGAGTGCCCTGCATGGGCGGAACCCCGCGCTATCCTGTCCGCGGCCGTTGGGAGTGACCTGTCGCTGCCGGCGTTGGTCGCCAAAATGGCCAGCAGTGAGGAGTCCTGGACGGCAGTGGTCGATTTCAGTGACGCGGTGATGTCGCGAAAGGAGATGGCGGAGCGCGAGCGCGAAGAAGACGCAAACGCGCCCCCACAACGTCGCCGAAGACTTGGCAGGCGACGTGCGGCCTATGCTGGCCGTATGATACTGCCATGACGAGGACCTGCGGGTGATGGATAGGGAGGCCATCACTCGCATTAAGAGGTCCCGAGCTGGAAGACTTTGCTAGTGTTCCGTAAAGTCTTCAGCGGAGTGGGCCCGGGGCAGTATAGCCTCGGCCCCTGAAGGTGGGCCCGCGAGGGCAGCGCTGACGGGGTAACGGTGTGCAACCGCGTTCCCGGAATCCCGTCCAATGGCGAGCGAAGGAACACCCCAGGGGTTTTAGTCCGTGGGAGTCGGACATACCCACTCGGTTTCTCCTGAACCGGGTGGGATCCATAACGGATTTCCCCTGGGTAAACAAAAAAAAAAAAAAAAAAAAAAAAAAAAAGGTTAGGTTAGGTTAGGTTAGGTTAGGTTAGGTTAGGTTAGGTTAGGTTAGGTTAGGTTAGGTTAGGTTGGGGTGCGAGGTCGGGTAACCTCCACGAGTGTCAGGGCTCTTCCAGTTCCTGTGGACCCTCGCGGGTCTGCGGGAAGGGGAAGGGTCTTGGCTGGTGCACCCTGGAGGCAACGGTAAGTGATTCTTCTACGGGGGAATCGCTTACTGGTGCTACTAATAACCCGACACAGGAGGGAGGGGGCTTGCGTGGTCCAGTGATCCCTGAGGCTGTACCGGACAGGGCTACCCATACCGGGGAGGCAAGGGGTGAGGACCCGGGAGCGACGAGGGAGGGCGCCTAGTGGCGCGGGGGCCCCTAGAGGGCCCGGAACGGCTCTCTCCGCGTCCGTCTGAGTAGCAGATGGCGCTGGAGATGGGCAGCGGCCGTAAGACCGTGGAGATGGGGTGGTCTAACCAACCACCAACAGGGGAGCCCACGCCAGCTCCCCTTGAATCCCGGAACCCGCAGCCCTCCCAACGACCCCCATCTATGGCGGCATGGGGTACGGGAGGTGCCAGCTCTTTTAGCGCGCGGACCGGAGGGCTTGCCTTAACTGGCCGGCCCGCGGGAAGGAAAACCCTATAAAACCCGACAGTGAAGTCGTTAAAACCTCTGGACACCGCCCGACCTCCAGAGTAAATAGGGTTACCCAGGTACAGGGGGCACTGCCTGGGTGGACGTCTTTCCCCCACACTCGTGGGAATAAAAATGCACAAAAAATATAACTTATACAAGGAAAACAAGGAAAACAACACCAGAAATGAGAAGGCAGCAGATCACGACAATGAACACCTGACGAGGGACACTGACACGGAGGCCTTCCGCCCCCGCCGCAGCCTGGTGCGGTCGCCAGTGCGATGGGAGAATGGTAGCCCGCACATCAACATTGAAGCTGAAATGTTCCAGATTCCACGCAAAAGTACAGACGGTTCAGCGCACGACGACACACAATTGACGGCCGTTAGCGCGGAGCAAGAGGAAAACCTGACGCCAACTCTCGAGGGGGGGCTAGAGGCCAAATTTGAGCTAATCCCGAGGGTGCTGCTGGCGCGCCTGGAAGGGCAGGGTCAGACCGACGGAGTCGAAAGGGTAGGGCGGCAGCCATCCTCCACCGTAGAGGCTCGCCGGCGGACGGGACCGGCCCCGCAGCGGGAGCACAGAGCCCGGTTCAGGGGGCGGGTGCCCATAGGCCCGCCGACGCCCTTCAAGTTCGGGAGCTCGGAGAGGGCACGGGAGACCTCCGTCGACTCCCCAGTGCCCGGATCGGACGCGGATGACTGGCCTGGATCGGTGAATGACGCCGGAGTGGATGGGGAAGCGAGCCGGGAGGGGTGGACGCCGGAATTCGGGACGGCGCAGTCATCCGAGTCGGACGTGGAGATGGGGGCGGCCAGGGGCAAGTCTAAGAGGGCCCGCGCCTCGGATGAGGATGAAAACGAGGAGACCCGCAAAAAAAAGGGGGCGTTCCTTAAAATGGCCCCACCGGGCTTCTACCAGGGCCTGGCGAAGGCCAAGAGCTGCCTGCGAGGGGATGGCGACGAGGAGTTCATGCCCAACTCGGACACCGTGGAGGCAACCCGCAGGACGAGTGGGCGCCGCCAGGAGCGGCAGGAGAGGGGCCAGGAGCGAAAACAGGAGGAGCAATCAACTGGGGACGCCCTAGAGGGGATTCGTTCGGCAGCCGACACGGTGAGGGCCGAGGTCAAAAAGTCGAAGAACCTCAGCGGAAAGGTGGTCGGAACTATCAATGCGGCTCTCCGGGAGATCGCACAAAGACTTGAGGACCTGGAGGGGCGCAGGGAGAGCGAGGAGATGCGCGTACTGCGGGCGGACAACAAGCGGATGAGAGAGCAGTTGGCCCACCTGGACGCGGAAACTAAGGCGCTGAGGACGGCCATCTCCGAGAGGAGGGCCGAGCCTCAGCAGGTGCCAACCGAAAGCCAGCTCTCCGCGCTTCTCCAAAGCGCGCTGACGGACGTGAAGGAGCAGCTGAGGAGGGAAATTACTATAAGCGCAGGCGAGATGATGAATGCTCGCCTGGAGGACCTACGAGCTCGTCTTCCTCCTGAGCCGACCCTGCGCCCTCCACTGGCGCCGGATCGAGGAGCGGCCGAAACAGCTGCCCAGAGGACAGAACCTGCGGCCTTAGCGCCTGCGCCTGCTGCCCCCAAGGCTCAGCGCAAGCCGAGAAAAAATAGGAGCAAAGTCCCGGTGGAGGCGACGTCGTCCGCCCAGGATGCCGCTCAGCCGACCCCGTTACCCCGACGGTTACAGATGCCCGCTACGGCTCCGTCGCCCCCACCTCCGCAGGATGCCGAGGAGACGTGGACCGACGTCGTGGGCCGGAAGGCCAAGAATAAGGCCAGGAAGGCGGCAGAGGCGGCATCCCAGCCTCCAACTGCCACGAAGAGGGCGGCACCAACGCCGAAGCCACGGACCCGTGGATTGACGCTCCCCTCCACGGCGGGCATAGTGGTGGCGCTGAGGCCGGACTCGGAGGCGTCATACGCCTCAATACTCACGAAGGCCACCACCGCATTCAGCCTAGAGGAGGTGGGCCTAGATTATGTAAAAGTGCGCAGGACGGCTGACGGGGCCAGAATCCTAGAAGTCTCACGCGCGGATGGGGGCAGGGCAGCCGACCGCCTTCGTGAAAAACTGGAGGAGGTCATCGGCGATGACGCGAGAGTTTACATACCGGTGAAAATGGCCGGCCTTAGAGTCTCGGGCCTATGTGAGGCTGTAACCCGGGAGGCGGTGGCGGCGGCAATCGCCGCAAAGGGGGAATGTGCCGGCGAGGATGTAAAAGTCGGCGCGATCCGCGAGGGATTTGGTGGCTCCGGGTCGACCCTCGTGAAGTGCCCCGTCACGGCCGCGAAGAAGGTGTGCGAGGGAGGCCGACTCACCGTGGGGTGGACAAGTGCCCTGGTGAAGGCCCTGGAGCCGGTTCCCCTCCGGTGCTATAAATGCATGGGGGTGGGACACACCAGAGCCACGTGCCCGACGGAAATAGATAGGGCGGGCCTCTGCTTCAGATGTAGCAAGCCGGGGCATAAGGCGGCATCGTGCCAGGAC